>OX276371.1:8967500-10465000 GCA_946251885.1 Cosmia pyralina | reverse complement strand
TTTTGAAAAATTCCAGGTTCAGCCTATTGCGTACGCTTGAGCCTTTGGTTGAAAACAAGTCAAAAGAGAACTGCTTGCATATGTCGCATAAATGGCCGTATTTTTTTATTGCGTTGACTTAGAAGCTTGATTTTTTTAGAACTCCAAAGTACCAAAGATTTACGTATTTGACATTAATTTCAACTTGATACCTCCACGCATTCCTGAGAAAAAGGGTTTTGACAGACAGACAGACGGACAACGAAGTGATCCTTTATGGGTTCCGCTTTTTCCTTTTGTGGTACGGAATCCTAAAAAAGGAGGAGGTTCTCAAGTCGACTAGTAATAATAAATAAATAAATATGTTTGGACATATCACACAACGCCATCTAGCCCCAAGCTAAGCAACCTAATGCTTGTGTTATGGTAACGAGATGGCTGATGAACTACTTATATACATTTTTTTTTTTTTTTTTTTTTTTTTTTTTTTTTTTTTTTTTTTTGTAAATACATACATATTATAGATAGAAAAACACCCAGACTCGGAACAAATACTTGTAGGTCGTACAAATATAGTATATTATTATGTGCGCATAACTTTTTACAGAGTAGTCCGATTTAAAAGATTGAGACTACTAACTTTGCTTGGGTAGTTTTTGAGTTAGCTTCAATAATACGTATTTTTCCCACTTTTTATGTGGATGATGTTCTAATTTTTTTTGCAGGTAGTGGTATTCGAATTTGCGTTGGGGTTATCACAGCTAAAAAGTAATATCAAAAACTTTTTTCGACTTCCAAAAATACGCCACAAAATAAAAAATAACTTTAATTTCGGAAGTCGGTGGCAAAAAAACAAAATACACATAAGCATTTTAATGTATATGAAACATAGTAAATATGTTAAGACTACAAAACTTTTTTACAAAAAAATACAACCGACTTCCAAAAACAACACTACAAAGTGAAAAATAACTTTAATTTCGGAAGTTGGTGTCTAGTTAAATGTATTTTCGTTTTTTGCCACCGACTTCCGAAATTAAAGTTATTTTTCACTTTATAGTGTTTTTTGAGAGTCGGTTTTTTAATGTTTACTTCGCGCGTTCGTGCAGGGCCTCACTGCTCAACAATGACACTGATGATGTTTCGTGCTCAAATAAGCATGACGAGTCATGTCCTTGAATACTGGGCTAAGTTCAACAGTAATTAGGGTTGAGTTGTAAGCACACACGGTTACACATCAATATGCCTAGCCTTTACCCAACTATGTTGGCGTCGGCTTCCAGTCTAAGTGTCTGATATAATTTTGTCATTAAAAAAACCGGCCAAGTGCTGTCGGACCACGCACAATGAAGGGTTCCGTAGTTGGGATGAATTTATCTTAAGAACAAACTTAACATTGTAGTTGAAAAACATGTTCTCCCATACATTACAACTGTAAATGTAAGTTTGTACTCACATTATTGAGAGATTTACCATGTTATTTTGAGACCACAGACTTCTTAGAGGTTTTCCTGTAATCTACAGGTAAATATCTATATTCTGTATTTTTTTTTTTAATTTTAGGCTCGGTAGTTTCGGAAATAAGGTGTGGTCAATTTTCGCCTATTTCTTAAATAACTTTAAAGCAATTTTTTTTTAATTATAAAAAATATATATTTGAGACCCTCATAGTAAGCCCTTTCATTTGATATGTAACACGGTATAGTTCGCAAAACTTTTTTTTTATTTTCTTATTTGCTCCCTAAAAGTGACCCCCATATTCAAAATTAATTTATTTACTTTACTTGTCCATGTTTGAGTCACAGAAATTCATATGTGTACCTAATTTCAACTTAATCGGTCCATTAGATTCGGAGCAAATTGGCTGTGACAGACGGACAGACAGGCAGACACACGAGTGATCCTATAAGGGTTCCGTTTTTTCCTTTTGAGGTACGGAACCCTAAAAATACACAAAATAATAAATATTAACAATTATAAAATATTACATAAAAAAAGAAGAAAAAAAAAATAAAAGATAAGTATTTATCTAATTTAAGGATCTGGCGGATAGCCAATCGCTTTTATTAGCACGATTAGATTAACTTTGCTGGATAGAAAAAATCCCAAAAGTTACCCCTTTTTGTGATGTTTAATCAATCTCATAGCTACAAAAGACGTTTTTTTCTTATTTTTTATATAAATGACACAATTCATTGAGTTTGTCGTGATAAAATGATTAAAATAATTACTATGTTTAAATACGTACCTTCAGTACGCGGCTCGACGGATGATTTTTAGGGTTCCGTAGTCTACAAGGAACCCTTATAGTTTCGCTACGTCCGTCCGCAGCTAAACTCAGAGACTCTTAGCACTAGAATGCTATAATTTTGAATGGATATACATATCCATCACACCGACCAAGTTGTAAAATAAAATCATGAAAAAAAAATTTTTTAAGGTAGCTTAGCTGTACACGTAAAATGAGGATGTTTTTTTTTATTCTAGTCTATCTCTTGGTGTGGGGTGTTGTTGGATGGGTATTTCAAAAATATTGCGGGTTTGAGAAAACAATTTTTCTATTTAGGGATCCGTGTCTGAAATATTAAGCTTTAAAGTGCTAATTTTTGTTAGAGTCAAGTGTCCCCCCCCCCCCTGCCAGCTAAACTGTTAGTTTTGGATGGGCGCAAAAATTCACGGTAGTAGTATATAATAGGTCTTTACCTATGAAATTGCCGTTTTGTATGAAAAAATTTAAACGAATTTTTTTCATGCATTTTTTATTTGTATTAATCGAAGTAATCACCCATGCAATCAATGCATCTTTGCCAACGCAGTGGCAGTTTATTGATGCCCTTCTTAAAGAAATCAGCTGGACGGGAGGCAACAAATTCTTCAAAGGCATTTTGTACTGCCTCTCGGGTATTGAATTTTTTTCCCGCCAAGAAGTTATCCAAATTCTGGAAAAAGTAGTAGTCTGTAGGCGCAAGGTCTGGTGAGTAGGGCGGATGACGGAGAGCTTCCAACCCCAGTTCTTGCAACTTGGAGACCGTCTGCTGTGCAGTATGAGGTCGCGCCTTGTCGTGCAGGAGCAGCGGAGACGAGCGATTGACCAATGCTGGTTGGAGATGTGCCAGCTTCTCCATCATTGTGTTCAGTTCTTCACAGTACACATCTGAAGTAATGCTCACCCCGTTTGGTAAGAAGATGTGATGAATCACACCGGCGCTAGACCACCAAACAGTGACCATCACTTTTCTAGGGGTAAGTTTTCGTTTAGGGCATTGTTTAGGTGCTGAACCAGGATCCAACCAACTTGCTGAGCGCTTGCGGTTATCAAACAGAATCCATTTTTCATCACAGGTAACAATGTGGTTCAAAATTCCTTCATTTGTGTGTCTGTTGAGCAGTGCAAGGCACGTCTCGACGCGTACTTCGCGCTGGCGATCATTGAGTTCGTGGGGCACCCATTTGTCAAGCATTTTTACCTTGCCAATTTGACGCAAATGGACCAATATTGTTTTGACGCTAACGTCGAAAGCTGCTGCTAATTCAGCCGTTGATTGTGTATCATCAGCTTCCACAATCGCCTTTAATTCGTCATTGTCGACCAAAGTCTTCGGACGACCGCGAGGTTCATTTTTCAGGTCGAAATTTCCAGAACGGAAGCGAGCAAACCAATAACAAGTGGTGCGTTGGTTTGTAGTGTTAGCTCCGTAAACGTCGTTGATGTTGCGTGCCGCTTGTGCCGCGTTGCTGCCACGACGGTACTCATATTCCATAATTACTCGAATTTTTAACGTATCCATGATGACGAAAAAGATTGAAATGCGATGAAAATGTAACACTAATCAATAAACAAATGACTACTTTTGGAAAAAAAAATCCATGTTTTTAAAATAAAATTAATTTGAAATTAGAATTCTTAGCCAAACAAAAATTATTTTGATTTGAAATGGCCAGTACTGCAGAACGGCAATTTCATAGGTGAAGACCTAATATAACGAAGATAAAAGGAAAACTATCACAGCTAAGTAGGCTTTTCAAGTTTACGAGTAATAGTCAAACATTCATGAAACAACAAAAAGCCCTCTTCTTAGTCCGCATTATTGTGCAACTACGGAATCCTATTACTGCGCGTGACCCGACACGTTCTTGGCCGCTTTTTTCTTATTTTCTATAAAAATGACACAATTCGCTGAGTTTGTCGTGATAAAATGATTAAAATAATTAATTTACTATGTTTAAATACGTACCTTCAGTACATGGCACGGCGGACGTTTTTTTTTTCTTATTTTTTATAAATGACAATTCGCTGAGTTTGTCGTGATAAAATGATTAAAATAATTACTATGTGTATACCTACCTTTAGTACGCGCCGGATCATAAGGCAAATTCAAATTCTTTATTGCGAACTAAGTGTATAACTTTGAAGATGTTAACAATAGTAGGTTCTTAGAACTTAGTTGCCTGTTAAGGCATTGCAATTTAAATTGTTATAAATATTTAAAAACATAGGTATACGTAGGTACTCAGTATTATAGTTATACAATTTACATTACATTATATTAATTATCATTATTCAATTTTTTTTTTATTTTAACAGACTATTCTTACAATTTACATTACATTATTCAACAATCTTTTAATATTTAATAATTATTTTCTTCAAGGAATTCTTTTACAGAGTAATATGCCTTTTAATCAGGAAGTCTTTTAGCTTCCTTTTAAAAATACCAATTGAATGTAGGTTCTTAATGTCTATAGGTAACTTATTTATTATATATCTTTATGCCCATACAAAAAATGCTATTGACTCGGTAGAGACCATTGAATCCATATTGATTTGTCATTATAATTTTAAAATGACATGCGCCCAGTTCTATGATTATATTAAGAAAGAAAATGAGATCATTGCAAAAGTAAAATCAAGCTCAAAATATGACTGGGCCAAAAAATAAACGTGTTAATTTAACTTAAAATTATTATAAGTACGTACGTAGTATTGTTATTCGAATAAAAACATTGATTTCGACTTTTCTATTTGATTTGTTTGAAACGTCCCGTATTGGTCCCTGAATGTAATGACAACCCTACCTACATGTCGTGTCTCATTGTATATTACTGTGTGTACATCTACATTATCTTATACTGTATCTGTCTATACCTAGATCAATTGCTAAGAACAGGGTTTGCTGAGCCAGTTCTTGTTGTTTTTGTTAACCAACTTCAAAAAGGAGGAGGTTCTCAATTCGTCGGAACCTTTTTTTTTTTTTTTTTTTCTTATGTATGTTCCCCGATTACTCGAAGATGGCTGGACCGATTTGGATTTTTTTTGTTTTGTTCGAGAGGGTATACATCACAGTTGGTCCCATATAAAATTGGTTAACTTTGCTTCGGTAGTTTTTGAGTTAGCTTCAATAATACGTATTTTTTCCCCACTTTTATATGGATGATGTTCTAGTTTGTTTTGCAGGTAGAATTTGTGTGGGGTAGGTACACAACTAAAAAGTGAAAAATAAAAACTTTTTTACAAAAAAATACAACCGACTTCCAAAAACAACACTACAAAGTGAAAAATAACGTTAATTTCGGAAGTCGGTGGCAAAAAACGAAAATACATTTAACTAGACACCAACTTCCGAAATTAAAGTTATTTTTCACTTTGTAGTGTTGTTTTTGGAAGTCGGTTGTATTTTTTTGTAAAAAAGTTTTGTAGTCTTAACATATTTACTATGTTTCATATACATTAAAATGCTTATGTATAAAACATCTAACTATCTAGATCAAGTACAAAATTATTATTTTTATTTTTTTGTAATTATATTTTGATTACTAGTTTATTTATTTATAAGTATATAAATTATCAATTAGGTATGTTGAAACTGTTAGTACTCCCCGTCACTTGTCCCTACAGGTTTATTAGAAAACCAGCGTCAGACAGCATCTGTCTGCCATTAATGCTGAAATGTACGTTTTTGGGGCAGCCGTGAGGCACACTATTGTTTTAAAACATTATTTAAATTTTTTTTTTTCATTTGTTTTTGTGTTTCACGAAGTGTGTCCAAATAAACGTATTTCTTTCTTTCTTTCTAATATTAATAAAGTTGAACAGTTTGTTTGTTTGAACGCGCTAATCTCGTCAACTACGGTCGGATTTGAAAAATTCTTTTTGCATTTGATAGCCCAATTCTTGAGGAAGGAAGGCTATTTGACATCACGCTTCGACCCTTAGGAACTTGGCAAAAAGTAAAAAAAAAGTCAGAAAGAACGCTAAGCGAAAACGGGCAGGCGATGCGATACGACGGGTTGGGTGGGGGGCAAGAAATTTCACGCAGACGAAGTCGCGGGTAGGTAAAAGAAGCAAGCAAATATTAATTTAGATAAAAAAGACCGGCCCAGTGCGTGTCGGACCACGCACAATGAAAGGTTCCGTGCTGAAAAGAATTTATCCCAAACGTAGTTGAAAAACATATTTTCCCATACATTAATATACGTCACGATCAATTCTCCAACTGTAAATTTACGTTTAATTGTAACTTGGACTTTTTCCTTTACTTTTGCTGTGAGAGCTTGCTTCTTGCCAAATTCTAGATCAACGGGAAGTACCCTATATGTTTTGATTGTCTTACGAGTGTCAAAATATATCGCATAAATGGCCGTATTTTTATATTGCGTTGATTTAGAAGCCTTATTTTTTTAGAGCTCCATGGGACCACAGACCTACGTATTTGATATTAATTTCAGCTTGATACCTCTATGCGTTCTTGAGAAAAAGGGTCATGCCAGACTGACAGACTGGACATCGAAGTGATCCTATAAGGGTTCCGTTTTTCCTTTTGAGGTACGGAACCCTAAAAACTTGAAAATGTGTGATAATCGGGGAATACAAGAGTAATATTATTTATTATTTAGTTTCCAACCAGTCTGTCAAAACATAAGATATTTAGCAAGAAAAAAAAACCCAATAATTATACTTAAAAATCATAAACAACATCGTATGACATTTCTTTATCAGTCAAAAGTCATATTTAAGGTCAGTTTAAAAATTATCTAAATTTAATAGTGTAGGTAATTAAGATAATAGGTTGGGGAAAAAGTTTCTTCGCATTTTTTAAGAAAACTCAAAACATTTTTTAATATACATTATTTACATTTATCTAAAGTATGTAGGTACTATTTTGTACGATAAATTTTTGCCATCTTGTAGGTAGGGAAATGATCCCATTGCTACAGAAATTTTGGGACTTCTGATCAAAATACCGCGACAAGTGGTTTTGGCACTCCTCTCGTGATGTTAACCTGACACTGCCTAAAGAATTCTGAAGAGACCGAAACAGGTGGAAATCTGAAGGTGCAAGGTCAGGACTATATGGCGAATGCATTAACACCTCCCAGCCAAACTCTCTTAAATTTTGCTGAGTGGCTAAAGATGTGTGAGGTCTAGCGTTATCATGATGAAAAACCACACCCCTTCTGTTGATTAATTCCGGCCGCGTTCTCTCAACTTCTTGCTTTAATCTCATCAGTTGTTGGCAGTAGAGTTCAGAATCGATGGTCCTGCCTAGTGGTAACAGCTCATAATGAATAATGCCCTTCCAATCCGACCACACACACAGCATCACCTTGTTGCGAGTTAACCCGGGTTTCGCCACAGTCTGTGAAGCCTGACCGGCCTTTGACCAGAACTTTTTTCGCACGTTCTTGTCGTACGTGATCCACTTTTCATCACAAGTTATCAGCTTCTTCAAAAATGGTTCGGTTTCATTACGTCGTAATAAAGAATCACAAATGAGTACACGGTTCATTAGGTTTCTTTCAGTGAGCTCGTGAGGTACCCAAATATCGAGCTTTTTTGTGTACCCAGTTTTTTTCAAATGCGCCAAAACTGTTTTGTGGTCAATTCCCAGTTCTTCAGCTACGTCGTAACTACTGATATGCCGATCTTGCTCCACTTTTTCAAAAATGGCATCCATTTTATCCGTAATAGGGCGACCAGAGCGACGTGCATCTTTGACATCAAAATTTCCGGATTGTAAACGCTTAAACCAAATTTGTGCTACTCTCACAGATAGTGCACTGGGTCCATAAACATCGCAAATTTTTTTCGCGGCTTGCGTTGCATTTTTACCTTTTTTGTAGTAAAATTTTAAAATGTATCGAATTTCTTCATTAGATTCAATCATCTTGGCAGTACGAAAAACAAATGAAAATCACACATTTTCCTAATTTGAATTTGGAATTATGTTCTTTAAAATTTAAACTTTCAATGATACCAAAACCAGCCAGATGCAAATAGTAGAGCCAAAGAGATTTTATTTTAAGTTCATATTATACATAATGCATGCGAAAAGACTTTTTCCCCAACCTAATATGTTGTTTTTTTGGTCACGAGACCCTGGATTACCTACCTACTACTGTCATTCGTAGATCTTTGACAATCGTTACGGGTAGTAAAGCGCCTGTACACGGTCGTCAACCGCGTCCCAGAAAGAGGTGACCTTGGTTGTTTACGACCACATTACAAAACAATTGCCGGTCGCCAACCAAGGTCACCTCTATCGGGGATGCGATTGACGACCGTGTAGCAGACGCTTTAGTAGGCCAAAAGTCTGACAACCAGTCTTACCAAGGAGTATCATGTTATAACTCGTGTATGTCTAACTCAGTTGTGGATATGAGACAAGCAGTCGCTCCATGTAAAATACTGGTATTCAGCTGCATCCGGTTAGACTGGAAGACGACCCCAACATAGTTGGGAAAGGCTAGGCAGATGATGATTTTGTTGTTACCGATAAGAGAGATAATTATAAATTAACTTAGTAGAGCTGATAGATTAAGATTTTTCAATACACTTCCTTGAAAACAGGTTCATATCGCACTACGATTAGGTAGTGCGATATGAACCGATTTTTCATTTTCCAATACGTGTGCGGAAATAAAAATTGCCCCAGATAACTTATACCTATACTTAGTCTCAATGCCTCTATTCACACCAGTTTCATTTTAGAATATCATCAAAAGCCATAATTATTACAATAAAAAAAAACGTTTATGAACAAATTATCATTTATTTGTTTACTCAAAAATATTTTAATTTTCAATTTTTCATATTAGGCTGTTTATCGGCTTTATACCTTTGCTTCTCCTTTAACCTAGCGAAAGCAAAGCGCGGAAAAAAAAGAAAATTTAAATCATAGTTTCCTAATAATTCAAGACAAAAATATTATTCGTTATTTTATTTCATTTCTTCAAAAGTGTATTGAAAAGCGTCGTTTGATACACGTGGACATTTGTTATTGCAGTTCTCGGCTGAAAAACAACCTCGCCTACGGCTCGGGTGTTAATTCCGCCTCGAATGCAATAACAAAAATTGTCTGTATCAAAATGTACTATTGTTAGTCGCCTTTCATTCATCCTCTCAATATGATCAAACCATCTAAGCATATTCTTTTCAATTTTTGTCACTGCATCTTTTTTTATACCGCATCGTTATACGTCGTCGTTGTATCGTATCGCATAGTCACACCCTGACACCACACATGCTTCCCAAGAAACATTAATTTAATGTTTTGTATTTCTTTGTTTCAGTATTGATGTTAATATCAACAACGTTCGTTCTCAGCATGATTGGGACGATATTTTTCTGTTTTACGAATACTATCAACGATGCCATATTATCTGTAAGTATATAATAATTATTATTTCTAACTCAACATAATGGCTGTTTTCCACAAAGGAGAAACAGAAAGAAGAAAAAAAAAAGAAAAGAAAGGAGAGAAAGAAGAAGGAGAAGAGGTGTAGAGCATGCCTACATTTCGACTGATATGTTTAAGTACCATGTGGGTTGCGGAAATGCGAGGAGCTCGTGGCTAAGTAATAACAGCCGCAGGGTCAATCCATCAGGTTAAGCTACGCTTGCTGGGGTCGGTCCGTGGATGGGTGACCATCTTTACAAACCGAGACTCCTCCGGCCGTTGGTCCCGGCTGTCATTCTTGGATCTTTGACAGTCGTTACGGGTCGTCAGAAGCCCGAAAGTCTGACAACCAGCCTTACCAAGGGGTATCGTATTACCCAGTTAATGGGTTGTGGAGGTCAGATAGGCAGCCACTCCATGTAAAATACTGGTATTCAGCTGCATCTGGTTAGACTGGAAGCCGACCCCAACATAATTGGGAAAAGGCTAGGCAGATTGAGATTGATTATGGGTTGCGAATACGATCCTCTGTACTGTCCTCCGTCCTCCCCTCAGCGACGCCCTAAGCCGAGGCCCGTACCCCACAGGGGGTGCATTAGCGAGTAGCCGCTTAGTTTATAAGTGTTTATAAACACACCCTGGCTGGAGGCCCAAATTTTGGAGGCACCCACATTAAAGTCCGGTTAAGAGGAAATGCGGGCGGCGAGACTTTTGAAATTAGGTATTTGAAGAAACTATTGCTGCCGCTCAGCGAGCGCTCCGCCCTCAAATTCGTGCGATAACGACAACTGCAGATCCGACTGAATAGCCTATGTAAAAGTCATATTTCGAGGTTTGGCTCTCGCCTATTTCCTCCTCCAATATTGGACCAATTTGAAAGATATTTCATAAACTGAATAAGAAGGATATATACTATGCTCCTTATGTTTTTCTTTTTTCGTTAAAAGTTGTTAAATTTGTACACTAGGCCTCTGTTGGCAGCGGTCTGAATAGGCAATTTTGAGCATTTTTGAGGGTTCCAGTTTTTATAAAAACTTTTTTACAAAAAAATACAACCGACTTCCAAAAACAACACTACAAAGCGAAAAATAACTTTAATTTCGGAAGTCGGTGTCAGGTTAAATGTATTTACATTTTTTGCCACCGACTTCCGAAGTTAAAGTTATTTTTCGCTTTGTAGTGTTGTTTTTGGAATTCGGTTGTATTTTTTTGTAAAAAGTTTTTATTTTTCACTTTTTAGTTGTGTACCTACCCCACACAAATTCAAATACCACTACCTGCAAAACAAACTAGAACATCATCCATATAAAAGTGGGGAAAAAATACGTATTATTGAAGCTAACTCAAAAACTACCGAAGCAAAGTTAATCAATTTTATATGGGACTAACTGTGATGTATACACTCTCGAACAAAACAAAAAAAAATCCAAATCGGTTCAGCCATCTTCGAGTAATCGGGGAACATACATAAAAAAAAAATAAAAAAAAAAATAGGTTCCGACGAATAAAAAAAAGGTTCCGACGAATTGAGAACCTCCTCCTTTTTGAAGTCGGTTAAAAAATGATGTATCATCAGAAAGGAAAACATAGGGGCATACAAGTAGCTAATATTTATATTTCTGTAAAAATCATAGCTTTATGGTCATTAACCAGAAAGAAAACAGGCGAGAGCGTTTCTATGGAGAAAAGAGCACGATCCTCATGTGCTGCAAATCCAGACTCTGGGCTGATACTGAGAAATTCCTAATAGGAAACCAAATACTCTTTGAACGACCTGGAAATCCAACCCAGGACTTTATCCTTAGCAGCCGATCTTACTACCATTAGACAAACGAGGCCATTTTGTTACAACATACATAACAGTACTCCGCTCTTTTTAGCCGACTTCAAAAAAACCGGCCAAGAGCGTGTCGGACCACGCACAATGAAGGGTTCCGCAGTTGGGATGAATTTATCCCAAGAACAAACTTAACATTGTAGTTGAAAAACATGTTCTCCCATACATTCCAACTGTAAATGTAAGTTTGTACTCACAATATTGAGAGATTTACCATGTTATTTTGAGACCACAGACTTCTTATAGGTTTTCCTGTAACCTATCTGTATGTATGTATCATTTTTTTTGCATTTTTTTCAAAATTTTAGGCTCAGTAGTTTCGGAGATAAGGGGGGGAATGGTCAATTTTCGTCTATTTCTTAAATTACTTTAATTTTTTTATTTTAAAATTATAAAAAAAATATATTTGAGTATAGTTTTCAAAACTTTTTTCTTTAATTTCTTATTTGCCCCCAAAAGTGACTCCCACATTCAAAATTCATTTATTTACTTTACCCGTCCGTGTTTGGGTCACAGAAATTCATATGTGTACCAAATTTCAACTTAATCGGTCCATTAGATTCGGAGCAAATTGGCTGTGACAGACGGACAGAGAGACAGACACACGAGTGATCCTATAAGGGTTCCGTTTTTTCCTTTTTAGTTACGGAACCCTAAGAACTGGGGGTTATATGTTCTTCTGTATGTACTCGTATTCGTCAATTGTGGAACGAGTTTGAAAATTATTTTTCCATTTGGTAGAGGAAGCTTGAATACGGTGGTCCCTTACATAAATTTTATTAACTTTGCTTGGGTAGTTTTTACTCAAAAACTACCCAAGCAAAGTTAATAAAATTTAAAAGCTTCGATAATACGTATTTAAACCACTTTGTGTTTCTTGATGATTTTATAGTACTCCCTGTCACTGTTATTTATAGCATTAGTGGTATCTATGAATTGGTGTAGGGTAGTTACCATAACTAAAAAGTAAAAAATTAAAAACTATTTGCAAATAAAAACACCAGACAACCAAAAAACACTACAAAGTGAAAAATAACTTTAATTTCGGAAGTCGGTGGCAAAAAACTAAAATACAGATCTAAATACACCTTCATCTGCCTGCCTTTTCCCAATTCCATCGGTTTCGACTTCCAGTCTAACCGGATACAGCTGAATACTAGTATTTTACATGGAACGACTGCCTATCTGACCTCCTCAATCCAGTTACTGAGTAATAAAAAATAATAATAAACCCTTTGGCCCTTGGTAAGACTGGTTGTCAGACTTTCGGGCTTCTGACGGCCCGTAACAACTGACAAAGATCCACGAATGACAGTCAGGTTTGGTCCTGGCCGTTCCGGGTTCCGAGGCACGGAGAGCTCTTGGTATGTAAAGACAGTCGATGGACGCGGCAAACGTAGCTTAACCTGATTGATCGACCTGTGCAGCTGTTATTACTTAGCCACGAGCATCAAAAGACACCGACTTCCGAAATTATTTTTTTTTTTTTCTTACATTATACAGGTCCCCCGGTTATAAACTTTTTCATTCTTAATTAAGACTATTACAAGCTGTTGACATCTTCCTGTTAGAAATGAATGACGTTGATCCTTTGTCCCCAGAGCATGGTAATCCGCAACAACTCCCTAGCCTACAAGATCTGGAAGCGGCCTAACGTGCAGCCTCTCATGAAGGTCCATCTCTTCAATTACACCAACTGGGAACGCGTCAAAGATGGACTGGACACCAGACTACACGTCAACGAAGTTGGCCCTTATGTGTACTCGTAAGTAATTGTTGATAGCTAGCTTTTAGACTTGGGTTTCCTTGGAAAGCGGTGCATATTGTCGAGAACATCACGCCGCGCCGGGCGACTGCGGGCGGAGGCTGCGATCGCGGAGGGGCCCTCGAGCAGCGGTCGCGCACCGGCCGGCTCGCCACTGCGTCATCGTCCGTGCTACTCAGCGGCCACGTACTCATATACATAAATCACTCGCCATAGTCAATCTATTGTCCGTTTGTACTTGTTTTCCCTAAAGAATATCAATAATACAGTCCACCATTGTCGAAAGTTATACGAGTTTGATTTCGTCCTCATACCACCAGGAGGATATTCCCAATCTTCTTCACATATACTGAGCGTTTTTTGACACCGTCATGTCAAACACCGTTTAAAATGACAGTTTTTATGTCCGGTCCGCAACAGAAGTCGGTTAACACTGCTACTTTTTGACACCATCTAAATTAACACAAAATGATTCGATAAACTGATTTTTTTTTCGTTTAACTGTTAACAGTTAATGTTCTTTAAATTTGAAGTACTTCTGTTCCGATTTAAATTAAATAATTAAGATTATATGCTATGCCTAGGTGTAGAACAGCATTTTGCCATAAAAACACCAGTCGAATGGCAATAAAGATATATAATAAGATACCTAAGATAATTAGAGAACTGCCAACGAATCTATTTCAAAAAAGACTCCGAACATGGCTTATTGAATACTGTTTCTATTCTATTAATGAATTTATGAATTATATACGAAGAGGAATTTATTACAGACATGATTATTGTAATTAAATTAACTTTGACATTCCTGTTGCTTATTTTGGACATTGTAATTTTTATAGTTCTAACATTAGTATTTTTAGAGTTTGACATTTGTATTTTAATTTCTTGACATTTTCCCATCGTAACATAATTGAATTATTACAATTATTATTATTTAAGTCATTAAAATTATGGCACAATCTAAATTTGCATGCTGAATTTAGTAAGCGGAATATGAAGTACTATGTATTGTATTATGAGATCTGTAAGCACCATATTTCATGCAAATAAACAATATTATTATATTATTATTAGAAAACTGCAAGTGTTAATCGACTTTTGTTGCTGGCTGTACATGAATAAAAATTATCATAATCATTAACAAGGTTGTGTTTAAGCTCTGTACCAAAATTAGGTTTAGTAGTTCAGGCGTCAAGAAGAAACAAACAAGCAGACACACTTTCGGCTCTGTATTATTATTATGAATGGTCAAAGTTTTTGGCCTATTATCCTAGTCAAATCGAGCGCGAAATAGCATATCAAAACATCATACACCTATCATCATCATCAACATGCTGCCCTTATCCCGAGGTACGTGGGGTCGGCGCAACACGTTTTTTCTTCCATTCTCCCCTGTCAACAGTCACGTAATGATTCACTCCTTTTTCTTTGTAATCATCATTCCTCACATAAACCATCCACATCTTCTTCCTTTCTTCCAACATTTATATCCATCACTCTTTTAGTCACATGCGTTTCATCCCTCCTCATCACATGCCTTTTCTTCTTTCCTTTCATGTACCCTACTAATTACCTCCTAGGAGTTTTGGGCTTCAACTCGTTGGAGGTTAGACGAGGCTTTTTGCAGCACACAGTAGCCTGTAAAACTCTTAGAGGACGCATTGACACAGTCCAAACTCCACGATCTTTTCTGTCGCCTATTTGTTCCCGACAAATACATAGGACATCGCCAAAGCCGTCGACGCAATCTGTTTGCGCCACCGTCTTCTAAAACTGTCACCAGAGCTGATTCCCCGGTGGGATGCTTAACGCCCTCATGACCAACAATCCTGAATGTGATCTATTTGCTGATGAATGGAGTAGAATTATGCATGTATGTCAGATGTTTTGTGAGAGAAAGTATGCTAGGGTGTCCTGTATTTCAAGTTAGTATTTGTTTTATTGATTTTACCGTTTTAATCACTATCACTACATAGTATAAAACAAAGTCGCTTCCCGCTGTCAGTCTGTCCCTATGTATGCTTAGATCTTTAAAACTACGCAACGTATTTTGATGCGGTTTTTTTTTAATAGATAGAGTGATTCAAGAGGAAGGTTTATATGTATAATACATGCATAATATAGTAGAGAAACACTGATAATTTTAGAGGTTTCTAATGTGATGTCGTAAATAAACACATTTTGTTGCGCTTACATTGCAAACGCTGGCTGAACCCTATGAGATAGATCAAAATAATGTACAACAGTATTGTACACCTTAAAAAGTTCGCGATGGATATGTCTATCTCTTAGGGATAACCCACAATAACCATTTTTATCCTTTATTTTTACGAGTATATATTTTAAGTTTATTTAAGGAATTCCCGGTAGTATGTTCCCGTGGGATATTTTCCGTCATCCACGCAGGCGAAGCCGCTGGCAAAAGCTAGTTAACAATAAATAAAATAAATTTAACCGACGAAAAAAAAGGAGGAGGTTCTCAATTCGACACGTATGTTTTTTTTTTTATGTATGACCACGCATAACCTTCTACAGAGTAGTTCGATTTGAAAAAGTTTTGTTTTATTCGAGAGGGTTCGATACATCACAGTTGGTCCCATATAAAATTGATTAACTTTGCTTGGGTAGTTTTTCAGTTAGTGTCAATAATACGTATTTTTTCCCCACTTTTATATGGATGATGTTCTAGTTTGTTTTGCAGGTAGTGGTATTAGAATTTGTGTGGGGTTGGTAACACAACTAAAAAGTGAAAAATAAAATCGTTTTTACAAAAAAATACAACCGACTTCCAAAAACAACACTACAAAGTAACGAAAATACATTTAACCAGATACCGACTTCCGAAATTAGTTATTTTTCACTTTCTAGTGTTGTTTTTGGAAGTCGGTTGTATTTTTTTAACTTTTCTGTAACTCCCGTCGCTTTCAAACTAAACACCAGATAGGAACCGCAAACATATGGTCAGTTGGCAATATGGCATAATATACCAGCCTTGAAATAATATGCCATATCGAGCGGAAGAGATATCGCAATATCGTGAGTTCGATGCTTTGCCGGTACACAGTACAGGGGGCCAACCACCACTTCTTATAGCAGTATTATTTTAATGTTACTTCAGTGTGAGAAAGAGATGGAGTCATACAGGACGTCTAGCTCCATCTCTTTCCCACACTCATGTAAGATTAAAATAATACTGCTTTAAGAGGTGGTGGTCTAGCTCCTGGTCACCATTACCACTGTAATATACTACGAATATAGTTGGTCTCGCGCTCACAAGCTGAGTCCATGGGGTCCTGGGTTCGAATTCCAGGTCGGGCAAAGAATTATTGGGTGTTTTCATTAGGAATTCCTCAATAACAGCCTGTAGTTTGGAAGTTGGCGGTGTGAATGTGAAACCTCGGAAAGCATGTTAAAGCGCGGACTGACTACGATTTTTAACCGACTTCAAAAAAGGAGGTTCTGTGTTCGACCCGTATGTATAATATATATGTATGTATGTATGTTTGTTTGCCCGCGATTTTCTCAAAAACTGATGAACCAATTTTGATGATTATTTCACTATCGTGATCTACATACTTTCAGGAAAGTTTTAATATACCGGTTGACTTTTTTTACCGTCTCGAAAAAAATAGGGTGTATTAGGTGAACGGAGTAGAAGCGTATGGCATATCTAGTTTTTTTTTTTTTTTTTTAATAGCTTCGTCAGAAAAAAATATCTAAGTATCAATAAATACTACAAATTCGATGTAAACTTTTCATTTTAGAACAATAAAAACATACATTTTGAAAAAAAATAATAAATCCTTTAAAAATATCGAAATTCAAATCATATGCAACCTGCATTATGTTTGAATTTTTATTTTATTAAATTAAAAAAAAAAAAACTAGGTATGCCATAGGCTTCTACTCCGTTCACCGAATATACCCTATTTTTTTCGAGACGGTAAAAAAAGTCATCCGGTATAATACCTACATTATGTAATTATTCTTATGTACGAAGTTATATGCATAAATGTACTGTATCTCCGGCATTTCTAAGCCGATTTTGATGAGTCTTCTTTTCGTTCGTCTTGTAATTGTAGATTCAACTAAAAATATTTAAAAAAAAGTAAAAACCGACTTCAAAACCAAAAACGAATAAAATAACTTTCATAAAACACTTAACAGCTTCTGAAGTCGGTGTCAAGCTAAAGTGCATTGAAGAATTGAAGACACCGACTTCAGAAGCTGTTAAGTGTTTTATGAAAGTTAGATATGGATAAATGAGTATATACGGGGAAGTTTGAAAGTGGCGCCAGTGACATAAAAGTTGATGAGGAGGGCGGAAACGCTTGTGACTAAAAGTGTGATGAATATAAATGTTGATAAATAGAGAGAGAGGAAGGCCAAAGAAAAGATGGATGGATTGTGTACGGAATGATATGAAAGAGAAGGGAGTGAATGATAGTGTGATGGTTGACAGTAGAATGGATGAAGAAAACGGGTTGCGCCGCCGCCACCTACCATAGCACAAGGGCAGGAAGATGATGATGATGATATTGCTGTTGTAACTGTTCTGATGGATTGACCACGATCGCAATGAGCCAATCAAAATCGAGAGAGTGTACCTGCAGGAATAAGAATGTGACTTTATACTATTTACGGTATTCAAAGTCAGAAGTTTAATATATGAATTGAATATCAAGTATATATTATCAATTATTACTTATCGCATACCTACATTGTTTCAATTAAAAGTTAAAATAATCAATTAATGTAAACACAGCATTATCTTCAGACTATTATGACTGTTCTAGACTTAATACCTATTTTCAGTGGCTGTAACCTAGGTATTCGCCACACCCTCTTCTCTTGTTCAGCGGCATAATTGCGTAATATATTCGGAACACCGATATCTTTTACTTGACAAAAAACACACTGTTGGATTTTGCACTCTCGGCGCTAAGCAGAGCGTTAAAAATCCAGTGCGCGAAAAAAAATCGCCGCGATATTTTTACGTCCGTGCGAACGGCGACGAGTAGTGTTAATGATTTGGAAAAAATATATGTTAAATTAGAGCATTTATTTAATAACTTATTAAGTGAATATTTTAGATTTTGTTTATATTACATAGTGTAATTAGTTTGTAAAGTTATGTCTAACGCAGATAAAAAACTGAGAATCACGCAAAAACTATCAAGCGTATTTTTATAAAACCTTCACCATTTTGAAGATAATTTAGTTATTTATCATTTAATGTACGTGTTTTAATATGCTATGGACAGCTCTCTTTGATCAGTGAGCCCATAGATATAAGAAAGGTTGCATGCAGCGGAGATGAGAATGTTGAGATGGATGTGTGGAGTGACGAGAATGGATAAAGTGAGAAATGAGTATATAAGAGGAAGTTTGAAAGTGGCGCCAGTGACAGAAAGTTGATGAGGAGGGCGGAAACGGACGACGAGTATTGGGCAGCTCGCCGTCCGGTAAGGATCAGTAGTGCTATTCTGTAAACATCTCACCGTGATAACTTAAGTGAAGTGAGCGAGAAGCCGTGAAGTGAGTCGTCATTCCACCTGATGCTAGGGGTTGACACTATTGACAGTTCACTTTAAGATCACTTCACCTAAGTTTTCACGGTGAGATTTTTACAGAATAGACCGGCAGACCCGGGTCGACGGCGCGTTGCGTTCCACGCGCGCCTCAAAGAGATGTCAGCAGTGTCGGAGTCCAATAGGGCCGATGCCGCCGGGGTCGCGGGTAGTTCGAAAGAGATACCGTGGCCCTGGCACGGGCAACTGAAGGAACACAGGTGGGTTTTAGTCAGTAAAAGTCTGACACGCCCTCCTGCTCCGCCCAGAGCAGGAGGTCATTTGATGATTTTCCATCCACAAAAAAAAAAAAAAAAAAAAAAAAACTAGGAGGGCGGAAACGCTTGTGACTAAAAGTGTGATGAATATAAATGTTGATGGATGAAGAGGCAGAGATTTCTATGGGCGAGCCCTATTACTGGCTGGACGTGCAACGCGTTCAGCACAGAACACGCAAGCTAGCCACTCAAGGCATATATCTATGAAATTGGTCGATTCCTCCTTATCTCTCCGCTCTGTATGTCTCCGCTTCAGTGCAAACGCACCGTGACTGCTGAACGTGGTCAGGGTCTGATTCCCAGGTCTGGCAAAACGTTTTTTGGGTTACCATCAGTAGCAGCCCGGAGTCTGGATTTATGCCCGGTTGATGGCAATAGGCTTGCCCCCTATTGGACCTTTTTTTTTTTTTTTGACGCTGAGAAATGCTTTATGCATCCCCGCTCGTGGGGGACGAGACGGGGTATGTGGGCCTCCTGTCGGAATCACAGTATACCCACTAAAACTCAGCAGTGTTCCCACATCGCCGTGATGGGAGGGCCATGGGAAACCGGCTAAGCCTTTACTTCCACAACCCTCCCGGCGCATGCCCGCCTAGCTGGCGGGCCCCGCATGCCCCCCCGGATGGGGGGCTACGGGAATGACCGGGAACACCTGGCCATTCCCGTCCGACACTGGTGGGGGCCTGTGCAATACAGGCAAGGATGCCCCCACACCCGTTGCCTGCTGGCCCCCACCTGGGAGGAGTCGTCTGCTCCGACCCCTCCTCCGCCTTCGGAGCGGCGCCGCGTGAGGGTCGTCCTCCCGCGCGCGCTCCGCCGCCTGCCCAATTTCGGCCGCAGAGGATAGGGAGAGCGGCCGACGTCATACCGACACTCCTCTTCCCCTGCGGCCCCACCACGTCCGCCATCAAACGGTGGCGGCCCCGTCAAGGCCGCGGAAGGTAGGGAGAGCGGCGCACCGCAATACCGGCACTCCTCTCCCGCCGCGGCCTCCAATCCTCAGCCGCGATGCCTCCCATAAGACACCGCGGCCCGCCTCAGTTGCGGTGTCGCCCATACGGCCACCGCAACCTACCCGCTGGCCGCTACGTCGTCGGCTTATCGGCAAAAGCCCTGACGAGCGGCCCCCGCCTCGGGTTCCTCTTCGCTTCACCGTGGGTGACCAAGCCACGGTTACTGAGCCCCCCCGCCTCGACAATGCGGGAACCCTCCGGGGGGGGCCCCCTATTGGACCTACACCAACCTACTGGCGATATGTGGGTGTAGGTTTTATACTATAGGTATACCTGTGCTAAATCTTTCGTTGAAAACAAGCGTGGTTGTGATAATCACACTATCACACTAATATTATAAAGGCGAAAGTTTGTGAGTGTGTGTGTGTGTGTGTTTGTATGTTTGTTACTTCTTCACGCTCAAACGGCTGGACAGATTTGGATGAAATTTAGTATGTAGATAGCTTATACACTGGATTAACACATAGGCTACTTTTATGTGGAAAAAATGTACTGTTCCCGTGGGATAAGCAAGGAATTCAAATATATTTGCTATTCTTTCAAACTGAAACGGCTCGACCGATTTTGATGAAATTTAGTGTGGAAGAAAAAATGTAGTGTTCCCTTGGGATGAGCAATTTTTGCCTCTAAAAATGTGAATATTTTCTCACCGATTAAATAATACACGTGTTAGTGTATCGATATCATATCTCATAAACCGCGGGGTGCAGCAAGACCGGGATATAGGTAAAAACATTGATGGACCTGCATTATTTAATTTCACTGTAAGATTATCTGAATCCCAGTTATTAAATACCTATAAAATATCAATTATTATTGCATTAACCACAAAATTAAGGCTGCCTGGTCA
Organism: Cosmia pyralina; assembly: GCA_946251885.1. Classification (NCBI taxonomy): domain Eukaryota; kingdom Metazoa; phylum Arthropoda; class Insecta; order Lepidoptera; family Noctuidae; genus Cosmia; species Cosmia pyralina. Next base: position 10,444,028 of record OX276371.1, on the reverse strand, counting down.
GTAAGTTCACAGGGCAATTGTTAAAAAAAAAAACAACGTTATCAACTTGACTGTTTGTTATCGTAACGAGACGAAACTGTGAGCAGAGATCCAATGCGTGATCACTCATACATAAATTTTTTTGTAATAAATAATTATAATCATTTATTATTGATTGTAGGTTTTTTTTTTTTGTTTATTGCATTATTACCTCATTACATTTAATTAATCATAATCATTATCATTTACATTACTTTGTATTTTGTATACATTTTTTTAAAGTGCATTAATTCAGTTACACTTATAGTTACGAAACTCTTGCGCGAAATTTCATGATTTTAGAGCCAGCGGTTTAGGCAGTGCGTTGTCAGTGAATGAATGATAGGAGTAAAGTAATTTGACTAATCACATTCATGTATCTCCAATAAAAATTTCTGAGGTCAGCACTCGTAACATGTCCTCCATATAAACGGGTTTTATCGACGGAAGAATGGACAAAATGACACTTCTCGTCGCGCGCTAATTAGCAGACACAATAAAAATTTTATTGTTATCTGCACACATGGTGTGCAATCGACATTTTAAGAGATGCTAGAAATCTTTCTACTATCTATCACATTGTCTAGTCTTCCGTCGACAAGGAATAAGGAAGGATTTTCCGGTAGTACAGTCAAAAGACAAAGACAAAAGTCAATTAACACTTGCAGTTTTTTTAATCATAATTATTAAACGAAATATTTAATTCAAATCGGAATACAAGTACTTAAAATTTTAAGAAAACTAACTCTTAACAGTTTTAAACGAAAAAAAAGCAGTTTATCGAATCATTTTGTGTTAATTTAGATGATGTCAAAAAGTAGCAGTGTTAACGGACTTCTGTTGCTGGCCATACGTTGCTGTGGGATATTTTCCGATATCCACGCGGGCAAAAGCTAGTGCTCAATATTTTGAGCGAAAGCTATTAATTTTTTTGGAACTAAGAAAAGTATGTAAATAAATTTCAACTTATTGGTGTATTTTTTTAAACTAAATTAAAACTGCGAATTAACTTTCATATTGGCGGACACGAGATTCAACTAAAATCATACGCATCGCCATTTTCAACCGTATTTGTATACCTTTACGATTTACTACCTAACCTTAAAGATTTGAGTTTTACCGCGCCTTAATTTCATTGTGTAGTTAAGAAGATCTAAGCGCCTAAAGGGTCACACAGACAGACACTAAAAGCGCCTTTTTTATGCTATGTATATAATATTAAATATACAACGTGTCGTTTTGCATCCTCGTCAAATTTAAGGGTGTGGTATAGACCATCAAACCGAACAACTTTTTCCATGGCACCAACATCGTAATCGCAAAAAAATAATCAGCCGTCCCATACATTTGCGTTGATTAGTTGTTGATGTTGGTCCCATGGAGAAAGTTGTTAGGTTTGATGTTCTGTATCACACTCTGAAATTTGACGAGGATGCAAAACGACACGTTGTAGATATAAGCTAGCTAGTGAATCTCTCGTAAATTATAAAAAATACTTCAAAAATTTATGTAATTGTTAATTGTCGTAAGTTGTTTTAATTTTAATCATATTTTAACGTTATTTTCCAATTTAATTACCAAATGTGTTTTGATTTTAATTTTAATCTTTATGTAATATAAAATTTAATGTAAATGACTAACTAACTAACTATACAAATAAATACAAAAAAAAGGACACTTAGGCGTCGAAGTACTCGTCCGCATCGATGTCACCCGGAAACGTGCCCAGAAGACTGGCAGCGCATTAGCATTGCCACGTTGAATGGCAATGCTAATTCTTTGGCCAAAGAACGAGCCAGCCCTCTGGTCACGTGAAGACTCGAGTCTTCACGTGACCAGAAATTTTTAAGAAAATTTAATTTTTAATTTTTTTTAATTTTTTTTTAAGAGAATTTTTTAAGGAAATTTAATCTTTTAATTTTAACTATTACTTTTTTTTAATTAATTTAATTTTGTTTAATTTTATTTTTCCAATTTTATGATGTGTTTTGATTTTGATTTTAATATTTTAAATGCTACTACAACTTTGTTAGCTTAGTTATAACTCCTGTTATGCATGCTGTGGACTCCTGTACGTGAAGGAGTGCACCTACGAGATACTTTTGCCATTAATACTTATTTCTTGTGTACATCCTTTGTCGGCGATCCTAAATAAATAAATAAATAAGCTACCATTGAACTAACTAAACAAATAGTAATTTTTATCATCTATAATGTTAACAAAAATGAATAACACTATGACGATATATCGAGTGTTATTGGCGATAATAGTCTCCCAAAAATAAGTTTGTTACGAACACCATAAACTCTGCCATTGATGAGGGCAAATTACTCGACGGGAGACCGAAATACTTATTACTGTTAAGGCAGTGGACTGAGAGGCATTAGAGGTAGCGGGAGCGGAGAGGCGAGCGGTGTGGCTGAGGGCAAGGATACAGAGACTTAGGGCAAGATTCTTAAGAGGGATGCGCTGTGGTAGCCTGCGAAATTAATATTTTTTTTGGGTTTTTTGCAATTTGCAGGTCCGTGTCAGGTTGTATCTTGATCAAAATATGATACGCGGCAATAAAACATATGTATTTATATAATTTTAACCATGAAAATCATCAACACATCTCTCTAAGTTAGATTTCTTGCAGATTCGTCGAACGAACGAAATCCAACGGCTCTGCACGAAATCTAACTTGGAGAGATGTATTGATGATTTTCGTGGTTATTACCAAGGTGAGATGAAGGCTCGCGCTCGAGCTCGTTGCTAAGTAATAACAGCCGTACGGGTCGATCCATCAGGTTAAGCTACGCTTGCCGGGTTTGGTCAGAGGACGGGTGACCATCTTTACTTAACGAGTCTCCTCTGTGCCTCGGAAAGCACGTTAAGCCGTTGGCTTCCCGGCTGTCATTCGTGGATCTTTGACAGTCGTTACGAGTCGTCAGAAGCCCGAAAGCCTGACAACCAGTCTTACCAAGGGGTATCGTATTACCCAGTAACTGGGTTGTGGAGGTCAGATAGGCAGTCGCTCCATGTAAAATACTGGTATTCAACTGCATCCGGTTAGACTGGAAGCCGACACCAACATGCTTAGTTGGGAAAAGGCTAGGCAGGTTGATTTTAATTTTATAGTATAGTATAGCTAGTATATAACAAAATTTTCAAATCTGCTGGCAGTCTATTAAATATTTGCACAGCTTGGTATTGAGGACTGCGCTTGACAATGTTGAAATTAGGTATAATTTTATTAATAAAGGCCTATGAGTTTTTTCCCTGGCTATTCTTTCTTTCTTTCAAATCCGCTCCAACGCTCATGAGCTCGCTCCCAAATATCTCAGGTCACTACCTTATGGTATTTCCATGGTGGGCGCAGGCATTTCATAGTCATTCATAAAATAATAGACGTTATAGTTGCATGGCTACATGGCTAATAAGGACTGTGTTCATACCCGAAGCACAACCTGAGGGATGACGGCCGCCATAGTTCGATCATTCGAACTGACGAAAAAAAAGAACTTTTTTACAAAAAAATACAAACGACTTCCAAAAACAACACTACAAAGTGAAAAATAACTTTAATTTCGGAAGTCGGTGTCTGGTTATTTGCCACCGACTTCCGAAATTAAAGTAATTTTTCCCTTTGCAGTGTTGTTTTTGGAAGTCGGTTGTATTTTTTTGTAAAAAGTTTTTATTTTTCACTTTTTAGTTGTGGTACCTACCCCACACAAATTCTAATACCAGTACCTGCAAAAGAAACTAGAACATCATTCATATAAAAGTGGGGAAAAAATACGTATTATTGAAGCTAACTCAAAACTACCCAAGCAAAGGTAACGAATTTTATATGGGACTAACTTTGAGGTTATAAAAATAAAATGAAATAAAATTCATTTAATTCGGATAACTTAGATCCATAAAATACAAAAAATACACATTCAATCAAATTAAAAATAAAGTTACATCAAGATTATTAAATTAAATTAAAATTAAACCTTCATTTAACCCTCTTAACAAAGGATCTCCATAACGGAGAAGAGGTCCTCTCAGCTACAGTCTTCAGAATTCCGTTGCAGCTGCCGCGCATTCTGCAGATCAGGAATACAGTTTTCTTGCGGATGACGGCATGAAAGCCATCAGTGCGATACTGCACAAACATCCCCGATGCACTACAGAAGCGAGGCAGCCCCAACATCATCCTAAAGATGTTATTATACTGCACGCGCAGGACATCCAGCGATCTTTTGGTGTGACTGACCCACAGGTTTCCCGTATAAAAGCTTTGACAATACGCTTTGAACAACATTATCTTTACTTGTTCAGAGCAGCGGGAAAATCTGCGGGCCAGCATGGTACCTCTGACCGCTAAAGTCCTGCGTTATATACCCTCTCGAATAAAACAAAAAAAATTCAAATCGGTCGACTCTATAGAAGGTTATGCGTGGTCATACCATGCAAACATTAATATGGCAATTATATTATTTTAATTAAATCTAGATTACATTAAATGTTTACTTCCAACAATTTTATTATCAGTAACAACTTTGAACTTCGCGTTAGACCGTGATTCCATCAGTAGACTATAAAATTGACGTAGATTTTATCTGCAGTTTGTTAGACTTTGACGTAACTCTTGGTGTACGCCGCATGGGATCTCGTATGTCGTCTATGAACTACGTATATGTACGAGGGTAATTTACCAACTATTGTCATGGGGATCATAATAATACCAGCCTATAATATAATGTTATGCCCTCTTCTTATACAGAGAAGATACTTTTTTTTTGTTTTTGCTCGGCTCTTATGGCCTCTTATAATTTATTTATTTATATAGGTTAACCAACAATTGTTTTCACTACATACATTTCTGAATTAATGACTAGGGTAACATTTGCACGTGCAACAATTAATTATAGGTTAACACCACATGCACAAAAAAAGGCTTTCTACTAAATTAATTATTCATAATATTAATTGAACTAGAAATTATAAAATAATAATTAAACTTAAAATTTAAGATTAACTAATACAATCAATCTGCTTAGCCTTTTCTCAACTATGTGAGCACTGTGTAGCTACTATTAAGCTACCTTTTACTGGGTACGTCTTTCACTGACTTGAATGTGCCCTGGCGGTTGAGAGTATGTCATGCTCACTCAAATGTCTCGCTGGTGGTGGCGTGTGTGTTGGATCAGTAAGTTCCCTTCAAAATGGTTGAGCTAATTGGTGCTGATCCATGCGTCATGTTCGTGAACGGGCGCCGTCAGTTGGGACTGGTCATCTCTTAGCTGCCATAGCTTATTTTTAATTTTAATATTTATTTTAGTTGTTTTAGTTTTTATCTTTTTATTACGGACGCTTTTTAACGTGCACGTCTTTCTACATTGTTCTCACATGTATATTTTCAACATGAACGATGTAACCAATATTTTGTAAAAATATTATGATTTAAAAGAGTGTCCGTGGAGTTTCTTGCCCGTTCTTCTCCATAGGGATCTACTACGCTTTGGAATGGGCAACTAGCTTCATCTTTCTGACTGACCGACCCATTGACAATTCAAAAGTGCCTATAATTGGTTTATTTGAAATCAATACTTTGAGTTTGAGTTTTGAGTTTGAGTTATGTTGGGGTCGGCTTCCAGTCTAATCGGATCCAGCTGAATACCAGTATTTTACATGGAGCGACTGCCTATCTGACCTCCACAACCCGGAAACTGGGTAATACGATACCCCTTGGTAAGACTGGTTGTCAGACTTTCGGGCTTCTGACGACCCGTAACGACTGTCAAAGATCCACGAATGACAGCCGGGACCAACGGCTTAACGTGCTTTCCGAGGCAGGGAGGAATCTCGGTATGTAAAGATGGGCACCCATCCACTCACCAACCCCGGCAAGCGTAGCTTAGCCTGATGGATCGATCCGTGCGGCTGTTATTACTTAGCCACGAGCATCTCGTATGCCGTATGAACTACGTATATGTGTGATTGTGATTTCCCAACTATTGTCATGGGGATCATAATAATACCAGCCTATAATATAATGTTATGCCCTCTTCTTATACAGAGAAGATACTTTTTTTTTGTTTTTGCTCGGCTCTTATGGGCCCTAGCGTGATGTTAAATAGCATATAGCTTTGCTCAAAAATTGGGCTATCAAATACAAAAATAATTTTTCAAATCCGACTGTTCCAGAGATTAGCGCATTCAAACATACAAACAAACAGAAAAAAAAAACTCTTCTTCTTTATTATTAGTAGGTACCTATAAAAATATACGATCCATCAGGTTAAGCTACGCTTCCCGGGGTCGGTCCGTGGATGGGTGACCATCTTTACATACCGAGACTCCTCCGTGCCTCGGAAAGCACGTTAAGCCGTTGCATGGTCCCGGCTGTCATTCGTGGATCTTTGACAGTCGTTACGGGTCGTCAGAAGCCCGAAAGTCTGACAATCAGTCTTACCAAGGGGTATCCTATTACCCAGTTAATGGGTTGTGGAGGTCAGATAGGCAGTCGCTCCATGTAAAATACTGGTATTCAGCTGCATCCGGTTAGACTGGAAGCCGACCCCAACATAGTTGCAAAAAGGCTAGGCAGATTGATTGACTTATATAAATATAGATGTATAGATGTCTACGCGCCTATTAAACTTTGTTCATGCGTCGATAGTCGATACGACTTCTGTCATTTATGAATGAAAACAGTCTCTACGTAACACTTACATATCAGATGTTAATTGGGTCAATAAATTATTTAATTACTTTTATTACTATGGCAACAAATTATTCATTACATTCCCTGGAATATACTGACAGCTGTTAATGTCACTTTGTAAAAATAGCGTCATAGTTCACATCTGTTATCAGTACGCGAGCATGACCGCCATAGGAACGGGTTTTGTCTACATTATAAAGGGAACCTCTGTGCAAAAATTCAGCTTTCTAGGTTCAATGGTTTGGGCTGGGCGTTGATAAGTCAGTCAGAAAGGACTTCTCTTTTTAACGGACGAAAAAAAAAGGAGGAGGTTCTCAATTCGAAACGTGTTTTTTTTTTTTTTTTTATGTATGACCACGCATAACTTTTTACAGAGTTGGTACCGATTTGAAAAATTTTTGTTTTATTCGAGAGGGTTTAACGGGAGGTTATCCGAATTTTACCTGTTTTAGAATCAATTTTAAATGGTCAAATTATTGTATTAAGGTTCTGAAAAAAATATATGCCATAGATACATCCTTGCTTGAGGGAAATTAACGGTTCAAAACACGATAAGTTGTAATTTCCTCGATGAAAAAAAATCCAAAACATGGTCGATTTCAAAACCATTTTCCGTTTCATTTCCTAATTACAGCATAAAATTATATGAAAATTGCATGTACCATTAGGTAATCGTATTTCAGAGGGAATTTAACGGTTGGATTTTTGAGTTTAATAGATTTTTTTTAAATAAACTCAAAATTAGTCAATTTGGCTTAATCCGCTCGCGGTCAGAGTCCTGCGGGACGTCATCGAGGTTGGACCTGTGTCAAAATTTTTAAAAATTCGCTCTCCCTGCTGTTGTTCAAAAAAATTCAAACAAAAGACGAACACATTATATATGAAATTGCGACAGCTCAGAATAAATATCTCGTAATTATATTATAGTTTTAATTCATAATATTGTTTTCGAAAATGTGATTATTTATATGTGGTATGATGACGTTTAATTGTCATCTTACGATAGTGCTAAGACACATTGCAAATTATTATCGATAAAATTATAGTCAAGCGCGAGTAGTTTATAATTTTTTATCGTGGTCCTTTATGAAGAAGTTTTAAAACACATTTTTCTAAGATTTTTCATCAGATTCATCCACATTAGTATTTTCACTCTCCATCGAACTGTCTTCACTACTAGTCTACTACCATATCCTACATAAATTACACATAATATAAATGCAATGTGTCCGGTTGTCGGTTGGATACTAATAATAATCAACTTTCACTCTGGCAACAACAGTGAAAATTAGAAAAAAATAAAAATGTGCGGTCGGGGACCACCGTCAGGAATGAAGTTCCTTATAACGTATGATTTAAAACACAAACACAAAATTTTCACATCCACCATCTTGAATTTTCATTTTGACTTCACTACCGGCTTTGGCTCCCTCGAAAACCATAAAAACGACACCCCATGATCAGTTTTGAGTACAAAAAGTCACAGTATACGATAAAATATCGTGTTCTATACATTCGAAAAATAGCGCTTTGTGAACGTAGCCATGGCTAGGCGGTAACCGTATCACTCAGTGCCCATGTTCGAAAGCAAGTTCGTCGATGACGTATCCTATTGTCGGTTTGAAACTTTTAACATATTGACACTTGCACTTTTGTTTAGGTAAATAGTCCTATGGGACGCCAATCCCACATGAGCGGGGCCGGTTAGACAATATACTAAATTAATTTTGATGTCGTAGAATAGTAGATTCGATAAATTATAGCTGTAGCAGTAGGTACATCCCTTGATAATAAAGTACGGCAATTGTTCCTTCATATGTAGTTGTCAATAATTACTGATCTTCATGAGCAGTGGTCAACATCAAAAACAAAAGAATATGTTTGCAGCATAAGCAAAACAGTACGACCATTTTTAGCCCATTCTAAAAAAAAAATTTTTTTTATTCAGTCACTAAAGGGGTTATAGGGGATGCAAGTTAGACACACAATATACTAAAACAACAGCCACATTTTATAAAACTTTCCTTTACAGTACGTTTGTAGTTGTGGTCTCTCTCAGTAGCCAAAATACACAGAGAGTTAGGACTGGTGACGCGGGAGCAAGCGATCGACGACGAAGCAGCTTGTCCTGAGGTCGAAACGCGCAGCCTTCAGTAGCAATTTCCCACTGCTTGCGAAGTTTTTCGTTTTTAGTGGATAAATAAACAAACGCTTGTTCGTGTCTTTCCTGCATAGGAACGACACGAACAGGAGTAATACCTAATGGCATAACACGAATACACTGAGTGATTCTTACAAATTATTTCTGACGAACCCGGCTATCGCTAAAAAATATAACAGTAGATTGTACACACGGGATTTCTCATTAACTGTCAGCTAACCATTAATAATAGGTCTTTACCTATGAAATTGCCGTTTTGTATGAAAAAATTTAAACGAATTTTTTTCATGCATTTTTTATTTGTATTAATCGAAGTAATCACCCATGCAATCAATGCATCTTTGCCAACGCAGTGGCAGTTTATTGATGCCCTTCTTAAAGAAATCAGCTGGACGGGAGGCAACAAATTCTTCAAAGGAATTTTGTACTGCCTTTCGGGTATTGAATTTTTTTCCCGCCAAGAAGTTATCCAAATTCTGGAAAAAGTAGTAGTCTGTAGGCGCAAGGTCTGGTTATTAGGGCGGATGACGGAGAGCTTCCAACCCCAGTTCTTGCAACTTGGAGACCGTCTGCTGTGCAGTATGAGGTCGCGTGTTGTCGTGCAGGAGCAGCGGAGACGAGCGATTGACCAATGCTGGTTGGAGATGTGCCAGCTTCTCCATCATTGTGTTCAGTTCTTCACAGTACACATCTGAAGTAATGCTCACCCCGTTTGGTAAGAAGCTGTGATGAATCACACCGGCGCTAGACCACCAAACAGTGACCATCACTTTTCTAGGGGTAAGTTTTCGTTTAGGGCATTGTTTAGGTGCTGAACCAGGATCCAATCAACTTGCTGAGCGCTTGCGGTTATCAAACAGAATCCATTTTTTATCGCAGGTAACGATGCGGTTCAAAATTCCTTCATTTGTGTGTCTGTTGAGCAGTGCAAGGCACGTCTCGACGCGTACTTCGCGCTGGCGATCATTGAGTTCGTGGGGCACCCATTTGTCAAGCTTTTTTACCTTGCCAATTTGACGCAAATGGACCAATATTGTTTTGACGCTAATGTCGAAAGCTGCTGCTAATTCAGCCGTAGATTGTGTATCATCAGCTTCCACAATCGCCTTTAATTCGTCATTGTCGACCAAAGTCTTCGGACGACCGCGAGGTTCATTTTTCAGGTCGAAATTTCCAGAACGGAAGCGAGCAAACCAATAACAAGTGGTGCGTTGGTTTGTAGTGTTAGCTCCGTAAACGTCGTTGATGTTGCGTGCCGATTGTGCCGCGTTGCTGCCACGACGGTACTCATATTCCATAATTACTCGATTTTTTAACGTATCCATGATGACGAAAAAGATTGAAATGCGATGAAAATGTAACACTAATCAATAAACAAATGACTACTTTTGGAAAAAAAAACCATGTTTTTAAAATAAAATTAATTTGAAATTAGAATTCTTAGCCAAACAAAAATTATTTTGATTTGAAATGGCCAGTACTGCAGAACGGCAATTTCATAGGTAAAGACCTAATATTTATTTTTATTATAGATATAGATGGTATAAGAGGCCTAAACTTTATGTTTTCTGTGAACGTTATGCGAACAATCAAATAACAGTAGGTATATAACAAAATATAAAAAAAATAATCGAAAAAAATATAACAGTTGAGAATCAAACTTTTAACAACGGGTTTGCAAAGCAGTCGTCGAACCGTTAAGCTATTTAGTTTGATGAAAGTTTACTAAAATAGCCGTTTAAAGGTTCAATCTGCAACTATCTGCTATATTCGTTTCCTACTCAGCCCAATGAATTAATGGAATAATTCGCTTTTACATTGTGTTTTAAAGTCACTTATATCGTCGTAGACAACGACCGATACCGATTATCAGCATTCTCCTGCCCTTATCCCAATTTTTTTTGGGGTCGATGCAACTTGTTTTTATCTTCCATACTTCTCTATTAGTCGTCATCTCGATAGTCATTCCCTTTCTAGCCACATCATCTTTCACACAGATCATCCATCGTTTCTTTGGTATTCCCTTACTCGTATAGTCATCCAGATTCATAATCAAAACATTCCAGACGACATTTTCTGCATTTCTCCGCATCACATGCCCATACCATGATAACCGATTTCCACACACGCCGATACCGATATCGGCACGATATCTACCAGCGAAGACAGTGCGGGGTGAGAGTAGCGGGCATTCTTTCAATTGAACAAACTTATTCAAACTGCCGCCGACTTAGTAGTGTGGTTGTTTGTCGTGTCGCGATGGTTATCGATATTCACCAATATCATGGGGCTGATAATAATTGTACCTATTGTTATCGAATCGTGTTGGTGTAGTTATCTGATAATGTGAAAACAAAACGACATTTTATGTAATAATCTTAGTTCACTCCACCGTAGACACCATAAAATGTAAACCTAAGGAAAAAAAATCGACCTAAGAAAAACTAATTAAGTTGATCAACTGCAAATATTTTACACTGTAGCATACATTTTCCGCGAAATCGTCGGCAGCGCGTCGTAAATAAACACGTCGCGCTACATTTGGGGGAGGCGGAGGTAGCGTTTCAAAGGCCGACAGGCCCGAACAACCTGCCGTTAAGTTAGCTTCAATAATACGTATTTTTTTCCCCACTTTTATATGGATGATGTTCTAGTTTGTTTTGCAGGTAGTGGTATTAGAATTTGTGTGGGGTAGGTACACAACTAACAAGTGAAAAATAAAAACTTTTTTACAAAAAAATACAACCGACTTCCAAAAACAACAAAATAGATAAATAAGACGACCAGACTATTTTATGTATCGTGTATTCAGCCATTGCATGACGAGCGATCGGAGTCGGTGACAAGACAACAGGATCCGGAAATACCACAGATAATATATATTTTATAAAGACTGATACACATACGTAACATCTCCCTTATTAAGAAAAGAAAATGGAATCATTACGTGGAACATGGTACGTAAGTATACTCTTTTTTTTTTTTTTTTTTTTTTTTAACATTAACAAAATTCTTATATACTAGTAGACTAAGTGGAACGGAACATCTCTAAGAAGTGACAAGTTGACTTGACTGACATTTACATTGCGACAGTTCTGACAGTGACGTCTATCAAATTGACTTAACTAAGTTTTGACAGCTACTAACAAAACAAAATTAGGTTTGACAATGCTTGTACAACAAACAATACATTTAGTATATTAAATTAAAACTAAGTACAAATTAAGAACTTAATCTAGACCAATTTTCAAAATCTTCGGGGCTTTATTATTGCTCTACCGAATGAAGAATAAGTTGTGTGTTGAGTTTGTTTATTTGGTGTATGTGATGTGTTTGTTTTTGTTTCAGATTCTTGGACAGGATTACTTGTACAAGGAGATTGATAATTAGATGGAGATGACGACGGCAGTATATTGGAAGGCGACGGTGGATCAGTGTCAAGTGGAACTGATGGGGATTGAAGTGAACTTCTTCTACTAGGAGCGGACTCAGTTGGTGAATGTTTTGGCTGTAGGATATGTTGGCGATTACGGCGAAAAGTACCTTCCGGGGAGACAATAGTATATGATCTAGGCTGTGGACCTATGTCTGACACAGTACCAGGTGTCCAAATACTGTCTGGCTGTTTCTGGAAGTAAATTTTATCACCAATGTTTAGGGAAGACAACGGTTTAGTATGTTTATTATAATAAATCTGTGATTTGTTCACTTTTATTTGAGTTTTATTTGTTAGAGACCTGTAGTTAGGTATTTTAGGTTTCAGAGTTTGTTCTAAGACTGGAAGTTTAGTTCTGAGTGTCCTGGACATTAGTAATTGGGCAGGCGAATACATATTTTCTTTAGGTGTATTCCTATACTGTAATAATCCTAGATGAGGGTCTGTATTATCAGTAAGACATTTCTTTAATATGTTTTTAACCGTGGCTATGGTTCTTTCTACAAGACCATTAGACCGTGGATAATAGGGACTTGATGTAATATGTTGTATTTGCCAATCTAAAGCAAAATGATTAAACTCTTTTGAGTTAAATGGGGGACCATTGTCTGAAATTAGAATGTTGGGTATTCCATGTCTGGAAAATATAGACTTTAGGTGACTAATGACAATTTTACTAGTAGAACCACCTGCTAGCTTTACAAGCTCGACATATTGGGAAAAATAATCTACGACTATGACATACTTGTTTGAATTGAAATCAAATAGATCAACTCCGACTTTATTCCAAGGGATTGGTTTTACCTCATGGGGCTGTAGTGACTCTTTGGAATTGCTGCGTCTGTTAGTGAGACAGTTATGACAATTATTAACATATTTTTCTATATCAGAGTACATATTGGGCCAGTATACTAGATTTCTTGCCAATCTTTGGCAACTATGAATACCTTGGTGACCTTCATGTATCTGTTTCAAAATGTCTTTTCTCATGGCTACTGGTATAATGACACTGTTGTTTTTGAAGACAATACCATTAATTATATGTATATCGGTTTTTAAAGGAAAATAAGGCCTAAGTATGTCTGGAAGCAATTTTTTATGTTCAGGCCAACCTGTTATGCAATATTTACTTAAGAGTGACAATTCATTGTCTTGGGAAGTCTGTTCTTGAATAGATTTAAGTTTATTTGGACTAACTGACAGTGATCTAATGACTAAATTGACATGTAAATCTAGATCAGAATCTAGATCATGTAATGACTGTTCTGGTAAAGCTGCTCTAGACAGAGTATCAGCTACATAAAGATATTTACCTGGTTTGTAAGTTACGTTCAGGTCATATGGTTGTAATCTTAGCATTATTCTTTGAAGACGGGGTGGAATGTTATAAATTGGTTTTTTATACAGCGATACTATTGGTTTGTGATCTGTTTCAACTAAAGTGTGGCGACCATAGACATATTGGTGAAACTTTGTACAACCAAATAGGATTGCTAACAGCTCTTTCTCAATCTGAGAGTATGACTGTTGACATGAGCTTAATGAAGCTGAAGCATATGCTATGGGGTGTTTATCATGGCAAATCACTGCACCCATGGCATCTTTAGACGAATCAACTGACAGTGTAATTGGTTTATTTTGATCATAATATGTCAAGACAGGGGCTTTTGTTATACATTCCTTTAATTCATTAAATTCTACATTATGTCTCTCTTGCCAAGACCATTCATTATCTTTAGACAGAAGTGTTCTTAAATTAGAAGTTTTATCTGACAAATTCTCTATGTATGAGCCTAAGTATGTAACCATACCTAAAAACCTTTGTAATTCTGTGACATTTGTTGGTGGTGGCATACTGCAAATGGCTTTCACTTTGTTTTCATCAACTCTCACACCATCTTTAGAAAAGATGTGTCCTAGGTACTTGACTTCACTTTTACATATATTAGACTTGTCTTTATTAAATTTTATTCCTATTTCTCTAGCTCTATCTAAGACTTGTTTTAACCTAAAATCATGTTCTTGTTTAGTTTGACCGTAAATTAGGAAATCATCCATCATGATTTTGACTCCTGGAATATCACTGAATCTATTTGTCATGATGGAATGAAACAGTTCTGGGGCTGCATTTATCCCGAAGGGAAGTCTTAGGAATCTATATCTACCTTGAGGTGTGATGAATGTACATAGTTTTGAGGAAGCTTCATCTAACTTTAGCATATAAAAACCTTTGTTTGCATCTAGGGTAGTGAAATATTGTGAACCAGAGAGGCTGGATTTAATTTCATCAATAATTGGAAATTGATAATGAGGACGCATAATGGCTTTATTAAGTTTTCTTGGATCAATGCACAGGCGTAGTTTACCATTTTTCTTTGATGCAATTACAATTGAGCTTACCCATTCAGTAGGTTCCTCGACTTTGACTATAATTTGATTTTTTTTTAACATGGCTAATTCTTCTTTTAATTGTTCTAAGAGACTGAATGGAATTCTACGACAGGCATCTATAGACGGTACAGCATCAGGCTTCATTGACAAATGACATTCATAATCTTTAAGACAACCTATTCCTGAGAAGAGATCTTTATATTTGTCAAGCTGTGATACATTGAGTGACTCATGAAATTGGACATTATGGACTCTTTTAACTAATTTTAAATTCTCACAACTGTTGCGACCAATAATATTCCTACAGGGTATATCTATAA
The DNA here is from genome assembly GCA_946251885.1 of Cosmia pyralina. Taxonomy (NCBI): domain Eukaryota; kingdom Metazoa; phylum Arthropoda; class Insecta; order Lepidoptera; family Noctuidae; genus Cosmia; species Cosmia pyralina. The sequence continues at coordinate 10,429,004 of OX276371.1, read as the reverse complement.
TGTGGAAATTAACATTGTATAGTTTGTTGTTATGTGTGACAGACAGAATGCATTGACCTACAGTCGGTAATACTTCACCGCTAAAGGTTGATAGTTTGTGACTACTTTTCTTTAAACTACTCAATGGCAAATTAAGTTTTTTATAAGAGTTAAATGATAAAATGTTAGTGTCAGCACCTGTATCAAGTAAAAAGTCTACATTCTTACTATTTATGGACAAAGTTGTATGATAAGGGTTTTTTATGCTGACAGAAATCTCATTAGTGAAAAGACTATTTAGAAAATAAGTATCAGTACCCGTACTTTCTTCTTCTTCTTCTATGGATCTCACATGTTTGCTGCGGCAACACTTGGCAAAGTGATTGGGCTTGTGGCAGTTGTTACAGATGACTCCCATGGCTGGACATTTTGTTCGGTGAACTTGACCACATCTGGAACAATTCTTGGTTGACTGTTTGGATTGAGGTTCTTGACTGGACGATGCTTTACTTGATTGACGACTTTGACTTGTTTGAGACTGATGACTTTGACTTTCTTGACGGCTATGACTTCTTTGACGACTGTGACTTCTTTGACTGTGACTTTTTTGATTGCGACTCTCTTGACTACGATGTGTTTGGCGACTGTGATGCGATTGACGACTGGCAACGACACTTACTTCTTGGCTTGATAAAGCTTTAGCCTGTAACCTAGTATTTCTTAGTGTTTTAGCGAGACTGACGGCGGCATCAAATGTTGATGGTTTCTCGATCAGGATACGTTCTCTGATGTACGAGCAAGATGAATTTAAGTTCCATGAGAATATGTCCTTTACTATATCATCGGCAAGACCTTCAAAATTGCATTGGATACTTAGATTCTTGAGATCCGTGGCATATGTCTCAATTTCTTCATCTGGACCTTGTTTTCTGTTGAACAGCTTATGTCTTTCGACGGAAATATTGACACGTGGTGTGAAGTAGTCTTCAAATTTGGCGAGTAAATCCTTATAGGTGATCTTGTCAATTTGTATGTTAAACGAGTAAAATATCTGAAGAGCGTCTGGGCCTATGATTTGTAGTAAAATGGCTACCTTTCGTTTGTCTGGTTGTTCTTCTAAATTGTTGGCTATCATGTAAATCTCTAGACTTGTGTTGAAATTTCTCCAAGCCAATGGCATGTTCGAGTTGTTGATATCTAAGCTGAAATTACTCGGCGGCAGGGGATAACTTGTATTATTTGCGTTTTTATTTTCCGGCATTTTAGGGCTGGACCACGCGGCGACGTTTTACTCGAAATTTTTTTTTTTTTTTTTTTTGACTGTTACGACGGGTGGCCAGATATTATAAATAAATAAGACGACCAGACTATTTTATGTATCGTGTATTCAGCCATTGCATGACGAGCGATCGGAGTCGGTGACAAGACAACAGGATCCGGAAATACCACAGATAATATATATTTTATAAAGACTGATACACATACGTAACATCTCCCTTATTAAGAAAAGAAAATGGAATCATTACGTGGAACATGGTACGTAAGTATACTCTTTTTTTTTTTTTTTTTTTTTTTTTTTTAACATTAACAAAATTCTTATATACTAGTAGACTAAGTGGAACGGAACATCTCTAAGAAGTGACAAGTTGACTTGACTGACATTTACATTGCGACAGTTCTGACAGTGACGTCTATCAAATTGACTTAACTAAGTTTTGACAGCTACTAACAAAACAAAATTAGGTTTGACAATGCTTGTTCAACAAACAATACATTTAGTATATTAAATTAAAACTAAGTACAAATTAAGAACTTAATCTAGACCAATTTTCAAAATCTTCGGGGCTTTATTATTGCTCTACCGAATGAAGAATAAGTTGTGTGTTGAGTTTGTTTATTTGGTGTATGTGATGTGTTTGTTTTTGTTTCAGATTCTTGGACAGGATTACTTGTACAAGGAGATTGATAATTAGATGGAGATGACGACGGCAGTATATTGGAAGGCGACGGTGGATCAGTGTCAAGTGGAACTGATGGGGATTGAAGTGAACTTCTTCTACTAGGAGCGGACTCAGTTGGTGAATGTTTTGGCTGTAGGATATGTTGGCGATTACGGCGAAAAGTACCTTCCGGGGAGACAATAGTATATGATCTAGGCTGTGGACCTATGTCTGACACAGTACCAGGTGTCCAAATACTGTCTGGCTGTTTCTGGAAGTAAATTTTATCACCAATGTTTAGGGAAGACAACGGTTTAGTATGTTTATTATAATAAATCTGTGATTTGTTCACTTTTATTTGAGTTTTATTTGTTAGAGACCTGTAGTTAGGTATTTTAGGTTTCAGAGTTTGTTCTAAGACTGGAAGTTTAGTTCTGAGTGTCCTGGACATTAGTAATTGGGCAGGCGAATACATATTTTCTTTAGGTGTATTCCTATACTGTAATAATCCTAGATGAGGGTCTGTATTATCAGTAAGACATTTCTTTAATATGTTTTTAACCGTGGCTATGGTTCTTTCTACAAGACCATTAGACCGTGGATAATAGGGACTTGATGTAATATGTTGTATTTGCCAATCTAAAGCAAAATGATTAAACTCTTTTGAGTTAAATGGGGGACCATTGTCTGAAATTAGAATGTTGGGTATTCCATGTCTGGAAAATATAGACTTTAGGTGACTAATGACAATTTTACTAGTAGAACCACCTGCTAGCTTTACAAGCTCGACATATTGGGAAAAATAATCTACGACTATGACATACTTGTTTGAATTGAAATCAAATAGATCAACTCCGACTTTATTCCAAGGGATTGGTTTTACCTCATGGGGCTGTAGTGACTCTTTGGAATTGCTGCGTCTGTTAGTGAGACAGTTATGACAATTATTAACATATTTTTCTATATCAGAGTACATATTGGGCCAGTATACTAGATTTCTTGCCAATCTTTGGCAACTATGAATACCTTGGTGACCTTCATGTATCTGTTTCAAAATGTCTTTTCTCATGGCTACTGGTATAATGACACTGTTGTTTTTGAAGACAATACCATTAATTATATGTATATCGGTTTTTAAAGGAAAATAAGGCCTAAGTATGTCTGGAAGCAATTTTTTATGTTCAGGCCAACCTGTTATGCAATATTTACTTAAGAGTGACAATTCATTGTCTTGGGAAGTCTGTTCTTGAATAGATTTAAGTTTATTTGGACTAACTGACAGTGATCTAATGACTAAATTGACATGTAAATCTAGATCAGAATCTAGATCATGTAATGACTGTTCTGGTAAAGCTGCTCTAGACAGAGTATCAGCTACATAAAGATATTTACCTGGTTTGTAAGTTACGTTCAGGTCATATGGTTGTAATCTTAGCATTATTCTTTGAAGACGGGGTGGAATGTTATAAATTGGTTTTTTATACAGCGATACTATTGGTTTGTGATCTGTTTCAACTAAAGTGTGGCGACCATAGACATATTGGTGAAACTTTGTACAACCAAATAGGATTGCTAACAGCTCTTTCTCAATCTGAGAGTATGACTGTTGACATGAGCTTAATGAAGCTGAAGCATATGCTATGGGGTGTTTATCATGGCAAATCACTGCACCCATGGCATCTTTAGACGAATCAACTGACAGTGTAATTGGTTTATTTTGATCATAATATGTCAAGACAGGGGCTTTTGTTATACATTCCTTTAATTCATTAAATTCTACATTATGTCTCTCTTGCCAAGACCATTCATTATCTTTAGACAGAAGTGTTCTTAAATTAGAAGTTTTATCTGACAAATTCTCTATGTATGAGCCTAAGTATGTAACCATACCTAAAAACCTTTGTAATTCTGTGACATTTGTTGGTGGTGGCATACTGCAAATGGCTTTCACTTTGTTTTCATCAACTCTCACGCCATCTTTAGAAAAGATGTGTCCTAGGTACTTGACTTCACTTTTACATATATTAGACTTGTCTTTATTAAATTTTATTCCTATTTCTCTAGCTCTATCTAAGACTTGTTTTAACCTAAAATCATGTTCTTGTTTAGTTTGACCGTAAATTAGGAAATCATCCATCATGATTTTGACTCCTGGAATATCACTGAATCTATTTGTCATGATGGAATGAAACAGTTCTGGGGCTGCATTTATCCCGAAGGGAAGTCTTAGGAATCTATATCTACCTTGAGGTGTGATGAATGTACATAGTTTTGAGGAAGCTTCATCTAACTTTAGCATATAAAAACCTTTGTTTGCATCTAGGGTAGTGAAATATTGTGAACCAGAGAGGCTGGATTTAATTTCATCAATAATTGGAAATTGATAATGAGGACGCATAATGGCTTTATTAAGTTTTCTTGGATCAATGCACAGGCGTAGTTTACCATTTTTCTTTGATGCAATTACAATTGAGCTTACCCATTCAGTAGGTTCCTCGACTTTGACTATAATTTGATTTTTTTTTAACATGGCTAATTCTTCTTTTAATTGTTCTAAGAGACTGAATGGAATTCTACGACAGGCATCTATAGACGGTACAGCATCAGGCTTCATTGACAAATGACATTCATAATCTTTAAGACAACCTATTCCTGAGAAGAGATCTTTATATTTGTCAAGCTGTGATACATTGAGTGACTCATGAAATTGGACATTATGGACTCTTTTAACTAATTTTAAATTCTCACAACTGTTGCGACCAATAATATTCCTACAGGGTATATCTATAATGTGGAAATTAACATTGTATAGTTTGTTGTTATGTGTGACAGACAGAATGCATTGACCTACAGTCGGTAATACTTCACCGCTAAAGGTTGATAGTTTGTGACTACTTTTCTTTAAACTACTCAATGGCAAATTAAGTTTTTTATAAGAGTTAAATGATAAAATGTTAGTGTCAGCACCTGTATCAAGTAAAAAGTCTACATTCTTACTATTTATGGACAAAGTTGTATGATAAGGGTTTTTTTTGCTGACAGAAATCTCATTAGTGAAAAGACTATTTAGAAAATAAGTATCAGTACCCGTACTTTCTTCTTCTTCTTCTATGGATCTCACATGTTTGCTGCGGCAACACTTGGCAAAGTGATTGGGCTTGTGGCAGTTGTTACAGATGACTCCTATGGCTGGACATTTTGTTCGGTGAACTTGACCACATCTGGAACAATTCTTGGTTGACTGTTTGGATTGAGGTTCTTGACTGGACGATGCTTTACTTGATTGACGACTTTGACTTGTTTGAGACTGATGACTTTGACTTTCTTGACGGCTATGACTTCTTTGACGACTGTGACTTCTTTGACTGTGACTTTTTTGATTGCGACTCTCTTGACTACGATGTGTTTGGCGACTGTGATGCGATTGACGACTGGCAACGACACTTACTTCTTGGCTTGATAAAGCTTTAGCCTGTAACCTAGTATTTCTTAGTGTTTTAGCGAGACTGACGGCGGCATCAAATGTTGATGGTTTCTCGATCAGGATACGTTCTCTGATGTACGAGCAAGATGAATTTAAGTTCCATGAGAATATGTCCTTTACTATATCATCGGCAAGACCTTCAAAATTGCATTGGATACTTAGATTCTTGAGATCCGTGGCATATGTCTCAATTTCTTCATCTGGACCTTGTTTTCTGTTGAACAGCTTATGTCTTTCGACGGAAATATTGACACGTGGTGTGAAGTAGTCTTCAAATTTGGCGAGTAAATCCTTATAGGTGATCTTGTCAATTTGTATGTTAAACGAGTAAAATATCTGAAGAGCGTCTGGGCCTATGATTTGTAGTAAAATGGCTACCTTTCGTTTGTCTGGTTGTTCTTCTAAATTGTTGGCTATCATGTAAATCTCTAGACTTGTGTTGAAATTTCTCCAAGCCAATGGCATGTTCGAGTTGTTGATATCTAAGCTGAAATTACTCGGCGGCAGGGGATAACTTGTATTATTTGCGTTTTTATTTTCCGGCATTTTAGGGCTGGACCACGCGGCGACGTTTTACTCGAAAATTTTTTTTTTTTTTTTTTTTTTTGACTGTTTGCGGCACTTACTTTTGTGATTTTTTGTGACTTCTTTTTCTTCTGTATCTTCTGACACCATGTTACGACGGGTGGCCAGATATTATAAATAAATAAGACGACCAGACTATTTTATGTATCGTGTATTCAGCCATTGCATGACGAGCGATCGGAGTCGGTGACAAGACAACAGGATCCGGAAATACCACAGATAATATATATTTTATAAAGACTGATACACATACGTAACATATGGGACGACTGATTATTTTTTCGCGATTACGATGTTGGTGCCATGGAAAAAGTTGTTCGGTTTGATGGTCTATACCACACCCTTAAATTTGACGAGGATGCAAAACGACACGTTGTACAGATTTCAAGACAAAAAAGATTTTTGTCTCCTTTTTGCGATTTTTTTTTTTCAAGATGCTAAGTCGTTTCTATACGTAATCTTTCAAATCAAATCAAATCAAATCAAAATATTTATTTGCTAGAATACGGTACATAAGGTGTTAATTTGTTTAGTTCAGCGTATCCTGCCATAACATGGCGTGCAAATGTATTTGTGTAAGTCTGCAAATTATCACTTTTTAAACGTTACAAAATTACCTAAAACACGTCATCATCTGCTTAGCCTTTTCCCAACTATGTTGGGGTCGGCTTCCAGTCTAACCGGATGCAGCTGAATACTAGTATTTTACATGGAGCGACTGCCTATCTGACCTCCACAACCCAGTTACTGGATATTACCCCTTAGTCGGTCGAAAGTCTGATAACCTAACCAGTCCTACTGGTTAACAGACATTCGGGCTTCTGACCACCAAGCATTGTGGTAGGGAAATGTGGATTGATTCGAAAGTAATGCTGAACTGTTTTGCGGCGTGCCTCCACTACCAAGGAGCCACTCCTTCAATGGCGTGTCTGTTGACGAGGATGACGACGTAGAGTCCCTTCAGCAAGAACCATCCACCACTGAGGATAAGGATGCCATGGAGAACCCTTGCCAAGACGCTCACGGCGTAAGAGGATGAACATAATTGGCATATGTATACAAAATAGACAATAGTTCAGACGATAATGCAGGACTATTTGGTAAAATTTTTTTTCGAAAATATTCACTTTTCCGGAGCGTGTAGCTCGAAAGTGTACAGAATAAAAGTTACAGAAAATTTTAAGAGCTTTCATTTGACATAATGTTTTTCCTTACGACGACGCATCGTTTTGGAGAAATTAGAGAAAAATCCAAAAGTGGTAACTTTGCCCCCTCCCTTTACTCCGGCTCACCTCCTAGGCGTCAGAAGTTAATAATACTGGCAGTTAAGGTTATGTCAGCTAACAAATTGTCAAATGGAGCAACCCATTTTTTGTTTAACTGAAGGTGCGATGTTTTTTATTGTTGAATGTATAATTTTATTTTACAGTATTTACAAGTTAAATAAACTAACAGATTTAAAATAATAATATGTACATGGTATATAAAAAAGGAGGGGAAAGAATCATAGGGCATCAAAAAATTCGTCCGCATCGCTGTCAACAGGAAAAGTGGCCAAAATGCTGGTAGCATTGCCACGTTGTATGGCAATGCAGATTCTTTGGCCAAAAAATAGGCCAGCCCTCAGGTCTGTTGCATTAAATAAAGTAAGATGGTGCAGTCCACCCTTAATGATTTAAATTAAATTAAATTTATTTATTTCTCAGGTATTAACCCATAGTATAAAATTATAATTAAATTACATTAAACTATATTAAAATAAAATTAAGATGACAAAAATTACATTATTTCAGCATATTAGCGTCTTAGCAGGTACACACAGTGAAATATAACAGACACTATTTGATTAGTACATGCACATAGTCTAGTCAGAAAAGATGCCTTGAGTTTCCTCAAGAACCCATTTAATATTGTTTTTCTTTTGTTTCAGCCAGCAACTTGAGAGGGTGAACATAGAGTTCAATGGAGACAAGCTCAGCTTTCAAGAACGTAACCATTTTCAATTTTTACCTGAGAAAAGCAGCGGTGCTCATTTTGATCAAGTTACTGTGCCGAATCTACCCTTACTTGTAAGTTTTTTTTTATTTTTTCCCCTTTTTTTTTTCTTGGGACTCTAACCCTCTAAAACTCCACGGTGTCCTCCTCTGCCGCTTACGGCGGAAACACAGGCACTCGTCCGTAAACCCACCGCCGCTGTCCGTCACCGGACCCTCCTCTGGGGAGTACTCCTCATCACCGGCGCGCGCACCAGAACACATTACACGCCGTGATCACACCAGGGACCAAACCAGCACATGGGGGTGATGACGGCGTGCAAAGTGTGCAACATCCTAATTAAGTAACACACTATCAATCGGAATCGGTTTCATTTTGACAGTTCAACAACATTTATTGTATTAATTACGTTGTCGAGCACACAAATTATTCTAACATCATCATCATCTGCCTGCCCTTATCCCATATTACGTGAGGTCGGCGCAACACGTTTTCTTTTTCCATTCACTCCTGTCAACCGTCACGCTATCATTCACTCCCTTCTCTTTCATATTATCCTCTTATCAAAGCTAGAACGAATTGGAGTACGAGGCACCGTCTTAAATATATTTAAAGACTATCTTTCCCAGCGTAAGCAATGTGTAAAAATAGGCGACTGTCTTAGCGAGGAACGTACAATCCTCTTTGGGGTCCCACAGGGGAGTATTTTAGGACCCTTGTTGTTTTTGGTGTATATTAATGACCTCTGCGCAATGTCGCTTCAACACACCAAAATTTATACATATGCAGATGATACAGCAGTATTTATATGGGGACAGAATTGGCAGGTGGTCAAGGATAGAGCCGAATACTCCCTTTCCAAAATAATGACATGGCTAAGACTAAATCTCCTTACACTAAACCTGAACAAAACACATTTCCTACCCTTTTCCTTGAGACCCAACACTAAACCCTTGCCTGACTATTCCATAACAGCTCATACTTGCGAGAACCGACTCAATTGTACCTGCCAGGTTATCTCTCGGGTAGAATCGGCAAAATATTTGGGAGTGCTGATGGATGATGGACTGAGGTGGGACAGGCAGATTGGATCGATCATTAACAGAACTAGGCGACTTTTAAATGTTTTCAGGACCCTAAGGGATTCTGCAACACTGGAAAATCTAAAACTAGTCTACCTAGCCCTATGTCAGTCCATAATCCAATACTGCATAACCGTGTGGGGAGGTGCAGCAAAAACCTATCTGCTGGGATTGGAGCGAGCACAGAGAGCTGTGCTCAAGGTTATGACCAAGAAACCGTACAGGTTCCCCACCTCACAATTATTGTCTGAACTTAAAGTCCTCAGTGTCCGCCAGCTCTATGTGCTCAAATCCATCCAAAGAAAACAAGGAATTGTTCCCTTACCCGACCCAAAAAAGCGTAGTAAATCCTCCATATGCCCTACTATACCCTGCCGCACCTCATTTGCCAAACACCAGTTTAATAGCTTAAGCAGCAAACTTAAAGTCCTCAGTGTCCGCCAGCTCTATGTGCTCAAATCCATCCAAAGAAAACAAGGAATTGTTCCCTTACCCGATCCAAAAAAGCGTAGTAAATCCTCCATATGCCCTACTATACCCTGCCGCACCTCATTTGCCAAACACCAGTTTAATAGCTTAAGCAGCAAACTTTACAATCTCGCAAATAAAAAGCTAAACATAGCTGGAATGTGCCGGCGGGAAATGAAAAGGAAAGTAGCAGACTGGCTCCAAAAGATGGACTATCACGAAACTGAAAGTTTATTCACATTCCTAACATAATATTATGATATCTAAAACCCATACACACTGTCATCCATTCTTACTTGTTCCTGTCCTTACACACATTCAAAGGTGCGAACCAAACCAGACACTCACTCACTCCCTTGCACACACACAACAAACTTCCACCGCATACACACATAAACTCATCAACTCTCATAATTACACACACACAGACATCAAACACAAATAATTTTTTGCATTTTTACTTTCTTTTTGTAATTTTAATCCCTACATATTTTATGTGTTTTACCTTCTTCTGTACCCAATGAAAGCTATTTTGACCGATATGTGTTACCAAATAGCAATAACTTTGGCTGTTAACTTCTACTGACACTCCTCTTAAATGCTGTTAGATTGGAAATAGAACCCATGGCTGAACGCTGACCCCCAAAATACAGGTCCAGGCCTAGTTTGGGGGTTAGGATCTGATTGTTACAATACATTAGTGTGCTATTATTTTAACTTGATTGCAACATGTATTTCCTAGTGTCAAATAAATATTTTTATTTTTTTATTATTTTTATTATTCCTCACACAATCCATCCATCTTTTCTTTGGCCTTCCTCTGCCTCTCCATCCATCAACATGAATATTCATCACTCTTTTAGTCACATGCGTTTCGTCTCTCCTCATTACATGCCCATACCAAGACAAACGATTTCCTTTCAACTTTTCTGTTACTGGCGCCACTTTCAAACTTCCTCTTAAATACTCATTTCTCACTTTATCCATTCTCGTCACTCCACACATCCATCTCTGCATTCTCATTTCCGCTGCATGCAATTTTTTTTCATTTGTCTTCTTCACTGCCCAGCATTCCGATCCATAAAGTACGACAGGCCGTATCACGGACTTGTAAATTTTCCCCTTCAACTTGAGGGGCATCCGTGGGTCGCAAGTTGTTCCTGTAACCTGTCGCCATTTCATCCATCCTGAGTTGATCCGGTGCGTTATGTCTCGGTCTACTTCGCCATCCCCTTGGACAAGCGACCCGAGCGACACAAATTATTCTAACATATGAACCAATTTGCTTCAAAATGATTCAGATTCCCATTGATAGTGTTTTACGCAATTAGCTTTACTACAATCCTTTTACAATTATATTACTTCTGATTTTGCATCACACTATGTTACGGGTAGTCAAAATCCCAAAATTCTGACAACCAGTCTTACCAAGGGGTATCGTGTTACCCAGTAACTGGGTTGTGAGGTCCGATAGGCAGTCGTTCCATGTAAAATACTGGTATTCAGCTGCATCTGGTTAGGCTGGAAACCGACCCCAACATAGTTGGGAAAAGGCTAGGCAGATGAAGTTTTCGAACATTCCTGAAGCGATTTTATTAGTGGGAAATACTATCAACCTTCATAACAAGTTATTTTCGTGCTTTTATGGCAAAAAAGATTAGATATGTGCCCATATATTAATACTAGTAACTATGTGTAATCTCCTAACTTGTAAACATGGGGGTCAGATAAATAGACAAGTGACCTTGCCGCGGTCATATTTTCGAAAGGACTATTCTTAACACACCAAACCAAATCAAATAAAAAATCATTTATTCAAATTAGGCTGGGAATCTGCACTTTTTAAACGACAAAATTATGTCAGACAGTTCCACAAAACCACCACGAAGACGCGCCCCACTATTCCTCCTAACCGTTTATATCATAATGTTTGCAAGCTTCCGCCAATGTTGATAACACTCAACAATAACACTCGGTACACACTATAGTTAGTACATGGTAATTAGTGTGTACCGAAAACACTCAAACATTGACGGCAGCTTACACACATATATTATAAACGGTTAGGATGCATAGTCGTCCCCCCCCCCCCCCCCCGTCCCTTGATCGGTGAAATCGAGCCAGCTGGTGGCGTAGCTGAGCCTGTAAACTCCCCTGATAATAATAATTATCCTGATTTGATCCAGCCTGTCCCTCCTTGCTGTCCTCCCCCCAGCGACGCCCTAAGCCGAGGTCCGTACCCCACAGGGGGTGTCCTTAGCGTGCAGACGCTTAGTTTATAAGTTAGTTAGTTAATATGCCCTGGCTGGAGGCTTTGAGCTCGCTTAAGGCACCCACAGGAAAGTCCGGTTAAGTAGTCGAGACCTCTCATGGTCACACTACGAGATGCCATACATAACAAAAGGAGGAAAAGTGGGGCGCGTCTTCGTGGATTGCACTATCTGTAAAAGATATCAATGTGATTATTTCAATGTGTTAAGTCCTTACGACCTTACCTCAGACTAAATAAAAACCAACACAACGCTGCGAACAATACAGTGAAGCATGCGCAAAACTACACCTCGCTCTGTGCATACACGCTCACACGCACACATTTACACCAAACTACAAATTAAACTACTTATTATTTCAAATAAATTTTATAATATAGCAAGACATTTTATTTTAATCAGTTATTCATATGTTTTCTCGCAGTTCGATTTTTCTTTGATATCGATGTTTCTGTAACCATGGAAAAATCGAAATTTCGCGCTATTTTCTATGTAACGGTTATTCCTCTTGAAGGTTTAATTATCTAGCCATAACACCACATTAGAATCGAATGTTACTATCAGAGCTCTTATATATCATTTATAATATTATAATACTATGAGCGCTAAAAAAATAGTTGCTCTTAGCGCCAAAATATTTGTTGGGAAGTAATCAAATATTGCCATTTGAGGAAACATACTAACTTAAGGAGTTGTATTATTGTATTCTAGTGATTATAATTCTGTAAATACATGTTTGCTACGGTAGCGAATCATATTTTGATCAACAATCAATCTGCCAAGCCTTTTCCCAACTACACACATCAAAAGTGTCTAGGGATCAAGCATTTTTATGCGGATTTCTTGAGATTGAGATGTGGCTTTGTAATAAATTTATGATTTTATAAATTTATATGGATCCTTTTTGGTGCATTTCATAATTTGAATCAGGAACTGTGAATCAAATTCGAGTAAAAGATGAAAATCAGCTGTCAATATTTTCCCTATAAAAACATACAACGCATTGAAGACATTATTAGTGCTACTGTTTCCCTACTACTGATTAAAACCAACGTTATTATGGAGCGGCGACGTCATTTAAGCAGGGAAGAAATGCTCAGAGCCGTGGGAATGATAGAAGCTGGTTCCCGGCAACGTACTGTGGCTTTAGCTCTGAATACAAGTCAGAGTGTTATCAGTCGACTTTGGACACGTTACCGAAGCACTGGTACCGTGGCTGAGCGCCATGGAGGACGGTATCGCTGCACCACACGGAGACAAGACCGATACATTCAAATCTTAACTCGAAGAGCTCCAACTATAACCGCCATGATGTTAGCCGTGAGGCTTCATCACTCTTCAGGGAACTTAATTAGCGACCAAACAGTCAGAAACCGCTTGCATGAAGTGAACCTTCATTCCCGAAGACCGCTACGGGTACCACCTATAGCAATGCACAATCGTAGGATTCGATATCAATGGGCTCTTGAACACAGAAATTGGGCAGAAGAACAATGGCGTTTCGTGTGCTTTTCTGATGAGTCTCGTTTTGGTATGAGACCGGATACAAGACGTATACGACACTGGAGAACCCCTGGACGCCAACAGCGATTAAAATCCTGCCAGGAAGTCCATCCTTATAGTGGTGGAACCATCATGGTATGGGCGGGTATTTGGATCGGCGGAAGAACTGAGTTGATTTGGATCAGAGGCAACCTCAACGCTCAAATTTATGCTGAGACGATTGTATCAGACGTCATCGTTCCTCTACAAGTGCAAATCGGTCCCTTATTTCAGTTAATGCATGATAATGCACGACCGCACACCGCAAGAGTTGTAAGACAGACTCTCGCCGCAGCTAACATCAATGTCCTGCCCTGGCCTGCTCAGTCGCCAGACTTGAACCCGATTGAGCATGCATGGGATATGCTACAGAGAAGAGCTCTGCCGAATATGGAGGGTATCCAGTCGCAAGAAGACCTTTTTTTGTTGTTGCAACGAACATGGGCGGCCATTCCACAGCGTGATTTGGATGAACTCATTTTGAGTATGCCAAACCGATGTTCTTGTGTTGTTAGTGTCCGCGGTAGAAACACGGATTATTAATTGTTTAAGTTACCCAATAAAATTTTAAAGAAAACTGTTATTTCAGTCTTTTTTTCGAACTTTAATGTTAGTGGTTCAAATGTCAAAAATCCCTTTATTAGGAAAATGGCAAATTTCTTTATTAATGCAAAGGTGACTTGGTTTATCGTTACTGTGACAAACGAAAACACTTTATTTGATGAATCCTTAAAGAAAATTTTAATTAATATCAATCAGGAGAAAAGTTATTGCAAAAATATATGTTGATCCCTAGACACTTTTGATGTGTGTATGTTGGGGTCGGCTTCCAGTCTAACCGGACTGACTGGAGCTGGAGCTGGTATTCATACCAGTATTTTACATGGAGCGACTGCCTATCTGATCTCCACAAACCATTAACTGGGTAATACGATACCCCTTGGTAAGACTGGTTGACAGACTTTCGGGCTTCTGACGACCCGTAACGACTGTCAAAGATCCACGAATGACAGCCGGGACCAACGGCTTAACGTGGTTTCTGAGGCACGGAGGAGACTCGGTATGTAAAGATGGTAACCCATCCGCGGTCCGATCCCAGCAAGCGTAACTTAACCTGATGGATCGACCCGTGCGACGACCTCCTCCATATTTTGATCAACAAACAACCTAATACTGACTTGCAAATTGCAAAAAGCGTAAGAAAATTTGAATTTCGCGGGCAAGCCTGGCGAATGCCCGAAACATGAAATATGCAGATGAACTTTCATTGCTATGTAATTTTGTCGTGTGAATGAGTGAACGGAACGAGTGAACCATTCACTCGAGTGCAGCGTCTGACATCATCTGAACTGATTCACGGGTTGAATATAACACGATATTCTATTGTTTCAGGGAGTGATCTCCAAAGCAGTTAGTATGAACCTCAATAGCCTGGCTCAAATGACTCTCAGCTCTGCTATGACCTGGGCAAACCATCCTAATGCCTTCGCGAAACTACCTGTGTATAGGTAAGAAATACTCTCTGTAAAGATCTCTCTCTTCGTTCTGTTCTGTAAAGATCATTTGGAAACTCACTCAAGTGAGCGCACACAATAGGATATTACTCGTACACCCATTTTTGAAAAGTGTCTCAATTAGATTCTATAGTACTATTATGCCACTAAAAAAAACATAAAATTTTTATTCAATCGATAATTGCCATAAAAATGCATTTCAATTTTACATTTTCAAATTTCGCGCGAAAACGCTGGACGCAGTGGACGCCATATTGCTCTGTGGTCATGACGTCTGCTGGCTGTGTAAACAAACACTTTTCAGTTGACAGTTGACATTGACATTTTTTAATTTATACAGCCGTATGACGTAATAACATAGCGGCTATTTTCAAAGTGTTAGAAAACAGATTAAATAAACTGAAAACTTTGAATTGAATTTTAAAATTTATATTGTTATAATATGAATTAAAACTAACATTTTTCGACTGCTTTTTGCCTAAGCTATCTAAATAATATATTTTTAGATTTTTTCTCATAAAGAGTAAAATACCGTATTCGAAAAACTCATTTGTTTTTAAAGTAAATCATCGCGGATTCACAACGTGACACTGTTCGAATTTTGACGTGACGTTTAGAATTATCCCAAGGTCCAATACAGGATGTCCCGTTTACAATGGTCCAAACGATTTGATAAAAGCCTCTCGCTAAGAGAAAGCTTTTCGATATAACTCCATGAGTGTTCAACGATTATTGACCGAGCGAGAGAAGCGTCTCTGCTTCACTTCAAGTCTGGCAATTTCTTCTTTTATTTTTATTTTTTTTGTCATATACGACCTGTTCAGGAGTACCTCTACAGGTCGTATTTCACAACCTATCTGGAACTAAAGTGTTCTCATTCATTCAGGTTCCTGTGGGGTTATGATGACAGCATCATAGATACTGCGAAGCCTTTTCTAAGTTTAGGAGGACAACTCAAATTCGATAAATTTGGCCTACTGGTTACTGTAAGTTATTTTAAATACCCTAATCCTACTATACAATGTGTAAACAATAATTAATGAAAATACTGGCAATACTGGAATAGACGTGTTTTAAAACTATAGAATAAATTCTAAAATCGAAATAAAACAATAAAACGCGGCGGGCGTGGGCGCCCGCGCCCACCGCGTTTTTTTGTGCGCCTGCACATTTGTAACATCTTCAGAATTATGAGATAACAAAGACATGGATGTGTTTATGCATTGGGTAACCAACATTTTTAGTGTGCTTTCGTTAGCTGATTTTTTTTTTCCTTTTAAGTATCTAATCCTTATTTTGGTGGTCTGAATTATTTCTAAAACGTTGTCTACTTATCAATTTTAATGGGACCTTAAATATTATAAAATATATATTTTTCAGAAAAATGGCACAGTGTCGGAACGATTTACGATCAACACTGGCGAATATAACAAGGATAAGATGAACATCATTGAACAATTTGATGGACAGGACAGTCTGTCATTCTGGAGTAGCGAGGAATGTAATAGGTAAGTCCATTTCTTCATGATTATGAGTTGCAGACAGGATTGAGATGATTTTAATCAGTGATTTAAATCACGAATTAAATCAAATGAGTTTTTTTAAATAAATCGTTGATTTAAATCAGTACGTACCTTATTTTAATACACCAAAATCAACCAAAAAGTGTCAAGGGATTTCCCCGACACATACATAATATCTACATACTCGTAGTTCGGGTATTCCCCGAAATGTAAACAAGCAATTTGATTGTGTTTTCGCCCGGTCTTTCGTGATTGATAAAAGCGATCATTAGTGAAAGCGTCAATACAACAAATTGGCGGGAAGAAAAAAATATGCTGTATGGGTTTATTTTAGTGAAAAAAAAATCTGCTTGCGACTCGGTTTTGCTACAGCATCAGTTCAAGGTTACTATGTTATTCAAATATCATTGAAGAAACAAAATACCTTCGACTCGATCAAACCCGTAGAAGATGCTCACATCCATTCATCAACTGGAAAAGAGCTGATAATCTTCAAACGACTGAATAGATCTTGAATCATAGCTTTGAACACTCTCGATCAAGTCACCTTTCAAACAAAACAAAAAAAATCGAAATCGGTTCAGTCGTTTTGGAGCTACGAAACCATAGACAGATACACACACATTAAACTTATAACACCCCTCTGTTGTAAAGACATGCTGTGCTGACTCCATATAAATTGGAAAAGGGCAAGAGGATAATGATTGAGTTGCAAGCAAGCAGCTTGCGTGATGGTGAGCGATCACTGGTGGTAGACCAACAGTGACCGAACTGAAACGTCTCATGTTCCTGTACCCTTACAACCTTGCCCTTACCCTTCAAACTAGAACACAGGAACGAGGTTTTATGGCAGAATTATTGAAGGTGCTTCACAAAGACCTCTAGCTATTATTAGTACGCTTCTAACTGAACAGACAGCTGTGCAGCTAGGGAGTTTGTTGCGCCACTTCTTCTTCCTAGCTAAAGCACTAGGAAGTGGTGAAGGACAGCGTTTTGGGGGACTGTCTTTATGTAATTTTGACGTTCAAAAAGTGCTGATTCTCAGCCTAGTTTGAATTTTTGATTTTAATCAATCTGTCTAGCTTTTTCCCAACTATGTTGGGGTCGGCTTCCAGTCTAACCGGATGCAGCTGAATATCAGTATTTTACGAGTACATGGAGAGACTGCCTATCTGACCTCCACCACCCAGTAACTGGGTTATACGATACCCCTTGGTAAGACTGGTTGTCAGACTTTCGGGCTTCTGACGACCCGTAACGACTGTCAAAAATCCACGTATGACTGCCGGGACCAACGGCCTAACGTGCTTTCCGAAGCACGGAGGAGTCTTGGTATCTGAAGATGGTCACCCATCCACGGACAACCCTGGCAAGCGCAGCTTAACCTGATGGATGGACCCGTGCGGCTGTTATTACTTAACCACAAGCTCCTCCTCCTCCAGAATTTTTGATTTTAATATAGACGTCCAAATAAAAGTTCACCATAATCATTTTACTATAATAAGTAAAATGATGAATGATTGATTGATGTATTTAATTGTAGTCTATAGCCAAAATTTCCAAATCTTCCGCCCATTCCGCTACTACAGCCGCCATATTGTTTTTTTAAATGGCGCGTGGAATCATCTGACTAGAGTCATTGACTACACCATTTCAATGAGATGCGACTATGAAACATTATCAATATTTTGTAATGCGCATCATATGATCCAGCCAAGAGGTTATCTTGACTGATAACGAAGCGCCTGAGCCAATAGCACAAACTGTGTCTAAAAAATTATATAAATATGATTTTGTAACATAATGTTGCCTATTGTGTGGATATTTGATCCAGTCGATGGGCTCGGGCCGATTGATTAAGGTTCAGCTACATTACAGGTACAGCATTACCCATCCATTGGGAACCAAGACCCCTCAGTGCCTCGGAAAGCACGTTTAGCCATTGGTCCCAGCAATCATTCTTAGATCTTTAAATAGAATAGACTAGATGGCGCTATGTGTTTGTTACTTTCATTCAACTGTCAATGGAATTCCTTGCTGAAAACTTGGCCGCGAGATGGCGCTAAGTGTTTGTTACTTTCATTCAGCTGCCAATGGAGTTCCTTGCTGAAAACTTTCCCGCGAGATGGCGCTAAGTGTTTGTTACTTTCATTCAGTTGTCAATGGAGTTCCTTGCTGAAAAATTTGCCGTGTGATGGCGCTAAGTGTTTGTTACTTTCATTCAGCTGCCAATGGAGTTCCTTGCTGAAAACTTTGCCGCGAGATGGCGCTAAGTGTTTGTTACTTTCATTCAGCTGTCAATGGAGTTCCTTGCTGAAGGATTCGCCGCGAGATGGCGCTAAGAGTTTTTTCTTGTCGCCGATTGGTCGCTTTGTCTTCAAGATGACTTTGACAAGTGACAAACACAAAGCGCTCTCTTGCGGCGAAGCTTCCGGGAAATAACCCATTGGCTCGCTCCATATTCTATTGCATTTATCATGATAGCGGGCGAAGTATTCGTGTAAATCTACATATTATTATATCTTTATACTTACTAAAATAAAACTAAAGAGTTTTTTTGCTTGTTTGTTTGAACGCGTTAATCTCTGGACTTCCAGTCAGATTTGAAAAAATATTTTCGCATTTGATATCCCAATTCATGAGGATGGCTTTAAGCTATTAATAATCACGGTAAGACCCCCCCCCCCCCCCTCCTAAGAGGCGAGCAAAAAGAAAAACAGTTACAAATAACGCTAAAACAAAACGAAGTAAAAGCGCGGGCAGGTGATGCAATGCGACGGGTTGGGTCGGGGAACAAGAAAGGGAAATGCCCATTTGATAAAGAGGTTTTGGCCAAGTGACGCCCACGAAAGAAACAAATTAGAGGCATTACGGTTGACATCATAGATAAAGATACAAACACTATTTTTTACATAGAACTCGGTTGGACTTTTAAAAATCAAAGTATAAAAATTCAAGGTTAATAAAAGACATACTTAAAGATTTCCGATTTTTTATTCGTTCTCATTTAAATATATGACGAGCACTTCATCTAGAAATTGGGCTGGGGGATTTATATTTGATTGAAACCTTGCCCAGCCCAAGAACCCGGGTTCCATATTCGCGTCAGGTCCTTCGTGAGAAACAGGTACGGTATCCATTGGCAAGCCGGTGTCATCGAGAGAGGCGGGTACAGAATCCAATATAAAGCCAAGGTCGTCATCGGAAGTGGTTACAGGGTCCATAATCGTAATCAAAGTCGTCGGAATATTAAATAGAAAAACGCAGTAGAGAAAAAAATCACGAGTCGCAAGAAAACAGCACCAAACAAAATGTGAAATGTCAATGTCAATCAGTTGTCAATTACGATTATTATTGACGTAGGGATGTCTTTAAGAAATCGATTTATAGAAAAATCTATAGTTTTGTAAAACTTGAAACACGGAATCGGTTAAATGGATCGTATTTAGAAGCCCGAAAATAGACAAACATTTTTTTTGTCTCTAAAGAAAATAAAAGCGAAACAACTATATAATGTCAAAAATAGATTTTCCTAAATACGTACTTTTGGTAACCGGTTTTAGTGTATCGTTTTTTCAGTAAATGTTGTCATCCCCACTTTGACAGGTTTGACCAACGACCGGAAGTGTAAATACGATTGAGTTTCTTGATTAAATCGGCTTATAATTCCGGAGGTTTCAATACAAATAAGTACTAGCAATATTTTAGTTACTAAATGGGTATTTTTTTTGTATTTGTCACATTGATGGGCAAAACATGGCCAAGAATAGGCGTTTCCCTTTTACGCAGATGAAGTCGCGGGCAGAACCTAGTTTGTAAATAAGTAAGGAACATTATTTGTCGTTGTGATCGTGTTCACGTAACTGTAAATATCTTTAGTCTTCATTTGTTTTCGTTGCTTATATTTAGTATGTATGTATTTATGTATCTATTATTTAGGTTATGTATGTATCTATTTTAGTATAATATTGTAAGTAGGCACTTATTATTTGCACCAAAGACAGCCCCATTTCATATCCAGGCAAATCACTGTCCATTCTAAGGTTGCCTGGAAGAGATTGCAGAAAGCGATAAGGCCGCCCATTGTATATTTTGTAGTGTTTGATTATGTCTTTTTTTTGTTATGTATTTTTGTGGTGTACAATAAAGTATATATAAATAAATAAATAAATAAGTAGGTACTGTACACGTAATATATATTATTAGGTATAACTTCGTGGTACGGTGGTACAGTCAGCAGCAAAAGTCGATTAACATTTGCAGTTTTTTAATCTTCATTATTAAGCGAAATATTTAATTCAAATCGAAACAGAAGTAATTAAAATTTTATGAAGATTAACTCTTAACAGTTAAACGAAAAAAAAGCAGTTTAATGAATCATTTTGTGTCAATGTAAATGATGTCAAAAAGTAGCAGTGTTAAGTTAAGGGGAAGGTTTATAAAACAATGGTTGGTGGTTGGTTGGTTGGTGGTTGGTTGGTTGGTGGTTGGTGGTTGAGTGGTGGTGGTTTGATGGTGGTGGTGGTTGGATGGTTGGTTGGTGGTTGATGGTGATGGTTGGTCTTGTATGGATCAGAAAGTGGGACCACAAAAGGGATTAATGAAAGGCAATTGCATGCAGCTGAGATTAGAATGCTAAGTAAGAGGGATGTGTGGTGTCACGCGAATGGTTTGAATAAGAAATTTATTTATTTATTTATTTAACATCACATCCTATCTTTACAGGCTAACCTAAATTGATAGAGTGGTACATAACAAAAGAAAACTGAACAAAACTGAAATGAGTAGGCACATAAGATAAGAGGAAGTCTGACAGTGACACCGGTGACTGAAAAGTTGTGCAGAAATCGGTTGTTAAATACGGGATGTTATGCGGAGGAATGAGGAAAATGTCGCCAGAAAAGTTTTGAGTATGAATTTGAATGGCTATACGAGTAGAGGAAGACCAAAGAAACGATGGATGGACTGTGTGAAAGATGATATGGCTTAAAAGGGAGTGACTACCGAGATGACGACTAATAGAGAAGTATGGAAGAAAAAGACATGTTGCGCCGACCACAAACAAATTGGGATAAGGGCAGGAGAAATTATCATTACTACACGCGTGATAATTTTCGAAGTTAAATACTTTTGTCAAAAATGCACATATTTTTGCTTATCGTGATTATTTAACTAAGTAGTTCTTCTTGTTTTGTTAAATGCAAGTTTTATGAAACTTATCTTATCAGTAAAATATGGTAATGATTTAATAAAAAAAAATATTTTACTAAAGTAAGTAATCACTTTACGGAGGCAGGAAATCACGCTTTAATTGCGCATATAAAAAAGATTATAATTATTATCAATGCCGAAATTTAGCATAAAAAATAAAATTATTCCACAAAGAGCACGGGCACGACTCGTTGCGAGCACTGTAACGCTGCCGGCTTGGCGATTCCGCGTTCTGTGTAATCTCTTATCGGTCATAACTAAATATCTTCATATCAACTGAGAACATAACATAACATTTTTTTTTTTTTCTAATACTTAAGTATCCAATTACAAGTTGGTTCTAGCCACATCTGTGAGCCTTTGTCTTTTGTCCAGATGTCATCGGGGATTTGTATACAAAAATTTCACAAATCCCCATCGGTTAAAAATAAAATAATATAATAAACACTACATACACAAACACACAACATAATGATCACGTCGAAGTCTTTATTTCTTATAGAGGTAAGAACTCTATGATTATTCTTATACCTACTCAAACATACTTTAGTAGACATGGCTAAATTAATAGTTTAAGTGTAAAAAACAACACTACAAAGTGAAAAATTTATTCAACAAACTTATCAAACAATAGAAATATTTTTTAACGTAAATGACTAACTAACTAACTATACAAATAAATACAAAACAAAAGGACACTTAGGCGTCGAAGTACTCGTCCGCATCGATGTCATCCGGAAACGTGCCCAGAAGACTGGCAGCATTGCCACGTTGAATGGCAATGCTAATTCTTTGGCCAAAGAACGAGCCAGCCCTCTGGTCACGTGAAGCCTCGACCAGTCGGCGAGAAATTTCCTTAAAAAGTAGACGCGCACTCGGGCCCCATGACCCGAGCGTTTCGACCCCAAACGGCTCAAAACTGTAGTTACCTATAAGGTTACAGTATTTGCGCCGCTTGAGGGTCTCAGCAGCCGCAGCAGCGGCGCCAGCACAGCACGTCGTGCTTGGAACATGAGATGGCGCAAGGGTGTCGACACAAGTTGCGTCCCACACCAGAGGCCTACCCATCTTCCAAGGCAACAACGTCATGCCATCTGGTCTCTTCCCATCGTCACGTACCAAGCCGTTTGGTTCTAATACCGCTGGTACGCCGGCGGTAACAAGAGCTCGACGAATAATGTCGTTGATGCTGGCGTGCCGTGCTATGCGACCTGCGCTCCTGTAGCAGGACAAGCCATGGTGCCCGAGACTGTCGACAGCGTCACCGCAGTGACACCGATGCGGAGCAACACAAGGTGCGCCCAAGCGGAGACACGTAGCGAGCCGAAACGATGAGTCATCCATCATAGTACCTATGGTGGATGACGGGAGCGCCTGAAGCCACAAGCCTGACTCCCATTCTCCCACAGCCAGCAGACGGGCACGCTCAACAGTATTAAAAGACGTGTTTAATAGGGTATTCCGTATAATACTGCAGAGCGGCACGTCCCAAAGTTTCTGGGAGGACGGGTTGTCGGGCAAATCCGTATTGGGACAAGCCATTTTCCAAGCGTTCAACGCATCGGTCAAAAACGGTACCTCAAAATCGACCAGTGAGGAAG
Organism: Cosmia pyralina; assembly: GCA_946251885.1. Taxonomy (NCBI): domain Eukaryota; kingdom Metazoa; phylum Arthropoda; class Insecta; order Lepidoptera; family Noctuidae; genus Cosmia; species Cosmia pyralina. The sequence goes on along the minus strand of OX276371.1, from coordinate 10,405,810 downwards.
ATAAAATTTTCCTGGTTAATTTATCGGTACTGTGGACCGAGGAGAGGAACGCCGGTAAACTAATACTTGAAATTTTGCGGACGCCGAGACCACCCAGGCGGATGGGAAGAGTAGCTTGCTGCCACGCTCGGTCGTCCAGGGCCACATTTAGGATAGAAGTTAGTGTGTTTCTAATAATTTGGTCTACTTTTTCTAAAAGTTGTGGATGCTTCCAAAGATGGGAGGAGCGAAGGCTATATGTGAATTTTGGTCCAAAGCAACAGTATCGAATGAGTGTGAAGGCCGAATGAATATTAATTTTGTAAAGTCGTTCCGAGACATCATGAAAATTTTGTATTTTCTCCTCAATAAACGTTGGAAAGGATTCGTCAAAAATTGGGGATCCCAGGAGGTGAAGAGAGTTTCTTTCCATAATTTTGATATTTGGTGCTATTGTATTAAATTTTGATATGGTAGTCTGTCTGTCAGTGGTTTGGGGAAGATAAATTTCACATTTTGAGAGGTTAAGGTCTAGGCCAATGGAACTGAATTTTTCTTTTAAAAAAACTAAATCTTTTAAGACTGTGTCTACATCACCTCCTAGGGTTCCGTCATCCAAATACCAAACGTTGAATTTAGAATTTAATTGACGAATAATTGGATTTATTGCCAAACTAAAAATGACTGGCCCAAGAGGGTCACCCTGTTGACATCCAACGGCTGATTTCAAAAGGTTGTCTTTATAAAGTAATTTAGAGGGGTGCCTATAACATTGATAAAGAAAACTGTAAATTTTGGGTATTTCTTTTTGAACTTCTGTCAACAAGGTGTCCCTGTTTACGGAATTGAAAGCGTTCTTAATGTCAACCTTAAGGATGACCTCACCTTTACCGCTATTGATGTAAGTGGATAATGCATGTACCGCAGCCTCACAGCCCCCTTTAGACCCGAAGCCCAGCTGTAGGGGCTGGAATTTGCTGGCCAGTGTTTCGCTGTAGAAAGCACAGCAAATTTTGGCTGCGATACGACGATAAGTGAGCCCTACGGCAATGGGACGAATGCCGCCATCCTTCTTGCGCAGGGCACATAGATTTGCCCCATACAAGATATCAATGACGGCTTCGTTCACATTGCCGGAGAGCATGAGATTAATGAGGGCCGTTAGCTCCTCCAAAAGGGACTCACCAGCCTCCCCGGCGCCTGAACACATTAAGTCCTTCAGGTGTTGAGGTGTCAGGCCGTCGAGGCCGCCGGCGGAGCCACTTCGAAAGGAGCACACGGCCGCATACACTTGTTGTGCTGTAATTACAAGTGAGTTGGATTCCAGATCGGGTGGGTCAGGAAAGGAGAGATCATCTGCCGGGGTAGGGTGTTTGCTCTCCAGAGCTGTAAGTGTCTCTGGAGAGTACGGCGCAACCACATCGCTACTAAAGATGATCCTAGCTGCACCTCTGATATCACCGTCGCCTAGTTTAGACTCCACATAGTGCAATAAACCTCTTTGGGGAAGGTGTGCTGTTAATTTAGGGTCGAAACTTTGAGCCGAAATGTTGCAATTATCCTTGATTTGTGATGTTAAAGTTTTTTTATTTGCCAAATTCTTTTGCACATGTAGAATCCTAAACGGGAAGGTTAGTAATTGCTCCCAAGCACTCTGAGAGTTCTCTCTGGCGGCGAGGCGGATACAACGCGCTAAACTTAAAGCTACGGATGGTCTCGCGCCACGAGGAACTCTCTTTAAGACTGGAGTTGAAGTTTTCAATTTTGCAAGCGTTTTCCAAAAGGGTTGAGAGGGGGAAACAGGTGTTAGGGAAGTGGGTATGGTAGGGCATGATGAAGGCACATTGTGGGATTTGTGTTTCTTACCAAAATGTACCTTCAAGCCTCGTTCACCCTTAAAAAACCGTGCTTGGGGACAATGAGGGCATCTCACTAGGACATCCAGCGACGTGGCAGGTTGACTGGCGCTTCGTACAGCGTCACTACCGTCGTCATTGTTTAACATAGAAAAAATTGTAAAAACTTACACGATTTTTCCTTAAAAATAGCACATAATATAAATAGAAACTAAAATAAAATAACAACAACAAAAAGACACATAAAAAAGAATTGACAGTTTGTCCGATGACAGCGGCGCAGTTGCGCTGGGGGCCTGGGGCGCCGCGCCGCCGTATGTCAAGTTGGCGCAGCCCAGGTAACCGTTGCCGTGAGACAGCGTCGTCGAATAAATATGGTCGATTTTAGTATTATTAAGTATTAATTTTCCATGGTTAGTCAATCTTTGAACCTTAAAAAGTCCACTTGGATCAGCAATCGCCAGAAATGCTAGTATGACTGAAATCCTTAGCTTGATATTAGCTTTTCAGAAGCCGGACGTAAGTTTCTTCAGCCAACTCACAATAAAAAAAAAATCGCAATATAAATTGTAGTATGGCGTTATTGACGTCGACAGACCAAATTATTATTATTTATTTATTTACTTAAGAACGTTTTCAATTTTTGATAAATTATATATTTTTTTAGATCTTTTTAGCTGACGTTTTTTGGCAGGTGACACTTGACGAAGAATGAAAATCAAAGTGTAAAATATTTTTGCAAAAAGTGCTATACTTTATTATAAATAATCTTTTAGAGATCACCTTTTAAAATTATCAATGGGTTCTTACCTCCTTAAGACATATTGACTTTGTGATTATTATATCAATCAATCAATCAACTCAGCCAATTGCAGTCCACTGCTGGACATAGGCCTCTCCAAGGTTGCGCCACAACACCCTGTCCTCCGCCTTCCGCATCCAGTCTGTCCCAGTCACTTTCTTCAGGTCTTCGGTTCATCTAGCTGGGGGGCGTCCCACACTACGCTTACCGATACGCGGTCTCCACTCCAGGACTCGTCTGCTCCACCGGCCATCGGTCCTTCGACAAACATGGCCAGCCCACTGTCACTTCAGTTTGCTTACTTTGAAAGCTATGTCGGTTACTCCGGTTCTTTTCCGGATAACTTCATTCCTGATTTTATCCTCCAAAGAGAGATTAATATATAATAATTACTTATGTTGTTTATATTTTATTTTTAAACCAATATGGAGTTTTGTGAACTTTTTTTCCACAAATCCCCATAGACGTCTTGTACAACGTACCTATCATTTTGCATCTTCGTCAAATTTCAGGATGTGATACAGAACATCAAACCGAACAACTTTCTCCATGGGACCAACATCGTAATCGCGAAGAAATTTTCAACTGTCCCATAGAAAACTTCAATACTCGTACCTGCTCGAGGCAAATGTATGGGACGGCTGATTATTTTTTCGCGATTACGATGTTGGTGACATGGAGAAAGTTGTTCGGTTTGATGATCTATACCACACTCTTCAATTGACGAGGATGCAAAACGACACGTTGTATAGAGGTCATAATGAGGATTTGTGGACAAAAAGTTAACAAATCCCCTTTGATGGGGATTGCCAATGGAGATTTATGGAATTACCCTTATATCAATCACATTCTATTCGCTATATTTCGGTTTTTCCGAAGTTAAACGATGGAATGGATCCTTTGAAAGTTGTCGTAGGTACTGTAAAGGCCCGGTACTCGCAGGTCCTTTACTGGGGGATTTCGTAACTACAGAAAATAGAGAGGCCGGGAGACGAATGGCATAAGCCGTATATATTTATAATAATAATAATAACTCCATTCCAAGATAAAAATATATCACACTGCCTAAGCGGAGCCCTAGCAGAATCTATCTGTCATCAAACGAGGATCGTTTTTCTTTCTAGAACACGTACAATATTTGAATGATTGAATGTCAGCCAGTATTGTCGAGGCTTGACCTAAACATCAAACCTCTACAGTACTGTACCTGCCATAAATCCTTAAAAGTAAAAGTACATACGTATTCCGGTTTATTCCCGTTGTCCCCGTATGCCATATCCCCTTCACGGGGACAGCGGGACGTGATTAAATGTATTTCCCACTGTCCCCATAACGTACATTCGGCTAACGGGGACAACGGGAAGCAAACTTTTCACGAGTCGTTGTCCTGTAACTAACTAGTTCGGTTCTTGATAGCCTATTAAAAATAATCTCTTTTTTTCCACATTTTTTTTTTCTGTAAAATCTAGTCGTTTCTGGCACTCGCCGGCCGCTGCCGCGGCACCGCTCGCTTCGCTCGCTCGGCTCGTGCGTAGAAGGTCACAGTTTTAACCTAGCCTAACCTATATATTTTTTGTCATAACAAATCATTTTTGACCAAAAAGACCAAATGTTTATTGTCTAAAGATTGTTTGCTGTAATAAATCATTTGATTAAATACCAAATAAAAAACTTTAAAAAAAAGATGGCCGACTCACACATAATACTACATAAAAAAGAAAAAAAACGGGGACTGTGGGCAATAATTTTTACTTATTTTATTCAACTATATTAACGGGGACAGTGTACGGGGACAACGGGAAGTATTTTTAAATATTTAATTGAAGTACCGCTGTCCCCGTAGGACGGGGACACTGCGTACGGGGACAACGAGAACTACCGCGTATTCCTACCTATTTCTGCCGCACAGAAAGGGGACGAGCCTATTTTAAAATAAGCAACCCTACTTATTACATAGGACTCTGAAACACTGTGAACTACCTACTCTTTCCTGATCCTTCGGGAGAATAGAAGCTTAAAAAAAAAAAGTAATTAAAAAAAACTAAAAAACCCGACTGCGGTACAAAACTGAAAAGTTAAAAACAAGCCCATTTTAAATTAAATAAAAATTGGAAGCAGGTTTAATTTAAAATGGGCTTGTTTTTATCCTTTCAGTTTTTAACCGCAGTCGGGTTTTTTAGTTTTTTTTAATTATTTTTTTTTATTTCCAGCTTTTTAGTTTACAAATGTGAAAGATTTCGCAAACGATTTAGTTCTTGCAGAGTTTTAGTTGTGAGATAAATAGTGTTTTTTTACGATTTGTCACTTTGAATTACTTTTAACCATGTAAGTTGCATATATTTTTGTAATCACCTTTGAAACCCTTCATTTTGATATCCAACTAGATGGTATTAGAAGAAAAAAAAAATCAAACTCCACAATATGGCACCCCAAATCCGCCATTTTACTTTGTATTTGATTTTAATGTAGTTAGTGTCACTCGCGCTACCAAGACAAATCTAAAGACGTTTAATTTATCCAAATCCGTTAATTCGTTTAGGAGTTACGAGGAAACAAAGAAACGGACATACATACATACATACATACAGGTCAAATACATAACCCTCCTTTTAGGCTTCGCCGCAGTCGGGTAAAAATATAACTTACGTATATTTTTTTTATTATCATTTCAGTATCGAGGCTTCAGACGGCTCCATTTTCCCCCCATCGCAATTGGACAAGAATACTACCCTCCATGTCTTCTATCCTAATTTGTGCCGAAGACTTCCCTTCAAGTTTGAGAAGACTGTTGAGGTAAATATTAATTCATCATCCGCCTAACCTTTTTAGCTGTACCCGGTTAGACTGGAAGCCTACGCTAACATAGTCGGGAACGTGCTAGGCAAATTAGATTTTTTGGTGGCATCCTTCATCAACCCGCACTGGGCCTGCACTGGGCCCGCGTGGTGGATTACGGTCCAGCCCCTCTCACAGAGAGGAGGCCTGAGTCCCAGCAGTGGGAACATTGTAGGCTGATTATGAGAAATGATGTCTCGTCGTGAATTTGCGATGATTTATTTAAAAAAATAAATTTACTTTAAAAAAAGTAAAAACCGACTTCAAAACCAAAAACGAATAAAATAACTTTCATAAAACACTTAACAGCTTCTGAAGTCGGTGTCAAGCTAAAGTGCAAATAATAATTGAAGACACCGACTTCAGAAGCTGTTAAGTGTTTTTGAAAGTTATTTTATTCGTTTTTGGTTTTGAAGTCGGTTTTTACTTTTTTTAAAGTAAATCTATTTTTCCATTTTTAGTTGAATATACAATTACATAAGTAGGTAAGCCCAAGTCGAACGAAAAGAAGAATCATCAAAATCCGTTAGAAATGCCGGAGATACAGTGCATTTATGCATATAACTTCGTACATACAAATCATTACATACACACATATTGCATTACATGTACATAATATACTAAAACCTTTCTGAAAGTATGTAGATCACGTTAGTGAAAAAATCATCAAAATTAGTTTATTAGTTTTTGAGAAAATTGCGGACAAACATACATACATACATATGTATGTATATGTACATAAATACATACGGGTTGAATACAGAACCTCCTTTTTTGAAGTCTGTTAAAAAACAAATAAGTTCGCTTTGAATATTGTGTGCGCTCACTTGAGTGAGATCCCAAGTGAACTATAATAGAATATCACTACATAAGTAACATTTGTAGCTGAGGAGCTCGTGGCTAAGTAATAACAGCCGCACGGGTCGATCCATCAGGTTAAGCTACGCTTGCCGGGCCTGGTCCGTGGAATGGGGGACCATCTTTACATACCGAGACACCTCCGTGTCTCGCTGTTGGTCCCGGCTGTCATTCGTGGATCTTTGACAGTCGTTACGGGTCGTCAGAAGCCCGAAAGTCTAACAACCAGTCTTACCAAGGGGTATCGTATTACCCAGTTAATGGGTTGTGGAGGTCAGATAGGCAGTCGCTCCATGTAAAATACTGATATTCAGCTGCATTCGGTTAGACTGGAAGCCGACCCCAATATAGTTGGGAAAAGGCTAGGCAGATTGATTGAAGTAACATTTGTACCTTGTGTACGGATACTACACGTTTATGTTTTCCGACCTTGTTTAATGTGTCGAATAAGGTCACTAAATCTTATCCTCGAGTTTAGTGTAACGACTTTCATGTATTAGCAAGACGGTGTTAATTTTTTGGGTTTATGGGTTTAGGCCTTCGAGGTCATTCTTACAATTATATTGTATTTATTTATATTAAGAATCATATTTATGACAATTTATACAAAAACAACCATAATATTTACTGCATATACCCTTGAGTCAGTCACCTTGCTGACTGGGTATTTTTACCACAGCATTGAACTATAATATTCTTATACAGAATGTATCATTATATGCAGCCGTGAGGCACACACTTTTGTTTTAAAACATTATTTTAATTTTTTTCTTTTGTTTTTGTGTTTCACGAAGTGTGTCCAAATAAACGTTTTTCTTTCTTTCTTTCTTTCTTTCTTTCTATCAGAAAGGTGTGGTCAAATTTAAGAGACCATCAAACTGAACATCTTTCTCCATGGGACCAACATCGTAAAAATTATCAGCCGTCCCATACATTTGGGTCGAGTAGGTACCTATTGAAGTTTTGTACGGGACAGCTGATTTTTTTTTTGATTACGTTGTTGTCATGGAGCTTAAATTTGATCAAACCTTTTTGATACAACATCTTTTATGGCTGTGACTGGCCGGCCCTGTGTGGCCTTATTAAGAATAAAGTAAAAAACTCTCTTTTCCCTACAGATTGCAGACGGCATAGAATTGTACCGCTACAGAATGCCATTGGACGTTTTCGATGACCCAGCTCACAATCCTGACAATCAATGCTACTGTGAGATTGACACCGCTACCTGCCCTCCCAGAGGAATCATCAATGTCACCGACTGTTCTATGGGTGAGTTAACCTACCTTGTATACTGCTACAAGGATATATTAGCGCCTGAATCAAAATCAAAATCAAATCAAACTATTTTATTTCACATAAACCTACATGGGCACTTATGAAACTTCAGAAGCTAGGTGCACGGTTCCAAATTGGTCGTTTCCTATGAAGAAGAGCCGGCAAGAAACTTCATTCCACTCCAGAACTCCACTCCAGAATGACATTGACGCGGCAATAAAACGTATGTATTTACATAATTTTAACCATAAGAAACATCAATACATCTCTCTAAGTTAGATATCGTGCAGAGTCGTTAGATTTTGTTCGTTCAACGAATCTACACGAAATCTAACGAGAGATGTATTGATGATTTTATGGTTAAAATTATGTATATACTTAGGTTTATTGCCGCGTATCATATTTTGATCAAGATACAACCTGACATGGACCTGCGAATTATAGAAAACCCAAAAAAAAATTGAATTTCGCGGGCTACCACAGCGCATCCCCCTTAAATTAAATTAATTTAATTAAATTAATTTAATTAAATTTCATTTATTTCGGACAACAGTGATCCATATTGTGTTAATATTAGGTCTTTACCTATGAAATTGCCGTTCTGCAGTACTGGCCATTTCAAATCAAAATAATTTTTGTTTGGATAAGAATTCTAATTTCAAATTAATTTTATTTTAAAAACATGGATTTTTTTTCCAAAAGTAGTCATTTGTTTATTGATTAGTGTTACATTTTCATCGCATTTCAATCATTTTCGTCATCATGGATACGTTAAAAATTCGAGTAATTATGGAATATGAGTAGGTACCGTCGTGGCAGCAACGCAGCACAAGCGGCACGCAACATCAACGACGTTTACGGAGCTAACACTACAAACCAACGCACCACTTGTTATTGGTTTGCTCGCTTCCGTTTTGGAAATTTCGACCTGAAAAATGAACCTCGCGGTCGTCCGAAGACTTTGGTCGACAATGACGAATTAAAATCGATTGTGGAAGCTGATGATACACAATCTACGGCTGAATTAGCAGCAGCTTTCGACGTTAGCGTCAAAACAATATTGGTCCATTTGCGTCAAATTGGCAAGGTAAAAAAGCTTGACAAATGGGTGCCCCACGAACTCAATGATCGCCAGCGCGAAGCACGCGTCGAGACGTGCCTTGCACTGCTCAACAGACACACAAATGAAGGAATTTTGAACCGCATTGTTACCTGCGATGAAAAATGGATTCTGTTTGATAACCGCAAGCGCTCAGCAAGTTGGTTGGATCCTGGTTCAGCACCTAAACAATGCCCTAAACGAAAACTTACCCCCAGAAAAGTGATGGTCACTGTTTGGTGGTCTAGCGCCGGTGTGATTCATCACAGCTTCTTACCAAACGGGGTGAGCATTACTTCAGATGTGTACTGTGAAGAACTGAACACAATGATGGAGAAGCTGGCACATCTCCAACCAGCATTGGTCAATCGCTCGTCTCCGCTGCTCCTGCACGACAACTCGCGACCTCTTACTGCACAGCAGACGGTCTCCAAGTTGCAAGAACTGGGGTTGGAAGCTCTCCGTCATCCGCCCTACTCACCAGACCTTGCGCCTACAGACTACTACTTTTTACAGAATTTGGATAACTTCTTGGCGGGAAAAAAATTCAATACCCGAGAGGCAGTACAAAATGCCTTTGAAGAATTTGTTGCCTCCCGTCCAGCTGATTTCTTTAAGAAGGACATCAATAAACTGCCACTGCGTTGGCAAAGATGCATTGATTGCATGGGTGATTACTTCGATTAATACAAATAAAAAATGCATGAAAAAAATTCGTTTAAATTTTTTCATACAAAACGGCAATTTCATAGGTAAAGACCTATTATTACAAAGACTTTTAATCTATTGTTAGTAGTACAGATATAAATTAGGTAGTTTAAAAAAAAATGCACACTCCATGCATAGGACGACCAGACAAGGAAACGTTTCCTACCTGATCAACCTCCGCATAAAATGCCTAATACTAAGAGTCTATGTCGCCGCTACAGCTCTCAGGATGTAGGAAATAGTTAATACTACAAAAATAGAGCTTCAATAAAAAAAATAAAAAATTGCTGCTCGTCTATTCGGTGAGGCTTACGAAGCCTAAATTGGTGCTAAATTGACGAGTTGCACGAGTAGCACTAATGAATTCTGTATTTATTTAAAACATTAAAACTAAGTATACTTAAAAAATACTGTTTATTTTCCCACTTTGACCATAACATCCTATAAGTAATTCTTGTACAAACAGTTGGAAACCCTATTGGCAAGTGAATGACTTTGTTGGTAAATATTAATTGCCGATTTGTACTGAAAATTATTAGCTATACATTACTGCCATCTAATATAGGAAGGTCATATAAGCCTTTGCGATAGAACTCTCGTGATCTAGATTCGACAAACTGTGTGAAAGCATTTTGTACTGCCTCCTGAGAAGAAAACTTTTTATCACGTAGGAAATTGTCCAAATCACGAAAAAAAATGGTAGTCCGTTGGAGCAAGGCCTGGCGAATACGGAGGGTGACGAATGGTTTCTAATTGCAGTTCCTGTAGAGTTAAAACGGTTTCTCGTGCTGTATGAGGTCTCGCGTTATCATGGAGCAATAATGGTGAAGATCGATTCATGAGTCGGGGCTGTTTCACTGCTAGTTTTGCTATCATTGTTCGGAGTTCGGCACAGTAGACATCTGCTGTCTGTTATTGCTTGACCAGATTGAAGAAAGCTATAGTGAATAACACCATGCTGCGACCACCAAACAGTTACCATTACCTTTTTATTGGTAAGCTTTGCTTTAGGACACTGTTGCGGCGTTTGACCTGGGGTCAGCCATTGCATTTTTCGCTTACGGTTATCGTAAAGAATCTACTTTTCATCACATGTCACAATTCGATCCAATATTCCTTCATTTCTGTATCGATTCAACAAGGCAACACAAGTTTCAACACGCGTTTCTTTCTGTAGATCAGTCAAATCATGAGGCACCCATTTCTCATATTTTTTTTATTTTATTGATTTGACGCAAATGAGTCAATATTGTTGGTAAAGTAACGTTAAAGTTAAACCATGCCGCTAATTCCTGGGTAGTTTGGCTCGGATCGGCTTCCGCCATCTCTTTCAATTCATTGTTATTCACCTGTGTGGGCTGTCTTCCACGTGGTTCGTTCTTCAAATCAAAGTTTCCATCACGAAAGCGTTTAAACCAAAATCGCACGGTGCGTTCATTATCAGTCCCCTCTCCAAACGCAACATTGATATTGCGAGCTGTTTCTGCCGCGTTAGTTCCGCGTCGGAACTCGTATTCAAAAATAACTCGAATTTTCGAAGTATCCATCTTTCTTGTCTAAGCTGAATAAAAAAAACAACTGAAAGTCGATAATTGAATGTTGCACATTTTTTAAAAGAAGAACTTTCACTCAAAAATCTCAAACCATGAAGGTTCTATGTCAATTCGAAGTTCCTAATACAATAATCGGCAATTTCATACTTTAACCCCTATTATTTGTAAAATTGTCACAGAAATTGTATTGAAAACCAAGATGGCGGTGTCAGTTTCGATTTCGGTCACGCGCCAAAAGATCCAACTTTTGTAGGAAAGTATTTTAATCTGTGACATTAGTGTACTAACGCCATCTATTATTGAGTAGCGGAACTAGTTTTGTTTAAAATACTTATTTATGTGTAAAATAAACTAAACCACACCCTAGGCATTTAAGTTAGCATCGCTATTTGATTCAATTTGAAGTTTCAACAATTTTGACCTAAAGCTAGTATCTACGACCCACGAGAAGATTATTATGATGTTCGATCGAGCCCATACGTGAAAAGAAAAGAAAAAATAAATACAAGAAATACTCTTATCTAATGATACTACACTTCTGGACACATCTTTTGGCCCACCTTGTATTTTCAGTTTCGTTTGGTCCTAGCTAAAATTTTATATTAGGTCGAGCAAAAAGTTTTTATGCAGTTTTGAACCAGGCACATTCACAATTTCATTCAATAGTCTTTTTTTGAATTTCGAACACAGAATTTAAAGAAACAAAAGACAATTTGGAGCCTGTTTGTTGATATCAAACAATCGAATACTAAGAAAACTTGGTTTTATTGGTTTACTTGGATTTAATTCCTGAAAAAGTGATTGATATCTTTGGTTTTGCAACAAACATTACTTATTCTTAACATTAAGGTGAGGTTCTATCAATAATCTATGGATACTTCACCTGAAGTCGCCGCCCAAGCTGTGGCACTTATTCAGGCCGGACACAGCCAAAGAAACGTGAGTGCTCAACTTAATTTAAGTCGATCTGCGGTCCGAAATGTTTATCGGAGGTACCTAGAGACTGGCGGCTTTGTTCGTCGCCAAGGAAGGCCACGATCTCGGGTCACAACTGAAAGGCAGGATCGATTTATCGTGACGACCAGCTTGAGAAATCGTCACCTTACCTCCATTGAGATACAAAACCAACTTCGCGACTTCCACGGAGTATCTGTGAGCGCTCGAACTGTTCGGAGAAGGTTAAAAGAACGCGATATGGTACCACACAAGCCAGCTAATGGCCCCAAACTAACGCGAGCCCACCGAACAGCGCGCCTTCATTTCGCACGCAGTCATTTAAATTGGACACAGCAAGATTGGAGCCGTGTACTCTTTTCTGATGAGTCTAAAATTGTGTTACATGGCAATGATGGAAGGAAGAAGGTCTACCGACGTAAGGGAGAGCGTTTCGCACAATACTGCTTTGAAGAGAGGGTTGCTTATGGCGGTGGCTCATGGACTGTCTGGGGCGGTATATCCGCGAGCGGCAAAACTCAACTTGAGGTTGTTACAGGACGACGGCTGCCAACATTAAATGCTGAAAGGTACATTCGTGAGTGCTTAGAACCTCACGTGATACCATACGCGGACTATGTGGGCCCAAATTTCCTTTTTATGCATGATAATGCAAGAGCCCATGCGGCCGGCATCGTCAGGGAATATCTTCGGGATGTGAACATCACAGTTATGGACTGGCCAGCCAGAAGCCCAGACATGAACCCCATTGAGCACATGTGGGACGAGCTAAAAAGACGTGTTAGGGCTCGTCAGCCAGTTGCCCAGACGATGCAGGAGTTGAAAACTGCCACAGAAGAGGAATGGGAGATGATCCCTCAAAATTTCATAGAGCGGTTGATAAACTCTATGCCTAATCGTATGAGAGCTGTGGTAGATGCCCATGGAGGCAACACGCGTTATTAAATAAAACCTTTATTTGATAAAACATGTTTTTTATTCAAAAATCAATTGCCTTTATCAAGGCGCATATCCGACTTGTTAGGCGTAGCTCCATGTCGTATGGTATTCTGAATTCAAATTTAAAACAATACGATCGAAAAAGATGGTAAAATGTATCAGGTTTAAAACTGCATCAACAGTTTTTGTTCAATCTAGCAATCATATTTCGGTAGGGGCCATCGAAACCTAAACTCTAAGGTGGGCCAATAGATGTGTCCAGAAGTGTATAAGTAAAAAGAGGTAGATATGTTATACACGCCCCGCAAGTAGCATGTCAAACACGTCACGTTTTCTTCGTCTTGTCTCTGTCGTTTCCAATAATTACTACCGTAAGGGTGGGTTACTTTGACTCTAGGGCATAACTTTGGCCCAAATCGAGACAACTGTATAAACCGAAGTGTCACGACCACACAACCGAACGTCGTATGTCCTTCGGTAACTATTAGATGGTGATATAGACGCGTACTTGCGGAACCTTGTGTGGATTTAATGACAGTAAACATCTGTCTCGATTTGGGCCAAAGTTATGCCCTAGAGTCAAAGCAACCCGCACTTACTGTACGTGCCGTCCTACTTCCGCATGTCACCTAATAGTATCACAATTATGCCGTTTTTGAAAATCAAATGTTGGATAGGTAACGTATTACTTACGTCTTTTTACTTATAATATAATTGCTCTTAACCATCATCTTCTTGTCCTTGTCCCACTTATGACTTGGGGTCGGCGCATCATGTTTTTTTACTTCCCTGCAGGCAACCATCACTCTATCATTCACTCTTTTTTTTTTAATTTCAAATCATACTTTCAACAATCCATCCATATTTTCTTTGGTATTCCTCTCCCTTTCCATCCATCAACATTTATAGTCATCACTCTTTTAGCCACATGCGTTTCATCTCCTCATCACATGCCCATACCAAGACAAACGATTATCTTTCAAAATACTGATCGCTGCTACTGTGTATGAGGTTCTCGGTTCGATTCCCAGGTCGTGTTGTGGGTGTGTTGTGTGGTGTGTGTTTTTCTATCAGGAATTTCTCAGCAGCAACCCGGAGCCTGTATGATGGCACCCCCTATTACATGGGACTTAAGCATAACTGGGTACACCTCTGCCTAAGCCTTCGGGAATTACATTCGTGATGTGATGTTATATAAGCATTAATAATCTAAACCAATAACGGTTTTGCTTTTCTAGGAGCACCAGCGCTTGTATCGTTCCCACATTTCTACCTGGCCGACCCTCGTCTTCGTGAAGATATTACTGGACTGAAGCCTGACCCTTTGAAACACGACTCCTTCCTTGACTTACATCCTACGCTCGGAATAGCTCTGAGTGGGAAATCAAGGTAAGAATTTATTTATTAAGCACATTATCTATTGATTCATGAAATCGTGAGGTCACTTTTTCATACAGACAGACATACACTACAACTTTCAACTTTTGGTTTCAGTATTCAAATCAACATCCAAGTGAGGAAGAGTAACTTGTTCTCGTCAGTTAGATACCTTGACCAAGGACTTATTTTACCAGTAGCTTGGATTGAAATGGTAAGAGCAAAACTTTGTGTAATTTAATCATTTCAAAGACATGACATCATGGGATTAATACTATTCGACGTGAGATGTCGCTAGTAACTACAGAAACTCCCCATTGTTGGAGATAGATGGTGTACATGTCAATCCTGGAAATAGTGACATCTGTGTTGAGTAGTGTGAAGGAGGTGGTGGAGGTGATAAGGAGGTTAATGATAGATGACACTGTCAATAAGTCTAAAAACTTTTCAATTTGAATCATAGATGTTGTGCATGTGTTTTAATAGATGTGTTCAAATGGCCGCTACTTGACACTAGATGTCGCTTTTTAAATTCAATTTGAACTCTACGGAGTTCAAATACGAATAAAAAATCCTCCATCCTAAGATTCAAAATTTTAATTTATTTTCAGGGTGTAGAAGAGCTTCCCGAAGGCCTCCGCTCCCTCGTCTACCACGGCACCTACTCCACGGCAGCTGCTCAGCTTGGCTTGACTGTGATCTGTGTGATAGCATTTATAGGATCCGGAATATGCTTGCTCTGCACTTTCGCCCGCAGAAAACAAAAGCCGTGCGCTACTTTGAAAGTTAAAATACCTACAGACACCGAACTGAAAAGTCAAACATCGTGAAGCAATAGATTTTTGTAGTTATGTGCTAACTTCATAGATATTTCAATTTCAAATTCGAATCAAAGAATGCGAAATCCATTTTTATTTTCAAGTTTTTCTCCAAAATGTAAACTTCTTAGTTGTTCATTTTGCCTGACTTCTTGTTATTATATAATAATGGAGTTAAATAATAAGATTAAGATGAAGTTGTCAAAGACTGGCTGTGCCTTGTTTATTTTGATAATATACCTATGTAATAAAAATAGATAGGTACCATTCCTTCACTTGCGTACTTTTCAGAGGAAAACTAGCTTTTTAATCCACATTCTAGTTCAATGTTACGAGGTAATGTTAATATTCTTTCTTCATTCGCTTCAACTTAAGTAATATTTTACATTTTATTTTACTTTGAATAAAATTATCATTATGGGAACAAAAATTACCAATTTAAAAGTGAAAAGTACAAAAATAATTTTAATAATACTTATTATAAAATATTAGTTCAGTCAGAGAAATTTATTCATTAGCATTTTATACACTGGTTGTCAAACTGACAGTTCTGGATTTGATTTTACGTACAATTATTTTACCTATACTCTGATTTTTAATTTGTTACACTAAAATGACATAACATAACATGACTAAAATATCAAAATGACACAAAAAGGTCGATCACAGCTGTCATTTTGGTCTAGCAAATTAAAAATACTTCTGTAAGTTGATAATCAATTTGCTAAACGATCCGATTCCTTGACTGTACATTGCCTACTTGCCTAATGCAATATTTTTTTTTATTTTTAGTTTACCTACAAATAAAATGTAAGAATGATTGTACAAAATGCTAAATTTGTTGTAACCTAGTTTTTAAGCGGGAATAATGAATGTACAATTTTAAGTTTTTTTTTTTTGAGTTATTACAATGTTAAACTATAGAAAATTAATTTAATATTAGTGTTTATGGATCTGAATCTCTGATGAACACTAAAAAAAATAAAACATTTGTAAATAAGATGCAATTTTATAATAATAGTTATGCTACTCCATACTAGATGTCGCTCCTGCTTTATCTACTTTCGCATTTGAAATGAAAACAAACATAATTCAAAGAAATACCTAGACCATCAATAGCTGAACTATTGGCGCTGTTGTGAATGGGGTTGTTTCCAGGAAGCTTCGCTGCAAGAGAGTGCTGTGTGTTTGTCACTTGTCAAAGTCACCTTGATGACAAAGCGACCAATCGGCGACATGAAAAAACACTTAGCACCATCTCGCGGCAAAGTTTTTAACAAGGTACTGTGTGAACGCCGTTTACAGTTGAATGAAAGTAACAATCACTTAGCGCCATCTACATGGAACTAATAGGGAACCTTACTGCCAATTGCTACCGCTAGAGGGCACCATTGCACTAGATAACAAAAATGTTATAAATAATATTAAATTGTAAATAATTTTAATGTTAAATGCATTTTAATGAAACCTGTAATGATAGTAATAAGGGGGATAAATAAATAACGTTAACAGAAAACATGAAGTTTAGACCTATCCTGTTATAATTATATGGTCATAAAAAAAAAATATCTATGGCTAGGTAAAGAGGCCCATTCACAGCAGTCCGCTTTGCTGTCCGCCGCTTTATGTAGGATTGTGAATGTTATCGCAGCCTGCATGGCGTCCGGCAATACCGAGCAGGATTCACTTTGCATCCTCCAAGCCAAAGCTCACTGCCGTGAATGGGCCCCTTTATTGAGTAATCAGGTGTGTTTACAATGTACACACCTGATTACTCAATAAATGTATATTATTTTGGGGATAGCCGTTCGTCAGGACGAAACTGTAATAATGCATCAGTCAGTGTATCAGTGTTGTGCCATGTAGTTTAAGCAGGAACGAAGATGTTCATTAATTCACTGAAAACGAATAACTTCGCAAGCAATGTATATTGCAACGTTGCAAGCACTTCACAGTCACAAAACATTGAAGGTTGTGTTCTGATCATTTTAGAGCTGAAGACTAGAATAATGAAGGATTTTTTACAGGTCAGAGTATAAACCTATTGTAAAGACACAATATTTTTTGTGCTATTTACTTGAATGTAACGTTAAAAGTAGTTCAATAACACAAAAAAAAATGTTTAAAATTCTTCTTTGCATGTACGAGTATGTGTACGTTTTGGTATTATGTTAACCTACATTTGTGTGTGTGTTTTTTTTAAAAGGATGAAATATAGCTGAAATAATATTGAAAAACGCCGAAAATATTGCCGCGCCATTGACAGTTTGCTTTGTTTACCTCGTGTAAGTGGCGCCATCTGCTGTCTCAGCTTTGTTTGAAGAAAACTGTCAAATAGGGAATACCCTATTTGACAGTTTTCTTCCCCATTTGTAACATATCGAGCTTTAGAAAGAGACTGTCAGTGTATGAGTGACAGAGACGACGCATCTGCCACTCATAGCCGTGTGACAGTCTGAACTTCTGTGTCCCGTAATATGTAAACAAATCCATAGGCGAGTGCTAGTATTGTAATTTAAATTATTTTTAACTAAATAGAAATTAATTATTTTTAATACCCAATTATGATGTTATAGAGTGAAGAATATTATATTGTAAAAAGAAGTTATGGAGAAATACAATTTATTTTTAAATATAACGTCGTTTTTTTAGCCGTTCATTAGCCTGTATTGAAACTGCTCCATTCGGCTGCTTTCCTACGCATAACTTGCTTGTTCTTGATGAGCGCTATCATAATTATAACGGTGCCTTTTTATTGCAATGAAAGGGCATGCAAAAAGCATTGAAATACCTACCAATAAATCTAAATTGCCTTAGGTTTTTCTAAAATTCTTGAACTATTTGGATCCTCATTACAGCTGTTGGAACTTGGTCAATGGGAGTGGTTCCGGCCGTATACTTTGATTTTTAATTTGCTAGACTAAAATGACAAATCGCAGCTGTCATTTTGATCCAGCAAATTAAAAATCAAAGTTTATTTTATTATTGTTTGCAAACAAAATCTTGAGTTGGTCCCGCGACCCTGCGTCTTATCTGGTGCAGCGGCGAGGTGTGATTTTTGTAGGTTTTAACTTACCTAAGTAATATTTTTTATAAAATGAAAAGCAGTCTTTCCTTCATTGAATTTAACACCATCTATCGTCAAATGGCAGAACTAAAAAGATGCTACAAAACGCTTGAATTACAAAAAAATTACGAAAACTCCTCGATCTAGGCTCTTGGACTATACCTTAAAAATTGAACTCGTTATATTTTAGAACTAAGACCAGACTAAATCTGACTTGCCGAAAAATTGCGACTAAATTTGGGAGAAAACAGATCTTCGCTAGGTGGCCTAGCTTTTGAGATTCAAATTGGGCCAAGCTGGGGAGATGCTCTCCAGATCGGCCACCTAAAGCCTTTTATCTTTTGAATCAGTGACAGATTAATGATGTTTGACGACCAATTTCGACTATTTTTTTGTTATCACAATAAAAATGTCTGATGGTGGACCAGCCAGTGTCAGTCCAATATAGGTACTTACATAATACACACAATAGCGGAAGAGTAGCGAACCTCCGAAGGGAAGCCAGTCGAAACCAGTCGCCCCCACATGGATTGCCGGTGATTGGCGACTGGGAAGTTATTGCCCCCACTTCAAATCGCTTTACACTGTGGCGTGGATCGCCAACCCCCAAACGGGTTATTCGCACTTCGTACCGCGTTCGCAGTAGGTCCCATTCGCACTGGGTCCGATTCGCACTTAGTCCCATGCAAGTAGTTTGTAAGGGAAGAGGTACCTAGGTTTGTGGACCAAAGTGGGTTGGATTTATAAAAAACCGGTCAAGTGCGACTCGGATTCGCGCACCGAGGGTTCCGTACAAATTTGTAGGTATATAAAGTTTATCACGGTTTTTTTTAATAATGTGTCTCAAAAGAAAAATTTTCTCAAGCTTTTGCAACATTTTCATTGATCCTCCGGTCCTATCGGTCGTAGCGTGATGTTATACACTTTGGTCCACAAACCTACCTCTTCCCTTACAAACTACTTGCATGGGACTAAGTGCGAATGTGACTAAGTGCGAATGGGACCCGGTGCGAATGGGACCAAGTGCGAAAGGGATCAAGTGCGAATGGGACCAACTGCGAACGCGGTACGAAGTGCGAATAACCCCCCCAAACCACATTATGAATGCATGAAGAACAGGGTGTAAAGTTCACTCATCTTCCATAGAAAAGGGAGGATCCTTCGACCAGACGGGTGTCGTGTCTGGTGGGCAACTGCCCGACGGTTGTTGTCGGGACGTTCTGTATGCTAATCGCGCGGTAAACTCTGATTGCGCGATGAAGGATTTTGCGTGACGTCAGTGTGATGCGTAGTTCACATGAGGCGATGTAGATGCCGCCATATCACTCCCCACCGGAGACCGGAGGTCGATAGTGGGCTGAGTCGTGTATCTTGCGATGCTTGCCAGTGCCAGTTGTGGTTCCAATGAGTCGGAACCGGGTGCCGCATAGTTCACGGTGAAAATCTGTCTACGTTGATTCCCCAATGAGTCGGGGTGACACTGCGTTATAAATAAATAAAAAAAAAAAAAAAAAAAAATTCATTTAATTCAGGCAAAAACCCATAACTGTTACATGATAAAATTAAATTTCACAATACTGCCCCATAACACATCGGAATAAATTAAATGAATGGACGAATACAAATTGAAAAGGGTCAGAGAATAAAATAAAATGTCAATGTAATTCAAATAAACAAAGATGTCAACAAAACAATAATACAAAATTACAAAATTATCAGTCACACAATTAAAAAAAATTTAAATTTTACATTAAAACGTCATTAAATGTCAACAAAACACGTCATTATAAAAATATACAGGGTGTCCCGTAAATAATGGATCAAACGTAACGGGTAGGTAGCTTACCTAATTTCCAACAACTAATTTGAATATTAAAAAAAAAACCGTTACAGTAACCAGGATATTAATTTTTTTTCGAATTTTACGATTTTGTCTTCCAGAATTAAGCTTTTTTAATGCTGTCGCTGCAAATGATGACATTTTTAGGTATGATTTTTATTTAACATTTCTGAATAGCTTACTAATGTTATAAGATACCATTTTTTTTGAATACCGTTTTATTTGCCTTAGAAAAAAAATCTTGAGTTGAAAAGTTTTTTCTTTACGATGTTAGGACCAAAATTGAAAAAATTCTCCTGTAAAAAAAATGTATGACACCGAAGACCACCATTATTTTAGAAACTTGTACATTTAATAAGGTTTGCAAATTGGTATAAAACTTACGTCTAGTCCTTATCGTTACAAAGATATTGCTATGAATGTGATGAAGAAGACAGAAAATAAATTAAATTGGTACTATTCCATTTTTTCCTTTTCGTAATGGCTTATGCTTGAATGCTTGTAATCGAAGCAGGTAGTTAAGCGGATAGCATAATTCCGACCCGATGACGTCATCTGTCCGGAATTTGGGACCGCTACCTGTGGCGGAGTTGCACCTCAGTCAGTGTGAAAGGGATAGATAGCGCCGCTTTTTGGTAAATCGGTTAAATCGGTATGAAGTTGCGCAGGTTCTTTTGTTCTTTCCTGCGCCCTTCACTCGTACAGGCTTCATTGTTGCTTGATTTTATTAGTTTAGTTGTAACTAGTCTCTCTTCGAGTTGCTACGTCAGACAACTTTCGCTCCCGGTCAGTGGCTCGGTGTTTTCTTCTGTAAAATTTGACTTGTGCTGTGTTTTTGGACTTTGCTTTGCCTATCGATTTGGAACTCTTTGCGTATTGGACAAACGACTTGGCGATCCTACGGACTCCGAAAACATTCGTTTGTGTGTGCTTGTACGTGTGTGCAGTAGCGCTGAAACCTTATTCAGCCCAATGCCTCGTTATGAGTACACGCCACGGCAGTACGCCGAAATGCATTTTATCTACGGAGAAGCAAGAGGTAATGCCAGGGCGGCTGCAAGATTGTACCGTGAAAGATACCCGAACCTGGTTCGTTATCCCGATTATCGCGTCTTTATTAGAGTGCATAACGCGCTTCTTGAGGGAAGAATTCTTGGCACCGGAGTTGGTGGTACCCGTGAAGGACGACCGCGACAAGTTAATGACGAAGTCATTCTTCGAGAAATCGAGGAAGATCCGTCAGTCTCCGTTCGCGTCATAGCGCGACGCGTAGGAATTTCTAGATCGACGGTGCATCGAGTGCTACAACGGTGCCGATTGGACCCATATCACGTGCAACGTGTTCAAACGCTGACGTCGCGTGATTGCCAAGAATAGAATTTTGCCAAAGGATGCTTAGAATGATTCGGGCGGACCCGCAGTTTTTTTACAAGATTTTATGGAGTGACGAGTCTTCATGCCGCCGAGATGGATATTTAAATTTGCATAATTTGCACAGTTGGCAGCTGATAAACCCATATTTGATGCGAGAGGACAGGAGCCAACATCAATTTAAAATAAATTTATGGGCGGGAATAATCAATGGGCAAATAATAGGGCCCTTTGAACTACCAGCTACTCTAAACGCCGAATATTATCTCCATTTTTTAAGGAATGAGTTGCCAAGGTTATTAGAAAACGTTCCAGAAGACGTACGGCAAGCAATGTGGTTGCAAAATGATGGGTGCCCCGCTCACTATGCGACGGCAGTAAGGGCGCACCTTGATGAAAGTTATCCGGACAGATGGATCGGCCGATTAGGACCAATTTTGTGGCCTCCGCGATCTCCGGATTTAAATCCCCTAGATTTTTTTTACTGGGGATGTTTAAAAGACAGGGTCTACAAGAATCCAATAACGTCGGAAGAAGAATTACGACAGCGCATCCAATCTGCTGTATCAGAAATAAACCAAAGCCGTTTTGTCCGTCGGATAAGAGCTTCCTTTATTAGGAGATGCAGACTTTGCATTCTTGTAGAGGGAAGGCAATTCGAACATTTATTGTAAAAACCAAATAAAACGATTTATTTGAACTAACTGTTTTTTTTAGTACGGCCTCCTAATTCTTTTCATACGCCTCAATAATTCAATGAACATTGCCTCTGAAATACTACAGTTACACATTTTAAAGAAAAAGTTTAAATGTACACACTTTTTTATTTTTTTTATTAACGTTGATTTGGAGCACCTCTCAGATTCATAGCAATTATCTTTGTAACGACAAGGACTAGAATGTACAACTTCATACCAATTTACCAAAAATACAAAAGCGGCGCTATCTATCCCCTTCACGCTGACTGAGGTGCAACTCCGCCACAGGTAGCGGTCCCAAATTCCGGACAGATGACGTCATCGGGTCGGAATATGCTAGCCGCTTAACTACCTGCTTCGATTACAAGCATTCAAGCATAAGCCATTACGAAAATGAAAAAATGGAATAGTACCAATTTAATTTATTTTCTGTCTTCATCACATTCATAGCAATACCTTTGTAACGATAAAGACTAGACGTAAGTTTTACACCAATTTGCAAACCTTATTAAATGTACAAGTTTTTAAAATAATGGTGGTTTTCGGTGTCATACATTTTTTTTACAGGAGAATTTTTTCAATTTTGGTCCTAACATCGTAAAGAAAAAACTTTTCAACTCAAGATTTTTTTTCTAAGGCAAATAAAACGGTATTCAAAAAAATGTTATCTTATAACATTAGTAAGCTATTCAGAAATGTTAAATAAAAATCATACCTAAAAATGTCATCATTTGCAGCGACAGCATTAAAAAAGCTTAATTCTGGAAGACAAAATCGTAAAATTCGAAAAAAAATTAATATCCTGGTTACTGTAACGGTTTTTTTTTTTAATATTCAAATTTGTTGTTGGAAATTAGGTAAGCTACCTACCCGTTACGTTTGATCCATTATTTACGGGACACCCTGTATGCCAAGGTCAATAAAATGTAGGCGCCCCCTGGCTACAGATGTCTGTCACAGCATTGTCTGATATAGGGGCAGTCATATCGCTCTGCTATCATCACCAGGACAGTATTGGAGCTGGCCCGCACCCTGCGCACTAAGGACGCGCACCGCTTGCGCATGGTGGCGTGAAAACAGTCGGTGCGCGCTTCCGCAAACATGCCCGAGGCGCTGCAGAAGCGGGGCAGCCCCAACACCGCCCTGAATGCGTTGTTATATTGGACGCGGAGGGCGTTATAGCTCGCTTGTGTGTAGCGAGCCCACAGGCTGCACGTGTATAGTGAGGTGCAATATGCCTTAAAAAGGGTGATCTTAACGCGGTTGGAACAACGCGCAAACCTGCGGGCCAGCATATTCGCTCTTTTAGACAAAGCCCTCCGCTCCCGATCGATGTCAGCATGATCCCTGAGGTCAGCCGTGACTATATGTCCTAAATATTTAAAATGGTCCACTCTGTCTAGGGGAACACCATTAAGACAAACTGGTGGTACATTTTCTAGGCATTTTGCACCGCTGGCTCCAAAGACCATGCATTGACTCTTGCTAACATTATATTTTAGCCCATGTCTCCCTGCGTACTCCTCACAGACCTGTACCAGCCTCCTCAGTCCACAGACCGACGCGCTCAGCAGCACCATGTCGTCAGCATAACTAAGATTGTTGACGCATACACCATCAACGTGGCAACCGACATGCCGACTGCTGAGCGCGACGATCAGCGCATCCATGTAGATGTTGAAAAGGATTGGGGAGGTCAATCCACCTTGCCTCACCCCACACTCAAGCTGATACGGTTCCGACATTGCCCCCGCCCATCTGACACTGTTGACCTGATGCGTATACCAGTACTTGAAAATAGTCACAAGTTCACGTGGCAGGCCAATACTGTTCAATTTCTCCCAAAGAATATCATACACAACCAGGTCAAAGGCCCTGGATAAGTCGAGAAAACACGCGTATACCGGGGTTCTACGATCCGTGTAGTATCTGACGGTATGCTTAAGACACAGTATAGCACTTTCTGTAGACAGTTTAGGTCTAAAACCAAACTGGTTATCGTGCAGACTTACATAGTTATTCAACTGTGTGTTAAGCAAACCGTCAAACACTTTGGCTATGATGGTGGCTAGAGAAATAGGCCTATAATTCGTTTTATCGGCAAGGTCACCGGTTTTGTTTTTCACTATAGGTACCACCACAGACTTCATAAGATCCGACGGCAGGTAAGAGTGGCTCACGCACAGTGAGAAGAACATTGCTAAGACTCTAGAGATATGAGGGCCAGCATGTTGCAGGTGTTCAATGCTGAGGCCGTCGTGCCCCGGGGATTTGCCTCTCGTGGTATTCTTAATAACTTTATCCACGTCTCTCGCAATAAACCTTACCCCGACTGCCTCGTTTGGCGTCTCCGCACTGAAGACCCCACCCGCCGGCCCCAGAGGGGACTGTACAGAAAAATGGTCCCTATAGACATCCGCAATGTCCTTATGGTCACTTACTCCATCGATGTTCACAGGAAGACCCGACCTAACATTTGCTTTGCTTGTACCTTTCCAGAAACCACGAAAGTCACCCTTGGAATGCTTCTCAGCAAGGGTGTCCATACGAATCTGATCCTCAAGATCTTGGCAAGCCTTCAGTCGTGACTTGAACACCCTCCTGCTCTCACACATTTCAGTGTACATGATTCCGAACCTAGGCTTACCACACGCTACCCACTCCGTAAACTTCAGCCGAGCCCTCCTGTGAGCCTCTCTGACATGCTCGTTCCAACCCACTATGCGCGGACCACTCGCACCCGCGCCCGTGCTCCCTCGACCCACCAAAGACGCATCGCGAAGGGCAGCTACAATGTCAGAGTACAAACCGTCAAGGACACGTCTGTGGCCGTGATCATTACACCAATAATCAGCACAACACATACACTCGACAGGAAAATCTATTAAACTTAACCGTTTGTGACACACGTTGGTATAGTTAGCCACCTGTTGCTCGTTTCTTACACCCCACACTACGTTATTATTAGCACAGGTGTTATGAGGCAACTTGGGTGTCAATAAATTGAAATTACACTCAAGAACCAGAGGGAAATGGTCAGACCAAATAGTGTCATATTTAATGTAAACATTAACAATAGCTCGTTTTGCCGCTTGAGTTACAATACAGTGATCCAGCCAGCTACTGGACCCATGAGCCTCACTAACGAAGGTGTAAGCACCCGAATCCGTACCCAGAAAATCAACATCCACACATGACCAACAATGCTCACTATAATAATATAAAAGCTCGTTAAAAAACAATCCTAATAAGTCGGCATTGTAATCACCTAACATAAAAACTGATTCAACACCGTACTCGTCAATAATTGCGCTCGCCGTACTTAGGCAATCCGTAAACTCAGGCAGATTGTCCACCGCATTTATAGGCATGTAAATACTCATCACAATCACCGGTCGATCACTAGTCGTTATCTTAATAGCACAGATACGAGCATTGTCACACCGCAACACTGACACTTGTTGGAATACACTGGTTCTCCACAACAGAGCGACGCCACCATACGGCCTCCCGCGCAGTATGCCTCCAGACGTGTCGACCGCAGACGTGCCCGCGCATCCGAAGCCACTGTCAATCGTGTTAAGATATGGTATATCATCCGGCAGCAACCATGTTTCTTGCAAAGCAATCAGGTCACAAGTGTTACATAGCTCTCTAATACTATCCACGGAACGTTTCACGTTTTTACAGTTAAAACTGGCGAAGCTATAAGTACATCTATCCATTACGATGATTACTTTGACCATGCGCAGATAACAATCTGCTCGAATTTCGGCGTTTAAAATACATAAATCGTCTAAATATAATACCTTTAGGCCATATATTCTCGTCCAGGTACATAGATAATTTCGATTCCGAGACTAAGAACTTGTAGGCCTTGTGGCCTTTATCTTTTTCCATAATTATTTTCTCAATGGATACAATTTCCTGAGTCTTACTGTGAATATATTTAACTATGTCATCCTCTGTCGTTTCACTGTGAATATTCGTTATAAACATAGCAACTTTCTTGTCAGCAGCTTTGAAATTACAATTCTCATCTATCGCTATGCCTGACTTTCCTAGATAACGATAGTTAGATTGTTTCCTACGATACGAAACCTTGCGCCAACCTTCACTACCGATATCCACGTTCGATTTTGTTTCGTTCACGCACAATACATCCAAACGCGGCTGCCTCACTAAACAGCTGTTATTTTCGCTAGCGTTATCAGTGGTAGTCAGCTGACGTTCCACTACGCGTTCTGTTGGGCTCGAGCGCTCTGACGTCACCACCGCAGTACCGGCCACCACCGAGTAACTTTTCACACCGGATTCAACCGGTATCGCCGCTGTCGCTGGCCGTTGATCGGTACATGACTCACCTTCGACACATTCAATTTGTTTACCGTCTACCCTCTCAATTGCTCGATATTGGGGTGTATTTTTATTTGAGTCACAATCGCTATTGTTTTGAGCATCATGTAGATAGGATAATCCCACAGGGCCACTATCCAATAACCAGGCACCACGCTTTGCATTCACTTTTGACACGGAAGTAGGGAGTAGTGAGTCGTACTTCAGTTGAATAATTTCAGCTTTCATGGCACTCAGCTGATCCAGCGTAGCATACGTAGACTTTATTTGTTCAATTGAAGTTTGCATTCGCACGAGATCCTTCAGAAGCTTTGTGCAATCCAGATGGTCAAAGGTGATGGGTGGTAACTTTTCCAATTGACGTGCCACGAACACTGGAAGTTCGTCTGGATGGGTTTTAAACACTTTCATAATATCTGCTAGATCACGTTCCTCCTTGCCTTTATTTTTACGCACAATTTTTCGCAAGTCACTTCGCAACGATTCGAATAAAAGTGATTTCGACTTTTTAATCTCTGCACTGGTGAATGCCGATGTACAAATTTGCACCAGCGTCACTTCGTCAATCACCGACACTTTATTTTGTATATATGATAACATCTCGTCGATTACGATGTTACACGAAATACACTTTAGAACGTCCGTCATTTTTACTAGATAAATTAGCGCTGCGTCGACGTTACGCGCCTGTCACGGTTGCGTGCGAGACCGAGACTCAAATGTTATGCTCCAGTGAGTCGGATGTACAGCGCCAGGTTGAGGCTGACAGATGGCGTCGACCAGGAGAGGGTAGGGCTCTGCTTGTGGACCGGCCGAAAGTGCAGTGTGCTGTGCCGAGTGATGACCTGGAATGAGCGTCCGCTGCATGCTGGTGGTCAGCATACTCGTTGAAGCCGTGGGTGCTGGCTGGCTGTGTGACTCGCCGCTCGAAAGCTTGAGGAAGTGATGCTGATGACGTCACGCTGACGTGATTGCATGAAGGTTGCGCTAACGTTCATACTCGGGGTCACCAGTATGGAGGCATGAGGAACAGGGTGTAAAGTTCATTCATCCTCCACTGAAAAGGGAGGATCCGCCGACCAGACGGGTGTCGTGTCGTCTAGTGGGCAACTGCCCTACGGGTTGATATCGGGACGTTCTATATAATGCTAGTCGCGCGGTAAACTCTGATTGCGCGATACAGGACTTTGCGTGACGTCAGTGTGATGCGTAGTTCGCATGTGGCAATGAAGATGCCACACCCTCATCGCGGCCGTAAGACAGCGATGAAGGGGGTCGGCGATCCACGCCGCAGTGTTTGAAGTGAATAGCGATTTGAAGTGGGGAAATAACTTCCCGGTGGCAATCAGTAGGGGGGACTGGGAATATTCGGTTACATGTGTCTGTTACCCAGCTTTAGGTATTATAATAATAGGTTTCGACTAAATAAATCAAACAAAAGAGAATC
This sequence comes from Cosmia pyralina, assembly GCA_946251885.1. Lineage (NCBI taxonomy): Eukaryota > Metazoa > Arthropoda > Insecta > Lepidoptera > Noctuidae > Cosmia > Cosmia pyralina. The sequence goes on along the minus strand of OX276371.1, from coordinate 10,377,978 downwards.
CATTTTAGAAGTATATTGATTTAAAACTGGTATCTTTATCACTCGTCTCGCTACAATACAATGCGCGATTTCGGAGTTCAGATCGGCCGTATTGTATTTTGGTTTTTCGAAGCTTCCATTTGCATAGATCTTGAAATGTTGCTGCTTCAACTTCTCCTGTGAAAACAAAATAGGTCATTCAAGTGATATTTTGACAAAATGGTGAAAAAAATGAAAATAAAAGTTTTCAGACTAAAATCAAAAGGGAACAAGAGTTTTCATCAGGTATGTATCATTGCGAGCTAGGTGGATCATCATTATAACTTAAATCAATTTGGTTGGAGTAGGTGATTATCATTTTTCGTTTGAATTAACTGCTAAATACACAAAAATTGGTGAGAAAATGTAGTATTCCTCTGCGAAAAATGATTAAAATCACCGCCTCAACCAAAATCAGGCCTGCTCGTACCACAAATCACAAAAACATTTAGCGCTAAACAAATTTAAAACATCATTCTCTTCAAACGATTCACAGAGACAAAATGGTTTAAAAAAAAATGTTTTAGCACTAAAAATATTCAACGATTTGTGATGCAAGCAGGCTTAGATATAAAAATACAAAAAAGTTATGCTCACCTTTGACAAAGTTGCTTTAAAATCACGAACAATAGTTTACCATAGTATTGTCAAACAAAGAGATACAGGCGGCCAACTCGAAACTTCTTATAAACAAAATTGAGAGTGTGCCGAGTAAAGAAAGTACCAACTCTTAAGCTCAATTCGGCTTTTTTTCCATAAAAAAAAAAGTTTTGTATGTAACGACACGGTTCCGATTTCAACGGATGCGTACGCAACTACGTAACTCCATACTAGTTTTTTTTAGAGACAAAAGCTGAATTGAGCTGAAAAGTGTAGTTAGTTCCTAAAAAAGCCTAATTTACATGGTGAAATTTAATTACATGTGGCATATCTTATGACACTGCAAGTCATTTGTTAATTCAATTTTGTAGCCACAGGCAGAAAACTTGCATCGCGAAATTGGGTCGAGTTTTTAGATTTAAAAAAAATCTTCTGCATTCAAAAAATTTACATTTTAGCCTGTACACTTAACTCTTGCAGTCTAGAACGAAATGAAATACAATAATCAATTTTTAACGTATATTAACTTAAACGCTCTCTTGAACGGGAGGTTCATAGCCTTCGGGACGCTCCGACTTGTCGCCGGCTTCGCCCCTCTTGCCACCACCGCCCTCGCCGTGAAGTTCCATCAGTTTGGAGATCTCGAAACGCGGCCTCTTGAGAACCTTGACCTGGGAATATAAACTCTTTGGTTAATCGGAGATGGTTGGCAAAATCGTGGTTATGTGTATGGGGGGTTGTTTCAGATAAAAATCAAAAGGGAACAAAAGTTTTCATCAGGTGTGTATCATTGCGAGCTAGGTGGATCATCATAGGAAATGTTTTTTGATTGGTTGGGTTGAGAAGTCTCATACAATTAAAATAGTTTTTTTTTTTATTCTCTTTGTTTAACATAACTATTTTATTTACATCAAATCATTACTTCAGGACCAAAGCGTAAATATGACACATACAGCTTTAGAAAGAGGTCACACAGGTATTAGTTGCAGAGACAATCCTTGAGAAAGCAGACTTTTTCAGAGACTGCCTATTTACAGATGCTTATTGATGGAAAACCAACCGCATACAACAAAACCATTATGAAGAACTGACTTAGTTCTGTATGTTTCAAACAAGACAGGTTCTCTATACTGGTTTTGTTACCACCGGGAGTGATTGATAACAACACCAAAAACAAACATCATGGCTAAGTCATTTTCATGTTTCTTCAAAGGAACACACATGAAAATTTTCATCAAATGTTAAGTATATATTCATTATTTCCTCATTTACAAAGACTTATCAAACCCAACCAAAATACCATAAAAAATTTCAACAAAACTCTTCATCACATACCTTCCTAATGCAGACATCTCTAAGTGGGTAGATGCCGTGGCACGCCTTCTCGATATCCTTAGCGATGGAGTCCGGGATCAGCTTGTTGACCACCTCGCGGAGTTCAGAGCTGGTGACGTCACGAGTGATGATCTCGCACATCTTCTTACGGATGGCACGGACCTGGTGGTGATAAGTAAGTTAGTAAAAGAACCATCCTTCTTCCCATTGCTGAGACTCGAGAGCTTCTCTCTGTGAAAGGGAGTGCGCTGTAATCCACCACGCGGGCCCAGTGCGGGTCGGTGGATAGCACGCACAAGTCTTTGAATTTTTGGTTCTAAAACGCATCGTTTTCTTTAACTTTATTACGAGTAATGGTGAAGAAATAAATTGCACGAGGTGTGCATGCCTGCCTGGGTTCGAACCCGACTTTCAACTCGTAAATCGGGGCCACTTTCACTATCCTACAAGGCCTATTAACATTTCAATTCACGAGTTGTAGATGGTGGGTTCAAAAGCAGACAATTGCTGTAATTTCTTTCGCCACCACTGCTCTGAAAACGGCGAAGGAAAACTCGCTGGGGGGACAGAAAATGTCGGCAAGCAAACACAAAAAGCCACACAAAACAAGTTATTAGTAAGGTGAATGTACCAAAACCACGAAAAGCCAACGGAACCCCGAGGGCCGCGTTCGTGGTGATGAACGTGAAGTTTTGATGTACGCAGCGGCGGATGCAGTTATAAAGAGCAAGAAAGAGACCTAGGCCCTTTATAGTGCAGACTGCGATAGATAATATAATCTAAAAGCGCTCATAAACGGGCAACACTTATCAAGTATGTCCCGGCAACACTGTTATCAAGTATGTCCCGGCACTACTGGCAATTTTTTTAGTAGTAAATGTAATTATATAGAGCAAGAAAGATACCTAGGCCTTTTATAGAGCAGACTGCGATAGATAATATAATCTAAAAGTGCTCCTAAATGGGCAACACTGTTATCAATGCTGAAAATGTGTTGTAGTCACACAAGAGAAAACATTATCAGTTTACGAGCGCGCCTAAGCCTTAATACATGGATGCATGCATGGCCAGAATGACCGTCACCAGCACGCGAAGCACGATTCCATCATAGAAACGGCGTTTGTCGAAGAAAGAATAGACAAAATTACCAATTGTAGAAAGATTTCTAACGTCTATGCTTGGCGATGTCATTTTGTCTTGTTCTTCCACCGAAAAGACCGGTTTCTATGGTAGCCACGCGTGCAAGTCTAGAAATGAGTGGCGTAAAGTAACATTATCAAAATTATGGACCTTAGCAGACGTGCTACTTTTAGCATCGCCAATCAGCTATTTAGCAATTTGATAAAATACTGCATCTCGTTTTGGCGATGCTCTGCGTCTGCGTTTGAGCGCGGTATGAAAATTGTGTTTTTCTGTCAGTCGGCTTCCAGTCTAACCGGATGCAGCTGAATCCCGTATTTTACATGGAGCGGCTGCCTATCTGACCTCCACAACCCAGCAACTGAGTTTACGATTCCCCTTGATAAGACTGGTTGTCAGACTTTCGGGCTTCTGACGACCCGTAACGACTGTCAAAGATCTACGAATGACAGCCGGGAGCAACGGCTTAACGTGCTTTCCGAGGCTCGGAGGGGTCTCAGTATGCCAAGTAAGTAAAAGTGTATCACAAAAATGTTAAGAGGCGTATGTACAGCAGCTGAGGGCCTAGACAAAGTAGCATTCGATTAGCGATGACGCTAGTGGAGAAGCCAAAAATGTATGGGGTTGACATAAGCTATCGAAATGTCACGTGATCATGTCAATGTCACTTTGAAGCTGTAGCAAATGTAGAAATAGAATCGCTCCGAAGCTAATGCCATTTGTCTAGGCCGTGTGGTATCTAAAATAATAAAAGAATAATCTGCCTACCTGGGTGTGCTGGGCATAGCAGGTCTTGCGCTGGCTGAGCGAGTCCTTGTTGGTGAATCCAATGCAGAACACACGGAGCAGGTAGCCGTCTGTGGTCTTCACATCAATGTTGGCCTCGACCAGGGTCTGCCATTTCTTGACCATCCATCTGTTGGAAGAAGATAGTGGATTGTTGACAAATTGGGATTGAAATAGCATTAAGTCTGTTTTCCAGGGCAGGATGTTCTTTAAATAGTTGGCAAGATGTAGCTGTATTTATTAGAAATTATGATTTGAGGAACTTTTTTTTATTGTTGCTACGAGATTTCAGTACAAATCACATATGTGAAGTTTCACAAAGTAATTGAAAAAGTAGTAAAAGTCAGATTTTATCAGTTATTTTTAAGTATCAACTATTGTAATAAGAGGCAACCCTATTGCTATCAACAGGGCACAAATCTTGACTACAAGGTGTGACTTAAAATCGTTATGAACAACTTTTACCATGGAAGCAAACCTGAAATGGCGAGCAAAAAATCAGCTGTTTCCTACATTTATGTTTGCATAACTCGTCAAAATGTTTGGAACACCTATGTATAGTAAGTTGTTCATAATGATCCCTTTGTGCATTATTTAAGTTACACCTTGAAAAAGAAACAAAATAGATAATAACACTGCCCGAGCTGCGGATCGAAACAAGGACATCATGCTCCAAGAGGACTAAACTAGAGGATGCTAGTATGCATTTGTTTGTAGCAACGACACAAGGTACCAGAGTATATGAATACAGAGGCGTTTCAGTGCGGTAGCATATACTTTCTGCAGACTAAAACGATATGAAGACCATATGGTATTCCTTCATATAGCTGGACTGCAGTATACAAGCTTATTTTAATATTTAGATTTATTGTCTATTTCACCAGATAAGCTTCTGTCAACTTATCTAGCAGATAGTTTCATACAAATTCTGTACCATTTATTATTTATCTAGAAGATAGTTCCTACCAGGACACAGTAAAATAAGCTCTTAGCAATCCTAGGGCCATGAATCCATCATGATTCCAGTGTGAGAGAGACGGAGCTATATACAATCTATAGATACACCATCCTTTTTTCACAACGGAACCATGATGGACCCATATCTTTTTCACGTCATAGTACGGCCCCTGATAACTCCAAAAAAATATTTCAAAGTAATTTTGAAATATTTTACTAAACATAAAATATTTTTTTTCTGAAAATGGATAAATAAATACAAATAGAACAAACCTGAGCTTGTCAGTGGTGAGGTCCATACCATGGAAGTTGCAGAGCACATTGCGACCCTGAACATCTTCAGCAATCAGACGGAACTTGCGGAAAGACCTGATGGAAAAGGTTTTTATTAGTTTTGTATGAAGGTGTGTTTATTGGCTTTGCTAAACAGTTGGTGCGTGATTATGAGAGTAATTAATATTATGGCTTATGTATTACTGGAGTGGTCCAAACAGTGACATCAAAAAGAAAAATCTGAATTCCTCATACCCAGAGTATTCGAAAATACCTCATGCCGCATTCCGCGATTTTTTGTAGTTTTCGAGTTATTTATGTCTTTATAATTATTTTGTTTTCTGCCAGTGGGAGCTTGAACAATTCACATTTTTTTTGTAGTGGGTATTTTTCAGATATTTTTTGTGACACGTCTTGAATGTTACATTCATGTCAAAAAAAAAAAATTGAAAAATACACACTACAATAAAAGATATGAATTTTTGATGCTCCACTAGCAGAAAACTCAAATTCAAATTCAAAATAATTTATTTTCTCTTCACAAACAAATGAAATGATGAATAAATTGCTTAAAAATTATATGAAAAAGTTTGTGAGAGACTGGTGTCTGCACTAGGAATACCTGTATAGCAGATCACCAGGGTCCCACCACACGGAATGTTAAAATAATTTTATATTGTAAGTGTGAATGAGTTGAGCACAATAATATAAATCATATACTTATAGATAAAAGATAAAAACCAAATCAAAGTAAAATACAAAAAACAAAACAATAAGACGGAAAAGTTTGTGAAATTATTATTTGTGGGGAAATTAGCAGAACAGACTACTTTGGATGAGCAAGTAATTCCTCAGTTGCTATGTAATCTAAGGTAAGGAGCAATTCAACTAAAGTACTCTTACAGGCCTTTTTTGTAAGGTGATAAATCGTGGTAATGCGATTAATTTTATTATATAAGTGGGAACCTAGGAATGCATAGAATCTATGAGAGAAGCTCGTTCTTAGACCCTTAGCTGTACTGCAAACACAGTATTTTCTGCGTTTTCCCAAGATAGAGAGGGGATCAAATATTAAGGAGGAGTGCTTCTTGACAACAGTGTAAAGAACAAATAGTTGCCTCACTGACAAGACTTTGAAGTTTTTGTAAAGATCAACAGTAGGATACATGTATGGAAGAGAACAGGCCACCTTCAGTACCACCCGCTGGGCTCTTTCCAGTTTCAAAATATTCGATTTGGGAGCACCCCCCCATGATGTTATGCAGTATGTCAGAAGACACTGACACATCGCATAATATACACATCTTATTACCTCAGTGTCCGCTATGTGACGAAGACTTTATAGAAACTAAATAATTACAAAAAATAAAATAACTCAACTACAAAAATCGAGGAATTCAGATTTTTTTTTTTCACTATTTGGACCACTCTGTTTAAATATGGCAGTAAGGATAGGATAAAAACTGAATATTTGTAAAAAAAAAGTCTGGACATTCAAGTTTTTAATTTTCCTTTTTTTTAAAATCCAACTACAACAACAAAAATTAACTCACTGTGACACTTTAGTCCTCTAGACTCTATCTACAGAGTTAAAAGAATGAATAGTGTCAATCTGACCACAACACTAATCAAAATTTCCTTTTTTAATTTTTAGTCTGAATACATGTTAAGTCCTCACCAGGTCTAGTGGGCTAAATACAATATTAGGAAATTCTACATCTGGGAATCAAAACCATAGAAAAGCTGCCATACTTCTGACGCAAAAGTGTACAAAGAAATATAAAATAATGTTTGTAGCAACGACACAAGGTACCAAAGTATATAAATACAGAGATGTTTCAGTGCGGTAGCATATACTTTCTGCAGACAAAAACGATATGAAGACCATATGGTATTCCTTCATATAGCTGGACTGCAATAACCTGAATTCTCACCGAGTTTCCGAATGTCATTCTAAAATTAAACTGTTATGATTGGTTGCTTATAATTAGCTCAACCAATATGGGATTTAATGACAGTAGCATTCTGACTGGATCAAAAACTTGGGCCTGCTTGCAGCACAAATCACAGGATACCTTTAGAGCTAAACAAATTTAAAACATCATTCTATTTCTGCCATTTGTTAGAAGATGATAGTTAGGCCAAAACAAATTTAGGCCCATATTTCAGAATTAAAGCTGTGGTTTTATAACCTCTTAATTACACTATCATAAAGGTCATTTTAACATTTTCACTTGTCAATTTAATCTCTGATGGTTTCAACAAGTTTTAAACGCAGGCCACGCTGGGATTGAAGAGAAACTAAGCTAAGTTGTTTAGCTTCTGCATCTTTTCATACTTCAGTTCACACTGCATACTAAACAAAATGAAAAGGGAAGTATGAAAAGACATGGAAAAAGCTAAACAAACTGCTTCATTTTGTTCCCAGTGTGGTCTGCAGTTTAAGTAATGCTTCAGTCTTGAGTGAGGTTCTGTGATACAAGCCTAAGTGATTTGTGGTGCAAGCAGACATTAGAGGCATTCAGAAACCAGGGATTTGTCTACTGCAATAAAAAACTTAAGTACCTACCTTTCAGCATCAGTATCAGCTTGAAGATCGGCCAGCGAGACTTCAAATACACGGCCCTTCAAACCTTCAGAGGCGATTTTGGTACCCTAAAAACAAAAATTTCAACATACTTTTAGTAAAATTTTAACTGACATCTGTTGTGTTGAGGACTTTAGAAAATATTTCAGAAGTAAATCAAAAGGGAACATAAGTTTTCATCAGATGTTTATCATTGCGAGCTAGGTGGATCATCATTTTAGGTGTAAAATAATAGCATAATACAGTGCAAACTTTTTCAAATAAAAACTGAACTTAATAAAAAGTAATTTTTTATTTCTTCTAAATTGAAAGTGTGCCAAAAGAGCATTTGATGAAGTTTGCAGTGCACGGTTTACTTATAAAAGTTCATGTATTGGATAACACACTGGCTAAAACCATTCAAGGGGTCATTAAATTTTACTGAACTATGAGATAAATATTGCAGCCTAAAACTGTTTCATTTGTCTAATGATTAGAAGAATCAAGCATTTTAAGGGCAAAATTAAATTTAAAAATACCTCATGTTGGCTAGTAGAAACAATAACAATACTTTGTAAAAAGAAAAGGGAGTGGCTTTTGAATATTAGCCTCATGGATTTAGTGCTTACATGGGTGCAATTTGGAAATTCACCTGGCGTTAAGGTTATGTTCAAACAATGGCAGGCCTCTCAAATAACTTGAAAAACCATGGTAATGCCCATGTGGTACTTAATTCACATATTTCGCGAATATTCTAGCATGATAATTCTCATTTTACCGCCTAAACAAGCATAGAGTGATGCTACACTTGCCGGTAGCAGTCAGGCCAAGACATGAACTTTTACAGCATAGGTCAGAGGTTATAGGAGTTCACATACCTGAGTACGGTTGACAAGGGTGGTACCCACTTGTCTCTTGGTGAACATGGACGGTGCCTTGACATCGTACCAGTCTTTACGGGTGAAGGGATCGACACTGAAAATGTATTAATAATTTAACATAACCTCAAAACTAACCAAACAAAACTCACCACACTATGTAAAGAAAAATATATTACTGCATGCCATTTTCTTTATATCACGAGAATTAACGATAGCAACACACTGGAACAAGCAAATCACTGATAAAACTAAGTTATGTTGAGAAAACATCTTGACACGAGACATGGAACTTCCATCCGCAAATATTCGCGACATCACATTTATCACAGTTTTGGTCTAAGGTTTAACCGAAAGATTATTACATTGTTTGATAGATTTGAGGTTTATTGGAGACTTACATCTTCTTCTTAACACCCTTTTTACCGCCTTTCGAGAGGCCTTTATTTTTACCAACCGCCATGTTCAATTACTAACTTTAGAAAGACTTTATTTTGTTTATGGATGCGAGACGACTTGCAATATCCAACGACAACATAGAGTATCAGAAAGTTTTAGTTGATTATTGAATTCGACCTTGAAAGCAACTAGAAGATAGTCGAGTTACAAAAGTATTTTACAATGCGGCTAAGTTAGAAAATTAAATAAATATAGGTATTATAATAAGAATAATATTTGTTAGCTCATAGATCTAGAATTATTACATTTAAGAGGGATGCGCTAAGGTAGCCCGCGAAATTCAAATTTTCTTACGTTTTTTTGCAATTTGCAGGTCCATGTCAGGTTGTATGTTGATTAAAAATATGAGACGCGGCCGTAGCTAATATGGCTTTACAGAATTATAATCATTAGAATCAGCAATACAACTCCATAAGTTAGAATTGACCTTAAATCTGGCGATTTCAGGAAATCATGCGTACAGCGCGTACGTGCGCGTACACATAGAATTATTAATCTAAGCGCGTACATACATTTGGCAATGAGGGCTATCGCGTATGACTTTGTCACTAGAGGCGCTAGCGCATGCTTGGCTCAATGCTGGTCCTGCTCCACAACCACAACTAATTAATTAACATTTGAAGATACTGTTGGAGCTGCTGAAGATTGTAAGACTATCATTGCATTGTATAGACTCAATCTCCTTTGTATTATATAATTGCATAGCACATGTGTGAGTACTATGTACATACTATAGAGCTACCATTTACTGGGTACGTCTTTGTTTGACTTGAATGTGCCCTGGCGGCTGAGAGTATGTGACGCTCACTCTAATGTCTCGCTGATGGTGGCACGTGTTGGATCATTTAGCTAATCCCGCATGGATTGGATCAGGTTCGTGAACAAGCGCTGTCAGTGAAGGCTGGGCATACCTTAGCGGCCACGGCTTATTTTAATTTAATTTAAATATTTGAATTGTTTTTTTTTTAAGGACGCTTTTAACGTTCTGCATCGTTCTCACATGTAAAATTTCAACATGAATGATGTAACCATTATTTTGTAACCATATCTTGATTTAAAAGAGTGTCCGTGGAGTTTCTTGCCCGTTCTTCTCCACAGGTACCTACTATGCTTTGGAATGGGCGCCTAGCTTCATCTTTCTGACTGACCGACCCCTTGACAATTCAAAAGTGCCTGTAATTGGTTTAATTGAAATAAATGCTTTGAGTATGAGTTTGAGTTTGTTGTCTGAGGTATCCTAAATGTCAAATGTCACTGTTTACGGCTACGCGGGTTTATTTCTAATTATAATAATGTTGTGAATATTTTGCAATACCTGAGATTAATTTTGCCAAATATGAGTTATGGGCAAAGACCTTATATTAAAACTAGACTGTGCACCAAAAATTCTTGTTTAGCTAAAATGAGATCTATTTCCTTACACTTAGGGTAGCTATTTTCTTAAAAGCGGTAGCTAGCTAAAAGCGGTCCTGGCGAAAGGACTCCTGCTGGTAGTGTGTCCTTGTCTGACATCTTGCCATCTCAACTAACCATAGGGTTTGGTAGAAATGGTAGAAAATTAAATATTATTCTTTTTTATGTTTTACCAAAACGAACAATTCATAAGCTATTGAACGTATAAAAATATTTTTATAGTCCATAAAATTAATAATCAGTTAGTAGTATGATAAAAAAAAAACATTAATACTGAGTTAACAGCAGTACTTAAATGTTTCGGCCTGGTAACACTAAATGCAAGATGGTGGTTTGCTCATTTGGTTGTTTCGTTGATTCTTGTGCTTCGATTTGCGATTACATTTTCATATTAAATCTGTTTGTTTTTCATGAAATATGGTGATTTCTTGTTGTGTGACAGGGTGCAAAAATGAGTCTTGTCCTGGTAGCCGCTTCTCTTTCCACGGGTAAGTAAAAACAACAATCATAACCTATAAGGTAACCATGAATTTTGTTGATCAAAGATTTTTTTTACAATCTCGCAATAGGTAGGCAGTAGATACGATGTACTGACTGTCTTAACTTGGAGATATACCGGTCACCGTCAGTGTACAAAACGGGCAAAACCCATTTAGATTTTTTTATAGGATTACAATTTTTTTGTTGATGTTTTATTTTATTTGGGAAAACAAACAATCGTACATTGTATATTATATCTAGATACACAGTATGCTATAAGTAAATGTACAATCCACTACGATTCCACATGTTACTAGTTAAAAAAAAAGATACAGTGTTGGGAAAATTAAGCAGTAATTAATTAGCTATTACATGTCTAAATAAAAGGTACATAATAATTAAAATTAATGAGCAAGGCGCTTAATAATTTGTTCTCTAAATGTATATTTAGATAGGGCAAAAACATCAATATCATTAAAGTTATTATTGTAAGCCTGAACCAATCTCTGGAGCGGCGCTCTCTCCCCTGCATTTGTGCGGCAGGGAGTTGTAGCAAACAGTGGATAAGAGCGCGCCTCACGTCTCAACACTGTTCTAGGTACAATATAGCATATTTTACTGATTAATTCAGATCGTTATCGTGTCCTTCGACTGATCCGATGACGCTAGTTGTTATTAATTATATTTATTGTTTTGTAGATTTCCGAAGAATGAAAACCACAAATTGAAGTGAGAAAATGCAGTACCTGGAAAAATCTCAAAGTCGCCGCATTGCCGAGCCTTGCTCATAACGCATCGTACACATAAAGATCATGACTACTTGATTGATGTTTGTGAATTTTCTTCATTCACAGCCTTTGTAGACAGAGGAGGGCTAAAATATGCTTCAACATTCGTGTTCGATGTAGTAAAGTATATAGAAAAACTTTTTTGGTAATATCTCCTGATTTACAGAGTTTGAATGTGAAAAAAATGCTTAACATGACAGTACATCAATTCTCCCCTAAAATTAAGCACATTTTGCCTGCCCATCCAAGCTCTGACGAATCTCACGAATTGGAACTGATTAAATGTATTGGTCAAAAATACTTAAATTTAAGACTTAAAAGCTACGGGAAGTCTGTAACCCTCAAGCACGTAGGAAATAAGGCTACTTTACGACAAAAATTGCGTAAAACTGTATTGTTCAGCAATGTATAAAAATAAATCAATATTTAAAAAAAACAGTATTTTTTTCCGTCCACAATATTGCATCACGTTCATTTGACCTAACACTCATTTAATAATAATAATCCTCTTCCTTATCTCCTCATCTTAGCGAATATTATCCCGGTTACATGCACAAAGCTTTCACTTTGGAGCTTGCCAGGGTTCGCCGACCATGATCCTGGAGTGGCGAGTCTGATAATTGCAGTAAAGCGATTGCCATCTGACTTTCATGACCACAAGCGGAATCAGACTCATTTTCCGGATCATGGTTACACATTCAGAAATCTGGATGTGCAAGTTTCCTCACGGTTTTTTCCCCATCGAAATCAACATTCTCATTTAATAATAATAATATGTGGGGATATCTCACATTTAGTAAATAAATAAATAAATATGTTTGGACATATCACACAACGCCATCTAGCCCCAAGCTAAGCAACCTAATGCTTGTGTTATGGTAACGAGATGGCTGATAAACTACTTATATACATTTTTTTTTTTTTTTGTAAATACATACATATTATAGATAGAAAAACACCCAGACTCGGAACAAATACTTGTAGGTCGTACAAATATTTGTTCCGTGCGGGAATCGAACCCGCGACATGCTGCGCAGCAGTCAATCGCTCAACCACTGCGCCAACCGTGACCGTGATTTGAGAAACATACCTGCCTTTTTTACATGGAGCGAAAGGTTTATTAGGTTGTTGTCAAATTACCGTTAGATCAAATGTAACTTAAAAGGAGGAAAAAAGTACTTTCAACCCATACCCACGTGTAGGGTTAAGTAAGTAGATTTTAAAAAATATACACACGTTGTGGTTTAATTTTTTACTTTAAAAAAATTAGGTAGGTGAAGTTATGCTAGTTAGGTAGTATCAATATATCAGTATACTTACACAATCGTTTTTACAAGCAATTTGTCCCGTGTTCTGTTTGGTCATGGTCACCTCATTAGAAAGGGACATACTACCAACGGGAGCTTTCTCGCTCGGACCGGTTTTTGCGCCATAGTGCACAGTCTAGTTTTAATATAAGGTCTTTGGTTATGGGTCAATGAATGTCAGTCAAGCGGACCTAAGAAAAAGAGGTGCAAAACTAAGCGAGTTGAAAGAACAGCTAATTCGAGGTTAGTTTGTTTATTCTTTACAACACATTTTTTTGTTAAAGCTAAGATGTTTTTTGCTATTCTGCAGGACAGACAGTGGCGCCAAATGGTGAGCATAAAAACGGTAGCCCTTATTGATTTATATATAATAGATAGATGTACTTGTGGAACCAATAACAATCACGAATTTATCACACTCACGTCACGTCAACTCAAAGAAAGTTATTGATTTCACCCATGGAAGTAGTATGTACGCATGGCTACAGATCAAGCTATACATTTCCAGTATAAGCTGATCTCGCATTGTATAGGATTTCCTTACAATGGGAAGTCAATGTAAACTGGAAATGTATAGCTTGATGTGTAGCCGTGTGTACAGTCGTCAGCAGGTCCTGCCACCCGAAACTGTCAAATTTTCCCAATCAATCTTGAACCTAACACTTTAGCGATAAAGATGAAAATCTATTAAAGAAATTTGACAGATTGTAGTAGCATAATGTGCTGGCGTCTGTACTATACAGGGTTACTGGTAATTCGACTTATTCCTTGAAGAACGGCTAATTTGACCAAAGTCGGATATCTTTTATCCGTGGAATAAAATTGATGACTGACAGTTTTTGTATGGAGAAACTGTCAAAAATTCAAAATTTATTCGAAGATTTAGACTTATACTGGGTATAAAAGTTTGGTCGAATTCACCCTTAATAGGGTTAAAATGCAACAAATTAAGCCACAAAATGTTCTACCGAAATTCAGTTTTTTTTTCTGTAATTTTTGTCTAACAAATTACCAGTAATAAAATGTTTAATTATTGGTCTTTGCCGAAGTTTTAGGCATTTTTGAACTTTTAATTATTATCAAAAATCTGCTACGGCATCAGCTATGGCAATAGCTTATATATTCCAGTAAAGTCGCGCCGTAAATCATTTTTGAATTGTATTTTTCATTAAAAAAAAAACTAAAAATCTAACTAACTCAAAAACTATTCAATTACGGTAGAACATTTGGTGGCATAAAATCACTCATTTCGTATACCTATAGCAATTTAGTAAAGTATGTAATATACTGCTGTTTGTTATTCCTATAAAATAAAATAAAATAAAGGATTTTTAAAGAGTGCCTACTGAAGTGCAATGAACAGTTTTGAAAACATCGATTTAGTAGGCGCTTCTAATTATCATTCTCTTAATTTGATATTTTTGGTTTGAATAAATAAAATGATACACACACACACAACAAGTTTCTTTTGAATTCAGCGCTAAACTGACCATGTCCGAATCACTGCTGCACTCAGCTAATTTGGGCAAGAGAATATTCAGACCGGACAGGAGAAGAAATCGCTGAACCCACGGAACTGAAAAAACAGGGTATGGTGCGTGGTGTGGTGTCTAAGTAAATAGGTACTGGGAAGCAGGAATCTTTATATAGACAAACTTCGTCTTCCTTGCTCTAGTAATAACCAAACCATCATTTTACCAGGACATTTACATACAAAGCCCATACCATACCAGCCAACTCGATTACTTATGACTCATAATCCTAGGTCATAGGTCAGAATCTTGTCAGAATGGAAAATTACAAACAATGACTAAGTCAACATTCGCACGGAAGGTAAAATATCGCGGCGATTTTTTTTTGCGCACTGGATTTTCAACGCTCTACTTAGCGCCAAGAGTTGAAAATCCAGTGCGCGAAATAAAATCGCCGCGGTATTTTTACGTCCGTGTTACCGTCGACTTATTGTTAAGTTGTATTCTCAACGCTCGGCTCAACAACGAGAGTTGAAAATCCAGTGCGCGATAAAATCCCGCCGCGATATTTTTACGTCCGTGCGAACGTCGGCTAAGGGCGAAATATGGAATGAGGTCTGTCCATAGATATATGAAAGAAGGAGATATGCCCGGTAGTTGAAAATGTATCAGAACCCGATGTCGCTAGGTTGGCCCCACCACCGCGCCACTACTACACATGTAGTTCAATAAAAGCAATAGATACAAAGTCGCGCACACACTTGCAATTCATAAATCAGATCATACTACACAATCAATTATAAACCTTAACTCGTCACACACAGCGTGCATTTACCATGCACCGTACAACTTACTCACACAAAAACATCTGGCGCTATTATTGTGTTGTGCAAAAAGCAATTTATTTTACATATACGCTAGTGATTGACTAAATCGGAAAGTTATCGATACTTCCATTTATTACTGTACAAGAAAAATTTGGGGTCCTGAAAATAAAATAAAAAATGATATGTCCAGAAAGTATTATATATTTTAAATTAAAAAAAAATGTATATTAAAAAAAAAAACACGAATCAATAAATTAAAACAATCCGGTTAAGTTGGTTTAGGCTGTGAAACCATAGGAATTGTTGAACCCTGTTATGATGTGTTTACTCACTGACCTGTAAAGTGGAGGTATTTGTTCAGTACTTGACGTACTCTTAATTTTGGGATTGCCCATTCAAAAAGCCTGCGAGTTTTCTTTAGAGGCTGGAACATTTCTGCCTTAAAGTGAATTGAGCATATGGTGCTACATTTTGTTGGGAACCAGTTAGGTGGCCTTCCTGTGGCATCAATCCATTATTTTTTTGTATTTGTATCTTTTGGGAAGCTAAAAAGGTACTTTATGAACTTATTTATCATTTACATAATAAGTATCTTAAGCTATAGTCTATAGTCTATAGGAACTAGTTGGCCGCTGAGACAGGGGTGAGGCGGCGGTTCGCAACGCACGTACTGAGTAATGCGCCCCCGCTCCTCCATCCCACCGCTCACATACCTAAGGCGCGATCAACTAGTTCCGCGCGGTCTATACTTCTTAACCTCACGATGAGTAAGCAGGTAGCAGGCAACAGGCGAATAGGCTTTTGTTATTAAAAAAAAACCCTTAGTTAAGAAATAGTTAAATATATGAAAACAAACACATGCCATACTCATGCATAACAAATAAATAGCATGAATATGTTGACTTATTTTAAGCAAAAATCACTAATATTTTATCTGAACCATACCGATTACTACAACGCATTCGAATCTTGTGGTGCATAGTTAAAGACTTTAGCGGAAGTAAAATACCAAAACCAAAAAAAAAGTAAGGAAATAGCACGAAGATGCGATAATTTAAACCCTAAAACACTCCACCTAAACATTAATAAACTTACTTTACGACCGTTGGTTATGCATTTCTCAACTAGGTAAAATAATCAAAAACAGTAAAAAAGATTATTTTACATTCTCAAAGGTTTTCCAACCGTACTTAAACGTCATCTTTTCAAGTGTTCCAACCGGGCTAAAACGGTTGACAAATTGAAAAATAAACTATAATAGCAATATAATATTCGCTGGGCAATCGACATTATTATCGATAGCCTACTTTAGTGGATCTTAACCTCATCACTATCTCGCCGCAAGACACAGCGGCTGTACTATGCGACGCTCCGCGTAAATAAAGTATCGTTTTGTTATTTTTACATTGCTTGTCCAGTCGCTTAGCGACATACTTAAGGTAGTGGTTAAGGAGCAATGTATTTGCTGCAAAAATAGTACAGCCGCTGCGATATTTGAAAACAAAAATAACGTAGTAAAAGCAAGAAATATTTTACGATTTGTTGTTTTTTATGATTTTAAAGATAAATACAGTAAAATACTTTTAATTACATATGGTAAGTGATTCCGTGAGATACGAAGTTTTTAATATCACTTCGGTTTTTGCAGGAAACCACTGAAGAACACGGCATTTTTATAATTTATCGTGACCACGGTCGAAAGCGTACTAGTTCGCGGAGACGGCCATTTGGCGAGTAAAGGCACAGCGTGCGCATAACGCGTGGACACAAACACGCCCCCATGCCACTTCTCCTGTTTTTTATATTTCTATGGGTCTGTCTATACCTAAAATTAATTAGTTTATCGATAATATTATCTATCGCCGGATGTTGACATCAATTTTAATGCCTTTTGTAAAAATGTACCATTGTTAATCTAATCTTTACCCTAATAAATTCGTCTTCCAACTTCCACAAATATCCGTGAAAGTGCCCTTCTATCGTTCATCTTGGAGCCGGGAGGTCCGTCGGGAGGTGCGTGGTTTACCGGCCTAGAGAGTGGAGGTAGACATTCAATCGCTCGTTCACGTCAGTCATGAGGTCATGAGACGCTGAATGAATGAGTTTATATCAATTCCTTCATTTTCATTCAATGCATTCAATCAGTCAACCGCGGCGGCGCTAGAAAGTTGTCGTGTCGCGCTTTTATTTATTTTTACAAAAGAGTGTTATTTTGTGAAACCGCGTCACCTATATCTTTTAAGTGCCGCTTAAAATCGTCCACAGTGTAAAGTTTAGCTAGTGTTTTAGAAATAACAGTTGTATAAGTGTGACAAACATGGGTGCTAAGGTATCCAGAACAGATTTTGAGTGGGTTTACACGGAGGAGCCTCATGCAAGTCGCCGGAAAATAATCCTAGGTACGTTATTACGTCACGTATCATATATAGAAACCAATTGACCGCACATACATGTAATATTAACGGCTTACTAGATTTTGGGTGGAGCGAATTTTGTTCCATTGGTCTAGTTTGACGAAAAAAAAAGAAAGGTCGTGGTCTCTGCCTGCCTACTAGCCTAGCCTTTTAGCTTTCGGTTGACAACAGATTTCTTAGTTTTGTTGTTTGCCTGTAAAAAAGAGAAAACTGCAGCCACCAGCCAGCAACAGTAACCAATCGTAGCTGGGCGCCGAAACTCTGCCCTTTCCGTGGTATAAAAACCATAAAAATATTTAATAACCAAGAACGTATTAGCGACATGACATAAATGCCTAAGTACTTAAGTTGAATAGAATGATGGCAAATTATTATACAAAACAAAGCTTACATTTTTTTTTTGTCACATCTATTTGACCCTGAACTTATGTAGAAAACATAAGACCCTGACATTGAATGATTAGGAAACTTGATTCTTTTTTTAAACTTTCTGTTGAAATGTTGCTTAAAATCAAACTTAGCTTGTAGGTACTATTCCAGTCGAAAACTGACAACTGATGAAGTATTAAAGTAGGTGCCTCATTTGATTGAATTCAATTGAATTACATCTGAGAGAACCATGAGAGGTATAGGATGAAAAATAGTTATCATAAATCTACACTGAGTTATGAAAAACAGTGTATTGTTGTATGGTATTATAGAATCAACAATGTTAGGTTTTCTGTACAATTTGCTTAAAACTACCAATCATAGACGTATACATATTATATATATTTTTTAATATGTTTAAGCTACCAATTGTTATTAATTTTTTTCTCAATTAATATTGACCCCCTGCTGGGCAAGGCTTCTGTATGACATTCCACATTAATCCCTGTAAGTTTTATAATATTGTCATGGTTCTCTAGTTATACATAAAGCTAATTCAAATAAATTCAATCAATCAATCAGTCCAGACCAGACCACAGACTACTGATCAGTGCAACAAGCATACTAACTAGTTTTAGTCAACAGAAAGTACAAAAAAGAATACATTTTTATAATCATACAATGTCTGTGTTACCCAGTAACTGGGTTGTGGAGTTCAGATAGGCAGTCGCCCCATGTAAAATACTGGTATTCAGCTGCATCCAGTTAGACTGGAAGCCTCGATCCCAACATAGTACGGAAAAGGCTAGGCAGATTGAGAATGACATATGAAATTGAATTAATTTTGTTAAATCAATGTTGTTTGTTTTTGTTTTGTGTTTAGCTAATTTAATTTTAATTTTTAATTATTTTGTGTAAATTCAGATACAAATTATTGTTAGTGAATAAATGACAATGACTATTGTATAAGAAAGTAATGTATTAAGTTTGTAAGATACTAGCTTTTGCCCGCGTGGATGTCGGAAATCATCCCACGGGAATGTACAACCGAGAAATCCTTCCTTATTCCTTGTTTACATTATAAAGGGAACCTCTGTGCAAAATTTCACCTTTCTAGGTTCAAGGATTTGGGCTGGGCATTGATAAGTCAGTCAGGACTTCTCTTTTTATTTATATAGATAGATGACCAGTCTCACAAAATTAGTATGATGGTCTAATTATAACTGCAGTCCTGTGCCAAAGTTATTGTATGCTAAGTACAACAATTTACATGAACATGATAGCTCCATCAGTTCTGTGATTTACATACTATTTCATAGTGGGTGGTTACAACTCCAGATTAGATTAAAGTAAGATATTTTTCATTGAATTTGCTCGAACATAAACATAATGTAAAGCATGTAATTCCCTTTCCCAGTTCTGTGATTTACATACTATTTCATAGTGGGTGGTTACAATTGTAGACTAGATTTGAGTAAGACAGTTTTCATTGAATTTGCTTGAACATAAACATAACTTCAAGCATGTAATTCCCTTTCCCAGTTCTGTGATTTACATACTATTTCATAGTGGGTGGTTACAATTGTAGACTAGATTTGAGTAAGACAGTTTTCATTGAATTTGCTTGAACATAAACATAACTTCAAGCATGTAATTCCCTTTCCCAGTTCTGTGATTTACATACTATTTCATAGTGGGTGGTTACAATTGTAGACTAGATTTGAGTAAGACAGTTTTCATTGAATTTGCTTGAACATAAACATAACTTCAAGCATGTAATTCCCTTTCCCAGTTCTGTGATTTACATACTATTTCATAGTGGGTGGTTACAATTGTAGACTAGATTTGAGTAAGACAGTTTTCATTGAATTTGCTTGAACATAAACATAACTTCAAGCATGTAATTCCCTTTCCCAGTTCTGTGATTTACATACTATTTCATAGTGGGTGGTTACAATTGTAGATTAGATTTGAGTAAGACAGTTTTCATTGAATTTGCTTGAACATAAACACAACTTCAAGCATGTAATTCCCTTTCCCAGTTCTGTGATTTACATACTATTTCATAGTGGGTGGTTACAACTCTAGACTAGATTTGAGTAAGTAAGACTTTTTCATAGATTTTTTAAACATAACAACTTCATGAGCTGTTACTCCTGCAGATTTAGACAGAAAATTTACCAAGGGGTATCGAATTACCCAGTGTTAGTATCAGGAGGAGCGACTGCCTATCTGAATAGACAGTCACTCCTCCTGATACTAGTATTCAGCTGCATCGGGTTAGACTGGAAGCCGACCCCAAGATAGTTGGTAAAAGGTTAGACAGATTGATATAGCTGTTAAAGCATACATCCAATAAGTGTAAATACACAATGTTGATAAAAAAAAACATGGCACCACACTCCTGTAATCTATTCAGCCCATTTACATCATGACAATTTAACAATTCCATTTGATTTAGTCACCAGCCATTGGTTGTAGTAAACTCCCAATTAAATTGACTTATTAAAAATATTAAATTCATTCATTCACTGACAGACCAGCTTTAACCGCTGTGTCTAGACGCATGAAATTTGCGCAAGAGTTCCCTAAACATACAATAATGAAGATGAGCACTAAGGAAAGATTTTTGAAGAGAAAGCTGGAAAAAAAAAGTAAGTTCAAAAACTAAAACCCAACTACTGAAAAATCACGCTCGCCGCGGTCGGTCTGTAACCAATTAAATTAATATTATTTACCTCGACTTTTACTTAGTTTTATCAATTTAAACATACATATATGACATAATATATATATACATATTTGTAATGTGGTTGTGAAGCCCTTTCTTTTCATACCAAACGTCATTATTAGGTATATCAATAAAATTTTTTTCGTGGTCAGAAATTTATGTGTAAGTCCACCATATTAAATTTAGGGAGAATTTATAAAATATAGCTTATGTCACCCGGACCATTATTACGAATTCAATACCTCATTCATTAAAATCGGTTCAGTAATTTAGGCGCTACGGTGGAACACGTAAATACATACTTATATAAAGGGTCTTTCAACAAGGACGGGTCGATGTTAAAATTGAATAAAACAAGATGTGTGTGAGATATTATCGAAATTTATTTTTTATTTAAAAGGCCCATTTATGCCATTATGGATGGAATATGACATCGTTCAAATGTCCGCCGCGGCTTCGTATGGTGGCACGAATCCGAGAGGTCCAATTTTTAATGACTCTGCTGCATAGATCTGGCTGAATCCGAGCGATGGCCTGCGTTATGTTGGCTTTCAGGGCAACGGTCGAATGTGGTTTATTGGCATAGACCTGCGACTTCAGAAAACCCCACAAGAAAAAGTCTAGCGGAGTCAAATCACACGATCTTGGTGGCCAATTCACGTCACCTCTGCGAGAGATAACTCTACTCTCAAACCGTTCATGCAGAATGTCGATTGTGTCGTTCGCTGTGTGGCAAGTAGCGCCATCTTGCTGGAACCACATGTCGTTCACGTCCATATTGTTCAATTCAAGCCAAAAGAAATTGTTTATCATTGATCTGTAGCGCTCGCCGTTGACGGTGATGGCCTCGCCAACGTCGTTTTCAAAGAAGTACGGACCAATGACGCCGCCACACCAAAATCCGCACCAAACAGTAACTTTTTGTGGATGCATTGCCACCTGGTGAACCTCATGTGGGTTGTGGTCATCCCATATACGGCAATTTTGCTTATTAACAAAACCATTCATCCAAAAATGTGCCTCGTCGCTAAAGATTATTTTTCGGCCAAAATCGGGGTCCTCTTCCAAGCGTTCCGATGCCCATTCAGCGAACACACGGCGTTGTCTATGGTCATTAACTTTGAGCTCTTGGGTCAGTTGGATCTTGTACGGATGCAGACCCAAGTCCCGACGCAAAATTCTCCAAGTTGAGGTCTGCGAAAGGCCGAGTTCTTGAGCACGGCGAGAAATCGACTGCGTCGGAGTCTCCTGAACACTCTCACGTACAGCGGCGATGTTCTCGGCCGATCTGGCGTTCCTTTGACGTAAAGGTGTTGGTTGGTTGTTTACCGAACCGGTCGTCTCAAATTTAGTCACCAATCGTTGGAGAGTGGACTTAGAAGGGCCACCGCGTCTGCCGTAAAATGGGCGCAATGCGCGCAACGTTTGCACTAACGAACACTCATTTTGATAATAAAGTTTTATCATTTGCACATGCTGCTCAACCGTGTAACTTGCCATGGTGATTTGGCATCAGTGACTGAATAAGAAAAAACAGATTTGACAGTTGCCGCCAAAACAAAATGGCCGCCACAGATTATTAACATCGACCCGCTCTATTTGAAAGACCCTTTACATACATACATACTTACATACATAGACTGCTAAAATCATAACCCTTTCTTATGGCTTTGCCGTAGTCGGGTAAAAACTAATTGGACACATGCCTTGTAAGTAATGTGAAAAATTGACCCTCCCATGTAATCACACAAATACCTCATCCCATGGCGATGATCAGTACAATATTTTATAGTGAAAATTTTGGTTTACACATCAACATCCCAGTGTTCATACAGTTAAAAACAAATGCAGTAGAACACTGCCATGTTATTCCAAAATTATAGCTACAATCTCAGACTAATTAAAAAACCCAGACATAACACTGCAAACAATACATTGAAGCATGCACATAACTACACTTCGCTCAGTCATTTATTTCAATTAAACCAATTACAGTCACTTTTGAATTGTCAAAGAGTCGGTCAGTTAGTCAGAAAATTGAAGCTATTCGTGGAGCCTTAAAACTCAGTCAATCTGCCTAGCCTTTTCCCAACTATGTTGGGGTCGGCTTCCAGTCTAACCGGATGCAGCTGAATACCAGTATTTAACATGGAGCGACTGCCTATCCGACTCCCACAACCCATTAACTGGGTAATACGATACCACTTGGTCTGGTTGTCAGACTTTCGGGCTTCTGACGACCAGTAACGACTGTCAAAGATCCACCAATGACAGCCGGGACCAACGGCTTAACGTGCT
The DNA here is from genome assembly GCA_946251885.1 of Cosmia pyralina. NCBI lineage: Eukaryota > Metazoa > Arthropoda > Insecta > Lepidoptera > Noctuidae > Cosmia > Cosmia pyralina. Next base: position 10,354,867 of record OX276371.1, on the reverse strand, counting down.
TTCCGAGGCGCGGAGGAGTCTCGGTATGTTAAGATGGTCACCCATCCACGGACTAAACTTAAAAAAAATATGTATGTAGTGTTAAATGTTGTATGGTGATACGGACCCCTCTGTGTGTTAGTTCGACTCGCATTTGGCCGGTTTTTTTTAAATATTTGATCTGTTTTTAGGGTTCCGTACCTCAAAAGGAAAAACGGAACCCTTATAGGATCACTCGTGTGTCTGTCTGTCTGTCACAGCCAGTTTGCTCCGAATCTAATGGACTGATTAAGTTGGTACACATATGAATTTCTGTGACCCAAACACGGACGGGTAAAGTAAATAAATTAACTTTGAATATAGAGGTCACTTTTGGGGGGCCAATAAGAAAATAAAAAAAAAAAAAGTTTTGCAAACTACACCATGTGGCATATCAAATTAAAAAAAAAGTTTTGCAAACTACACCATGTGGCAAATCAAATAAAAGGGCTTACTATGAGGGTCTCAAATAATAGGTCTTTACCTATGAAATTGCCGTTTTGTATGAAAAAATTTAAACGAATTTTTTTCATGCATTTTTTATTTGTATTAATCGAAGTAATCACCCATGCAATCAATGTATCTTTGCCAACGCAGTGGCAGTTTATTGATGCCCTTCTTAAAGAAATCAGCTGGACGGGAGGCAACAAATTCTTCAAAGGCATTTTGTACTGCCTCTCGGGTATTGAATTTTTTTCCCACAAAGAAGTTATCCAAATACTGGAAAAAGTAGTAGTCTGTAGGCGCAAGGTCTGATGAATAGGGCGCATGACGGAGAGCTTCCAACCCCAGTTCTTGCAACTTGGAGACCGTCTGCTGTGCAGTATGAGGTCGTTGTCGTTGTGAGTCGCGCGTTGTCGTGCAGGAGCAGCGGAGACGAGCGATTGACCAATGCTGGTTGGAGATGTGCCAGCTTCTCCATCATTGTGTTCAGTTCTTCACAGTACACATCTGAAGTAATGCTCACCCCGTTTGGTAAGAAGCTGTGATGAATCACACCGGCGCTAGACCACCAAACAGTGACCATCACTTTTCTAGGGGTAAGTTTTTGTTTAGGGCATTGTTTAGGTGCTGAACCAGGATCCAACCAACTTGCTGAGCGCTTGCGGTTATCAAACAGAATCCAATTTTCATCGCAGGTAACAATGCGGTTCAAAATTCCTTCATTTGTGTGTCTGTTGAGCAGTGCAAGGCACGTCTCGACGCGTACTTCGCGCTGGCGATCATTGAGTTCGTGGGGCACCCATTTGTCAAGCTTTTTTACCTTGCCAATTTGACGCAAATGGACCAATATTGTTTTGACGCTAACGTCGAAAGCTGCTGCTAATTCAGCCGTAGATTGTGTATCATCAGCTTCCACAATCGCCTTTAATTCGTCATTGTCGACCAAAGTCTTCGGACGACCGCGAGGTTCATTTTTCAGGTCGAAATTTCCAGAACGGAAGCGAGCAAACCAATAACAAGTGGTGCGTTGGTTTGTAGTGTTCGCTCCGTAAACGTCGTTGATGTTGCGTGCCGCTTGTGCCGCGTTGCTGCCACGACGGTACTCATATTCCATAATTACTCGAATTTTTAACGTATCCATGTTGACGAAAAAGATTGAAATGCGATGAAAATGTAACACTAATCAATAATCAAATGACTACTTTTGGAAAAAAAAAATCCATGTTTTTAAAATAAAATTAATTTGAAATTAGAATTCTTAGCCAAACAAAAATTATTTTGATTTGAAATGGCCAGTACTGCAGAACGGCAATTTCATAGGTAAAGACCTAATATATTTTTTTTATAATTTTAAAATAAATTGTTTTAAAGTTATTTAAGAAAATAGACGAAAATTGACCATTCCCCCCCCCTTATCTCCGAAACTACTAAGCCTAAAATTTTGAAAAAAAAATACAGAAAATAGATCTTTACCTGTAGATTACAGGAAAACCTATAAGAAGTCTGTGGTCTTAAAATAACATGGTAAATCTATCAATATTGTGAGTACAAACTTACATTTACAGTTGGAATGTATGGGAGAACATGTTTTTCAACTACAATGTTAAGTTTGTTCTTAAGATAAATTCATCCCAACTACGGAACCCTTCATTGTGCGTGGTCCGACACGCACTTGGCCGGTTTTTTCTGTTCCGTGTAGATCAGCTACTCAGCTCACAGCTGTTTCGTGCTGATAGCAAATTTCTGAATCACATCACCGACAGTCAACTGACTATTGCCAATCGTACATAACATCACGCTTATATTTCGCGAGGGGGTAGTCAGTGGCTTGGCACATCCAGGCGTTTCCCGCCTGCGATCTCCACTAGAACATCAGTCCACTTTGTGGGGACCACTTCAGAACCATTCGACCCCAGTTCTGTAACAAGATTTTTAAGCGTTTATTTCATTTAAACAAATTACAGGCACTTTTGAATAGTCAAAGAGTCTGTCAGTTAGAAAGTTGAAGCTAGATGCCAATTCCAAAACGTAGATCTCAATGGAGAAGAACGGGCAAGAAACTCCACGGACACTCTATTAAATCAAGATAAGTAATACAACATCCTGGGTACATTATTTTTGTTGCTTCTACATGTGAGAACAATGTAAAAAAAATAAAAAATACTTAAAAACAAGTTAAAATATAAAATTAAAAATAAACCCTGGCAGATAAGAGATGACCAATCTAAACTGACGGCGCCCGTTCACGAACATGACGCGTGGATCAGCACCATCCAGCTCAACCATTTTGTAGGGAACCGAACTATTGCCTGAACTGCTATTGAGAATGTCCTATAGGGAAATCCAAAAACATTTTCCCGACTCGGGGATCGAAAAACCCGCTACTCGCTCACCGATCGCCCTCGCAACCACTAGACCAACGAGGCAGTATCGGAAACGCCAAATGCTTATCATCAATCGACAAGCAATAAAACCGGTAATCACTAAGCTATTTATAAAAACTGATCAGATTAGTAACGGGCAGAATGTCAGAAACATACTTTAGGCAAATACGTGTTACATAATAATGAATTGCATAATATTAAATAATATTTTTAATTGGTTGTCATCCGGTTGGGTTGGGGAAAAACAGTACCCGTCACCACCCAACTTCGTCCAGCCTTAGTGGCCTATAAGGAAAGCGATCAATCGACTGCGGACCCAAGCAGGCCGCTACAAGCACTATCTTTCAAAATGCGGCGCGAATGTGGTGTCTGACCAAACCATTTCATATACAGCGTGCTGCTGCAATCGCGACATTCCTTCAAAACGCTGTTAGGGCTAGTGGCCAGTAATCATAAAAAATATAATAAGATAAAATAATTCATAAATTGAAAAAAAAAAAACAAACAAACTAAATAATAACTAAAATTTGGATCACTCTATGCAAAAGACTCATTCATGAAGCTATTGTTCTATGCCATCTGGTAAAAGATCGTTGACATAACACCTTTTTTTTTTCTTCATTGTTTGTTGTTATTGTACCTTCCATCAGGTTAAGCTATGCTTTCCGGGGTCGGTCCGTGGATGGGGACCTTTACATACCGACACTCCTGCGTGCCTCGGAAAGCACGTTAAGCCGTGGGTCCCGGCTGTCATTCGTGGATCTTTGACAGTCGTTACGGGTCGTCAGAAGCCCGAAAATCTGACAACCAGTCTTACCAAGGGGTATCGTATCACCCAGTTAATGGGTTGTGGAGGTCAGATAGGCAGTCGCTCCATGTAAAATACTGGTATTCAGCTGCATCCGGTTAGACTGGAAGCCGACCCCAACATAGCTGGGAAAAGGCTAGGCAGATTGAGTTTATTGTTCTGACCCAGCTGTTAAGTAGCTTCATGGAAAAAAAAAACTCGAGTTGTGTGTCCTTTTTTTTCTCGTTTGCCAAACGGGCTTTCCGAGGCACGGAGGAGTCTCGTTATGTAAAGATGGTCACCCATCCACTGACCAACCCCGGCAAGCGTACACCTGTATACGTAGACATCTGGAATAACATAGGCATGGCAGATACGTTGCCATCTCAGATACAGAGCTGAAATTTCTCAAATTCTCCGACATATTATTATTTTCTTGCGATTTAGTTTCTGTGAGAAAATTCTTAAGTAATCGGTACCCAAGTGTTGACTCACAGTCAGTCTTGTTTACTTTTCAAGATAAAGTAAGAAATAGTGACTGTTGAGAGAATAGGCGAGGTCACACTGCTAGCGTTGTGCTTGTCATTCACAAATTTTGACGAGGAAAATATTTATTAATTTTATGAATGGTCATCATCATCTTCCTGCCCTTGTCCCATGGTACGTGGGGGCGGCGCAACACGTTTTCTTCTTCCATTCTCCCCTGTCAACCGTCACGCTATCATTCACTCCCTTCTCTTTCATATCATTCCTCACACAATCCATCCATCTTTTCTTTGGTCTTCCTCTGCCTCTCCATCCATCAACATTTATATTCATCACTCTTTTAGTCACATGCGTTTCGTGTCTCCTCATTCCATGCCCATACCAAGCCAAACGATTTCCTTTCAACTTTTCTGTCACTGGCGCCACTTTCAAACTTCCTCTTATATACTCACTTCTTACTTTATCCATTTTCGTCACTCCACACAAACATCTCAACATTTTCATTTCCGCTGCATGCAATCTTTTTTCATCGGTCTTCTTCACTGCCCAGCATACCGATCAATAAAGTACGACAGGCCTTATCACGGACTTGTATATTTTCCCCTTTAACTTGAGGGGCATCCGTGGGTCGCAAGTTGTTTCTTCATAATCAATTAAAAAAAAAAAAAACTTTATTTTATACAAAAACCTTCAACAATGCTTAAAAACTATGTCGCATGTATTTCAATGAAAAAAGGTAAACCCTGACTCCCAAACTAGGAGATCCTGTGACTTAGGAGTCAGAAACGTGATTTTTGGCAAAAGTAGTTTTATTACCCCGTAAAGGCACGAGCGAACAAAACATGCTGAACACGAACATCGAACACGGATCATCTGAAGAAACTCAGGACCCTGTTGAACATTTAAAGTGTTCGATGTTCGTGTTCACCATGTTTTTCTTCGCTCGTGCGTACACGCCTTAACACTTCAGGCCGCCTGCTTGTGCCATCGCAATAAGTATAAACACACCCGCTGTCAGTGTTACCACAACTTCGCGCAAAACGGTTACATTAACCATCGTCCGCTAATTGCGTCTAATAGTCTTTTATAAACTCGTAACAGGCACCAGCCTAATTAGTACCTCCTTATTAATGTCTGGGAGTAATGTACAGTGCCCGGGCATTATTTGTGACACATATAGGTATAGCTTTAGAAAGAGGCAGGTATGACAGTGACAGACGACGGTCTACAGAGCTGAACTTTTTTCTAAAACTTGTTGCGACGTATTTCCAGCCAGACACTACGTGTGTATCGGCCTATCAGCTTTTCTGATTAGGGAATCAATCAATCAACTCAGCCAATCGCAGTCCACTGCTGGACATAGGCCTCTCCAAGGTTGCGCCACAACACCCTGTCCTCCGCCTTCCGCATCCAGTCTGCCCCAGCCACTTTCTTCAGGTCATCGGTCCATCTAGCTGGGGGGCGTCCCACACTACGATTAGGGAATGTCAATAAGTAAATTCGGTCTTCTTCAAGGTTCTTTTTTACCGACTTCAAAAAAGGAGGTTCTGTATTCGACCCGTATGTATGTATGTTTGTCCTCGATTTTCTCGAAAACGAATGAACCAATTTTGATGATTCTTTCACTACGTGATCTACATATTTTCAGGAAGGTTTTAGTATATAATAAATTATGTAATTATTCTTATGTACGAAGTTATATATGATTAAATGCACTGTATCTCCGGCATTTCTAAACGGATTTTGATGATTCTTTTCTTCGTTCGATTTGGGCTTACCTAATTATGTAATTGTATATTCGACTAAAAATTAAAAAATAAATTTACTTAAAAAAAAGTAAAAACCGCTGCTGAAGTCGGTGTCTTCAATTCTTCAATGCACTTTAGCTTGACACCGACTTCAAAAGCTGTTGAAGTGTTTTATGAAAGTTATTTTATTAGTTTTTGGGTTTGAAGTCGGTTTTTACTTTTTTTTAAGTAAATTTTTCCCATAGCAAACAGCAGACCGCCACGTCCTACCTTTTGCAATTTATTCCATCACCACAGCTCTTCATTTTGTCGGTGAAGGAGTCTCGGTATGTAAAGATGGTCACCCATCCACGGACCAACCCCGGCATCCGTAGCTTAACCTGATGGATTGATCCGTACGGCTGTTATTACTTAGCCACGAGCGTCTCTACTCTATTTCTAATTCTACTAATTTGTCCTACGTGTATCTACGTCATTGCATAGATTTCCATAATATGATATGTATCGCGGGCAAATTGACCAACGTCTCCTCAGCGCTTTACGGCCCAGCATTGCTAACTGCGAACATGTTTTTTATTAGCCACTAGCTGCGCCCCGCGGTTTCACCAACGTAGACCGGGATAAAAAGTAGCCTATGTGTTAATCCAGGGTATAAGCTATCTACATACCAAATTTCATCCAAATCGGTCCAGCCGTTTGAGCGTGAAGAAGTAACAAACATACAAACACACCCCCTCACGAACTTTCGCCTTTATAATATTAGTGTGATTATTGTCCCACTTTTGGAGGAGCTCGTGGCTAAGTAATAACAGCCGCACGGGTTGATCCATCAGGTTAAGCTACGCTTGCCGGAGTCGGTCCGTGGATGGGTGACCATCTTTACATACCGAGACTCCTTCGTGCCTCGGAAAGCACGTTAAGCCGTTGGTCCCGGCTGTCATTCGTGGATCTTTGTCAGTCGATACGGGTCGTCAGAAGCCCGAAAGTCTTGACAACCAGTCTTACCAAGGGGTATCGTATTACCCAGTTACTGGGTTGTGGAGGTGAGATAGGCAGTCGCTCCATGTAAAATACTGGTATTCAGCTGCATCCGGTTAGACTGCAAGCCGACCCCAACATAGTTGGCAAAAGACTAGACAGATTGATTGACTTGTTAAAAAAAATAAACAACTATTTTCAAGTGAATGTCCTATTTTAATTATTATTAATTATCATTTATTATCTATTGGCATTCAATAAGTTTGACATAAGAGATAATTTCGTAGTTATGATGTAAATGGATTTCCCATATAAAATGTTTACTCGGTATTTTTTTTAAGACCACTGACTCACCGAGGAGTTTTTAATTTAGCCTGAAATGCCAGCTTTAAATATTATTCGATTCTAGAAAAAATTGAAGAGAGTCTTCTTCAAAAAGAATAGGCAATTTGCGTTACTGGCATTGCCACTCTATGGCAAATTAAAAACATACTGTGGTACTGACCATTTCAACATCAACATTGATTCGGATACGGGCAGGAGAATGATGACGACATGGTTAATTCTACCAATCAATCTGCCTAGCCTTTTCTCAACTATGTTGGGGTCGGCTTCCAGTCTAACTGGATGCAGCTGAATACCAGTAATTTACATGGAGCGACAGCCTATCTGACCTCCACAACCCAGTTACTGGGTAATACGATACCCCTTGGTACAGCCGGGATCAACGGCTTAACGTGCTTTCCGAAGCACGGAGGAGTCTATATGTAAAGATGATCCAACCCCGGCAAGCGTACCATAACCTGATGGATCGACCCGTTCGGCTGTTATTACTTAGCAACGAGCTCCTCGTTAATGGTTAATTCTATTCTGAATTCAAATTTATTTATTTATTTAACTTTAATTAACACGGTTAACAACCAATTACAATAATTAAAGGCAGAGACATATACACATAAAAGAAAATGTAAAATTATAAAACACTTCTGACATGGAAAATGTAAAATTATAAAACACTTCTGACATGCCAATAATATCTTCGTCCATTCATCCGCAAACAGATCGTTTGTTGGATTGGAATCCAAAAGATCATTAAGTGCGGCCAGAGTGCGAGGTACTGGGGACTTAGCACGCGCAACGGTGCGACATGGAGGCACAGCAAACAGCCTGTGCTTTCTGCCACGGCAGTAATTGTCTGGGACGAAGAAGCGAACCAGCACAATATGCAGATCAGGTGCGTCAATAGTGCCACGGAGCGTCTTGCAGGCTACGGTGAGCTGATCTCGTGCTCGCCTTACCTCTAATAAGTTATATCCGAGGCATCCCAATAGAAATTTAGTCGGATAGAGGTAAGGATAATAACCGTGTTTCCGCATATATAAAAACCTAAGGAACGCTTTTTGTACCTATTCCAGTAAAAGCTCGTAGGTACGTTCGTGTGGATTCCACACACAGGAGCTGGATTCTAATTTGCTACGTACAAGTGCATTAAAAACAATTTTAATTGCATGTGAGGTGCGAAAATCGCGGCAATTACGTAGGACAAAGCCCAACCTTTTATAGGATTCTTTAGCTACCGTGGCAATATGGTCGTGGAAGGTGAGCTTTCGGTCGAATGTGACTCCCAGATCATTCATGGCCGTTGTTTTCATGATGTCATTGTAATTTAAATTGTATTCAAAATTCATTGGGTGCCGCATGCGACCGAATATCATAGCGAAACATTTAGATGAATTAAATTCCATCTTATTGTCTAGGCTCCACTTGTATATATAATCATCTAGGACAGTCAAGACAAAGTCCTTGTCAAGACAAAATTAATCAAACGAGTCCAAACTCTATACGGTTGCGTCGTTTTATTACTGAGTTGCCATGGCCACCTTCCGGCTCCATCATCAGATCAGCTCCATATCATAAATATTGCATTGTCATTCGATTTACATATGCATGTAAAATTTCAGCTCAATCGGAAACCGGGAAGTGGGTCAAATTTAACTTGCAAGATTCGGTTACAGACAGACAGCGAGACAGGTGAAACTAAATAAAAGTTTGTACACAGTGATAGTGTATCACAATCCTAATCGAATATTTTTGATAAACTTATCCGTTATCAGCTTAAGTCGATGTATTATTTATGTTTGAAAAAATGAATTATCATTCATTCACACCTGCATGATACCGACTACAATATTAATAAAAAAAACATTGTATTATTTTTCTGCATGAGTGTTTTTCTGTAAACGCCGAAAATGATGGCCTTAAGGAGGATGCGCTAAGGTAGCCAGCGAAATTCAAATTTTCTTACGTTTTTTGCAATTTGCAGGTCAGTGGCAGGTTGTATGTTCATTAAAATATGAGACGCGGCCGTAGCTAATATGGCTTTACAGAATTATAATTATTAGAATCAGCAATACAACTCCATAAGTTCGAATTGACCTCAAATCTAGCGATTTCATGAAATTATGAGGATTGAGGTCAATTCTAACTTACGAACTAACCTAAGCCGAGGTTCATACCCCACAGGTAGGGCTGCCATCAGCTAAATTACGGACCCAGGACAAAAACTTCAAAAACCCCGGACATTTGGTTGAAATAAAGATTTTTTCCTGGACTTCCTCGAAAAAAAATACAATAAAATAAAAAGTGGACACTTTTTAACGGACGCTCCCCGGACGCCCTCCAAACTAGGACAAATCCGGGGAAACCCAGACGGATGGCAGCCCTAGCCACAGGGGATGCCCTTACCATGCAGTCGCTAAGTCAGTTTTATGCCCCTTTTTTTTTTGTGGACGGGTAGGCAATCATCAAATGACTTCTCCCGCTCTGGGCGGAGCGGGAGAGCGTGTCAGACTTTTACTGACTAAAACTCACCCGTGTTCCTTCAGTTGCCTGTGCCAGGGCCACGGTGTCTCTTTCGAACAACCCGCGACTCCGGCTCGGAGTTTTATGCCCTGGCTGGCTGGCTTTGAGTTCGCTTAAGGCACCCACAGGATTGTCCGGTTAAGGAGTCTCGACCTCTCATGGTCAACTACGACGAAAAAATGCTTTTCAACGATCCATGCAATAGATACATTAAGCCGTCGGTCCCGGCTCTTATTCGTAAATCTTTGACAGTCAGGTAGTCAAAGGCTCGAAAGTCCGACAGCCAGTCTTACCAAGGGATATCGTGTTACCCAGAAACTGGGTTGTGGAGACCTGATAAGCAGTCGATCCATGTAAAATACTGGTAAATTCAGCTGCATCTGCTTGGACTGGAAGCCGACCGCAACATAGTTGGGAAAAGGCTAGGCAGGTGATGATGACTTTCACATGATGTTTTCCCCGATTTCGGCTGATGTAGACTCAGGTGTCCGATAAACGCAGATACCGTTTATCTTTCAGACGCAGACTTCCCCACGTAAACAGATTATTACAATTTATAGTCATTAAATAATTATTTCTTATCTAATTTGAAAATACGGTCACAGTATAATAACGATACAGTAGTTTATCTTTATGGGAAACGGCTGAAACGACGCGCTTCGAAATCTCAGTCAGTCTCAGTTACGTAACAGTTCGAGCGCGCGACAGTTACGCACGGACAGACACGAATTTACCTACTGAGCGGCCGTAGGTAATTAGGAGCCTACACTACCTCTAAACGGCTTAGCATGATCCTCCGTTATGTCGAAAATATGGCAGCATTAATTTTGAAATAAATGTATGGTAAAGTTGAGGATTAATGTTCCAAAGTTACCTCCAAACCGAACAATAAACCGCTGGTATTAAAAAATACTTCAAATTAGATCATGAAACTTTGCATACTAACTTAACTAACTATAAAGCAGGTTTCATATTTTTTTTTTTCAAATTACCATTATTCACCGTCAAAAGCACCTAAACTATCGGCGCCCAGCACCGCACTCAGCCTCGCTCTCACTAGTCCGCGAGCAGTATCATGCGAGCGATATAAAAAGCTGAGGTAGTATGGGCTCTTAATTCAAGGTCACTGCCCAGATAAACTACTGTAGTTTTATTAGTCTGTGATACGGTGTACGTGACGATGATAATAGGCGAAAAATTCTGAAGGTTGTTACAGTCTGATTTTTAATTCGACGGATTTCTGACATCTGTAATTTTTTGACACTTCAGGTATCCTAAACCTTTTCTGTCTTGTCCTTTTTATGTTATTTATATGAATAGATTTTTATGGTTTAAGAACTTTATTATTCCTCATTAAGAATTAACAATAATTCACTTACTGAGAAACTATGTTTACATAAAATATTAACGAGCGTACAAAAATGACGTTAAAAGTAAATTTATAATAATAGATAGGAAGGTAGAAAAGTACTTAAGAATCAACTAATCACCAACCGAGCAAACACGGATCTAAAGTAAAAGTAAATGTAAATGTATTACTAGATGTGGCATACATGGCAGCGTAGATACAATTTTTTTTTTATTTTTTTTTTTTGCTAGTTAGTATTTTTATATTATTATTGTTATTGACACATTTTTTTGGATATAAAATAACAAATAATAGGTCTTTACCTATGAAATTGCCGTTTTGTATGAAAAAAATTAAACGAATTTTTTTCATGCATTTTTTATTTGTATTAATCGAAGTAATCACCCATGCAATCAATGCATCTTTGCCAGTGCAGTGGCAGTTTATTGATGCCCTTCTTAAAGAAATCAGCTGGACGGGAGGCAACAAATTCTTCAAAGGCATTTTGTACTGCCTCTCGGGTATTGAATTTTTTTCCCGCCAAGACGTTATCCAAATTCTGGAAAAAGTAGTAGTCTGTAGGCGCAAGGTCTGGTGAGTAGGGCGGATGACGGAGAGCTTCCAACCCCAGTTCTTGCAACTTGGAGACCGTCTGCTGTGCAGTATGAGGTCGCGCGTTGTCGTGCAGGAGCAGCGGAGACGAGCGATTGACCAATGCTGGTTGGAGATGTGCCAGCTTCTCCATCATTGTGTTCAGTTCTTCACAGCACACATCTGAAGTAATGCTCACCCCGTTTGGTAAGAAGCTGTGATGAATCACACCGGCGCTAGACCACCAAACAGTGACCATCACTTTTCTAGGGGTAAGTTTTCGTTTAGGGCATTGTTTAGGTGCTGAACCAGGATCCAACCAACTTGCTGAGCGCTTGCGGTTATCAAACAGAATCCATTTTTCATCGCAGGTAACAATGCGGTTCAAAATTCCTTCATTTGTGTGTCTGTTGAGCAGTGCAAGGCACGTCTCGACGCGTACTTCGCGCTGGCGATCATTGAGTTCGTGGGGCACACATTTGTCAAGCTTTTTTACCTTGCCAATTTGACGCAAATGGACCAATATTGTTTTGACGCTAACGTCGAAAGCTGCTGCTAATTCAGCCGTAGATTGTGTATCATCAGCTTCCACAATCGCCTTTAATTCGTCATTGTCGACCAAAGTCTTCGGACGACGGCGAGGTTCATTTTTCAGGTCGAAATTTCCAGAACCGAAGCGAGCAAACCAATAACAAGTGGTGCGTTGGTTTGTAGTGTTAGCTCCGTAAACGTCGTTGATGTTGCGTGCCGCTTGTGCCGCGTTGCTGCCACGACGGTACTCATATACCATAATTACTCGAATTTTTAACGTATCCATGATGACGAAAAAGATTGAAATGCGATGAAAATGTAACACTAATCAATAAACAAATGACTACTTTTGGAAAAAAAAATCCATGTAAAATAAAATTAATTTGAAATTAGAATTCTTAGCCAAACAAAAATTATTTTGATTTGAAATGGCCAGTACTGCAGAACGGCAATTTCATTGGTAAAGACCTAATATGAAAGAGAAATATGAAGATCAAGTAAACTGTATGACAATGTAAATAGTGCTTGTTCTGCGCATTCAATGTACATTATCTAAAATATTAATTTTACACTTCTGGACACATCTTTTGGCCCACCTTGTATTTTCAGTTTCGTTTGGTCCTAGCTAAAATTTTATATTAGGTCGAGCAAAAAGTTTTTATGCAGTTTTGAACCTGGCACATTCACAATTTCATTCAATAGTCTTTTTTTGAATTTCGAACACAGAATTTAAAGAAACAAAAGACAATTTGGAGCCTGTTTGTTGATATCAAACAATCGAATACTAAGAAAACTTGGTTTTATTGGTTTACTTGGATTTAATTCTTGAAAAAGTGATTGATATCTTTGGTTTTGCAACAAACATTACTTATTCTTAACATTAAGGTGAGGTTCTATCAATAATCTATGGATACTTCACCTGAAGTCGCCGCCCAAGCTGTGGCACTTATTCAGGCCGGACACAGCCAAAGAAACGTGAGTGCTCAACTTAATTTAAGTCGATCTGCGGTCCGAAATGTTTATCGGAGGTACCTAGAGACTGGCGGCTTTGTTCGTCGCCAAGGAAGGCCACGATCTCGGGTCACAACTGAAAGACAGGATCGATTCATCGTGACGACCAGCTTGAGAAATCGTCACCTTACCTCCATTGAGATACAAAACCAACTTCACGACTTCCACGGAGTATCTGTGAGCGCTCGAACTGTTCGAAGAAGGTTAAAAGAACGCGATATGGTACCACACAAGCCAGCTAATGGCCCCAAACTAACGCGAGCCCACCGAACAGCGCGCCTTCATTTCGCACGCAGTCATTTAAATTGGACACAGCAAGATTGGAGCCGTGTACTCTTTTCTGATGAGTCTAAAATTGTGTTACATGGCAATGATGGAAGGAAGAAGGTCTACCGACGTAAGGGAGAGCGTTTCGCACAATGCTGCTTTGATGAGAGGGTTGCTTATGGCGGTGGCTCATGGACTGTCTGGGGCGGTATATCCGCGAGCGGCAAAACTCAACTTGAGGTTGTTACAGGACCACGGCTGCCAACATTAAATGCTGAAAGGTACATTCGTGAGTGCTTAGAACCTCACGTGATACTGCGTGATACCATACGCGGACTATGTGGGCCCAAATTTCCTTTTTATGCATGATAATGCAAGAGCCCATGCGGCCGGCATCGTCAGGGAATATCTTCGGGATGTCAACATCACAGTTATGGACTGGCCAGCCAGAAGCCCAGACATGAACCCTATTGAGCACATGTGGGACGAGCTAAAAAGACGTGTTAGGGCTCGTCAGCCAGTTGCCCAGACGATGCAGGAGTTGAAAACTGCCATAGAAGAGGAATGGGAGATGATCCCTCAAAATTTCATAGAGCGGTTGATAAACTCTATGCCTAATCGTATGAGAGCTGTGGTAGATGCCCATGGAGGCAACACGCGTTATTAAATTAAACCTTTATTTGATAAAACATGTTTTTTATTCAAAAATCAATTGCCTTTAACAAGGCGCATATCCGACTTGTTAGGCGTAGCTCCATGTCGTATGGTATTCTGAATTCAAATTTAAAACAATACGATCGAAAAAGATGGTAAAATGTATCAGGTTTAAAACTGCATCAACAGTTTTTGTTCAATCTAGCAATCATATTTCGGTAGGGGCCATCGAAACCTAAACTCTAAGGTGGGCCAATAGATGTGTCCAGAAGTGTATAAGGCTAAATGCAAAAAAGAGTAAAAGAACATATTTTTAAAATTTTAATATTTATTTAGGTATCATTATCAATAATATCATCATCATTGTATGTCTGTAGTTATAAGAAGTGAAAATTTTACACATCAAAAGATTCATAATAAAAAAGGTTTGTAACCTATGGATTAGTGGACAGGGATTCCTGTGAAAGAAAAATAATTACCTTACTAATTATTGTAACTTCTTTAATTTGATAATAAAAAATCTGATTACCATTTTAAAATTATCAGTAAATTTTTAAGTTCTAGTTTTTCTAATTGAAAACTTAAATTCAAGAAAGGTTTTTTTTTTAATTTCGTATAAATGCGTTCCGTTTTTAGTAGGACCGTTTTATTACTGGTAACACTTCTGAAATGTCAGAATTCCGTCGAATTAAAAGATTAGAATACCTGTTTAGGCGACTACAGTGAATTTTCACGTGGAACCAATTAACCTGCCTAACTTTTTCCCAACCATGTTGTAGTCTGCTTCCAGTCTAATCGGATGCACCTTAAGGGTGCGTTTCCACTGATGCGGAGCTGGGAGGAGACGAGACGCGATGAGGATTTCAACCAATGTGATTGGTCGATTCCTGCATGTCTCCGCCCAGCTCCGCGTCAGTGGAAACGCACTCTGATACTTACCAGTATTTTACATGGAGCTCCTGTCTATCTGACCTCCACAACCCAGTTACTGGGTAACACGATACCCCTTGGTAAGTCTGGTTGTCAGACTTTCTTTGGGCTTCTTTTTCTTCTAAATGTGGACGAATGAAGTAATAATAAAAAAATATATATATATATAGTAATGAAGTTTTTGTTAAATATTGCTTGGTAGTTGAGTCTCATTAACAACAGTTAGAGGGTACATAGTAAGTAATGAAGTAAATAGTAAAACAATTAGTATTGTTAGGCTGATGAGTTATGCTTGGGGCTACGACTGCTTCGAGACAGACTCGGTATTGAAGTAGTCTGTGAAAGTTTTAGAAAAAACTTTTTTACAAAAAAATTCAACCGACTTCCAAAAAAAACTGTATTTTCGTTTTTTGCCACCGACTTCCGAAATTAAAGTTATTTTTCACTTTGTGATTTTTTTTTGGAAGTCGGTATACCACTACCTGCAAAAGAAATGAGAACATCGCAGACATAAAAAGTAGGAAAAAAATATGTAATATTGAAGCCAACTCAAAAACTACCCAAGCATTTCATGTCTGGCTGTGTGGCCGCGTTATTCTTCTAAACTGCGCAATGGATTTTGATGCAGTTTTCACTGACATTTAGAGAATTTATTCCGGAAGGCTTATATGTATAATAGATTAATATTAAACTTAAATATAATATAGAAACCCTCATGTTTTGCCAAGTCGTGAAAATCGTGCGAAGCAGGGCCGGGTCACTAGTTAACAACGGATCAATAAAAAAACCGCTGGGAAAGTTAATAACAGTTGTACTTTTTGTAAAGCTTACTAGAAACCAGTAAGTCATTTTACTAATTTGTAAGTAAAAAAAAAAGTTATTGCTAAGGCCTTTTTTTTCTGAGAGTTAAGTAAGCACTCGTATATATGTAAGTTTTTGGCAAGCATTTTTTCACAGAAGCGAGAACATTATAGGCTGGTAATGTTATGTGCCATTCATTCTTCACGAAGTGCGAAAGGAGGACATTCATTTTGGGACGGTCATCTAGTTAACATATTATTGGCACATCACTTTTTGTCATTTTACAGAAACGAGGATCAATGAGTTTATAAATGTTTGAAATGAATGTAAGAGTTCATTTTACGTTTTTTTTTATTACACATTTTTTGGGTTTGGTTACTAGTATTGATGTTAATAGATATTCAGGGATGAAAATTTCCACTTCAGGTTTTCTTTTCTTCATAAAGATCAACGAATCGTTTTATTTCGAAAGAAAATCCACAATTTGTTAGTAAACATTAACCATTTTTATTTATACACCCGGAAGTTTACTAGTTCTTTTATTTCTTGACATTCACAGATGGTTTTGCGTTCTGTGAATGTCATAAAAGAACTGGTTGATGAAAAATAAACGTTTTATTTTGTAAGAAACTTATGTGAAACATGCTCTTGTAGTAAAAACATTAAAATTATTATTTAAGTATCCATATTTTGTAATATAATATTGCTTTGTTCTATTTTTGTAATCTATAATTTATGCACCCGGAAGCTTACTTAGTTCTTTTATTTCTTGACATTCACAGAGGGTTTTGCGTTCTGTGAATGTCGAGAAATAAAATAACTGGTTGATGTAAAATAAACGTTTTATATTGTAAGACACTTTAAAAACAGAAAATTCCAATTTTTTCAGTGCAAATTACTCGATAACCTTAAGATATCTGGTTGTTTTTTTAATGCGCAGTTATTCATCATCTATTTATCTAGTAAGTGTACGAATTTAAGTGTTGATAAATACTAATACACTTCTGGACACATCTATTGGCCCACCTTAGAGTTTAGGTTTCGATGGCCCCTACCGAAATATGATTGCTAGATTGAACAAAAACTGTTGATGCAGTTTTAAACCTGATACATTTTACCATCTTTTTCGATCGTATTGTTTTAAATTTGAATTCAGAATACCATACGACATGGAGCTACGCCTAACAAGTCGGATATGCGCCTTGTTAAAGGCAATTGATTTTTGAATAAAAAACATGTTTTATCAAATAAGGGTTTAATTTAATAACGCGTGTTGCCTCCATGGGCATCTACCACAGCTCTCATACGATTAGGCATAGAGTTTATCAACCGCTCTATGAAATTTTGAGGGGTCATCTCCCATTCCTCTTCTATGGCAGTTTTCAACTCCTGCATCGTCTGGGCAACTGGCTGACGAGCCCTAACACGTCTTTTTAGCTCGTCCCACATGTGCTCAATGGGGTTCATGTCTGGGCTTCTGGCTGGCCAGTCCATAACTGTGATGTTCACATCCCGAAGATATTCCCTGACGATGCCGGCAGCATGGGCTCTTGCATTATCATGCATAAAAAGGAAATTTGGGCCCACATAGTCCGCGTATGGTATCACGTGAGGTTCTAAGCACTCACGAATGTACCTTTCAGCATTTAATGTTGGCAGCCGTGGTCCTGTAACAACCTCAAATTGAGTTTTGCCGCTCGCGGATATACCGCCCCAGACAGTCCATGAGCCACCGCCATAAGCGACCCTCTCTTCAAAGCAGCATTGTGCGAAACGCTCTCCCTTACGTCGGTAGACCTTCTTCCTTCCATCATTGCCATGTAACACAATTTTAGACACATCAGAAAAGAGTACACGGCTCCAATCTTGCTGTGTCCAATTTAAATGACTGCGTGCGAAATGAAGGCGCGCTGTTCGGTGGGCTCGCGTTAGTTCGGGGCCATTAGCTGGCTTGTATGGTACCATATCGCGTTCTTTTAACCTTCTCCAACAGTTCGAGCGCTCACAGATACTCCGTGGAAGTCGCGAAGTTGGTTTTGTATCTCAATGGAGGTAAGGTGACGATTTCTCAAGCTGGTCGTCACGATGAATCGATCCTGCCTTTCAGTTGTGACCCGAGATCGTGGCCTTCCTTGGCAACGAACAAAGCCGCCAGTCTCTAGGTACCTCTGATAAACATTTCGGACCGCAGATCGACTTAAATTAAGTTGAGCACTCACGTTTCTTTGGCTGTGTCCGGCCTGAATAAGTGCCACAGCTTGGGCGGCGACTTCAGGTGAAGTATCCATAGATTATTGATAGAACCTCACCTTAATGTTAAGAATAAGTAATGTTTGTTGCAAAACCAAAGATATCAATCACTTTTTCAAGAATTAAATCCAAGTAAACCAATAAAACCAAGTTTTCTTAGTATTCGATTGTTTGATATCAACAAACAGGCTCCAAATTGTCTTTTGTTTCTTTAAATTCTGTGTTCGAAATTCAAAAAAAGACTATTGAATGAAATTGTGAATGTGCCAGGTTCAAAACTGCATAAAAACTTTTTGCTCGACCTAATATAAAATTTTAGCTAGGACCAAACGAAACTGAAAATACAAGGTGGGCCAAAAGATGTGTCCAGAAGTGTATATGGGCGGATTTTTTTAAAAGTGTACCTAAGTTAAAATGAAGGTCCTGATTTTTTTTGTTTTGTTTTTAATATGTGTAGTTGAATTCTTATTGTCTATCAATTGAACTTTAAGAAAATGTATAGAATATTTATATAGCTGCTACAAATTATTCATAATATGTTATTAAAATTCTATTAAAGGATTTCGGGTTCCACTGAATAACGATTTATTATCTTACTCAGTAAGTTAAATAAAACGGGTATAATGGAAATCATACTTTTATTAAATCAGGTAGGTATTATTTAATTAAAATAATCAAAATTTAGTTCGGATAGAGAAATTTTACAATAAAATAATTGTATGTTTATATCCTCTGACTAACTTGTTGAATAATCAGTAGTGTGTTTTTCTTTATTACAGATTCAAATCGTCATTGATTACTATTTTGTTATATAATTTGAAAGTAAAACAAATATGTTGTCTTTATAACAATATTAAAATATCAAAAACTGAACACAAAAGTTTTAATAAACCCTTAATTTTGAATTATTCAAAGAGGGACAGTTACTCATTGGAACGTTGAAATTTGTCAGTGGAAAAGTAAGGGCTCTGGTTACAATGAAGGATTTTTTGCCAATTTTGATCGTTTCACCAACTTATTTTAAAATTATTTTGCTTTGTAACAATATACTTACTAGAACATTAAATAAACTTCTTAATGAAAAACAATATTTAAAAAACCTTAAAAATATCATTAAAACTGACTTTGTTTCAATGAGTCTTAATGGTCCAGATCTGATGAATGCGCCGCTCGCGAACGGCTTGCAAACTGCGCGCGAGCGGCGCATTCGTCAGATGTAGATGCGCCATAATATACCACGTATTTAAAATAACAATAGGAACACTGGTAATCATAATAATAAAGCTGCTTTTGAACTGTACATCGGTAACGATGGTTGGGAAGTTAAATATACCTAACTAGAAAAACTAAATAAACTTCTTAAAATAAAACAAAAAAAAACTCCATAAAATCTCTTATCACAATGTCTTAAAAATATTATTAAAACTGTCTTTTTTATAATTAGACAAGAATCACATATTGTCAAAATAATAGGAACATTTGTATACAGGATAATAAAACTGTTTTTGAACTGCAATCATACTTAATAATAATTAATAACAGTATTCGCATTCATCATGCTGATAGTGATGATACGCAGCATACCCACAATACTTGCACCAAAAGAAACTGCTAGCTACTAACACATTTATTTGTGCAGTATTCATGATACTGGTGAAGTGAGGAGGCATGGACCGTTTTTCAGAACTTGGTAAAATGTGTCCACAACCAAAACATTTCGAAGCTAAAACAAAATGTGTCCACGTCCAAGGCCAAATGAGACGATAGTGTAGACATTGCGTAAAATCATTTTTGGTTAAAAACTTATCTACATCCATAATGTTATCATTTATAACCATGTTTTTGAACCTTTTCTGATATCTTGCGATGGTAAAGTTGCAACGGACTTATGATTTTACCTGGAACAATTGATATATTTTAAGAAACACCAGTATTACTGAAAATAATCTTCTGAAGCCCTACGCTACACTAATTGGTAACTTGGGATCGTAGATTTCCCTACGCAAAACATTTTCTTGGATGTGTGGGTTGACAAGAATGGATAAAGTGAGAAATGAGTATATTAGAGGAAGTTTGAAAGTAGCTCCAGTGACTGAAACATTGAGAGGAAATCGTCTGTCATGGTATGGCTGTGTAATGTGAGGGATGAAAATCATGTGATCAGACGAGTAATGAATATGTGTGTTGACGAATGTAGAGGAAGAGGTAGGTCATATATGAAAAAGGAGTGAATGTTTAAATGGCTGCTGATAGAGGAGAATGGAAGAAGAAAACATTTTGCGCCGACTCCAAATAACATGGGATAAAGGCAGGCAGAAGAAGAAAACATCTTCTTAGGTCCGTATTATAGAACCTCACTCAAGATACAAGTTATCAAAAGGCTTTAAACGAGTTTTAAGTAATGCTTGAGTCTTGAGTAAGGTTCTGTAATACGGACCTTGGTATCCTAATCAACTACACACCTTTTTATTCTTCACCTAAGCAATTGTTACAAACGTAATCAAAATAAGTATAGCCGTCGCTGCATTTTGAACAAATAGATTTTTTGCATGCCATGCATTTTATTATTCTTGATCGAAATGGCGACACGTGTTGGTTACAGGTGGCACATTGTATAGTTCGACTTATGGAAGTTTTTATAGCTTTTGAAACTCTGGGTTGGACATTTTCTTTGGCTTTAGGATAGACAATTGGTAGTTCCGTTCTAGTATGAAATATTTTTTTTTGTTTGGGTTTTAAATTATTTTGATTAGCTTCGGTTAATTTACGTTTTTTAAACTGCATGGTTTGGCCAATAATATCTTGTCGACCTTCGCTATGTGTGTGAGGACCTAGTTGATTTGAAACTGTTATGTCTTGTGAAATTGTATTCAAAATTGAATCAATGTCTTGATCAAATAGACCTATATATTGTATTTCAGGAGATGGACATAATTGGATTGATATTTCAGGTGGACATATTTCAGAACACTGTGTATTTTCTTCATCAACCTCTGTTGTTCGGTAACTCGTAAGCTCGGCATTGAGTAATATCGGGTTTGGTGTGTCATTATAAACTTTTTTAGTTACTTCTTCAAACTCCAAGTTTTCGACATGTAGGGTGGGTTTTGAAATATCGTCGTTCTGTCTGAATGTCGTGTTGAAATCTTCATCAACAAATTGGATAATCTCATCCAAATTGTCAAATTGATTGTGATGAATGACAGCTTTAGATGAATTTGTGTCTGTCGAACGAGAGTCAGCTCTGGGTGGTGATATTGTACCAGTTGGATGAATGTCAGCTATGATTGAGATTATTTTTGAATTACTATTTATTGAACCAGAGTCTGTGAAAGTATGAGATGAATGTGTGTTTGTCGAATGAGTGTTAGCTCTGGGTGGTGATATTGTGCCAGTTGGATGAATGTCAGCTTTGAATGAGATTATTTTTGAATGACTATTTATTGCACCAGAGTCTGTGAAAGTATGAGATGAATGTGTGTCTGTCGAACGAGTGTTAGCTCTGGGTGGGGATATTGTGCCAGTTGGATGAATGTCAGTTTTGAAGGATATTATATTTGAATGGCTATTAATTGCACCAGACTCTGTGAAACTATGACTTAGTGGAGCAAAACAATCACATAATCCTTTGTTATTTCCACAAAAACAGGAATGGGTTCTGTGTTTAATAACACCTTGGCGAGTCGATATGATTTGGTGAATTTTCATTGTTCCAACTATGGTCTTTAAGTCTTGAGGAGTTATTTTACCGATATTTTCAATATCGGTGTTCTGAATATAAAAACATCGTATGGACTTCATGAGCTTTTGCAATGCCTCATGAGCTTTTGTACCATTCGTGACATCATTTCCATAGGTAACATGGCGGTCAAGTGCTCTTTTAATGGAACCACCAATGCCATCAGCAACTCCTTTTCCATGACCACTTTCCGTAAAAGACCATGTAGAATAGTTGAGATTCAGTTTTGACGTGAACAAATTATGAAGATAAAAATTTTTCTTTTGGCGATACTGAGAGCTCGGGCCATCCGAATAAAAATGAATTATGTTTGTCTCAGGTTTCAGCGTTTTCATCATTTTTATAACAGGCATAAGGTGAGCCCATATTGCTGCTGGCTCGTGGCAATTATTATCCGCAATTGAACAAAAAGATTGACTTTGGTATTTCCAGAATATCATGCCTGTAATTAAGAAAACAAATAAATCTTAATCAAGTTAACTAATAATCCTAAAATAATGTTGATCACATTTGGAAAGTATGTAGAAAGTAGAATAACGAAAGAAGTCTATTGAGTGATTATGAATGGAGATCTCTCCTTTATGCGCATTGACCAAGAAGAAGGTGTGCTAAAAAAAGAAGTCTTAAAAAAAGTACCTGTATGGAGAGTGATTTGCTGTTTAGATGCACCAAAGTGCATCGACTGAATTTCTGTGTGTAGCTTACATTGATAGTTTTCGGAAAAATCACATAATATTAGGGCCTCGTTTTCGTTTAATGTGTTAATAAGACTTTGGTATTGTCGCTGCTGGTGTTTCCAGGTGTAATAGTGTTTTTTAAACTGTGGAATACTGGTTTCAAAATTTTTAATTAAAGTACGAATTGTTCCTTTCTTCAATACTTTAGAGCTTTTTTTTGTAACTACAGTCTTGGAAATTCCATTCTCAGTCTTCTTGTATTCGTAGTCTTCACGCTCCCATTGCACCCATTTCGCGCTCAAATTTGTCTGACCTTCTGCAAGGTGGTAATCCAACTTTGATAGTTTGCATGCCTCACATTCGCCGTTCATACATTTAAATGACTCCAAGTTGCAACTTACTAGAAATAAGACATCTTTCACCGACTTGCAATTTAGCAGCAGTTTATGTACGTGCAGAGCATGCAACAAAAAGTCGAAATTACCATGCTTGATGCATAAACAAGTTTCTCGGTTTTGTACGCCCGGAGTTAAGACGAAAAAAGGCTTATATTTGTAAAATGTTGCTAGGCTGTATCTGCCACCTTCAGATTTATATATTTGGTGTAAATTGACTAATGTATCCGTAAGATATCGTATCTGTTCTTTTCTCTTTGATCGTTTTTCAGTACGACATTCTTTTTTGCCAGCAGTAGGTACATCTGCTGATATTGTCTCGTAAGTAGAAACTTTCTATTTCTCTTTTTATTGTATTATTTTTCAAAGCTTCTTGACGCTTTCTTATTCTTCCTTTCAAGCCTATTAAGTTTGTTATATATGTTTTCTTCCTAGCACGTATTACTTTTTTGTTAAGAACTATTCTTTTAGTGATCCTTTTTTCTTGTTGAGTTTTACATTGTTTTAGTGTCTGTTTTAGTGTAAATTCTAAAATTTCTTGCCTTATTTTCATCTTATTAAAAAGTTCTTCAGTTTTTTCATATTTTTTTTTAAGTCTGTATAACTTCTTTCGAGCTGTCTCTAAACGAGTTGTTAGTATTCCTATTCTTTTAAGAGCTATATTATACTTTTTCGCTAATTTGGTATTCCTTCGTTTTATCTTTATGGAAAGAATAGGCTCAGGAGTCTGCAGTGGCGGTACGCAGCTTGCAGAACGATTTTCCTGCTTAATTTTTTGTTTACGTTTTTGGTTTCTCCATTTTTCTCTTTGTTTTTCTTTCTCAGCTTCTGAGAGATCAGACACTTTTTTGGTTTTTGATTTTACGAGAGCTGCATGTTTTTTCTTGTATTCTTCAAATTTTACTGGGTCTTGCTTTAATTTGTCCCTGTGTCGTCTAACTCTCTCAGCTGATAAAAAAAAAAAAAAACCAAAAAAAAAATAAAAAAAAAAAAAATTGAAATTAATAAAAAATTGTAACCAGTAATTTAAATGGTGTGCATAATAAAGAGTATTCTATTCTATTCTATTCTATTCTATTCTGATGTGAGAGGCATTATTATCACCTAATAATCAAATTACAATTTAAATACTTTTCTCTAACACTCTTTAAAACAATAAAGTTGGGAAGGATTCTAAAGATACCGCATCTAAATCGGTTCAGTTGTTAAGGTGGTATTGCAGTAATTTTGATATATTTTGAACGTCTGTAGAAAATTATCTCATATGAAATTTTAATAAAAAAAACAATCGTTTGGTCAAGTTGACTCTGGTAAATGGCAAAGATATGAACATGATTAGGAATAATTTTCTCGATAGAAAAAATGTCAAACATGACACAAAATCGCAACTTTTAACGTACTTTGAGTAATCACTCAAAGTACGTTAAAAGTTGCGATTTGGTAATGAATTTATGTTATGAATTTATTTCAAATAAAATGGCAAAACATAATATTTTACAACTTAGTTGTTATTTATTTATTTTATCCACGAAGAAAAACAATTAAAATTTTGGGCGCTGTGAGTCGTCAGTGCCCGTTTTTTTTTGTACGTAGTTTTATCGCTTACTGCAATCCTGCCTTAAGTGGAATGAAAAAACGCACACACATACATGAACCTATATTTGGTTCTAAAATATTTAAGATTTTGTTTTAGTTGAAACTACATGTGATAATGAGAAAAAAATAAAAAAAATCTTACTATAGTCACTCTCTGACTATGTTTCAAGCAAAACAAAAATAATCCAAGCACAACAAAAACAAATAAATATCCAAATTAAATTCAGAACAGTAGCTAGTTTCAATGATTTTGTGTCTATTTTAATAACGCAAAAAATTATTAAGTGATCTGACGGAACGCTGTTCGTCGTGAATATAGCTTTAGCGTTCCACTGACTAACAATTTTCTCCACTGAGTAACATTTTCGACAGAATTAGTCAGTGGAATGTAACGAAAGTCCGACAAAAAATATGTTTGCATTTTTATTTCCATGATTTGCCGTTATATCAAGGAAATTATGCAACAATTTATAAAGCTATTAACTAACAGTTCGTAAATTAAGTAGGATACGTGTAAAAAAATGTTCAATTACCTTAAAAAGTGCCGCTAGTCACTGGATATATTTTATGCACACACTGTACGCGTCCTCAATGTAGCGGTTGTGCACGATGACAGAAAATTTGTTGTCAAGATGGCGGCAGTCAATCAGACAGTTTTGTAATGTTGCCAACGAAAAAATATATTTGTAATTTAGTAATATTTTTTTAAAACCACTTAAATTCGCGTTACTCACGGGAAAGTTCCACCCGATCAAATTTCCAGACTATAATTTAAAAAATAATTTAAAATTAAATTGTTATTAATGAATTGTTGTATCTAGGTTTATCAGAAATATATTATTCAAGCCGTCTAATAATGTAATTACATCAATCTACATACTGATACTTAAACTGTTATTCTACTTTTTAAGTTACTATTTGACGAGGGGACATGACAAAAACCCACTTATTAGTCATTTAATTGCACTGAAAAGCTATAAATAAACCAGAAACAATAAAAAAAAGAAATACAGAAATGCTACCAAACATATGCTCAATCAAGACACGTTTGAAAAATCTTAGTTTATTGCAATTAAGTAAATAAAAAAAAACATTAAACTTAAGGGACATCGTGAAAACCTAAGGTACACTTTTACAAAAATCCGCCCATATGTGTATAATATAAATTACGAAAAATAAAAATCTAACACACATGACCAGCAACCAACCAAGTAAGTAAGTATGGCATACTTCATGGTTTACTTTTACTATAGGTAGTGAATGCCGTACTAGGTACCTAACTATATTTTTGTAGGGTACATAAACATAACACGTCATAATCACAATAAAATTCATCCACGGAACCTAGTAAGTAAAAACTATGGAGTGATAGCGGTTACGGACTAAGATTATTTGTTCGCGCTGCACCGTACGACAACGCACACTACGATTGTCAGTGATAGTTCGAACGCACACAGACACACTGCGCTCCGATAGTTACCTAGTAGCGCGCCGAAATTGATAGGGGCTCTTAAAGTAGCAACATTAAAATTATCATTTAAGTATCCTAGAAAAACCGGCCAAGTGCGTGTGCGCACAATGAAGGGTTCCGTAGTTGGGATGAATTATTCCAAGAACAAACTTAACATTGTAGTTGAAAAACATGTTCTTCCGTACATTCCAACTGTAAATGTAAGTTTGTACTCACAATATTGAGAGATTTACCATGTTATTTTAAGACCACAGACTTCTTATAGGTTTTCCTGTAATCTACAGATAAAGATCTATTTTCTGTATTTTTTTTTCAAAGTTTTAGGCTCTGTAGTTTCGGAGATAAGGGGGGGAATGGTCAATTTTCGTCTATTTTCTTAAATAACTTTAAAACAATTTATTTTAAAATTATAAAAAAAATATATTTGAGACCCTCATCGTAAGTCCTTTCATTTGATATGTAACACGGTATAGGTTGCAAAACTTTTTTTTTTAATTTTCTTATTTGCACCCCAAAAGTGACCCCCATATTAAAAATTCATTTATTTACTTTACCTGTCCGTGTTTGGGTCACAGAAATTCATATGTGTACCAAATTTCAGCTTAATCGGTCCATTAGATTCGGAGCAAATTGGCTGCGACAGACGGACAGACAGACAGACAGCCAGACACACACGAGTGATCCTATAAGGGTTCCGTTTTATCCTTTTGAGGTACGGAACCCTAAAAAAGTAAAAAATCCAAAGTAGCACAGTCTATTTTCTGTTCTATACTCATCATCTGCCTAGCCTTATACCAACTTGACGACACGGTTGGCGCAGTGGTTGAGCGATTGACTGCGGCGCAGCATGTCGCGGGTTCGATTCCCGCACGGAACAAATATTTGTACGACCTACAAGTATTTGTTCCGAGTCTGGGTGTTTTTCTATCTATAATATGTATGTATTTACAAAAAAAAAAATGTATATAAGTAGTTTATCAGCCATCTCGTTACCATAACACAAGCATTAGGTTGCTTAGCTTGGGGCTAGATGGCGTTGTGTGATATGTCCAAAACATATTTAAAAAAAAAAAACTATTTTGGGGTCGGCTTCCAGTCTAACCTGATGCAGCTGAATACCAGTATTTTACATGGAGCGACTGCCTATCTGACCTCCACAACACAGTTACTGGATAATACGATACCTGTTGGTAAGACTGGTTGTCAGACTTACGGGCTTCTGACGATCCGTAACGACTGTCAAAGATCCACGAATGACAGCCGGGACCAACGGCTTAACGTGGTTTTCGAGGCACGGAGGAGTCTCGGTATGTAAAGATGGTCACCCATCCACGGACCACGGCAAGCGATCGACCCTGCGGCTGTTATTACTTAGCTACGCACTCCTCTATCAACTATCACTATGCTGGCTTGCATATATTTATACCAAGCCTTGAGCTGTTCTCGTTTACTTTGTGACGAAAACGAAACCGGAAATCACTCTGAAATCTATAAAATGCAAATGCAAAAAAATATTACTTTAAGTACAGTGGGGCCGATTTATCTTGGCAAATCTGAACATCGCGCAGAAGGCTGCGCAGTAACATTTTTAACCGACTTCAAAATAGGTGGTTCTGTATTCGACCCGTATGTATGTATGTATGTTTGTCCGCGATTTTCTTAAAAAACTAATGAACCAATTTTGATGATTCTTTCACTAACGTGATCTACATACTTTCAGGAAGGTTTTAGTATATAATACATTATGTAATTATTCTTATGTACGAAGTTATATGCATAAATGCACTGTATCTCCGGCATTTCTAAGCGGATTTTGATGATTCTTCTTTTCGTTCGACTTGGGCTTACCTTCTTGTGTATGTAATTGTATATTCAACTAAAAATGGAAAAATAAATTTAAGTTAAGTTAGCTGTTAAGTGTTTTATGAAAGTTATTTTATTCGTTTTTGGTTTTGAAGTCGGTTTTTACTTTTTTTGAAGTAAATTTATTTTTCCATTTTTAGTTGAATATACAATTACGTACATAAGTAGGTAAGCCCAAATCGAACGAAAAGAAGAATCATCCCAAAATCGGCTTAGAAATACCGGAGATACAGTGCATTTATGCATATAACTTCGTACATCAGAATAATTACATAATGTATTATATACTAAAACCTTCCTGAAAGTATGCAGATCACGATAGTGAAAAAATCATCAAAATCGGTTCATTAGTTTTTGAGAAAATATGGGTCGAATACAGAACCTCCTCTTTTGAAGTCGGTTTAAAAGGGGGCGAGTATAAAGCGAGGGGCTTTTGGCTAAGTAATAACAGCCGCACGGGTTGATTGATTACGTTACGTTACGGGTACGTTTGACGCGGTTAGTATGTGGCTAGGTGATCATCCTTACATACCAAGACAAGGGGTCAAGGTATGTAAAGATGGTCACCTATCCACATACCAACCGCGGCATATAGACTCATGGCTAAGTAATAACAGCCGTACGGGTCTATCCATCAGATTAAGCTACGCTTGCCGGGGTTGGTCCGTGGATGGGTGACCATCTTTATTTACCGAGACTCCTCCGTGCCTCGGAAAGCACGCTATGCCGTTGGTCCCGGCTGTTATTCGTGGATCTCAGTCGTTACGGGTCGTCAGAAGCCCGAAAGTCTTACCAAGGGGTATCGTATGACCCAGTAACTGGGTTGTAGAGGTCAGATATAGGCAGTCGCTCCATGTATAATACAGGTATTCAGCTGCATCCGGTTAGACTGGAAGCCGACCCTAACATAGTTGGGAAAAGGCTAGGCAGATGATGAGTATAAAGCAGAAAATAGACGGTGCTACTTTGGATTTTTTTTTATCGTAAAAATTTCAAGTAATCATGTTTCGGTTTTAGTACAGCAGTAGACAATATAGTCAAATAACACATATAGAAAATACAAATGATTTAACCATATACATTTGGTTTTATAGGAATTTTTAAAAGATAAAATTATCGACGTATCCCCTTAATGAACACATGTGTTTAGGTTTGTAATGACCGTCCAGCGTAACGCTCTTCACTTTCAGCCGCAATCCGACGGATTTTGAAGGAAATCCCTAATCGAATAGGTAAAAGGTGACATTTCACAAAAATCAACATGGCGGACTTTATAACCCCATAAGTCGTGAAAAAAGTTTTTAGTAACTACATCAAAAGGACTCGAGAAGACGATTCCAAAAATATTACTTACTAGCTGTGAGAGAGATGGGCAAAGATCGTCACTCACTGGACTCCTGAGGGAGGACATCGCCGTCGAGGCAGGCCACGGCGAAAGTGGTGTAACGATCTGATAAGGTTTGCAGGGCCAACATGGCCAGAGATCGCACAAGACAGGGAGGTTTGGAAGGAAAAAGGGGAGGCCTTTGCCCAGCAGTGGGACACAATGTAGGCTAGGTAATAATAATAAAAGTTAAACTCCCTTCGACCCGATGCGTTCCATCGCCCTCCCGTACTATTACTTCGTTTTCGCTTATCGTTCTTTCAGACTTTTTTTCCTTTTGTTCGGCTCATAAGGGTCGTAGCGTTATGTTAAATAGCCTATAACCACCCTCGAGAATTGAGCTACCAAATGCAAAAATAATTTTTCAAATCCCACTTTTTGTCACTATTTCATGGGTTTTTTTTTACGCGGAACCCTAATTATTTTTCTAAAATAAAAATAGCCTAAGTTACTCCTCATAACATCAGCTACCTGCCAGTGAAAGTACCGTCAAAATCGGTTCAGCCGTTTTGGAGATTACCCGGAACAAACAGACAGAGACAAAAATTTTAAAATCTGAAAAAAAAAGAACCGTACATATGCATTTATTAAAAAGTTGTTATTTTGACATTAAAAACAGACACTTCAATTTTATTTATTTGTATAAGTAGATGACCATGATCATTTGTTTATTTTTATTGGTTCACCAACAATTGTTTACATTGGTTTTATTCTAAAGACAACATGCAATTGTGTGATGGATGCAACAGTGCAACAATCACTTACTATAGTATAGTTAAAATCTCGCTGCAGACTTGGTCATAAATCATAATCGGAGTAGGGATGTGCGATAGTTGCGCGCGCTCAAGGCCATTATCGATAACAGAATCATTAAGGTTATCACGTAAACATACTGCATTCATTAAGTATGCAGGGTAACTAATGGGTACTAATGTGTTTTTACGAGACTTCCTTCTCGTAAGAACACATTAGTATCCATTAGTTAATTCATTTATAATATATACGTTCTTTTGTTTATATATTTAATATACTTTGTAGTAAATTTGGTAATAAAATAAAAAAAATGTGTATTTATTTCTATCACCCATTTATAAATATATAAAACTATCGATATCACTCATCGACTGCAGTAATGCACAGGACTACGTGTGGGCGTAGCCTGCCCATAAGGCCCGTGTGTGGGAAAGAGAGCGAAACACTCGAATGATTTATGACCGAGTCTGCAGCGAGATTTTAACTGTAGTTTAGTCCAGTAATCTTGTCGCCTGAAAGGGGAGGTATACCTTGCGTCAAATCCGGTAGTTCTGATTTTTGTTGTTGACTTCATTTTGATGTTGGCCCAATGAATAGAATAATCCAAGTTTGAAACCAACGATGCAATGTTTGATGATAAATAAATATTACCTTTATAATACGTCATTGTTTGAAACCTCGAGCGCCGAACGCAACCTTGTCATAAATAGAAAAAACCGCGAAGTGTTTTACCT
The DNA here is from genome assembly GCA_946251885.1 of Cosmia pyralina. Lineage (NCBI taxonomy): Eukaryota > Metazoa > Arthropoda > Insecta > Lepidoptera > Noctuidae > Cosmia > Cosmia pyralina. Next base: position 10,324,165 of record OX276371.1, on the reverse strand, counting down.
TTATGTCAGTTTTTGGCAATTATAAGCATACTAGCTGCGCCCCGTGGTTTCACCCGCGTAGACCGGGATAAAAAGTAGCATATGTGTTAATCCGGGGTGTCAGCTACCTACATACCAATTTTTTTCAAAATTGGTCCAGCCGTTTGAGCGTGAAGAAGTTTTTTTTGTTTTTTATTAGTGTGATAGGACTTGTTTTTCGATCCTGCGCAGTACGTTTATAAAATAGACTGAATTTGCTACAATATCTTCGTCCGCGTCAAATTTCTTGTACTTACCCCCGATCCACCCCGTCGCATCGCATCGCCAGCCCGCGCTATTACTTCGATTTCGCTTAGCGTTCTTTCTGACATTTTTTTCATTTTGCTCGGCTCCTAAGGGTCGTAGCGTGATGTTAAATAGCCTTCCTCAAGAACTGGGCTATCAAATGCAAAAAGAATTTTTCAAACGGATTTGAAAAATTCATCATTCATTCATTTTTTTTTACCAGTCGGAACTGGTAGTTCCAGAGATTACTTGACCATAACGTTTGAACATTTAAGTCAGTCGATGTTTGGCCATATCATGAAACGAAACCAAACCAACGAATAGTCGGTTCATAAACTATGATCATCTTAGAAATGGCCATATCGTGACGGAAAAAACCCAGCTGACCACTGGGCAAATCGCAAAGTAGTTGCATTTCACGCCGCTTGTTGGACCCGACCAAATGTGTTAGGTTAGAACTGTGACCAACTGCACACGAGCCGAGCGAGCGAAGCGAGTGGTGCCGCGGCGGTGGCCGGCATACGCTACATCCAAGATTCCAAGTTGGTCGCAGTTACTTGGGTATTTAGGATTTTTAGAACCCATGCACAACAAAAAAAAGCAACATCAACGCCTCTACCGGTGGATATAGATCTAACTATTTTACGATATGATTATGTTTGGCCACATCTGAAGTAGTCGTGCGTTTAACCGTTCATATCGTCAAACGATGAGTGACCTGGCCAGACCACATTATGATGTGACCAGCAAAGAAAGAAAAATATTTTATTTAGGACACGCACAGGAAATACAGTTAAGAAGGAACATAAATAAAAGTAATAAAATAAACATTAAAAAACTAAAAAAAATTAAAAAAAAGACCTGCAGCGGTCGATGTTCTGTTTTTCATGAAATAAGTACAGACGCCAGCCACCCGAAACTGTCAAATCTTCCCAATCAACCTTAAACCTAATGCTTTAGCGATAAAGATGAAAATCAATTGAAACAATATCATTATTGGAATGTATTTTCTTTCTTTCTTTATTAAATAAATATGACAGATTGTAGTAGCTTGATGTGCTGGTCTCTGCACATTGTACAATAAAACGGAAATGGTCGAACACTTCATGATATAGTCAATTCTAAGATCCGGCAGCGACATATTCCATAAACGCTTTTTTCCCACGAGGGTAGGCAAAAACTGCAGTACGCCACCTGCTACGATCCTTACATACTCCTTTTGTTTCGTTTATGTTGATTCATCTGGTTACAATTTCTCTAATCCTTATTATATTTTGTCCACAGAGAAATACCCACAAATTAAGAAGCTCTTCGGCTACGACCCTAACTTCAAATGGGTGGTGACTGCCATGGTGTTGGTACAGATCATCTCTCTGCCGTTCGTGACACAGCTCAGCTGGCCTATGATGCTGCTGGTGGCCTACTGCTTCGGGGGTGTTATTAATCATTCTCTTATGCTAGGTAAGTGTGCCCATCATTAGTATCTAGTTAAAGTACCTCTTATGATCTACCCAAAAGTTCTTTCTCTTTGTAAAATTCTCGTTTTGGATCATTTAGCTAATCCATGCGTCAGGTTCGTGAACAAGCGCTATCAGTGAAGGCTGGTCATACCTTAGCGGCCACGGCTTATTTTAATTTAATTTAAATATTTGAATTGTTTTTTTTAAGGACGCTTTTAACGTTCTGCATCGTTCTCACATGTAAAATTTCAACTTGAATGATGTAACCATTATTTTGTAACCATATCTTGATTGAAAAGAGTGTCCGTGGAGTTTCTTGCCCGTTCTTCTCCATAGGTACCTACTATGCTTTGGAATGGGCGCCTAGCTTCATCTTTCTGACTGACCGACCCCTTGACAATTCAAAAGTGCCTGTAATTGGTTTAATTGAAATAAATGCTTTGAGTTTGAGTTTGAGTTGGGTCGTTGAGTTAAGAAATAACGAAGATAAAGTTATTTGAACCATGTTAAGGAAAGTCTTTGACCAGTGCAGTGATGACTTACGGCACTGCGTTATTAGAAGACTAAAAGCCACCCAAAGGGCAATGGCTATGCAATGCCTTAAGAATTGCCAAACTAAAGTGGCAGTTGGCAGGGCACATTGCTCGCAGAACATCTGGCCATCTGGCCGATGGGACCGAAAGGTTCTGGAGTGGCGACCGCGTACCGGAAGACGTAGCGTTGGAAAGCCTCCTACAAGATGGACTGATAACCTATTAAAGGCCGCAGGAATCCGCTGGATGCGGGAAGAACCGGGTGAAGTGGCGGTGCTTGGGAGAAGCTTACATCCAGCAGTAGACTCCTTTCGGCTGATGATGATGAGATTAAGGCTACATTCAGCTACATGTTGACTGACTCATGGGTGCTAACTACCGGGGCAGGTCCACTTAAATCTGTATGCTTTTGTCCTTAAAATACCAGCCAGGTTATCTTATGAGCTGATCATAAGAAAACCATCGGCTCCTGAGTTTGTTCCGGAATTTCTTCTCAGAGATCGTCGCTAGGAAACGTTCTCTGCAGGACATAGGCCTTCCCCAAGCAACTAGCGAATTCCGGAGATCTTAGCCAAGTCGTCGGTCCATGTTATGAGACCTACCCATACTGCGACTAGAAGTGGTGGCAGCATCATATAGCTGCAAACATAATTTGGCAATATGAGCCATTGGTGCCGATTCTCTTGTGAACGCACTAAACTAAAATTAGAGAATCGCTATCTTTTACTAACAGGCAGCGCGAGAAAAGGACGGCTATAGCTATGAACTAAGTTGGAGATGTCAAACTAGTTCACGCCTTACGCTTCACCGTGTTTTTTAGTCGACATGTGTTTACGTGTCGTCTAAATGTCTATGGAAAAATTAGTTCTAACTAATTTGACAGCTCTAATTTACTTCCCTCCCTTTCTTGTCATAATAGAGAGAAAAAGTTAGCAATACTTAGCCTAAATTAAGTTTAGTTTGTGCACAACAGAATCGGCACCATTATTGACTCTGTCCATTATAGGTATAAGGTTCCATTAAAATTGATGGACAAACTTTTAGAAATATATCAGACCACCAAAATAAGGACAATGGTAGAAAACATAATAAGAAAAAACTTTTTTACAAAAAAATACAACCGACTTCCAAAAACAACACTACAAAGTGAAAAATAACTTTAATTTCGGAAGTCTGTGTTTGGTTATTGTATTTTCGTTTTTTGCCACCGACTTCCGAAATTAGAGTTATTTTTCACTTTGTAATGTTGTTTTTGGAAGTCGGTTGTTTTTTTTTTTTTTTAGTTTTTATTTTCCACTTTTTAGTTGTGGTTCCAACCCCACACAAATTCTAATACCACTACCTGCAAAAGAAATTAGAACATCATCCATATAAAAGTGGGGAAAAAAATACGTATTATTGAAGCTACGAGTAACTCAAAAACTACCCAAGCAAAATTAATCAATTTTATATGGGACCAACTTTGAGCTAAACCCTATCGAATAAAACATTTTTTTTTTTCAAATCGGGCGATTCTGTAAAAAAGTTATGCGTGGTCAACTGGTCATACATAAAAAAAAAAAAAACACCGTGTGGAATTGAGAACCTCGTCCTTTTTTTTCGTCGGTTAAAAACGCATTAGATACTTAAAAGAAAAATCAGCTAACGAAAGTACCTACCTACACTAAGAATTGGTTACCTACCCAATGCACACACATCCATGTCTTTGTTATCTGTTCTCATAATTCTGATACTACAAATGTGCAGGCGCACGTGACCACGTCACCGCCCGCGCCCGCCGCGTTTAATAGGGTTCCGTAGCCAAATGGCAAAAATCGGAACCCCTTATGGATTCGTCATGTCTGTCTGTCTATCCGTCCGTATGTCACAGCCACTTTTTTCAGAAACTATAAGAACTATACTGGTATTCTGTGAACCGCATTAAGATTTTCACACAAAAATAGAAAAACAAACAATAACTTTTGGGGGTTCCCCCATGCTTAGAACTGAAACTCAAAAATTTTTTTTCATTAAACCCATACGTGTGGGGTATCTATTGATAGGTCTTCAAAAATGATTTTGAGGTTTCTAATATAATTTTTTCTAAACTGAACAGTTTGCGCGAGAGACACTTCCAAAGTGGTAAAATGTGTGTGTCCCTGTAACTTCTAAAATAAGAGAATGATAAAACTAAAAAAAAAATATATGATGAACATTAACCATGTAAACTTCCACCGAAAATTGGTTTGAACGAGATCTAGTAAGTAGTTTTTATTTAATACGTCATAAATCGTAAACCGCAATTTAACTTTCATTCAATCAAACGAACTACAAGAACTTTTATATTATGTTACGTGCTGCTACGGAACCCTTCATGGGCGAGTCCGACCGGTTTTTTTTTTTTGCTTCGATGTCTTTGGTTAGACGTACTGAACGCTGTGTATTTGTACATGTTTTTTTTTTTGCTTCGGTATCTTTGGTTAGACGTACTGAACGCTGTGTATTTGTACATCTATTTTTTTTTTTTTGCTTCGATATCTTTGGTTAGACGTACTGAACGCTGTGTATTTGTACATCTGTTTTTTTTTTTGCTTCGATATCTTTGGTTAGACGTACTGAACGCTGTGTATTTGGACATCTGTTTTTTTTTTTGCTTCGGTATCTTTGGTTAGACGTACTGAACGCTGTGTATTTGGACATCTGTTTTTTTTTTGCTTCGATATCTTTGGTTAGACGTACTGAACGCTGAGTATTTGTACATCTATTTTTTTTTTGCTTCGATATCTTTGGTTAGACGTACTGAACGCTGTGTATTTGGACATCTGTTTTTTTTTTGCTTCGATATCTTTGTTTAGACGTACTGAACGCTGTGTATTTGTACATCTATTTTAATGCGACCATAAATAACGTCTCATTTACCACTCCCAAGAGCCAGTCATCATTCTGCTGCCCTTATCCTAATTAACCGGATATCATATCATCCGATAAGAGCTCTTAAGTCCTATATGATACAGACGCTAATAGCTTAGCTCCTTCAAAAACTCGAATCGTCATCCACTCCTTCCATTGAGGACCTCTCAGAGATACGCCTACTTGGAATTAAACAAACTATTACTGTTATACTGATAACAGGCTATCAGGTAATTCTTGTAATCACGGCACTTGAAATATGTGTCGTTATCAGCCGTATCTTATCGACGACGTTATTAACTGTTTAGAGAGGAAATAACTGTGGGGAGAGCTATCGAAATGATAAAAAGATCAAGTCCTAATTTATGTAAAAATTTCATCATGAAAACCTCACCTTGGGGTGAAGTGAGCTGTCAATAGTGTCAACCCCTACCATCAGGTGTTTACCTACGTACCAATTGCACCAATGAAGCCAAACGCGAACAGCACATCTAAACTACGTTCAGGAGTTGTCAGTGTCAATATTCCATAGCAATGATGACACTGGCAGCTCTTGAATGCAGTTAGGTGCTGATCGCGTTCAGTTTCATTGGTGAAATCCGCCCTAAGTTTTCACTGAGATTTTTACAGAATAGACCGGCTGTTGTATCACTGTGTTGTAGTGATCGCATCTATCGTGTTTTAAAATAAAACGCACTGTATTGAATCAAGCGGTTTTCCCCACAGAAAAGGTAATCTTTATCTGTTCTGTGGTTTTCCCGCAAACACTTTCGATCAAACTCGTATCCATCAATCCCTCTCAGTGTTGCCAACATTCCTGACATTTTACAAAAAATATTATTAATTTAGTAATCGACTAACTTAGCTCGATATGAATGAACACAATATCAACAAACATTTTATAACTATCTAGTAAATAATATAAATTCTTAACACGTGGAATGGTGGTAATAGGATGTAACCTGTCTGATTTTTAATTCGACGGAATTCTGACATTTCAGATGTGTGTTACCAATAATAAAACTGTGCTACTAAAAACGGAACGCACTAAGCGAAATAAAAAAAAATATTTCATGAATTTCTTGGTCTCAATTAAAAACTAAAACTTAAAAATTGACAGATAATTTTAAAATGATAATCAGATTCTTTATTATCAAATTATTGAAGTTACAACAATTAGTAAGGTAATTATTTTTCTTTCACAGGAATCCCTGTCCACTAATCCATAGGTTACAAACCTTTTTTAGCAATACATTGTTGTTTGTAAAATCTTCGCTTCTTGTAACTACAGACAGACAGCGATGATGATATTAGTGATAATGATACCTAAATAAATAATTAAATTTAAAAAATATGTTCTTTTACTCTCTTTTCCATTTAGCCGTATAAAATTAATATTTTGTTAGTGTGCATTGAATGCACAGAACAAACACTATTTACATTGTCTGAAAGTTTACTTAATCTCATTCTCTTTCATATTTTTGTCATTTTATATCCAAAAATGTAGTTATTTAAATAACTTTTATAAGTTATTTAACACACACACAGAAATACACACACACACACATACACACACAACACACACACAACACACACACACACACACACACACACACACACACAGATACACACACAGATACACACACACATATCATATACACACATATCATAATACACACACACACACAGATATCAGATGTACACAGATATCATAACTCTTGTATAAACAAGACAGAAAAGGTTTATGATATCTGAAGTGTCAAAAAATGACAGCTATCAGAATTCCGTCGAATTAAAAATCAGACTGTAGTTTCACTGACTGACCTGACTGTTCAATTGAAAGCCTTCGTTCACAAGTCACATTTAAACTTCTGGCATTAGCATAATATTGTATTTATTCATGAACTATAAGAGCTGGTGGTAGTCTGTCCGCCCACCGAGTGATTTCAGGGAAGACGGCGCACAGCGGTCACGTGCTGTCTTGCACTCCTGCACGGTTAGGTTTTGGGGAGACCTGTTTATAGTCTCTCCAGGGATTTGCCCTAACAGGTATTGCACACAGGGGGTTTTGGATCGGTCTTTTGAGAGGTAACGGTGCTCCCTTCCATGTGGACAACTGGGGTGGTTTTAGTGAGAAGCACTGGCTCCTTTTAGTGAGGTAAAAATCCCACACTCTCCAGTTCCCGGACTTATTCCCAAAGCCTTGGAGCCTTTTGAAGGTTTCATCCCGAAAAAAAAAAACCGGTCAAGAGCGAGTCGGGCTCGCGCTTCGAGGGTTCCGTTCCGATTTCTGAAAAAGTGTGTGATAACGTTATCAAATTGTGGCTGAGCCAGTGAGTAAGCAGCAGTAGTGGTGGTGGTGGTAACGGTCGCGACTTACGAGTTTTAGGTCGTAGATTACGCGGAGAAAAGTCTTTAGTCCGTGGTAGGCTCGGACCCAGACCATCGCGTTACTTTGTATAAATTATTTCATCACCACTGCTCTTAAAAGGGTGAAGGAGAACGTCATGAGGAAACCGACATGTCTTAGAACCAAGAATTTGTAGTCATGTGATATCTACCAACCCGCACTGGGCCCGCGTGGTGGATTACGGCCCACTCCCTCTCACACCGAAAGGAGGCCTGTGTCTCAGCAGTGGGAACATTATAGGCTGATATATTAGGTTGGGGAAAAAGTCCTTTCGCATTATAGTATGTATGAACTTAAAATAAAATCTCTTTGGCTATACTATTTGTATCTGGCTGGTTTTGATATCATTGAAAGTTTAAATTTTAAAGAACATAATTCCAAATTCAAATTAGGAAAATGTGTGATTTTCATTTGTTTTTCGTACTGTCAAGATGAGTGAATCTAATGAAGAAATTCGATACATTTTAAAATTTTACTACAAAAAAGGTAAAAATGCAACGCAAGCCGCGAAAAAAATTTGCGATGTTTATGGACCCAGTGCAGTATCTGTGAGAGTAGCACAAATTTGATTTAAGCGTTTTCAATCCGGAAATTTTGATGTCAAAGATGCACGTCGCTCTGGTCGCCCTATTACGGATAAAATGGATGCCATTTTTCAAAAAGTGGAGCAAGATCGGCATATCAGTAGTTACAACGTAGCTGAAGAACTGGGAATTGACCACAAAACAGTTTTGGCGCATTTGAAAAAAACTGGGTACACAAAAAAGCTCGATATTTGGGTACCTCACGAGCTCACTGAAAGAAACCTAATGAATCGTGTACTCATTTGTGATTCTTTATTACGACGTAATGAAACCGAATCATTTTTGAAGAAGCTGATAACTGGTGATGAAAAGTGGATCACGTACGACAAGAACGTGCGAAAAATGTCGTGGTCAAAGGCCGGTCAGGCTTCACAGACTGTGGCTTAAGCCGGGTTAACTCGCAACAAGGTGATGCTGTGTGTGTGGTGGGATTGGAAGGGCATTATTCATTATGAGCTGTTACCACCAGGCAGGACCATCGATTCTGAACTCTACTGCGAACAACTGATGAGATTAAAGCATGAAGTTGAGAGAAAGCGGCCGGAATTAATCAACAGAAGGGGTGTGGTTTTTCATCATGATAACGCTAGACCTCACACATCTTTAGCCACTCAGCAAAAATTAAGAGAGTTTGGCTGGGAGGTGTTAATGCATCCGCCGTATAGTCCTGACCTTGCACCTTCAGATTTCCACCTGTTTCGGTCTCTTCAGAATTCTTTAGGCAGTGTCAGGTTAACATCATGAGAGGACTGCCAAAACCACTTGTCGCGGTATTTTGATCAGAAGTCCCAAAATTTCTATAGCAATGGGATCATATCCCTACCTACAAGATGGCAAAAAGTTATCGAACAAAATGGTACTTACATACTTTAGATAAATGTAAATAATGTATATTAAAAAATGTTTTGAATTTTCTTAAAAAATGCGAAGAAACTTTTTCCCCAACCTATTACTTATGCAGTGAGTCAAAATCAAAATATTTTTTTTTAAGTGCCCATGTAGGTATATACATGGGCACTTAAAAAAAAGAAGAAGAAGCTTAGAAGCTAGGTGCACTTACTTCGGATTCAGCATTCAGATGAAATATGGCACACTGGTTGACCAAGACTTAGGATATATTAGGTCTTTACCTATGAAATTGCCGTTCTGCAGTACTGGCCATTTCAAATCAAAATAATTTTTGTTTGGCTAAGAATTCTAATTTCAAATTTTATTTTAAAAACATGGATTTTTTTTTCCAAAAGTAGTCATTTGTTTATTGATTAGTGTTACATTTTCATCGCATTTCAATCATTTTCGTCATCATGGATACGTTAAAAATTCGAGTAATTATGGAATATGAGTACCGTCGTGGCAGCAACGCGGCACAAGCGGCACGCAACATCAACGACGTTTACGGAAATAACACTACAAACCAACGCAGCACTTGTTGGTTTGCTCGCTTCCGTTCTGGAAATTTCGACCTGAAAAATGAACCTCGCGGTCGTCCGAAGACTTTGGTCTACAATGACGAATTAAAGGCGATTGTGGAAGCTGATGATACACAATCTACGGCTGAATTAGCAGCAGCTTTCGACGTTAGCGTCAAAACAATATTGGTCCATTTGCGTCAAATTGGCAAGGTAAAAAAGCTTGACAAATGGGTGCCCCACGAACTCAATGATCGCCAGCGCGAAGTACGCGTCGAGACGTGCCTTGCACTGCTCAACAGACACACAAATGAAGGAATTTTGAACCGCATTGTTACCTACGATGAAACATTGATTCTGTTTGATAACCGCAAGCGCTCAGCAAGTTGGTTGGATCCTGGTTCAGCACCTAAACAATGCCCTAAACGAAAACTTGCCCCTAGAAAAGTGATGGTCACTGTTTGTTGGTCTAGCGCCGGTGTGATTCATCACAGCTTCTTACCAAACGGGGTGAGCATTACTTCAGATGTGTACTGTGAAGAACTGAACACAATGATGGAGAAGCTGGCACATCTCCAACCAGCATTGGTCAATCGCTCGTCTCCGCTGCTCCTGCACGACAACGCGCGACCTCATACTGCACAGCAGACGGTCTCCAAGTTGCAAGAACTGGGGTTGGAAGCTCTCCGTCATCCGCCCTACTCACCAGACCTTGCGCCTACAGACTACTACTTTTTCCAGAATTTGGATAACTTCTTGGCGGGAAAAAAATTCAATACCCGAGAGGCAGTACAAAATGCGTTTGAAGAATTTGTTGCCTCCCGTCCAGCTGATTTCTTTAAGAAGGGCATCAATAAACTGCCACTGCGTTGGCAAAGATGCATTGATTGCATGGGTGATTACTTCGATTAATACAAATAAAAAATGCATGAAAAAAATTCGTTTAAATTTTTTCATACAAAACAGCAATTTCATAGGTAAAGACCTATTATGACATAGCATACTTTTTATCCCGGTAGTAGATAATAGTAGTATTAGTTGTTAATTAGATAATAATACCACAGTCTATACATCATACAGTTGTACTTGTCCGAAGAGAGCCCGAGCTGCTTACGTAGTTCGCCGAACTTCGTATGCAGCTGTATGACGACTGTGATAATACTCTTTAAATATTATATCAGTTCAGATTTTTTATGAATACTTTGCTCAATAATTAAGGCTCGTTCAAGCAGGCGCGACACGCGACACGAATCGCGGGCGACACAAAGGCACCGCTCGTCGCGCGACACGCGATGTCTTTGTGTCGCGCCTATTTGTAAGAGCCTTAAGATTAAAAAAACTGAAGTCTTATTACTATGTCGTGCCTATGTTTGAAAGATTTGCTTCCTCGGATATTACCTATTAATTGTAATGTACGAACTAAGACTGGTGACTCGTTGACTGAATAGGTAACTAATGCAATGATTGATCTGAAAGGATGACGTCACGCATTCGATTATTCGGTACAAAGTCTTCACTAGTTAACCATTTAATGGACTGGTATTCTAGAACGTTCGAGTCAGTCGCTCCATGTAAAATATTGGTATTCAGCTGCATCCGGTTAGACTGGAAGCCGACCCCAACATAGTTGGGAAAAGGCTTGGCAGATGATAATTCTAGAACATTCGAGTCGTAATTGAAAACGTTTTTACAAACTTTTATTTAGTTTCACCTATCCCGATGTCTGTCTGTGATCGAATCTTGCAAGTTAAATTTGAGCCACTTCCCGGTTTCCGATTGAGCTGAAGTCTTCCATGCATATGTAAATCGAATGACAATGCAATATTATTATGACATGGAGCTGATCTGATGATGGAGCCGGAAGGTGGCCATGGGAACTCGGTAATAAAACGACGCAACCCTATCTAGTTTGGGCTCATTTGATTTGTCTTGACAAGGACTCTGTCCTAGATGATATCCAGATTAATAACAGAATAGAATAGAATAGAATACTCTTTATTATGCACACCATTTAAACTACTGGTTACAATTTTACAATGTTGAAATTTTACATACGAGTGACACAATGGGCGGTCTTATCGCTAAAAGCGATCTACAACACACAACAGTTTTTTTTTTTTTTTAATAATACGCTTATTTGTTAGCAATAACGCATAACATCAAGCATGTAATCCCTAAAGGGTTGCCAGTTATTTCATAAGTCCCATGTAATAGGGGGTGAGCCTATTGCCATCAACCGGGCACAAATCCTGACTCCGGGCTGCTGCTGAGAAATTCCAGATGGAAAACACAATAACACTTTGCCCGACTCGGGAATCTAACCCAGGACCTCATGTTCAGCACAATAAATTATATTCTACTAGCTTTTGCCCGCGGCCTCGCCCGCGTGGTGTTTGGATATTACCCCACGGGAACTTACAACCGGGTTAAAAAGTATCCTATGTCGTAATCCAGGTCATGGTCTACCAATGTGCCAAATTTCATCCAAATCCGTTCAGCCGTTTTACCGTGAAAGTGTAACAAACAAACAAACTCACTTTCTTATTTATTACTTAACTAGCTTTTGCCCGCGGCTTCGCTCGCGTTAATTCGGGTTGCACTCGCTTCTAATACACAATATAATTCAATCATGATTCGAAAGACACGTGGCGCCATCTATTATCATAAGAACGTCATTGTTACTTTCCTCGGGAACAGTACTTTTTTTCGGGATGAAAGGTACCCTATGTTCCTTTCTGTACACCTGACAACGTATATGCATTTCATGATGATCTGTTCAGTGGTTTAGGCGTGAAAAGGTAACAAACAAACTTATTTTCGCATTGCTTACTGCTTCACTGCGACTAGGAGCTCCTTCTTGTTCTCCTCATCGCTGTCACTGTGGTGAAGTTGTCAACAGCCTCGGACACCACGGCCTATCTTGCAAAAGAAGTGCGGGTCGCTTTTCGCGGCATGCGAACATCAATGACATCATCCGACGAGCCCTTGTCACCGTCGGCGTTCCAGCTGTATTAGAACCCAATGGCTTGGTACGTGACCATGGCAAGAGACCGGACGGCATGTCTTTATTTCCATGGAAGGTGGGAAGGCCTTTAGTGTGGGACGCAACCTGCGTCGATACTCTTGCGTCATCCCATCTTCCTGGCTCGGCGTGCTGTGCTGGCACTGCTGCTGCGGCTGCGGAAAACCTCAAGCGGCGAAAGTATAATAACCTTATCGGTAATTATATTTTCGAGCCGTTTGGGGTTGAAACCCTTGGGCCGTGGGGTCCGAGTGCTCATGGTTTATTCAACGAAATCTCCAAGCAGCTGGTTGACACTTCCCGTGACCCAAGGGCTGGCTTTTACCTTGGCCAGAGGCTTAGCATTACCATACAACGTGGCAATGCCGCCAGTCTCTTGGGTACTTTACCAGTCGACAACGATGCGGAAGAATTTTTCGATGCCATATTTTAGTTTTTTTTAGTTTTAGTTATGTTAGGATATAATTTTGTTATTTTTAGGTTATGTTTATATTACATTTAAATTACTATGTACATATAATAATAGGTACATATTACGCTTTTGCATTTATAATATTAGTTAGTATTAGGATTGTTAGGATAAATAAGTATTACTTAGTTAGGATTTTATAGAATTTAATAGATTTACTAAGTTTCCAGTCTTTCAAACCGTCAGACCTAAACAATCATAAATACTCACAATACTAGGTATCATTAATGTTGCGTGAATTATTTATGTTCCATTCGTCCGTTCCTTCTGAAGGCCGCTATTACTCATTCTCGTGTAGTGAAAACGTTAATGGCGGCTGTAAAGTCTGTACACGCTCGTCTCGTCTCGTCTCGTGTTTGTCGACACGCTTCCGAGAGCGTAGAGGGCCGCGAGACGCGACGCGAGCGACGCGACGAGGCCGAGCGCACCATAGGCTATCAAGCTATAATTTCCAGTTTACACTGACCTCTCATTGTAAGGAAATTCTATACAATGCGAGATCAGCTTATACTGGGAATGTATAGGTTAAAACCCAGTTACCACCCATTTCGACCCGGGTTATCACCCATTTCTGTGGGTGAAAACTGATTCCGTTGGTTTAATACATGCAGGACAACGGGTGGAACGCGGGGGGTGCGGGAGGGCGCAACGTGCGCGCCGAACATTCAGGGATTCCCGTGCGTCCCTCTCCCCGTACGCCCACCCCGTATCTTACGCGACGTTTAATGTTCACTCACTTTGTCGATCATTGCATTGAGTGCACGTCTATAATTTGACTTTTAAACCATATTTCAGCATTTTGCTACACTGTGATTTGGATTATAAACCTGATTGACCTTCGCTTGTATAAATTGACACCGATTAGATTCTGAATTGGATTTACAAACATTGTCCTGCTTTTGCGGAAGGACTTAACCTAAGCTGAGTAGGCAGAGTATAAAAACATACAGTAGGACGACGCCTTTGATATCGTGGTAAATGCCGACAACGTCTAGACATTGTCGCAACAGCTAGGGTTGTCCCAAGTAAACGACATTCATTAATTAATTTGCTTATTTGAGAACAACGTTGTCGTCAACATTATTATTATTATAAACGACCTTTGAGATTTGAATGTCTGCTTATTTCTTACGTTTTATTTTTGAATTATTTAATTATTTTTCTCTTCAGTTTATTTTTTTCGATATAGATGTCATTCTCATGGTTTTCGAGGTGGCTGATAACGATAACGGGGTTAAAATCAAAATTCAAAATGTCGGCTGCAAAAATTTCATGGTTTTTGAGGACGCTAAAGCGATAGTGAAGTCAAAATGAAAATCCAACATGGCAGCTGCGAAAATTTTCAAATTTTTCGTCATGGGTGTCATTTCCATGGTTTTTGAGGTCGCTGAAAACAACAATGAGGTCAAAATGAAAATCCAAGATAGCGGCTGCGAAAATTTTCAATTTTTTTGTCAAAATCCATTTTGATTTTGAGCCTATTATCGGCTTTAGAGTCCTCGAAAGCAATGGAAACGACACCCATGACGAAAAATTTGGTAAAATTTTCGCAGCCGCTATCTTGAATTTTCATTTTGACTTAATTAAGTCGAACGAACGATAATTATCGTTTTCAGCGACCTTAAAAACCATGAAAATGACACCCATGACGAAAATTTTCAAAATTTCCGCAGCCGCCATCTTGGATTTTGATGTTGACCTCATTATCGTTTTCTGCACCCTCGAAAACCATGGATATGACACCTCTGACGAAACATTTGAAAATTTTTGTAGCCGCCATCTTGGATTTTCATTTTGACCTCATTATCGTTTTCAGCTACCTCATAGACCATGAAAATGACACCCATGCCGAAAAATTTTTAAATTTTCGCAGCTGCCATGTTGAAATTTCATTTTGACTTCACTATCGGCTTTAGCGTTTTCGTCCTCCTTTATGGAAACGACTCCCATGACGAAAAATTAAAAAAAAATAGCAGCCGCCATCTTGAATCTTGAGTTTGACCCGTTTAACGTTATCAGCGACCTCAAAAACCATGAAAGACACCCATGTCGAAAAAAAAATAAAAATAAACGGAAAAGAAATCATCATTCTCCTGCCCTTGTCCTAATTTATTTTAGGTCAGCGCAACATGTCGTTTTTTTCCATACTTCTCTATTATTCGTCATCTCGGTAGTCATCCCCTTTCTAGCCATGTCATCTTTCACACAATCTATCCATCGTTTCTTTGGTCTTCCATTACTCTTATAGCCATCGACATTTTCCTCACTCCTCCGCATCACATGCCCATACCATGACAACCGATTTCCGCATAGCTTTTCAGTCACCGGTGCCGGTGCAATAAACGGAAATGAAACATAAAACAATAATTAGTAAAAAAAACTTGAGAAAGAAATAAGCAAGCAGGCACTTAAATGTTACATATTATTATGTCGTATCTCTGTATTTTTCTCTGTACATAAATTAAACGACTGTATGATTATATGATAACTGTGGTATTAAATTCAAATTAGTTTTTGATTTTACATTTTTGCATTCCAGCATGACTTTTCGAAGTTAAAATCACTCAAGGGCACAGTTTGTCAGCTACAGCCTGATGTCAAAAAGTGATTTTGGGTTATTGTATAATCATTTTATTTTACTCGTACTAATTTGCATATACTAACTATAATTTAATAAAATTTTCGTGGTTTTGCAAGTAAATGTTTGATTTTGAGTTTAATCTTTTTTTGCTAGGTAAAATTAATAAAAATAGATGAAAAATAAAAGACCATAAAACCATTCGATGCTTATGCGTCCAAATTTGTGATCGCAGGCTTGCAAACCTCTAACCATACCTTTTAAATTATATTTTACGATAATCACTACGCAAACCGTTTTCACCCATCAAATCGGGTGGAAATGGGTTAAAACCCAAATCACCCGATTATAACCCAAATGGGAAGAATGGGTATTAACCTACTACCCATCTCTAGCTGTGCGTACAAACTCGTACTCGGCCTGTTTCGTCTTTCGTGGTGTTTCGACGAGCGTGTACAGTCACCATTAGAATTTTATAGATATATTGGCTGCTATCAGGAATTGCCCTTGAACTTTCTGGGTTTGTCTATACGTTGGGCAGTTTGGTGTTGAAATGTCAACCCTGTTTAAATAAAGGAAAGAAAATACATTTATCACAAACTAAAAGGCACAGTTGATGTTCAAAAAGGATCGCCTGTCTGTTCACAATGATGTGCTGGTGCCTACGCTTATGTATGGAAGTGAATGTTGGGTGTGGCAAAAGAAGCATGGAAGTAGAATATATGCTGTGGAAATGCGTTCCTTGCGAAGACTGTGTGGTGTGGCTGAAGAAAATTGAAAAGAGTATGCTTAGATGATATTCAGAAAGGTCAGGTGCGTAGTACTCGCAACCGGCGTGCGTGAATGACCAAATGTATGAACATAAACGAGGCAAAAGGAGTAATTGTAAGGATCGTAGTTGGGGCGTTCTGTAGTTTCTGCCTACCCCCTTGGGAAGAAGGCGTGAGTTTCAAGTATGTATTGTAAAGAATTTATAAACGTAAAGAAATAAAAGGAGAATAGACACGTAAACAAAATATAATTTAGGTAAATAAGATAAAAAATACAAATTATACACTTCTGGACACATCTATTGGCCCACCTTAGAGTTTAGGTTTCGATGGCCCCTACCGAAATATGATTGCTAGATTGAACAAAAACTGTTGATGCAGTTTTAAACCTGATACATTTTACCATCTTTTTCGATCGTATTGTTTTAAATTTGAATTCAGAATACCATACGACATGGAGCTACGCCTAACAAGTCGGATATGCGCCTTGTTAAAGGCAATTGATTTTTGAATAAAAAACATGTTTTATCAAATAAAGGTTTAATTTAATAACGCATGTTGCCTCCATGGGCATCTACCACAGCTCTCATACGATTAGGCATAGAGTTTATCAACCGCTCTATGAAATTTTGAGGGATCATCTCCCATTCCTCTTCTATGGCAGTTTTTAACTCCTGCATCGTCTGGGCAACTGGCTGACGAGCCCTAACACGTCTTTTTAGCTCGTCCCACATGTGCTCAATGGGGTTCATGTCTGGGCTTCTGGCTGGCCAGTCCATAACTGTGATGTTCACATCCCGAAGATATTCCCTGACGATGCCGGCCGCATGGGCTCTTGCATTATCATGCATAAAAAGGAAATTTGGGCCCACATAGTCCGCGTATGGTATCACGTGAGGTTCTAAGCACTCACGAATGTACCTTTCAGCATTTAATGTTGGCAGCCGTGGTCCTGTAACAACCTCAAGTTGAGTTTTGCCGCTCGCGGATATACCGCCCCAGACAGTCCATGAGCCACCGCCATAAGCAACCCTCTCTTCAAAGCAGCATTGTGCGAAACGCTCTCCCTTACGTCGGTAGACCTTCTTCCTTCCAGCATTGCCATGTAACACAATTTTAGACTCATCAGAAAAGAGTACACGGCTCCAATCTTGCTGTGTCCAATTTAAATGACTGCGTGCGAAATGAAGGCGCGCTGTTCGGTGGGCTCGCGTTAGTTTGGGGCCATTAGCTGGCTTGTGTGGTACCATATCGCGTTCTTTTAACCTTCTCCGAACAGTTCGAGCGCTCACAGATACTCCGTGGAAGTCGCGAAGTTGGTTTTGTATCTCAATGGAGGTAAGGTGACGATTTCTCAAGCTGGTCGTCACGATGAATCGATCCTGCCTTTCAGTTGTGACCCGAGATCGTGGCCTTCCTTGGCGACGAACAAAGCCGCCAGTCTCTAGGTACCTCCGATAAACATTTCGGACCGCAGATCGACTTAAATTAAGTTGAGCACTCACGTTTCTTTGGCTGTGTCCGGTCTGAATAAGTGCCACAGCTTGGGCGGCGACTTCAGGTGAAGTATCCATAGATTATTGATAGAACCTCACCTTAATGTTAAGAATAAGTAATGTTTGTTGCAAAACCAAAGATATCAATCACTTTTTCAAGAATTAAATCCAAGTAAACCAATAAAACCAAGTTTTCTTAGTATTCGATTGTTTGATATCAACAAACAGGCTCCAAATTGTCTTTTGTTTCTTTAAATTCTGTGTTCGAAATTCAAAAAAAGACTATTGAATGAAATTGTGAATGTGCCAGGTTCAAAACTGCATAAAAACTTTTTGCTCGACCTAATATAAAATTTTAGCTAGGACCAAACGAAACTGAAAATACAAGGTGGGCCAAAAGATGTGTCCAGAAGTGTAGTAAAAAAAACACTTCCCTACCTAACACACTCTCAGATTTTTAATAATACTAAACCCTCCTTTTGGGCTTCCCTGCAATCGGTTAAAAAGTAAGGGAAACATCTCCGTGACAAGAAGTCAAACTATACCTACTGACTGACTCGGGGTCTCCGTGCTGACGATACCGACCCGTGCGTGCTTCTTTGGAATTATCAGGCCTCAGCGCTGACGAGGCCTGATATCTGGCCTGCCCTGGTGCCGTACTTCAACTTTTTAACCAAGGAGGGTTTAGTATTATTAAAAATCGGAGAGTGTGTGTTAGGTAGGGAAATATTTTTTTTTTTACTGTAATTTGTATTTTTTTTATTTTATTTTCCTAAATTATATTTTGTTTACGTGTTTATTCGCCTTTTATTTCTTTAGGTTTATAGATTCGTTACAGTATGTAAAAGGCACACAATATATTATTCTGCAGAAGGAAGATTCGGTAGAAGGGTTCTTCGGTCTTCAGTACGTCAAGTAGTTCTCAGAAAACTGGATCTTTTTCTATTTTTCTTTGGTCACGACTGTCTTTCGTAGGTCTTTGACAGTCGTTGCGGGTAGTCAGAAGCCCAAACATCTGACAACCAGTCTCACGAAGGGGTATCGAGTTTGTTAACCAGTAATTGGGTTGTGGCGGTCAGATAGGCAGTCGCTCCATGTAAAATACTGGTATTCAGCTGCATCCGGTTAGACTGGAAGCCGACCCCAACATTGTTGGGAAAAGGCTAGGCAGATTGATTAATAGGTCAGCTTATACTGGGCATGTATAGCTTGTATGTAATGTTTTCGTGCGAACATAGAGCGTCGTTGTTAAATTTGTACATTTCGTCTGTAACATATTATTTGCCACGCCAACTCAAGGCCACTCAATGTTTGTCATTATCTGTAAGACGACACAGTCATCTTCTATGGAGATTATTGTATTAGTTACTCTTGTAAAGGATAAAATTAATATGCCAAGTCATCATTATCACAGGGAAGATGGCCTGCGATTCTCCTTACAAATGTATTCCTAGTTTTTCTTCCTCAATAATGCCTCTAGAGCAGCTATACTCAACCACGGTCCGCCAACCTTTCGCGAGTGGCCCACCCGTTGTAGCTTCAAATTCTATTAACAAACTACTTTTTTTTTTTTAAATCTTTATTGATTCACTTGGGGTTTTTATCCCAATGGATACGCCAACCCCATCATGCCTTATACTGACTTCTACGATGCAATGCTTTAAATTTAAATTAAATTAAAAGGAGAATTTTAATCAATATAGTACACCAACTCGCTAAATCTTTTCGCCACATCTGACTTCGGTTGTGCTAAAATTGATTGAATTAAACCTACCTGTGATATATTTAAATTAAACTCATTGATTAAATTTCTCCTTTCCTCTTGGTTGTTGACGCAATCCATCAGCAAATGATGTACATCCTCAAGTACATTGCATGTGTTGCAGTTGGGAGAACTTACTTTCTTCATGAGAAATGCAAACTTTGCCGATGGATAGTGTCCAGACCGTAATCTTAGAGCTAACTTCACATAACTTCTACTTAACCTGCTGCTGTCAAACCAGGGCACTTGAGGGAGCTCATTTTTAACTGTTTTGTACCATATTCCTTTGTCTGCTGACTTACTGTTAAAATTATGTTTGTTTCCAGTTATTAAAACTTTTCATTTTGAATTTTGAAACATATTCTAGGTAATCTGGTACAAAATTCAGCTCGACTCCTTCCTTCGCTGCCAATTTAGAAGAACAATCAGCCTCCTCATTACCCCGTAAACCAACATGCGCTGGAACCGATTGCAACTTCAACTCTATGCTATTTCCAATTAACTTGAAAATATGTTTTAAAATGTCGTAAGCAACAAACTACTTACTAAGCCAATTACCTATCAATATAAGACTGTTAAAAAATGTGCCCAAATTCTGCGTGCGTTATTTACATCGACATAATATCTTTGTGAATCATCCTATTCCAAAATGAAATAATTATGCAAAGAACACACAGAAACCGGCTTACAAGATTCACATCTCGTTGACGTATGTAGCGTGCAGTAATTACAAGCCAGATCTAGATGAAATAGTTCAAAAATGTTCCCAATATCATCGTTCTCGCTAAAATTTAAATAAACAATTAAACGTACTTAATAGATTTTTTCATTAACACCTAAATAACAGTTATTGTGATATATGTAGCGGCCCGCGGGACACAGATAAAATCCGAGTGGCCCAACAAAAAAAAATTTTGAGTATGGCTGCTCTAGATCTAGAGCAATATTTTTTTATTTTTCATAAAATCGAAGTCTGCTGTAGACAAGTCCCTGTCATTTCCTTTTTTTCAGGGAAAATATGACCCTCCAAAAATTACAAAAAATGCCCCATTTTTACCGCCGTAATTAGAGGACTACCAGACAAATTCTAACCGTCTTATTACAAAACAAGGTTCATCTTCAAACCCAGGTTTAAACCATGGACCCTTTTTTGAATTTTGAACTTAATTCCGACACATTAAGATGTCAATTTTACAAAACTGACAATTAGTACCGGACTAAGTGGTCAGTTTTGTATAAAGAACTGTATTTCTATCACAGCTAGGTTCTTATTACAAAAACTGGCTCGGTGGTTTAAACCATGACAGAAGAAAAACCTCGTTTTGTAATAAAACCATAAAAGTTTTTAACATAAAGACAATGATAGGAACCTAGACATACTCTTTCTTAAAATTTTTATGAAAAAAAAAATTTAATCGGCACAGTTTTCGAGGAGAGAATAAAAACTTTTTACAAAAAAATAGAACCGACTTCCAAAAACAATACTACAAAGTGAAAAATAACTTTAATTTCGGAAGTCGGTGTCTAGTTAAATGTATTTTCGTTTTTTGCCACCGACTTCCGAAATTAAAGTCATTTTTCACTTTGTAGAGTTGTTTTTGGAAGTCGGTTGTATTTTTTTGTAAAAAAGTTTTTATTTTTCACTTTTTAGTTGTGGTACCTAACCCACACAAATTCTAATACCACTACCTGCAAAACAAACTAGAACATCATCCATATAAAAGTGGGGAAAAAATACGTATTATTGAAGCTAACTCAAAAACCACCAAAGCAAAGTTAATCAATTTTATATGGGACCAACTGTGATGTATACACTCTCGAATAAAACAAAAAAAAATCCAAATCGGTCCAGCCATCTTCGAGTAATCGGGGAACATACATAAAAAAAAAAAAAAAAAAAGGTTCCGACGAATTGAGAACCTCCTCCTTTTTGAAGTCGGTTAAAAAAGGGGAATACGAAACGTCTATCTCGTTAAAATTTTTGTGACATAATCGGTCTGAGCTGCAGCCGTCCCTATCACACTCTCTTGTCATTATCACTGTTCGGGCGCAGCGCGAGGGCAATAGCTTCCTCAAATACCTATTTTTCAAATTCCTCGCAGGCCACGTCCCCTCTTAAATCCCAATTTATTTATGGTCGACGCAACATGTATTTTTACACGATTGCCCAAAAAGGAGTGTAATGTTTTCAGGGTTTATGTATGTACCTATGTATGTATCAGTGGTAAAACCTAAGATTTACCGACTGAATGCCCCGGCAAAAGTCAGAAATTCATGATTGAAAATGAAAAATGTTTTATTTGTTATACAAGTAAATTTAACAACTAGTGATTGGAGCTGTGTTAGGAGACTCCGCTCTTTCAAAACTTAAAATATTAACATAAAAATACTTGTTTCAAGTGTTATAAAAACAGGCGATTTAAAATAAAAAGAGAAAATTAAAACTAGACAAGAAGCATGCAAATGTGTGAGTGAGAGTAGGGGTATGTGAATGTGAGTATGAGGATGTGTGAATGTGACTATGACTATGAAAGTGTGTAAATGTGAAAATGGGGGTGTGTGAGTGTGAATACTAAGGAGTGTTACTGTGAGTATAAAGGTGTGTAAATGTGAAAAAGAGAAAATTAAAACTAGACAAGAAGCATGCAAATGTGTGAGTGAGAATAGGGGTGTGTGAATGTGACTATGACTATGAAGGTGTGTAAATGTGAAAATGGGGGTGTGTGAGTGTGAATACTAAGGAGTGTTACTGTGAGTGTAAAGGTGTGTAAATGTGAATTTGAATGTTGTATGTGAGCATCTGTGTGTATGAAAGTTAAGTGATAGTGTGAGGGTTTGTTAAATTGAATGTAAAATACAGAGTGAGTGTAAGTATGATTATTATAGAACAATAGGATTTACCGGTATACCCTAAGATTTACCGCAGTTCGGCTTTTACAGTAACATACATACATGTGTGTACATACATGCAAAACAAACATTCCATCTTTGGCTGCAAACGATTTATTTACCATACTTCTCTATTAATCGTCATCTCGGTAGTCACCACGCTCTTTCAAGCCAAGTCAATCAATCAATCTGCCTAGCCTTTTCCCAATTATGTTGGGGTCGGCTTCCAGTCTAACCAGATGCAGCTGAATACCAGCATTTCAAGCCAAGTATGGTTGTGTAAATGTGCTGTTTGCATTAAAAGGAAAAGAGGGTTTTGATGATTACTTACTAGAATTCTTCTTAATATGTTATTTTAAAAACGTTTTCCTTAAATAAGGCAGTTATGTATATTGATTTTTAGGGTTCCGTACCTAAAAAGGAAAAAATGGAATCCTTAAAGGATCACTTCTTTGTCCGTATGTCTGTCTGTCAAGACCCTAAGTTAATTTTTTTTTTTTTTTTTTTTTTTTTTTTTTTTTTTTTTTTAATATGTTTGGACATATCACACAACGCCATCTAGCCCCAAGCTAAGCAACCTAATGCTTGTGTTATGGTAACGAGATGGCTGATAAACTACTTATATACAATTTTTTTTTTTTTTTGTAAATACATACATATTATAGATAGAAAAACACCCAGACTCGGAACAAATACTTGTAGGTCGTACAAATATTTGTTCCGTGCGGGAATCGAACCCGCGACATGCTGCGCAGCAGTCAATCGCTCAACCACTGCGCCAACCGTGTCGTCAAAAATGAAATTAATATCAAATACTCGTACGTTAAGTCTATGGTCCCTTGGATCTCTAAAAAAATCAAGCTTCTAAGTCAACGCAGTAAAAAAATACGGCCATTTATGCTACATATTTTGATACTCGCAAGTAAATCAAAACCTATACGGTACTTCCCGTTGACCTAGAATCATGAAATTTGGCATAAAGCAAAGAAAAAGTCCAAAAATCGTTAATTTGTCATTTTATCGCATATTTTTTTTTTTTTTTTTTTTTTTTTTTTGGGATTTCTAGTTTTTCAACTACAATGTTAAGTTTGTTTTTTTGGGATAAATTATTTTCATTGTCCGTGCCCGACACGCACTTGGCTGGTTTTTTTTTAAGGATATCATTCATCAATAAGCCGTCATCCTTCTTCCTGCCTTAATCCCAATTTTTTTTACAGTTAAGAAGAAATAAAATAAGTTTATTTGCGGTGAATGATGCAAATAAATAAAAAATTGGCTAAGTGCGTGTCGTATCACGCACAATGAAGGGTTCCGTAGTTGGGTTGAATTTATTTTAAGAACAAACTTAATATTGTAGTTGAAAAACATGTACTCCCATACATTCCAACTGCAAATGCAAGTTTGTACGCACAAAATTGAGAAATTTACCATGATATTTTAAGACCATAGACTTCTTCTATGTCCTGTAATCAATAAGTAGGTACTTACATAACTATTTTCAGTACTTTTTTTTCAAAATTTTAGGCTTAGTAGTTTCGAAGATAAGGGGGGGGGGGGTGTCATTGGTCAATTGTCGTGTATTTTCTTAAATAACTTTAAAACAATTGATTTAAAACAAAGGAGCTCGTGGCTAAGTTATAACAGCCGCATGGGTCGATCGACAAGGTTAAGCTACGCTTGCCGGGGTTGGTCCGTGGATGGGTGACCATCTTTACATACCGCTCCTCCGTGGCTCGGAAAGCACGTTAATCCGTTGGTCCAGGCTGTCATTCGTGGATCTTTGACAGTCGTTACGGGTTGTCAGAAGCCCGAAAGTCTGACAACCAGTCTTACCAAGGGGTATCGTATTACCCAGTTACTGGGTTGTGGAGGTCAGATAGGCAGTCGCTCCATGTAAAATACTGGTATTCAGCTGCATCCGGTTAGACTGGAAACCGACCCCAACATAGTTGGGAAAAGGCTAGGCAGATGATGATGAACTTTAAAACAATTGATTTTTTAATTATTAAAAAAATATTTTGAGACCCTCACAGTAAGCCCTTTCATTTGTTAAGTCAGATGTCACACCACACGGTACTGTTTGCAAAACTTTTTATTTTTAATTTTCTTATTTGTCCCCCAAAAGTGACTGTACTGACAATTACAAATGTCTCGCTGGTGGTGGCGTGTGTGTTGGATCATTAAGTTCCCTTCAAAATGGTTGAACTAATTGGTGCTGATCCATGCGTCATGTTCGTGAACGGGCGCCGTCAGTTGGGACTGGTCGTCTCTTAGCTGCCACGGCTTATTTTTAATTTAGTTGTTTTAGTTTTGTTTTTATCTTTTTATTATGGACGCTTTTTAACGGGCACGTCTTTCTACATTGTTCTCACATGTATATTTTGAACATGAACGATGTAACCAATATTTTGTAAAAATATTGTGATTTAAAAGAGTGTCCGTGGAGTTTCTTGCCCGATCTTCTCCATAGGGATCTACTACGCTTTGGAATGGGCAACTAGCTTCATCTTTCCGACTGACCGACCCAGTGACAATTCAAAAGTGCCTGTAATTGGTTTATCTATATAAAAATCAATTGCTGTTCGTTTGTCTCGCTAAAACTCGAGAACGGCTGGGCCGATTTGAATATTTTTTGTTTTGTTTTATTCTCCTCTTTACTAGGGTGGTTTAAAAGAAAAAAAAAAGACATTGAAATTTTGACAGAACGTCTGTCGGGTCAGCTAGTTTGAAATAAATGCTTTGAGTTTCGAGTTTGAATTATAAATTGCCTCAAAAACACGTCTTCTTTTTTTGAAATCAGTTAATTAATAATCAAAGTTTTAATTTAACTTTCTCCTTGTTCCAGCAATCCACGAGATCGCCCACAACCTAGCCTTTGGTCACTGCCGGCCGCTAGCCAATAGGCTATTTGGGTTCTTCGCGAATCTGCCAATAGGGATACCTGTATCTATCAGCTTCAAAAAGTATCATTTAGAACATCATAGGGTAAGTGGAATCAAATTAATAATCTATCCATATCTTCTTACGTTTTATAATAAGTAAAGGACAGCGATTGGTCTGTGGATGGGTGACCATCTTTACATACCAAGAACCCTCCGTGCCTCGGCAGCCGTTGGTCCCGGTTGTCATTCGTGGATCTTTACCAGTCGTTACAGGTCGTCAGAAACCCGAAAGTCTGACAACCAGTCTTACCAAGGGGTATCGTATTACCCAGTAACTGGGTTGTGGATAGGCAGTCGCTCCATGTAAAATATTGGTATTCAGCTGCATCCGGTTAGACTGGAAGCCGACCCCAACATAGTTGGGAAAAGGCTAGGCAGATGATGAATAAGTAAAGGACCTGACTAACTTGTTGGTATAGTGGTTGCAAATTACTACTTTAATTGAGTTTCTGGGTTCGACCCCCAGGTTGGGCAAATTGTTAATAAGTACGAGATATCGTGAGATTTTCCTCGACTCCCTCCCTCCTACCTAATCTCGTGTGAGATGTTTGCAAATGCGTAATTTTTGTGTGTAAATACGTTAATCTGTGCTTGATTGCGTTGGATTTATTTAAATAAACATAATTTGCTTAATTATTTTTTTATATTAATTAAGTAGGTACCCAGTTTTCTAGAAATTTTATAGTTACTTGCGAAAAAAAAAATTACGAGATATTTGCCGAGACCTCCCCCTCTCCCTTTTTAACTTAGTAAGTTCTTAACATATTTAAATACCTTCGAAGCAAATTTTATGCACAATAAGGAACTGTTTACGTTTATTCGTATAAAACAGAAAGTAGACGGTGCTACTTTGGATTTTTTTTGTATCGAAAAAATTTTAAGTAATGTTGTTTCGGTTTTAGTACAACAGTAGACAATATTGTCAAATAACACATCGCACCTTGAAAACAAAGGTGGCGTTATTCAAATATTTAAATTTTTCAGTATGACCATTAAAGTTTTTGACGCAATATTTTGGTCAATATCTTAGCAATTAAGGACACTGTTACAAATGGGTAGTCAAATCATTACTTTTTTACACAAAAGTATGTATATTAAATAAAATGCTTTGCTAACTGAACTATAAATATAATTTTAAATAGGTACATTCTCTCAATAAATTTACCGATGTAAAATTTTTCACTTTTTTGACTTATTTTTTTTTTTTCACTTAACTGAAATAAAAGACTGTTTCACTTATCAGTTTGACTATTTATGTAATGCAAACATGGCAGTAAGTTATGGAGTTATTTAGAAAACATAGTTTTGATAATGCCACTTTTGTTATCAAGGTGCGACATATGGAAAATCTAAATGATTCTATAAGAATTTAAAAAACACAAAATTATCGATGTATCCCCTGAGACTCCAGCCTTACGGAATACATACAATACATGCATGAATTTAACCATTATTTGTATCTCTTCCAGTACCAAGGTGACGAGGTAATAGACACCGATCTCCCGACCCTCATAGAAGCGAAACTCTTCTGCACCACCGGCGGCAAGTTTCTCTGGATGATCCTACAGCCACTCTTCTACAGCTTCAGACCGTTAGTGGTCAGACCCAAGCCGCCTACGCAGATGGAGCTGATTAATTTGGTTATACAACTGTTCTTCGATGCTGTTATTATTAAGTTGTGGGGTGAGTCCATTTTCCATGTTTTTTTTCGCTTTGGGTGATGTTTAGTCAGATACCTACTTAGTATGTTTTATCGGTCAGAGAGAGGAGTTAACCTAAAAATAACAAAATTATATACATAATTAAATAAAATAAATAAATAAATGCTTACTCAATAGTATAGTCATGAAATAACCCAAAAAAAAAGCATGCATACATACTCCTTATATTATTATGTTATTATTAGTACCTATTAAGTTAATTGTTATTATGTTGCCGTGCCATGACTGGGTTTCATGTTCGAACTTACCTCAATTGTACCAACTTAATGTACCTACACATGAATGCAATAAAGAGATTTGAATTTGAATTTTGAATTTGATAAAAAGAACATTTTGAATAAACGTAGAAAATACTTAATTAAAAATTTAGTTGCAAAATAATTTATAGTTGCAATGGAAACTGAACCATACGCAATTAAGTTAAAGTTTTTAATCCCAAAGCATGAAATTTATCTCGTCTCGTTGGCTTTAGTTTAGCCATTGGAGTAATTATCACAAGTAGTGTAAAAGAAACATACATTAATTATTTATTTTTGTGTATTTCAGGATGGAAAGCGCTCGGTTACCTGATTTATGGAGCTCTTATGGCGATGGGCGTTCATCCGGTCGCTGGTTAGTCATATTTACAAAATATTAGCACTTATACCCCAAGTCTCAAGAAATGACGCTGTCAAAATGACAGAACAGTGGTGCAAAACATTTTATCATATGTAATCATCTATGAACTATGGAAACAAAATACCGTACCAAATAATGTATTGTGCAGTGTATTGGAGACGCGGCTTATGATCATCATAATCAGACTTCAATCAGACAGACAGACAGATTTTCATATCAGAATTATGGATAGTGCAATCCATGAAGACGCGCCCCACTATTCCTCCTAACCGTTTATAGTATATGTGTGCAAGCTTCCGTCAATGTTTGAGTGTTATCGGTATTCACTAATTACCGCGTACTGACTATAGTGTGTACCGTGCTACTGGGTTTTTCCATCCGTTTCTCAGTAGTGCAGCCCGTAGGGGGGCGTTCATTAATTACGTGAGGCGATTTTTCTCCCTCCCCCTTTGGTGAGATATCGTGAGATTTGGCTCGACCCCCTCCCTCTCACCTAATCTCGTGTGAGATGTTTCCAAATGCGTATTTTTTGTGTAAATAATCTGTGCTTTATTGCGTTGGATTTATTTAAATAAACATAATTTGCTTAATTATTTTTTATATTCATTCAAGGAGGAGCTCGTGGCTAAGTAATAACAGCCGCACGGGTCGATCCACCAGGTTAAGCTACGCTTGCCGGGGTTGGTCAGTGGATGGGTGACCATCTTTACATACCGAGACTCCTCCGTGCCTCGGAAAGCACGTTAAGCCGTTGGTCCCGGCTGTCATTCGTGGATCTTTGACAGTCGTTACTGGTCGTCAGAAGCCCGAAAGTCTGACAACCAGTCTTACCAGTCATTGGGTTGTGGAGGTCAGATAGGCAGTCGCTCCATGTAAAATAATGGTATTCAGCTGCATCCGGTTAGACTGGAAGCCGACCCCAACATAGTTGGGAAAAGGCTAGGCAGATTGATTCATTAAGTACCCAGTTTTCTCGAAAAACATTGTTTCACGGAGTGAAAATTTTTACTTCGGTACATTTATTGAGAAAATGTACCTATTTAAAATTATATTTATAGTTCAGAATCGTGTGTAATTAGTGTGTACCGATAACACTCAAACATTGGCGGAAGCTTGCACACATATACACTTCTGGACACATCTATTGGCCCACCTTAGAGTTTAGGTTTCGATGGCCCCTACCGAAATATGATTGCTAGATTGAACAAAAACTGTTGATGCAGTTTTAAACCTGATACATTTTACCATCTTTTTCGATCGTATTGTTTTAAATTTGAATTCAGAATACCATACGACATGGAGCTACGCCTAACAAGTCGGATATGCGCCTTGTTAAAGGCAATTGATTTTTGAATAAAAAACATGTTTTATCAAATAAAGGTTTAATTTAATAACGCGTGTTGCCTCCATGGGCATCTACCACAGCTCTCATACGATTAGGCATAGAGTTTATCAACCGCTCTATGAAATTTTGAGGGATCATTAGGGTTGAAAACTGCCATAGAAGAGGAATGGGAGCATTCCTCTTCTATGGCAGTTTTCAACTCCTGCATCGTCTGGCTGACGAGCCCTAACACGTATTTTTAGCTCGTCCCACATGTGTTCAATGGGGTTCATGTCTGGGCTTCTGGCTGGCCAGTCCATAACTGTGATGTTCACATCCCGAATATATTCCCTGTCGATGCCGGCCGCATGGGTTCTTGCATTATCATGCATAAAAAGGAAATTTGGGCCCACATAGTCCGCGTATGGTATCACGTGAGGTTCTAAGCACTCACGAATGTACCTTTCAGCATTTAATGTTGGCGCACTGTTCGGTGGGCTCGCGTTAGTTTGGGGCCATTAGCTGGCTTGTGTGGTACCATATCGCGTTCTTTTAACCTTCTCCGAACAGTTCGAGCGCTCACAGATACTCCGTGGAAGTCGCGAAGTTGGTTTTGTATCTCAATGGAGGTAAGGTGACGATTTTTCAAGCTGGTCGTCACGATGAATCGATCCTGCCTTTCAGTTGTGACCCGAGATCGTGGCCTTCCTTGGCGACGAACAAAGCCGCCAGTCTCTAGGTACCTCCGATAAACATTTCGGACCGCAGATCGACTTAAATTAAGTTGAGCACTCACGTTTCTTTGGCTGTGTCCGGCCTGAATAAGTGCCACAGCTTGGGCGGCGACTTCAGGTGAAGTAACCATAGATTATTGATAGAACCTCACCTTAATGTTAAGAATAAGTAATGTTTGTTGCAAAACCAAAGATATCAATCACTTTTTCAAGAATTAAATCCAAGTAAACCAATAAAACCAAGTTTTCTTAGTATTCGATTGTTTGATATCAACAAACAGGCTCCAAATTGTCTTTTGTTTCTTTAAATTCTGTGTTCGAAATTCAAAAAAAGACTATTGAATGAAATTGTGAATGTGCCAGGTTCAAAACTGCATAAAAACTTTTTGCTCGACCTAATATAAAATTTTAGCTAGGACCAAACGAAACTGAAAATACAAGGTGGGCCAAAAGATGTGTCCAGAAGTGTACTATAAACGGTTAGGAGGAATAGTGGGGCGCGTCTACATAGATTGCACTATCTGTACCATTTAGAAGATATTTTGTTGATCTGTTTATCCCCTTTGTTTACATAAATTATCTGAATTAGAGACTTGGGGGTACTTATAGATACAAATCTGGTACTTCAACAATATGCTGATTCTCAGTCAAAGACGGTAGTATCTATAGTGTTAGGCCTCTGGCTCGAATTTTGCGGGCAGCGGGGCGGCAGCGGCGGCGGCGCGGGAGCGGCCGGATTTTATGCGTAAAAACAAATGGACTGGACCTCGAAAACAGCGGCGCGGTAGCGGGGCGGGGCAATGCGAGACGCGCCGCCGCCGCCGCCGCCCCGCTGCCCGCGAAATGCGAGGCAGAGGCCTAAGGGCTGGTGTCCGCTACGCCACATCCAAGCGCGTGTTTCGCGTACGGCTCAGTCAGAAAATCAAGAGAAGGGAATTTTTTAAACTGATAAAAAAACCAGAAAATATTAGAACCTTAAATTTGTCCAATGTTTAATTTCTTGGAAAGGAACTCGTGGCTAAGTAATAACAGCCGCAGGGTCGATCCATCAGGTTAAGCTACGCTTGCCGGGGTTGGTCCGTGGACGGGTGACCATCTTTACATACCGAGACTCCTCCGTGCCTCGGAAAGCACGTTAAGCCGTTGGTCCCGGCTGTCATTCGTGGATCTTTGACAGTCGTCACGGATCGTCAGAAGCCCGAAAGTCTGACTACCAGTCTTGCATCCGGTTGTACTGGAAGCCGACACCAACATAGTTGGGAAAAGCCTAAGCAGATGAGGACGTGTCAAACATTGTTTACTAATGTACCTGACGAACAAAAAAAAATTTAGTCATCCCTACCCCTCAAAGGCTTTCTGCACCCCATGTGTGCATAAGGAAAATCCCTTTACATAGTAGGTATATAAGCTTATATATTATATATATAAACGTAAAAAAACACCATCCGATGGAAAAAAAATCATCCTACGTAGTTGTGAACCTATGGGGTTCGCAACAAACCCCCCTCCCCCTCCCCCTGGGGGTTTTGGGTTTATAAATTAGTATATAACTGCACTTGAAGAGTTAAGGGGGATGCGCTGTGGTAGCTCGCGAAATATTTTTTTTTTTTTTGTTTTTTGCAATTTTAAGGTCCGTGTCAGGTTGTATCATGATCAAAATATGATACGTGGCACTAAAACATATGTATTTACATAATTTTAACCATAAACATCATCAATACATCTAAGTTAGATTTCGTCCAGATTCGTTGAACGAACGAAATCCAACGAAGCTGCACGAAATCTAACTTAGAGAGATGTACTGATGATTTTTATGGTTAAAATTATATAAATATTAAATACATATGTTTTACTGTCGCGTATCATATTTTGATCATGATACAGCCTGACACGGATCTGCAAATTGCATGAAACGCAAGAAAATTTAATAGAATACATTATTTACACACGCAATACAATGTAAGAAATTGTCGTGGGCCCCAAACTAGGCATAGCCTGTATCTTGGTGGTGCAATAATCAGTAAAAACAGATTGAGTTGTCGAACGTTCAATGTGACACAGCACAGCCGGACAAAAAAAAATAATAATATGTGATGACGAACAACTACCGGAAATATATTGTGAAAGACGGCACGGTTGACATCTGTCGGGCATGCCACCGTCCGGGGGAATCAATCCGTCACATTATTTCTGGCTAACGGAGACTACTTGCATAGGCACAACCTTGTAGCCAGGATTATCCACCAGCAACTTGCTCTGAAATACAGTCTTGTGGAATCGGAAGTACCGTACTACGAGTATAGGTATGTGCCCGACCCAGTTCTCGAAAATGGCAATATCACGTTGTATTGGGATCGATCTATCATCACTGACAGGACTATTGTTGCTAATAAGCCAGATATAGTGGTGATAGATCGATTAGAGCGTCGCACAATGATTATTGATATAGCGGTCCCGCATGACGAGAACCTCTGAAAGCTGAAAAAGATAAGCAGATCAAGTATCTTGACTTGGCTCGCGAGGTTATCGACATGTGGGATGTGGATACAGCAATCGTTGTGCCGATGTCGTGACGGCCAATGGCATAATAGCCAAGAGCCTCGATCAACACCTGAGGAGGCTCTCGTTAGGCAGCTGGATCAAGGGCTTGATCCAGAAAGTGGTACTTCTGGACACGGCGCGTATCGTTAGGAGGTTTCTCTCTCAGCAGCCCTGACCACCGGTAGCTTGGACCCTGTTCCCGATACCGGTGGGTTCGGATTTTTTATATTCTAATATTTAAAAATATAATTTATATGCATATATTAATGAAATAAGAGAAATGTTAAAAAAAATTAATGTTTTTTTTTTAATTTTATGTTTTTATAAAAAAATATTTAAAAATGTAAAGGATAAGAACATAAATGAAATAAAGGAAATAATAATAAACACATCAATAACAACACATTTGAATTTCGCGGGCTACCACAGCGCATCCCCCTGAAACATAAATGACGAAATGTCGGTGTTCTATACATCTCTGCCCGACCCTTCGGAGTTTATAGGCGTAATGTTCTTAAAATGTGTCTTTGTCTACCTTCCAGGCCACTTTATAGCTGAACACTACATGTTCAAGAAAGGCTATTTGTGTATTTAATAAGGCACCAAGTCCCATAATTCTCGTACACATCACAAACACATAAAATTAATTCAATTAATTCATCATTAAAATAAAATACATTAAAATTCAATACAGTCACAAAATAAAAAAATAAAAAAAACACTAAAACTGACTAAACAATAAAATTAAATCTCACTAAAAAAAATTAAATGTTTCTCTGTCTACCTTCCAGGCCACTTTATAGCTGAACACTACATGTTCAAGAAAGGTTATGAGACCTACTCGTACTACGGGCCCCTGAACTGGATCACTTTCAACGTGGGCTATCATAATGAGCATCACGACTTTCCGGCGGTGCCTGGCAGTAAACTACCTGAGGTATGACGTGATTTCAGAAAAGTAACTTTAATGCCTCCACATAAAGTTTAGTTTCGACTACAACTAAAACAGTTTTGACATTTTTTTTAACTGTATTTGTCATTCTGAAATAAACTTAATTTATACTAATTTAAGGACGCTGTTACAAATGGGTAGTCAAATCATTACTTTTTTACACAAAAGCATGTTTATTAAATAAAATGCTTTACATTCTTAAAATGTTTTTTGGCCAAATTGTTGACAGATGTGCATGGTACGATTCTGAACTCAAATATAAATTTAGATAGGTACAGTTTCTCAATAAATGTACCGGACTAAATTTTTTTACTTCGGTACATTTATTGAGAGCATGTACCTATTTAATATTATATTTATAGTTCAGAATCGTACCATGCACATCTATCAACAATTTGGCCAAAAACACACACAGCACAGCACACACAGCATTTTATTTAATGAACATACTTTTGTGTAAAAAAAAGTAATGATTTGACTATCCATTTGTAACAACGTCCTTAAAGTTGATATTTGCTTTAGCGGAAATAATGTAATTGGAAACAAGTCTGAGTAGATTTCACAGTACCTGGACGTAAAACACATCGAGCATTCGGAAAAGAATGTCCCATAGGTTTGAGTGTTCTACAAAAAATTTTATTTTTTTTAATCTCGATACAAACAGGCGTGATGGGTATCGATATCTGAACACGATAAAATAATACATGTGGAGAATGTTTGTTATTGCATTCGAGGCGGAATTAACAACCTTGCCTACGAGGTTGTTTTTGAGCCGAGAACTGCAATAACAAATGTCCACGTGTATGAAACGACGTTTTTCAATCCCCGAGGATTACAGACGTGGTATTTACTGACTATTACTTTATTTCATTCACCAGGTACGCCGCATCGCCCCAGAATTCTACGACAATCTTCCTCATCACGACAGTTGGTCCAAAGTCTTATACGACTTTGTAATGGACCCGGAAATTGGACCTTACGCGAGAATCAAGCGTAAACACCACGGTCTTGACAGTTAAGTTAGTTACATGATTAGTTTCTGAAGATAAAAGAATGCGCTTGCGATGTTTGGGATAAACGCCATCTGTTGGGAATATCTTAAAGTTAGCTAGTTGCATTCTGGTAGCTTGATTTAATTGTGGAGAGAAAACATTGAATTTACATAAAATAATAACACTAAAATTCACTTGGTTTTGCCCTATATCGCAAACGCCATCTATGACCAAAAAGAAGTAATTGGTAACGCCTTGAAAAAAAACATTAATTATTTTATGATTTTTTTTTTTGATATAAAAAAAATCATAAAATAATTAATGTTTTTTTTTTACTAATTAACTTTTTGAGAAACTAATTTGCGTACCAATTTTATTTTTTTAGGGATTGTAGATTTTTTTTATAACTGAAAATGATTTTTTAAAATTAGCTTTGGCCAATTGTAAATGTTGATCTTGTTTTTTAATTAAATCATGGATTTGTTTAGAACTGTAATGTATTACTATTTAAAGTAAGATTTAATTTAGGTTTTTTTTTTTGTACAGTGTATTTTTCCTCACTCGTCTTATTTAGTAAGAAAAAAAATACGTAACGAATTTTGCACATACGTTAAGTTAGGTTAGGTTAAATATCTTTGAAAGAAACAAATCATCTGCTTAGCCTTTTCCCAACTATGTTGTGGTCAGCTTGCAGTCTAACCGATTCCGGATGCAGCTGAATACCAGTACATGGAGCGACTACCTATCTGACCTCCAGAATTCAGTAATAAAAATAGCAATAGAATTCAGTAGTAATAAAATAGTAGTTCAGAATTCTTGGTAAAACTTGTTTTCAGACTTTTGTTTCAAATTTACCATTTTTTTCATTTCGACATTTTTGAATTTGCTTACAAAACGAGACAAGTAAAGAAAAATACTCTTTAAATTCATGCCGATTTCTCGTTAAGGGTTACCGAAACGATCAATTGCAATTGATAATTTTTACTTGATTGATACACATTGATGCGCAAATTGATCGTCTACGCGAAGCGATTGGAAATATTACTGCAGTATTGATGGCAATTTATCAATTGTGATTGAGCGTTTTGGGGACCCCATTATGCAGCATGATTTTATTATTTTTATTGTTGTTTCTATAAGTAAATCATCTGTTAGACTATGGATATTAATTGGTTTTATTGTTATTTTAATGATACTGTTATTATAACAAACTGACATAGATTGGACTGTCACAAAGTGTTAAATTGTCCAATCTTCTGATAGCGTTAAAGGTTTTACAGAGAAAAAAAATTTTATAATTTATAACATTTTTTTTTTTAACTTATAAATAATAATATTATTTATACTTAACACATTTTTTTTTTAACATTTTGCGGGATCAATTCTACATTATATATTTAATTAAATATTATATTTATTGGAAATTACTCTTACATATAATTAGGCTGTCATATGAATCTCTGCTTGAAAAACATCATGATATTAATTTTCAAAGCATATTAAAAATTATATACTTTGGATATATGTATAATGTTAAAATATTTAATATATTTTTATTATATTTCATCCTCGTCTATAGAGATTAACTTGTTGAACTTATACTAAAACATACCAACCCACATTAAAATGTTCTATTACATGTTCCGAAGTGACCTTATTGGTGATGTTGTTCAGAAAAGTCAGATGCGTGTATGACCAGATGTATCAACGTAAACGAAGCAAAATGTAAGAATCGTAGCAAGTGGTATTCTGTAGTTTCTGCCTACCCCCATGTGAAGAAGGCGTTAGTTTATTACTGTTTATGTATGTACTAGCTTTTGCCCGCGGCTTCGCTCGCGTTAATTTAGAATTTGACAGTTAATTCGGGTTGTACTCTGCTTCTAATAATATAAATCAATCATGATTCGAAAGACACGTGGCGCCATCTATTATCTTAAGAACGTCATTGTTGTTTTCTTTGAGATGAAAGGTACCCTATGTACGTTTCTGTACACCTGACAACGTATATGCAAAATTTCAGGATGATCGGTTCAGTCACTTAGGCGTGAAAAGGTAACAAACTAACTTTCGCATTAATAATATTAGTTATGATGTTCCGAAGAATCTATTGTTTTTTTTTTTTAATGAGAGCAATGGTGGCTCTATGGTAACGGCCGCGACTTACGAGTTTTAGGTCGTGGGTTCGAACCGAAGCAGGCATTTTACTTTGTGTAAATTATTTATCACTACTGCTCTCAAAACGGTGAAAGCAAACATCGTGAGGAAACCGACATGTCTTAGAACCAAAAATTCGAAGACACGTGACATCTACCAACTCGCACTGGGCCCGCGTGGTGGTTTACGTTCCTCTCACAGAAAGAGAACGCCTGTATCCCAGCAGTGGAAACATTATAGATTATAGTGAACAAGCGCTGTCAGTGAAGGCTGGTCATACCTTAGCGGCCACGGCTTATTTTAATTTAATTTAAATATTTGAATTGTTTTTTTTTTTCTTTTAAGGACGCTTTTAACGTTCTGCATCGTTCTTACATGTAAAATTTCAACATGAATGATGTGACCATTATTTTGTAACCATATCTTGATTTAAAAGAGTGTCCGTGGAGTTTCTTGCCCGTTCTTCTCCATAGGTACCTACTATGCTTTGGAATGGGCGCCTAGCTTCATCTTTTTGACTGACCGACCCCTTGACAATTCAAAAGTGCCTGTAATTGGTTTAATTGAAATAAATGCTTTGAGTTTGAGTTTGACTAATTATGCTTATGTAGATTTTGAATCTTGTGTGCAAAATAATGTTAACTCTATTCTAAAAACAGATTTATATTATTGTGGAATACTAGATCAGTTTGACATAACTGAGTCAATGAATTAGTTGTGGGTTGGAACATTTTGGAATAACTTTTGGGGAATTTTGTCCCCCACACAAAGTAGCTTTTGTAACAATGTATGGCTTTTCGAAGTATCTTTGAACTAGTACTACAGGAATGGGGGCATTCTTTTACCTCAGTGATAATGTACATTGAAATAGTATAAACTTGTTATAAAATATACATTAATATGTAAAAATATAAATTATAGTATTAATATTTTATTATTTTTGTTGGGGTAACTCGTGGCCCCGTACCAATCCAATATTTATAAGGTTTAATATTCATTATTTTTTATTAGTTTTGTACATAAAAGTATCAGAATTTTATGTAAATACAGAGTGTAATTTTAATCACAATTATCCGCTAAGGGCTCATTGTACTCATTATGAACAACTTTAACTACGGGACAAAACCTGAAATCGCCAAAAAAAAAACTGCTGTTCCCTACATTTATGTTCGCGTATCTCGTAAAATTTTAGGGAACAGCTCATTTTTTTTCGCGATTTCAGGTTTGAGGCCATAGTAAAACTTGTTCATAATTATGAGTATTAAGTGGATAACGGTGATTAAAATTAAACGCAATATAATGGGGATAGTTTTTTTTTTCAACTACAACGCTGGCGTGGATTTTAAGTAATGTATTTGAAGAACTGTCGAAATCTGCCCAACCTTCCGGGGAAAACAAGTGAGATGTTGTGTTATGTATTTAAAGAATTTTAATTTGCA
This sequence comes from Cosmia pyralina, assembly GCA_946251885.1. Taxonomy (NCBI): domain Eukaryota; kingdom Metazoa; phylum Arthropoda; class Insecta; order Lepidoptera; family Noctuidae; genus Cosmia; species Cosmia pyralina. The sequence continues at coordinate 10,286,213 of OX276371.1, read as the reverse complement.
TTTTCTTGAAAATAATTTCTTATACTTACTGAAACTTATTTCGCGCTAGACGACGGTAGAGACTTTTTGATACAGGCGCTGTACAGTTTATGTTGTAAAAATAGAATAGAATATAATATACATACAGGGGTATTATTTCATCTTTTGTCTTATATTATAGCTTTTTCATACATTTTGCTACGTATAATGTAAAAGTAGCTTTATGTCGCCAATTCCAAATGTTTAGCATTTATATATTTACTAGCTGACCCGACAGACGTTGTCCTGTCCAAATTTCAATAATTCATACAAAATTCCCATAAAAAATGTACTTTCAGTTTTCTGAAAATTTTCAATTTTCCCGGCAATTTTTCGAATTTTTCTCTTCTTGAGAACCTTCCTCTTGAATCACTGTATTTATTGCTGAAAACTGCATTAAAATCCGTTGTGTAGTTTAAAAGATCTAAGCGAACAGACAGCGGAAGCGACTTCATTTTATACTATGTAAAGATGAGTGGGATAATAGTCAACTATAGTTTGGCAGTCAGAGAATGCGTTTTTGACATTTGACAGTTTTATACTAACGAAATATGTGTTTTGCGAATTTGACCCTTATTTAAGTCCGGTCGCGAAGCAGAAAGAATTTCGTACTGACCCCTCATTATTTATCTCTGTTGCTCGCGTACTTTATTGCAAATGTGTTGCATTTGTGCGCGAGCGATAGAGAGAGGTCATTGTACGAAATTCTTTTCGCTTCGCGACCGGCCTTTAGTTCTAGAAAGTGTCCAACTAACAGAAGACCAATTCTCTTATCTAAAAACGTTCAAATTCAAGTTGCAATCTCATGCCAGCGACAATCAAATGTCAAAAATGTAGGTAAACGCTACACAATTTTTGACAGATTGAGACTGAGATGAGATTTCGAACGTTGGTAAAAATACGGGAATTGCCCCTGGTGTCAGGAACGATTCTCTCAATGGCTGTCTCTGTCACTCATACCAGTGCAGTGTGACTGTCTATTTCTATGACTCGAAGTGTCATATTAGCGCCTGGAAGTGGGAGTGATATATGGCTTGAAAGTGGGTATATACTGAGATGATGGCTAACAGATGGTATGGAAGAAGAAGACTACCGCTATAAATTGGTATGTGTAGGATTCTCCTTATCCCAATCTACGTGGGGTTGGCGCAACCTGTCTTTTTCTTCCATACTTCTCTATTAGTCGACATCTCGGTAGTCACACCCTTTCTAGCCATTTCATCTTCGCATAGTCCACCCATCGTTTCTTTGATATTCCCCTACTCGTGTAACCACATTCATACTTAAAACTTTCCTCGCGACATTTTTCTATAAGCGAAGAAGGATGACAATTATATTCAACCGAATCTGACTAGGGTGCTTAGATGACCCTGAGAGATTATGGAACCTGGAGTTTATGATATTAGGAATTTTTCAATAGCAGCCCGGAGTCTGGGTTTCTGCCCAGTTAGTGGCAACAAGCTTGCCGAATAAAGGCCCCTGCAGACCTGGTAGAACAATTTCCGTGAACTTTGAAATTGGTGCCGATTCTGTTGTGCACAAACTAAACTTAATTTAGGCTGTTGCTAACTTTTTCTCTCTATTATGACATGAAAGGGACGGAAGTAAATTAGAGCTGTCAAATTAGTTGGAACGAATTTTTCTATAGACATTTAGACGACACGTAAAAACATGTCGACTAAAAACACGGTGAAGCGCAAGGCGTGAACTAGTTTGACATCTCCAACTTAGTTCATAGCTATAGCCGTCCTTTTCTCGCGCTGCCTGTTAGTAAAAGATAGCGATTCTCTAATTTTAGTTTAGTGCGTTCACAAGAGAATCGGCACCATTGTTCTACTAGAGTCGCGCCTGTCTGAAGGAGCCTTAACTAGCAAAATATGGATGTAGGTACACTACACACACACACACACTACACACTATACACTGGTACTTACTCATTCGGGTACTAAAGGCATGATGTTATGTTATTTTTTTTCTGAATAAATATTGTTATAAAATTATGTTATGAATATTCTTGACAGACGGGGAGTCGATTGTTGAAATACCAAATATAATATGTATTATACTTACCTAAATAGTTCAAAATAATCATAATTCTTTCAATGGTATCTTATATATGTTGTATGTGTCTCTATTATAAACGACTCTTGTTATTTGTGAGAAATCATGTGATCATTGTCAGCTTAGTCAATAGTTACTCATTTATGTAGGTACTGTAATTTTAATAACATTAGACAAAGTTGGCTAACTAAGACATGATTCTTTTAAACAATTTTTTTTTTGCTATTTAGAGAGTTTAAGTTCACCTTGAGTGACCGTAAAACGCAGATATATGCCAATGCCTTGAGTGGGGTTAGCTTGCGTGTTCTGTGCTGAGCTCATGCAAGGAGCGCTGTCCCAAATTAGACGCATTATTAATTTATTATACATAAAACAAAACGTATACTAAAATATTAAATTATATTTAGAAAAGAAAGAAAGAAAAATGCGTTTAATTGGCATTACAGCAAAAAAAAAAAAATAAATACACCTTAAAATTATAAAAAACATAAATACACCTTAAAATTATAAAAAAACATAAAACAAAGATTGTAATGCCAAAAGGGCCTCAGCTCAGCATATTGTCAGATGACAACACAAGGTGTACCACCTGACGCTGATTTAAGATGGTGAAGGTTTCATAAAAATACGCTTCATAGTTTTTGCGTGATTCTCAGTCTTTTATCCGCGTTAGACATGACTTTGCAAATTAATTACACAAACACAATCTAAAATATATTAAGAAAATGCTCTAATGTAACATATACCGGATGACTTTTTTTACCGTCTTGAAAAAAATAGGGTATATTCGGTGAACGGAGTAGAAGCCTATGGCATATCTAGTATTTAATAAAATCAAAATTCAAATCATAATGCAGGTTGCATATGATTTGAATTTCGATATTTTTAAAGGATTTATTATTTTTTTTTTCAAAATGTATGTTTTTATTGTTCTAAAATGAAAAGTTTACATCGAATTTGTAATTGATACTTAGATATTTTTTTTCTGACGAAGCTATTAAAAAAAAAAAAAAAAAAAAACTAGTTATGCCATACGCTTCTACTCCGTTCACCTCATACACCCTATTTTTTTCGAGACGGTAAAAAAAGTCATCCGGTATATTTTCCAAATCATTAACACAACTCGTTTAGACTCGTGATATTCAGTTTAAAATCATTAAAAGTCGGTTATCATCGCCTTAAGGTTCCTATAACCTATATTGAATCCCTGCTGGAGGCCAAATAAGTTGTTTATTTGTATATATTTATTTCCAAAACTGGGTGTTATTTTGTCTGATGTTAAAATAATTATCACTTATTTCAACGATCACATGAAGTTACTCAAAAGTCGAAGGCTATAAATCGTGTCCTTATTGTAAAAGGAACTATATTTCTGAATATGAATTTATGTAAAATGTTGTAATAAAACATATTTCATTATTCTTAGAGTTTCATTCTGAATCTTTATGTACCTTTTACTTCACTGGCACCCATACAAAGTTTTCCCAACTATGGTGGGGTCGGTTTCCAGTCTAACCGGATGCAGATGAACACCGGTGTTTTACATGGAGCGACTGTCTATCTGACCTGAGGAGCTCGTGTCCCGAGACCAGCCCGTGCCTCGGAAAGCACGTTAAGCCGTTAGTCCCGGCTGTCATTCTTGGACCTTTGAGAGTCGGGGGTCGTCGAAAGCCCGAAAGACTGACAAAGCATTATTCAGGATTACATAATAAAAAGAAAATTAAAAAAAAAGTTAAAATTTGTAGCAACAGGAGCTAAGAGACCGTCACAGGGAGTAGATTTTCTCGATTTTATTATAAATGCCCGTAATTTTTAAAATACATAGCAGATTTTTTTTTCTGTTATCTATGGTGATTGTCTAATACTCATACCTTTTCACCTTCCGTGGCAACATTTTATATTATTCTTTATATTTAAAAGGAAAAACCCATATTTGAACTACTATTTTGAATTGTATTATATTTTATGTGTTCATAAGTTTTTAATTTAAGTTAATTACGTTGTTGTTTTGATGTGAATGCCGTGTATACCTACCTGTAATAGGCATACATAACAGTAATTTTATTATATTATTGCTTTGTATTATTTTATCTGTATGTACTGCTGTTGGTGTACCTACCTACCTAATAAATAAATAAAAAAAAAATGATTGGACCTATCACCCGATTCCGGCTTGACGTCGACTTCAGGGACACCTTGTCTAATTATCATAACCATTTTGGGTTGTTTCATTTCTGCATAGATGTGTCCATGTCCATTTCATTTGTGATAACGATGAATGATAGATAACATTTGATGTACTTAGGTTATGAATATGAAAATTACACACGTTCATGTACTTATGACGTACATGGGCGTACCCAGGGGGGGGCAGGAGGGGCAGCTGCCCCCCCCCCACTGGATTTTGTATGCCTAAGTAATGTTATCGAAAAAGGTTATGTTAGAGCCACGTCATGTTGTCGTTGTCGTCGTCGTGTACTTACTTTACAATTAAGTGCAATATATTATGCATTAATTTTAGAAAAAATCGCGCTGCGCGGCCATAAACCTCGTTTTATTAGTCTATGAATTAAGTGACTGCCTGCTAAGGGCACCCACCCCCTGTGGTGTACGAACCTCGGCTTAGGGCGTCGCTGGGGGGAGTTCAGCAAGGAGGAAGGGACAGGCTGGATCATATCTGGATAATTATTATTTGCTACAGGCTCAGCTACGCCACCAGCTGGCACTCCTTCACCGATCAAGGGTCGGAGGTGATTACGTGGGGGTCGTCGTCGCATGGGACCTCGGCGGCGAGGTCGAAATGTAGATTTGTATTTGTAAACTTTACTGGTGGCCCTATTTTTCCATGGAGGATAAAATAAATATTTATTAGACAAACTGGACCAAATTATCTGGCACACATTAGTCGCGATTTTAAATGTGACCATGGACGACCGAGCTTGGACACAAGCTACTCTTCCCATTCCTATGGGAGGCCTCGGCATCCGCAAAATTTCTAGTATTAGTTTACCGGCTTTCATACCCTCGGTCTACGGTACTGAGAAATTAATCAGGAAAATCCTAGCCTCCACACTGATTAATTTTGATGTGCCGTGCTTCACCGAGGCTATAGATGCCTGGAGACTCGCTTGCCCGAACGCAGATTTACCCGATAACCCAACCTCCCAGAGACGGTGGGATGAGCCGCTCTGCAGAGTAGTACAGACCAATTTACTCAACACGTCTGCTACTACTGCAGAGCGTGCGCGCCTGCTGGCTGTGGGGAGTGGGAGTCGGGTCTATGGCTTCATGCACTACCGTCGTCAAACATAGGCACTTAGTTCGACGACACTACTTTCCGCCGCGCTGCTTCCCTGCGACTTGGAGCTCCATGTTGTTCTCCTCATCGCTGTCACTGTGGCGAAGTTGTCAACAACCTCGGACACCACGGCCTGTCTTGCAGCCGAAGTGCGGGTCGCTTAGCGCGGCACGCGAACATTACTGTCATCATTCAACGAGCTCTTGTTACCGTCGGCGTTCCAGCTGTATTAGAACCCAATGGCTTGGCACGCGACGATGGCAAGAGACCGGACGGCATGTCTTTATTTCCATGGAAGTTGGGAAGGCCTTTAGTGTGGGACGCAACGTGTGTCGATACTCTTGCGCCATCCCATCTTCCTGGCTCTGCGTGCTATGCTGGCACTGCTGCTGCCGCTGCGGAAAACCTCAAGCGGCGGAAGTATAATAACCTTATCGGTAATTATATTTTCGAGCCGTTTGGGGTTGAAACCCTTGGGCCATGGGGTCCGAGTGCTCATACGAGGGTCAGTCAATAAATACTTAGCCTACAAAAAGTAAACGAAAATTTTGGAAAAGTGGCAATTTATTTTTCAACATAGTCTCCTTTTAGTTCGATACACTTAGCCCAGCGATGCTCCAACTTTTTTAACCCGTCCGAAAAATAGTTTTTGTCAAACTCTGCAAAATAGGCCTCCGTGGCGGCGATGACCTCCTCATTCGATCCATATCTACTCCCGGCGAGTGATTTTTTCAGATTAGGAAACAGAAAGAAGTCACAAGGGGCCAAATCTGGAGAATACGGTGGATGGGGCAGCAATTCGTAGCGTAATTCGACCAATTTGGCCATGGCAACGGCAGACGTGTGAACCGGTGCGTTGTCGTGGTGAAACAGCACTTTTTTCTTCGCCAGATGGGGTCGTTTTTTCTTTAATTCGGCGTCGAATCGGCCCAATAAATCGGCATAGTAAAGCCCTGTAATTGTTTTACCCTTCTCGAGGTAATCGATGTAGATCACACCTTGTGAATCCCAGAAAACGGTGGCCATAACTTTTCCGGCCGATTTTACAGTTTTCGCCTTCTTTGGAGCACGTTCCCCGGTCTGGATCCATTGTTTTGATTGCTCCTTGGTCTCTGGTGTGTACCAGTGGATCCAGGTTTCATCGACGGTCACAAAACGACGCAAAAACTCCGCTGGATTCCGCTTAAACAGCGCCAAACACGTCTCCGATGTGGTCTCACGGTTGCGCTTGTTTTCTGGTGTGAGTAAACGCGGCACCCATCGCGCCGACAGCTTTCTCATGCCGAATTCCTCGTGAAGAATATGATGCACTGTTCCTTCTGAAATGCCTACAGTCTCAGCTAGCTCCCGAACCTTCAATCGGCGATCTGCCAATACGAGATCATGGATTTTTTTTAATGTTTTCCTCCGTAGCAGCCGTTTTCGGTGCACCTGGACGTGGTTCATCAAAAACCGACGTACGGCCACGTGCAAACTCGTTGAACCAATTCTTGACGGTGGCCATCGATGGAGAAGAGTCACCGTACGCAGCATCCAAGCGCTCTTTGATTTCGATGCGCGTTTTCCCTTCCAAAAATAGGAATCGAATCACCGAACGATATTGCTCTTTTTCCATTTTTGTAAAAACCGATCGACACGTTCGCTTCCATAAGTTGTCAAATTAAAACAAATGAAGGGATTGGAATGAAAATTTGAAAAAAGAATTAAAAAAGAATGTGCTACTCTGTGGTAAAACTCTTTTGAAACTACAGCGCCCTCTGGCGATGAGGCTAGGTACTTATTGAATGCACCTCGTAGTTTGTTCAACGAAATCTCCAAACGGCTGGTTGACACTTCCCGTGACCCAAGGGCTGGCTTTTACCTTGGCCAGCGGCTTAGCATTGCCATACAACGTGGCAATGCCGCCAGTCTCTTGGGTATTTTACCAGTCGACAGCGATGCGGAGGAATTTTTCGACGCCATATTTTATTTTCATAGTTTTAGTTATGTTAGTATATAATTTTGTTATTTTTAGGTTATGTTTACAGTTTATACGTATAAGTTGTTAATGAATTAAATAATACCTACTACAATGTTAAATAAATAATAATGTTTAATGTAGTACAAAAACTTTAATGTGATATTTTAGATGGGTGACTTGATCCCGTCATTTTGACGCTCACGTTTTTGCGTGATTGAGTAACAAACATCTAAACATACAAACTTTTACATTTATAATATTACTAGGATGAATAATTTACAATTTGTAATCTTTAAATTTTATATGGGTGGTGTATTTCTGATTTGAAAATGTTTTTTTTTTTTTTTTTGGTAAAGAGCAAGAGACATTCAACATTCAAGTGGTAAAGGAATTACGAGGTTTATTATACAAAATTAACGAAATAAAAAATCAGGTGTTATTCTTAATTAAATTTTATTCCACACAACATGTAGGTACAGTAAATAAAGTAAAAAATGCGCGTTGGACGGATCTTATTCAACTATACTAAAGTCTACATTAGTCAGTACATTACAAAGCGTAGTCAGTTAAGTTTGAAAACGACTGAGAGACTATAAGTACGAAATTTTAAAGAAGATATGATTTTTTATCTGGACGGTATATACCATTTAACTAGCTCGCACACTATGCGACATGTGACAACTTGACAAAAAGACGCTGACCTGTCGCATGCGACTGTCATCGTGTGACCGAGTTCACCGTGCGTCTAGACGCTGCGACAAGTAGCAAGAGCGTGCGGCTTCACTAGCCTGTCGCGACTCGGTCAAAATTGCTTAACAAGCACGAAAAAATCACGTAGTTATCAAGCAATGTTGACCGTCTAGGGACCCCATTAGGACTTAATACGGTCGTAAATCGATCACTATCTGTGTCAAGACTGCAGCCGCTGTCCACCATTAGAATAAAGATGTTGAAAATACGAAACTCAGTCGTTTATCAAATAGGGTGATTTTCCCATAAAATATGAACATTGTGCATTATATTCAAGGCACTATATAAAAGGCACAAACAGTGATTGTAATACTTTTCTTTTTATGGCATAACAACAGTCATTTTATTACATAAATCTGTAAACATGTCAATTTATAAAATTATTTTTATTCAAAAGTGCATCATACAAAAATTTTCTCTACAAAAGGTAATTTCTTAATTTATAATGTTCTTATTTGACTCATAAGACCGTCATTAAAATCATTTAATTATTATCAAATTCAAAATGTAATTGCATTATAATAAAGCCGCTTCTGTGAGCCATCATCTAAAATAAAAGTATTGCTATCTTTCTTTAACACACAGAGTGAGAAAGAGATGTTAAACCGTGTTTTCAAAATAATTTTCAGTTTACATAATATTAAAGATTAATATGTAAACTGAAAAATACATGCTATATGTAAGAGGCATGTATTCAGCATTAATTTTCTTCCGTACCTGACAGCAATATTTTTGTATGGTCAATGCCGAATTAAGCCTTATTTTATCGAATTGTTTAGCAGTTTTTTATGACTGTTTCACGTTTAAAGTGGGTCTAGGTGGGCACACATTCGTTATAGATGCATAAAAATCACATCATTCAACAACATTTGAAACTACATTTTTGTAATTCATACCACTTTACTTCTTTTTGGGATGGATAATATATTATATGTACGATAATTCACTTTTTCTGCAACACTGAACGGATTCCAACGTTAAGTTTGCTAGAAAATATTGAAAACTGTCATGTCTACTAGAAATATAACTAAAATTCTCTAAGTTCAGCATATTACAAAGTAAGTATACAAAATTAAAATGTTATTCTTAGTCGATAAAACTGCAAAATTTCTTACTTAAGTACTTAAATTAAAGATTGATTATTACACACATTTTTTCATAATACACATATAATAATTATGTTAAAAAGTAACATCATATAAAAATAATATACATCATTATGAGATTCTTAACAAGAAAATATTTTGCTTAAAACTTATTAAAATTAAAAGTAAGTAATTAATACAATATAAAATATTTAAGGACGGAAATTCTATAACAAATAAGGGCTTATATTTTGAAACTTAGTAATTAATATTATAATTAGAAAACAGTCCTTGCAACGAAAAATGAGCTTTATAAGGTGACTGCGTAGTGGTAGCCCGCGAAATATAAATTGTCTTGCGTTTTTTTGCAATTTGCAATTCAGTGTCATGTTGTATTTTGATCAAAATAACGAATAACCACAAGAATTTTCAATACATCTCTCTAAGTTTGATTTGTTCTACAATGTCATGATTTCCGAAATCGGATCAAAAGAGAACAAATCTAACGTAGAGTAATGTACTTATTGATGATTCTTATGGTAATAATTATGCAAATAAATATTTAAGTCACGTATTATATTTTGATCAAGATACAATCTGAAACTGACCTACAAATTGCAAAAAGTAAGACTAAGTCTGACTACATTTAAACATGGTAGAAATCGTCTCATTTAAAACTGCATGCCCCTACACTAAAATTTCTATACAAACATTTGTAATGTAAGCAACAAGCAGTGGAGTGGCGTACAATTTTAAACTAATCTCGGAAATGAAATTCGAGATCAAAAATGTAAACAAAGAAATGTCATTGTCAAAGTGACGTTTCAGATATAGTCAACAATTCCCTAGATATTCTCATTATTTCATTTTGAAATTATGAAAACATAAATACAACAGAAAAACGTTAAGTTTTTCTGTTGTATTTATGTTTTCTTAATTTCAATATATTAACATATATATACACATACATACACACACACATACATACATATCACACACATACACACACACATACATATGTATATTTGTTGATAAAACAAATAAAAACTCAGTGGGACACATTAAACCACGACAAGCATCAGCTTAGAGCATTTAAACTGGGTTAAATGCTGCGTCATAAACCTGACAGTATTACTTTCCTCTATGCCGAATGACTAAAATAAAATGGCGACGCCCAACTTGAGTCGATTATTAGCATCGCAATATTGATTCTTTTGTTTAGAAGGAAAAACATTTTATAAATAGAAAATAATTAATGAAAGTCCAAATGTTTAGAACTTCTGCCTTATTGCCAGTATCATAAAAATAATTTGCACGATTTTATTTCAAACAGTTATATTTTATTTTTGGATCGTACTTTACGTCACTTTAAAGCAGAAAATATTACACTTCTGGACACATCTTTTGGCCCACCTTGTATTTTCAGTTTCGTTTGGTCCTAGCTAAAATTTTATATTAGGTCGAGCAAAAAGTTTTTATGCAGTTTTGAACCTGGCACATTCACAATTTTATTCAATAGTCTTTTTTTGAATTTCGAACACAGAATTTAAAGAAACAAAAGACAATTTGGAGCCTGTTTGTTGATATCAAACAATCGAATACTAAGAAAACTTGGTTTTATTGGTTTACTTGGATTTAATTCTTGAAAAAGTGATTGATATCTTTGGTTTTGCAACAAACATTACTTATTCTTAACATTAAGGTGAGGTTCTATCAATAATCTATGGATACTTCACCTGAAGTCGCCGCCCAAGCTGTGGCACTTATTCAGGCCGGACACAGCCAAAGAAACGTGAGTGCTCAACTTAATTTAAGTCGATCTGCGGTCCGAAATGTTTATCGGAGGTACCTAGAGACTGGCGGCTTTGTTCGTCGCCAAGGAAGGCCACGATCTCGGGTCACAACTGAAAGGCAGGATCGATTCATCGTGACGACCAGCTTGAGAAATCGTCACCTTACCTCCATTGAGATACAAAACCAACTTCGCGACTTCCACGGAGTGTCTGTGAGCGCTCGAACTGTTCGGAGAAGGTTAAAAGAACGCGATATGGTACCACACAAGCCAGCTAATGGCCCCAAACTAACGCGAGCCCACCGAACAGCGCGCCTTCATTTCGCACGCAGTCATTTAAATTGGACACAGCAAGATTGGAGCCGTGTACTCTTTTCTGATGAGTCTAAAATTGTGTTACATGGCAATGATGGAAGGAAGAAGGTCTACCGACGTAAGGGAGAGCGTTTCGCACAATGCTGCTTTGAAGCGAGGGTTGCTTATGGCGGTGGCTCATGGACTGTCTGGGGCGGTATATCCGCGAGCGGCAAAACTCAACTTGAGGTTGTTACAAGACCACGGCTGCCAACATTAAATGCTGAAAGGTACATTCGTGAGTGCTTAGAACCTCACGTGATACCATACCAGGACTATGTGGGCCCAAATTTCCTTTTTATGCATGATAATGCAAGAGCCCATGCGGCCGGCATCGTCAGGGAATATCTTCGGGATGTGAACATCACAGTTATGGACTGGCCAGTCAGAAGCCCAGACATGAACCCCATTGAGCACATGTGGGACGAGCTAAAAAGACGTGTTAGGGCTCGTCAGCCAGTTGCCCAGACGATGCAGGAGTTGAAAACTGCCATAGAAGAGGAATGGGAGATGATCCCTCAAAATTTCATAGAGCGGTTGATAAACTCTATGCCTAATCGTATGAGAGCTGTGGTAGATGCCCATGGAGGCAACACGCGTTATTAAATTAAACCTTTATTTGATAAAACATGTTTTTTATTCAAAAATCAATTGCCTTTAACAAGGCGCATATCCGACTTGTTAGGCGTAGCTCCATGTCGTATGGTATTCTGAATTCAAATTTAAAACAATACGATCGAAAAAGATGGTAAAATGTATCAGGTTTAAAACTGCATCAACAGTTTTTGTTCAATCTAGCAATCATATTTCGGTAGGGGCCATCGAAACCTAAACTCTAAGGTGGGCCAATAGATGTGTCCAGAAGTGTATAATTTACCTGTCTAAGATATGCCTACAATTTTAACACTATATTATATTACTTTCAACAAAATACACAATTGACGTTATTATTTAAAATTGGCAACAGCTTTGTTTACATTTTTTATGACGAATTTTTATTTCTGAGATTAGACGAACTATGCTATGTCATGTACATTAACTTACACAGAGACAAAATACATTTATCTTTGCAAGGACTTTACCTAAATGAAGAATTAAAGAACTATTTGCTGCCATTTTTCGGACCATTTAAATTCCCTTCGGTAACCCTCCCAGTGAAAATTTTTTAACGAATTAATCCGTATTCGTAATTTTTGTATTCTTCAAGTATTAATTTTAAATGTCTCAATTTATCGTCTTTACAGATTATTATTATCAGCATAATCGACAATGGTGCGGATTCTGTTGTGCACAAACTAAACTTAATTTAGGCTATTGCTAACTTTTCTCTCTATTGTGACAAGAAAGAGACGGAAGTAAATTAGAGCTGTCAAATTAGTTAGAACTAATTTTTCCATAGACATTTAAACGACACGTAAAAACATGTCGACTAAAAACACGGTGAAGCGCAAGGCGTGAACTAGTTTGATATCTCCAACTTAGTTCATAGCTATAGCCGTCCTTTTCTCGCGCTGCCTGTTAGTAAAAGATAGCGATTCTCTAATTTTAGTTTAGTGCGTCCACAAGAGAATCGGCACCATTACTGAAAATATGAAAGTACAAAAAGTTCATTGTAAGTCTATCAATCAATTAAGCTTAAGGCAGTACAATGTTGGACATTCTTAAGATCCGCAGAGGAACGACCGTCACCCATCTGTTCAATGAATGAAAAGTATTTTAAATCAAATTTACTACGTCATAAAATAAATCGCCTGTAAGTTGGCTAATAAAATCCTGGCCAGACTATAATTAATTAAAAAATGTTTTTTTTTTATTCGGACAACCCTGTGTTCGCCATGAAATAGCACTTTTTTTGATTTATGATTTATTAGCTTTTGCCCGCGGCTGCGCCCGCGTGGTTTACAGGAAATATCCCACGGGAACGGTCTACCGGGAAATCCTTCCTCATTCCTTGTCTACATTATAAAGGGAAAATTTCAGCTTTCTAGCGGCGTTGATGAGTCAGTCAGTCAGTTAGGACTTCTCTTTTTATTTATATAGATTTATTAAACAAATCATAATCAGCCTATATTGTTTCCGCTGCTGGGAAACAGGCTTCCTCTCGGTGAGAGGGAACAATGGGTTTATTAAATAGATGTATGTAAATTACTAATATCTCGACCGGGCATGTTGCCGACCCCATTAGTTATGCCATGAAAAAAATAGACAACCGAACATTTGTATATTCTATAGGCTTCGATTGGTATTAAATTAATTTATTAATCAAAAGATTGCAATGTTTAATAAAAATTCCATTTTGAATTTTAGGTGTATTCCCGTGCGTCCCTTCGTCTTCGTCCCCCTAGGGAGACGAACGGGAATTCGTTGTTTTTTCCCCGATCGTCCCCTGATTTTGCTGGTGGGGACGAACGAAAAAATTAAAAAAAATATTCCCGTTCGTCCCCACCAACAAAACGATCGGCGACGATCGGGAAAAAAATAACGAAATCCTGTTCGTCCCCCTAGGGGGACGAAGTCGAGGAGACCAACGGCAATACACCGAATTTTAAATTAAGTCTGGGCAGGAATTTTTTAGTCCATCCACTAGCGATATATTGTTTAACATACTAAATTCGATTTAAAATAGTTTTCATCCATTAAACTGATGGTTGTTCCTCTGCAGATCCTCTACTATCTGTGTCTATTATTATTGTCAACAGTTCTGCAAGACACGTACAGTACCCGGTTATTAATATAGCACATCAAGTTGTCTTGTAGAGCGTCGTCTCACTCACACCTGTGTGTCGGTCTCTTTCTACAGCTCTATGTGACATATTTACGCCCAGGCACTGTATGTTTTCTACAATTTGCCCAATAGTCCTGCCAATTAGGTCCTACACAGACGATAGAAATTTTGTGCGTTGGAGTCTGCGGCGCACTATACCCCATTTGAAATAAGATTAGACATTCAAATAAACCTCTTTTACAGTCAGTCCAACCGATTTTGACTTCTATTCTGTAGGCATAAGGATGGCATTAAAGGCAAAAACGTGGTTACAATACCAACTGTTTACTGCAGCTGCCATTTGTCATGCCACCAACGCAATAGAAGTCAAAATCGGTTGAACGGACTGTAAAAAAGGTTCGTTTATATGTCTAATCTATTTTCAAAAGGAGTATACGTATGAGCAATCTACATTCATTTTGTTTTTTGATTATTTTCATTTATGTTTACCTTTTTGGCATTTTTTTGCCACCAATCGGTACCATCTTTAGGATTAAATCTCTCAAAGAGACATAGTCATTTATAATATTGGATTAGTTTGACGTAATTAACTGAATTTTTGCAAGCTTTTATTTAGTTTCACCTGTCGCGGTGTGTGTCTGTAATCGAATCTTGCAAGTTAAATTTGACCCACTTCCCGGTTTCCGATTGAGCTGAAACTTTACATCCATATGTCAATCGAATGACAATGCAATATTATTATAACATGGAGCCGATCTGATGATGATGGAGCCGGAAGGTGGCCATGGGAACTCGGTAATAAAACGACGCAACCCTATCGAATTTGGGTTCGTTTGATTTGTCTCGACAAGGACTCTGTCCTAGATGATATCCAGACAAATAAAAGCTAGTTTTTAAAAACAAACATTTTTAAATAATAGGAAACGCAGACATTGATCGTCGTAGACTCGAACGCATAAAATCTACTTTACTTAGTCCTCTATATTCTTTACAAAACCCCAAAAATCTTGCAATTTATAACATACCAAAGTTCTCAATATTCATACAGGAGTTTCAAGACTACCCTCGCCGGGGGACGAAATCTCAGCAAGGGGCGTAGTCTCGTTGGGCTGGTCCGTGGCCGCGTATCATATCTGTGAGGCCGGCATCGTGGACACAGTGCTGTGGGGGGTGGTGGGGCGGGAGCCAGCTAGTGACGCGTTTAGAGAGGCCATTGTACCCATCTGGCCGTGGAAGAGAGAAAGTTTTTCGTATTTTAGTTATAAAAGTATTATTATGGCTTGTATATTAATATTTGGTTTCTGACATAGTTTTTAAGTATAGCTACTAACATAAAAATATGGATCACCGTGTCTGAGATAAATAAATTTAACTAAAGTTACTGCGACTGCAGAGCATCAATCTGATCTGATGAGTCAATCAATCTGCCTAGCCTTTTCCCAACTATGTTGGGGTCGGCTTCCAGTCTAACCGGATGCAGCTGAATACCATTATTTTACATGGAGCGACTGCCTATCTGACCTCCACAACCCAGTGACTGGGTAAGACTGGTTGTCAGACTTTCGGGCTTCTGACGACCCGTAACGACTGTCAAATATCCACGAATGACAGCCGGGACCAACGGCTTAACGTGCTTTCCGAGGCACGGAGGAGTCTCGGTATGTAAAGATGGTCACCCATCCGCGGACCAACCCCGGCAAGCGTAGCTTAACCTGATGGATCGACCCGTGCGGCTGTTATTACTTAGCCACGAGCTCCTCCTCCTCCTCCTATCTGATCTGATGAGTGTTATTGGATATTTCTATCTGAAATTTGTCAGTAGCAGCCCGGAGTCTGGATTTGTGTCCGGTTGATGACAATAGGCGCGCCCCCTATTACATGGGACTTGAAACATATCTGGCGAAATATGGATGTCCCTTTGGGGAACACAGGCGTGATATTATATTATGTTTACATGCCCTACAGTACTACAGTAGTAGCGTAGTGTGTAGTAGTGTGTGTATAGTATTGACAGTACTTTTCTGGATTTATTTGTTTCATTATTTTCCGTGTGTAACTACAACAAAATCATTGATTTATAAATATGGGAAGATATGGTTCTCGCTCCTCGACGTGGACCGCATAAATTGTGCTCACGGGCCTAATTTACTTTAGTCACAATCGAACTGGCATTTGTGTAGCACGTTAAGTAGAATTACCGTAATCGTCTAAATAAGCAGCAACAATGCCTTCCTGTGTGTACAAATAGTTCACAAACCAAAAACTAGTTCCACGGGATTACTTTTCACTCGTAAGTACATCAAAACTTAATTTTATTTAAAATTCTCCTGATTAATATTACCGCTGGGTCGCCATTTGCAGAAATTGATAGAAATATATGATTCGTAAGAGAGAGACAAGCGGCAAATAGTATATTTGTTATGGGTACATAACAGTGACAATTATTGCTATCTCGTTCCCGCTACAGTCCGCGTAATATGTCTCTCTATTTCGGTTGTTCAGCACATGACGCACGACATCGGCAAATGTAGCTGTGTGGGTGTTTGCATGTAATCGTTTCTTCAAATAAAGTTTACGTGACATTAAAGAGTACCCTATCTTCCCTTATTTATACATCAATGATCAAAATAGATAAAAAAGGAAACTCACCCGCAAATGTGCCAAATCCTCCAACTTAGTCAAGTCAGCGAGTTCCAAGTACAAACTGTACACCAGCACCCAGCCGTACATGCCCGTCACACAGAATACTATCCAAAACAGGCACATTATGACGTTGTACGCGAAGATCATGTCGTTGACTATAGATGCGAACACGAACGCGATCAGGCGGAACACTATGAATACGCCGAAGGTGTATAACCAGGGGACTATGCGTTTTTCATATTCCTGTAATGAGAAAATCATAATATTTTATTATCTTTCTTCTATATCTATACAAAAATGGTGAAGAAAAACATCGTGAGGAAACCGGCATGTCCTAGAGACATTCGAAGACATGTCATATCTGCCAAACCTCACTGGGCCCTCGTGGTAGATTACAACCCAATTCTTCTCGAAGAGAGGAGGCCTGTATCCCAGCAGTGCGAACATTATAGGCTGATCATGAACAACTTTCTCCAAGGGACCAACATCGAAATCGAGAAAAAAATTATCAGCTGTCCCGTACAAAACTTCAATACCTACTCAACCAAAATGTATGGGACGACTGATTATTTATCCCCACTACGATGTTGGTCTCATGGAGAAAGTTGTGCAGTTTGATGGTGTGTACCACACCCTTAAATTTGACAACACCTTTCTGATACATCCTTTCATCCTTTCTGTACCTACATTTCAAAAGTAATTCTTTTAATAAACTATGTCTAGGTTTCTATCATTTTCTTTTATGTTAAAAACTTATGGAATTTGTCTGGTAGTTCTCTAATCACAGCAGTAATAAAAACTTTTTTACAAAAAAAAATACAACCGACTTCCAAAAACAACACTACAAAGTGAAAAATAACTTTAATTTCGGAAGTCGGTGTCTAGTTAAATGTATTTTCGTTTTTTGCCACCGACTTCCGAAATTAAAGTTATTTTTCACTTTGTAGTGTTGTTTTTGGAAGTCGGTTGTATTTTTTTGTAAAAAAGTTTTTATTTTTCACTTTTTAGTTGTGTACCTACCCCACACAAATTCTAATACCACTATCTGCAAAACTAAGTAGAACATCATCCATATAAAAGTCGGGAAAAAATACGTATTATTGAAGCTAACTCAAAAACTACCCAAGCAAAGTTAATCAATTTTATATGGGACCAACGGTGATGTATACCCTCTCGATTAAAACAAAAAAAAAAACAAATCGGCCCAGCCATCTTCGAGTAATCGGGGAACATACATAAAAAAAAAGAAAAAAAAAAAAAAAAAAAGGTTCCGACGAATTGAGAACCTCCTCCTTTTTGAAGTCGGTTAAAAATGGGGCATTTTTTGTAATTTTCGGAGGGTAATAATTTTATTTACTAATTAGTTGCTGCAAAAAGGATATGACATGGACGTGACATGATAAAGCAAAAAATACGTGTCTAATATTTTTTTTATTATCTGACTGATGTACTAAAATAAATAGAATTTCTTTTTTTTACCCAGGCATCATCCCTATTGGGATTAAGTGAAATCGTTAAAAACTTTTGTGCAACAAACTTACCTTATTTTTTCCTTGCATTACTAACTACAGGATGTCAGCATGAATGGTGAACGAATGAGTGAATTAGTATGAGTGAGTATATGAATGATGATATGACTAATGATAAGATAAGATGAAACAGATGAGTTAAAAAAATAAATTATATGATAATTTTTAAATCTTTGCAAAATGTATTAGTAAAGAAGTCTTGCAAAATACTATAGAGGGTCAAATTAAATTAGCTAGCGAAAGTCTGCAGACAAGATGACAGGATAAAGCAAAAAAGAAATCAATTTGGTGATGTTTTTTTGGGTCATCAAGCGTCGGTAGTGTAGTCACTTAAAATCAGTAACAGTACAACCCCGGTTAAAAGTTAAAGTCTTTCGAAGGGGTAAGCCATTTATGTGGTTACCTTTATCATGTGTACTCTTTGAATGGGTTTTAGCTTCGAAACCCAGTAAAACAATTATCCCTTCAATATAGATAACCCATTGTATGGGTTCTATACTTGAAACCCAGTGAAAGGGTTACCCCTACATTAAGATAACCTATATAATATAAGGTTTTTGTACGGGACACCATATTAGCAATTTGCAACGTATGCCCATCATCGAGAGATTATTTTGCATTGCTCCGAGTCGGAATGTTACGCCGTTATCGTTTTAAAGAGAGTTGATGCTAAACCCTTTTCAAAAGGGTTACCCACTATCGTATGGGTTTTTGTTTAACTGCTTGGAAAAACCCTATGTTTTGTTTGTGCAGAATAAACAGATTTTCTTTCCTTTTTTTTTTTCTATCCAAAACCCTTTCAATGGGTAACCAAATTGGTCCCAGCTAAAAATATCAGTTTAAAAAACGGTTTTTTTTTTTTGTGTAAACTACACAGACTAGATGGGTATCAATATATCAACATGATAAAACAGATTTTATCAACTCACACTTGAAGACAATGTAAGTTGCTTGCTGGTAGTGTTGTTACTTGAAATTCACTACCAGAGGTCATTGGCCCAAAGAAAAAAAACATCAAATCTTTTTTATTACGTCGTGCTTAGATATAGAATCGAGTGCAACTCTGCAGACGTGATGAGTATCGATATTATCAATTCTCAACACGTCTGTAGAGTTTCACTACCTCACTATAGTATAGTTAAAATCTCGCTGCAGACTTGGTCATAAATCATAATCGGAGTAGGGATGTGCGCTAGTTGCGCGCGCTCAAGGCCATTATCGATAACAGAATCATTAAGACGAAGAATTTTAATTTTCTATTTTTAGTTTTATATATACGTTCTTTTGTTTATATATTTAATATGATTTGTAGTAAATTTGGTAATAAAATAAAAAAAATGTGTATTTATTTCTATCACCCATTTATAAATATATAAAACTATCGATATCACTCATCGACTGCAGTAATGCACAGGACTAAGTGTGGGCGTGGCCTGCCCATAAGGCCCGTGAGTGGGAAAGAGAGCGAAACACTCGAATGATTTATGACCTAGTCTGCAGCGAGATTTTAAGTATACTATAAGTGTGTGTTTACGAAACCGGCCTCACGTCACTGTTAACAACGCTATGTCTTGGTTTAATATTTGGTCTGAGGACGCGAGTATACAAACAATCAAATCAAAGCACTTAATTTATAAGTGGCACTACAAATTGGCATCTACAGGTACAGACTCCAGCAGGTCAAGCCACCCGAAACTGTCAAATTTTCCCAATCAACCTTGAACCTAATGCTATAGCGATAAAGATGAAAATCTATTAAAGAAATTTGACAGATTATAGTAGCTTGATGTGCTGGCGTCTGTAAGTTTTCTCATCCATTTGTTTACATTTTTATAAGATACTTTTGGAACTAAGTATAGATCACAGAACGATAGCAGTTTGGTACCTACCAAACTGTTCTACAAGGTACCATCGCGGACATTTGCGGTGAACCACTTTTCAATCTTATTACCTTAGTAATAAGGTTGAAAAGCAATTCACCGCTAATAAAACAGTTATACAAAACACACAATAAAAAGATGGTTATATGTAATATTATTGTATTTATATTATACCTTTCTGAGCGCGTTAATCAGTATGATGCTAGTCACAAGCACTGCGATGGAGCCCAGCCACGAGAACAGCGCAAATATTATCAGGACATTGCGAACTGAAACAATAAAATAAAGCTCTTTATGAAAAGCTAAATGCAATTGGCTCACTAGTCAATTAAACTCGAGAGCTATACTTTACACAACATGATCACGCATAGGAGAATTTAAAAAATATGTTTAACATATTCAACGCCATGTCATGTGTATCTTTTTTACCCGACTACGGCGAAGCAAAAAGGAGGGTTATGATTTTGACCGGTATGTATGTATGTTCAGCTGTTTGACAAATGAGGTATCATTGGAAGCGTCTTGATCGTCCGCTGATCACATTAAATTGAATATGGCGCCCCCTAGAATACAAAGTGGTTTTAGTTATTAAACTTACTTTTTTGATCTGGAACATCGTGTAATCAGTTATTTTTCAAAAAAAGTTATAGCCTTCTGAATTTTCAGTTCTGGCGCTGAAGGTGTTAATCATAAACCACGCACAATGGTCCACATGAAGGGCTAAGTGCGAAAACCAAATCCTCTAACATAGAACATAGCCTTTCCCCAACTGCGTTGGGGTTGACTTCCAGTCTAACCAGATGCAGCTGAATACCAGTATTATGCATGAAGCGACTGCCTATCTGACCTCCATAAACCAGTTACTGGGTCAGAAAATAATAGGTTGGGGAAAAAGTTTCTTCGCATTTTTTAAGAAAATTCAAAACATTTTTTAATATACATTATGTACATTTATCTAAAGTATGTAGGTACCATTTTGTTCGATAACTTTTTGTCATTTGACGACACGGTTGGCGCAGTGGTTGAGCGATTGACTGCTGCGCAGCATGTCGCGGGTTCGATTCCCGCACGGAACAAATATTTGTACGACCTACAAGTATTTGTTCCGAGTCTGGGTGTTTTTCTATCTATAATATGTATGTATTTACAAAAAAAAAAAATATATATATAAGTAGTTTATCAGCCATCTCGTTACCATAACACAAGCATTAGGTTGCTTAGCTTGGGGCTAGATGGCGTTGTGTGATATGTCCAAACATATTTATTTATTTATTTATCTTGTAAGTAGGGACATGATCCCATTGCTATAGAAATTTTGGGACTTCTGATCAAAATACCGCGACAAGTGGTTTTGGCAGTCCTCTCGTGATGTTAACCTGACACTGCCTAAAGAATTCTGAAGAGACCGAAACAGGTGGAAATCTGAAGGTACAAGGTCAGGACTATACGGCAGATGCATTAACACCTCCCAGCCAAACTCTCTTAATTTTTGCTGAGTGGCTAAAGATGTGTGAGGTCTAGCGTTATCATGATGAAAAACCACACCCCTTCTGTTTCCGGCCGCTTTCTCTCAAGTTCTTGCTTTAATCTCATCAGATGTTCGCAGTAGCGTTCAGAATCGATGGTCCTGCCTGGTGGTAACAGCTCATAATGAATAATGCCCTTCCAATCCCACCACACACACAGCATCACTTTGTTGCGAGTGAACCCAGGTTTCGCCACAGTCTGTGAAGCCTGACCGGCCTTTGACCACGACCTTTTTCGCACGTTCTTGTCGTACGTGATCCACTTTTCATCACCAGTTATCAGCTTCTTCAAAAATGGTTCGGTTTCATTACGTCGTAATAAAGAATCACAAATGAGTACACGATTCATTATGTTTCTTGCAGTGAGCTCGTGAGGTACCCAAATATCGAGCTTTTTTGGGTACCCAGTTTTTTTCAAATGCGCTAAAACTGTTTTGTGGTCAATTCCCAGTTCTTCAGCTACGTCGTTACTACTGATATGCCGATCTTGCTCCACTTTTTCAAAAATGGCATCCATTTTATCCGTAATAGGGCGACCAGAGTGACGTGCATCTTTGACATCAAAATTTCCGGATTGAAAACGCTTAAACCAAATTTGTGCTACTCTCACAGACACTGCACTGGGTCCATAAACATCGCAAATTTTTTTCGCGGCTTGGGTTGCATTATTACCTTTTTTGTTGTAAAATTTTAAAATGTGTCCAATTTCTTCATTAGATTCACTCATCTTGACAGTACGAAAAACAAATGAAAATCACACATTTTCCTAATTTGTATTTGGAATTATGTTCTTTAAAATTTAAACATTCAATGATACTAAAACCACCCAGATACAAATAGTCGAGCCAAAGAGATTTTATTTTAAGTTCATACATACTATAATGCGAAAAGACTTTTTCCCCAACCTAATATATCTTGAAATATGTGAGAATTTGCATTTATTAAACAGAACTTTTTAAAAGCTAATTAGTGACTTGCAGTAATTTAGGCTAAGTATCGAGGAAACTTACATCTGACCAATTTGAAAACAAAATCCCGTGCATACAATGACCACATCTGTTAGCAAGCGTTACTATAGCGGCCGAGCGCTGCAAGGAAGAATATTCCTTACAGTGTATAGATGTCAGTTTCTCCAATAGTACATGAGATTTACAGGATTTCTTGAGTATACTATATACCTATGCTTACTCTTTCTAAGCTAAAGCCAATGAGACGAGAAAAATTTAATACTTTGGGAATAAAAAGTTTAACTTAATTGTGTACGGTTTAATTTCCATCGCAAACTAAAATAATTTATGATGTTTATGATGTGTGTGATAGTTTTTTCATTTAAAAATCAACTTAAACTACTTGAGTTTAAAGTTGATATTTGTATAAGTTGCAATTTTATGTATTTATCTCATACCATTGGCCGAGTTTAGGCATGATGTTGTGTTACTAGTTTAAATATTTGTTTACCTGGAGGACTCCCAACATAGACAAACTGATAGCTGATGACGTAGTACCCAGTGTGCGTGAAGCCCGGAGTTGCCATGTACAAGCAGTACAGGTCGAAGATGCTCTCCGCAAATGTGAAGAGGGCCATGAACTGGAAAATGTAAGTTTTTATGACAATCAGTCGTAAGTTAATGTTATAGGCCTATAGAGGCATGAGGAACGTTCACTCATCCTACATAGAAATGAGAGGATCCTCCAATCGGATGTTGGGCTACTGTCCGACGGTTGATGTTGGGATGTTGTATAAATGCCATTTGTGTGGTAAACTCTGCTTGCACGATGCAGGATGCATGTCTTTGATGCATAGTTCACATGTGGCGTTATAGATGCCAGCTACAGGCCAATTATTTAATAACAAAAATAATTGGCTCAGGTGTCAGGCGCTCTCTCTATCCGCGGAAGCGTGCTGTAATCCACTATGCAGGTGCCAGTGCCGGTTGGTGGATGTCACACATATTTTAACTTATAGTAGTTCTAGGTCTCTAGGACATGCCAGTCTCCTCAAGAATTTTTTACTAATGAAATGGATTGCTGACTGCGCTAGAACGTTCAAACCACAATTAACAAGTTATCCATAATCTCTCCTGAAATTATAAAAACCATCTTTTATTCTTCTTTATCAATTACATATCAAACTTACAAGGGTAAGGAATCCTGTGAGCAGTGACCCTCTCTGAAGATCCAAGAAGTATGCATCATGGAGTATCGGCTTCTGGTACCACGGTAGTCTTAGTGATCTTACTGACTTTGATGAACGAAGGTTTGTTGATGACCTATAAGTAATATTATGGTAATTAGAGTAATATGAGTTTCACTGCCTTTCATTCTTTTATACAGGGGTTGCAAGTCATCATCATCTGCCTAGCCTTTTCTTTTTCCCAACTATGTTGGGGTCAGCTTTCAGTCTAACCAGATGCAGCTGAATAGCAGTATTTTACATGAAGCAACTGCCTTTCTGACTTCCACAACACAGTTACTAGGTAATACAATATCCCTTGGTAAGACTGGTTGTCTACTTTCAGGCTTCTGACAATGCATAATGACTGTCAAAGATCCACAAATGCCATCTGGAACCAACTGCTTAATATGATTGCCAAGAGACGTTAAGTTAACAGGGTTTGCAAGTAGAACTGCTAAATGTAGTATCTTGAACTCCGTCTTAAGACGACCCACTGACCGGATCTTGGGTGTGATTACAAGGTTGGAAAAACTGTTCTACAATTTATTCAGTAATCTTCAGGGAAGGCCAGCATGATGATGTTTTGCATATTGTAAATAAGCAAAACTCAGAGGCAAAATTAGAAAATGATACTCATGGAACTTGGCGATTAGTCAGGGTGCCTGTCGATAATAAAGTTCGATGAACCTCCACTAAACTAATATAGTGATATACTCTGTATTGATTGTTTGTAATTTTGTATGACCTTCATAATAAAATAAAAGAAAAAGACTTACCGAGGTCTTTGCAAGCATTTGACTATATACAAACTTAGAAACTTAACATACAAACTTTTTCTAAACTCATGTCATAATCTGTGGTGTAAACATTTTTTTCTTAAAGCAAACAAACTCCTTTTCCAATAGGATTTTTTTTTTAAAGAAATTGTAAAACTTACTTTCCGGTGTAATGTGAATACACAGAAGGCGTTGATCGATAGGTGGAAGGTGTCTTTCGTCCGTACATGTTTATTTTTCGTATTAATTCAACGGCAGTTGACGCCCTATTTGTTAATGAATTCAGTCACTAGTTTCACTGCGATAACACCGGGTAAAACATTCCCGGTTGCGTAATAAAACAGTAAAGATCACATTTAACTTGTTTTATTCACAATTTAAGTCATAAATATCTGTTTTCGTTTATATAGCCACGCCTGAAAATTGTTTGTTGCTACTGGTTGCTACTTTCCGTTGTCAATTTGGAATATAATCCGGCAAAATTCGATATTTAAACATGACTTGAACTGTTTAAATTATGGGCGCTAGTGTTTATGCTAAAATTACAAGTTAGAGAAGTCAGGAGAATACATCCCTTG
The DNA here is from genome assembly GCA_946251885.1 of Cosmia pyralina. Taxonomy (NCBI): domain Eukaryota; kingdom Metazoa; phylum Arthropoda; class Insecta; order Lepidoptera; family Noctuidae; genus Cosmia; species Cosmia pyralina. Next base: position 10,261,062 of record OX276371.1, on the reverse strand, counting down.
TCAATGCAAATTGACAGTATACCACTGAGAATTCATAGAGATAGCATCGATTTAAATGGCACGAAACAATTTGTGAAGCATGTTTTATAATGATTTAAATAACTGGCCAAAACTGGTAAAAATTAAATAATTTATGGGACTTGTCATTTTGACAAATGAAAATCTGTATGTCTATCACAAATCCAACAAATTACAATATATTCAGAAAAGGTGGCTATAGATATAAGGCAAAATTTTTAGTGAATATTTAAGTAAAATGGATGATAATTATGTCTCCTCACGACATACACAGCAGTAACAAAAGTGAAAAAGATGATAAGATTACACCCAATAACATTAGAACTAATTGTGGAATATGCTGTTAGTATTTTTGGTATTCATCATTGACTTTGCTTATTTACCGAAACATTAAAAACATGTGGATTAGAAGAAGTAATGATTGTCTTCAATCACAATCGATCGATTTAAAAGTATGCTGATAAGTAGCTAAGTACAGAAAATGACAGTATTGTATTAATATTTTCCACTGTTTTTAGGGTTACATGCCAATTGGTAAAAAAGAACACACGGTAGTTACACGGTGCAAGTTTATTGCCTGTGGCATACCATAAAATTGATGCAATAATTGACTGGCACCGTCTAAACAACACGTACAATTACAATTGTTGCACGATACGAGCAAGTTAGTTGCCGTTCGAAACTGGTATTAGGTGTGAACGTCAAGCCACCCGAAACTGTAAATTTTCCCAATCAACCTTGAACTTAATGCTTTAGCGATAAAGATGAAAATCTATTATAGAAATTTGACAGATTGTAGTAGCTTGATGTGCTGGCTGTGGTGTAAAAAAAAATGTTCAAACATGAGCGAATGAATAAAGTTAAAAAAATATTTAGTAGACATTTTGTTCAATATTTGAATGAAATATTTCGCAGCGCAAATGCGAGCAATTGAATCAATCAATCTGCCTAGCCTTTTCCCAACTATGTTGGGGTCGGCTTCCAGTCTAACCGGATGCAGCTGAATACTTTAATCAATGGGATTAAAAACTGAAAACTCGCCATAGATGGCAGCTCTGTTCCCCGTCCACTTTTGCCGTTATTCTGTTTAAATGTTTACTTTGTTGTCGATCACAAATTAACAACGTTTGCAATCTCGTATCAGTCTCAATCTGTCAAAAATTGTTTATCGTTTACCTACATTTTTGACATTTGATTGTCGCTGGCATGAGATTGCGACTTAAATTTGAACGTTTTTGGGTACGAGAATTGGCCTTCAGATTTATGATACTATAAATACAAGCAACACCTGTACTATAATTTACATAATATCACAGTAGGTTCCTGTAGGGAATTAAGTTCTCTTGGGAACATCACCTGTATACGAATTTTTCTCAAGTCTTCAGGTTTAAAAAGGACAGCTTAAACTCTTAGTCTCAACGAAATATCGGGTTTCCAGCTTTTTTTGGAGAGCTTTTTCCCACAGTTTTCATCTTTTAACATCTTTCGGAAATACATATTTCCCAAAACTGTGGGAGAAAGCACGAAAATACGGAGATCCATGTGGATCCCCGTATTTTTGCAGTCAACATCTGCGCAACGGGGGCATATTAATTATGCGTAAAAGAAGTCGCTTGTTTACAAAAATTGTATGTGACAGCTAGCAGTCAAATTTTTGGACACGTGATAGTAGCGACATCTGCTGAAGTAAGTAAGGAGGAGTTTTTATCCCCATTGTACAAGGACGTGCAACTCTTTGTTTAGACGAAACAAAACTTACCTTGGTGTAAACAGAAATAGCATGCAATTATTGAATGGCAAAACTTGCATTCAATTATTACATGCCATTTTATGGAAAACGCACGCGTGTTTAACACTTGCATGGAATGGTTGAATAGCAATAATTGAACGTGCTTTATAGCATTATTGTTCTTGAATGTTCCAGAAACTTGCACCGTCTAAATGGGGCTTTACGGTGCGACTTCGCTTGTCTGTCTGTTTGTCTGTCCCCTCACAGCTGCTTGCCTATCCTACCTAACCTACCACCTACGTTAGTACCTAACTAGGTACTAACGGTATCGTCGATTTAAATACTAATACAAGTGCCTAAAGTAGGTATCTCATATTCCTTGCAGGTATTTGCCGTACGCCGCCTGTTCATTCGAAAAACTATTACGGCCATGTTTTCTGCAAAGATTGCTTCTACAAATACATTTTTTCCCACACCAAGAATGAATGTTCCGGAGACATAACAAAAAAAGAAACGGACACTAACGATAAAAAAGAAGCCAGAGAAGATGCTGATGCCGAGGAGGTTGCATAACGCGGTACGACACAAACTGTAAAGTATACCTTTAACAAGTCAAGTATTGCGGAATGTTTTGTAAGTAAATAAAATCGAGTAATGTGGATTATTGGGTTTTATTTTATTTTATTTATTTAAATTGTCTTTGACATATCTCGGGACCCTGGGGTCCCAGACCTTTGGAAGGCGTACGAGGAGCCGAAGCCAACTCGCAGAGGCCTTTAGACAATTTTAAATGAAGAGAAGGCACCAGCCGACGATTACCCTGTATGCACTATACAATTTGCACCCAAGGACAACCCCCGGTTGGTGCAGAACTATTGCAGAACATGGAAACAAAACACATTGGGCCTATGGGTTTGGGTGGCTATAGTGGATTGGGTACCTTGAACTATGGAAGAACTATGTCCCCTGCCTGACCAATGATATATAATATACACAGATAAATTGGCAGGGGGTGACTTGCACACTCAATAATGGGCCTCCGGAAACGGGCGCTAGCACATAGTGACGTAGCGACAAGGGGCAACATGTCCTGAGGTGCTTGAGGAGTGGAGAGGTATTCCACGGCTCTCAGAAGAATCCCAGAGCCCGGAAGATGGTCAAGATCCCTACAAGCACTTACTGGAATACTTCCTTCCTCCGAGCACGTTTGCTCTTGCGAATCTCTTATTTATTTATTTATTAGGCTCTTTTAGCAATGAGAACATAACGATTTATAGCTGATATTTTTTTTTTTCTCTCTTTATTTATTATTAGGGACTTTTATACAGTTGTACATGCCAGTCCCATCGGAGCTTATAATGTAAAACGTAACAACACAAACCTAATTAAACTATAAGCAGCTTCGGAGTTAGGTGACGACAAAATATGATGGAACATGCAAACATCGTACATATTTACCCTAAGCTCTTTAAGTAGATCTTCTCTTGCAGACTGAAATCTGACACACTCCATCAATAAATGTATAACATCCTCCAGTGTGCCACATACCTCACAATTAGGTGAATCAATTTTTTTCATTAAAAATCCAAAATTATTGAGCGGCATGTGTCCAGATCTCAGTCTGTGAGCCATAACTATAATTTTTCTGCTAAACCTAGTATTACCAAACCACGGTACATGAGGAGGCTCCGAAACTATAGACCTATACCATATTCCTTTTTCTTTAGATCTTTGATTAAAATTAGCTGATATTAAAGTAGAGAGCCTATACTCCATTTGCAATAAGATTAGACATTTCAACAAACCTTTTTTACAGTCCGTTCAACCGATTTTGACTTCTATTCCGTAAGCTTAAAGGCAAAAAAGTGGTTACAATACCAACTGTTTACTGCAGCTACCATTTGTCATACCACCAACGTAATAGAAATCAAAATCGGTTGAACGGACTGCAAAAAAGGTTTGTTGAAACGTCTAATCTTATTGCAAATGGAATATAGTGTAGGTATAAAGCACCTGTCCCACCACCATGTGCGCGGACTGTAAATGTGTGGGGCCCTTTAGAGGACTCCTGCGATAATATTAATTTAGACGGGTATCACACCTCCGCTGCAAAACCACTAAGCTTGATGTTCCACTACTCGAATCGCGATTCGAATAGCGGAATATCATGCGAGTCAGTTGAACTACTGCGGTTTCGCTTCTATAGTTTCGCGGTGGAGGTGTGAGGGTATCACACCTCCACCGCGAAACCCTGCGTGAAAGCCTGATGTTTGATTCATTGCAGACCCACCATACCACTGGCCATACCCCTGGTGGTATGGTTGGTCTAAAACTATACCACTGAGAAAATAGTGTTGTGGTAAACTAGTTTATTACAAATTCGGCACGACAGCATATCGAATGGTTGTGAATAGCTATAGCTAGCCGTGCTGAAAACGTTTGGCTGGTAGGGCCCCCTTTTTTTGCATATTTCTTCAAAAGTACAGAGGTACAGACGCTAGCAGGTCAAGCCACCCGAAACTGTCAAATTTTCCCAATCAACCTTGAACCTAATGCTTTAGCGATAGAGATGAAAATCTATTATAGAAATTTGACAGATTGTAGTAGCTTGATGTGCTGGCGTCTGTACATTGAAAAAGAAACAGGTACATATACTCCTAGAGGAGAGTACATTGCATTGGTGCACACCTAAAACGCAAAGGGGGCCGTGCGGAGCAAACGTATATTGCAGTTCCCATACAGTTGGCTGGGATAGATCCTACATAGACACCTAAAAAGATGAAAACCCGCGTCTTTTCATACTTCGGCCATCGCAACGTGAACCGAAGTAAGAAAAGATGCGGTAGCTACATGAGCGAAGTAAATGAACTTAGCTTCGTGAACGAAGCGAACTTCGTTCTCAGTGTGGGCGGTGGTTGATTGAGAGCAGATTCTCAATATCAAGGTGGATAGGATAGACAACGGTTGACAGCATTCTCGGTGACTAAGCGAACTCAAGATTTGTTAAGAGCAGACACTTAAGATGGTGGCTTGAGAGCAGACTTAAAAGTTTATGGTTAGGAGCAGATGATTCCTTTTTTCAAGACGTAGGCTGAGAGGAGAACATCAGCGCTGGCAGAGAATTTCATTACGTGAAATCAACAAGTTGTGAGAGCAGAAACTCAACATGCGAGCGCAGACAGCGGTTGAGTTGAGACGAACCTCAAGATTGTGAACGTTCTGCAATAAGCAACAAGGATTTTGTGACAAACTTACCCTTCTGGACTACAATGTTGAATTTGCAAAATGTTGAATTCGCATAATGTTGAATTCGCAAAATGTTGAATCCCAAAATGTTGAATTCGTAAAAAGTTGAATTTTCTGGACCCACTATGTTGAATTTGCAAAATGTTGAATCCCAAAATGTTGAGTCCTGGGGATGCGAGAGGCGCAGGACCGGTCGCAGTGCAAATATTTGAGAAAGGCCTATCTCCAGCAGTGGACGTCTTTTGGCAAATATAATGAGTACACTTCTACTTCACAAGAAAATATCTGGCACTGCGGTGGTACCCACATAGACCCTGTACAGGAACCTACCAGCTGGTAAAATTTGTATCATCATCATAATTTCAGCCGAAAGACGTTCACTTCGACCGGTTCTGTGCTTCCCGCATCCAGCGGATTCCTGCAGCCTTTACAAGGTCATCGGTCCACCTCTTCAAAATTCCTCGATCCAAAATTAGTATACATATTTATATTTATTTCCGTACCTCACTAAAACTCAATTTATTGTATAGCTTGTCCAGTCTGAAGTGACGCGCCCCACTACCGCATATTACGTATTGCTACATAATACTAATCTAGGCTGTGATTACGTACAAGCCGTGGCGACGTGAAAAATGCGGTAGTGGGGCGCGTCACTTCAGACTGGACAAGCTATGATATAAAATGATATTAAGTGAATCCTCTGTGCATCCGTTACTAATACTGGCCACTTATAATGAAAAAAAAAATGATAAGCGATTTGTCATTATCATGGTATAATAATATACTTCGCCATTATCCTTTACTATTGTCCTATTGTCAGCCAAGTTCATAAAATCCTGTTTTATTGTGACGAAAGAAGCATTATTTAAAGTAAAAATATAAAATAAACTTATTATGGCTCTTTTCAAAGATATTGTGTTTTTAAAAAAACCATAAGAATAAAGATCTCTTAGTAATAAAAGGGAAGTGGACACTGACTAAAGACGGTAAGACGAATCATGACGGTACGACACGCTGGAAGTGCACACATCGTGAAATATGTACAGCTACCGTAACGTTAAGCACCGATAAAACTAGAATAATTCGTGATACTAGCCATAAGTGCTTGACAGATCAGAATAAAATCCAAATTACGGGGTTTTTGAATGCAATCAAGGAAGAAGTTTGCACAAATTTAAATCCAATTCAGCAAATTTTTGAAGACATGTTAACTAAGTTTGTTGAGCGAAACCCTAATGTACCTTCATACCAACTACCAACATTTTCCTCGGTGAAAACTTCTCTTTAAAGGGCACGGAAAAGATTTTTAGGATCTGATAAACTGATTTTTTAAAAAATTGAAGATGTCAAAATTCCTAATGGTGTGTCCGAAACTTTCAAGGTGATTGAAGATGGAGACAAGGAAAAAAATATTTTATTGTGTTCTAGGAAGATGCTAAAATTATTGAAATCTTCGAAAAGTGTTTCTTACTATGGGGATGGTACTTTTAGATCTTGTCCCCGGCCGTTCTATATGTTGTACATAATACACCTTGATGTTTATTCTGATGACAAAAGCATCAATATTTATCCTGTAATTTATGCTTTTTTACCAAATAAAACGCAGAAAACATATACACGGCTATTTAAATTAATTAAGAATAAGCTTGGAGTAGTTCATATGGCTAAATTCAAATGCGATTACGAAACAGCTCAAATAAACGCAATAAAGAAGGTTTATACAGAAGTTAAAGTGACATCCTGTCACTTTAACTTCTGTTTTCAACATTTTAACAAGGCAGTTTGCAAGAGGGAAAGCAGTGTAATTTGGTCAAAAAGAAATACAGCAACAGTCTTGCTTACAAATGTGATAGAAATGTAGTACGGTTGTGCTCTTATTTTGTTCTACTTCCACCGACGCATATGACAGAAGCCTGGCGAGATATTGTGGATGCTGCCAATAGTGATTCAGAAAATTTGCAGTTTTCTTCAGTATTTTGAAGAGCAGTGGTTCAGCATGGATTACAATTTGATTAGTTGTGCAGACTACCCACAGAACAACTAATTCCTGCGAGGGGTATCACCGAAAAATAAATTCTAGACTACCAAAAACACCGAATATATTTTTGGTTTTTAAAACGTTATTAGAAGAAGCTACTTATTATGATCGAAACTGAAAGATCTTTATTTTTTCCCTTTAAGAAAAATAGAATAGTAAAAGATTTATTATTCGATAAACGATATTCGTTGTTATTGAAAAAACTTGAAAAGAAAAAATTGCAGCCTTTGCAATTTTTGAGAAAAGTTATATATATAAGACTTAAATTAGGATTTTAATTAAATTTTTTAGTACTTTTTAATTTTGCTTTTTTTAGTTAAGGATTTGACGTAGAGTGTTATAGTTAATGTTTACAAGTGGAGTTTTTTTTTTTAGTTAAGGGTTACAAGTAAAGAGTTTTTGTTGTTTTAGTTAATGATTACCAGTGGAGTTTTTTTTTAGTTAAGGATTTGAAATAAAGAGTTATTGTTGTTTTATTGAATGATTACAAGTGGAGTTTTTTTTAGTTAAGGATTTGAAATAATTGATGTTTTATTGAATGATTACAAGTGGTTTTTTTTTAATTAAGTAAAGAGTTTTAGTTTTAAATTTAGTACGTTAAGGTGAAAGCTCCAGGGTAGCCCACGAAATCCGTTTTACTTACGTTTTTTGCTATTTGCGGGTCAGTTGTATGTTGATTAAATTGCAAAAAACGTAAGAAAATTTGAATTAAATAAATAAAAATATAGCTTCTGGACTACAATAGAATATTCTCGATAAAATAACTTTTTACAAATTCAACATTTTGGGATTCAACATTTTGCAAATTCAACATTGCGGTCTGGACGTGAAATTCAACTTTTTACAATTTCAACATTTTGGGATTCAACATTTTGCGAATTCAACATTATGCGAATTCAACATTTTGCAAATTCAACATTGTAGTCCAGAAGGAAACTTACGACAAAAAACCTGCTTATTGTGCGCAGGCCACACTGGTAATGAAGCGAAACTAAGCCAAGTTCGTTTAGCTTTCTTCAGCGTCTTCATACTTAAACCCTGCTTATTGTGCGCAGGCCACACTAGCAACGAAGCGAAACGAAGCCAAGTTCGTTTAGCTTTCTTCAGCGTCTTTTCATACTTCGGTTCACACAGCGTACTAAGCGAAACGAAAATGGAAGTATGAAAAGATATGGAGGAAAGCTAAACGAACTCTGCCTAGTTTCGCTTCGTTCCCCTGTGGACTCTGCTTTAGCCGAGGGTTAGCAGAGTGCCATGGATAGTGAACTTGGTGCATGGGCTGTATCATTTTGAAGGATGATAAGTTAAACGACAATATTTATAGATAGACGCTACATTTTTATTCAAAAATCTCTCCGTAATATAAAAACTTTTCACAAATAGTCACTGTTTACATATATAGGACCACACTGCCACAAACACTTAGGACAATCCAATAGGGTTCTACTACATACTTTCGGGTTCTGTAGATCAACCCATGTACGATACGAAGGCTCGTAATACGAGTCTTTCGATAATTTACCATTATCATTGAAATTTTTCCATTTTTTCAGGCGCTTTACAGGTTCGCTTAGACCTTTCTCGTGTAGATATTTTGTCAGCTTTTCAATTTTTTCTGCTGCAGACACACAGTTAAAATTTTCCACGATTGCTGATTCGTCGACGAGTTTGCGCGTTTCAGGTGGTATATCGGAGACAGAGACTTCAGTCGTATTCTCTGACACGTCCGAGACGTCCAAAGAATCGTCCCCAGTTGAAACGGCACGTGTTGCAGCTGTGAAAATTTTTCATATTCTAACTCTTACGCACCTAAAACGGAGATTTTCATTGGTTATCAACTAGTTTTATTTTAACATTAGTACCTACTGTACATTATTTACACTGAAAAAGCTGTCATAGGAAATATTAGATGGACCATTTTGTTATAGTTTGACCGCTATACCGCAGTACTGCGCCTTATTCGTCAACGGTTCGTTAAAATTCACGGCGTCCCCCGCCCCCCGTGTTACAGTGGTAGCAGTCAAACAATAATAATAAGTTAATGATATGCGTGATGCACATAGGTTTGCCTACTTTGCAATCTATTTTCTCGCTCGTCCTCGCATAAGGGGTGAACTGTGCTTCCGTGCACAAGGCCTACAACAGACAAACTTCAATTGACTCAAGCTTTGCAGCTCTAAGAATAGCTAAGCTGGTATGAAACAAGCCTAAGGGTTGTCATAGAAGAGGACCCACAACGCAGAATGGACTAAAGTAGTTGTACGCTTGGTAAACAGAACTAAAACTTTGCGTATACACCACTGCTGGAAAATAAGTCTATTCAAGCCTTTGATGACCACGCTGGTCAATCGTGTTGGTGATAAGCAGCCATAACATGACTTAAATACCTAAAAAATATCCAACTTACATTTATTGGGTTCATTATTCTGAAACCACTCCTGCGGGCCGTTTCCACACTTGCCACATCGACAGAAATTCGGCTGTTGTCCTTGCATCATGAAAATCAACGGTGCAGACGTTTCCTTGTTTGCAGCGAGGAATTCCCTCATATTCTCAGCAAACTGAGTATTATTCTGCCACTGTTCAAAGCAAGTCTTGAAGAACTCTGAAGGATTGTCCTTGTTACGGTTCAGGACATGCTTGTTGAAACACTCTTCGCAGAAGACTTGTCCGTAGTAAATCTTCACGTTATCAGTCGGAATAGCGTGGCAGAAATCTGGAATTTAGTTCACGGTTATTATAATGTTATCTCCCTTTATGTACAATTAGTTCTGGACCAACTTTACAAATTAGGAATAACTGGGAGGCAAATTAAAACAGGAATCGTATAAAACGAAGCTACCATTGTTCCGTTGCGAAAAAGTTAAGTAAATAGTAATACGTCCTAAAATGCTCTATTTCTAAACACTGGAACAATGACGGCTATAAGACTAAGGCGCAAATGTGAAAATACACAAGTTTAAAGCTGGATTGATCAGATGTGCACAACTAATAAGTTGAAGATACTTACAGCACTTGGCGCATTGAGGATGGAAGCTTTGGCCTCCGATTTCCACTTTGGTGGACTCGTCAAGACTCTGAAGGCAGCGCGCGCAGATACATCTCTTTGGTGGCTCCTCGGGTTTCTCTTGGGTCTCGGGTTTCGTCTCTGAATTAAAAGATCAAACTATGTAGACCTTGGTACCAACTAGCTACGACATTATATTGAGATGGCTGATGAAAGTCATCAGAATTCTAAGGATTGAATCTCAAATATGCCATGTTTTCGCGTTGATAATAACTGCCGATCATTAAGATGACGAAAGATTAGTAACTCAAGGATTTTTGGGTATACAACGTCTGTAGACCAATATGGAAGAAGAAGTCTTGCTGCGCCGAATGGTGATGATAGTGGTTAGGTTGTTTAATCACCTTTGCTCTCATTATTATTCGCCTCTTGTGGGTGACCGCCAGGAGCCCACTGCATCCACCAGCTATTTGAATGGATGCGAGGATTCTCGCCTCTAAATCTCGATAAGACGTGCGTCTTGAAGCAATCGGCGCAGAACACGTGCCCGTAGAACATCTTCAGGGTTGTAGGAATCTTTCGGCAGACACCTGGAAAATAAACGACGTTTTCAAATTGAGGGGCTTCCTACCAATGGTCCCAAACTGCCAAAATGATGCTGACAGTATATCGTAAGGCTGGGGCAAAGGTGGGAGGGATTCTAATTCCCAATTTGATGTAAAGTAAGAATAAGTCTTTCCCTACTTTCGTTTCCCCGTCACTAACTCATTTCTGCTTTCCACTTTTCTCTGGCCTTTTCTCACCAGACCCAAACTTGGTCTTACCTGCACTCCTCGCAAGAAGCGCACATCTTTTTCATAGGTGCTGATCATAGTCAAGCGCACATCAGTGGCAACAATTTAACATTGACAGCGCCTTTTAATGATATAGCAGCAGTAAGGATGATTTTCGTAATGAGAGTATAAACTAGGAGCTCCACGGTTGGCTATACTTGCCAAGATCGAGACGTACCTTGCAGTCTCTACTCTCCCAAAAATAGGTTCAAAACGTTAAAAAAAGACTTAGTTTATACTTACAGCACGTGCTACAACACCTGTGGAAGCTCTGCCCTTCGATATCGACCCTATCCTCCGCATCGACAGGAAGGAAGCATCGCGAACAAAAACATTTCTTATGCGATTCTTGGGTTTTATCCATATTGATACGTTTAGAATAAACGTTATAATTTTGTTAAATAAAATAAAAAGCTAAAAAAATACTGTTGAAAGAATCAGCAATGTTTTATTCCATGGAAGATGGTTGCTGGTGCGTGGAAAATAAGATTATAACAAATGAGCACAGGATTCTAGCAGACCGGAATTATCGATTTGAATTTTGTGTTTTTTATTGGCGGGCAGTTCTACTCTTTGAAGAAAGTATCTACTTTAAAATAATAAAAACTTTTCGCATTAACTCCCAAAACGGTGCATCCGCAACAATGATTATAAGACAATGATCTAGCTAGAAGGTTAAAATTTGTCAGTCAGAAAGCTATCCTCTGTCCTAGCCGCCCAATTTGTCGATCTTAAACGTAACGCCTTTTACGCATGCCTTCAGGGAACCCTAAGGTTCTCTCTATTCAAACATTTTTTTTTTATTGCAAGATGCAGATCTTGCATGCGTAGACCATTAAGCTGTTGCTTGCAAGTTGCAACTTTGCAAGGCTTTAATGTGTTTCAAATTGTATGTACCTACCCACAACAATCCTCCGACCAGTTCCACAGAACACATCTGGGTACTGCTGGGTCATTCAATCATGTCTAAGTTCTACGTCAAAGCCAATGTCACTGCGGTCACAGTTCCAAATCCGAGTAGAACTACGGTTTCCTAGAAGAGTGGTGGCCGCACTTATCGGCCGTAGTGACGGCTGTCAATGCTGTCATGGAAATGATGACAGCGGCAAGGATTTAAATCGTTAGATTCACCCTACCACGTCAAAAGATAGTCGCATTTCTGTTTCGTTTTGACACCTCTGACACGCAATGACACAGTGACTTCACTTAATTATCCACTCTTCTCAGTATGGACACTTTTCCTTGTGACTAAGTACGGTGAGGACAAATCTAGCGATTTAAATCTTTGGGGTGTTGAAAATGAAAGATTCAATCCACGAGGGAATATATTTATCTATCATAGTTAAGTCACAATAACAGCTTTTGTGTTCTAAAATTTAATATACCGAAGTTGATACATTCGTATCGTAGTATTAATTCTTATTATTTCTTATCTACTTGTTTAATGTTTTAATTTTAATTAATTAATGTTTGCATGCCTAATCTAAGGTAGGTTGCACAAGGATCACAATTGTTTTTTAATAACTTACCTACAATCTATGCAAATAAATAAACTTTACTTTTACTTTTCAAATATATGGTTTTATCATCATGGGTATTTATGTAGGCTCAGACGCGTGGGCGGCTCCTTACATACTAGACTTACGTTGCGGACGCGAGCGATATTTGCCTTGGAATTTTAACATTTTGTTCGTTAAGATTTGAAATAGTTCTTTAATGGCATTTTTAAGGATTATTTAATAAAGCTGAAGAGTTCGGTTTGTCGAGTCGGATTTGAATTTTTTTTTGTTGCATTTGTTGACCTAATTCTTGAGAAAGGTTATATGCTATTTAACATCCCGCTGAAACCCTTAGGAGCCGAGCAAAAAAAAAAAACGAAGTTAAAAGAAAACCAGCACAGATAAGTAGGCTTTACAAGTTAACGAGTAATAAGCAGTCGACCAACTTATATTTGCAGTTGGAATGTATGGGAGAACATGTTATTCAACTACAATGCTAAGATTGTTTTTGGGATAAATTCATCCCAACTACGGAACTCTTCATTATACATGGTCCGCACTTGGCCCGTTCATATAAAGTTTTCTTCACCTCCATCATTTAGTGTACATATTTATATATAGATGTCTCTATTACCAGTTGCAAAAATTATGACAAGTCACAACACTACGCAAATGACGAACCTCATCTCGATTGTCGATTGTGAAGAGAACGTAGCGCGCGCGTTACGTCACTACTGTGTTGCCTATGTGTGGTGTGTAAAGTTGTTTGTGTTATCTATCATGTTTTTATCAAAAAAGTGATGTTTGTGAACTTGTATGGAAATAAATCTACGCTTATTTAGTGGTAAAGTAGATCTATTATCTTATCTTTATCAGTTTGTTTGTTTAGAAGTTGCCAAAACAGAGTTAGCATAGGTTATGACGAGCAGTGACCGTTGTGACCGTAACAATCCATGTTTTTTCATTTTTATGATTGAAAAACGTACGTTTGAATGCGGATGCAGTTGTTAAACGATAAATCACCCGTACAGTCACCGTATTAACAACTTATAATGTTGTTTGACGCGTGATTCTAGTAAATACAACAGTTTGAAAATCGCTTCTAAAATAATGTCAGTTGGGCTAAGGGTAAAACTTTTTTTTCTGTGTCGATAATATGACCCCGATGTTTACTGTTTGGGGCCTTCGCCAAAGGCTGACAGGCGGTGCTAACTGTAATGCCAATGACATCTTTAACTACCCAAAAAAAGCTCCGTGTGAAAACTTTTTTGTTTTTTTTTTGATTCATTCTGGCCTGTTGATGAATATTTTGAGCAAGAGAAACGACACATATTTTCTTTTTTGTAAAAATGAATACATTTTCGTTAAATAAAAGATTGTAAACAGTAATATACATAATATTTATTTATGTCTATCTGGCAGTATAGATTAGAATTGCCTAGCTGATTGCTCCTTATCTATTGCATTTTTGTTTGTTTTCATTGAAAAAGTAGGCCATAGTCTTAAATACTTTAGATTACTAGAAGCCTCAAAGAAAATAACTTCAATCTTATTTTAATATCCAAACATAGCCTAGCACAATCAGATATTTTTTTTCACAGCTTTATGAAAAACACTCCCTAATCATTTGTCAAAATTGAATCAAAAAACACACTGCAGTTTTTGAGATTTTCACAACAATATAAGTACAAACATAAATTTGTAAAAAAAATGTAGAAGAAGGGTCTTTGTTTTTTAAAGCGACTGACCATAATTCTGCTTTTAATAGAAATAAACAGATATTTAGTTAATCTTTTTCCCATTTTTTTACCTGGTTTTAAAATAACATGAATACTATATTCTCAGACAACAATTTGCTGGTAACTGTATTTCTAGCTAGTTTTTATTCTAACCTAGTTTTAAACCGCATAAATAAATCTAAAGAATGTTTGCTTTTTTCCTTTAAAAGTTCATAAAAGAAACTTGAACATCAAAATTTACAAGAAAATAGAGTTGATTCTAGTTGTGGCTAAGTAATGACAGTCGCATGGGTCGATCCATCAGGTTAAGCTATGCTTGCCGGGGTCGGTCCGTGGATGGGTGACCATCTTTACATACCGAGACTCGGAAAGCACGTTAAGCCGTTGGTCCCGGCTGTCATTCGTGGATCTTTGACAGTCGTTACGGGTTGTCAGAAGCGCGAAAGTCTGACAATCAGTCTTACCAAGGGGTATTGTATTAAAATAAAAAAAAAAAAAATAAAAATTATTTATTTCGTAACCATAATAAATAAAAAAACACAATTAGTGATTGGAGCCTCCTTGTAAGCAAACAATGCCTGTATTAGGAGACTCCGCTCTTTCAACAGCAAGGTACAAAATAAAATAAAAGACTAACTAATTAAATGTGTGTGTGTGTGTGTTTGTGTGTGTGTGTGTGTGTGTGTGTGTGTGTGTGTGTGTGTGTGAGAGAGAGTGTGTGTGTGTGCGTATGTATGTATGTAAATGTTTAAGTGGAAATTCAATAAAAGTAATAAAGTAATCATAAATGTCAACGGGGATGAGGGTGGGTTAGCGTGTGTTTTGTGAGTGAGTGTGTTGTATTACCCAGTTAATGGGTTGTGGAGGTCAGATAAGCAGTTGCTCCATGTAAAATACTGGTATTCAGCTGCATCTGGTTAGACTGGAAGCCGACCACAACATAATTGGGCAAAGGCTAGGCAGATTGATCTAGTGGCCCCTTCCAAAAGTTAGTTTTGTATGGAGAAGAATGGGCAAGAAACCCCGCAAATTAATACTTTAAGCACAAAAATGTACAGAGGCGGACATAATGCCATAGGTATTTCTGTCAGTTAACCTTTAAGTGATGTAGAGACAAACATTGAAGGTTCAATTTCGAAAATAAATATTTTGTTGTTTCACTATAAGCAGGCAGTTTTAATTTCAGGGTTTATTCTGACATCCTTTTCTAGGCACAGTCATAACCTAAAGTTGGTTCAAAACCTCAGTTACTTTAACGTCACAAAATTATTTGAAAATCTGGTTTTCAATATTTTATGTATTTAACTAGTGAGAATTCTGAATTTAAATACTCAATAATATTGCCTGACCTTGGGATCAAACTGTACTGTTTCTGTAGTTACAAAGTTTTCAACTTATTGTAAGTTCTCAAGATTACTTCAACTAGATAAGCTTTCTAGGTATTGCTTCTTATCTATCACACTTAGAGGGTGAAAAGGAGAGATGCATTATTTTATCATCCTTCTCTCTCTGTTGGTTGCTGCTGAAGACAACAGCATGATGAGGATGAAGCCCTCGTACCCATGGGTGAATTTTTTAATGCGGCAATTTGTTGTAGCGGATTGGATTGTCAGTCCATGGATGGGTAACCATCTTTACATACCGAGACCCCTTCGTGCCTCTTAAAGCATGTTAAGCTGTTGGTCCCGGCTGTCTCTCATGGATCTTTGACAGTCGTTACGAGTTGTCAGAAGGGGTGTCATATTACCCAGTAACTGGGTTGTGGAGGTCAGATAAGCAGTCGCTTCATGTAAAATACTGGTAGTCAGCTGCATCCGGTTAGACTGGAAGCTGATCCCAACATAGTTGGGAAAAGGCTAGGCAGTTTAAGATGATATGTATACCTCCAATTGCTGGCCATAATAAAACTTAAAAACAAAACACTTCTTTGCAGTTGGGTATAAAAGGTGTTTTGCTGTCTGTATTTCTTCTTGAAAATCTTCTATAACTTTTTATTCGCTCCTCTTTTTCATTTGCAATTGGCTTGCTTAACGGGGGGTTATCCGAATTTTCCTGTTTTCAGAATCAATTTTAAATGGTCAAATTATTGTATTATGGTCCTGAAAAAAATATATGCCATAGGTACATCCTTGCTTTAGGGAAATTAACGGTTCAAAACACGATAATTTGTACTTTCCTCGATGAAAAAAAAATCGACCTAAGAAAAACTAATTAAGTTGATCAACTGCAAATATTTTACACTGAGGCATGGATTTTCTGCGAAATCTTCGGCGGCGCGTCGTAAATAAACACGTCGCGCTGCATTTGGGGGAGGCGGAGGTAGCGTTTCAAAGGCCTACAGGCCCGAACAACCTGACCTTAACCATAATCATATTATTTGGTAAAAATAAATAATTTTGTGAGAGGTATTCCACTGAATACTCTCTATCCTCAAAAGAGTAGTTTCTAATATCTCTGATCTAGTTTAGATATACATAAACTAACTAAACAAGGGATGGAAAGATTGATGAAGATCTGGAAAGGACTCTCCTTTCCAGATCTTCATCAATTTTTCCATCTCCATATATGGGAAAAAGTGAGTGAAATACATTTGGTTGTTTATGTTGTGTTGGTTGTACATTTTGTTGTTGGTTTGGTTGTGAGTTGAAGTCCAAAAGCCTCGACTGTCTGTTCACAATGATGTGCTGGTGCCTACGCTTATGTATGGAAGTGAATGTTGGGTGTGGCAAAAGAAGCATGAAAGTAGAATAAATGCTGTGGAAATGCTTTCCTTGCGAAGACTGTGTGGTGTGCTGAGGAATGATGGGATAAGGCAACGGTGCGGTTTAAAAGAAGATGTAGTGACAAAAATTGAAAAGAGTATGCTTAGATGGTTTGGTCATGTTGAGAGGATGAATGAAAGGCGACTAACAAAAGGTATTTACAAGGCAGATGTGAGTGGAAAAGCTGGGAAGTTCTCCAGAAAGGTCAGATGCGTGTATGACCAGTGTATGTACTTAAACGAGGCTAAACAAGTAGCAGGTGGCATTCTGTAGTTTCTGCCTACCCCCATGGGAAGAAGGCGTGAGTTTATGTAATAGTTTTAATATTTGCCAGCGTTTTTCAGCCTTGTGATGTCTTTTTTATTTTAAAAGCTCTTAAAAATATTTCCATTTTGTTACAGAATGCATCTGGATGTTAAAAAAAGAAAAATGTCCCGCCATGAGAAAGCGAAGAGTGGCTTTGTAAGTAAATAAATATTATTTTTATGAAATGGTTGATATGGATGTGCTTCTCTATTGCGGGCTAAAAAGCATTATATTCATAGGTTTTATGGCATAAAAACTAAAAACTTCCGGGTAATAATTTTTTTTCTTGGTATTTTTTTTTTGTAAGTTAATCCAAATTTGATATAAGTTAGTCCAAAAAAAAGAAGTTTATTGCATATTAAAAGTAAGTAAGTAGTTAAGTTTATTATTATTTTTTTTATTATTGTTTATTTGTTTAGTCCAAAGTATGAAGCCTTGTTTGTTGGTAGTAAAAAAGTAACGCAACATGCAGCAACTTGAGTTTGTGTTGCTGGAAAGATGTTGCTTGCAACATTGCATAGGTACAGAATGTGTGTGAAACATGCTTCCAGTCATGTTGCTGCAACAATGTTGTGTGCTCCTTTCCTTTTGTTTACCTTTTCCTTTTGGTACCATGAATATGAGTCTTATATAGTACTAATTTGTTACTTTGTTAGTTATTCTGCAAAAGTATTAACTGCACAAGTTGTAACAATTACCTTAATTTTGTACAAACAGCATAAAATCTCTATTAACACTTTATTTTCATTTAAAATCCTAAATTGACAATAAAAATTGATACAAAATTATTTACATCACTTCCAATCATTTTTTAAATTGTGAATGTGTAATACCAATAGCAATTTTAAGGCTTGAAAAAAATAAAAAACCGGCCAGGTGCGAGTCGGACTCGCGCACGAAGGGTTCAGTACCATTATCTATAAAAACGCAAAAAAATCCACGTCTATTGTATGGGCGCCCCCCATTAAATATTTTTTTTCTGTTTTTTAGTATTTCTTTAGGAGCTCGTGGCTAAGTAATAACAGCCGCACGGGTCGATCCATCAGGTTAAGCTACGCTTGCCGGGGTTGGTCAGTGGATGGGTGACCATCTTTACATACCGAGACTCCTCCGTGCTTTGGAAAGCACGTTAAGCCGTTGGTCCCGGCTGTCATTCGTGGATCTTTGACAGTCGTTACGGGTCGTCAGAAGCCCGAAAGTCTGACAACCAGTCTTACCAAGGGGTATCGTATTACCCAGTTACTGGGTTGTGGAGGTCAGATAGGCAGTCGCTCCATGTAAAATAATGGTATTCACCTGCATCCGGTTAGACTGGAAGCCGATCCCAACATAATTGGGAAAAGGCTAGGCAGATTTTTTTTGTTTTTTAGTATTTGTTGTTATAGCGGCAACAGAAATACATCATCTGTGAAAATTCCAACTGTCTAACTATCACGGTTCATGAGATACAGCCTGGTGACAGAATTACGAACGGACAGCGGAGTCTTAGTGATAGGGTCCCGTTTTACCCTTTGGGTACGGAACCCTAAAAATTGTCGTACTTTCGTGGTGTGATGTAATCATTTTGTTCACAAATTCACAATATGAATATTTTGCCGTAAATTACCTCATTATGGAATTATCATATCAGTCCCAATGTCTGTATTCTAAATAAGATTTACGACATACCAAAACAGGCATGCGCCGTCCGTCAAAGTGTGCTAATGCCTCGTTCACGCAGCCAGCATAGCATAACATTGTTGGAAGCCTAGACTGTACTTTGTATGGTCAGTAAAACTAATGAATTTCATTTTAACAGTCTATGCAACGAAAATATTGTAACATTGAATACTGTGATAATTTATTATGATGAATTTATTATTCGCTTATTCATTTTTGTTCTTATAAAATACATTTTTAAATATTTCTTAAAAAAATATATAAAAAACATTTAAAAATATAAAAAATAGTAGCCCACCGGTATCGGGAACAGGGTCCAAGCTACCGGCGGTCAGGGCTCCAGAGAGAGGAACCTCCTAACAATGCGGGCCGTGTCCAGAAGTACTGCTTTCTCAATCAAGCCCTTGATCCAGCTGCCCAACGAGAGCCTCCTTAGGTGCTGGTTGAGGCTCTTGGCAATCAAGCCATTGGCTGATACAACTATCGGCACAATGATTGCTGAGTCCACATCCCACATATCGACAACCTCGCGAGCCAAGTCAAGATACTTGATTTGTTTATCTTTCTCGGCTTTCACGAGGTTCCTGTCATGTGGTACTGTTATGTCAATAATCATTGCGCGCCGCTCTATTAGATCCACCACCACTATATCAGGCTTATTGGCAACAATAGTCCTGTCAGTGATGGATCGATCCCAGTACAATGTGATAATTCCATTTTTGTGAACTGGGTCGGGCACATACAGTAGGCGCGCGATCTGAGTGCAGTCGGGGTATGAGGAGCGGGGCGGGTGCAACTCCCCCCGCCCGTCGACACCTCGCCGCGGCTGCCTGTAGTTTAGTGCTGCTGTGCTGTGCTGACCTTGATGTCTCTCGCTCGCGCGCTTATCGATAGCGTTTTACTCAAAGGGATGGATTAATGGAAGATACCGTAGACCGATTTGTCATTGAGGTCGGCGATGACAGTGATGATAGTTTACAATAATAAACCTGTTTGATTAAGATTTCCGGCTTTCCCACAGTTTTCTCAAAGTAGGGAATATATGCATGATATTTTCTTTTTTTTATACCATAGCTTGTAATAAAAATATCCAGCGCAAATATAATAAATAAAATGTGTTAAAATACTAACAGATACAAGCAGTTTGAACGTCCACTTTTAAGGTGTCAAAGAAAAATATCGAACTCCGTTCATTGTCGCTAATTAGGTCACATCACTAGCGCATTCCTCAGAACTGCACTCAGATCGCGCGCCTACTGTACCTGTAGTACGGCACTTCCGACTCCACAAGGCTGTATTTCAGAGCAAGTTGCTGATGAATAATCCTGGCTACAAGGTTGTGTCTATGCAAGTACTCTTCGTTAGCTAGACGAGAACACACAGAGATAATATAATTTTAGATAGGTACATTTTCTCAATAAATGTACCGAAGTAAAAGTTTTCACTCCGGTACATTTATTGAGAAACTGTACATATCTAAAATTATATTTATAGTTCAGAATCGTACCATGCACAATTGCTCATCTATCAACAATTTGGCCAAAAAACATTTTAAGAATGTAAAGCATTTTATTTAATAAACATACTTTTGTGTAAAAAAGTATTGATTTGACTACCCATTTGTAACAGTGTCCTTAAGGGTTTATTTTATTTTATTTGGGAAAACAGACAATCGTACATTGTATATTAAATCTAGATACACAGTATGCTATAAGTAAATGTACAATCCACTACGTTTCCACATGCTACTAGTTTAAAAAAAAAAGATACAGTGTTGGGAAAATTAAGCAAAATTAAGCAGTAATTAATTAGCTATTACATGTTTAAATAATAGGTACATAATAATTTAAATTTATGAGCAAGGCGCTTAATAATTTGTTCTCTAAATGTGTATTTAGATAGGGCAAAAACATCAATATCATTAGTTATTATTGTAAGCCTGAACCAATCTCTGGAGCGGCGCTCTCTCCCCTGCATTTGTGTAGGTGGCCAATCTGGAGAGCATCTTCCCAGATTGGTTGATCCACGGACCAACCGCCGCAAGCTTAGCTTAACCTGATCGACCCGTGCGGCTGTTATTACTTAGCCACGAGCTCCTAAACACATAATAATAATTCAGTTTAGCTGTCAGGCAACAGGATCGTTTGTTTAACTCCTATCAGGTATAATATCGTGTGGTAGGCGTGTTTCAGTGGTTCGCGTGCTCGCGACTCGTTGAGGCGCGGTTAATAGCATTAACGTGAAGATAAAGGATACCGGCATGGTGTGCAGAATAAGTTTTATTTGCTGTTCTTGCTCCTAAATTGTATCTTGGTTATTTTGAAATTAATAATAGTTTTACAGTTCAACTGGCCTTCTTTTTGGTCGCGTACTTCATTAATAATAATAAATAAAATAAAAATAAATAATAATTTTATTAACTTCAGTTGTACACTAACACTTATCTTAAAACTATGCAACGTTTCAACAATGGAAAAGAGTGTTTTCGATGAACTCTGGCACCCAAAGTAAGATTTAACTTGTGTTTAGGGTGCCAGCGTCCTCGCCTAAGATTTGAACATATAGCAACAGTTGTAAGACGAGCACAGTACCTAATCAAATTACAATATAAAATACTAAACTAACTAGCCAAAGCAGCTATGATGTGGCCTATTTCTGTACCTATGTATGAGTGTTTGTATGAGTGTGAGGGAGAGATAAATATGATGAAAACCCGTGTATATGTAAGTCTGTATAAATATAACTATAAACATATTACTTTATTAACTACATTAGGTTAAGCGATTGATATACGTAGTAAATCTTCAGTCTTACTATAGTTCATTGTCAAGAGCCACTTTGTAACCTCGGTTTTGCATTCATTTAGACACATGGGAGCAATGGAGCAGAGTTTATTTATTTTATTATATAAATGGTTTGAAAATACACCAAAATGACGCTGAGCATGGGCCGTTCTACAACCGTGAGTTGGGCAAACTTCAAAGTGTCTACGCTTTTTGGTAGCATTCGGATCATATACCACAGAGGGATGTTTGAGCAGAATAGTGCCAAGGACAAAGAGCTGTCTCACAGTGAGAACCTGACATTCGGTGTAGAGAGCTGTAGTGGGATACCTAAAAGGCCTCGAGGTCATTACCTTGAGTACAGCTCTCTGTGCGCGTTCAAGAGGCAGGAGGACAGTCTTGGGAGTCCCACCCCACACCGTGATGCAGTAGCTTATTATGCTCTGACACAGGGCATAATAAACAGTTTTAATGTAAGGCGGTTCGCGGAGTGTCTTAGTTTTTTAAAAATAAATATACACTTGCGGACTCGCGAAATGAGATTACTAAGATGAGGTTTCCAGCTCAGAGAACTATCTACATAGACTCCGAGATATTTGACAGACTCACACCTCTTGAGTTGAGGACAGGCACATTGTGAAGAAGATAGACCAAGTAAACAAGTATGAGCTCTGAGCACCATTGAATCAGGTGGAGGTAGGTTGGTGGATAGTAAGGAGAAAGGTAAGTATACCGTTTTATTTAAATTTAAGGTTAGGACATTATTAGACAGCCATTTCATCACTGAGTTTAGAGCAAGTTCCGCGTATTTTACTGTTTCAGGCCAGTCATTACCATGAATTAATAGAGCCGTATCATCTGCGTAAGTAAAGATTGAACAATTCTTTAGAGACATTTTGCATAGGTTGTTAATATATATGAGAAATAGGGTAGGACCCAAGATTGAGCCCTGAGGAACGCCAAAACTCAATGAAATAGTGTCACTAATAACATCATTAATTTTAACGGATTGAGTTCTATCACACAGGTAATCCTGGAAAACCTTTAAGGCATGTCCACGAATTCCAGTAGCTTCCAGCTTCGATAAGAGGTGGGGGACGGACACAGTGTCGAATGCCTTAGAAAGATCCAAGAAAATAGCCAAGCATTTCATTTTACTATCTAATTTAGATACTACATGGTCTACCAAGGCAGCAACAGCATTTTCAGTCGACCTGCCACCCCTAAAACCATACTGGTTATTACTTAGTAATTTGTATGACTCAAGATAGTCTACCAATCGATTATTAAGGATCTTTTCTAATATTTTAGAGATGGCAGGCAAGACTGAGATCGGTCTATAATTATCTACACTGTGTCCGTCCCCACTCTTGAAGATTGGGTGAACAACAGCCCTTTTGAAAACCCTAGGAAAACAGCCTGTGGAAATAGAGCGATTGCAGATGTGAGTAATGGCTGGAACAATCGCGGGCATACATGATTTTAACATTCTCGAAGAAATGCCATCCCAACCCACCGCAGCATCAGTTCGTAACCCAATAATGAGATTCGAGACCTCCACCTCATCTGTGGGTAGAAGTACTAGCGAGTTAGATGGCAGCGCATCAAGAAAATATTCCGGGGTATACGAGGTAGATAAGAATTTGTTAGCCAAGTTCTTGCCAACATTGGCAAAAAACTCGTTGACTTTATTGACCGAGGACTTTTCATCCGACGATATTCTTAGTAGCTCGTTGGGAGTTCGACTTTTTGCACTGGTCCCAGTAACATTTTTAATGACCTTCCAAGTAGCTTTAGGGTTGTTCTTCGCCATTTGGAACTCCTTCTCTTCATATGCGTGTTTTAAATTTTTGAGAAGCTTGTTACAAAAATTACGGTATCGCTTATATGTAATCATGAGAATCAAGTTTTCAGGATCTGCCTTTAACGCTTGAGCCATGCTATCTCTATTTCGGATACACCGGAGCAGTCCAGTTGTAATCCAGGGTTTCAGGATTCGACGTTTTGAAGACATGTGCACCGATTTGGAGTGATTGGCGATGACGGAACTAATGATGGAAACCAGAGACTCGGCAGCATTGTTAGGGTCTTGAATAGCCAAAATATCACTAAAATCCATTGATAAAATTACAGTGATTGCAGCTGAGTAATCAACAACTGTGCGACTAAGTTTAGAGGGGGGGAGTGACATAACACGTTGTATGCTAATAATCGTAGGCCTATGATCAGTAATATAGGTATCTAAAACCAGCGTCGTATTTTTAAGGTCAGATCTTAACATTACGTGATCAATACAAGAGTTAATACGGGTTGGGAATAGATGTGTAGGAAGGAGGCCATGTGAAGCAATAAGGTTAAGGTACTGATTCGCTTGATGGGAGATAGCATTTGGAGTGATGTCAATATTGATGTCTCCCATAATCACAAAATTTTTTTGGATTGATGTCCGAGTAAGGATAGTGTCTAAGCTATCGATAAAGTTGTCCAGATTTTGAGTGGAGGGAGAGCGATATATCGCTAAAAGAAAGATATTGTGAGATTTTAAATTACAGATCAGACAGCTAGCACCAGATATAGAAGGTTCGGTGACGATATGAGGTAATTCTGATTTAATATATATTATGACACCATCATTCTGATTAATAAGTTTACTCGTATGATAAGAAACATACCCTTCCAGAGGTGGAATTGTTGACACCCTCAGCCAACACTCCGACAGAATCAAAATATCACAAGAAACTTTTATTCTAGCCAGGAGCACAAGGAAGCTATCAAAGTTACAACTTACACTGCGTATATTTATGTGTATTATATTAAGCGACTTGTTTGTGTCATTAATAAAACGACTGCACGACTCGGGTACGCAAATACGTGAATCAGTCATACCCAAGGAGTCAATATCATTTAAAGTGTCGGAATCGAATATTGATGTTTGATGTTAAGTGCATATTGATTTCAACCATAAATATGTGGAATGTGTGTATTTTAGTTTTGTGGATAATACGTAATTCTATTTTGGAAGTTGCAGGTAAATTAAGTAGAATTAAGATAATTAATAGGATGTACATAAACGCAGGTGTGTTATGAGTTGTGTGTTTGTAATAACAAGTTTTCAAATTATCATAATTTTTGCACAGTCTAAAAAGGCACGATGTATAATACAAAGGCTCATACATACAAGATGTATTATTTAAAGTTGATATTCTTAGTGATACGAGTATTATTATAAGGTAAGAAGCTATATAATATTTTAAATAGTAAAAAACTGATTTATAAGAGGGTAGTCGTACTCCAGTTTTAGGTAAACAAAAATGTACGGTTTCAATATATTCTAAAAGCATGCAATAAGAATAGAAATGAGATGCCTTGCGATTATTTTGCAGGTGCAAGGAGTTTCTTAAGACAAGCAATTGAGTTGATAACAATGGAGTCCATTCCTTCACGTTCACGAAGAAAAATTTTCCCATTCTGCGACCAACAAAATTTATATTTGTTCGTTTTAGCAAATGAACGAGTCTCAAAGAATAGTTGCCGCTGGGTACGAGGCAGGTGGTCGGCGATATAGACAGGTTTGACTTCACCGGGAACCCCAATGTGTCCCGTGTTTAGTTTTTGAGTTGATGGCAGACCCTTATTGAACGTACGGCAGGCATCCAGTACTTGATTCTTTGAGGGAACAGTCAGGAACTCTGCAACTATTGGTCTGTTTGAGCCTTTTTTTCCAGGCAAACGATATACATCACGTAGCTGAGGTGGATTAACCGATGGCTGGATGGTCTCACAGGTTTTTAAAACAATCGAAGTTAAGTCGCTAGCTGTTTCCTTCTCAATTGCTGGTACGTTTCTTATCTCAATACATGATGTTCGCGAGCTCACCGAACCGAAGCTCGTGGCTCAGTAATAACGGCTGTAGACATAAGGGGATTATGAGTCCATTTTAATGTAACAGATCAATCAATCTGCCTAGCCTTTTCCCAACTATGTTGAGATCGGCTTCCAGTCTAACTGGATGCAGCTGAATACCAGTATTTTATATGGAGCGACTGCCTATCTGACCACCACAACCCAGTTACTGGGTAACATGATATCCCTTGGTAAGACTGGTTGTCAGATTTTTGGCCTTCTGACGACCCGTAACGACTGTCAAAGATCCACGAATGATAGCCGGGAATAACGGCTTAACGTGCTTTCCGAGGCACGAAGAGGTCTCGATATGTAATGGATGGTCCCCCATCCACGCACCGACCGCGGCAATCTAGCTTAACCTAATCGATCGAACCGTGCGGCTGTTATTATTTAGCTACGAGCCTAACAAAAGTAAAGTTCACCTTATTTTGTCGAAATCCACGCCGAAGAGTCGTTACTTACACTTACCCCTCTTTTTCGGTAAAAAAACTAGCAAAAAAAAAAAAACACTTTAATCTCTGGTCACCCCAAAACAAAACCCTAAAATCACCCGTGCATCTATAAATTGTGTAATGTTCACAAATACATGTTACGACATAATAAAATTGAATTGTTCAAATATTAGGTTTGTCTGCTATCGGTACGCGCGATAATAGACTCGCTTGCGACACTTTTCAGTTACATTTTCAGACGGCCTTCAGTGTTACTGTGATTTTTCAGTAGTGTGAAGTTTTATGTTAAATATTCAAGTTATTATTTTATAGTGGTTTTCAGTAAAAACAAGGTGGTTTAAAAGTAAATAATGATTGACGAGTTTGAAGTAAGGGTTGAAGATAAATAATGTTAAAATTATCGTTATTTTGTTGTGTTTTTGAGTAAAAAACTGTTTTTTAACCGACTTCAAAAAGGAGGAGGTTCTCAATTGTGTCTTCCCCGATTACTCGAAGATGGCTGGACCGATTTGGTTTTTTTTTTTTATTTTGTTCGAGAGTGTATACATCACAGTTGGTCCCATATAAAATTGATTAACTTTGCTTCGGTAGTTTTTGAGTTAGCTTCAATAATACGTATTTTTTCCCCACTTTTATATGGATGATGTTCTAGTTTGTTTTGCAGGTAGTGGTATTTGAATTTGTGTGGGGTAGGTACACAACTAAAAAGTGAAAAATAAAAACTTTTTTACAAAAAAATACAATCGACTTCCAAAAACAACACTACAAAGTGAAAAATAACTTTAATTTCGGAAGTCTGTGGCAAAAAACGAAAATACATTTAACTAGACACCGACTTCCGAAATTAAAGTTATTTTTCACTTTGTAGTGTTGTTTTTGGAAGTCGGTTGTTTTTTTTTTGTAAAAAAGTTTTTTTATAGAAGTTATCATAAAGTTATTCTTGTCAGTCTTCAAAAAAGGAGGAGTTTCTCAATTCGTTTAATCGTTTTGTATTTTTTTTTTTATGTAAGTATTTGTGTATTTTTGTAGGATTTGTTTTTGCATTTGTCAGTGATTAGTAATAGGTTAAAAGAATTTAATTCTCATAAGAACTTAAATAACAGTTCAGTTATAATTAGATACAAAGTGCTTACATCTACGTAAAATAAATTATCATATTTGCCTCTGGGGTGTCGGTGACGTTATAGGATACATACATGTTTCTTGAGTTTTTTCTTAAATATAGGGTGACTGGTAATTAGTGACCGATACTTAAACACATGATTGTACTCATGATAACAACTTTTACTATGGGACCAAACCTGAAATCGCGAAAAATAAATCAGCTGCTCCCTACATTTTGACGAGTTATGCGAACACGAATGTATGTGGCAGCTGATTTTTTTTCGCGATTTCTGGTTGGGTCTTATAGTAAAAGTTGTTTGTTATCATGAGTATAGTAATGTGTTTAAGTATCGGTCATTAATTACCAGTCACCCTATATGTATATTTAAACTATCACACTTCTTTAAATCTTCTAGGAAATTGTTGAACAGCCGTGCTCCCTTAAATAATGTTTTTTTGCCGAAATTAGTCCGCGCCCGTGCAGTCATTAGTTGAAGCTCGTTTTTACTTCTTGTGTTGTATGTTGTCTTTTTATGTAAGTAGTTGTATGTTTGTTTGTACGGAATTTGTGGTGATTTCTTTTATGAGAATGCAGGTGTAATATGTGTAAAGTTGGGTGAGATTTACTAAATTAGTTTTTTCGTGTAATATATATATTTTTTTTTGATATAGATAGTTATAATGAAATAGTCAATCTGCCTAGCCTTTTCCCAACTATGTTGGGGTCGGCTTCCAGTCTAACCGGATGCAGCTAAATACCATTATTTTACATGGAGCGACTGCCTATCTGACCTCCACAACCCATTAACTGGGTAATACGATACCCCTTGGTAAGACTAATTGTCAGAATTTCGGGCTTCTGACGACCCGTAACGACTATCAAAGATCCACGAATGACAGCCGGGACCAACGGCTTAACGTGATTTCCGAGGCACGAAGGAGTCTCGGTATGTAAAGATGGTCATCCATCCACGGACCAACCCCGGCAAGCGTAGCTTAACCTGATGGATCGACCCGTGCGGCTGTTATTACTTAGCCACGAGCTCCTCTAATATTATCCTCCTATCTATTATAATGAAATAGTACTTTGATAATTTTGTTTTGTAATCTTTGTAGTGAACTTAGATTCGATAATTCGAATAATTTTATTAGGAAAAAGTTATCAGTTAACCAAGTAGTACCTACGTCGTGTGTAATTTTGTTGAAAAGGTTTATTCTTTGAAGTCACGTCTTGTTGTCGTCTTGTTAGTGATTGTGTATGTTACTTTTGTGTTCATAAAACCCCCTTTTCTTTGATCATTGTTCAGTTATTTTTGTACAAAGGTGGTGTATTATTACTCGGAGCTCAGGAGCTCGTGGCTAAGTAATAACAGCCGCACGGGTCGATCCATCAGGTTAAGCTACGCTTGCCGGGGTCGGACGGGTGACCATCTTTACATACCTAGACTCCTCCGTGCCTCGGAAAGCACGTTAAGCCGTTGGTCCCGGCTGTCATTCATGGATCTTTGACAGTCGTTACGGGTCGTCAGAAGCCCGAAAGGCTGACAACCAGCCTTACCAAGGCGTATCGTATTACCCAGTTAATGGGTTGTGGAGGTCAGATAGGCAGTCGCTCCATGTAAAATACTGGTATTCAGCTGCATCCGGTTAGACTGGAAGCTGACCCCAACATAGTTGGGAAAAGGCTAGGCAGATTGATTATTGATATAGTTTTTTCCTATTCTAAACCATGTGACCGTAGTGTGTACAGTCTTTGATATTTTGTGTTAGTTCTTCTAAGTAATTTCAGATAGTTAAAGTGATTACGCGATGGTAGCCCCGCGAAATTCAAATTCTCTTTCGTTTTTTGCAATTTTCAGGTTAGTGTAAGGTGGTATCTTGATCAAAATATGATTCGCGACAATAAGAAATATGTATTTACATAATTTTAACCATAAAAATCATCAATACATCTCTCTAAGTTAGATTTCCTCCGGATTCGTCCGATTCCCGAAATCAGACCATCCTCATCATCTTCCTGCCCTTATCCCATGCTACGTGGGGTCGGCGCAACACGTTTTCTTCTTCCATTCTCCCCTATCAACCGTCACGCTATCATTCACTCCCTTCTCTTTCATATCATTCCTCACACAATCCATCCATCTTTTCTTTGTCCTTCCTCTGCCTCTCCATCCATCAACATGTATATTCATCACTCTTTCACACACATGCGTTTCGTCTCTCCTCAGTACATGCCCATACCAAGACAAACGATTTCCTGAAATCAGACCGATCCGGAGGAAATCTTAACTTAGAGCAAATTTTTAAATAGTCAGATAACTTTTATTTATGGAATAGACATGGCGGTTTGACAGCTATTGTATAGATTTGATTTTTTTGATTTTTTTGAAAAATAAGCCCGTAGAGAGATGATTTAATTCTAACAGATTTTGTATGTGCGCATGTAGATTTTCTGTTTGACCAGCTGGCAAACTGGCTCTCTGTGTGAAATCTAAGCATGTGGCACATACCTTTGAATATTAACATAACATCACGCCCCTTTAATCCCCGAGGGTCTAATCAGAAATGTACCTACCTATCTATAGTACACTCATTTCGTCAGTTATCTTTCAAGTCCCATGTAATAGAGGGCGAGCCTGTCGCCATCAACCGGGCACTTCTCCAGACTCCGGACTGTTACTGAGACATTCCACATGGAAAAACCTAATAACGCTTTGCGAGACCCGGGAATTGAACCCAGGACCTCATGCTCAATAGTAGCACTTGCGACCACTTCTAGAATTTAAAATAGACAGTTTCCTTACAGTGTTTTTCTTCACTGTTTTATAAAAGAAATCGTCTTACGATTGGAGAAACGCTGACGGCAGACTTTTTGTGCAACCAAGTCTGCGGCTTACAAACTTTGTGTGGTTGACTTCTTCCGCGTCGTGTTTTGTTACTTCATATAGGGCCAATATTCACTAGCATTTTTCTTTTTGAGGAAATAGGTACTTTTAGCGCTAAACATGTTTATTTGATTAGTGTTTATCTCTCACTCCTTGAGGTCTACTCCCTAAGCTAGAAATCCTTAGTTTTGGCCGAAGTTACGGGTGATTCCTACTCCATCCCTATCACCTACGGACAAAGATTAGTTTGGGGCCCGACCTATGAATGAATGACACTACAATTTGACAGTTTTCCTTACTCCTGACGTATTTGAGCCAGTCCGAAAAAGTTAATTAAACTCGTGTGGGATGCACTCCGAAGTTTCGAACTACTTTCGAATGGGCCCGTGTCTTCGTTGACGGACTTAGTGACTAGGCCCCCTGCATGTGTATTCTGTCGTGACGTAAGCAAATATATTACATAATCACGACTGAAAGACAACAAACTGCCATGGCGGCCAAGGTCGACAACTGAACTAATTACTTACACGTATTTAGTATAAAATGTAAAAATATTGAATGATAAGCATCGTGTAATCTGTAGGGAGTTCAAGGCACATTCTTCAGATAGGAGTGATAGTAGATGTTGATGGGTGCATGGGGAGAGGAAGACCAAAGAAAATATGGATGGGTTGTGTGTGTGAAGGATGATTATGAAAGAAAAGGGAGTGAATGATAGCGTGTCGGTTCACAGCGGAGAATGGAAGAAAAAAACGGGCTGCGCCAACCCCACGTACCATGGGACAAGGGCAGGAAGATGGTAGAAAAGTGATATCTTGAAAACCAATCATAAGAGACGATACCAGACGACTACACCTTAATTGCGTAACACACTCGGAATGACAATCCGTTTCATTTTGACAATTGGATTATTTTTGATGTTGTGGCGGAATCTACATCGCCACATACGAACTACGCGTCACACTGACGTCCAGCAATCCTGCATCGCGCAATCAGAGTTTACCGCGCAACTAGCATATATACAACGTCCCGACATCAACCGTCGGGCAGTTGCCCACCAGACACAAGACCCGTCTGGTCGGAGGATCCTCCCTTTTCAATAGACGATGAGTGAACTTTACACCCTATTCCTCATGCCTCTATAATGTCTTGCAGGCGAATTTTCCAAACTTAAATGAAGTAATCAATTTTTCTTTTGTTTTGTCTCACAGAGAGAATGATTATGTCCCAGCAGTGAGAACATGATAGGCTGATTATGCTGTCACAATGATAGTTACTTTCATTACGATTGTGTATCACGCTTTTAGGGTGCAGGAGTGGACAGGCTGACTTCCCCCATTCCCCCGAATTTTGGGCTGGGTAACTGCCTAGTGACATTTAGTCTAAATGTTTGATTCTAGACCGCACCCAAAGCGTGCTGGATAGATTGGGCTGGGCAAAGGCTTAGTAATTAATAACAGTTGTAATATCTATAAAAGGTTTTTAGGTGCTCAGTGCGTGAGCATTAATTTCGGCTGTTATAACGTCATTGCCAAAATGAAAAGACTGGGATTTATTAAGGTTTGTTGTGTTAACCAGTAACCAGTAACAGTTCAGGTAGTCGCCCTATTGTTAGACTGGAAGTCCCCCAACATAGTTAGGGAAAGACTATGCAGATGATGTCAAAGTGAAAAATACTGATTTGTAGTGTTTTTTTTATGTAATTTTTTATAAGAAAAAACTTGGTCCTTATTCATAGCATTCGTTCGTTTTCAAGAAGAATAAGACGTTATTTGTCCATACTTCTCTAAACCCGTTGGTCCTGTCTCCTGCGCTTGATCTCTTCCCGGTCGTGTCGGATTGCCTTCCCGTCGGACTATAAGAATGAGTGCGAGAAAACTTCACTATCATTATCTCCTTCGTACTTGGCTAGTTCCCGTTGAGATTTTCCGTCAAAATTCGATCTGGAGGATAATATTTTTATTTTATTCTGTTCGAGAAACTTACAGCTAACATAATACAGTGTTCTTAAAAATATAAAATTGAAGACCATTTATTTATTACTAGCTGCGCCTTGCGGTTTCACCCGCATAAGTCTCGATCGACCCAGGTCATGGTATACCAATGTGCCAAATTTCATCCAAATCCGGTCAGCCGTTTTAGAGTGAAAGCGTAACAAACAAACAAACTCACTTTTGCATTTATAATATTAGTTAGGATTTACTAGTTTCCGCCCGCGGATTCAAAAGTAGTAAAATTATTAGCTTAAGTCCTTCCCCAGGGCGCAAAGTATCCCCATAACAAATTTCATCAAAATCGGTTCAGCCGTTTAGCAGTGAAAGCGTAACAAACAAACAAAAAATCAAATCTTTTCTCTTTATAACACTAGTTTAGATATCCTCAGATTATTATTACTCGTCATCCTAGTGTTCATAAAAAGGGCTAAGTCAGAGATATTATAGCTTGAAAACTGTTAGCCAATCTTCATATATTTATCTGTTTTCCTGTAATTAATACATGAGTGTTTCAGCAGTGTTGGAACACTGTAGTTGTTAATTATGAAAGTACTCACTGTTATAATTAACAACTATGACGTCACGATGTTATGTCATGAGCTGCGCGCAGGCATGTGTGCGTATGGGTTTGTAAAGGCTGGTGCATACTGATACTAATTTGGGCTGACATAAGCCTGTCTATGGTGCGATTTATAATCTGCCGTTTCTGGAAAAGCTGGGCCGTTATAAAATCACATCTAGAAAGAAAGAAAAATCGTTTATTTTACACAAATAAAACGCACATTAGAAACTAAAAAATAACAAAGTACACACATTATGCAAAGTAAGCAAAAGCCTCGTATCCAAGTTGTCTTCGATCTCAGACCAAAGACAACAATTTAAAACAGTAATTCTACAATACTACTTAGACAATGAACTCTATATCACATCAGACACATCTGTGTCTGTCCGTCTGTCTGTCACACGAAATTTTCTCTTTATGATCCTGTGTAGCGTATTTCTGGCAAATTACATTGGCATCCGCGGATGTCAGCCACCAAAAATCCCCGACCGCGGATGTTAAAAAATCGGCATCCGTAATATCCCTGGCTCGCACTGTGTACACCAACTGTAAGACCCAGTCAATCTCCATCTTATAGAAAACCAAGACTAACAAACCTTGATTATGAAACCCACCTTATATAAATATATACAAAACAACATACAACTGATATTTACAAAACATGAATCCTAAATAATACATTTCATCTAAACCTTACGCAATGGACGCTCATACAGTACATTTTGTTAGTAAACAACCTGGAACGTCGGAAATCTAGTATAGAACTGCTTGTGTAGACCACGGTGGTGTTAACAGTGTGAAAAATTGTCCCGGAAACATAAGAAAAGTAAATTGTGTGTGTATGTGACGTTGTTTGTAAGACTCGTCATCAGCGTCATCATTTGTGGAAAGATATCCGTTATCTAACAACAGTGATAGCCTAGTGGTGTGAACGTCGGACTGCCAAGTCATAGGTCTCGAGTTCGAATTGAACCCAAGCCACGTACCTTTGACTTTTCGGATTCATTGTTTACAAAACGGTGAAGGAAAACATCGTGAGGAAACCGGCATGCCTGAGAGATATTTCTCGACGGCATGTGAAGCCAATTCAGAGCCTATGGGCGGCCTAAAAACTCTGAGAAAAGGTTAGTCAATAACCACACGAAAAAGGTAGAAAGAAGCCAATTACTATCCAAGTGCTCTCCAATCGCACGTTATCTCGATCCTCAGCTATTATAATCTAGAACTCGTCATCATTCAGCCCATGACCATCATCATCATCTGCCAATCACTGTCCACTGCTGGATATAGGCCTCTCCAACCGCACACCATATAACTCGATCCTCGGCGATTCTCATTCATCTTCATCTGCCTAGCCTTTTCCCAACTATGTTGGGGTCGGATTGCAGTCTAACCGCATGAGCTGAATACCAGTATTTTATATGGAGCGACTGCCTATCTGACATCCACAACCCAGTTGCTGGGTATCACGTTCATCCAGCTACAAGAAAGCTGTTGATAAAAGTCCACTGTTAACATAGGCCCCCCCCTAGCATCGCTATTTCGACTGGTCCTGTGCTTTTCGCATCCTTGCAGCAGATTCTCGCGACCTTCCACAGGTCACCAATATACCTACTCTACTCTACCCTTGATTTTTGACCCCATCGGTCATCCGTTCCGCGTTCGTTCTGTAATGTTCCCCGCCCACTATTTGTCTAAACACACTATGCCAAAGGCACGCGACCGTAGTTCGGCATGATTACGCCTGCAAGGCTATTTGAATTACTGACGACACATTACGACCGAAATTACGTTGCCAAATTACGTTGTTGTTGAATCAGCCGCGGAACTTCGGTCGCGTACCTTCGGCATAGTGTGTTTGGACACTATCAATTTCTTTCGGCAATTCTTCGGGCTATGTCAAGTTGTCTTTTAAAGAAAATTAGCAAATGGATTGCGGATTTTATATCTCTTATCTCATTACCTCTTGATCCTAAAAGTTCAGCAGAGATTTCTCTCATGAATGAATGAAATGCACCCACCCCAGCTTGGTTTGACTAGACTCGATTACTCGAATGAACCCAAAAATTCACACTAGCCCCTGTGCCTCATGTTTCATGGTGCAACAGAGACCATTGCATATCAAGGAGTAGATTGGGGGGCGCGATAATGGTAGGGAAGTCGTGCCCTTAGGATGTGGAAGGATTATTACGGTATTTTTTTTACTTGTGCATAAAGTTTGAATATATAAAAATAAAATAAATAAAAAAATTATTAGAGCCGTTCGGCATATGCATCGTAAAGTAGGCAATGGAACTGTATAGAGACGGGTGACACAGACAAAATATATGTGAGACTAATGTAAACAATGTCTCAGGATTGCTGGCCATTTTTGGAGACTCGACAAACCTTTTGATGCATACTTTGACGTCTTTGATGTACAGACGCCAGCACATCAAGCTACTACAATCTGTCAGATTTCTTTAATAGTTTTTCATCTTTATCGCTAAAGCATTAGGTTCAAGGTTGATTGGGAAAATTTGACAGTTTCGGGTGGCTTGACCTGCTGGCGTCTGTACATAACTAAATCTGATTAAAATAACATTTCTAATAATATCTTTGAACAAAAATCTCGAACGATAACAAACTGTGGAATCTAGATTAAAAATAATACATTCCTGTACAATTCTCCTTATCTCTTATCAGCAGATATGGCAATCAATGAGTGCTCCATTTAGTTCTGTATTTGTGTATAAACCACACGTCTTTGTTGTGCAAAAAGTCTTTATTCAAAACAGTGACTGATTTAGAAATAAATAAAAGAAACTTTTACCTGACGAAATTGTCAAGTGCCAGTGAAAATTGTGTCCAAATTCGTTTAGCAGTTTCGAAGATTAGTGCGAAAGTACAAACAGTGATACCTAATGAACTTTGTTTTATGTATAGTTAATGATAAAATTATTAATCATATCAATGTCATTGTCATTAATAGTATTTTCTGACATTTCAATATTTTGTGGTTGAGTTTTAGTGTTGCCAGTTGCGTTTCTTTTTCTCTCGTTTTGGCACAAGCTATATTTGACCGAGCGAGCGTAGCGAGTGAAGCGTCTCTGCTTCAAGTCTGGCCAAATTTTCTTTCGTCTCTCTGTTTGTTGCTACTCCTCTACAGGTCGTATTTTACAACCGATCTGGACGAAACTTGGTATTATACAGGTTTTACGATTTTTTATTGGAGAGGTACATCGCTTGAAATTACGATATATCACTAATAAAAGTAACAACAACACAAACATCTACATAATATTATTATACCTAACATATACATATATACATACAACGTTGCACACACCATACACTCTTTTTCCACACATGCACACATACAGCACACTTCAAACAGATTTAATTCAATCACAACTGCAGGAAGTGTTCACATGAAATGTTAAATGTATAGAATATAATGTTGTTCATTATGTAATGATAGTTGGATAGATCGGCATATTTTCACTCATAAAGGGTGCAACTTAATTTACGCAACCATCTGGCCGAACACTGTCTCTTAAGATACAGGCCTCCTAGTTTAAGAAACAGCAGTGCTATTCTGTACAAATCTCACCGTGAAAACTTAGGTGAAGTGTGCGTGGAGTGAGCTGTCAATAGTGTCAATCCAATCTAGCATTAGGTAGAATGACAACTCACTTCACCTAGGTTTTCACGGTGAGATTTGTACAGAATAGCACTGCTGGGTTTATAATTTTTGTTTATATAGATTTTTGTAGCCATTTAATTTTAGTAACTATCACTGTGCTTAACCTATGTCTTTGGATAAATTCGAGAGTTTCAGGCTTCTGACGACCCGTAACGACTGTCAAAAATCCATGAATGACAGCCGGGACCAACGGCTTAATATTAAGATGGTCACCCGTCCACGGATCAGCCGCGGCGGCAAGCATTAGTTAGCCGGTCTTTTGATGGATTGACACTATTGACAGCTAATGTCACCTAAGTCTTCACGGTGAGATTTTGTCAGAATAGATCCACAGGTCTGACAGACAATTGAATGTAGCTTAGATGAGAATGCTAAGATGGATGTGTGCTGTTACGCGAATGGATAGAATAAGAAATGAATACATAAGAGGAAGTCTGAAAGTGGCACCGGTGACTGAAAAGTTGTGCGGAAAACGGTTGTCATCGTATGGGCATGTGATGCGGAGGAGTGAGGAAAATGTCGTCAGGAAGTTTTGAGTGTGATTGCGGATGGCTATACGAGTAGGGGAAGACCATAGAAACGATGAATGGACTGTGTGAATGATGATATGGCTAGAAAGGGAGTGACTACTCATATGACGACTAATAGAGAAGTATGGAAGCAAAGGACATGTTGCGCCGAACCCAAATAAATTGGGATAAGGGCAGCAGAATGATGAGATCGACAGGTCTGACTGCCCAGGGGTGTCGGACGCACATTTAAGTATCGTGGATGCTATTTTAATGCACCCCTATTATTTCTGCTGGCTCTACATTGTCTTAATAGTGTTTACTATAGGATACCATGTGGGAGGCGCTTTGTTTCGTGTAGAAGTCCCTCATTGATTTTCACTCCTGGATGAGCAGAGGGCTCTGTCAGACTACAACGATCTTACAAATCAAGATTAGTCTTTAGACCCAAGTTTAAACCATCGAGTTATTTTTGAATTACGAACTTTATTTCGACAATTTTAAAGTTCTAATTATAAAACCTGATTTTGATCCCGAGTCATGTTTTCAATTTTGTACTTATTAAGAACTTTACGTGTGTCGAAATAAGATCCGAAATACAAAAATTGGCTGAACCAAAGTTAGAACTTGCTTTGTAATAAGATGACTACCGACTATGGTCCTCCAACCTTAGGCCTTAGAGTGGGAGTCACTTAAGTTTATCTTCATTTCCTGGGAAGACCCTTTGTCTTGCAATTGGTTGCGCAAATGTGTGAATTTATTTGTGTGAAAAGTGATAAAAAAGTGACTCACTGAATTATTGTTTTGTTATCGTGATTGTTAATTCAATTTTAGTGTTATATGGTGTTTCTGGAACACGTTTGAAAGTCGTGAGAAGGGTTTTAATTTTCCACATTAGTCGTAAAAACTGGATTGATAAGATTTTTAATTGTTCCAAGTTTTTATTCAGCATTTCAAATGGGAGCAAATCTTGTAACACCAATGTCTTTGGGTCATCCATCTTCATCTTCATTGACAGCCTTGTTCCGCCCACTGCTAGGTCCTCTTCTTTTATCCTATGCTTCCCTGGTACGTGCGTGTTTTATCCTTTGTAGATTATCCATCCGACTGTTGGTGGTCTACCAACACTCCTCCTACCATCTCTTTTAGGGCTCTGATCTGCCTTCTTCCATTTCAGTGACCTCATTAT
The DNA here is from genome assembly GCA_946251885.1 of Cosmia pyralina. Classification (NCBI taxonomy): domain Eukaryota; kingdom Metazoa; phylum Arthropoda; class Insecta; order Lepidoptera; family Noctuidae; genus Cosmia; species Cosmia pyralina. The sequence goes on along the minus strand of OX276371.1, from coordinate 10,223,157 downwards.
ACAAATTAAAATCAAGGACGATATAATTATTTACTATGTAGTATCTGCCTGATATTGTTCTTTTGTATATATTTTTTTTGTGACTGGCAAATCGGTTGCATATTTTAGTCGTCCCCGTCTGTATGCTTGTTCGTTATGTTAGCATTCTTCCCCGAAACGACTAAATCAATTAAGGTGCGGTCTGCTAATTACTTGTCTTATCTCAAACAGGTCTTTACGTAGGCTGGTATTAACACTTAAAACTTCAATTGCATCATTGTGGTTGACTGACCATAGACAAAACGACGATGTGTCTAAAAAATAGTGACAAAACTGTTCGCAAACTCACGTACAGTGCTGAAAAGTGACTTAAAGTGCCATAAATAAGTGAAGAAACAGTGAAATGTAAAGAAACAGTGAATTAAAATGAGTGAGAAGAACTACAGTAGCCTGCCGAGGCTTAAAAGGAAGGAGACATGGAGGAAAAAGGGGGTAAGCAGTACTGCTAGTGTGTGTTAGTGTTGTTCGTTGAGCTTTTTGTACGTTAAAACTTGTAGGGTAACAAGTAAATGCCTCGAGAATATGAATTAAACAAGTGGGCTCAGTTAGGAGTCTGTGCGGTCTCAGAGGCCTCACATGGTGACGGGGCCCGTTGAAACTCAAGGCGGGCCAAGCCCTGTTCAAACTCAAGGCGGGTCAACTCCTGTTGCGGGTGCGGAGTACCTATGTGCGAGTATACCCTGCACTCCCAACTCAGTAGTACAAAGTATAGCTTAACCTAAACTTGATTTAACAATGCACAGCTGAACCCATTTTCTGGTATCATTGTCGGAGTCTTACCACACTAATTTTCTATTGTGATGTCGTTTGCTTGCACTAACTGCACTACCGAGTCTTTTTTTTCGGGAGCCAACCTGGAATAGGCGCCTAACCTTCGGGGATAAGACTGGGAAATCACAGTTCATAGCTGGACAAAGGATTCTCCCGAGTTGTGGACACCCGGTTCTCCGCTTTCGACATCCAGTCTGTCCCAGCTGCCTTTTAAGGTTGCACTCTCAGAATACAAATTATGTATTCTGAGGTTGCACTAGTTCACGGCTCGGCATGCAGTCGGTGGCCGTGGCTAATATGCATGCTATTTCACCTAACATCGTATGAGAAAGTGAAATAGACGATGATTTTTAACGAAAATGAGCGCGTAAAATTTCATAAGCAGTCCTTTGAGCGTAAATACTTATATTTTGAAAAAACTTCTGGTTTGAATTTGATTTGAATTTTTGAATAAATTATACAGGGTGTTTGGCAGAACGTTGAACATACGAGAATGGTGGATAGGTGGGGTCATCTGCTACTTGCTCAGCCCTAATTTATTTGGCCCTGGCCCCCTGGATATTAAAAAAAATTTTTTTTTTGCTTTCTTCTAGTTTCACCACTTTCTTAATTTTAAAGTGTAATTTTTATTAAAAATGAGTAAAACAGGCAATATTTTGTTTTTTTTTTTAATCTTTAATGTTGGCAGATTCTTATAAAATTATTGCTTTATTATGTTAGCTAGAAAAAAAGTTATGAGTCCTCAAACTTACAGAAAGATGTAAAAAATCTTAATTTCAACTTGCATTAAAAAAAAAAAAAACAAAAAATGATTGAGGAGTTCCAATTCTAGCAAAACATCCCTAGTGTGTGACCTTTCTAATGGTATGTAATTTGCTTTTATAAAAAAAAAACTTTAAAGAGTTATTTCATAATTTTATCAATTAGGAAATTTTTGACGAAAAGTAACTAAGTAACTCTACCTTTACGGAAAGTAAAATGTTTTGCGAAATTTAACACTGCAAGGTTGGTAAAAATTATATGATCGATTGAAATTATGTAAGTTGTCATTTTTAATAAAAATTACACTTTAAAGTGAAGAAAGTGGTGAAACTAGAAGAAAGAAAAAATTTTTTTTTTTAAATATCCAGGGGGCCAGGGCCAAATAAATTAGGGCTGAGTAAGTAGCAGATGACCCCACCTATCCACCATTTTCGTATGTTCAACGTTCTGCCAAACACCCTGTATATCCCTGTACGGTAACAATTTTGCCGTTTTCATACTCCGGGAGTTCTTTCCGCGTTAAAATTAGTGTTGAAATATATCGAAGTTTTCACGTTCATAACTTTCAAACCAATATTTTTTTTTAAATTCTGTTTTCGTTCAGGGCTAGATAATGACGAGATATAATTTTTAATGTACACTGTCAAACATTGGAGTTAACGTTATGACGATGACGTTAGTATGGAAGAATGATTGACTAGCGTAACCTTAATCAGTCGGAAGATCGGTTTTGTGGTTTGCGCGTGAAAAGGTAGCAGACAGGCCACTTTAAAACCGATGACTCAATATCCCAAAACATAATTTTATTAAGACGCAGATTCCAACGTATAGTTTGTAAAGCGATTTCTCGTAGATCCAATATTTATTCGATGAGATCACATTATGAAATCACTGTAGGTCAGTGTCGACCACTTAGCATTGGATTTTATTTGTTTTTACCCGACTACGGCGAAGCAAAAGGAGTTATGATTTTGACCGGTATGTATGTATCTGTTCCCTCATAATTTCTAAACTACTTATCATAATTTGACAAATGAAGTAACGTTGGAAGCGTCTTGATCGTCCGCTGGTTATAGGCTATGTGACGTCACATTAAATTGAATATTGCGCCCTCTAGAGGCCATAAAGTCATAAACTAAAAAAAAAGTTTTTTAATGTTGCCGTGTTGGGTATCAAATGAAAGGGCTTAATTTGCACATTTCAAAAATATATACACAATCTTGCCATAAATATTGTCACGAAGAAAAAAAAATATTTTTATTGCAAGTAATACACTTCTGGACACATCTATTGGCCCACCTTAGAGTTTAGGTTTCGATGGCCCCTACCGAAATATGATTGCTAGATTGAACAAAAACTGTTGATGCAGTTTTAAACCTGATACATTTTACCATCTTTTTCGATCGTATTGTTTTAAATTTGAATTCAGAATACCATACGACATGGAGCTACGCCTAACAAGTCGGATATGCGCCTTGTTAAAGGCAATTGATTTTTGAATAAAATACATGTTTTATCAAATAAAGGTTTAATTTAATAACGCGTGTTGCCTCCATGGGCATCTACCACAGCTCTCATACGATTAGGCATAGAGTTTATCAACCGCTCTATGAAATTTTGAGGGATCATCTCCCATTCCTCTTCTATGGCAGTTTTCAACTCCTGCATCGTCTGGGCAACTGGCTGACGAGCCCTAACACGTCTTTTTAGCTCGTCCCACATGTGCTCAATGGGGTTCATGTCTGGGCTTCTGGCTGGCCAGTCCATAACTGTGATGTTCACATCCCGAAGATATTCCCTGACGATGCCGGCCGCATGGGCTCTTGCATTATCATGCATAAAAAGGAAATTTGGGCCCACATAGTCCGCGTATGGTATCACGTGAGGTTCTAAGCACTCACGAATGTACCTTTCAGCATTTAATTTTGGCAGCCGTGGTCCTGTAACAACCTCAAGTTGAGTTTTGCCGCTCGCGGATATACCGCCCCAGACAGTCCATGAGCCACCGCCATAAGCAACCCTCTCTTCAAAGCAGCATTGTGGGAAACGCTCTCCCTTACGTCGGTAGACCTTCTTCCTTCCATCATTGCCATGTAACACAATTTTAGACTCATCAGAAAAGAGTACACGGCTCCAATCTTGCTGTGTCCAATTTAAATGACTGCGTGCGAAATGAAGGCGCGCTGTTCGGTGGGCTCGCGTTAGTTTGGGGCCATTAGCTGGCTTGTGTGGTACCATATCGCGTTCTTTTAACCTTCTCCGAACAGTTCGAGCGCTCACAGATACTCCGTGGAAGTCGCGAAGTTGGTTTTGTATCTCAATGGAGGTAAGGTGACGATTTCTCAAGCTGGTCGTCACGATGAATCGATCCTGCCTTTCAGTTGTGACCCGAGATCGTGGCCTTCCTTGGCGACGAACAAAGCCGCCAGTCTCTAGGTACCTCCGATAAACATTTCGGACCGCAGATCGACTTAAATTAAGTTGAGCACTCACGTTTCTTTGGCTGTGTCCGGCCTGAATAAGTGCCACAGCTTGGGCGGCGACTTCAGGTGAAGTATCCATAGATTATTGATAGAACCTCACCTTAATGTTAAGAATAAGTAATGTTTGTTGCAAAACCAAAGATATCAATCGCTTTTTCAAGAATTAAATCCAAGTAAACCAATAAAACCAAGTTTTCTTAGTATTCGATTGTTTGATATCAACAAACAGGCTCCAAATTGTCTTTTGTTTCTTTAAATTCTGTGTTCGAAATTCAAAAAAAGACTATTGAATGAAATTGTGAATGTGCCAGGTTCAAAACTGCATAAAAACTTTTTGCTCGACCTAATATAAAATTTTAGCTAGGACCAAACGAAACTGAAAATACAAGGTGGGCCAAAAGATGTGTCCAGAAGTGTATTTATTACTTTTACAGTGTGTTAGTTTAATACATAAATATAAAACAATTTAAAATATAAAAAGCTTATTCGAAGTGGTCTCCATTGGCTGCAATACAGTCCTTTAAACGTTGAGGCCAGATATCAATAGAAGCACGCACTCTTTCCATGGGAAAATTCTTCACTGCCAATCGTAATGGATTGTTTTAGGGACTCCAAATTATCATGGCGTTTAGAGCAAGCCGTACTCTCTAAAACTGACCATAAATCATAATCCAGCGGATTAAGATCGGGACTAGACGACGGCCAGTCTTCAGCTCTGATGAAGTCCGAAACGTTCACTTCCAACCAAGACTGCGTGGACCGAGCTTTATGACCCGGCGCCGAGTCTTGTTGGAAGGACCAAACTTGGTTATTGAACATGGTGTTGTTAAGGGGCTTAACTACCTTCTCAAGAATGGTATCTTGATACACTTGTGCCGATGTTTTGATACCTTTTTCACAAAAATATGGCTCAGTCACTCCTTCATAGCTAACATCCCACCAAACCATCACTGAAGTCGGATAATGCCCACGTTGCACTCTGTCGACTAATTGGGAAGCTTCCTTTAGAGCTTTGAGCATTAATACGGTCATTTTGTTTGTTAAAATGTTGCTCAATTGTAAAGATTTTCTCATCCGTAAACAAAATTTTTCTGTGACCTCCCTTTGCGTACCGCTTCAGTAGTTGTTTCGATTTTACCACCCTATTCTTTTTTAAATTATCAGTTAAAAAATGACCAGTGCGTCTCTTATAGGCTGCAAGTCCTAAGTCATCTTTTAAAATACGCGACATGGTTCTGGGTGTAATCTTCATCTCCCGAGATAAAATCTTTTGCTTCCGGACAGGATTTCTTCGAATTCTTACCCTTACTGCTTTGACCACCTTTTTCGTACGAACACTACGTGGACGGCCAGATCTTTTTCTGTCACAAACAGAGGAGGTCTCATTGTACCTATTAATAGCCCGGTACACAAACATTTGACTAAAACCAAGCGTATGGAGAGTTTTAAAAATTGCATTTGGCTCTATACCAACTTTGTGTTATGCAATCACAGCGATTCGGTTCTCTTTATCACCCCACTCCATTTTAATATCGCAAAATATTGTACAATGTATTGGCGCCAAAATTAGAAGACTCAATGAACAATCGTATAAAAATGACAGATTCCAAATTCAAATGTAATATCTTTCTTATTTTTATCATAGACGTGATGGGCATCGATATGTAATTTGAAACACGTTAAAACAACGAAAAGAACATTTCTCAAATCATACTTCTAGTAACAACCCGAGCCGTGGTCGTTGACCCAAAAAAAAATCTCTCCGAAGCCCGAGGATGTCACATTCAGATAGAAATTGCCATTACTTTTCGCCCGACCCGTGATTCGAACTCAGGGCATCAATTCCGGTGGCATGGAAATTATCTCCATGGTCGAAATATCAGTCGAGAAACCGCTTATCTCGGTCGAAAACGAAAAATTGCTATTCTAACGATCTCCATTCATAAATTTTTCGATCACAAACCAGCGAGATATTACGGCTGGTCGTAAGGTATGGAGATATGAAATCTCCGTTGGAACAACAGTCAAAATTGACATTATCAAACAAATTAACGTAAAATGTACATAAAGACGATTTGTTAAACTGTTATTATGGTTGAATTACTATACGTCAGAAAAGAACACAAACACAAATCACGCGAAATACGTTTCGGATCACGGTACAGTCCTACCAACTTATCTGTGAATTGAAAAAAGACCGCGTCGCGTCGATGCGTCGACACAATCGAATGACATGCGTCGGCACAATCGAAAACACTTCAATATGACGGCCGTAGTTCCAATTTTCGCCATTTCACAAATAAGTTGGTAGGAGTGTACTTAGCAATTACTATTTTCAGTAATTATAAAAAAAACACAGTTAAAGAAACACAATATTATACTAAAATAATCTTTTATAATGTGTTTGCTTTGATTTGATAAATTAAACATACGTCATTATTAGTAAAAAAAGAATTAATTAGAATTAATAAACAAAGTGAATCGATAAAAATGGAACGTCTCTTAGAAGAGATTATTTTCTCCGTTGTAAATCTTTCTCCATGGTCTACCAGAATACGGTTTTTTGATAGTATCGAGATTTGAACCGGACATTGATGCGGAGATTTGAAACAGAGATTTATCTCCATGGTCGTGATATCTAGCTCGAGCCCGGAATTGATGCCCAGGACCTCGTCATCCGCAGCCGTATAAGCCAGCCATAAGACTAGACCAATGAGGCAGTCGAATTAGCACTTAAACTCAAAGGTGACAATAATTGACACAGATATAGAATAAAGAATGCCGTCTGCCCTAGAGCTACCGACCTTCCTACAACAGATGTGAGCAGAATACTAATCATCTAGAATTCTAGTCGTATATGGCGCAGGCGCACCTAGGATTTATTGTTGTCTAAAGTAGGCCAAGATGTGTTTTGATTAGCGCCAGTGACTTTGTAGACACGTGTGTTCTTTTTTGTGTGGTTTTTGTGCCTAATAATACGGTATTTTACTCTATATGAGAAAAATCTATAAATATATTATTTAGATAGCTTAGGCAAAAAGCAGTCGGAAAATGTTAGTTTTAGTTCGTAAAATAACAATATAAATTTTTAAATTCAAATCAAAGTTTTTTTAATCCGTTTTCTAACACCATGAAAGTAGCCGCCATGTTATTACGTCATACGGCTGTGTAAATTAAAAAGTGTTAACTGTCAACTGATCAGCGTACCTATATAAAGTGTTTGTTTACACAGCCAACTGACATCATGACCACAGAGCAATATGGCGTCCACTGTGTCCAGCGTTTTCGTCAAATTAGGCGCGAAATTTAAAAATGGAACTTATCGATTGAATACAAATTTCGATTTTTTAGTGACTTATTATCACTATAGAATCTAATTGAGATACTTTTCAAAAATGGGTGTAATACCCTAAGTTGTGATTGCGAGCGCTCATACGGCCCTATGAACTACTCAGTGTTCCCTTTTTACTCGACTACGGCAAAATCAAAAGTATGGGAAGGGTTATGTTTTCTGCAGTCTATGTATGTATATATGTTTGTAATTGTAAAGTTTGAAGTGTCAGTTAGTTCTGTAGTGTTTAGTAATTTCCATGTAAATTGACTCTGGCACAATAATTAGCAGTGTGGTCTATTGCGGATGTCCAGCGGCGCTGACCAGCTACCATCAGGTAGCTCGTCAGTTTTCAGTTATGCATAATCAGTTTTTAATGTTCCCACTTCTGGGATATAGGCCTCCTCTCTGTGAGGGGGAGTGGGCCGTAAGTAGTCAGTAATCCACCACGACCACGCGTATTCGAAGTTTTGGTTGTAGGATATGCCGGTTTCCTCACGATGTTTTCCTTCACCGTTTAGAGAGAAGTGGTGATGAAATAATTTACACAAATTAAAACGCCTGTCAGCCTGCCTGCTTGTAAGAAATGCTTCATACGATATTGGCGCTTGGAAGAACCACTTTTGTCTAATGTTATAAATGGACTAAATAAAGGAAATGGTTTAAAGTTAAAAGATATTCATTTTTCTCTCATTTTATAATAATCATGGAGTATACGTTTTGTTTTTGGAATGAAGGTCAAAATATGTTATTTTTGGCTGCAGAGCATGCGTAATCATTTAGGTGACAGATATTTTCAATCTTCCAAGAAAAATCTCTTCAAATTAGATTATTTTTCTGTTCTCTGACATATTATTTTGGAATCGGGAACATAGGCCACTAAACATTTATTAACATTGACCCCAAAATGCTATTTAAAAAGAAGTTGCGGCAGGAGAAAATACATGAACAATAATTTATTTGGCAGTTTCGACTCAAAGGAATATTAATAAAGTTTCGACTCGTTTTGCGTTGACCCATTTGAGAGGAGCTCGTGGCTAAGTAATAACAGCCGCACGGGTCGATCCATCAGGTTAAGCTACGCTTGCCGGGGTTGGTCAGTGGATGGGTGACCACCTTTACATACCGAGACTCCTCCGTGCCTCGGAAAGCACGTTAAGCCGTTGGTCCCGGCTGTCATTCGTGGATCTTTGACAGTCGTTACGGGTCGTCAGAAGCCCGAAAGTCTGACAAACCAGTCTTACCAAGGGGTATCGTATTACCCAGTTACTGGGTTGTGGAGGTCAGATAGGCAGTCGCTCCAAGTAAAATAATGGTATTCAGCTGCATCCGGTTAGACTGGAAGCCGACCCCAACATAGTTGGGAAAAGGCTAGGCAGATTGATATTGCGTATTTTCTTGTAATAACACTGTCGATTTCGTGTAATTTCTTTAATAATCTTCATAATTCTAACTCGATTATTAGAGATCGTTGATTAATGCGCCCCATATGACAATGTTCTAGCTTATAAACCCTAAGGCTAGGTACACACGGAGCGATTTTCCTCTGTTTTATTTCTTAACTCACGAGACCGGTTGTTTGTGCGGTTACGCAGCTGTTGCGATCATCGCCCGCAAACTTGGCGGGCCATGATCGCAAGATGGGCGGTTATTTACTATCATAAGATTGTTCAGTTAAGTCTCAGACAGCTATGGACTGGATATGGACCAGAAACGAGCTGTTGCGTTATGCTTACTTCACAGAACATCATCATCTGCCTAGCCTTTTCCCAACTATGTTGGGGTCGGCTTCCAGTCTAACCGGATGCAGCTGAATACCAGTATTTTACATGGAGCGACTGCCTATCTGACCTCCACAACCCAGTAACTGGGTAATACGATACCCCCTGGTAAGACTGGTTTGTCAGACTTTCGGGCTTCTGACGACCCGTAACGACTGTCAAAGATCCACGAATGACAGCCGGGACCAACGGCTTAACGTGCTTTCCGAGGCACGGAGGAGTCTCGGTATGTAAAGATGGTCACCCATCCACGGACCAACCCCGGCAAGCGTAGCTTAACCTGGTCGATCGACCCATGCGGCTGTTATTACTTAGCCACGAGCTCCTCTTACTTCACAGAACAATCAATAAAAAAAGAATAGAATACTCTTTATTATGCACACCATTTAAATTACAGGTTACAATGTTGAAATTTTACATAGAGTGACACAATGGGCGGTCTTATCGCTAAAAGCGATCTTTTACAGACAACCTTTGGATGGAGTATGGGGACAAGGAGAGACAATTCTGTAGGTAGTCCGTGGTGTACCATATACATATACAACATATACATACATTAATAAACATGAAACAAGAGCAAGGAACTATACATGTAATAATGACGTTTAAAGAGACAGGAAGTGTTTTTTTTCCAGAATTTTAAAAGTGGCCAAAGTTTGAGCTCGCCTTATCAACACGGACAAGGCATTCCATAATCGTACTGCTTGAACTGTAAAAGACTTGTCATAATTCTGAGCTTAAAAGATTCTGGGTGCGTCCACTGATTCAGGAAAGAGATCGTTTTGGATTATTTGTTGTTCTTATTACTGAGTTACGCACGAAGAAAAGTTCTTTAATTATTTTCGAATGTCCGTATTTAGTTATCCGGAACTTTTAACAAAAAAAAAAAGAAGGAAAACGCTCGCGCAACGCGCCGCCGCGCCGTCGCCCGTCGACCGACCGATCGCAGAGCGCGCGGACAAAGTCCGCCACGGTCGTGGATGACCGCGACACGCGCGATTCTACTAGTTTCCCGCCGCGCCGGTACAGCGGGACCCTCAATGAATCGCGCACGCTACAAGCATAAATCGAGTCGTGAAATTTACTATCTACATTTCCCAGTACAGACAGAACAGCTCATCAGGTTGTACCAAACTGTCTTTCTCCAAATGATTTTGAACCTTAAAATGTTGAGAAAATTTCTGTACTACGTGTTCAGTACGAATGTTGCAGTCCCGCCACCGCGGGCGGGTGCGGTTGAAAATCGCTCCGTGAGTTCCTAGCCTTACTGTTGAACTTTGACTTCCCAATAACCGCTTCGATTAACTGTCTGATCTTAACAGCATAATATCATCTCTATGATCAGAAGTCGCTTGAGAGCACAAGCCCAACGATACAGTCCTAAACATCCATTTTTATTAAGAACTAGCACTTCGCCCGCGTGGATGTCAGAAAATATCCCACGGGAACGTACTACCCGGAATTCCTTCCTTATTCTTTGTCTACATTATAAAGGTAACCTCTGTGCAAAATTTTAGCTTTCTAGGTCCAAGGGTTAGGGATGGGAGTTGATGAGTCAGTCAATCAGTCAGGACATCTCTTTTTATTTCTATAGTTCTTGTAAATTCCTCAACATTTTAGTAATAAATCAACTCCTAAACCCAGTTAATCATGTTCATTTAAAAAAAAAAATCGGAATAGTAATAAATCAACTCCTAAACCCAGTTAATCATGTTCATTTAAAAAAAAAAATCGGAAGTCAAAGGAATGCAGTCAACCGACAGAACTAGAATATTTTTTATAACAAATCTAGTACGGTCAGCAACAGAAGTCGGTTAAGGGCGCTGTTACAAATGGGTAGTCAAATCATTACTTTTTTACACAAAAGTATGTTTATTAAATAAAATGCTTTGCATTCTTAAAAATTTTTTTTTGGCGAATTGTTGATAGATGAGCAAGGTACGATTCTGAACTATAAATATAATTTTAGATAGGTACATTTATTAAGAAAATTATATCTATCATCTATACCTATACCTATACCTATCAACAATTTGACCAAAAAACATTTTAAGAATGCAAAGCATTTTATTTAATAAACATACTTTTGTGTGAAAAGGTACTGATTTGACTACCCATTTGTAACAGCGTCCTTAATTAACACTGCTACTTTTTGACATCATCTAAATTAACACAAAATGATTATTCGATAAACTACTTTTTTTTTCGTTAACTGTTAAAGAGTTAATGTTCTTAAAATTTTAAGTACTTCTGTTCCGATTTGAATTAATAATTAAGATTAAAAAACTGCAAGTGTTAATCGACTTTTGTTGCTGACTGTACAATTAATCAAATCAAACTATGGTACTTAGTTGTTGTACTGAACTTGATAGAGTTCCGTTAGTAGTCGACCTTAGTTCGGTCACGAGTGTGTAATGCTTTAGTTGCAGCGATTTAAGGATGTAAATACTTACACAACATTTCAACTTCTTTTACATTATTGTGACTATTCGTCAGCAGCACCTTAATAATTGCAAAGCACACTCGGAATGTCAATAAAAAAAAAAATCAACCTTCCTTTTCCCAACTATGTTGACGTCGGCTTCCAGTCTAACCGGATGCAGCTGAATACCAGTATTTTACATGGAGCGACCACTACAACCCAGTTACTGGGTAATACGATACCCCTTTGGTAAGACTGGTTGTCAGACTTTCGGGCTTCTGACGACCCGTAACGACTGTGAAAGATCCACGAATGACAGCCGGGACCAACGGCTTAACATGCTTTCTGAGGCACGGACGAGTCTCGGTATGTAAAGATGGTCACTTATCCACGGACCAACCCCGGTAAGCGTAGCTTAACCTGATGTATCGACCCGTGCGGCTGTTATTACTTAGCCACGAGCTCTTCGAATCCATCCGGAATGTCAATCAATACATACAGTGGGTATCAGAAAGGTGTGGTACAGACCATCAAACTGAACAACTTTCTCCGTGGGAACAATATTGTAATCGAGAAAAAATATCAGCTGTCCCGTACAAAGCTTCAATACCTACTCGTCCTAAATGTATGGCTGAACATTCCTTGATTACGATGTTGGTCCCATGGAGAAAGTTGTTCAGTTTGATGTGTACCACACTTTTCTGATCGCTCTTTATAAAATGAGAAGCCCTGTCTCACTGACTGACTCATCAACGCCCAGCAAATGCTAAGGCTTACGTACTCCAACGCAACTGATGGTTGTGCTTTGAGGAATAATTTAGTTGCGCTTAAAAATAGTTGCGCTTTGAGGAATACCGCTAAGTCACAACAGTTGGGACTTTTTCTTCAGGGTCTGTGCAATAGGCGAAGAAATGATTCGACTCAATAACTCTCATACATATTCAAGGCCGCATAACTAATTTGCAATGCCAACAGCGTGGTAATGACCGATAACTTATCAGAAGGTCGCAAGTTCGAAGCCAATGATTATTGAATTAGATGTAGATGTTTTGAATTTCTAAATCAATCAATTCAGGTTGTTGCTACACTACTGGACGTAGATCTCAAGTTTTCCCAGAAGATCGGTGGCCGCCAATAATGACCGCAGTGACGGCTGTCATGAAAATAATAGCAGTGATAAAGATTTAAATCGTTCGATTCGCTCTAGCGCATCTAAAGATAGTTGCATTATTGTTTCGTTCTGACAGTGACAACACTTGATTGTCATGGAAACGCTATTTAACCCGTCGCGCGCTAATTAGCAGACACAATTGAAATTCTATTGTTATCTGTACACATGGTGTGCAATCGACATTTTAAGAGTTAATAATGTATGAGCTGACTCCTCTCAGTATGGACACTTTTTTTGTACGGTGAGGGCAAATCTAGCGATTTAAATCTTTGGGCAGCGGGGTTTGACTTAATGTCAAATACTAGTGAAAATGACAGATTTTCATGACGGCCGTTATAATATTAGGTTGGGGAAAAAGTCTTTTCGCATTATAGTATGTATGAACTTAAAATAAAACCTCTTTGGCTATACTATTTGTATCTGGCTGGTTTTGGTAACATTGAAAGTTTAAATTTTAAAGAACATAATTCCAAATTCAAATTAGAAAAATGTGTGATTTTCATTTGTTTTTCGTACTGTCAAGATAAGTGAATCTAATGAAGAAATTCGATACATTTTAAAATTTTACTACAAAAAAAGGTAACAACGCAACGCAAGCCGCGAAAAAAATTTGCGATGTTTATGGACCCAATGCAGTATCTGTGAGGGTTGCACAAATTTGGTTTAAGCGTTTTCAATCCGGAAATTTTGATGTCAAAGATGCACGTCGCTCTGGTCGCCCTATTACGGATAAAATGGATGCCATTTTTGAAAAAGTGGAGCAAGATCGGCATATCAGTAGTTACGACGTAGCTAAAGAACTGGGAATTGACCACAAAACAGTTTTGGCGCATTTGAAAAAAACTGGGTACACAAAAAAGCTCGACATTTGGGTACCTCACGAGCTCACTCAAAGAAACCTAATGAACCGTGTACTCATTTGTGATTTTTTATTATGACGTAATGAAACCGAACCATTTTTGAAGAAGCTGATAACTGATGATGAAAAGTGGAACACGTACAACAAGAACGTGCGAAAAAGGTCGTGTTCAAAGGCCGGTCAGGCTTCACAGACTGTGGCGAAACCCGGGTTAACTCGCAACAAGGTGATGCTGTGTGTGTGGTGGGATTGGAAGGGCATTATTCATTATGAACTTTTACCGCCAGGCAGGACCATCGATTCTGAATTCTACTTCGAACAACTGATGAGATTAAAGCAAGAAGTTGAGAGAAAGCGGCCGGAATTAATCAACAGAAGGGGTGTGGTTTTTCATCGTGATAACGCTAGACCTCACACATCTTTAGCCACTCAGCAAAAATTAAGAGAGTTTCGCTGGGAGGTGTTAATGCATCCGCCGTATAGTCCTGACCTTGCACCTTCAGATTTCCACCTGTTTCGGTCTTTTCAGAATTCTTTAGGCAGTGTCAGGTTAACATCACGAGAGGACTGCCAAAACCACTTGTCGCGGTATTTTGATCAGAAGTCCCAAAATTTCTATAGCAATGGGATCATGTCCCTACCTACAAGATGGCAAAAAGTTATCGAACAAAATGGTACCTACATACTTTAGATAAATGTAAATAATGTATATTAAAAAATGTTTTGAATTTTCTTAAAAAATGCGAAGAAACTTTTTCCCCAACCTATTATGACGGAACCGCTTTCCTAGGAAACCAAAGGTTAAGACTGACTAGACTGTTTTAATATCGTAGATCCATCTTACCGCCCATATCGGTCTTCTTTCTATGTTTAATATTTAACGAGCTTTTGCCCTAGGCTTCACCCACGTGTAAGTCGGTAATTAACCCACGGAGACGTACACACAGCAGCAGGTCAAGTTAATACAAACTGTCAAATATTTTCATTCGATTTTGAACTTAACCATCAACATTATAAGGTTTAAAATCATTTGGAGAAATTTGACAGTTCGGTATAACCTTATGTGCGCTTGTCTGTACTACCGGGATAAAAAGTATCCTATGTCCTTATAACCCAGGTAATGGTCTACCTATGTACCTGTGTTCCTAAAATAGATATACGTTCTTTCGCATACTATGGAGGAGCTCGTGGCTAAGTAATAACAGCCGCAGGGTCGATCCATCAGGTTAAGCAACGCTTGCCGGAGTCGGTCCGTGGATGGGATGTGGATCTTTACATACCGAGACTCCTCCGTGCCTCGGAAAGCACGTTAAGCCGTTGGTCCCGACTGTCATTCGTGGATCTTTGACAGTCGTTACGGGTCGTCAGAAGCCTGAAAGTCTGACAACCAGTCTTACCAAGGGGTATCGTACACAATAGCAATCGACATTTTAAGAGTTACTGGTTGTGGACGTCGGATAGGCAGTCGGTCCATGTAAAATACTGATATTCAGCTGCATCTGGATTAGATATGAGCGCCGATGGCCAATTCCACGGCGGCGGCGTAGCCTGTTAATTTCCACAGCGGCGGCGGCGTCGCGGCGGCGGCGTGGCGTGGCCGGTCGTGGGCCTGAGTTTTTTTTTTATCGGGGAGAGTTTTCTTAAAAATAACATAAAGAAAACCATATTGTTATTACCAAAAAAAGCTTTATAAAGGAACGTATTTATTAATTACAATTTTACAGTCTTCTAAATAATAATTGGAGATCACGTTTACTGAAAAATAATCATTTCTCTCTCATCTCATCTCGAAGTTGCTGCCATCGTTAACACAACACAATAATACACGTTTACTGGGTAAAATATTGAACTCGACTGCGTAAGCGACGAGTGTGCCGAAACGACTAGGCGAACTAGAACGCGGTCGGGCCGCGCGTGCGAGCGAGAAAGCAAGTTGTGAGTAGCCGCGACGGCGCGCCGCGTGCTGCACTCGGCGGCGACGCGTCGACATAAACTCACGGCGACGGCGGCGCGCCGGCGCGGCGCGGCGCTCATATCTAATTTGGATAGAGTGGAAGTCGACCCCAACATAATTGGGAAAACGCTAGGCAGATTGAGTTTTGACTTTCGCATACTATACTGTCATATTGTTGTTCTTCTTCTTCTTTTGTATCGACACGAACTTTATAAGAATTTCTCTGCCGTGGTAAAAATATTAGCCACTCACTTAGGTGATAGCGGGGTGGGGTGACTGTCACTTGTAGTCTGTTTAAATCTCTCAACCCTCCCCTCCCCACCCCTTACCCATTTCTTTCTTTTTAGGGTTCCGTACCTCAATAGGAAAAAACGGAACCCTTATAGGATCACTCGTGTGTCTGTCTGTATGTCTATCATAGCCAATTTGCTCCGAATCTAATCGACCGATTAAGTTGAAATTTGGTACACATATGAATTTCTGTGACCCAAACACGGGCGGGTAAAGTAAATAATTTTTTTTGAAAATTAAATCGAAAGGGTCACTTTTGGGGGCAAATAAGAAAATTAAAAAAAAACGTTTTGCAAACTATACCGTGTGACATATCAAATGAAAGGGTTACTATGACGGTCTCAAATATTTTTTTTAAATTTTAAAATAAATTGTTTTAAAGTTATTTAAAGAAAATAGACGAAAATTGACCATCCCCCCCCCCCCCCCCCCCCCCCCCTTATCTCCGAAACTACTGAGTCTAATCTGTTCTTTACCTGTAGATTACAAGAACACCTATAAGAATCTCTCAATATTGTGAGTACAAACTTACATTTACAGTTGGAATGTATGGGAGAACATGTTTTTCAACTACAATGTTAAGTTTGTTCATGTGATAAATTCAACCCCAAATACGGAACCCTTCATTGTGCGTGGTCCGACACGCACTTAGCCGGTTTTTTTTATTTCTTTTTTATTTCGGTGTTGCAGTTGTCCGTCCATAGGCGTTGATGATCACTTAGAATTAGGTGGGCCAACTGGGCCACCAACTCGTTTGCCACCCAACAACACAAGATAATCACATTACCTAATAATAAAATTAAGTCCATCTAATAAACACAATTAACTACATAAGTGTCTTATCGCGATCACTAAGACCCAACCTCATTTCGCGATATGATAACAGTTTCCGCCTTATTTTGACCAGATAATCCAACAATGCGCACTGGCATGCACTGAGAGATCCAGGGTTGCCCTAAATTGTAACAATGTGAACTGAGTCGCTAGATGAATGATGCTTCTTTCAGAGCGTCAACCATACTTGACGAGATCAGAAGGCCAATTAATTCCTGTCAATCAAAATCATCTGCCTAGCCTTTTCCCAACAATGTTGGGGTCGGCTTCCAGTCAAACCGGATGCAGCTGAATACCAGTATTTTACATGGAGCGACTGCCTACCTGATCTCCACAACCCAGTAACTGGGAAATACCCCTTACCCCTTACCCCTTGGTAAGACTGATTGTCAGACTTTCGGGCTTCTGACGACCCGTAACGACTGTCAAAGATCCACGAATGTCAGCCGGGACCAACGGCTTAACGTGCTTTCCGAGGCACGCAGGAGTCTCGGTATGTATAGATGGTCACCCATCCACGGACCGACCCCGGCAAGCGTAGCTTAAACTAATGGATCGACCCGTGCGGCTGTTATTACTTAGCCACGAGCTCCTGCCTCCTCCGTTATTATGACAATATGGGTCTCAAATGAAAGCTAATAGATATTCCATTATTAACTATAAGCAACGTTTAGTGTTGTACATTGTGTCGAGTTATGAACTTATGAATCTCGTCAGCCCTACCCGCGGGATTCGATGATGTAACCGGTATAGCATCCTGCTTGCTCACGATTTTTACATCAATAGTGATAGAAGGTCATCTGTGTTTTCTTATTATTTGATTGTTATTTCCTTTATTTCATTCATATACATATCATTTACTTACTTTTTAAATATTTTTATAAAAATATAAAATAAAATAAAAAATAGTAGCCCACCGGTATCGGGAACAGGGTCCAAGCTATCGCTGGTCAGGGCTGCTGAGAGAGGAACCTCCTAACGATACGCGCTGTGTCCAGAAGTACCGCTTTCTAACGAGACGCTGCCTAACGAGAGCCTCCTTAGGTGTTGATCGAGGCTCTTGGCTATTATGCCATTAGCATTGCGTAGATGTGACGCATATTTTCCCCAAAACTTGCTTTTTACATTGCTTATTTTATTTTTTTTTGTCCTTTGCGTCATGTTTACCGCAAATAAACGTATTTTCTTTCTTCTTTCTTTCTTTCTTTAGCAGTCACGACTATTGGCACACTCGGACTATCGGACTTCTGGAACATTCTTTTAGGAAATGCTTGGTGTGTCATCGGCATGGCACCTTTGGTCTACAAAAATACGCATAGCGTGACGTCACCAATCAAACTCTTGTTGATCACTGCAAACAAACTTTACATAGTCTCCGTACAATGTTCCCACTGTTGGGACTCAGGCCTCCTCTCTGGGAGAGGGAGTGGACAGTTACCCACCACGCGGGCCGTAGACTACATCTTTGAAATTATGAGGTTCTTCCTAGGTCATGCCAGTTTTGAGTTTTCTCATGAAGCTTGACTTACATTATGTGGTTGTAGCCGTGTTATAGCTATGAACCGTAAACTAAATATATATCCCCTGTTGTTATGCGATTGTAAAAAAACAATAACTGAATGGTTGAGATCCCTAACATATGTATACCTCGGTACTTAATTATGTTGCTCATAGGTAACTAGGCCACACCTAACTTCAAATCTTACTTAAACCTGTTAAGTATCCAAGACCTTGAAGGTCATAGAAGAAAAATATTTGAAGTAAAGAGTGTTCTATTTTTAGATATGATTTGATTTTGTATGTGAGTAACTGTGTGTCATGGATTTAAAGTTGTCTTGACAAAAAATGTGTAGTAACATATGGTTTTGGGATCTTCCATCCATTGGTTCTTGGTTAAAGATCATTTTTAGGGTTCCGCACCCGAAGTGTGCCAAACGGAACCCTATTACCAAGCCTCCGCTGTCCGTCTGTCTTCCGTCCAACTGTCTGTCTGTCACAGGGCTGTTTCTCATGAACCGTAATAGATAGACAGTTGAAATTGTCACAGATTGTGTATTTCTATTATGGATATAACAACAAATTATAGGGGTGTCCCCATATAGGTACTAAACTTTTCATTTCGAAAAAAAAAAAAAAATTCTTACATGAATTCTTGCATGTGGGGTGTCATTGTCTAGAACTCATCGAGTAGAGTACAAATATATTTTTTTATTTTATTTTTTTATCTTAAAAAATAAAGAAATAAGCCGCCGTAAAAGTTGTCAATTTTAGACCATTTTTGTAGGAGCTCACAAGTTAGGAATTTGAAACTTCTGTATATCATGTACCATATACAGTACTAGCTGCTGCCCGCGACTTCGTATGCGTGAAATTTCTTGTTCCCTCGACCCACCCCGTCGCATCGCATTGCCTGCCCACGCTATTACTTCGTTTTCGCTTAGCGTTCTTTCCGCCTTTTTTTCTTTCAGCTCGCCACGTAAAGGTCCTAGAGTGATGTTAAATATGCCTATAGCCTTCCTTTAGATTTGGGCTATAAAATGCAGAAAGATTTTTTCAAGTCCGACTGGTAGTTCCAGAGATTAGCACGTTTGTTCACCGCATCCTCTTCCCGCTAATCTCTCCCTCCCCCTCTCACCCACTCTCACACCCCCTTCACCACATCCCCGTCCCCCTCTCTCCCTCATCATCCCCCCCCATCCCCTCACCCCCCATTCACCTCCTTACCCCCCCCCCCCCCCCCTCACCTTTCCCTCCTCGCCTCCGCCTTTCCGTCTTCACCACCCCCTCCCTTGCCCCTCTCCCCTTCCCTCGGGGGAAAAACTATTAATTATTAGGGGAAAAACATTAAGTTGTCATGGCTGGCTAGTAATAGACTCGTTCTCAATGTTGATAAGACAAAGTATATTTCTTTCTACATAAAAAAACCTTCGTGTTTACTCGATGATTTCAAAATTACCGCTCATTCATCCTCGTGCATTTTGTTCCATAGTGCTTATTGCTTATGTCCCCACCTTCTTAAAACAGATTCAATAAAGTACTTGGGCGTTATGCTAGACAGCACACTAAGTTTTCACCCGCACATACATGCTCTTTCCGCTAGGATACGTAAACTGATATTTGTGTTTAAAAATCTTCGTCATGTTGCGGACTCTGGCTTATTGAGATCAGTATATTTTACGTTATGCCAATCGCTAATCTCGTACTGTATAACTGTATGGGGTGGTGCGACAAAAACATCAATGCTCCGGATCGAACGTGCACAGAGGGCCGTTCTAAAGGTTAGTAATTTCATGCCTTTTTTGTTTCCCACTAGAGAACTTTATGAGCGAACTGGAGTGTTAACTGTACGTCAACTTTTCATTTTAAATACGATCTTGCGCAAACACTCTCATCTTACCTATAATCCTACTTTATTTGAAGGTAAGCGACGTAAACACGCTGTCTGTCCCACAACTCAGTTCCATACTGCTTTCTCCCGTCGACATTTTGGTTTTCTTGGAAACTATTTATATAACAAAATTAACGGAATTTTGTCAATTTATGCCCTACCCAAACAGAGTTGCAAAAAAAAACCCTCTCTATCTGGTTACAAAAATTGGACTATGACGCCACGGAGCAGCTACTTATGGTTCCTTCGTAATGTTTCATGTTTTTCGGGTTCTTGACTGTAACCAACACCATTCACATACACACACTCACACCATCATTCTACCTCTCCTTACACATTACACACGCAACACACACACACACTACACACACGTAAACTATACAAATTTTTTTTTAATAATTTACTATTGTTAATAGATTAAATTCGGGGTGAGAGCCTGGTGATCTGTGACACAGGGTATCCTAGTATGGACGCCAGTCTCTCACAAAGGATCATATTTTAGGTTTTGTAACATACTTATTATTCTTGTCTCTATTTATAAAATAAAACTACCTTTGTGATGAGAGAAATAAAATAAAGATTTATTATTATTATTATCTTTGGCTTATCTCGGGACCCTGGGGTCCCGGACCTTTGGAAGGCGTACGAGGGGCCGAAGCCAACTCGCAGAGGCCCCTTCGACAATTTCAAATGACGAGGAGGCACCAGCCGACGATTATTCTTGTATGCACTATGCAAGTGCACCCAAGGACAATCCCCGGTTGGTGCAGGACTATTGCAGAACATGGAAACAAAACACATTGGGCCTATGGGTTTGGGTGGCTACATGGATTGGGTACCTTGAACTATGGAAGAACTATGTCCCCTGCCTGACCAATGTTATATAATATACACAGATAAATTGGCAGGGGGTGACTTGCACACTCAATAATGGGCCCCCGGAAACGGTCGCTAGCACATAGTGACGTAGCGACAAGGGGCAACATGTCCTGAGGTGCTTGAGGAGTGGAGAGGTATTCCACGGCTCTCAGAACAATACCAGAGCCCGGAAGATGGTCAAGATCCCTACAAGCACTCACTGGAATACTTCCTTCCTCCGAGCACGTTTGCTCTTGCGAATCTCCACTCAAGCCGGCCAATAAAGGCAAGAATGAGGTGGGAGCTCTGTTCCCGTCAGTGTCCACTCCAGCCGGCCAATAAAGGCAAGCCAGAGGTGAAGAACAAGACTTCTCCCGGGAAATAGGGTCCGTGGGGTCGCTACTGCCCAACAGCTCGCCACATGCTGCCCTGCGGGTTCACGTATCTCTCTTGGTCTGGCTCCTCACCCTAGACCTGTTTCGGCAAAGTAAACTCCACCGGCACAGACCCAGAGTTCGGAGCGCGCAAGCCCCACCACGACGTCAACGTAGAGATACGGCAGTGGGGTTATTAATAATAATAATAATAATAATAATTTATTTTCAAAAAAAAGTATACAGACTATAAATAATTAATTGACACACTGTGGAACACTTAAATTCTATGATACAATATTGAAACATCTGTGTCTGAACTAGATATAAAATATCTGTATTTCAGACATCAGCGCTCTTCCCCAGCTGTAGGTGACATTTACAAATTCGTTTAGCTTGACCTCTAAACACATTGAATCAAATAAAAAAACAAAAAAAAAAAAATAATAATGGAAAAAAAGAATCATAATAAAAATAAAGTAATAATAATAAGGAAATGACAATTTAAAGGAGCACAATTTAAGATTATTTGTATAGTGATGGCCTCCGGTGAGTAGAGTGTATATGAGTGGATGTGTGTAGGAGGGTGAGTATTATTATAAGCTACTTAACTATAGTCAATAGGTTTTCGGTCTCAACGTAGTTTAGATTGCGAATGTAGTTTACTACCGTAGTTCTACATTTATTTCTATTTAAGGGGTACATATCTACAAGCTTATTTAGTCTTTCATAAAGAAAAGAGCCTAAGAAACCATAGTACTTGCGAGCGTATGGGTGTTTAAAGATCGGTAGATCATTGCATGTAATAACCTTTCGTCTGCGATTAGACAAATATGAGGACTTGTCATACTTTGTATTAGGATGGTATCTCAAGACTGCGTGCAGGACAAACAACTGGCGGACAGTAAGGACTTCACAAGACTGGTACAACTGATATGTAGGGAACAGATAGGGCCGGAAAGTACTGACTTTGAGTATTGCTCTTTGTGCAACTTCTAATGGTTTGAGTATAGTTTTTGACGTGCCTCCCCATACAGAAATACAATACTGCAGCAGAGACTGACCAAGTGCAAGGTATACTTGTTTAACTAATTTAGGTTCAGCTGCACTTCGTAGATTTCTAAAAATGAAAATCAGTTTTCTTACCCTAGAAGTAACCATGTCTATGTGCGGTCGAAAAGATAGATTATTGTCAATAATTATTCCTAAATATTTAACTTTGTCCACATTAGTTAGGGCAGGGCAAGTACAGTTAACATTATTGCAGCAATTGTGTGCTATTATGGAAAGATTTAAGGGAGGGCGATTACAGTTTCGCATAGAAAAAGTAAGATATTGCGTTTTACCTGCATTAAGAGTAAGAATATTTTTCTGAAGCCAGTGACTGACTATATTAAAACCATGCTGTGCACTCTTGAACACATCCTCCCAAGTGTCAGCAGAAAACAGTAGCACCGTATCGTCTGCATACGATATTATTTTACCTCCAGCAAGATTTATCTCACACAGGTCATTTAAATAGACCAGAAATAGAGTAGGGCCCAAAATGCTACCCTGAGGAACACCGAAGGAGACTGGTAAGTCACTGCTTAAGTAATCATTTATTTTCACACATTGCGTGCGACCAGAAAGGTAGTCTATAAAAATTTTGAGTTGGTCTCCTCTAACGCCCAAACGTTCAAGTTTTTGCAAAAGCAGTGGCACTGAGACCGAGTCAAAGGCTTTTGCCAAATCTAAGAATATGCCTATAGTCTTTTTGCCGGCATCTAAATTTCCCACCACAAAATCTACAAGCTCATGGGCTGCATCACTTGTCGACTTGCCAGCTCGGAAACCAAATTGTTTATTAGAAAGATGGTTATTTGTTTCTAGGTAGCTTGTGAGTCTTTTATTGAGGATCCGTTCCAGGAGCTTGGAGATAGAGGGCAAAATAGAAATGGGCCTGTAGTTGGTGAGGCGGTCTTTATCTCCGGATTTATGTATTGGATGCACCACTGACTTTTTAAGGACTGTAGGGAAAACACCTTGTGATAAACAGAAATTAAAAAGATGCGTTAAAAGGGGCACAAGTATGTGTTTATTTTCTTTAAGAAGGCTGTTAGGTATAGAGTCCCAACCAACGGAACAGATGTTTTTGAGACCCATAATCAAACTGTCTACCTCCGTTTCATCTGTGCCTAATAAAGCAAGTGACTTTAGACAGTGCTTTGAGTTTTCAGTTGCATAATTAACGTGCTCCGGATTTGCACAGTTTATAGTATTATCAGCCAAGTCTTTGCCTACCCTGACAAAGAAATCATTTACTTTACCTACCGACTCTCTTGCGTTGCATGCATTAATTAATTCTGTCGCTGTATTTTTAGTATTTTTAGTGCTCGTAATAATTTTTATTGCATCCCATATTTTTTTGTTATTTGTGCCTGCAGTTTTTAGTAGGTTCTTTTCATACGATGTTTTAACTTTCTTTAGTAGACGGTTGCAGAAATTTCGGTACCTTGTGTATATAGTTTTAAGTGTATTATTTTCAGATGACTTTCTTAACTTTGTATGTAATCTATCCCTGTGTCTCATGCAACGTATCAGTCCTGGGGTTATCCATGGTTTAATAATTTTATTTCGCTTCGATAACTTTCGCACGGTGGTGTTTGCTGCAATTTCATGCTGAATGGTTGCTACGAAAAATTCCATGGCAATATTTGCATCAGATATGGAGTAAAGCGACTGCCAATTAATTTGTGATAAATTATAGTTTAATTTTTCAGTATTTACTTTAGTGACGGAGACGT
Organism: Cosmia pyralina; assembly: GCA_946251885.1. Classification (NCBI taxonomy): domain Eukaryota; kingdom Metazoa; phylum Arthropoda; class Insecta; order Lepidoptera; family Noctuidae; genus Cosmia; species Cosmia pyralina. The sequence goes on along the minus strand of OX276371.1, from coordinate 10,199,053 downwards.
GGGCAAAAGTTCTAGCCTGCCCACGATGGAGACATAACAAAACAGCCTGATGATCAGTGATTGTTGATTGCAATACAGCAGTGAGTGCCTGAGATTGAGTTTTAAGCATCACATGATCTAGGCACGCCTTGCCACTTCTCGTGGGTATTATTATTATTATGTTTGTCTTTGGCTTATCTCGGGACCCTGGGGTCCCGGACCTTTGGAAGGCGTACGAGGGGCCGAAGCCAACTCGCAGAGGCCCCTTAGACAATTTTAAATGACGAGGAGGCACCAGCCGACGATTATCCCTGTATGCACTATGCAAGTGCACCCAAGGACAACCCCCGGTTGGTGCAGGACTATTGCAGAACATGGAAACAAAACACATTGGGCCTATGGGTTTGGGTGGCTACATGGATTGGGTACCTTGAACTATGGAAGAACTATGTCCCCTGCCTGACCAATGTTATATAATATACACAGATAAATTGGCAGGGGGTGACTTGCACACTCAATAATGGGCCCCCGGAAACGGCCGCTAGCACATAGTGACGTAGCGACAAGGGGCAACATGTCCTGAGGAGCTTGAGGAGTGGAGAGGTATTCCACGGCTCTCAGAACAATCCCAGAGCCCGGAAGATGGTCAAGATCCCTACAAGCACTTACTGGAATACTTCCTTCCTCCGAGCACGTTTGCTCTTGCGAATCTCCACTCAAGCCGGCCAATAAAGGCAAGAATGAGGTGGGAGCTCTGTTCCCGTCATTGTTCACTCCAGCCGGCCAATAAAGGCAAGCCAGAGGTGAAGAACAAGACTTCTCCCGGGAAATAGGGTCCGTGGGGTCGCTACTGCCCAACAGCTCGCCACATGCTGCCCTGCGGGTTCACGTATCTCTCTTGGTCTGGCTCCTCACCCTAGACCTGTTTCGGCAAAGTAAACTCCACCGGCACAGACCCAGAGTTCGGAGCGCGCAAGCCCCACCACGACGTCAACGTAGAGATACGGCGGTGGGGTTATTATTATTATTATTAATGACAAACTCTATTACTTGCTTGGGCAAGTATTTGTGCCAAGTTTCAAGTTACTTAATTAATCAAATGAATAAGATTTTTCATATAAACTGTATTTCCTGTTTTCATGCTCACAGGAGTGGAATTTAAAAAAATCGTTTCGGATGTTTCCATAACTTGACTGAAAGATCATTTTTACCAGTTTTTGAGTTAATCAAGCCCCGCAGTAAAATCCTCTCAGAAAAATTTACTACCTCTTTTCACCTCCTTATGGGTATATTTTCGAAAAACCCTGATACTACACATTATTCCTCATTTTTGGTCTCAACAATGAAAATACCGAGTTTCGAGTTAATCGAGGCGCGGCAGCGCGTCGTCGAACGGAACGCGTATGGAATTTGTATAATCGTGATAACTTCGAAAGTAAATGTCCGATTCGAATGAATTAAAAAGTATTTTACTGCGACATAAATACCCTTGATGACAAAACTATTTATTTGAATAAGAATGAATACTACGATACGAATGTAACAAAGTTTTGTTTCTACCGGCGATCTAATTAAATTTTAGAACACAAAAGCAGCTATTGGTGCCGATTCTGTTGTACACCGAACTAAACTAACTAAACTATCACTAAAATTCCTTACTTTTTGCTATGAGAATCTTAGAGCTATTCTGCAAAAAAAAAAAAACCTCTAAATTTAATAACAATTTTGACACAATTAAAATCGAGTTTGACAATCGTGACTCCGCGTGGTATAGTGCCTGTGGTGTGTGTGTTTGACCCGGTGGCTTTAATGGGAACTAACGAAATCACTATGAAGTGACAGGCTTGTCATATTTTGTTCACAGACATCGCTGTCGTTACCGGGTCAAATATCTTTTAGAGCTGGAGGGGCGCAGGGAGGGGGCAGCTTCAACGTGTTTTATATGGAATGTAGGTACCTTTTTTTTTGGTACCTTTTTTTTGGTACCTTTTTTTTTGGTACCTTTTTTTTTTGGGGGGTATGGGTTATGGGTGTTATAAAGGGGGGCCAAATTTTCATTATTTTTGCGATAGGACTCACCGTTTTCGAGATATATGCAAAAGAAAAGAAAAAATACACTACTGTTTTTGCATCCGAAGTCAAGGTCTCGGTGTGAATTTTAGTCCATGTCAACTAATTTTATTCCACACCTTTTTAATCGCGATTAAACATAGTCTGATTTAGTTTGACAATTAAAATTTTAGGTGAAAACAGTCAAATTCAGAATAGCAAAATTGCCATTTTCACTAAACTAATAACTCTGTACAATCTTAGTCCTGTCAAACTAAAATATAGTTAAGTTGTGTCACTTTAGTCAATTTCAGAATGGGAAATCGTCGTTTGACAGGAATAAACTAAATTTTAGTGATTTTTAATCTAGTTTAGAGGCATTTGTGACAAGAGAATCGGCACCATTGTGACTTAACTATGATCATAGATATAAGAAAGAAGTTTTTTATATTTCTATGACTATGGTAGATATATTGCCTCACGGACTTTTTTGAAGGTAATAACCTTGTAATTCACAGTATCACTATGAAATCAAAGTTTTATCTTTGCGATTGTTAAACATATATGGTACGGAACCCTTCGTGTTAGTCCGACTCGCACTTCGCCGGTTTTTGTCCACATTGATCTTGGAGTGACATGTGGGGTTCAGAATCAGGTCTTGGGAAGGTTTAGTTACTAGTTCTAGTCCTGTGATAGCGAAAAGACGAAGTCAACAAAATTGGTAACTGCCCAGAAAGCGCCTAAGGTACAATTTACCTAAACAAGTCGAAGACCCATTTAGCTTTACTCAAAACGGGCGTGCTTCTATGACAAGTTGCATCTATGTTGACAAAGCAGAAAGACATTGTAAGGCCTGCAACGCACTGACCGACCTACGAGTACAATAATTCCAACGCACTGACATGACTGTGGCTCGCCGTATTATACGATTTCATATTACAAAATAAACATGCGGCAGGCCCCATGCGGCGCGGCGGCGCACAGATAGTGTGCTGTAATTTTAAGGATCGTAGTAAGTACATTGGGCGGAAAAAACGAGAGTTTATATGCCAGTATTACAATTATTATTACCAAATAGACATCGATTGGTACGCTACGCTTGCCGGGGCTGGTTCGTGGATGGGTGACCATCTTTGCATACCAAGAGGCCTCCGTGCCTCGGAAAGCACGTTAAGCCGTCGGTCCCGGCTGTCATTCTTGGATCTTTAACAGTCGTTACGGGTCGTCAGAAGCCCGAAAGTCTGACAACCAGTCTTACCAAGGGGTATCGTATTACCCAGTTAATGGGTTGTGGAGGTCAGACAGGCAGTCGCTCCATGTAAAATACTGGTATTCAGCTGACTCCGGTTAGACGGGAAGCCGACCCCAACATACACTGGTCATCAAAAAAATCGACCCACCTGCGTTTTTACCGCACATCACGTTTTTCTTAGGCAAAACCAAACAAAATGTTCTAGTACTGAAATGTTTTATTTAACTTGTTTATTTACACCAATTTAATCACAATTTAAACTTCAAAATGTTTTTTTTTAAAGAATTTTGATTTAAAAATCAAAATCCTTAATTTTACACCATTTTTTGATTAATTTTAAAAACGCTGTAGTTTTTTTGTCATAAGTGTTATGTACACAATTGTTTCAAATTAATATTGCGTATTCCCTCCTCTTGCTCGAATGACGGCCTGCATTCGCCGTTTTAACGACCTTATCAAGATTTTGATAGTCTCTTGAGGGATTCGGGCCCATTCTTCCGTAATGGCGGTTTCCAGGTCTCCTAATGTTGTCGGGGCTGGATTACGGGCTCTAACCTTTTGTTTTAGGGTGTCCCACATATGCTCTATCGGGTTAAGATCGGGGCTTCTTGCTGGCCAGGACATAACCCGAATGCCGACCTCTTCAAGGTAATCGGTGGTGATGTGCGCTACGTGTGGTCGTGCATTATCATGCATTAATTCAAAGTTCTCACCAATATAGCCGGCATATGGCACCACATGGTCTTCTAAGATCTCTGTGATGTAGCGTGCGGCAGTTAAAGCACCTCTTCGTATGAAAACCAGCTCCGTGCGTCCAGTCAAAGATATCCCAGCCCAAAACATTACAGAGCCCCCACCATAACTGACAGTTTCTCTTATGCAACATTGAGTATAACGTTCACCTGGCCTTCGCATCACATTACGGCGTCCATCAGAACCGTATAAAGTCATTCGACTCTCATCACTAAAAAGAACTGACTCCCATTGACCTATAGTCCAGTTGATGTGATTACGGGCAAATTGAAGTCTGGCTTGTTGATGAGCTGTGGTCAATTGTGGTCCTGTTGCAGGCTTGTGTGGTCTTAAATTTTGCTCACGAAGTCTTCTTCTTACAGTACTATCACTTATAGCCACACCCCGAACTTCACGTAAGCGTCGCTGGAGATCAACACCCGACTGATGTCGATTTCGTAGAGCTGATACCACTATAAAGCGATCATCCCTTTGAGATGTCACCCTATGCCTTCCAGATCCAGATCTTCTTCGATACTGGCCAGTTTCCAGGAACCTTTGGTAAACTCGCCGCACTGCAGAACGGCTCAGTTGTAACCTCCTGGCCACGACACGTTGACTTAAGCCTTGTTGGAGCAAAGCCACCACTTGGGCCGCCTCAGCCTCAGTAGTGTCCATTATTTTTAAGTAAAGTAATCAAATCTACAGCCTCGGTAAATAAACTTAACGTTATTAACAAGAAATCCCTACAAAAGTCTGTTTCGGACTGAAAGAACGGTTCGAATTTGTTTCGACGTAAAACCACCAAATCAGCACTCGACAGTATTTCTGTATAAAAAATTGTTAAGTACCTTCAAGTGCAATAAGATTTACGACAAACAAGATGTCAAACATCATATCCGACCCTCAAAATAAAAAACAAACGTGTGAAACAGCTTATCTGTGAAACAATCGATAAATATTAAACAAAAAGTGGGTGGGTCGATTTTTTTGATGACCAGTGTAGTTGGGAAAAGGCTATGTAGATTGATTTTGTCTAGTAAAACAAATAAGAGTCTTTGCTTTACTCAAAACGGGAGTGCTTTGTTTACAATACATCACACTTGGCTAGACCCGAGATGAGGAAGGAATGTATCAATCAATCACATCCAAGAATTACTTGCTAACTGTAGTAAAGGAACGTTACCAGACGTTTGACAAGCTGTCATTGTCAAACGTCTGGCGAGCTGTCACTGGGATGTCAAGAGACAAGCTTGGTCGACTGGATTTGCTCATAAAATTATATATAAGTACCACGAAGTACTAAATATGAATAGTTTTATTAAAAAAAATATTAAAATAATATTTCCAAATTAAGAAACAACAAAACGAAGACAGAGTGCCACAAATCAAGTATCCATCATTGGTATCCTTGCGGGATATAGCTGCTCCCGAATGCGGGAAATAGCTGCTCCCGAAATGAACACAATAAAACTTTAATTCCAAGGTTATATAATTAAATCAACCGAATGGCTTATCATAAATATTATATTGGAATAAATAAAATAATTAAACACAGGAAAATAATTCTCCATTTCCTGTCAAAAAATCCCATAGACATGGGTCACAATCGTAGTAGTGATGTTACATCATTCAAAGAGGTGTTAATCGCCACATCCTCACTAAGTTTTAAATTATAAAAGCCATCTGTTAAATCTATTACTGAGAAACACATCTTATTACATAATTTTTTACACAATTTCATCTATCAATCAATCAATCAACTCAGCCAAGGTTGCGCCACAACACCCTGTCCTCCGCCTTCCGCATCCAGTCTGCCCCAGCCACTTTCTTCAGGTCATCGGTCCATCTAGCTAGGGGGCGTCCCACACTACGCTTACCGATACGCGGTCTCCACTCTAGGACTCGTCTGCTCCACCGGCCATCGGTCCTTCGACAAACATGGCCAGCCCACTGCCACTTCAGTTTGCTTACTTTGAAAGCTATGTCGGTTACTCCGGTTCTTTTCCGGATAACTTCATTCCTGATTTTATCCTTCAAAGAAACTCCGAGCATTTTCATCTATAGTTGGTATGAAATGATGCTCTCTTACTAATACGTTATTAAGATCTTTTGGAGCTATGCAAATTATTAATGAACTATCTTTCTTTTCAATAATGACTAAATTGCTTAAAACTTTTCCGATACTCAACTCTCACATTGACTCTGCTCTTCACCAATGCTTCCAGCTTCTCAGCTAGTCGCTTCATAAGTGCATTAGGCACTCTGGCAAACTTGCGCGAAATGATTAGCATATGGTGTGGGCATGTAGTTATTATATAAACAAGTGATCAGTTATAGGATCAGCAGGAGAACTAGGATGGTCTAAATTGGGATTAAATGAGGATGGAATGAAGAATAGCGATGATTACAAAAAAAATATTTGTCCGTGTGTAGATTATTAAATTAAAAAACCGGCCAAGTGCGTGTCGGACAATGAAGGGTTCCGTAGTTGGGATGATTTATCCCAAGAACAAACTTAACATTGTAGTCGAAAAACATGTTCTCCCATACTTTCCAACTGTAAATGTAAGTTTGTACTCACAATATTGAGAGATTTACCCTTCGATCAATAATAGTACTAGATTCCCGATAAGCGCTTCAAAAACGGCCCGAAAAATAAAAACACAAATACTTTTGTGGTCTTATTTCAAACATCGACTGTTCGGGAACAGGGAAATGCATGGAGTAGTATTGTTACTTTATATGTTGTTTTTGTTTGTAGATTTCCTAGTGACCCATTTCGCAATGCAGAATGGGTATCTATTGTCGCGAAAGAAAGAGGAGAAGAAATATATAAACCTTGTAAAAATTCAACAATTTGTTTTAATATTTTTATTAAAATAATTAATTATCAAATTAATAATCAAAATTAAAATAACTATTGTACTAATTTACTCCTTCTACTTTTAAAAATCGGTCAAAAATATTTGCTACCATATAAAACGAACCTTGGCCTAAAAAATATATTATTATTCTGCTACTCTACATCTTTCAATACTTACTGTGTTCTGAGCATTGAAATGTAAATACTAAGAACTATGTCTAGTTCCAAAATAGAGTAAGCACAAAATTTTCAACAAAATGTTTTTAACCTTATTGCTTAAGTTTTAAGTTTCACTTTAGAATAAATATTTTTGTACTTATTATAAAAATGACCTTTTATTTTCAAGCAACATTTTTAATTTATTGCTTTTACCTTTCTCCGATGATAGAAGGACTTAAATATAAATATTTTGCAATCGTAATTAAACCTTATGTTTGATTGTTAAGGTTTATAATGAATTGAAGTTGTTAATATTATAAAACTTTTTTCTATATTTCGTAGTAACAAATGTAAATGTTTATGTGTGTGTAAACGTGGCCACTACAGCGACTTATTTTTGTTCCTGATCCTGTATCTAGTGCTATTATTGATCGAAGGATTTACCATGTTATTTTGAGACCACAGACTTCTTATAGGTTTTCCTGTAATCTACAGGTAAAGATCTATTTTCTGTATTTTTTTCAAAATTTTTGGCTCAGTAGTTCAGGAGATAAGGGGGGGGGGGGGGGGGGGGAATGGTCAATTTTCGTCTATTTTCTTAAATAAATTTAAAAGGATTTATTTTAAAATTATAAAAAAAAATATATTTGAGACCCTCATAGTAAGCCCTTTCATTTGATATGTCACACGGTATAGTTTGCAAAACTTTTTTTTAAATTTTCTTATTTGCCCCCCAAAAGTGACCCCCGTATTACTCCATCCTGAAGACCATAGCGGGGAGGTACGATTCTCCTTTGTTAGGTGATGTTGTTCGAAGATGCATTTCGAATAGCACCCTTGTCGCTAAATAGATTATAAGTTTACTAACATAGGTATAAGTTATCTTTTTGTTTATTTTTGCTTACTAACCCATATATGGATGATGCTTATCCGAAATAAAGATTATTTTATTTTATTTTATTTAAAATACATTTATTTACTTTACCCGTTCGTGTTTGGGTCACAGAAATTCATATGTGTACCAAATTTCAACTTAATCGGTCCATTATATTCGGAGCAAGTTCGCTGTGACAGACGGACTGACAGACAGACACACGAGTCATCCTATAAGGGTTCCGTTTTTTCCTTTTGAGGTACGGAACCCAAAAAAATAGAGGAGCTCGTGGCTAAGTAATAACAGCCGTAAAGTGATCCATCAGATTAAGCTACGCTTGCCGGGGTTGGTCCGTGTATGGGTGACCATCTTTACATACCGAGACTCCTCCGTGCCTCGGAAAGCACGTTAAGCCGTCGGTCCCGGCTGTCATTCTTGGATCTTTGACAGTCGTTACGGTCAAAGTCATACACAATTAAAGTGGTAATTAAGTTGTCCCTCGATCTTCATTAACGGTGTCGTATTTATAGTCGCCTTTTTATTATAGGTTTAATATAGGTAGCAACTTTTATAAACGCGCGCAATTCCCGTATTTTTTAGTACGTTTGCATTTTAATCTCAGTCGCAATCTGTCAAAAAAACCTGTAATTTATCTACATTTTTGACAAGTTTTAGACATTGATAGTCGCTGAGATGAAATTGCGACTTGAATTTGAACTTTTTTTTAAGTACGAGAACAGACAATTGCCAAGAAAAAAAAAGTACAAGAATATTGGCCCTCTGAAGTTACATACTTCAGAGGGCCAATATTCTTGTACTTTTCAAGATTCGTAGCAGGTGGCCATGAACGAATTAACCACCACGTGGCCTTCAGATATTCTGTAGTTTCTGATACCCTCATGGGGAGAAGGCGTGAGTTTATTCATGTACAGGTTGTCCGGTGGCAGAATTAGGATTGCAAAATTAAATAATAAAAAAACTACAAAATATATTTTTTTATTTCAATGATTATAACAAAGAAGGGAAGTGCGGGTTTTGTTTCTTAAAAATTATTTCGTCTAAATGATGAACGTCACGTCGGACACACTCTTGCAATCTGGCTTCAGTATTCCGCGCCACTCGCTGGAGAAGGGACGTCGGGATGCCATTAACCTCGCGAACGATATTTTCTTTTAATGCTGAGATGGTCGGTGGGGCGGTTTCATAAACTTTACTTTTGAGATACCCCCACAGAAAAAAGTCCATGGGGGTAAGATCCGGCGACCTGGGTGGCCAGGGGATGTCAGCGAATCGGCTTATCAATTTGTTAGGGAACAAATCACGAAGAAGCGCCATGGTCTCTCTAGCAGTGTGAGGCGTGGCGCCATCTTGCTGAAACCATGTCTGTGAACTGTAGGCAGGATGTTCTCTTAATATTGGCAGAAAAAAGTCGTTAAGCATGCGCCGATAAGTAACTCCGGTCACAGTAATGGCTTGTCCTTGACGATTTTCAAAAAAATAGGGTCCGATTATTCCTCTGCTTGACAATGCATACCTAACCGTCACTTCGGGACTGTGAAGTTGCTGTTGATGTTTCAATCGTGGGTTCCGTCCTTTAGGTGACCAATAACGGCAGTTCCGTTTACACTTCCATTTAAATGAAAAACTTTTTTACAAAAAAAATACAACCGACTTCCAAAAACAACACTACAAAGTGAAAAATAACTTTAATTTCGAAAGTCGGTGTCTAGTTAAATGTATTTTCGTTTTTTGCCACCAACTTCCGAAATTAAAGTTATTTTTCACTTTGTAGTGTTGTTTTTGGAAGTCGGTTGTATTTTTTTGTAAAAAAATTTTTATTATCTAACATAGTTGGCTCATCAAACCCAAAATGTGTCTCACTTTCTTCACTCTAGGCTTACAACACGAGAAGACGCTACCCTGTTTATTCTTGAATAACTTCTGCCCGCGACTTAGTGGAACCAAGAATTCAGAGACATGTGACATCCATCAACCCACACTGGGCTCGAGTGGTAGTCTACGGCCTAGTCCACAGAGAGGAGGTCTGAGTCCCAAGAGTGTGACATTATTGGCTGACGACGTGGTTATTGAAAATTACCGCTAACCCTGTGGGCTGTGATTCACATGATTCTGTCGTCACAGCTACATCTTCTCTCAAAACGATGAAGGAACACATCGTGAGGGAACCGACATGTCCTAGAACCAAGAATTCAAAGACATGTGACATCCATCAACCCGCACAGGGCTCGCGTGGTAAACTTCCTCCGGTGTCCCAGCAGTGGAACATTATTGTCCGACGATTTGTTCATTAAAAATGACCGCTAACCGTGTGATTCACATGATTCTGTCGTCACAATGACATCACACGTGGGAGTTGGCAGAACTCCAAACACAAGAGTGTAAATCTCCAAGACTTCGAGTAAGAGGTTAATAAAATGTATGAACACGTTTATAAGCTGATTTACAAAATAAACAGTCCGTGTTTGTTATTTCTGTTCGACTATATTGAGTTGGTATGCTTTTTGGGAGTGTATAAATCTGATTGTTTGATGTTCATGGACTAAAATACTTGTTGTGTCGTATTTTGGTAATTTGCTGTTCTGGTAACGTGTACATTAAGGGTTCGAAATGAAGATACTCCGAGTATGTAATTTGAAATGTGTTTTTATAATCATCACTAGTCTACATCAGTCCTCCACTCCAGAGAATGTTGAGATGGATGTGTGGAGTGACGAAAATGGATAAAGTAAGAAATGAGTATAAGGTGTCTGGTAATTAGTGACCGATAGTTAAACACACGATTATACTCATGATAACAAACAGCTTTTATTATGGGGCCAAATCTGAACTCGCGAAAAAAAATCAGATGTCCCATACATTCATGTAACTCGTCAAAATGTAGAGAGCAGATGATTTTTTTTTTCGCGATTTCAGGTTTGGTCCCATAGTAAAAGTTGTTTGTTATCATGAGCACAATCATGTGTTGTAAGTATCGATCACTAATTAGTAGTCACCCTATAGGTATAATAGGATGATTTTAAAGTGGCGCCAGTGACAGAAAAGTTGAAAGGAAATCGTTTGGCTTGGTATGGGCATGTGATGAGGAGGGACGAAACGCATGTGACTAAAAGAGTGATGAATATACATCTTGATGGATAGTGAGGGAGAGGAAGGCTAAAGAAAAGATGGATGGATTGTGTGAGGAATGATATGAAAGAGAAGGGAATGAATGATAGCGTGACGGTTGACAGGGGAGAATGGAAGAAGAAAACGTGTTGCGCCGACCCCACGTAGCATGGTATAAGGGCAGGAAGATGATCAGCGTACAGCAGTCCACTGCTGGATATATGTCTCTCCAACCGGACGCCAATCATCTCGGTTCTCGGCAGCTCTAATCCAGCTGCTTCCAGCCAGGCAGTCACCCTGTGGAGATCATCGCACTACCTAGACCCATACCGTTCCACTGTTAGGTTAAGTCATGTCACTTTGACGCATATTTTCCCCACTTGTTCTTTTTAAGCGACTTCAAAAAGGAGGAGGTTCTCAATTTTTTTTGCGTTTGTGTTCTTTCTTTGCGCCATGTTTTCTTTATTTTCTTCTTTCTTTAGGCGGTGGTGATAACTTACCATAAGATAGGTCGCTTGCTTGTTTATGATAGCTACGGTTATCTAGAAGAGCGGTGGCCACGAGATGACGTCCACGTGGACGCAGTGACGACCCTTCATGAAAATGTTGGCACCAGTCGTGGCCCAGTGGTCACCTGCTCACAAAACGGTGAGGAAACCGACAGGTTCTAGAACCAAGAAAAATTCGAAGACGTCATATGACATCTACCAACCCGCAATGGGCCCGCGTGGTGGATTACGGTCCACTTCCTCTCACCGAGAGGAGACCTGTGTCCCAGCAGTGGGAACATTAGGTATAGGCTGATTATGCAATAGGGGTTTGACTTTAGGGTGTCAAAAAACGCTCTCTAGGGAAACACATCAAATTACTTTAAAAAAAATAACGTTTCTGTGACGTCATTCGACGGTAAATTGCGTACGCTATGTGGCGTTCACCGCAGTCCTAGAAATCCCCAGCTTTGTACAGTCCGCGAGGCCTAAGCTGAGCTTTGCATTTGTGTGAGTGATCACCAAAGAAGCGGAGTTGCGTCGCGCGAGGGACGCGCCGCGCCTCAGGCCGATTGCCAAACAGTATAAACCGGTTTTAAACCAAGCAAAAGACGCGTCGCGCTTTAGGCCGGACGTCACACCTACACTATCTATGTGCACTCATACAAATGCAAAGCTCAGCTTAGGCCTCGCGGACTGTAACGTAGTTTTTGGGGATAGCGTTCATTAGGCATAGATAGATTTCGATTAGCACTATTTCACCTGGGGCTATTCCTGATAGCCCATAAATAACATAATATTAGGTCTTTACCTATGAAATTGCCGTTCTGCAGTACTGGCCATTTCAAATCAAAATAATTTTTGTTTGGCTAAGAATTCTAATTTCAAATTAATTTTATTTTAAAAACATGGATTTTTTTTTCCAAAAGTAGTGATTTGTTTATTGATTAGTGTTACATTTTCATCGCATTTCAATCTTTTTCGTCATCATGGATACGTTAAAAATTCGAGTAATTATGGAATATGAGTACCGTCGTGGCAGCAACGCGGCACAAGCGGCACGCAACATCAACGACGTTTACGGAGCTAACACTACAAACCAACGCACCACTTGTTATTGGTTTGCTCGCTTCTGTTCTGGAAATTTCGACCTGAAAAATGAACCTCGCGGTCGTCCGAAGACTTTGGTCGACAATGACGAATTAAAGGCGATTGTGGAAGCTGATGATACACAATCTACGGCTGAATTAGCAGCAGCTTTCGACGTTAGCGTCAAAACAATATTGGTCCATTTGCGTCAAATTGGCAAGGTAAAAAAGCTTGACAAATGGGTGCCCCACGAACTCAATGATCGCCAGCGCGAAGTACGCGTCGGGACGTGCCTTGCACTGCTCAACACACACAAATGAAGGAATTTTGAACCGCATTGTTACCTGCGATGAAAAATGGATTCTGTTTGATAACCGCAAGCGCTCAGCAAGTTGGTTGGATCCTGGTTCAGCAACTTAACAATGCCCTAAACGAAAACTTACCCCTAGAAAAGTGATGGTCACTGTTTGGTGGTCTAGCGCCGGTGTGATTCATCACAGCTTCTTACCAAACGGGGTGAGCATTACTGATGGAGAAGCTGGCACATCTCCAACCAGCATTGGTTAATCGCTCGTCTCCGCTGCTCCTGCACGACAACACGCGACCTCATACTGCACAGCAGACGGTCCCCAAGTTGCAAGAACTGGGGTTGGAAGCTCTCCGTCATCCGCCCTACTCACCAGACCTTGCGCCTACAGACTACTACTTTTTCCAGAATTTGGATAACTTCTTGGCGGGAAAAAAATTCAATACCCGAGAGGCAGTACAAAATGCCTTTGAAGAATTTGTTGCCTCCCGTCCAGCTGATTTCTTTAAGAAGGGCATCAATAAACTGCCACTGCGTTGGCAAAGATGCATTGATTGCATGGGTGATTACTTCGATTAATACAAATAAAAATGCATGAAAAAAATTCGTTTAAATTTTTTCATACAAAACGGCAATTTCATAGGTAAAGACCTATTAATACCAGCCTATTACTGTACCACTGCAGGGCAAACGCCTCTTCTCATACAGAGAAGGCACGAGCATTGATCACCACGCTTGCTCAAGACGGGTTGGCGACTTCAGACTTATATTTAATCCAGGTTTCCTCACGATGTTTTACTTCACCGATGTCGGTATTGTCCAAGATAAACTCAGAAAGTACATATGAATTGAAAGTCACATTGGTACTTGTCTGGATTTGAACCCACAACCTCGTAGTACATGAGAGGCGAGGCCTTAACCACTGGGCCATCATGACTTTTGCCATCACGGCCATGACGATAGCCCTTAGAAGAGTATAAATATCCAATAAAGTCAGAAAAATGTCGATGCGCGAGAAATCTTTTACCCATCTGCACTTCTGCAGTTAGGAGGAAGATCCTTTCCCCACCAGAACTTTACTTATACCGATGTCAGATATGTAATGTTCATTGTAATGGTTCATTTGACTCATATAGAATCCATTAAGCCCCATTAACCTTCCATTATAGCATAGCGATGCCAATGACCTCTATGAGCCAAGTATACAAATGAAGGTGACAAAAATAACATTGTCATTATTTGCATACTTTTTATTTGTTGTATTGTCTTTAATTGGTTGCGCGTTTTTTTTTTTGAGGTTTCTTTGTGTTTAAGACTGTGGCTCTTCAATGAGTAAAAATTGTGTTTGAATCAGCCATGCGAAGTCCAGATTCTTGAAGTCATATCGGGTACTTCTTCCTTTCATTCTCTAGCCTTTAGGGGCAAGAACTAATCTTACTAAGAACTGGTCCTCAACATCAGCACAAAGTCACTTTAGCCCATATAGTAAAGCGCAGGCCACCCTGAGATCGAAACGAAACGAAGCTGAGTTCGTTTAGCTTCGCTTATGTAGCTATCGCGTCTTTTCATACTTCGGGTTCATAGTTCGCAGCGTGAATCGAAGTATAACATGAAGCGGATTGCGGCTTGACTGTGTGTGGCCTGTGCCTAGTAGTCTGTACAAAAGATCGGAAACTGTATGTCTAAATGTTGTGTACAGCTAGCGCTCTTCCTTGAATCTTATGTCCTTTTATTAATACAATGGTCCTGATCAGGGTTGGTCCGTGGATGGATGATCATCTTTACATACATACCGAGCCTCCTTCGTGCCTAGGAAAGCACGTAAAGCCGTTGGACCCGGCTGTCATTCGTAGATCTTTGACAGTCGTTACGGGTCGTTGGAAGCCTGTAAGTCTGACAACCAGTCTTACCAAGGGGTATCTTGTTACCTAGTAACAGGGTTGTGGAGGTCAGATAGGCAGTCGCTCTATGTAAAATACTGGTATTCAGCTGCATCTGGTTAGAGTGGAAGCCGGCCTCAACATAGTTGGAAAAAGACTAGGCAGATGATGATGATGGTCCTGGTCAGTTCTGATTGAAAGTTCAGTAAATCTGCTGTTAATCAAAATGACATAACATCACGGCTGTAGTCCCCGAGGTGTGCCTTTAGTACACCCATATTTCGCCAGATATGGTTAAGTCCCATACAACAAGGGGCGAGTCTGTTGCCAACCTGGCACAAAACCAAACTCGTGGCTTCTTCTTTGGCCTCACCTTTTCCCGTTACGCGGGTTTCCCAATCATGCGATGGCATTTTTTCGGTCTTGTGCATCATCTTCCTAAGTCCCATCTCCCTAATATCCTTCTGGACCTTCGTCATCCATGGGGTTTGAGGTCTTCCTCTTCTCCTCTTCTTTGTAGCTATGTAAACTTTTTCTTCACGACATGTTCATCTGTTCGTCGAAGTACATGACCGTACCATCTCAGTCTGGACTACTTTATCCGCGGTTTTTTGCAACCTTGAAGCCAAACTAAACTCCGGGCTGCTACTGTGAAATTCCAGATTGAAAAATCCATTCACACTGCCCGACCTGGGAAACGAATCCAGGACCTCATGCTCAGCAGTAGCGCTAGTGATCACTAGACCAACGAGGTTCAATACTCAATAATTTATTGCATTCCACAATGCATATGCTTAGGTGGTAAGTAGACATTTGTTGTAACAATCGTGGACCCTATCGGGCACAGCCAAATAAAAGTTTGAAGGAACCAGGGGGTTTGGGTTTGAGGAGTTTGGGGGGTTTGGAGGTTGTCCAAATCATCATTCTCCTGCCCTTATCCCAATCTTTTTGGGGTCGGCGCAACATGTCCTTTTTTCCATACTTCTCTATTATTCGTCATCTCGGTAGTCACCCCCTTTCTAGCCATGTCATCTTTCACACAATCCATCCATCGTTTCTTTGGTCTTCCCCTGCTCTTATAGCCATCGACATTCATACTTAAAACTTTCCTCACGACATTTTCCTCACTCCTCCGCATCACATGCCCATACCATGACAGCCGATTTCCGCACAACTTTTCAGTCACCGGTGCCACTTTTAGACTTCCTCTTATGTACTCATTCCTTATTCTATCCATTCGTGTAACACCACACATCCCTCTTAGCATTCTCATCTCAGCTGCATGCAACTGCTTTTCATTCATCCAGGAGGTTGTCCAAATAACAATGATAAATCGTATAAATAAACAACTGCAAACACAAACACAAAGGTAGAAGAGACAAATGCGAGCAGACATTATGGATGCAACACAAATAGAAGCTTACCTCTATACTTTGTCAACAACAGAAATATAATCCTAAGATGTTGGAAAGGTGACAAGTGGCCAAGTAGTTTAAATAATTTTATGGCAATGACCACATTGTCTTAAGTACCGAGTTATATGGCATCATCAGTGTTTATAACTTCATTACGCTTTAGAATTGTTTGCCAAGCGAAGTGTTGAAAAGACAGCTTAGCTTTTTCCCAACTATGTTGGGGTCATATAACTATTTTCTGTATTTTTTTTAAATTTTAGACTCAGTAGTTTCGGAGATAAGAGGGGATGTTCAATTTTCGTCTATTTTCTTAAATAACTTAAAAAAAAATTGTTTTAAAATTATAAAAAAAAAAAAAACTATCTGAGACCCAATAGACCCTTTCATTTTGATATATCACACGGCACAGTTTGCAAAACTTTTTTTTTTATTTTCTTACTTGCCCCCCCAAAAGTGACTCCCATATTCAAAATTCATTTATATAAATTGATATGTTTACTAAATATCAACATAATCGGGCTAATAGATTCGGAGTAAATTGGCTACCTATAAGGGTTCCGTTTTTCCTTTCGAGGTACGGAACCTTAAAAAGCATTCAAAAGGCTTTGTTTAATCCGCACTTACTTTATATAGTTTATATACATTAATATAATGTATTATGTGTAATCCTTACCAGCTGATTGTACAATGACGCCATTCATTTAAATAAGTTCATAATACATACCTACTCCATCGTTTTCTCGTCGTCAATTATTTACAGCAAGATACACAAATATCAGTTGATTGTACAATGACGCCATTCATTTAAATAAGTTCATAATAATACTCCATCGTTTTCTCGTCGCCAATTATTTACTACAGCAAGATACAAATACTTTCAGTATAAGTTCAGACTTTGCGTTGATCGGAAGTGTGAACGGCCAAATAACATTGCTTTAGACCTGCTTTGTGGTTTTCTATTGTATTGCAAAGAGGATAAGGTGAAGTTTTCAGTGCAGTGTTTTAGAATGTTGTGATTTTTTTCTTGTGTGAAGTTGAAAGAAAATTGTGGAAGGTTGTCGTGCGCGATTTTAGGTCTCGTTTCTTTTGGAATAAGGTTCAGTTTTCAGTGTAGTGTTTTGTTCAAGTTCAAAGGTTGTTTATAATAAAACAGCTGATTATTATCCCGTGCAAGTTTGTTACTCACTGTTTGTTTATATGATTGTTGACTGATAAGACCATGGTTCTGTCTAGCATCCCCATCCGGATAGGAATTGAATATGAATGACATAACTTGTCTTTTAGGTACTTACATGTGTCTTACTTATACCGTACTTTTTTTTTTTTTTTTTTTTTTTTTTTTTTTTTTTTGTGGATTGGAAATCATCAGATGACTTCTCCCGCTCTGCTGGGCAGAGCGCGAGGGCGTGTCAGACTTTTACTGACTAAAACCCACCCATGTTCCTTCAGTTGCCCGTGCCAGTGCCACGGTATCTCTTTCGAACTACCCGCGACCCCGGCGGCGTCTTACTTATACCCTGGTACCCTTAACCCTGGTACCCTTATATAAATCGATAAAGTTAGTCGACGTTCGCACGGACGTAAGAATATCGCGGCGATTTTTTTTCGCGCATTGGATTTTCAACGCTCTGCTTAGCGCCGAGAGTTGAAAATCCAACAGTGTGTTTTTTCGACGCGCTAGAATGCACTCTGTTATTGTTAAGTTGGATTCTCAACGCTCGGCTCAACAGCGAGAGTTGAAAATCCAGTGCGCGATAAAATCCCGCCGCGATATTTTTAGGGCGTCCGTGCGAACGTCGTCGGCTTATAACTGTAGTTTCTTTGAAAAATTAAAACTTCTTTAAAATATTGGAAAAATTTGTGTAATGAATGACACTAATATTATAAAGGCGAAAGTTTGTGTGTGTGTGTTTGTTACTTCTTCACTCTCAAACGACTGCACCGATTTGGATGAAATTTGATATGTAGATAGCTTAAACCCTGGATTGACACATAGGTAGTTTTTATATCGGTCTATGCGAGTGAAACCGCGGGGCGCAGCTAGTAATAAATAATCCTAATAGAATGATCGCATCTTGTAATTTAAATTGATTACTACCATAAAATTTAAAAGGTACAGTTAAGGAAAACCTGCATATTATTGATATTGTATTCACCACGTGTACGTAGTGTGTACGTACCTTGGAAACTTTGATAGGTACTGATTGTTTGGTATAACTACCTAATTACATTAATTGAAATTAGTATTTGATTTTTAAGGTGATTGCGCAGTAGTAGCCCGCGATATTCAAATTTTCTTCCGTTTTTAGCAATTTGCAGGTCAGTGTCAGGTTGTATATTGATAAAAATATGATACGCGGCCGTAGCTAATATGTATTTACATAATTTTAACCACAAAATCATCAATACATCTTTATAAGTTAGATTATCATAATATAACACACACCATACATACATAACTTTTCTTTCACTACACATAACAAAATTACAGAAGCTTATTAGCATCAACACCGTTCATTTCTTGTATTAATTATTTAAAAACAATTATTTGGCCGAACACTGTCTTTTAGAATACAGGCTATCCTAGTCTATGAGACAGGGTTTATATGCTTTTATACAGATTTTGCATTATATGAACTGTAATGTAATGTACATTTTAAGTGTGTTTCTGTATCTTTATTGTGAATAAACCTTTTATTTATTGATTTTATTTCTTGCGTATTCGTCTTAATTTCCGAAATCAGATCAATCCGCAGGAAATCTAACTTAGAAAGATGTATTGATGATTTTTGTGGTTAAAATTATGTAAATACATATTTGTTATAGCCGCGTATCATATTTTTGTCAATAAACAACCTGATATTGACCTGCAAATTGCAAAAAACGGAAGAAAATTTGAATTTCGCGGCTACTAAGTACAGCGGATCTCTCTTGACCAACTTTGAAAACGCAGGAGGTTATATTTTTAGCACTCTTTGGTAGGTATGTAGTTAGGTAAACCGACTTTATTTATTTTTGGTTTATAATCTTGTCTTTCCCAAACAAAAGTATATGCTGACAGAGATTAACAACAACGTGTTCAAGAAAAATATAAGTACATTGGCATGATCATAAAAATATGAGAATTATCGATTGTACTCATCCTCTGCCTAGGCTTTTCCCAACGATGTTGGGGTCGGCTTCCAATCTTACGGGATGCAGCCGAACACCAGTATTTTACATGGAGCGACTGCCTGTCTGACCTACAATTATTGATTTTACTATTTGTTCAAAATCTGTGAACGCCGATTTGAAAAAACTTTAATATAAGTACATGTATATAAATAGGTAGATAAGAGGAGCTCGTGGCTAAGTAATAACAGCCGCATGGGTCGATCCATCAGGTTAAGCTGCGCTTGCCGGGTTTGGTCCGTGGATGGGTGACCATCTTTACATACCGAGACTCCTCCGTGTCTCGGAAAGCACGTTAAGCCGTTGGTCCCGGCTGTCATTCGTGGATCTTTGACAGTCGGTACGGTTCGTCAGAAGCCCAAAAGTCTCGACAACCAGTCTTACCAAGGGGTATCGTATTACCCAGTTACTGGGTTGTGGAGGTCAGATAGGCAGTCGCTCCATGTAAAATAATAGTATTCAGCTGCAGCCGGTTAGACTGGAAGCCGACCCCAACATAGTTGGGAAAAGGCTAGGCAGATTGTATATAAGTAGGTAAGATTTCCTATGACTGTTCCTGTAGCTGCCCCATCACAAATCACCAGCCTGAGTCTTTTAAAATTTGTGAACTTTTGACTCGTATCTTTCAATTGGATGCTCGTGTAACTCCGTTGTATTTCTCTTTGACAGCTCTAAGTATAGTCGAGTTATACAGGATGTAAGTGTAAACAGTGGCAATCTTTTAAGGGGTCATTGTACTCATCGTTATGAACAACTTTTACTATGGAAGTATGGGACTGAACCAAAAATCGCGAATTAAAAATCTGCTGTTCAGTACATTTACGTTCGCATAATTCGTCAAAATGTAGGGAACAGCTGATTTTTTTTTCGCGATTTCAGGTTTGGTCCAATAGTAAAAGTTGTTCATAATGATGAGTACAATGACTCCTTAAAAGATTGCCACTATTTACCCTGTAGTTGTAGGAGTACACAACATCAGTTTTGGTATATGCGAAACCCGAAACACGTGTCTAGTATTTTTATGTAAAGTATCTGTGTACAAAATTTCAAAACTGTATCATGAAAAATCACAAAGTTATAAGCTTGTTATGTTACCTGGCTGTCCGTACGAAAACATGATCACCACGCGGCGCCCGCTGTGCGCCCGTACCTAGTACCGCTATGACCTGCCGTGACTTGTGTTCGTCGCTCGGTGTCCATATTGTAACCTTTTTTAATGATTTTTGGGGCAAAATATAATACGGTATAAAAATGATTGGAATCGATACGATTATTTATTCTGAACAAACTATATTCAGGTTTCGCATATACTAAAAATAATGTTGTATATAGTCTAAATTCCTTAATACCTTGCACGGTTATAATAAACAGCTCTTTCCTTTTCTTTGACTCCTAGAAATCTTTCAACTTCCAGTGGTTCAATTAGAATATTACAAAGTGACTAAGTACAGTGATGTCTTAAAAACTAAGTGAAAAAATGTACACGATCAAAAGTATGAGTGAATATGTTTTATCACCGTTTTCGGTAAGTGTACTAAAAAAACGATTGTGTGATTGTGTTTGATGATTTTTTTTTTATTTCGCGGGCTACCCGCCCGCGAAATTTAAATTTTCTTACGATTTTTGCAATTTGCAGCTCAGTGTCAAGGTGTATGTTGACTGTAACAAATATGTATTTTCAGAATTATAATCATTAGAATCAGTACTCAACTCCTTAAAAAACAAATGTTAAGATTTCATGAAATAGTCATTTATTAGGCTTATATATTGATATGAACTTAGAGAGTAGTATTGATGATTTTAATGAGTATAATTCTATAAATCAGATTCGTTAGGGCTCGTACACATAAACACGATACGACGTCGCATCGTGCTACGATGCGGCATTGTCATTGATTCTTAGCACTAACTAACTAGCTAGATTATTTCGTAGCACGATGCGACGTCGTATCGTGTTTATGTGTTCGAGCCCTTACGGTCGCGAATAATATTCAGATCAACATACAACCTGATACTGACCTGCAATTTGCAAAAAACGTAGGAAAATTTGAATTTTGCGAGCTATCCTGGTGCTTTCGCCTTAAGGCGAGTAGTGCTGCCAACTAGCGCCACCATTGAGAAAAAAAATAATAAGTCTGGAGATATGGAAGCATTTTGAAGTTTCATATGCTCACATTTTTTAAACCGTTTATTGCGTTAACTGCTAAGGCTTCGAACCTAGGAGGCTTAGTGTTGACTTTTTTGTTTCCAAAAAATACTAGGTACCTCATCTCTCTGACTAAAAATGCTCACGCATCAAAATGTTCCATATCTGCCTGCCTAGCCTTTTCCCAACAATGTTGGGGTCGGCTTCCAGTTTAACCGGATGCAGCTGAATACAAGTATTTTACATGGAGCGACTGCCTATCTGACCTCCACAACCCAGTAACTGGGTAACACGATACCCCTTGGTAAAACTGGTTGTATGACTTTCGGGCTTCTGACGACCCGTAACAACTGTCAAAGATCCACGAATGACAGCCGGGACCAACGGCTTAACGTGCTTTCCGAGGCACGGAGAAGTCTCGGTATGTAAAGATGGTCACCCATCCACGGACCAACCCCGGCAAGCGCAGCTTAACCTGATGGATCGACCCGTGCGGCTGTTATTACTTAGCCACGAGCTCCTCCCGACTTATAATTTTTTTCTCAATGATGGCGCTATTAGCAGCTATACTCGCCTTAAGTTGGTCTTAAGTTTATTTATAACTGGCAAAATAAGCGTAGACAGAGCAACAATATGCTCATGCATGTTTTTTTTACCCTTTTTAACCGACTTCAAAAAGGAGGAGGTTCTCAATTCGTTTGAAACTTTTTTTTTTTTTTATGTATGTTCCCCGATTACTCAAAGATGGCTGGACCGATTTGGATTTTTATTGTTTTATTCGAGAGGGTATACATCACAGTTGGTCCCATATAAAATTGATTAACTTTGCTTTGGTAGTTTTTGAGTTAGTTTCAATAATACGTATTTTTTCCTCACTTTTATATGGATGATGTTCTAGTTTGTTTTGCAGGTAGTGGTATTACAATTTGTGTGGGGTAGGTACACAACTAAAAAGGGAAAAAAAAAACACTTTTTACAAAAAAAATACAACCGACTTCCAAAAACAACACTACAAAGTGAAAAATAACTTTAATTTCGGAAGTCGGTAGCAAAAAACGAAAATACATTTAACTAGACACCGACTTTCGAAATTAAAGTTATTTTTCACTTTGTAGTGTTGTTTTTGGAAGTCGGTTGTATTTTTTTGTAAAAAAGTTTTTTAAATAACCCTTCGTAAATACAGCTTGTTAAGAATAAGTTCAGTTATTATTATGCTATCTAGGTAGGTACTTAATATTCAGAATAGTCTGATGACACAATAATGACATCACACTTGCATACAGCTCGTTACAAACCGACCTTGAGCGACGACCAACGTTTAATATAAATTATAAATACTGTGTTTATTTATTTTCAAATTTATATATTGCTGATTCACTCTTAAAATAAATGAGGGATATTAGTAGCTCGGTTTAATTCAGTACGGAAAAAATTACGTCAGTAATTGAAGTACGAAAGAAAAACAAAACAAAATGGAGGTGCTGTCAAAGTCAATATTATATAAAAAAAAAGTTTATTTCTTATATTTATCTTATTTGGCTTATTTAGGGCTGATTTTTGCTGTCAAACCGCCATATTTATTCCTCAAATAAAAATTTTCTGACTATTGAACAAAAGCCATAAGGCATTTGTAAAACGTGTTCTCCCATACATTCCAACTGTAAATGTAAGTTTGTACTCACAATATTGATAGATTTACCATGTTATTTTAAGACCACAGACTTCTTATAGGTTTTTCTGTAATCTACAGGTAAAGATCTATTTTCTGTATTTTTTCAAAATTTTAGGCTCAGTAGTTTCGGAGATAAGGGCGGGGGGGGGGGGGGAATGGTCAATTTTCGTATATTTTCTTAAATAACTTTAAAACAATTTATTTTAAAATTATAAATAAAATATATTTGAGACCCTCATAGTAAGCCTTTTCATTTGACATGCCACATGGTGTAGTTTGCAAAACTTTTTTTTGTAATTTTCTTATTTGCCCCCCAAAAGTGACCTCTATATTCAAAATTAATTTATTTACTTTACCCGTCCGTGTTTGGGTCACAGAAATTCATATGTGTACCAAATTTCAACTTAATCGGTCCATTAGATTCGGAGCAAATTGGCTGTGACAGACGGACAGACAGGACAGACAGACACACGAGTGATCCTATAAGGGTTCCGTTTTTCCTTTTGAGGTATGGAACCTTAAAAAACGATCAAATTGTTACGAGGGTGTACGTGTGTGGGTGTGTGCGTGAGGGTGATTATATTATTTCGACTTTATACCACTTTTGACAGCAATTCCCAGACAATTGAAACTTCACTAGGGTTGAGCCTTGCCTGATTTGTCGGTGCGTCAGCGGTGCGGGATCAGCATGCTCGGTATACCCGGTACCGAAAGCTCACTGAGCGCCTATATTTCAATGAGCGTTTCCTGATTGGCTTGGTGTGCGCGGGAGTGGGGCGGGATCGTTTCGGTTTACCGCGTCTCGGTATAAACATTCAGTGCCCCCTCAGTGTTTCTAGAAATATATTAGGTTGGGGAAAAAGTCTTTTCGCATTATAGTATGTATGAACTTAAAATAAAATCTCTTTGGCTATATTATTTGTATCTGGCTGGTTTTGGTATCATTGAAAGTTTAAATTTTAAAGAACATAATTCCAAATTCAAATTAGGAAAATGTGTGATTTTCATTTGTTTTTCGTAGTGTCAAGATGAGTGAATCTAATGAAGAAATTCGATACATTTTAAAATTTTACTAAAAAAAAGGTAAAAATGTAACGCAAGCCGCGAAATAAATTTGCGATGTTTATGGACCCAGCGCAGTGTCTGTGAGAGTAGCACAAATTTGGTTGAAGCGTTTTCAATCCGGAAATTTTGATGTCAAAGATGCACGTCGCTCTGGTCGCCCTATTACGGATAAAATGGATGCCATTTTTGAAAAAGTGGAGCAAGATCGGCATATCAGTAATTACGACGTAGCTGAAGAACTGGGAATTGACCGCAAAACAGTTTTGGCGCATTTGAAAAAAACTGGGTACACAAAAAAGCTCGATATTTGGGTACCGCACGATCTCACTGAAAGAAACCTAATGAACCGTGTACTCATTTGTGATTCTTTATTACGAAGTAATGAAACCGAACCATTTTTAAAGAAGCTGATAACTGGTGATGAAAAGTGGATCACGTAAGACAAGAACGTGCGAAAAAGGTCGTGGTCAAAGGCCGGTCAGGCTTCACAGACTATGGCGAAACCCGGGTTAACTCGCAACAAGGTGATGCTGTGTGTGTGGTGGGATTGGAAGGGCATTATTCATTATGAGCTATTACCACCAGGCAGGACCATCGATTCTGAACTCTACTGCGAACAACTGATGAGATTAAAGCAAGAAGTTGAGAGAAAGTGGCCGAAAATAATCAACAGAAGGGGTGTGGTATTTCATCATGATAACGCTAGACCTCACACATGTTTAGCCACTCGGCAAAAATTAAGAGAGTTTGGCTGGGAGGTGTTAATGCATCCGCCGTATAGTCCTGACCTTGCATCTTCAGATTTCCACCTGTTTCGGTCTCTTCAGAATTCTTTAGGCAGTGTCAGGTTAGCATCACGAGAGGACTGCCAAAACCACTTGTCGCGGTATTTTGATCAGAAGTCCCAAAATTTCTATAGCAATGGGATCATGTCCCTACCTACAAGATGGCAAAAAGTTATCGAACAAAATGGTACCTACATACTTTAGATAAATGTAAATAATGTATATTAAAAAATGTTTTGAATTTTCTTAAAAAATGCGAAGAAACTTTTTCCCCAACCTATTATACAGACTCCGTCACGCGTTTTCGAAGACGACATGCGAGTAGTAACGGCAACTAGCACCACCATTGAGAAAAAAAATCATAAGTCTGGAGATATGGAACATTTTGAAATTTCCTATGCTCACATTTTTGGTCAGATGATACATAATATTATGCGTTCAACTAAACATGGTCTGGAAAAGCTTATGATACTAGGCCGGGTTGAAGGAAAACGCGCTCAAGGCAGAGCACCAGCAAGATGGTCAGATGCGATCAAGAAGGCTTATGGAGGCAGCATGTAGTGAGTGGTCCACACTGCAGAAGACCGCATAGCTTGGAGACGTGTCGTATGTGGACGCGATCCTCAGCATTGAGAGGAGGACGAAGAAGAAGAATAGTATATAGACTATAATATATATTGAAAGGTCTGGTGCATCCTCGGCAGACAGCCTCGTTAAGTCGCTACCAACCTTGACAAGACTTTTCTTTTCGCTAAAAGAACTTTTCAATTCCAATTCTCTTCTCTTTTCTTAACAACTTTTTTTTCCTCGCTGAAATCCTCGTGAATGTCCTCAGGCCTGAGGCGGGTAGAGCTGTCAAACTCTTATTGAGTAAAAGCACACGATGTTCTTTGACTACCTTTGGCCGGGGTGCTGGAGCACTTGCGCAGTGCGTCACGGGGCCAAGTATTGGTCCGCATGACTGTCATCATGTCATGTGGATGCGGGCCCCGTCAACCCTTGCGGTAGTTACTCTACGGCCGCAGTTCCTCTTGAAATTGGTTTCTTACCTGACATATCGGTCTGATGACCCAATTTTATTATGACATCAGCATTGCATGTAACATTGAAAAACTTGACTTATCATGAAACTTAATGAGTCATTAGTGTGAACTTATCTTAAACCGCCTTAACCAGGTGCATTAGTAGTGATTAAAGGAATTTGGGTTCTGCGAACAGCGCTATACAGCTGTAAATATGGCTCATCGAATGTTTGAAAAAAGCGGCCAAGGCGAGTCGGACTCGCCCATGAAGGGTTTCGTAGTAGCAAGTAACATTATACAGGGTGTCCCGTAATTAATGGATAACCTCTTACGGGGTCATTGTACTCATCATTATGAATAACTTTTACTATGGGACCAAACCTGAAATCACGAAAAAAAATCAGCAGTTCCCTACATTTTGACGAGTTATGCGAAAATAAATGTAGAGAACAGTTGATTTTTTTTTCGCTATTTCATGTTTGGTCCCATAGTAAAAGATGTTCATAATGATGAGTACAATGACTCCTTAAGAGGTTATCTATTAATTACGGGACATCGTGTATAAAAATTCTTGTAGTTCGTTTGATTGAATGAAAGGTAAATGTTTACGATTTATGACGAATTGAAATAAAAACTACTTACTAGATCTCGTTCAAACCATTTTTCGGTGGAAGTTTACATGGTAATGTACATCATATATATTTTTTTTAACATTCTCTTATTTTAGAAGTTACATTTTACCACTTTAGAAGTGTATTTCGCGCAAACTATTCAGTTTAGGAAAAAATTATATTAGAAATCTCAATATCATTTTTCAAGACCTATCCATAGATACCCCACACGTATGGGTTTGATAAAAAAAAATTTTTGAGTTTCAGTTATAAGTATGGGGAACTGATGGATGGAGAGGCAGAGGAAGGCCAAAGAAAAGATGGATGGATTGTGTGAGGAATGATATGAAAGAGAAGGGAGTGAATGATAGCGTGACGGTTGACAGGGGAGAATGGAAGAAGAAAACGTGTTGCGCCGACCCCAAGTAATATGGGATAAGGGCAGGAAGATGAGTTATAAGTATGGGGAACCCCCAAAATTTATTGTTTTTTTTTTTTTATTTTTGTGTGAAAATCTTAATGCGGTTCACAGAATACATTTACTTACCAAGTTTCAACAGTATAGTTCTTATAGTTTCGGAAAAAAGTGGCTGTGACATACGGACGGACAGACTGACAGACAGACAGACATGACGAATTCATAAGGGTTCCGTTTTTTGCCATTTAGCTACGGACCCCTAAAAAGTTCGGCTTTGTAGAGCGTCGTCGTCTACTCGTCTCTGTCACTCATACCCGTCTCTTTTTAAAGCTTGACGTATTTGTTCACTAATATGTTCAGTCTGCACGCCAGCTCGAGGAATCATGGGGCTGAGGAAGCGGGCGGTTTTCAAGCACATAGTATACTCATAGAATTATTTCATAATTAATGAAATGGCGGCGCGCGGAGGCAAAAGATGTGTTAGTATCGATAACGTAATATCGATTAAATCACAACTCTAACGTTCGCACGGACGTAAAAATATCGAGGCGGGATTTTATCGCGCATTGGATTTTCAACTCTCGGTGTTGAGCCGAGCTTCGAGAATCCAACCTAACAACAACAGAGTGACTCCCAGCGCGTCGAAAAAACACTGCTGGGTTCAACTCTCGGCGCTAAGCGATGAAAATCCAGTGCGCGAAAAAAAAATCGCCGCGATATTTTTATGTCCGTGCGAACGTCGGCTTACGACTCCTCAGAGCTCGCTCGCGGAGTGTAGGCTGGCCCTTCCCAAACTGGTGGGCTAGATGCGGGCGATCTTTAAAAGTCCGGGCAACATACGGTCGGTCGTAGTGGCGATGCTTAAAGGCTTATGTCCAAAAGTTCACATTTTTCGAGTGAGATGATGATGATGACATTGACCATGACTGGCAATAATAAAACGTCACTCCGCTTGAGTGTGAACGTAAAGAGTTAATAAGAAATATGTAAACAATGGACATGATTCGCAATGACACTGACGACACTTGGCAAGAATCACAACCGCGTATCATTTATATCTTCGCGTTTCAAGGTGTTTCTTCCAAAACAATATTTGAGAATAATACATAAACTCGCGCTTTCTTCTCATTGGGGTAGGCAGAAACTACAGAACGCCACCTGCTACGATCCTTATGAGAATAATGTGTGTATTATTCAGTACATTAAAACAACTATTATTTTGATGTGATTGGTTCGTCTTCGTCTATCTTCTTTGAAGATGTACTTTATTATACTCTGCTATAATAAAGTACGGTCAACAACAGAAGTCTGCTACTTTTTGACATCATCTAAATTAACACAAAATGATTCCATAAACTGCTTTTTTTCGTTTAACTGTTAAAGAGTTAATGTTCTTAAAATTTTAAGTACTTCTGTTCTGATTTGAATTAAATATTTCGCTTAATAATTAAGATTAAAAAACAGCAAGTGTTAATTGACTTTTGTTGCTGACTGTACATCGTTTCAGCCGTCTTCTATGAAGATGTGCTATACTTCTGTGAAGTAGTATTCCTTGAGGTTTCATTTATTGCCTAGAAGTGAATTCCATACTGTATACCAGTACGCAACAGAGTGCGCGGCAGATACGCACAGACGGACGCGTATTCTATCTACCGAGCGGCCGTAGGTAATTAATTCAAGGTCACTGCCCAGATAAACTACTGTAGCTTATTATTCTGTGGTCATAGTGATTAAAGATCCAGTGAAGTGTGGAGGAATTAGCATATATTGAGATCACCCTGATCACCCAGATCACTTGAAAAAATCAGTAGTTCCCTACATTTTGACGAGTTATGCGAACATAAATGTATGGAACAGCAGATTTTTTTTTCGCGATTTCAAGTTTGGTCTCATAGTAAAAGTTGTTCAGAATGATGGTCTCATTAATACCTAGAGTTATGGGATATCAATAGGAACACGTTGATACAAAAATTAAATCCATACATGCTGTAATCCTACTAATATTATAAATGTGAAAGTTTGTGAAGATGTTTGGATGTTTGATACTCAATCACGCAAAAACGGCTGAACGGATTTTGATGAAATTTGGCACATAGAAAGTTTATAACCTGGATTAACACATATGATACTTTTATCCCGGTAGTAGGTTCCCGTGGGATAATTTCCGACATCCACGCGGGCGAAACCGCGGGCAACGGCTGGTAGTGAAATAAATGGTTCGAAAAAGCCCCCAATTTATTTTGGGGTCGCCTTAAAGAGAAGCACAAACCAATGCGAATTGCTTTTAAATATGAAGTAGGTAAGCATAATCAAACCCAAACTCAAAGCATTTATTTCAATTAAACCAATTACAGGCACTTTTGAACTATCAAAGACTCGGTCAATTAGTCAGAAAGTTCAAGCTAGTTGCCTATTCCAAAACGTAGATCTCTATAGAGAAGAACGGGCAAGAAACTCAAAGGACACTCTTTTAAATCAAGATATTACAAAATCCTCCACGCGTGTGTTAGAAAGTGGATTGTACACTAACCTTATAGGTATATATATATATCCACTTAATTAAAAGCTTTGTATGTCAAGATGATTATTAGTTATTTACTGTGTATGAAACTAGTTATGAACATGGTGTGTAAGGAAAGGGTTTCATGAAGAAAAGCACAGAAAGACAAGACTAGGTATTTATTATTTCAATTAGGCTTGTCAATAATTATTTATCTAAGAAAGCTATTTGTCCGTTCGCAAAACTAGGTAGACATGGAGAAGAACGGACAAGAAACTCCATGGGAACTTTAGTATTT
The DNA here is from genome assembly GCA_946251885.1 of Cosmia pyralina. Lineage (NCBI taxonomy): Eukaryota > Metazoa > Arthropoda > Insecta > Lepidoptera > Noctuidae > Cosmia > Cosmia pyralina. The sequence continues at coordinate 10,169,149 of OX276371.1, read as the reverse complement.
TATCCATACATTTTTACATTAGGATCAGTCTCAATTAGGTATCACATTACCTTATAATTATAGATCAGATCATCATAGATCATTTTTCTCAAAGTTAGCAACTATAACAATAGATAGGAATTTGCACAATATCATGAGCAATATTAGTCGTATTATAACACATACAGAACAACATAGTTATCAACAATAATCAAGATATAATATTATCAATCAACTTACATGAACATTGTAGTTAGATCTTTCACAAGATCCTAGAGAATCCATTTTACACAGAACTTCTGCTATGCAGCGTGGTGTTTTACATTGGCTTAGCCAATGACGTATTATAACTTTTAGCAACTTAATAATTACGGACATGGGACACCACTCATGGTCTGTCTGTACCGTTTAACAGTTGTAACCAAAAGACTTGGATGATAGGACCTCCTTAGCAGCTTTATATTTACGGCAGACACCAGAGGGTCTTTACCGTACGACAGCTAGCATAACGAGTCCCCCTAATTCGGGGTAGTCCCGTCTTTTATAGTTTTTAAATATTACTGGTACCTACCTACTAGGTACAAACTATTCCCACCTCTTGGCGCCATTTTAGACCAATCACAGATGGTTATACATAATTGCCAAATAACTTCTAAAATAGGTATTACTTAACAAATCATATATTGCAAGACTGTTTTAAAACATTAACCGTCTTATTACAAAAAAATGCTTAAGTACTGGTTTAAACCAATACTAAAAGGTCTAGGATTGTTACGGTATTAAAGTTAGTACCAGGACCAAAATGTGTTCCGATTACAAAACGAAGACCATCCGAGGATCAGTTAGTACCAATGAAGGTCCATGCTTTTAAAATATCCACAGATAAGAAACAAAAATGGCATTCTTTCATTCGTTCGTACAGTATTTATTTGAAGCAACGTTCTGTTTCTCTAAATATTGATATAATGGTATCACTTGAAATGCTTAAATAATTATTTATCAATACAAAAATAGGTCATCAATTGTATAAGTTACACTATATTGAACAAGCACAACTTGTACTTTTGACGCGCTTTTTATAAACAAGTTGTCATATTTTTTAACACCTATAGCGTGATTTAAATACTGCGGGCGGCGCGCGTAATTTGAGAGTTGAGACGAATGTTTTTGTTGCGTCCTATACCTAATAATAAATACCTGAATGCACTTCTTATTTTTATTAATTGTTTTTAGTACTACTGTTACTGTTATGTGGCTTGTTCGTAAGTTGTTGTATCTGGTTAAATTGTGAGCTACAGTACCTAATTTAAAATGGAACAACAAAAGAAAAAACGGGGTGAAATCTGGAGTTCTGAAGAAAAAGTTAGTAAAACATGGATTTTAAATTATTATTAGGTAAGCAATGCTATGTATCATCTTATTTCGACTACTTAACGCGAAGTTCTTATTATTATAGGATATATTACGTCAACTTATTGCTCAATCAGCACATATTATAGAAAATAAGTCCACGAAAACATCTGTAAACATGCAGAAAACAAAAGAGTGGAACGTGGTGGTGTACGGATTTGTGAACCTATACTTGTATCTAAAATCTTCGTCACTCAATTCAAAAGGATTCACACGATAACGTTGTCTGTAAGATCGCCGAGGCGTCTCCATCATATCCAAGTATTCCAAATTCATCAAGTCAATCATATTTATGTCCATTTTTAATAATTTGTAAATAAAAAGACACACAACAACGACAACTGACCACAACGCTAACCTCAAATAAATTAGTACCGCAGTTAGTCCAATAGATAAACTAGGGGTCTCTGTGGTTTAACTTTAGTACCATGGATAGTTCATGAACTAGTGATAAACTTCATTTTATAATACCGTTTTATTTAGTCATGGTTTAAACCTAGTAATAATCCTAGTACTAAATTTAGATCGCGTTTTGTAATAAGACGGTAAGGGATCATTTAGGAATACAGTTATTGTGTATTTATAATCTAGAAGTAAGATCTGATACGATATTAGTTTCAACCAATCAAGGGTCATGATTTATTTCTGCCAATCACAGGTCGTGACTATTGTTACAAGTTATTTAGAAATAACTTGGTACATAGAAATTGCAATGTAAAATCATGAGAAACATTATTAGTATCATATTAATTATTACTTATTCATTTACAGTATTGTTATTATAATAAAGTCTAAACTTGATTATCAGTAGCCACCATCATTGCCTATTGTGCGACAACTCTACAATCGTTGTTGGTAATACGAGTCTTTTAAGTCACAATATAAGCAATTAATATAAAATACATCTGTCTATGAAATATCAATCAAAGAAATGCAAATAACAATATGTACATTTCTACATATAAAACATTAATTTTCGTTTAATAAAGTTTATTCAAATGTTACTGAAATGGAACGTTTCCGAACGTCACTGTCATCTGTCATTCTGACAGAGTGACACTGACGTTCGTAATAAGATTATCAATAAACTATTCAATTACTTAATTATTCTCCATAAATACGAACTTACGAACAATCGTTAATAATCCAACACGTGCATGACGACGTTTTGTCGACGGAAGAATAGACAAAACTACACATTGCCGTGCTTAGACGCGTACAATGCGTACAAATAAAAAAGTAAAAAAATTGTTTATTCTCATTTTAGGTACGTGACAAGTACTAAAACTTTTTTTTTATGGTGGTCACAAAAGGTGCACAGCATATTGACCCTAGCCCCTGAACTAGGCGGGAACCTGTATCTCAGGGGATAGTGTTCAGCTATTGTCATACAATATTTAACTTAGGACTTTTGTGTGTCACTACTAGAACAAATATTTCGACTTAGTACTTATCTTAAAGGAGTGCAAGGATGTGTTCGTGAGAACTAAGTATCTGCCATTTTGTCTATTCTTCCGTCGCAAAAACCCGTTTCTATGGCGGTCACGCTAAGCGTGCTGGCTTAGATATGTGAGAACAATGTAGAAAAAAATCAATTCAAATTATAAGATTAAAAATAAACCCTGGCAGTTAAGAGATTACCAATCAGTCTATAATGTTCCCAGACCTGGGACTCAGATCTCCTCTGTGAGATGAAGCGGGTCGTCATCCACCACGCGGACCCAGCACTGTTCTGCTGTACAACATTGTTCAACATACCATATTCCTAAAAGAGAAGAAATCATATTGGTATACGAGTTCTACTTTCAAATGAAGTAATGGACCACAAACAACCACATTTAGGACAGCCATTGCGCATTGTGCCATTGTATTACTTTTAGGGACGTCATTCAATTCAATATTGTATACAAACTAAATCGTGTCTGTTGTCATCGATAAAATCGATTATATTATGTTAGTAATCGATTTGGTGTCGGTGCGTCCGTTTGTCGACATGCGAATTGTGTGGCGGAAATTTTTCCCGAAGGTGCTTTTTTTAAATTTTCTTTTGTTTTTTTTTTGGTGTTGGGATGTGGTTGTGGATTAAATATTTGGTTGTGTGCGTTTTCGGTTCGTGTGTGCGTTCGTTTTTGTGTTATGTGCATGATTGACGTCTAACTGGTCTTCAATGTTTTTATTTGTGATGTGTGTGTGTTATGGCAAGGTTTAGGAGAGATTTATGTCCAGCAGATTGTGTTAGGCAATACAATCATACATTTGAAAAACCGGCCAAGTGCGAGTAGTACTCGCACACGAAGGCTTCCGTACCATATATGCTTAACAATCGCAAAGATATCTTTGTTTTTCATAATGATACTGTGAATTACAAGGTATTTTTTTGCAGTTGCAGAAAATTGCCCATATTTAAACAAAATACCTTATGAATCGGCGTTTTTAGTATTTGTTGATTAAAGACAGTATATTGTAAGTACATGATGTACAGAAGTTTCAAATTCCCAACTTGTTTAATTGTTGCGATAGAGCTCATACAAAAATGGTCTAAAATTGACAACTTTTACGGCCCCCTAATTCTTCATTTTCGAAGAAAAAAAAAAAAAAGAATTAAAAAAAAAGAAAAAAAAAACAGGTTTATGTTATGTTTACAATATGTTATGTGTGTTGTTTGTTATGTTATGTTGTGTGTTTTGTTGTTGTTTTTTTTTCTTTTGGTTAAAAATAAAGACTTATGTTTATGTAATTAAAAATATATTTGTACTCTACTCGATGAGTTCTAAACAATCCCCACCCCCCACATGTTAGGGTAAGATTAATTTTTCAAAATGAAATGTTTGTTGTATGGGGACCCCCTTTAATTTTTAAATTTCTTTTATTATTTGTGGTTATAGCCATAATAGAAATACACAATCTGTGAAAATTTCAACTGTCTACCTATCACGGTTCATGAGATACAGCTCTCTTACAGATAGTTAGACAGATGGACGGACAGACAGCGGAGGCTTAGGGTTCCGCTTGGTACCCTTAATAATAAAAAAAACTTTTTTACAAAAAAATACAACCGACTTCCAAAAACAACACTACAAAGTGAAAAATAACTTTAATTTCAAAAGTCGGTGTCTAGTTAAATGTATTTTCGTTTTTTGCCACCGACTTCCGAAATTAAAGTTATTTTTCACTTTGTAGTGTTGTTTTTGGAAGTCGGTTGTATTTTTTTGTAAAAAAGTTTTTATTTTTCACTTTTTAGTTGTGTACCTACCCCACACAAATTCAAATACCACTACCTGCAAAACAAACTAGAACATCATCCATATAAAAGTGGGGAAAAAATACGTATAAAAAAACTCAAGCTAACTCAAAAACTACCCCAAGCAAAGTTAATCAATTTTATATGGAACCAACTGTGATGTATACACTCTCGAACGAAACAAAAAAAATCCAAATCGGTCCAGCCATCTTCGAGTAATCGGGGAACATACATACGAATTGAGAACCTCCTCCTTTTTGAAGTCGGTTAATAAATAAATAACTTTCTTTATTTGTATAGAATGCAGGTGTTACAATAATGGTGTTAGTTTCAGATATCTTCCCAGTACATTCTGCCTGTTGGCATACAAAAATATTGTGGTTAACTTACAAATAAATTAGAAACTAGGTACTTAACCCGTCGCGCGCTAATTAGCAGACACAATTGAAATTCTATTGTTATCTGTACACATGGTGTGCAATCGACATTTTAAGAGTTAAATTCAAAATGAGATCATGGATCAGCTAAGTCTAAAATTATTTACATACACTTCTGGACACATCTATTGGCCCACCTTAGAGTTTAGGTTTCGATGGCCCCTACCGAAATATGATTGCTAGATTGAACAAAAACTGTTGATGCAGTTTTAAACCTGATACATTTTACCATCTTTTTCGATCGTATTGTTTTAAATTTGAATTCAGAATACCATACGACATGGAGCTACGCCTAACAAGTCGGATATGCGCCTTGTTAAAGGCAATTGATTTTTGAATAAAAAACATGTTTTATCAAATAAAGGTTTAATTTAATAACGCGTGTTGCCTCCATGGGCATCTACCACAGCTCTCATACGATTAGGCATAGAGTTTATCAACCGCTCTATGAAATTTTGAGGGATCATCTCCCATTCCTCTTCTATGGCAGTTTTCAACTCCTGCATCGTCTGGGCAACTGGCTGACAAGCCCTAACACGTCTTTTTAGCTCGTCCCACATGTGCTCAATGGGGTTCATGTCTGGGCTTCTGGCTGGCCAGTCCATAACTGTGATGTTCACATCCCGAAGATATTCCCTGACGATGCCGGCCGCATGGGCTCTTGCATTATCATGCATAAAAAGGAAATTTGGGCCCACATAGTCCGCGTATGGTATCACGTGAGGTTCTAAGCACTCACGAATGTACCTTTCAGCATTTAATGTTGGCAGCCGTGGTCCTGTAACAACCTCAAGTTGAGTTTTGCCGCTCGCGGATATACCGCCCCAGACAGTCCATGAGCCACCGCCATAAGCAACCCTCTCTTCAAAGCAGCATTGTGCGAAACGCTCTCCCTTACGTCGGTAGACCTTCTTCCTTCCATCATTGCCATGTAACACAATTTTAGACTCATCAGAAAAGAGTACACGGCTCCAATCTTGCTGTGTCCAATTTAAATGACTGCGTGCGAAATGAAGGCGCGCTGTTCGGTGGGCTCGCGTTAGTTTGGGGCCATTAGCTGGCTTGTGTGGTATCATATCGCGTTCTTTTAACCTTCTCCGAACAGTTCGAGCGCTCACAGATACTCCGTGGAAGTCGCGAAGTTGGTTTTGTATCTCAATGGAGGTAAGGTGACGATTTCTCAAGCTGGTCATCACGATGAATCGATCCTGCCTTTCAGTTGTGACCCGAGATCGAGGCCTTCCTTGGCGACGAACAAAGCCGCCAGTCTCTAGGTACCTCCGATAAACATTTCGGACCGCAGATCGACTTAAATTAAGTTGAGCACTCACGTTTCTTTGGCTGTGTCCGGCCTGAATAAGTGCCACAGCTTGGGCGGCGACTTCAGGTGAAGTATCCATAAATTATTGATAGAACCTCACCTTAATGTTAAGAATAAGTAATGTTTGTTGCAAAACCAAAGATATCAATCACTTTTTCAAGAATTAAATCCAAGTAAACCAATAAAACCAAGTTTTCTTAGTATTCGATTGTTTGATATCAACAAACAGGCTCCAAATTGTCTTTTGTTTCTTTAAATTCTGTGTTCGAAATTCAAAAAAAGACTATTGAATGAAATTGTGAATGTGCCAGGTTCAAAACTGCATAAAAACTTTTTGCTCGACCTAATATAAAATTTTAGCTAGGACCAAACGAAACTGAAAATACAAGGTGGGCCAAAAGATGTGTCCAGAAGTGTAGTATATGAGATAAAGTGAAGCAAATATTACAATTCATCATTTATAAAGTCGGTATCAGAGTAATAACATTTCTCTGTCAGCAATGACGACAGGAGTTTCTTGAATTTTATTAAGGGTTGATCCTTAATACAATTTGGCAATTTGTTAAATATAATAGGCGCCATACCAATAATGTTTTTTTAAGCAAAGCAGTGTTATATCTACCAGTACACAATAGACTGATATTTTGATCTCATGGCATTAGTTCGCATCCTCGTATCTTTTAATGCAGGAAATAGATGCTTGTTAGTTTTAACGAATATAGCTACTTCGAGAATGTATATACTAGGAAAAATTAGTATTTTGTGTTTGTTGAAAAAAGCACCTTGATAAAAACTTTTTTACGAAAAAATACAACCGACTTCCAAAAACAACACTACAAAGTGAAAAATAACTTTAATTTCGGAAGTCGGTGTCTAGTTAAATGTATTTTCGTTTTTTGCCACCGACTTCCGAAATTAAAGTTATTTTTTACTTTGTAGTGTTGTTTTTGGAAGTCGGTTGTATTTTTTTGTAAAAAAGTTTTTATTTTTCACTTTTTAGTGGTTCACATGTGCTTACCCCTTCACAGCGTACTGGCGTGATGTTATGTTATGAACTGGTGTAAACAACAAACAGACATGAGATTTCAGCAATCCCAGTCCATTTGCTATCATTTATTGAGGAGTTCCGTTGCCTATCTCAGAAGTTCTTCATCAGATCTTCACCAATTTGAAATGGGACCACTCCAAGAAAGTACTCTTCCAAAAACTATCCAAATCGCTTCAAGTGTGCCTATAAAATTGGAAGAGTTCTCTTTATTTCTCCAGGATTCCATCATCAGATCCTGACTTGATGATCATGGGACCACCTGGGAAGTATACCATATCAAACAAAAAAAAAATAATCCAAATCGGTCCAGCCATCTTCGAGTAATCGGATTGATAACCTCCTCCTTTTTGAAGTCGGTTAAAAAAGGAAAAAAGGGACCTTTAAAGGTTAACCCGTCGTGTAACAACTCTTAAATTGAATCATACACACACGTATTGGCACATAAAATAAAATAATACATGACGAGGTTTGACATAAACAGTTGTGTTAAATCCACGAAATAATTTTGTCAACATTGACTTCCGCGTAGTCGTTTTTTCCCCATTACTTTTCCTTTATGTTACGGCCACACTCAATCAATCTGCCTAGCCTTTTCCCAACTATGTTGGGCTCGGCTTCCAGTCTAACTGGATGCAGCTGAGTACCAGTATTTTACATGGAGCGACTACCTATCTGACCTCCACAACCCATTAATTGGGTAATACGATACCCCTTGGTGAGACTGGTTGTCAGACTTTCGGGCTTCTGACGACCGGTAACGACTGTCAAAGGTCCACGAATGACAGCCGGGACCAACGGTTTAACGTGCTTTCCGAGGCACGGAGGAGTCTCGGTATGTAAAGATGGTCACTCATCCACGGAGCAACCCCGGCGATCTTAACCTGATGGATCGACCCGTGCGGCTGTTATTCCCATGGCCATGAGCTCCTTTTGTAGACTGCAACATACTTGAGTTTTATGTAGGTACATAAGGCTACTCAACATAAGCACTACATTGATTACAAGTAGTTGCAAGCTAACTGCCTGGATACTTACTTGTCTCTTGTTGACAGTATATGCCAGAATTTTTTCGCAAGCTCGTGATCAATTGTATTTTTGGGCCGTATGATACTGGCAATTTGCTAGCGTTTTTACAGCAAGTTGACCGATCATCTTTTCGAAAACACGCTTGCGAATCCCCTGACAGCATTTAGACCACCTGGGGTCCAAGTCTGTTAAACACAATTTTTTGAATGGCCGATCATTGACACCGACTACAATTATTGTTGGGTTTTACAGTTTTGGTAAAGTAATCTCCTAATATTGAAAGGCGACATTGTTTTCCGATGGCGTAACACTAACATTCCATTGAAAAAAAAATCGAATTTGGTAATGTCGAGTCAATTATCATTATTACAACAATCTTCTATTATTTTGAAATTTCTTTTGACCACTGACACGGTATGGTTGTCATAGTTACCAATAATTGAAAATAGCAGACTTGGCCCCCTGGTCAAACACCACTGCCTTTTGCCTCATATAACTAATACACATAATTTCTTGTCAACAGCTGGACACATGGTTCGGCAGGCCGAAGAAAGGTGGGGGGCAGATCGAGCGTGGTTACGACACTGTACCGCGAGGGGCGGAGCTCCGGGCTGAAGATGAAGAGCCCTCGGCCACCGCGGAGTATACCAGCAGGATAGATGCCCTAGATGATAACCAGCTGCAAAGGCGGTTTGAGGAGATGCTGGTAAGTAAACAAAATAATCTTAAAAGGGTTTGAACAGCGAGAACTAGTCTCTAGTCGTCCACTGAGTTTTGCGGACGCGGTTTCCTACAAAACTCTTCGACGGACGGTCCGCGCCACGTAGCGGTAATCTTCGGGCAGGTGCCCGCCAGACACGACACCCGTATGGTCTGAGGATCCTCCCTTTTCTATGGAGGATGAGTGACTTTACACCCTGTTTCTCATGCCTCTACATACGCTATACGACACCGGCTTTGGCCGCCAATACACCTTGTAAGTCGCTTCCGTAAATTTTACGGAAGCAACTTACAAGTGTATTGGCGGCCTTACCTTACTTGAAGAAATTACGATAAGAAAGAGACACAAAGAGTTTGCAAATTCATAGTCAGTTAATTACGTAAGGGACTTACAAGAGGAAAACTTATAGGTGTAAGGTCTTACGCCGGAAGCCGCCGGGGTAGCGGGTTGTTCGAAAGAGATACCATGGCCCTGGCACGGGCAACTGAAGGAACACGGGTGGGTTTAAGTCAATAAAAGTCTGACACGCCCTCCCGCTCCACCCAGAGCGGGAGAAGTCATTTGATGATTTCCCATCCACAAAAAAAAGGCCTTACGACGAACCCACAGGAACCATTCAGAAAATAACATATTCACTCTTTTGCTTATGTACACTTTTCTCCACATTACAGGCGGACATGAATCTCAATGAAGAAAAGAAGGAGCCTCTTAGAAAGTACCCTCGCGACCAGAAGAAGAAGATGCTGGTCGCATATAAGTTTGTTAATACACAGGTTAGTACCGTTTTAGAACTATTCCGACCAAGAAAACTGTAATAGGAAATAGAGTACCCATTCAGGCGTACCACATGCCACATCGAGCTTGATGCATTTTGTTAACACAAAATTGACTTTTTTGAATTAATTATAAGGTTTATTTTGTAATTATTATCCAAGTAATTCGAATAAACAATCTGCCTAGCCTTTTCCCAACTATGTTGGGGTCGGTTTCCAGTCTAACCGGATGCAGCTGAATACCAGTATTTTATATGGAGCGACTGCCTATCTGACCTCCATAACCCAGAGACTGGGTAATACGACCCCTTGGTAAGACTGGTTGTCAGACTTTCGGGCTTCTGACGACCCGTAACGACTGTCAAAGATTCATGAATGGCAGCCGGGACCAACGGCTTAACGGGCTTTCCGAGGCACGGAGGAGTCTCGGTATGTAAAGATACGGACCAACCGCAGCAAGCGTAGCTTAACCTGATGGATCGACCCGTACGGCTGTTATTACTTAGCCACGAGCTCCCAAGTAATTCAAATATTTAGACAAATGCGCCAAATGATGACAGCTTTTGAAAAATGCTGTGGCATAGGTACTTATGAGTGACAAAGATAAAGCTCTACAAAGCTGAACTTTTTCTAAAACTTTATGGGGGCCATAATAACGTTCGCGTTCGCGTCAGTGGCGGACTAAGCATATCGGGGGCCAGGGGCGGCAAACTAAATGGGGTCCCCCTGCCCAGGTATGCAGACAACTTTGAGAACTAGAAGAACGTAGAATATAAGAGCAAGCGAAGCGAGCTCGAAATTTTAGCACACTACCTCGACAAGGTTAGGTTTTCTTTTGACCATTCATACAGAAATGAGAGATACTTTGTCGATTTATACGGAAAACTTGGAGCATTAAATAATGAACACAGGATGCTAGAACGAGCGAAGCTAGCTCAAGGAAGGGCAACAAAAACTGCCTTTAACTTATTGAACATATTTTGGCCTTGTTTGAGATTTGATTAAAAAGTATTTCTTAAGATTTGGGGGCCTCCCAGGACCGAGGGCCCCTGCGATTACTCCGACAGTGGTTCGCATACATTATCATTTCTACCATTTCAACCCGTACTCTGCAGAACCTTTCAGTACGGAGTTGAAGAGAAATTGTCGTAGGAAGCTTGTACACACAGTCAACTTCAAAAGTTAGTGACGATTGCGATGTTGTTGAACATACATACATACAAACATAAACTCACGCCTTCTTCCCATGGGGGGTCCATGGGAAGAAGGCGTGAGTTTGAGGCAGAAACTACAAAACGCCACCTGGTACAGTCCTTACATACTACTTTTGCCTCGTTTACGTTCATACATCTGGTCATACACGCACGCCGTAGCGAGTACTACGCACCTGACCTTTCTGAAGAACGTCATCAATAAGGTCACTATAAGTCTACCTAGGGCGTCCCCTCCCGGCGTTTCCACTGACATCTGCCTTTTAAATACCTTTTGTTAGTCGCCTTTCATTCGTTTCCTCAACATGACCAAACCATCTAAGCATACTCTTTTCAATTTTGTCACTACAACTTCTTTTAAACCGCACCGTTGCCTTCTCACATCATTTCTCAGTCTGTCATTCATAGTCACACCACACATGCTTCGCAAGGAACGCACAGCTTTATGGTGAGTATCTCACCAGAGCCTAGACAAATGGCATTCGTTTCGGAGTGATTCTATTTCTACAACGGCTACAGCTTCATAGTGACATTGACATGATCACGTGACATTTCGATAGCTTATGTCAACCCCATACATTTTTTTGGCTTTTCTACTAGCGTCATCGCTAATCGAATGTTACTTTGTCTAAGCCCTCAGGCGTCCTATCGGTTGAGCAACCAAGCATACATTTTTGGCAGTGCGACCATGGTTGCGCCGCCACTGGTGTCCTAGTGCAATAGGGCCCAGGACATTAAGGGGGATGCGTTAAGGTAGCCCGCGAAATTCAAATTTTCTTATTTTTTTTTTGCAATTTGCAGGTCAGTGGCAGGTTGTATGTTGATTAAAATATTAGGTTGGGGAAAAAGTCTTTTCGCATTATAGTATGTATGAACTTAAAATAAAATTTCTTTGGCTATACTATTTGTATCTGGCTGGTTTTGGTATAATTGAAAGTTTAAATTTTAAAGAACTTAATTCCAAATTCAAATTAGGAAAAGGTGTGAATTTCATTTGCTTTTCGTACTGTCAAGATGATTGAATCTAATGATGAAATTCGATACATTTTAAAATTTAACTACAAAAAAGGTAAAAATGAAACGCAAGCCGCGAAAAAAATTTGCTATGTTTATGGACCCAGTGCAGTGTCTGTGAGAGTAGCACAAATTTGGTTTAAGCGTTTTCAATCCGGAAATTTTGATGTCAAAGATGCACGTCGCTCTGGTCGCCCTATTACAGATAAAATGGATGGCATTTTTGAAAAAGTGGAGCAAGATTGGCATATCAGTAGTTACGTCGTAGCTGAAGAACTGGGAATTGACCACAAAACAGTTTTGGCGCATTTGAAAAAAACCTGGGTACACAAAAAAGCTCGATATTTGGGTACCTCACGAGCTCACTGAAAGAAACCTAATGAACCGTGTACTCATTTGTGATTCTTTATTACGACGTAATGAATCCGAACCATTTTTGAAAAAGCTGATAACTGGTGATGAAAAGTGGATCACGTACGACAAGAACGTGTGAAAAAGGTCGTGGTCAAAGGCCGGTCAGGCTTCACAGACTGTGGCGAAACCCGGGTTAACTCGCAACAAGGTGATGCCGTGTGTGTGGTGGGATTGGAAGGGCATTATTCATTATGAACTGTTACAACCAGGCAGGACCATCGATTCTGAACTCTACTGCGAACAACTGATGAGATTAAAGCAAGAAGTTGAGAGAAAGTGGCCGGAATTAATCAACAGAAGGGACGTGGTTTTTCATCATGATAACGCTAGACCTCACACATCTTTAGCCGCTCAGCAAAAATTAAGAGAGTTTGGCTTTGAGGTGTTAATGCATCCGCCGTATAGTCCTGACCTTGCACCTTCAGATTTCCACCTGTTTTCGTCTGTTCAGAATTCTTTAGGCAGTGTCAGGTTAACATCACGAGAGGACTGCCAAAACCACTTGTCGCGGTATTTTGATCAGAAGTCCCAAAATTTCTATAGCAATGGGATCATGTCCCTACCTACAAGATGGCAAAAAGTTATCGAACAAAATGGTACCTACATACTTAAGATAAATGTAAATAATGCATATTAAAAAATGTTTTGAATTTTCTTAAAAAATGCGAAGAAACTTTTTCCCCAACCTATTATGATACGCGGCCGTAGCTAATATGGCTTTACAGAATTATAATCATTAGAATCAACAATACAACTCCATAAGTTAGAGTTGACCTCAAACCTCATGATTTCATGAAATCGCTACATTTGTGGTCAATTCTAACTTATGGAGTTGTATTGCTGATTCTAATGATTATAAATCTGTAAAGCCATGTTAGTTACGGGCGCGAATACTATTTTAATCAACTTACGACCTGACACTGACCTGCAAATTGCAAAAAACGTAAGAAAATTTCAATTTCGCGGGCTACCTTATCGCATCCTTCTTAAAGACTATTATTGTCAAAAAAAAAAACTATACCATTTACATTTGAAAATAGAGGAAAAGTCTTTAACTTTTTGCTGTTGGCTATTATACCACAAAACGTATCTGTTACTGCGCAGCATTGTTGATGTGTTGATGACACATCTTTTTCTATTGTTACGTCTCGATCCAAGCTACTAAAAAGGTAAACAAACTTGTTTTGTTAAAATTCTTACGCAACCCCTCACTCAAACAATAACTGAAGTACATTTCATAATTATGTACTTATTTCTAAAATTTTTTTGAATAATGTAATCCTAACTAATCTTACTACTTATCATCATTCTCCTGCCCTTATCCCAATCTATTTGGGGTCGGCGCAACATGTCCTTTTTTTCCATACTTCTCTATTAGTCGTCATCTCGGTAGTCACCCCCCTTTCTAGCCATGTCATCTTTCACACAGTCCATCCATCGATTCTTTGGTGTTCCCTTACTCTTATAGCCATCGACATTCATACTCAAAACTTTCCTCACGACATTTTCCTCACTTCTCCGCATCACATGCACATACCATGACAACCGATTTCCGCACAACTTTTCAGTCAAATATAAATGCGAAAGTTTGGATGGAAGGTTGGATGTCTGTTACTCAATCACGCCAGAACGGTTGAACGGATCTGGATGAAATTTGGCACAGAGATAGATTATAGTTTCTGACTCCTAAGTCACAGATATTCTTAGTTTAGAAGTCAGGGTTTCAACTTTTGTGCGCCTTTAATTATTGTGATATTAAGCATATTGTAAGGATTTGTATCAATAAAGTTTATTATTGTTATAGTCTGAAATAGCACGAGAGGAGCTCGTGGCTAAGTAATAACAGCCGCACGGGTCGATCCAACAGGTTAAGCTGCGCTTGCCGGGGTTGGTCCGTGGATGGGTGACCATCTTTACATACCGAGACTCCTCCGTGCCTCGGAAAGCATGTTAAGCCGTTGGTCCCGGCTGTCATTCATGGATCTGTGATAGTCGTTACGGGTCGTCAGAAGCCCGAAAGTCTGACAACCAGTCTCACCAAGGGGTATCGTAATACCCAGTTAATGGAGAGTGGAGGCCAGATAGGCAGTCCCTCCATGTAAAATACTGGTATTCAGCAGCATCCGGTTAGACTGGAAGCCGACCCCAACATTGTTGGGAAAAGGCTATGCAGATTGATTGAGTCTGGAATAGCACATAGGCTACTTTTAATCCCAGGAAATTGTACGGTTCCCGTGGGATAATTTCCGACATCCACGCGGGCGAAGCCGCTAGCAAAAGCTAGTATTATAAATGCGAAAGTGAGTTTGTTTGTTTGTAACGCTTTCACGCTAAAACGGCTGAACGGATTTGGATGAAATTTGTCATACGGGTAAACCATGACCTGGAAAAGGTCATATAGGCTACTTATCATAATATAGACGACACATCAGAACACAGACATATCAGAATTATAGGATACACGGTTGGCGCAGTGGTTGAGCGATTGACTGCTGCGCAGCATGTCGCGGGTTCGATTCCCGCACGGAACAAATATTTGTACGACCTACAAGTATTTGTTCCGAGTCTGGGTGTTTTTCTATCTATAATATGTATGTATTTACAAAAAAAAAAAATGTATATAAGTAGTTTATCAGCCATCTCGTTACCATAACACAAGCATTAGGTTGCTTAGCTTGGGGCTAGATGGCGTTGTGTGATATGTCCAAACATATTTATTTATTTATCATCGAAGCTAGTTAATTTATATTTGAGAAATCTGTTATGAAAAGAAGTAATTTCAGCGTTGCTCTCTTAAGGCGAAAGCGCCAGGGTAGCCCGCGAAATTCAAAATTTCTTACGTTTTTTGCAATTTGCAAGTCAGTACTAGGTTTTATGTTGATCAAAATTTGATTCGCGACCGTAACAAATATGTATTTACAGAACTATAATCATTAAAGTCATCAATACAACTCTTTAAGACTAGGTAATCCTGTTGAATGACTATTTCATGAAATCTTGTCATTTGAGGATTGTACTAACTTAAGGAGCTGTATTACTGATTCTCATGATTATAATTCTGTAAATACATATTTGCTACGGTAGCGAATCATACTTTAATCAACATACAACCTAAGACTGACTTACAAATTGCAAAAAACGTAAGAAAATTTGAATTTCGCGGGCTGTCCTGGCGCTTCCCCCTTGATAAAAGTTATCCATTATGATGAGTACAATGACCCCTAAGGTTTTTAGTTATTTCAAACACACCTTGTACTTGTACAGGGTCAAATTAAATTAGCTAGTGAAACTCCGCAGACGTGATGGTATCGATATCTCAACAAGATAAAGTAAAAATGATTTGATGGTTTTTTTTTTGGGGTCAGCGACTGCTGGTAGTGTTGTGACTGGAATTTTGAGTTTAATAAGTTCTTGTACCTAATGGCAAAAACAACAACTAGTCATTGTGATTTTTGTATTAATTCCGTTGATGATGTTTATCACGTATTAACCGAGTGTGTCCGCAACGAGGAATTTAGAAATAGCTTAGATTGTGGGATTAGAGAGACAGGTTATTGTAATAGTGCTCTAGCTGTGCCACTTTCTGATGCAGCTAGAGTACTTTACAAACTAGCTATGCTAAGAGTATGTTAAAATTGTAATTAGTATGATTTTGTTATGTCAACCAGGGCGGCATAATCGCATGTGCGACAAAGCCCTTTCAATTTGAAAAAAAAAAATATGAGTTGAGATTTCTTTTTTTGTTTTTGTTTTATCGTATTTAAGTCCTTACCTCTTCCAGTTGATTATGGATGCTCTGACGTCGAATCTACAGGAAGAGGCACCCTGGTGCATGCTGTTTGCCGATGACATTGTTCCTGTCGGTGAAGATTTACCTGAGATTCGGAGCAGATTGGAGAAATGGCAACAGAAACTGGAGAATGTTGGCTTGAAAATCAGCAGAACCAAAACTGAATATATGTTCTGCGATTTCGGCGGTATCTCCAGTTCTGGAGGCATAGCGCTTGATGGCGCGCTTCTCCCAGTCTGCTCCGACTTTCGGTATCTCGGTTCACTCGTGCAAAGCGATGGCGAAGTAGATCGGACGGTTAAGCATAGGATTAACACTGGATGGATGAAATGGCGGCAGGTCACGGGGACAATCTGCGACTCCCGCATTCCCCTTAAACTTAAGGGGAAGATATATAAAACAATGGTTAGACCTGCTGTCTTGTATGGATCAGAATGTTGGGCCACAAAAGGGATAAATGAAAAGCAGTTGCATGCAGCTGAGATGAGAATGCTAAGAGGGATGTGTGGTGTTACACGAATGGATAGAATAAGAAATGAGTACATAAGAGGAAGTCTAAAAGTGGCACCGGTGACTGAAAAGCTGTGCGGAAATCGGCTGTCATGGTATGGGCATGTGATGCGGAGGAGTGAGGAAAATGTCGTAAGGAAAGTTTTGGGTATGAATGTCGATGGCTATAAGGGTAGGGGAAGACCAAAGAAACGATGGATGGATTGTGTGAAAGATGACATGGCTAGAAAGGGGGTCACTACCGAGATGACGAATAATAGAGAAGTATAGAAAAAAAGGACATGTTGCGCCGACCCCAAATAGATTGGGATAAGGGCAGGAGAATGATGTATTAATATATCGATATCTATCACGTCAGTGAAGTTTACACAAAAAACAGATTTCGTAAACTGATATTTCAATTACACTGCGGTTGATGACCCCAAAAAATCATCAAATTAATTATATTTGCTTTTGGGCCTTTATTTTTAGATATCGAATATAAGGAGGGAAGTACTCTAAATACTGAAGGTAGCAAATTTTACTCAAAGGAAACATTCCTTTATTTTTTAAAAGAAACAAATCTGCGTTCAATGATTTTCGAATATTCGCTTGCCATACAAACATCATCATCATCATCTCTTTTTATGGTTTTCCTTTCATTTAATGCCTCATGTTTGTTAGAGAGATTTGATCCTCATGATTGCCCCTATCGATTGATGCCATAAAACTACAGGCTGTTATTTTTGCGGATTTTAGCCTGTTCGATTCCCGAGAGTGGCAAGCGAATTTTCGAATATCTTTGAATGTAGATTTGTTTCTTTTTAAAAATAAAGGAATGTTTTCTTTAAGTAAAATTTTCTATTTCCAGTATTTAGAGTACTTTCCCTCCAGGTGAGGTTAGAAAATTCCACCCTGTATATGCCCATCGCGTCTGCGGAGTTCCGCTAGCTAATTTAATTTGACCCTGTGTTTAATTTGACTCGATAACGAAAATACGATCTGAAGATCAAGAAACAAGTTCACATTTCTTGGCCTGTTTCCCAAAACATTAAAAAAAACTTAACTCCCCAAATTTTTCAGGAAGGCCGCTCAAAATTCGAGAAACCCTCAGACTACGTCACTTACCTGAACCAACCAGAACTGTCAGTGGGCAAGCTACACGGCTGTCTGGAGAACCTGAGGATATCGCTCACCAACAACCCGCTGTCCTGGATCGAGGAGTTCGGCACTAAGGGCATCGAGAGTCTTCTCACCACGCTCAACCAGTGCTATACCAAGTGAGTTAGATTATTCTATAAATAAGTGAGAGCAAGTTTCTGGAACTTTCAAGAGCAATAATCGCATGTCATAAAGCACGTTCAATTTCATTGCCATTCAAGAATTGCATGCAAGTGTTTACACGCGTGCGATTCCATAAAATGGCATGCAATAATTGAATGCAAGTTTTGCCATTCCATAAAATTGCACGTGACTTACACCGAGGCAATAAAATTGCAAAGCGTTTATTGCATGTAAGTTTTGTATCATTGATTCAAGTATTACCTGTATTTGCGCGGCCAAATATTTCTTTAAATTTTATTGAACATCGTGTTTCGTTCGCACATGTTTGAATGGTAGAAATTTTCATGCCAGAATTGAATGCGATTTTATTGTACGTGCAATTTTATTATATGTTTTGTTTACACCTATACCAGTTTGAACGGCAACTAATTTGCCCGTATCGTGCAACAATATTGTACGTGTTGTTTTAGACGGTGCCAGATATTTGGCCTTCAACTTTATGGTATGCCACAGGCAATAATCTTGTGCCGTGTAAATGGAGGTTTAGAATCTTCAAATTGCCCGAGTCTTTAGGTAAAATTGCCCCAGGTAACTCATAGACCTAGGTTACTCATCAAATTTGCCTGGTTATGTTATCAAATTCCTCCAGGGTGTTTTCATATTACTCCAGACTGCATTATTTCTGTATTTGATGACTTTCGCAAAAAAGCCTTCAGGACGCTGTTACAAATGGGTTGTCAAATCATTACTTTTTTACACAAAAGTATGTTTATTAAATAAAATGATTTTAAGAATTAAAATGTTTTTTGGCCAAATTGTTGATAGATGTGCATGGTACGATTCTGAACTATAAATATAATTTTAAATAGGTAAATTTTCTCAATAAATGTACCGAAGTAAAAATTTTCAGTCCAGTACATTTATTGAGAAACTGTACCTATCTAAATTTATATTTATAGTTCAGAATCGTACCATGCACATCTATCAACAATTTGGCCAAAAAACATGTTAAGAATGTAAAGCATTTTATTTAATAAACAAGCTTTTGTGTAAAAAAGTAATGATTTGACTACCCATTTGTAACAGCTTCCTTCAGTTTATGAACGAAATTATTCTTTAGCTCTAGAATAAGTCATATTCGTTCATGTTATAACTTTTTACTGTCTACTACCTCAAATATGTAGGCCAACAGCTACCTAATGCTTCAAAAGAGAAGTCTTGACTGACTCATCAACGCCCAGCCCAAACCCTTTGACCTAGAAAGCTGAAATTTTGCACAGAGGTTCCCTTTATAATGTAGACAAGGAACAAGGAAGAAATTCCCGGTAACATGTTCCTGGGGGATATTTTCCGACATCCACGCGGGCGAAGCCGCTGGCAAAAGCTAGTGGTTTATAGTTTGACTGATTACCGCTGTACCGCGCCTTAGATATGTGCGCGGCGTGACAGCGGGGGCAGTGCAAGCCGCTCATTCGTTAACGCTCACGGCGTCCCGCGTCCCACCTCGCCGCGTATTCCTTTGCCGCGGTACAGCGGTATCGGTTAAGCTATAGTAAGATGGCTTATGATTATAAAGCATGTTATGCAGATTAGAAAATGTACCAGTTTCTAAATAAAGTTATTTAATTTGCCTCTTATTTCTTGCTGCTAGTGGGAGTGGATTTTATCGGTAAGTTGGATGTGTTCACCCAATAGTAGAACTAGACAAAGAAGGAAAAAAAAAACAACATAATGTTTATTGAACTTTAGTTATTTTAATTAGTGTGTGGAGTGACGAGAATGTATAAAGTAAGAAATGAGTATATAAGAGGAAGTTTGAAAGTGGCGCCAGTGACAGAAAAGTTGAAATGAAATTGTTTGGCTTGGTATGGACATGTGATGAGGGGAGAAGAAACGCATGTGACTTAAAGAATGATGAATTTACATGTTGATGGATGGAGAGGGAGAGAGGAAGGCCAAAGAAAAGATTGATGTGATTGTGTGAGGAATGATATGAAAGAGAAGGGAGTGAATGATAGCGTGACGGTTGACAGGAGAGAATGGAAGAAGAAAACGTGGTGCGCCGACCCCACGTACCATGTGACTAGGGCAGGAAGATGATGATTTAGTTTAAACTAGGCCACTTTTCACGAAAACTAGCCTAAAGCAAAAGGTTAACGCCTGCGCAGGTCATCAGAACAGGAAATCTCGACAGCGGAAAATCGAGTTTTAGCAAAACTCTACTTTATTTCCCTTGCTTAAGACTGAAATTACTTCAACAAAAACATCGAATCTCTCACTAAGAAATGTTTTATTCATTTTTTTTTTTAAATTCCAGCGATTCCCGCTACGACAGAGTCCAATACGAATGCATAAGATGTCTATCAGCGATCCTGAACAACACTGTGGGCATTCGCACTATGTTCGAGTGTCGCGAGGCGTTGCCGGTGTTAGCGCGGAGTCTGAACGCTAGGAAACCGCATTGCGCTCTAGAAGCTGCCAAGGTTAGTACAAAACATCACGACTATAATGTGCACATATTGAAATGAGGGAATCAATGTGTAATTTTATCGAAGGAAAAAATGTTTAAAAAAAAAAAGTTGTACGTAGTGCAAGGCCTTTTTTTAACAGTTGATAGGAAACGTTGCGATTGAGTTATACAGGTAGTAAGTGTAAACAGTGGCAGTATTTTAAGGGGTCATTGTACTCATCATTATGAACAACTTTTACTATGGGACCAAACCTGAAATCGTGAAAAAAAAATCAACTGTTCAGTACATCTATGTTCGCATAATTCGTCAAAATGTAGGGAACAGCAAATTTTTTTTTCGCGATTTCTGGTTTGGTCCCATACTAAAAGTTGTTCATAATGATGAGTACAATGACCCCTTAAAATATTGCCACTGTTTACACTTATACCCTATATACGTGATATTTTTACTTTTAGAAAGCTAATCCGATGTATAATAATTTCACGTAATAAAAAAACGTAGGTAATAGGGGGTTTTAATAAGAAATTTTACAATTATTGTCAAATTTGGTGAAATAATACCAGATTTTTATTTAAAAAAAAACACCTTAATCTCTAGTTTGAGGGTGGTTTCAGCTGACTCGCATGATGTTCCGCTACTTGAATTGCGACATAATCTAGTAATGTTTCTTAGCGGAATTCTTTAAGCGGTTTCCCATCATTATTTTCGCGTTGGAGATACGTTAAGGCCCTTATCAAACATTAACATAATACCTTCTTTACGTTCCAGGTGCTAGCCGCAATATGCCTGATCCCCAACGGCCACGAGAAGGTTCTGGAAGCCATCACGATGGCTGGCGAGTCCAGCAGGAAGCCGCGGCTACTGCCCATCATTGAGGGTCTGGAGACCAAGACCCCTGAGAGTTTGAAGGTAACGTATAAGGCATACTAACGTAATATGCAGGGTTATTTGTAACTCGACGTATTCCTTGGAGGAGCAGTGGTGGCCCAGTGGTAACGGTCGCGACTTACGAGTTGTAGGTCGTAGGTTCGAACCCAGGCAGGCGCTTTACTTTGTGTAAATTATTTCATCACCACTGCTCTCAAAACGGTGAAGGAAAACATCGTGAGGAAACCGGCATGTCCTAGAACCAAAAATTCGAAGACTTGTGACATCTGCCAACCCGCACTGGGCCCGCGTGGTGGGTTACAGCCCACTCCCTCTCACAGAGAGGAGGCCTATGTCCCAGCAGTGGGAACGTTATAGGCTGATTATGTATGTATTCCTTGCAGGACGCCATAGTAGGGTTAAAATGCAACAAATTAATCCACCAAATGTACTACCGAAGTTCAGTAGTTTTTGAGTTTTATAAATAATCTCAAATTTAAATCATTTGAAGCCAATTTAAAAATGATTACGGCGCTACTATGCTGGAATTTAAGCTTTTATCATAGCTGATGCCGTAGCAGATCGTTGTTAATAATTAAAAGTTCAAAAATGCCTAAAACTTTGGCAAAGATAAAAAAAAAATATATAATTTCAGAAAAAACACATTTACGGTTTACAAAAACGATTTTCCAAGTAGAAATAGAATATTCCAGAAAGAAGTGTATCGTTGGTGTATGTACTAATGATAAAAATCATTGTGTCACAAACATCAGCGCCTTCTAAACAATAAAAAAAAAAAACGAAACTTTCAAACGTGCTACGTGGTGAACTTGTCACTAATCAAACATTTTATTTTTCGTAATTTTTGTCATTACTTCATAATTTTTTTTGAAAATTTGTTGCGTTTTATGGCTACTATGACGTGCTGCAAGGAATATGTCGAGTCACCAATAACCCTGTATTATCTTTCTTCAGATCTATTTGAGTAACCATTTTCTTCGTACACTTGGTGCTAAATAAAGTAATGGTAACAGGATATACTGAAGCGTGGTTTAGCTCGGTGTGTAAGTGAAATGACGTTATGGCTGTCTAGTTTGACGCGAGAGAGGTAGAAGACTATCACGCGCACCGGAACTAAACGCGCTTCATTTAAATGTAGATTTATGACAAAATGCTATACTTAAATCAATTTTTAGCTTGGTAAGTTCTTAACATATTTAAATACCTTCGATTTAAAGAAAATTTTACTGCACAATGAAGAAGTGTTTACTTATATTCGTATAAAACAGTAAATAGACGGTGCTACTTTGGATTTTTTTTCTCTGTCGAAAAAAAAATCAAGTGGTCTTGTTTTGGTTTTAGGACAACAGTAGACAATATAGTCAAATAACACATATGGGAAATCCAAATGATTTAAACATGTACATTTGGTTTTATAGGAAATTTTAAAAACACAAATTTATCTATATATCCCCTTAAATGCAATAGTAACTTCTCGCATTCAATACAGTAACTGTTTCGGGTGACAAGGATAGAAAGTTCCTTCATCAAAAACTTCTAAAATGTGTAGCTTCTCCTGGTTTTCACCTTCAATCCCTCAAGAAATAAATTTCATACGATTATGCCCTCTATTTTTAACCTATTAAGACTCAAAATCCCTTACTACTATTCCAGACAGGCTGCATGCAACTGATGAACGCTATCATAACGGAACCTGAGGAGTTGGAGTTCAGATTACATCTCCGCAGCGAGTTTATGAGAACTGGACTCTATGATTGGATAGGTAAGGTTTAATTAGCTTTATATACAAAAAAACAAATGCAGTAGCTTTAGTTCATCTCGAGTCATTGATTCCCTTTGATTGAATTGTTGAGTAATTAGTTCCATGTTCATTCATAGCAGATTTACTTGGTTAGGAGGTCACTTTAATAGCTCATTGATTTGTTTACTGGATTTTCAACGCCCTGTTTAGGGCCGAGAGTTCAAAATCCAACAGTGTGTTTTTTCGACGCACTGGAATGCACTGTTGTTGTTAAGTTGGATTCTCAACGCTCGGCTCAACAACGAGAGTTGAAAATCCCGCCGCGATGTTTTTACGAACGTCGGCTTTCATGAAAAGAGGCTCGAGTAGGCGATTATTGAGAAGACTTTCTTGCCTTTTAAGGTCACACAGTCTGGAAAATCAATCAATCAATCTGCCTAGCCTTTTTCCAATTGGGGTCGGCTTGCAGTCTAACCGGATGCAGCTGAATACCAGTATTTTACATGGAGCGACTGCCTATCTGACCACCACAACCCAGTAACTGGGTTATGGATTATATGGTTATGATATTACGATACCCCTTGATAAGACTGGTTGTCAGACTTTCGGGCTTTTGACGACCCGTAACGACTGTCAAAGATCCTCAAATGACAAAGTCAGGAAAATGAGCCATTGAATTTCGTTATATTATGTAACAAAGCCGAATTTGTCATGCTATAAGTTACTTCATATAGGGGCTTGTAGCTAAGAAATAACAGCCGCTCGGGTCGATCGATCAGGTTAAGCTACGCTTGCCGAGTTCGGTCCGTGAATGGGGGACCCTCTTTACATATCAAGACTCCTCCGTGCCTTGGAAAGCACGTTAAGCCGTTGGTCCCGGCTGTCATTCGTGGATCTTTGATAGTCGTTACGGGTCGTCAGAAGCTTGAAAGTCTGACAACCAGTCAAGGGGTATCGTATTACCCAGTAATTGGGTTGTGGAGGTCAGATAGTCAGTCGCTCCATGTAAAATACTGGTACTCAGTAGATGATGATATTGTTATGATAAAGATTTATTTAATAGTGTTGCTTTTTTACAGATGAGCTCCGCGCAGGCGCGGAAGGGGCGCGGCAGATTCAGATGAATGTCTTCGATACACACGCTGCAGCCGACCAGGATGAGTTCCTTGCTAAGTTTGATGATGTCAGGTTAGTCAAACCCTCAAAGAGATGTCAGCAGTGACGGGGTCCGATAGGGCCGATGCCGCCGGGGTCGCGGGTAGTTCGAAAGAGATACCGTGGCCCTGGCGCAGGCAACTGAAGGAACACGGGTGGGTTTTAGTCAGTGAAAGTCTGACACGCCCTCCCGCTCCGCCCAGAGCGGGAGAAGTCATTTGATGATGTCCCATCCACAAAAATACCCAGACAGGCTCTTTACTATGTGTAAATAATTTGATCACCACTGTTCTCAAAACGGTAAAGGAAAAAATCTCCGAAAAAAAGTCAGCTGTTCCCTACATTTTGACGAGTAAACCCCCGTACGCACGGGCGTAATAAAATCGCGGCGGGATTTTGTAGCGCACTGGATTTTCAACTCTCGTTGTTGAGCCGAGCGTTGAGAATCCAACTTAACAATAACAGAGTACATTCTAGTGCGTCGAAAAAACACACTGTTGGATTTTGCACTCTCGGCGCTAAGCAGAGCGTTGAAAATCCAGTGCGCTATAAAATCCCGCCGCGATTTTATTACGCCCGTGCGAACATAAATGTAGGGAACAGCTGGTTTTTTCGCGATTTCAGGTTTGGTCCCACAGTAAAAGTTTTTCAAAATTATGAGTACAATGACCCCTTAAGAGGTTTGGCGTTATTTTTAAGTTACATCTTGTATAAAAAATAAGTAGTGATATCCAGTCGAGAAACTAAACAAATCTATTTCAGAGATCTTACTATGACGTGTTAATACCATCATGATTCCGTTGGGAAATAAAAAGGATGGTGATATCGGTCGTATATAGCTCCGTCTCTCTCTTACACTGGAACAATGATGGCTTTAACACGTCTTAAAATGCTTAGAACTCTGTTCCTCCTCAGTTTAGTTTTTTTCTTCAGGTATTCATTAAATTAATCAATTTTCTTTATATTTTCAGAGTGGACTTCCACGACGTAAACGAATGCTTTGAGCTGGTCAAGAACTTAGTTATGGACACTCCGGCTGAACCGTACTTACTATCAATATTACAACATTTACTGTTCATCAGAGATGATGAGTTGATCAGGTGAGAAACATCAGTATTGTATACTACATGTCGTTTTGCATCCTCGTCAAATTTCAGGATGTGATACAGAACATCAAACCGAACAACTTTCTCCATAGGACCAACATCGTAATCACGAAAAAAATTTCATCTGTCCCATAGAAAAGTTCAATACCTACTCGACGCAAATGTATAGGTACGGCTGATTATTTTTTCGCGATTACGATGTTGGTGCCATGGAAAAAGTTGTTCGGTTTGATGGTCTATACCACACCCTTAAATTTGACGAGGATGCAAAACGACACGTTGTAAAAGTTAGTGAATTAAGCCTAAAGTTAGTGAAACTAGATTCAAGTTAATGACGTAAGGTTTTAAGTTCGTAAACGAATGCATAAAAAACATCCTAAGATTCATAGATCCTCTCTAGATCCTCGCCCGTTTCACTTACATATACAGCTCCATGTGACAGATAACCGCCCGGGTTACAATACGCGCCACGAAACATGAGACTTGACCGCGCCTCCCGCGCACTTACCGCCGCCCCGATGACGCCCTGTCCCTTCCCGCGCTCAGACCTCGTACCGCTAAAGAGACCTAAAATCGTCTACTGCGCAAGTCAAACCACGTGGTGTGTCAAGTCTCATCTTTAGTGGCACGTATTGTACAGTCAGCGTTAATAACATCGGGACGAACAGACTGTTCAAAATGATCTAAACAACTATGAAAATGAAATATTAACTCAATGATACAAGGAATTGTGACACATTTATTAAAGCTTTAAAAACATAACCTAAAAATAACAAAATTATATACTAACATAACTAAAATTATTAAAAAACTATAATATGGCGTCGAAAAATTCCTCCGCATCGTTGTCGACTGGTAAAGTACCCAAGAGACTGGCGGCATTGCCACGTTGTATGGCAATGCTAAGCCTCTGGCCAAGGTGGCCAGCCCTTGGGTCACGGGAAGTGTCAACCAGCCGCTTGGAGATTTCCTTGAATAAACCATGAGCACTCGGGCCCCACGGCCCAAGGGTTTCAACCCCAAACGGCTCGTAAGAAAGGAAGGAATGTTTCAGTACATGACAACTGTCATTCTGACAAGTACTCTATCCAGTTGAGATAAAGTTTAATATTTCTTAGTTGTTGAAGTAATTTTCAACTGTTTGTCCCGATATTTTTGACGCTGTCTTTACAGTAATATCGCTTTTTTATTTTTTTTTTCTGTTTCAATGAATAAGTGTCGGTTTCAGGCCAGCGTACTACAAGCTAGTTGAAGAATGTATAACACAGATAGTGCTTCACAAGAACGGGTATGACCCGGACTTCAGAGCGACGCAGAGGTTCAATATAGATGTGCAGCCGCTTATTGATGGTCTTATAGGTACGTTTATTATGATAGTTTTACGATTTTACACTACGGGCAGGCCAGGCGTACTCCGCATTTTAGGTATGAAGCTACAAGTACGCGGTGGGCTAGACTTGTCGGGCTAATTAGTTTGATACTCACTCACGCGCCGCGTCGTAAAAGAAGACAACCCTAATGAGTCTGAAGGTATAAGAGTTACGCGATAGAATGAGAGGCATCTTCTACGTGAATATAACTGTAGGTAATTAACGCTGTGCGACCTGAATTGCGCTTTATTGTGTCGTAGCAAGAGTCGCTTTTTATTTAAATGATTTTTCGGAGAGAATCTTCTGCACTTGTACTATTATGTATTCTGTGCTACGGCCGACGAGTCTGAACACAGATTCTCAGTGCTTTCACACATACTCGCCTCATGTCACCATTTGGTTCCTAAAAAATGTTACTGCGCAGCCTTCTGCGTGAAGTTTGGACTCGCCAAGGTACGTCGGCCGTATTGTAGATTCAAGAATAGTCGAAAAAAAAAACAGAAAATTATGGAGTAAAAAATTCATTGATCAATTGAAAATTAACTTAAATAGTACACAAATAGAGTTGAAAATAGCATAAGCGAATACAATCTTCAGTATTATTTCAATTGTGATTTAGGTCATTATTCAATTTGTAATATCTAAATGCCCTACCACAGGTGGTACGGCGGATTTACGCGGCTTAAATCTCTATTATAACTTTTAAATAAGGGCTAATATCGGGTGTACCACGTGAGGTACGCTGCATTAGCGGTGAAAATATTGTTCGAGAATTTTCTGCTCAGTGTGAGATGACCGTTAGGCGTATACAAAAATATGCTGAATTTAAAATTTCTGTTTAAAACCATAGATTACTAAAGATAGATTTTGCGGAGAGACACTCCGCAAAATCATTTAACTCTTAAAATGTCGATTGTACACCATGTGTACAGATAACAATAGAATTTCAATTGTGTCTGCTAATTGGCGCGCGACGGGTTAAATAAAAAGCGACTTGCTACGACACAATAAAGTGCAATTCAGATCGCACAACGCTTCATACACCTATAAGTTATATTCACCTATAAGTTGTCTCTCTTTCTATCGCATAACTCTTATACCTTCTGACTCGTTAGGGTCGTCTTCTTTTACGACGCGGCGCGTGAGTGAGTATCGAACTAACATGCGAGCCGGTCGGTGCGCGGCAGCCCACACTGAATTGACCCATTGAGATGAGCCCACCGCGTACTTGTAGCTTCATACCTAAACTGCGGAGTGTCCCATCTGTATTAATCTGTGTTAAAACTGACATTTCATTTTAATCATAATAACTTAAACATGGAAACAAAGAAAAATGTTTTATTGTCACAGAAAACAATACTAAAACTAAAATAAACTAAAAATCTAAACTAAATAAACTTAAATTCGTGACAAAAGATCGTTCTTTTTAGTTTGTTTTGTTCGTTTTTTGTCTTTTTTTTACTTATATAGCCCAAAAGTAGCTCCATCCTTATTTATTTTTTAAACACACAAATGTACGGAGGCGTGAGATGTGAGATGGATGTGTGGAGTGACAAGAATGGATAAAGTGAGAAATGAGTATATAAGAGGAAGTTTGAAAGTGGCGCCAGTGACAGAAAAGTTGAAAGGAAATCGTTTGTCTTGGTATGGGCATGTAATGAGGAGAGACGAAACGCATGTGACTAAAAGAGTGATGAATATAGATGTTGATGGATGGAGAGGCAGAGGAAGGCCAAAGAAAAGATGGATGGATTGTGTGAGGAATGATATGAAAGAGAAGGGAGTGAATGATAGCGTGACGGTTGACAGGGGAGAATGGAAGAAGAAAACGTGTTGCGCCGACCCCAAGTAATATGGGATAAGGGCAGGAAGATGATGAAATGTACGGAGGCGGACTTAATACTATTGGCATCTACTACCAGTCAACCTTTGGGTGATCCTCCTGAATCACAACCATTAAAAACCTTTTAAAATCCAGAAAAGTCGCGCGCTGAAGAAGAAAAGAAAGTCGAAGAATTAAAAACGAAACTAGAAGCGGCCATCGCGGCGAGGCAAGAAGCGGAAGCAAGGGCGGACCATCTAGAGGAAAGGTTGAAGAGTTCTGCATCACACACGGGGCCCGGTGGCGTCACGCACGGGAATATCGCTGCTATTGCTAAGGTGAGAAGGACTGTAATACTGTAGCAAATTAGATAGTATCATAATTGATCCAGAAATCGATACAGACAAACTGTGTGCCCATAATTCGTTTTATAATTAATGAAATAAATCTACCCGTGCAACCTTAAGGCGAAAGCGCCAGGGTAGCCCGCGAAATTAAAAATTTATTACGTTTTTGCAATTTGCAAGTCAGTATTAGGTTGTATGTTGATATAATTAAGATTCGCGGCCGTATCAAATATTCATTTATAGAATAAAAATCATCAATTCAACTCTCCTAAGTTCATATTACCCTATTGAGTGACTATTTCATGAAATCATGAGATTTGAGGTCAATTCTAACTAAGTAAGTAATTATATAATTTATTCTCTCTTCACAAAGCTGACTTAAAGTTAGTGCGTACAAAAAATGTCTCAGCTGTATTCCACCTTAGTGAGAGACCTGTGTTATAGGTCACCAGGCCCCCTTACACGGCTAGAATTAGCTTTTACAGAGATACCGTGTAAGAGTCGGAAGTTAAACAATATGCATAACAAAAATAAAAGCTAAATAACTTATGGAGTTGTATTGCCGATTCTAATGATTATAATTCTGTAAAGCCATATTATTTACTGCCGCGAATTATATTTTAATCAACAGACAACCTGACACTAACCTGCAAATTGCAAAAAAACATAAGAAAATTTGAATTTCGCGGGCTACCTTAGCGCATCCTCCTTATAGTTTAGTCTTTTTATTTTTTCATTGTTTGTCTTATTGCATAAGTTTTCAATAGTATTTATTCCCGGGAGAGGGCACTGGCTCTTGTAAGACAGGTTAATCACCTAGCACAAGCGTCAGGGACACTATTTGTAATTCACTTTCTTATGTAATAAAGATTATTATTATTATAGAACATGGAAGTACAGTTTCTAATATTAAATCGCTAGATTTGCCCTCACCGTACTTATTCACAGGAAAAAGTGTCCATACTGTGAAGAGTGAGCTCACACATTATTAAACAGCATTTCCATGATAATCAAGTGAAGTCACGTAATTGCGCTTTAGAGGTGTCAAAACGAAACAGAAATACAACAGTCTTTTGACGCGGTAGGGCGAATCTAACGATTTAAATCTTTGCCGCTGTCGTCATTTTCATGACAGCCGTTGAGTGCGGCCACCACTCTTCAAGGAAACCGTAGCTTCAGACCGACTCGTATGCCGTGACGGCAAACGGCATGACGCTCTCTTATGCCCGCCCCCTCATGCTCCCTCCATCGCCGCTTATTTCGAAGTTTTACATCTACCGGGCGTCCCGTGACGGCCTAATGTTATTTTGTTTTTTTTTTTTTTTTTACTTTTTGATCGAAACGCACCTGTGAAGTTTCGCGAACTAGTTAAAAATCCATTGTTTGTTAAATATTTGCTAGCGAAACTTCACAGACAGCATGGCGTCATGAAATGTCATAAATTATTGATATAATCTGCTGGGACACAGGCCTCTCACCACGCGGACACAGTGCGGGTTGGTAGATGTCACATGTCTTCGAATTTTTGGTTCTAGGACGTGCCGGTTTCCTCACGATGTTTTCCTTCACTGTTTTGACAGCAGTGGTGATGAAATTATTTACACAAAGTAAAGCGCTTGTCAGGGTTCGAACCTACGACCTTTTTTTTTTAAATCTTTATTTATTTAGAGGCTTTTACCTTTCAAAGGTATGTCAGCCTCATCATATCCTAATCTAACTAATTCATTCTCCTGCCCTTATCCCAATCTATTTGGGGTCGGCGCAACATGTCCTTTTTTTCCATACTTCTCTATTATTCGTCATCTCGGTAGTCACCTCCTTTCTAGCCATGTCATCTTTCACACAGTCCATCCATCGTTTCTTTGGTCTTCCCCTACTCTTATAGCCATCGACATTCATACTCAAAACTTTCCTCACGACATTTTCCTCACTAATCCATTTAATTCCTTTTCCTCACTAAAACATTCAATTAATCTAACTAATTATTACCCGTAATTATAATAATATTATGAGTACAAATATATTATTGCGTTAGCGAAGGAGATAGTGATGCAGCAAGCATTTCATAAATCAGTTTCGCTTCTCCCGAATTAGGTGTAGATAATATTCTAATGAAAGCCCCAACATCATACATATTAACTTTTAACTCCCGCATCACTATCTCCCTCTCTCTTGTTCTTTTCACATTCCACCAGCAAATGTTGAACATCAATCAATCTGCCTAGCCTTTTCCCAACTATGTTGGGGTCGGCTTCCAGTCTAACCGGATGCAGCTGAATACCATTATTTTACATGGAGCGACTGCCAATCTGACCTCCACAACCCAGTAACTGGGTAATACGACACCCCTTGGTAAGACTGGTTGTCAGACTTTCGGCCTTCTGACGACCCGTAACGACTGTCAAAGATCCACGAATGACAGCCGGGACCAACGGATTAACGTGCTTTCCGAGGCACGGAGGAGTCTCGGTATGTAAAGATGGTCACCCATCCACTGACCAACCCCGGCAAGCGTAGCTTAACCTGATGGATCGACCCGTGCGGCTGTTATTGCTTAGCCACGAGCTCCTTCACCACGGCAAATATTGAACATCTTCGACTTTATTCATTAGGTATCCAAATTTCCTTGATGGAAAGTGACCAGAACGCAATCTATGTGCCATAACAACATACGGCCTCTTTGTATGAATTACACCTACCTACCTAACCTACGACCTACAACTCGTAAGTCAAGGTCATTACCATTGATCTCATTATTGATATGACATTTACAATTTTTTACCGACAAAATTCGTTCTGAAGTCGGTGTATATGTTTTTTCCGTAGGCGGTACTTTTCAAGTGTTATTTTGTTTACAGGCGATAGGCAGTCCTGGTGGGCCCCCACCGCCTCCCCCGCCTCCCATGCCCGGAGGTCAGTACTGTCACACATTCTACATACAAAACAATAATTAATTTGTAATGGAATCCGTTGTATCACATTAATTGATACCTCGTTTTTAGTACAACATGATCCTGGACCCCTGTTGAAATTATTCGTCGGTTATTAAAAAAAAGACACAGATTTAGAGTAGGTTAGATACCACAAGGCATCCGACCAAGCGAGGTCATGTTTGTGCTATGCACAAACTTGACGCGTTACTACTTTAGTTTGTGTTCGACCGCGCCAGTGGCGAGTTGTGTCGTCGACGATATAAAAAAAAGTCTGTTAGCTCACTGACGCTTAACGATTGATACGATTCTGTTAACTTTGAGCACATCACTAAATGGCTGGGGTGAAGTTTTGGTACGTATAAAAAAGATGACACGCTCGGTTTTCATACTATCTAATGAACATGCGGTATCTAGCATACTCTAAATCTGTGACAAAAAAGCAATACCTAAGCGGTCAGAGTGTAAGGAAAAGCTACTTTTTTAGGGTTCCGTACCTCAAAAGGAAAAAATGGAACCCTTATTGGATCACTCATGTGTCTGTCTGTCCGTCACAGCCAATTTGCTCCGAATCTATTGGACCGATTATGTTAGGGACACATATAATCTTCTGTGACCCAAACACGGACAAGTAAAGTAAATAAATGAATTTTGAATATGGGGGCCACTTTTGGGGCGCAAATAAGAAAATTTAAAAAAAGTTTTGCATACTATACCGTGTGACATATCAAATGAAAGGGCTTACTATGAGGGTCTCAAATATACTTTTTTTTTTATAATTTTAAAATATTTTTTTTTAAAGTTGGTTGGTTAGTTGGTTTCAATTAATGTGATAAGATAACTTTATCGTCACTCTCTATATTTGTTTAACGAAAAGTCTATCAAAGTCAAATAAACATTGATTTACATATTATATATTAATACATGTAATTATATTATGTATAGATTTATCAATTCACTTTTAATTCTTAACTTAAACCACCATGAATGCTCTCTCTTGCACACGCATGTCACTATATCTATCTCTTTCTGGTGTGGTTCATAGGGGCCGGCCCGCCGCCGCCTCCACCAATGCCGATGCAAGGTTTGTAACCAATATCTTACTAAACATTTTAGAACAATAATTGGGCAATATTTGTATAGATCGTGGCCGTTGGAATCTATAGTAAATAATAATGCTGAAGAGCTTCTTTTTTTGTTTGCTGAACGTGCTAATCTCTGGAACTACCAGTCAGATTTGAAAAATTCTTTTTGCATTTGAGAGCCCAATTGTTGAGGAAGGCTGTAGGCTATTTATGATCACGCTAGCAACCTTAGGAGCCGAGCAAAAAGAAAAAAACAAAACAGGAAGAACGCTAAGCGAAAATGAAATATTGGGGAAATGCGGGTTAGTAGATTTTGGCATAACTGGGACCAATTAGGGTAATTGATTCTACCTAATTTTAAGAAGTATAGTAATAGTAAATGAACAAAATATCATAAATTTCAGTCAAGTTAAATTAAGACAACAAGTGCATGTATTTCACTCACACAGTCGGGCAAAAATATGTACACACTTAGTTAAATTCAACAACGATTTTCGCCTAAAGTATTGATTAAAGTGAAAAGTGTTGTGCATAAGTAACATTTTTAATTCACACACATTTCAAAAGTGTCTATTACCTTAACCTTTGGCACTTTTGAAAGACAAAATATGTGTAAAAAATTTACTTTAATTAGGCCTTTCTGATAGGAATGATGCCTGGGTAAAAAATAATATATTTAGTCCGTCAGCCAGATAATAAAAAAATATTAGGCACGTATTTTTTGCTTTATCATTTTAATAAAAAAAATACTTAGATAAATCGCATGGAAGTTGGGGAGTGGGGGCTCACTACGTCACAACTCAATACTCAATATATTTATTGCTTCTACATTTGAAATTAGGTGGTAGGTTTTACAAAAAATATGATCATTGTGGACCCTGTCAACTACGTATAAAATCTAGCAAGGCATGACGTCAATCCACATTTTAACTCAAAAAAAAAAAAGAAAATATGGTTTATTCCCGAAATTCCCTTTGGCAATCCCCTACAATAGGGTTTTATGAACTTTTTGTCTACAAATCCCCATTGATATCTAGCTAGATCAAAAGATGATCCGCGACAATAAGAAATATGTATTTATATAGTTTTAATCTTAAAAATCATCAATACATCTATCTAAGTTAGATTTCCCCCGGATTGGTCTGATTTCGGAAATCAGATGAATCCGGGGCAAATCTAACTAGAGACGTTTTTTATGGTTACAATTATGAAAATACATACTTATTATTGTCGCGAATCATATTTTGATCAAGATATCAATGGGGATTTGTGGACAAAATGTTAATAAAGGGAAAGGGAAGGGAGGGAGGGAAACCGGGAGAGAAGGGAAGGGGATTTCGGGAATGAGCCGAGAAAATACCGTGTCAAATATTTTTAATAATTTAAATGACTCACAAAAAAAAAAAAAATTGTCATCACTCCTATTGATATAAATTATTTTAGTTTAACTAACAATTGCAATTGAAAAGCGCATATCAAAATTATAAAGCTATATTCTCTGAGTATTTCATCTAATATCGCTTCTGAATTTTTCTAAGTGTATACCTACATATGTTTGCCCTCTGTAAACGCATGCATCTGAATAATTTTCAACTTTCAACCAAAAAGTCTGCATTAATTACAATTTTATGTTGCGCATGGGCAACTAATTGCGCAATTCTTATAAATTTGTACACAATCTAGGAATAGCTCGGTGTTGCTGAGACGTCGTATTGATCACAATTAATATAATAATAAAATATATAATAATAATAATCTTTATACATAAGGAAGTGATTACGAATTGTATGAAGATTTTTTTTTGGATTGTGTGGGATTGTGTGAATTGCGCAATAAATTACCTGTGTACGTGTAATATAAGGTTTTCTATGCATGCCACTATCTGACGCGCATGTCGCCACGCAATAACACAGGCAGGTGTGTTTCTAGATGTCTCGAACGCACCGCCACCACCGCCCATGCCTGCAGGTATGTGTGACGTATATCAACGTTAACACGTAGTTAAAACGTAGTACTTACTTGTGTTTGTTTATTAATGGTTTGTGGGTGTCGGGTTAATAATAGTAGATTATTCACCAAGGGGATAAAGCCGTGTCTTATGTCGCTGGCGCTTGAAAATTTAAATTTCGCGGGCTACCATATTTCGTGCAGATTCGTCGAACGAATGAAATCTAACGACTCTGCACGAAATCTAACTTAGAGAGATGTATTGAAGATTTTTATGGTTAAAATTATGTAAATATATGTATTTACATAATTTTAACCATAAAAATCTTAAAAAAAAAAAAAAAAAAAAAAAAAATATGATAATAAATAAATAAAAAAAAATAAAAAAAAATAAATATGATATGCGGCAATAACACATATGTGTTTTATTGCCGCATATCATATTTTGATCAAGATACAACCTGACACGGATCTGCGAATTGCATAAAACGCAAGAAAATTTGAATTTCGCGGGCTACCACAGGGCATCCTCCGGACGCTGTTACAAACGGGTAGTCAAATCATTACTTTTTTACACAAAAGTATGTTTATTAAATAAAATGCTTTGCATTCTTAAAATGTTTTTTGACCGAATTGTTGATAGATGTGCGTGGTACGATTCTGAATATACGAATCTGAAATATAATAATTTTAGATTTTCTCAATAAATGTACGGAAGTAAAAATGTTCACTTCGGTACATTTATTCAGAAACTGTAGGTACCTATCTGAAATTATATTTATAGTTCAGAATCGTACCTTGCACGTTTATCAACAATTCGGCCAAAAAACATTTTAAAAAGTAAACATTTTTTTGTGTAAAAAAGTAATGATTTGACTACCCATTTGGAACAGCCTACGAAACTCAAATTTTCTTGCGTTTTTGTAATTTGCAATGCAGTGTAAGGTTGTATCTTGATCAAAATATGATTCGCGACAATAAAAAATACGTATTTACATGATTTTAATCATAAAAATCATTAATATATCTCAAAGTTAGATTTCCCGAAGAAATCCACAGCGCAATCACCTTAATATTAAAATAGTATTTTTTTTTATGGAAGTGGCACACTGACACCAATTCGATTGAAACTAATGAAATCTAAGCTTTATATTGTGTGACGTACTTACAGTTACATTTTTCTACATTAACCCGATTCTACATGTACGGTCAGCAACAGAAGTCGGTTAACTCTGCTACTTTTTGACATCATCTAAATTAACACAACATGATTCGATAAACTGCTTTTTTTTTCGTTAACTGTTAAGAGTTAGTTCTCAAAAGTACTTTTGTTCCGATTTGAATTAAATATTTCGCTTAATAATTAAGATTAAAAAACTACAAGTGTTAATCGACTTTTGATGCTGACTGTACTTTGCTGTCCATCAATGCCACGGTCCGTACCCCACAGGGGATGGCCTTAGCGAGTGGGCGCTAAGTTTTTAAGTTCTATGCTCTGGCTGGAGGCCTGAATTTATTAAGGAAGCAAGCACAAGCAACACCGGTTTAGCAGCTGACAACCTCCTAGGAGGACTTGCGAGAGGCCATTAAAAAAAAAATACATTTCTAGTGTGCGCGACTGACACTTGTTTTGGAAATGTCACTTTACGTTACAAGATATAAAGCTCACATTTCAATATTTTATTTTGAAGATAGTGTTGTGTTGTCTCGGTGTGTGACGGCAATATTAACATGTTTGTAAATATCTAGGCTATGTGAATAAATACCGGAAACATGTCAAACCTACGGTGAAGTCCAGAGGGAAGATATTTTGTATGTGTTGCTTTAAAAAATCCTTTGAATTATCGAGTAGTTTTAGTGGTACGCACGGCTACAGATCAAGCTATAAGTTTCCAGTATAAGCTGATCTCGCATTGTATAGGATTTCCTTACAATGAGAGGTCAGTGTACACTGGAAATGTCTAGCTTTGATGTGTAGCCGTGTGTACTTACAAATAATCATTTATTTGGTGTTGATTTCAATTGTATTGTTTTGTTTTGTGGGTCTGGGTAGTATTAACATTGGTGTTGTTTGTAGATTGTAAACGGACTCCATTATGGCAGAAATGTTTAGAAACCGTACTAATATCTTTCATTCCAGTTTAGGTAACAGGGTCAAATTAGATTAGCTAGCGAAACTCCGCAGACGTGATGGTATTGATAATTCTAAACATGATAAAACAAAAAAAAAAAATTGATGATGTTTTGTTTATGGGGTCATCAAAAGCCGTTGTAGTTAGTAGTAGTACCTACTTACTTACTTAAAATATCAGTTTAAAAATCAGTTTTTTTTTTTGTGCAGACTTCACAGCCGTGATGGAGACCCAAAAATAATATCATTAAATCTTTATTATTTTCTTTTTATCGTGTTTAAATATCGATACGTATCATGTCTGCACAGTTTCGCTAGCTAATTTAATTTGACCCTGTATAAAACAAGCGACAAAACCTCATTGTGATATTACTTAGTACCAATTTTGTTTGATGATGATGGCAGAGCCATTAAGTAGCTAATCATATTAAAGCGACTAGTGCTGCCAACTAGCGCCACCATTGAGAAAAAAAATAATAAAAAAATTCCACCTCATCTGACTAAAAAATGTGAGCGTCGGAAATTTCAAAATGTTCCATATCTCCAGATTTATTGTTTTTTTCTCAATGGTGGCGCTGGTTGGCAGCACTACTCGTCTTAAGGGGACTACAGTAGTGCTATTCTGTAAACATCTCACCGTGATAACTCAGGTGAAGTGAGCGTGAAGTGAGCCGCCATTCCACCTGATGCTAGGGGTTGACACTATTGACAGCTCACTTTAAGATCACTTCACTCATGTTTTCACGGTGAGATATTTACAGAATAGCACTACAGGACCTAAAGCGCGGTCACTGTCGGACTACACAGAAAACAAAGAGAAGCGTGATGTCATAACCCTGGTAATTTATTGCAAAATATGAAGCAATTAACTATTTACAAAAAATAAACTGATTGAACTAAAAAAATTAAAAAAAACTTATGTAATATGTTGCTTGTAGAATAATCTGACAAAAAATCAGAATGATTGCATGTATATTAGTATGGTTTTTAATCGTTAAAAGAAATTTTAGAAGTATCTTCGTGATGTTTTTCTGTCGTATCAAATTAGTTGTATTATTATATGTTTTCAACACACTATCTAACTACAGTCTGATTGTTAATTCGACGGAATTCTGACAGCTGTAATTTTTTGACACGTCAGATATCATAAACCTTTTCTGTCTTGTCCTTTTTATGAATTATATAAATGACAAGAATTTTTTGGATATAAAATAACAAAAAATATGAAAGAGAATGAGATCAAGTAAACTATATGACAATGCAAATAGTGTTTGTTCTGTGCATTCAATGCACACTAACTAAAATATTAATTGTATATGGCTAAATGGTTAAAAAGAGTAAAACACATTTTTTTAAATTTAAATATTTATTTAGGTATCACCAGCTAAAGCACTAGGAAGTGGTGAAGGGCGGGCGTTTTGTGGGGACTGTCTATGTAATTTTGACGTTCAGAAAGTGCTGATTGTCATCCTAATTTCAATAAATGACTTGATTTGATTTGATTTTGATCTATCGTTGTCTGTCTGTAGTTACAAGAAGCGTAGATTTTACAAACAGAAAGGTAATCCTAAAAAGGTTTGTAACCTATGGATTAGTGGACAGGGATTCCTGTGAAAGAATAATAATTACCTTACTAATTATTGTAACTTCAATAATTTGATAATACAAAATCTGATTACCATTTTAAAATTATCAGTCAATTTTTAAATTTAAGTTTTTCTAATTGCAACATTAAATTCAAGAAAGATTTTTTTTTAATTTCGCTTAAATGCATTCCGTTTTTAGTAGGACCGTTTTATTGTTGGCAACACTTCTGAAATGTCAGAATTCCGTCGAATTAAAAATCTGAAGAATATCATATATTTTTCTGATTTTATTTACTGCAGTAGATCATTTACTTTTAGGCATTATAAAACTTGCGTTTAGGTCCGTAGTGTTATTCTGTATAAATCTCACCGTGAAAACTTGGGCGAAGTGAGCGTGAAGTGAGGTATCTATAGTGGCAATCCCTAGTGAGGTGCAATGACAGCTCACTTCACCTACGTTTTCACGGTGAGATTCTTACAGAATAGCATTACTGTAGTCCCCTTAAGGACGCTGTTACGAATGGGTAGTCAAATCATTACTTTTTTACACAAAAGTATGTTTATTAATTATAATGCTTTGCATTCTTAAAATATTTTTCGGTGGGATCGTTGTTAGATGTGCAAGGTACGATTCTGAACTATAAATATAATTTTAGATAGGAACAGTTTCTCAATAAATGTACCGAAGTGAAAATTTTTACTTCGGTACATGTATTGAGAAAATGTACCTATCTAAAATTATATCTATGTGTATAGTTCAGAAATGAATATCTAATAATTTTTTGGCCGAATTGTTATTCGGCCAAAAAATATTTCAAGAATGCAAACCATTATATTTAATAAACATACTTTTGTGTAAAAAAGTAATGATTTGACTACCCATTTGTAACAGCGTCCTTTATAAATTCATAATAATTATGTTGTTAACGAGTTCTATTGTCGTTTCAAAAGTATGTAAATGTGTGACCATTTGGTTTGGTAGGACATGGTCCTATTGGTCGCCTTCGCATTTGGCGTTGATTGACGTCGCGTAGACTTTGCGTTAAGGGGGATGGGCTGTGGTGGTAATTAATTTTTTTTTTTGGGTTTTTTTGTAATTCGCAGGTCCGTGTCAAGTTGTACTTATTTTGATAAAAAATATGCGGCAATAAAACTTATGTATTTATATAATTTTAACCATGAAAATCATAAACACATCTCTCTAAGTTAGACTTCGTGCAGATTCGTCGAACAAACAAAATCTAACGACTCTGCACGAAATCTAACTTAGAGAGATGTATTGATGATTTTTATGGTTAAAATTATGTAAATACTTAAGATTTATTGCCGCGTATCATATTTTGATCAAGATACAACCTGACACGGACCTGCAAATTGCATAAAACCGCAAGAAAATTTGAATTTCGCGGGCTACTACAGCGCATGCCCCTTAATTTCGCGTAGACATGATTGTATAATATCGAACGCAACGTCACATAATTATGCGCATTGTACGCTTATGCTAGATGCGAAGGGTACCATACTCTATTCTCAATCCATCATTTTCAAAATCAAAATAAATTCGTGCTGATATTTTATTCGTACCCTTAGCAGGAGGAGGTCCCCCACCGCCACCGCCTCCCCCAATGCCGGGTGGCCCCCGCGGTCCCCCGCCGCCCCCCATGCCCGGCATGGGCGGGGGCCCGCCACCCCCGCCACCTATGATGGGGGGCCCGAGACCACCGCCACCCCCTGGAGGATTCATGATGCCGAGAATGGTGAGATTTACTTGTTATTTACTATAAAGTGAAACTTTATTATGGTCTAAGCATGCAGATATATTCATTCGTCGCTGTCATTCTAAAAAGTTATAAGTATGTAAACTATTGTAACAATACGTCCTTTTGTATTTTTTTTTTTTGGAATAATACTAATCGTACGAAATTTTGAAGGCCTTTACGACGTATTGACTTAAAACTTCTAGTTATAAAAGCATTTTGATGTCAGTAAACTACTGAAATAAAAATATTTTTTTGTATTATTTAAAACTATATTTTTCAAAAAAATAATAGTGGTAAAAAATTTTTTATTCTAAACTCACGGACTAGAAAAAAGGACTCCGCGTCATGCATATCGAAAGTGAAGCACAGTAAGTATGCCGGGACCGTTTGTACAAACATGCGCCTCACGCACATATTTACATCATAGTATGCCGACCGGCCGCCATTACGTGACACGACGGCGTCTTTGTCAAATCACGCACACATAGATCGGTATTGTGCTTCAGTTTCGATACGCGTGGAGCGCAGTCCTCTTTTTTCTAGTCGGTGTCTAAACTATTAGAAATTCAAAATTAGTCATCAAAATTTTACATTATATAATATATAAAGTGTATCTATTTACACACGAAATCTCTTAAGGGGTCATTGTACTCATCATTATGAACAACTTTTACTATGGTATCAAATCTTAAATCGCGAAAAAAAAATCAACTGCTCCCTACATTTTGACGAGTTTGACATAGATAAATGAACAGCTGATTTTTTTTCGCGTTTAAACCACATTTAAATAGATTTGGACTTCTAGAATAAGTAATCGTTTCTTCAATGTTATTGAGACATGAAACGCTCTGTGCTTTAAATGCACCTACAGCTTGGATAAACATATTAACTAATATTATAAACCAGCTTTTGCCCGCGGCTTCGCTCGCGTTAATTTACAATTTGACAATCACTTCGGGTAGTACTCTGCTTGTAATAATATAATTCAATCATGATTCGAAAGACACGTGGCGCCATCTATTATCATAAGAACGTTATTGTTGTTTTCCTCGAGAGCAGTATTTTTTTTCGGGATGAAAGCTACCCTATGTCCGTTTCTGTACACCTGACAACGTGTATGCAAAATTTCAGGATGATCAGTTCAGTGGTTTAGGCGTGAAAAGGTAACAAACTTACTTTCGCATTTATAAAATTAGGAAAGTGAGTTTGTTTCTCTTTCAAGCTAAAACGGCTGAAAGGATTTGGATGAAATTTGGCACATGGGTAGACCATGACCTGGATTAGGACATAGGATCATTTTTATTCCGGTAGTACGTTCCACGCGGGCGAAGCCGCGGGCAAAAGCTGTGTGTTGCTTATAAAATAACTGTATTACAATTATTTTGCAGCCCGTACCCGATGTGTTACCTCACGGCCTGAAACCCAAGAGGAAGTGGGAGCTGGAAGGACCTCTCAAACGTGCCAACTGGAAGACTATTATACCACAAAAAATGTCCAAAAAAGCCTTCTGGGTTAATGTGAGTATCTGTGACTGTCAAAATTGTCAAAGTCAATCAATCTGCCTAGCCTTTTCCCAACTATATTGGGGTCGGCTTCTAGTCTAACCGGATGCAGCTGAATACCAGTTATTTATATGGAGCGACTGCCTATCTGACCTCCACTACCCAGTAACTGGGTAATACGATACCCCTTGGTAAGACTGATTGTCACACTTTCGGGCTTCTGAGGACCCGTAACGACTGTCAAAGATCCACGAATGACAGCCGGGACCAACGGCTTATCTTGCTTTCCGAGGTACGAAGGAGTCTCGGTATTTAAAGATGGTCACCCATCCACGGACCAACCCCGGCAAGCGTAGCTTAACCTGATGGATCGACCCGTACGGCTGTTATTACTTAGCCACGAGCTCCTCGAAAATTGTGTGTGTGTACTGTGTACACCTCTGCCTATCACTTCGGCGAATACTGGCGTAATGTCATGTTATGTTTTTATTTAGGCCATTTACAGACAGGTCAACGGTATATTCCCGATGTCCACCACCTGTTTGGCCACCACTGGGGGACAGCGAAGCAACTTTTAAAACTATTTCCCGCTGTCCACCACCTGTTTGGCCACCACTGGGGGACAGCGAAGCAACTTTTAAAACTATTTCCCGCTGTCCACCACCTGTTTGGCCACCACTGGGGGACAGCGAAGCAACTTTTAAAACTATTTCCCGCTGTCCACCACCTGTTTGGCCACCACTGGGGGACAGCGAAGCAACTTTTAAAACTATTTCCCGCTGTCCACCACCTGTTTGGCCACCACTGGGGGACAGCGAAGCAACTTTTAAAACTATTTCCCGCTGTCCACCACCTGTTTGGCCACCACTGGGGGACAGCGAAGCAACATTTAAAACTATTTCCCGCTGTCCACCACTTCATGATTAAAATAGGTCGAATCTGTTCCAAAACCGAATCGAGGCACCCCGACTTTGCGTAATCTTTTGGCTGCTACCCCTAGAGTATATAAAAACCGGAGGCGCGAAGGGAGAGCAACCCCCGCCTGCT
Organism: Cosmia pyralina; assembly: GCA_946251885.1. NCBI lineage: Eukaryota > Metazoa > Arthropoda > Insecta > Lepidoptera > Noctuidae > Cosmia > Cosmia pyralina. Next base: position 10,126,103 of record OX276371.1, on the reverse strand, counting down.
GTAACAAAGCATAGGCACCCGTGCGATTCGTAGCGGCTGAGGCTGGTCGCCCAGCAAGCCGAAGCTGCGGAGGTGAGCATGGGTGCCTATCCTTTGTTACGTAAGGGCGAAGGGGCTGCACTTCCCGCAGCGCCGGAGACCATGCAGAAGCAAGTTTTAAAGTGTTTTGAGGTTAGGTCTGTCCTCCAGTGGTGGACATCGGGAATAATCGCAGGTCAAGTACCCATGGATTAGAATGTTGGGCCACAAAAGGAATGAATGAAAGGCAATTGCATGCAGCTGAGATGAGAATTCTAAGAGGGATGTGTGGTGTTACACGAATGGATAGAATAGGAAATCATACTTCCTATTAATATTGTAAATGTGAACGTTTGTGAGGATGGATGGGTGTTTGTTACTTTTTCACGCAAAAACTACTGAACGGATTTTGATGAAATTCGGCTCATAGATAGTTTATAATCTGGACATTAAATCATACACATATGATACTTTTTATCCCGATATTATTACGGTTGAGTATACAACATCAGTTTTAGTATATGCGAAACTCGAAACACGTGTCTAGTATTTATAAGTAAAGAATCTATGTACAAAATTTCAAAACTGTATCATGAGAAGTCACAAAGTGAGTTTTGGGGCAAAATATAACACGGTATAAAAATTATTGGAATCGATTCAGTTATTTATTCTGAACAAACTATATTCAGGTTTCGCATAAACTAAAAATAATGTTGTATAAGAGGAAGTCTGAAAGTGACACCGGTGACAGAAAAGTTGTGTGGAAATCGGTTGTCATGGTATGGGCATGTGATGCGGAGGAATGAGGAAAATGTCGTCAGGAAGTTTTGAGGATGAATGTGGATGGCTATATGAGTAGGGGAAGACCAAAGACACGATGGATGGACTGTGTGAAAGATGATATGGCTAAAAAGGGAGTGACTATCGAGGTGACAACTGATAGAGAAGTATGGAAGAAAGGAATTTTCCAAATCTGTTTATAAATGACGGAGTACTGAGGTAACGAACGTAAAAAAAAAATTCAACCGAATTGAGAACCTCCTCCTTTTTTTGAAGTCGGTTAAAAAGGGACATGTTGCGCCGACCCCAAATAAATTGGGACCCTTTAAAATATTTAACAATTTTATTATTAAAGCTTATAATGAATGCTTCTAAAAGTATTAAATATTTATAATGCTTACAGGTTCAAGAAGACAAATTAGCATCACCAGACATTTTAAGTGGTTTAGCATTAAAGTTCTCAAGTAAACCGGTCGCGAAGAAGAATGAAGATGCAGTTGATAAGTAAGTTGCATTCATGTTCGCTAAGAAATGTCAGTCGCTGTTACCGTTCCGTACCCGAAGGTTGTCAAACCACAGACAGACGGACTGTATCTCATGAACTGTAATAGGTAGAGTTGAAATATTCACAGATTGTGTATTTCTATTGCCACTATAACAACAAATAATAAAAATAAAATAAAGGAAAAAAAAAATGAAAAAGTGTTTATTCACAGAAATATTTTTTTTTTAAATAAATATTACTTCTGCCAAACTGGAAAGCAGTTTGTTGGCAGACGTTGCCCCCTTTTTCTTTGTACATTTCATATTTTTATTTTATAATAGTGACACTTTTCCACATAAACTACATTCAGTGAGACTTTGACAAAAAAATATTAAGGTCAAAAAAAAAAAAATTAAGAGGGGTCTCCCATACAATAAACTTTAGATAATGAAAAAAAAAAAAATTACCCATGTGGGGTGTCATTGTCTAGAACTGATCAAGTAGAGTAGAAATATATATATATTTTTTTTTTTTATCGTCAAAAATGAAGATAGTTTAGTTAGTAATCTTTGCGATTGTTCAAGTTTAAGATGAAAAATATTCTACGTTTAGTGTTTTCTTATAGCTGAACTGAAAAAAACCTGAATTACGGAAGCCTCGGTGCGCGAGTCCGACTCGCACTTTTTTCATATTTAAGTTACACCCAGTTTTTGATATAGTCTAGGCTTTTTTTACACAGGCCACTTTCTCGCCTTGAGGAGATAAAAAAGTTGGCTTGTGTAGACAGTGTGAACGATACACGTTTGTCGAAAACCGAGAATCGTGGGTTATTCCGTTTATCCACCCCAAAAAATCCACTCTAAGGTGGATACGCGAGAATTCACCCTAGGCCTAGTTGGATAAATGGAATATATAGGCTTGGGGTGGATTCTCGGACATGAATTACCGCGAATTCACCTTAAGGCGAAAGCATCAGGGTAGCCCGCGAAATTCAAAAATTCTTACATTTTTTGCAATTTCCAAGTCAGTATTAGGTTGTATGTTGATCTAATATGATTCGCGGCCGTAACTAATATTTATTTATAGAATTACTAGCTGCGCCCCGCGGTTTCACCCGCGTAGACCGGGATAAAAAAATAGATGTTAGCCGATTCTCAGACCTACTCAATATGCTCACAAAATTTCATGAGAATCGGTCAAGCCGTTTCGGAGGAGTACGGGAACGAACATTGTGACACGAGAATTTTATATAAAAGATAATCACAAAAATCGTCGATACAACTCTCTAAGTTCATATTACCCTATTGAATGACTATTTCATGAAATCATGAGATTTGAGACCAATTCTGACTTATGGAGTTGTATTGCTGATTCTAATGATTATAATTCTGTAGAGCTATGTCAGTTACAGCCGCGAATCATATTTTGATCAACAATTTTGGTGAGTGACGAGACGTGAGACTAAGCGGACGTGTTTTTTGTATTGATTATTATGTAATAAACAATTACTACAAATAATTATAATTATTTGCGCCGTCAGTATAAAAGTAAAGTGTGTCGCGTGTGACTTATAGGTTTTTACTGACTTTCATTTGCAAGATGATCTAAATAATTTTTACAAACAATATATAGTGTTTCTGGTGGAATGTCGAACCCAGGATCGAGCCCGTTTGGTCGTAGCCAAATACTACGGCGAACTCCGCCACCAACGCCTACCGAACCATTACCCCCGGGCGACCCCAATCCACCAGCACCAGCGGAGAATGTTTTGCCGAATGAAGTCATCAGTACGCCGGAGATCCAGAAATGGATAGGATCTATAGATGCCATTCTGAACGAAGTTTGCACTGTTGTCGCTGAAGGGAAAATGAACTCGGACCAGAAGCTTCGTGTCTCCACTCTTTGCCGGAAGGTCTCAAGTGGGACTTCTCAGATGGCCGTATTATACCAATCATTGAAGTCGAAAATGATCCAGGCCCATACCACAATCCAGCACTTACAGGTTCATCAGAACGTTGTGGACTCTATCCAGCAGTTCAAAGAGGTTGTAGAGAATAAGTTGAATCCCTTGGAAAATACTTCTTATGCTAGCATGGTGAAGAAAGGTTCCGATATTTTCGTCCGTCCTGCAAATTTGAGATCAGTCGCCATCTATCCCAGCGATAAGACCCAGACAAGTGACGACACCAAGTCACTTGTCCAAAAGATAATCTCCCCCGAACAACTTAAGCTTCATGTCCGTGGCCTGAGAAAAGTGAAAAATGGGGGCGTTCTGATTAGCACGGAAAATAAAGGCGATATTGACAAATTGAAAAATTCTGAAAAATTATTATCATCGGGCCTTACAATAGAAGAACCTTCTAAGCGCCGCCCTAGAGTCGCTGTCATTGGTGTACCCGTTGCCCTTACCGAGAGGGAGGTATTCGACTGTATTTACGAGCAAAACTTTTCAGTCAAGTTTCCGAGTATAACTCGTGAGTCCTTCCTTGAGAGCATCAAATTAAGCCATAAATCGGGTAAGAAAGGCCTTCCTACCTGTAACTACATCTTGGAATTACCCGCTAGCATAAGGAAAATTATGGTAAACCAAAGCCGAATTTTTATTGATTGGACATCATGCCCTGTGAGGGATTTCACTATAGTCACCAGGTGCTTCAATTGCCAGCAATTTGGGCATGCAGCCAAGTTTTGCCGAGAAACTAGTCCTACTTGTAACCACTGTGGAGAGACTGGACACTCCTTCAAGGAATGCAGCAGCAAATCTTCTCCCTCTCAATGTGCGACGTGCAAACGGTTTAAGAGAAAATGTGACCATTCAACTGGCGATGCAGATTGCCCGGCGCGCAAATACGCAGAGGTCAACTACATTAACTCAATAGATTATGAAGGCGCCTAAGAGCGCCCCCGAATACTTTTATTTAGTAAGCACATAAACAGGTAGTTTATCCTCTATTTATATTTCCACTTAGTTTGTAACTATCATGACAAATCAGCTAATTTATGATCTAGATAGTTTTTCTGTGTCTGAATCTAAAGTTTGTAATGTAGGGGACTGTAAACACCTTCTTCCTTCTGGGGACAAAACGTTAACCCTACTCACACAGAATATTCGCAGCATAAATCGAAACATGAACGGTTTCGAAGTGTTATTACAGAGTCTTGACATAAGCTGTGATATTATCGTCCTAACAGAATGTTGGTTGTCAAAGCAGACAGTAAACTTACCACCTCTTGACGGTTATTATTCATACAAAACGGACAAAAACATAAACCAAAACGACGGATTAGTAGTTTATATCAAAAATAATTTACGAACAATTAAAGAAGAACCAGTATCCCAAGATAGTAATTGCTTAATAATTAAAGTTAGTCCCGATACTGTAGTCATGGCTATTTATAGGCCTCCTTCTTTAAATATGGACAGATTTTTAGACTCTCTTGACACAAACTTAAAAAACATAACATCTTTTAAAAACATAATACTTTTGGGCGATATTAACATTAACATTGCTTCCGGGAAAACCGATACCCATGTTCATAATTATCTGAATATTTGCTCATTTCATGAACTATTACCAGCTCACTATCACCCCACGCATCAGAGCGGCTCATGTTTAGATCATATCATTCTAAAATCAAAAAATCCATCCAAAACATTGGTTACTAATTCTTCGCTTACAGACCATCAAGCTGTTTTATTATCATTGCAAATAAGTTCACCTAGAAAAAACTGCATGCGTAGCTTCACTAAAGTCAATATGACAAACCTTGAAAATGACATACGCGATATTAATTTTGACCCTGTTTATAATTCAAACGATGCAAATATTTCTTTAAAGTATTTCATAGATTCGCTACAATATGCAATAAGGAAAAACACTTTTATTAATACAATGCCAAGAAAGTACAGTTGTATTAAACCCTGGATTACACCCGGTCTCGTTCGTTGTATAAGACAAAGAGACAAACTTCACCTAAAATTGAAACTCGCACCTGATAACGAAGTACTTTCTGTTACATATAAAAGATATCGAAACTTCTGTAATAATCTTTTAAAAAAACTAAAAAATCAGTATGATAAAAATGAATTACAGAAGGCGGGAAAAAATAGTAAACTTGTCTGGAAATTTATAAAAACTAATACATTTAGATCGAAAAACCCCGAACCTCCGCTAGATTTACTATCAACAGAGATAAACCCATCCGAAGCAATAAATAAAGTAAACTATTATTTTGCTAACGTTGGTAAAACCTTGGCTGAAAAATCTTTAAATTTTAGTAATTTTACCCCTCAAAACCCAAGTACGACATCCTTTAAACTAAATTCTTTTGTTTTATTAGATACTGACGTTAACGAAGTAGTAAGAATAATAAATGGTTTAAAAGTTGTTTGTGCTACTGGGTGGGATGACATACCTAATAATATACTTATAAGATTTAAATACCTACTTGCCCCTCCACTAACACACATTTTTCAGCTTTGTTTATCCAAAGGAATATTCCCTAATTTGCTTAAAAAAGCTGTGGTCACACCTGTATTCAAGTCTGGAAACAAAAACTGTGTGAATAACTACAGACCCATTTCAGTTTTAACAGGCCTCTCAAAAATTTTAGAAAAAATAATTAACAGTAGATTGATAAAATATCTGGAAGATAACAGACTGCTTTCAGATAATCAATTTGGTTTTAGGCCCAAAAGATCAACTAGCCAAGCAGTACACAAATTAACTAATTATATTACTACCAATTTGGATAATGGTGTGCACTCAATGGGGATTTTTCTAGACCTTGCCAAGGCCTTCGACACTATTTCTTGTACTTTACTTTTGAACAAGCTAGAAACACTTGGGATAAGAGGCGCACAGCTTCTACTATTTTCAGATTATCTCAGCGATCGTCATCAATGTGTAAAAATAGGTCAGTATACAAGTTCTGAACTTAAAAATAGTTGTTTTGGAATTCCACAAGGCAGCATTTTAGGCCCAACGTTATTTTTAATCTATATAAATGAACTGTGTAGCCTACCACTCCAAAATGGTATCATAATGTCATATGCGGATGACACCGCTCTATTGTTCTCAGGCAAATCAAGAGTTGAGGTTTATGAAAATGCTCAGAATGGTTTTAACATTGTGTCTGATTGGCTCCATAATAATCTCCTAACATTAAGTGCAGATAAAACCAAATACATTTTATTTACAATGAGAAATACTAACACACCGCTTACTAATCTAAACATTTACGCACATAATTGTAGCAAGTACGCTAACACTGCATGTTCTTGCCCCACTTTAGTGAAAGCTGACCATTTGAAATATCTAGGTGTCACTATTGACTCCAATTTAAATTTCCGTAAACATATCGATTTACTATGTGCTAGAGTGCGCAAATTAATATATGTTTTTAAGAATTTACGGAACATAGCCGACTTTAAATTAATTAAGCAGGTTTATCTAGCTATGTGTCAATCCATTCTTACTTATTGCATAACTTCTTGGGGTGGTGCTGCAAAAACCATTTTACTCCCTCTAGAGCGCGCGCAAAGAGCAATTCTAAAGGTTGCTACCTTTCGCCCTTTTAGATTTCCTACGCAGCAGCTCTACTTAGCATGGAATGTACTAACAGTACGACAATTATTCATTCTGAGCATAGTACTACACCAGCACACTGCACTTCCTTTTGACCCGGTACCTACCGACAAGAGAAGGAAGGACTTGGTTTGCATAAACCCTCAAACAAAACATGCGTTTGCCAACCGATTCTATGTATTTTTAGGACCTTTTCTGTATAATAGGCTCAACAAGGTGCTAAGCCTCTATAGGGTAAGCTATACAAAATGTAGTATTATGTTATCAGAATATTTAGCGATACTCAATTACACAGACACAGAAAAAATTCTAGAAATTTTGTCATGATGATAATTTTATTCCCTTGTCAGTGTGAGTTCACTTTTGTGTATTTACATAATTATGCTAGTTTTAGGTATTTATGTATCAAATATGCTTTTCTCATAGTTGTTAATAGATTATTATCGGTTTTACTTAAAATTTTAATGTCCAATGTAATTGAACTGTAAAGTGATGGCCTGAAACACAGGTTTGTTTAAACCTAGATCGGGCGGGTCGCTACCTATTGTTCTAACTCCGAACCATCATTACTTGCACCAGTAATAAAAAAATATTTTAGCTTTAGTTTATTATTAGGAACTTTATTTGTATAGGAAAATTTTATTACTGTTTGGCTAAATGTACACTTTTTTGTAAACATTTTATTATTAAATAATTTTTAATTTTTAATTTAATTTTAAAATTTAATTTTTTTAAGTTTTAATTTAACATACAACTTGACACTGACCTGCAAATTGCTAAAAACGTAAGAAAATTAGAACCTCGCCGAAATTAAGAGCTTCCATGTAAACAAAAAGTCATATTTCGAGAAAATTTACTGGCGATCGCCAGTAAATTTTCTCGAAATATGACTTTTTGTTGTGTTTTTTGTTGTTTTGTTATGAAATAGATGATCATCTATTTCTATGTCGTATGTGAATTTTTGTATATCACTTGAGTATAATCACGTTTTTTTTTTTAAATTTTTTAACAAATTCACCATGCAGTACTTTTGAAAGTTTTTTGTTTTTAATGTAACCTATAGTATAGTTAAAATCTCGCTGCAGACTTGGTCATAAATCATAATCGGAGTAGAGATGTGCGCTACTTGAACGCGCTCAAGGCCATTATCGATAACAGAATCATTAAGGTTATCAAACATACTGCATTCATTAAGTATGCAGGGTAACTAATGAGTACTAATGTGTTTTTACGAGACTTCCTTCTCGTAGAAACAAAACCTTCAAGATAGCTGATGTCGAGAAGTTAGTCGATGAAGCCATTTCCAATGTCTCCATTGAAAATTGGCAAAAATGTGTGGAACATGCAGAATTGCTGCAAGATGAAGACTTTGCGAAGAGTTCATCAGTCATGTGGATGATGATGACGATGACTCAGACGAAGAATTTTAATTTTCTATTTTTAGTTTTATATACCTATACGTTCTTTTGTTTATATATTTAATATGCTTTGTAGTAAATTTGGTAGTAAAATAAAAAAAATGTGTATATATTTCTATCACCCATTTATAAATATATGAAACTATCGATATCACTCATCGACTGCAGTAATGCACAGGACTACGTGTGGGCGTGGCCTGCCCATAAGGCCCGTGAGTGGGAAAGAGAGCGAAACACTCGAATGATTTATGACCGAGTCTGCAGCGAGATTTTAACTATACTATAGTTTGGAAGGCCGCGCTGGTGTTTGTGATACCATGTTTTTTTTTCATTAGTACATACAACAACGATACATTTCTTTCTGGAATATTCTATTTTTACTTGGAAAATTGTTTTTGTGAATCGATGTTTTTTCTGAAATAAAATAATATATTTATTTGTGTCCGATAATCGCCTGCCGAGTCTCGCATGGATATTCTCGCTTTTTGGCAGACGATAACGTCTCCACGTGTAAATGAGCCTCAAATCTACTGTCAAATGTCATGCGAGCTGTTTGCATGTCACCTTGAGCCGGGTACAGCTGGTGAAACTTAACATCAAATGTAACACTCGTTGAAACAATATCGCCTTATTGTTGTGTTACATTTTATGTTGCAACGCATACAATTGGACGGCTTATTTGTGTTATATTTCTTGATACGTTTCATAGTAAACAGTGGCAACCTTTCAGGGGTCATTGTACTCATCATTATGAACAACTTTTACTATGGGACCAAACCTGAAATCGCGAAATAAAAAAAATCAGCTGTTCAATACATTTATGTTGGCATCATTCGTAAAAATGTAGGGAACAGCTGATTTTTTTTTCGCGATTTCAGGTTTGATCCCAGAGTAAAAGTTGTTCATAATGATGAGTACAATGACCCCTTAAAATACTGCCACTAAAAGAAAAAAAAAAAAAAAAAGAAAGAAAAAAAAGATTAAAGATTGCCACTATTTACACTTACACCCTGTATGTATTAATGACTCGCAAATACCAAAGATACTTTCAAATCACAACTTCTACCTCTATAACTCATCAGGATCACACAAAAAAAACCGGTCAAGAGCGAGTCGGACTAGCGCACCGAGGGTTTCATTCCGATTTCTGGAAAAGTGTGCTATTTAGAGACATGGTTTTATTTTCCTGTAACTTTACATAAACTTCTATCACGTAGAATAATTTCAGATTTATCTATATGCAAACTTCGAAGATAAGGGGGAACGGTATTTTTTTTCCATTTTTCATCAAAAGTCGAATACAATGCGGCCTAAAAAAAAAAAAGAAAAAAAAAATGTTTGAGAATGTGCAAACAGCGCTGTTTCATATGATACCCCACATGCCCTAGTATCCCCACATCGAATTTTTCAGTCCTTCTTCTAAAAAAACTATTTCAAATTTTAAATTGATAGCATTAGTTGTTCTTGAGATATCCAGCTGTGACAGACGGACAGAAAAAGTCGCACCATAAGGGTTCCTTTTTACTATTTTTGTACGAAACCCTAAAAACTAACAATCCTACAATTAAGACTATATTCCAGGGTCCACACACTCAAGAAAGTGAAAGACTTGAAGGTGCTAGATAGTAAGGCGGCGCAAAACCTATCCATCCTGCTCGGAGGCTCCCTCAAACATATGTCGTATGAACACATCAGGACTTGTGTGCTGCGATGTGACACTACTGTGTTGACCGCCAATGTACTGGATCTGTTGATACAGGTGAGTCGGGAAAGTCATTAGCATATTCAGCCTATAACGTTCCTACTGCTGGGACACAGGCCTCCTCTCGGTGAGAGGGAGTGGGCTGTAAATCCACCACGCGGGCCCAGTGCGGGTTGGTAGATGTCACGTCTTCAAATTTTTGGTTCTAGGACATGACGGTTTTCTCACGATGATTTCCTTCACCATTTTGAGAGCAGTGGTGACGAAATTATTTACACAAAGTAAAGCGCCTGTCAGGGTCCGAACCTACGACCTACAACTCGTAAGTCGCGGCAGTTACCTCTGAGCCACCAGTGTTCTGGGAAAGTCGGATAATAGTAGGTTATACAACATCAGTTTTAGTATATGCGAAACCCGAAACACGTGTCTAGTATTTTTATGTAAAGAATCTTATGTACAACATTTCAAAACTGTATCATGAAAAATCACAAAGTTATAAGCTTGTTATGTTACCTGGTTGTCCGTACAAAAACATGATCACCACGCGGCGCCCGCTGTGCACCCGTGCCTAGTGCCGCTATGACCTGCAGTGACTTGTTTTTCGCTCGGTGTCCATATTGTAACCTTTTTTAAAGATTTTTGGGGCAAAATATAACACGGTATAAAAATTATTGGAATCGATTCAGTTATTTATTCTGAACACAACATTCAGGTTTCGCATATACTAAAGATAATGTTGTATAAGTGTCAAAAAAGAATAATACTGACATCTATTTTTTATTATGTTTTTTTGTTTGTTTGAACGCGCCATTCTCTGAAACCACCAGTCTGATTTAAAATATTCTTTTTGCATTTGATAGTTCAGTTCTTGAGGAAGGCTATATGCTATATAACATCACGCTATGCCCTTTAGGGGAAGAGCAAAAGTCGCGCTGGTAGCAAAAGTCATAATAGAAGAAACAAGACATAAAATAGTTAGAATCAATTTTAGAATGTTACAAATGCTAATAAAGTTTGGCAGTCATAATAGTCGGTGAAGTCAGAAAAGTAGTAAAAGAAAGAACCGGCCAAGTGCGCGTCCGACTTCGCACATTTAGGGTAAATCTGATTTATCAATATATTGTTATTTATTAGTAAAATATCGTAATAATAAACATTATCACCAAATTTCAAGTTCATAGGTCAATGGGAAGTTAAAAAATTCTTCGGAACAAAATTTTGTAAAAAAAAACTGACTTTGGTGACTTCTCATTCTTTTGTTTTACAATATTTTTTAAAACAAAAAAAATACAGTATTTATCTACTTATCGAGTTCTAAACAACTATACTCCACTCGATGGGGTAGCTCAACATTTTTTTTTCGCGTCCCCCCTTTATCTATATGGGATAGCTTTTGACAATTTGTATGGCATTGGGTCAAAGACTGCAGCTCCAACCGTTTGGCTGAAAAACCTGTGTGACAGACGACGGACAGACGGACACGTGAGTGACTGCAATAGGGCTCCGTTTGGACCTTTCGGTTGCGGAACCCTAAAAATGGTCGTAAAATTAGGTGTACTTATGTTAGAAAGGATAAAAAAGCATGCTAGTCAAATCGCGCCGCAACGTCTACTTCAAGGCGTTTGTGGTGCGTGTACCGAACTGTTACCTGCCCCTCGTCATGGAGGAAGACTTTTGGCCGCAGGACGTGGTGTTCCGTCGGTTCCGCGGACAAGTTCCACAGGGCAGCACTTAAAGTCAAGCTAGTGCAAAGAGGAGTGCTACTAACATAGTCTTAAGCCTATTTTATTAACACAAGTTTTGTTTATATTCAAATATGTATGTTTAGGCTAAGGTATTTTATCTATGGGCCGTGTCGCCTGAAATAAATGGTTTATTTATTTATTTAAATAGTCTAAGGTGTGCATATTATTGAAGTTAAAGAAATCTCAAACTCGACTAAGACCCCATTCATACGGCGGGCGCTGTCCTGTACGACATTTTGCAGTAAAAAATTGGGAACATCCCATTATCCCATGGTTCATACGGTTAAAAAAAATGCTGTTTGAAACTGCTAAATTTATACAGTAAAATATCCGAATATTCCATGGATTGCCACCAGGTGGCAATCGGGAATAAAATTCCCAGTTGCCACCAGGTGGTGACTGTGGGGGGGGGGGGGGGAGTTATTGCCCCCACATCAAATTGCTTTACACTGCGGCGTGGATCGCTAACTCCCACACCACATTGGAAAAGTCTGACCGCCAACCCCCTCATCGCGGCCGTAAGACAGACAACGATGAGGGGGATTGGCGATCCACGCTGAAATGTACAGCGATTTGTTGTGGGGGCAATAACTTCCCAGTCGCCACTCGGTGGCAATTGGGAATTTTATTCCCAATTGCCACCTGGAAATATTCGAAAATATCGTATTGAGCGTCGTTTTGTGAACGTGGTCTGAGCTTACTATAAATTCCATGCCGGAATGTGTGTGTGTTCTCGGAATCACTTTAAAAATAAATATTATCAATCTGTTACAGTACCTACCACCAGCGGACCAGCTAAAAAAACTAGCAGACCTCAAAGTGAACAGCGAAGAGCTAACGGAAGCTGAACAGTTCGCGGCCACCGTGGCTGATATCAAGCGACTGTTGCCGCGGCTGAGGAGTCTAGCCTTCAGGGAGCATTACGCCGAAATTATCTCTGAAGTTAAACCTGTAAGTTTTTATTGATTTTGGGACCTTTACCCAGTGGCCCATCATGGCCTTTGTCACATTCACACAGTGGGCCATCATGGCCCATGTCGCACTCACACAGTGGTCCAGCATGGCCATTGAGATCATTATAAGGAAGAGCTAACGGAAGCTGAACAATTTGTGGCCACAGTGGCTGATATCAAGCGATTAGTACCATTATATAATATCTGAAGTTAAAACCTGTGAGTAGCATGAGCACTTGAGTTTTATCACACTTACACAGCGGACTATCATGTCCCATCGTGGCTCTCCATGGCCCATGCCACACTTACACAGTGGCCCATCGTAACCTATCATAGCTTTGGTCCTATTTACAGTGTAGATCATCAAGGCTCATCATGGGCCTTTGTCACACTTAGACAGAGGCCCGTCGTGACCATCATGGCCTTGGTCCTATTTACAGTGTGACCAATTAAGGCTCATCCATGGCCTTTGTCACACTTAAACAGAGGCCCATTGTGACCTTGACCACAACTTTTCAGTCACCGGTTTCACTTTCATACTTCCTCTTATACAGGTGGTCAAAATGTCGTGGATCAAACGAAATAGGGAGATCATCATCTTCCTGCCCTTATCCCATATTACTTGGGGTCGGCGCAACACGTTTTCTTCTTCCATTCTCCCCTGTCAACCGTCACGCTATCATTCACTCCCTTCTCTTTCATATTATTCCTCACACAATCCATCCATCTTTTCTTTGGCCTTCCTCTGCCTCTCCATCCATCAACATGTATATTCATCACTCTTTTAGTCACATGCGTTTCGTCTCTCCTCATTACATGCCCATACCAAGACAATCGATTTCCTTTCAACTTTTCTGTCACTGGCGCCACTTTCAAACTTCCTCTTATATACTCATTTCTCACTTTATCCATTCTCGTCACTCCACACATCCATCTCAACATTCTCAAACGAAATAGGGAGATAAAGGAGGTAATTTCCAACAAAAATCTTTCTACATCATGGCCATAATTCAATTGCCCTAAAAATTAATTGCTCTTGAAATTTGGTACCCAGAGCCGCAATAGAACTTTTGTAGTGCTGATATATTATCTAGTAATAATAAAACGCACGGGTCGATCCATCAGGATAAGCTACGCTTGCCGGGGTTGGTCAGTGGATATGTGACAACCTTTACTTAACGAGACTCCTCCGTGCCTCGGAAAGCACGTTAAGCCGTTGGTCCCGGCTGTCATTCGTGGATCTTTGACAGTCGTTACGGGTCGTCAGAAGCCCGAAAGTCTGACAACCAGTCTTACCAAGAGGTATCGTATTACCCAGTTACTGGGTTATGGAGGTCACATAGGCAGTCGCTCCATGTAAAATACTGGTATTCAGCTGCATCCGGTTAGGCTGGAAGCCGACCCCAACATAGTTGGGAAAAGGCTAGGCAGATTGAATAAAACACCGTTTGTTTTATTGTTTTATATCAATTTTTGTTTTGTTTTTATTAGTCTAATTGCGGGTCTGGTTACCAAATTTCAAGAGCAATTAATTTTTAGGGCAATTGAAATATGGCCATGCTGTAGAAAGATTTTTTGTTGGAAATGACCTTCTTAATCTCCCTATTTCGTTTGATCTACGACTTTTTGACCACCCTGTATAGTCATTTCTTATTCTATCCATTCGCGTAACACCACACATCTCTCTTAGCATTCTCATCTCAGCTGCATACATGCATAATTAGTTCCTTTCATGTAATTAAATTATAACAACTACTATCAATAATGTTTTGTCCCCAGGACATCGTATCCGGCACGGCAGCCTGCGAGGAAGTCAAGTCAAGTGACAAATTCGCCAAAATTCTTGAGCTCCTACTTTTATTGGGAAACTATATGAATTCGGGCTCAAATAATGCTGGCGCCTATGGATTTGAAATTAGCTTCCTTACTAAGGTTTGTGATATAGAGATTGTAAAAGCGATTTTTATAATTATCATTCTGAACAGTTTTGAGCGAGCAAGTGTTTGTTCGCGCGGTAAATGAAAACACTTGAGCGAGCGAACATGTTTATTCAGTGATGATCGGTTGTACTCGGCGAACGAATGCTCGCAAAACGACGTCACGGCGAGCGAGCATTCGTTTTCTCGTAGTGAAAACAGATGTTTTCTGTTTTGAGCGAACATCGGCAGAACAGCAAACATTTGCTCTGAACAAATGTTCGCTCGGTGGCTTTATCTAAAGCCGTGTGCGCACGAACGAAAACATGGTGAACACGAACATCGGACACTTTAAATGTTCAAGGTCCTGAGTTTCTTCAGATGATCCGTGTACGATGTTCGTGTTCACCATGTTTTGTTCGTTTGTGCGTATACGGCTTAACATACATCGAACAAAAATTAATAAATAGAGACAATATTAATTACTAAAGTACTGCTTATTATACTAAAGAAGGCAAAATCCAGACGCTTTACAAAGCAACTTAAAAGCGGGTCTAGTTTCTTCAAAATCGAGGTCATGGTAATGTGTGTGTACTATATTATAAGATCTATTCATACACGAAAACTCTTAAGGTAAGGTGTCACAAGACTATAGGTACATATTATAAACTAAAGTCGTTTTTCGTGACTCTCTCTCTCTCAGAGGAGCTCGTGGCTAAGTAATAACAGCCGCACGGGTCGATCCATCAAGTTAAGCTACGCTTGCCGGGGTTGGTCCGTGGATGGGTGACCATTTTTACATACCGGGTATCCTCCGTGCCTCGGAAAGCACGTTAAGCCGTTGCTCCCGGCTGTCATTCGTGGATCTTTGATAGTCGTTACGGGTTGTCAAAAGCCCGAAAGTCTGACAACCAGTCTTACCAAGGGGTATCGTATTACCCAGTTACTGGGTTGTGGAGGTCAGATAGGCATTCGCTCCATGTAAAATACTGGTAATCAGCTGCATCTGGTTAGACTGGAAGCCGACCCCAACATAGTTGGGAAAAGGCTAGGTGATTGCAGATTGATCTGTATGACCGCGTTGTTCTTCTAAACCACGCAACGGATAGATTCGATTTTCACCATCATTTATATTTGGAAGATATTAATATTAAGCATACAGATAACACAGAAATCTCGATATTTGCCAAGTCGTAAAAACTCCTTCGTCCTTTGTTTTTCATAAATTCTCAGTCAGTGGTTGACTATGCGTTGTTAGAACACGGCTTATATTTTTTATTTATTTATTTATTTTTAGCCTGTGTTATCCCACTGCAGGGCAAAGGCCTCCCTTTCTCCTTTCTGTCTTGAGTTAGTATGGACCAATCCTGTCTGTGTATCTTCTCCTGGGTCTGCCTCGATGTCGACAGCCGTCTTCTGGGACTCACATGTTGGTAGATTTATCCCATGGCCATGACTCGTTCAACATACGGTAAACGTGTCCGGCCCAGTCCCTCTTCAGCTTGGTTGCTTTTTGGGTGACGTCGGCGATTTGTGTTTTGAAGCGCAGCACTGTGTTCCTAACACGGTCCGGTAATCTGACTCCAAGAATGCTGCACTCCATTGCTTGCTGGAAAACCTCAAGCTGAAACGCGACCTAATGGTTTCATGAAATTAATCTATTGTTTTTTTTTTGTCCACAGTTAACAGCGACGAAAGATCTAGAAAATAAACAAACATTATTACATTATTTAGTAGAAACTATAGAAAATAAGTTCCCCGAAGTACTGACGTTTGCAGAAGAAATGCCTCATATAGATAGGTAAGCTATCACATCACACTAATATTATAAAGGCGAAAGTTTGTGTGTGTGTTTGTATGTTTGTTACTTATTCACGCTCAAACGGCGGGGCCAATTTCGATAAAATATGGTAAGGAGGTAGGTGACACCCTGGTTTAACACATAGGCTACTTTTTAACCGACTATAAAAAAAAGAAGAGGTTCTCAATTCGACTCGTGTTTTTTTTTTTATGTATGTCCACGCATAACATTTTACAGTCGTCCAATTTGAAAAAAAAAATATTTTATTCGAAAGGGTTGTCCTCAAAGTTGGTTCCATATAAAATTGATTAACTTTGCTTGGGTAGTTTTTGAGTTAGCTTCAATAATACGTACTTTTTCCCCAATTTTATATGGATGATGTTCTAGTTGCTTTTGCAGATAGTGGTATTAGAATTTGTGTGGGGTATAGGTACCACAACTAAAAAGTGAAAAATAAAAACTTTTTTACAAAAAAATACAATTGCCTTCCAAAAACAACACTACAAAGTGAAAAATAACTTTAATTTCGGAAGTCGGTGGCAAAATTTTTAAACAAAGTTAATTTTCGCTTTGTAGTGTTGTTTTTGGAAGTCAGTTGTATTTTTTTGTAAAAAAAGTTTTTTATCCTGGTCTACGCGGGTGAAACCGCGGGGCGCAGCTAGTATTTCATATCTGAGCAATAATGTCTATTGTTTGACCTCGGGTTCCTAAAGCTTGGAAAGGAAAGCAGCCATATCGGCCGTTATGGAAATCGGTCATTTTCACCAGTATTTGACATTAAGTCAAATCCCGCCCCCCAAAGTTGAAATCGCTTGATTTGCCCTCACCATACTTAGTCACAAGAAAAAGTGTCCATACTGAGAAGAGTGAGCTCACACATTATTAGACATCGTTTCCATGATAATCAAGTGAAGTCACTGCGTCATTGCGTGTCAGAGGTGTCAAAACGAAACAGAAATGCGACTATCTTTTGACGTGGTAAGGCGAATCTAACGATTTAAATCTTTGCCGCTGTCATCATTTTCATGGCAACCGTCACTACGGCCGTTAAGTGCGGAAACCGTAGCTTTAGACAGCGGTGCCGTCACATAACGGTCGCAATAATAACGTTTTTGTCACCGTAACGTCAATATTTGGCTGCCAACGCTATCTTATGAGTCGAATTGAGGATATTTTCCGAGGAAACGGCTAAAAATACGGGTGACTTTCTCTGTCAAAATAGTGAGTTGTTAAAATTTATTGTTTTAGATGATAATTAAGTTATGCTGCGCTGTGCTGTGCTTTTTTCGTGCTATGTTATTATACACACAATTTTAAGCTGCGCTAGGTGTTATCTCTGCTGATATAAACAAAGTATAATCAAATGCACAACTCATTATAATCTATGAGTAGCGAATTTAATAGAGAACGAGAGAGAAGAGGGGCTTATGTTACGGGTCGTCAGAAGCCCGAAAGTCTGACAACCAGTCTTACCTAAAGGTATTGTATAAGCCAGTTACTTGGTTGTGGAGGTCAGATAGGCAGTCGCTCCATGTCAAATACTGGTATTCAGCTGCATCCGGTTATACTGGAAGCCGACCCCAACATAGTTGGCAAAAGGCAGGCAGGCAGATTGATTGACAGGCAAGAAATTTGCATCGTGTACAAATGGAGCTTTAGGTCCTTAATACATTGCCGATTAGCGAGCATATTTCCAGTGAAACGATTTGTGAACGTGCTAGCTCCCTTGTCTCGCTCTCGTTACGCAAACTCGGCGAACACGTTGAGCACTCGTGGCGTGCTCAAATCGCTTCCCTGGAAACACGCTCGCAAGTCATCAGTGTGATAAGGCTCTTAGGTATCGATCATAAATAAGTTCTTCTCAACAGAGCCGCCCGTGTATCAATGGAGAATCTACAGAAGTCGCTGAAGAAGATGGAGAACGACATCAAATCATTGGAGATGGATCTGAACAACTCGCGGGTGCAGCAGTGTCCGGACGATCTTTTCCATGAATCTATGAGTGTATCCTTTTATAACGAACTGACTAATTTTATAATTTTAGTATTTTCGTCCTGTGATTTTGAAATGAACCATAATCGTTTACATGAGCACAGATTATTACAGATGGGACACTCCGCAGTTAACGTATGAAGCTACAAGTACGCGGCGGGCCCATTTCACTGGGCCAATTCAGTGTGAGCTGCCGCGCACCGGCCGGCTCGCACGTTAGTTCGATACTCACTCACGCGCCGCGTCGTAAAAGAAGACGACCCTAACGAGTCAGAAGGTATAAGAGTTACGCGATAGAAAGAGAGGCAACTTATAGGTGAATATAACTGTAGGTAATAAGCGTTGTGCGACCTGAATTGTACTTTATTGTGTCGTAGCGTAGTAATCGTAAATATTATACATACAATCGTACAAAATGTTCTGTGTAGCTAATCTGTGGTGTGTGCTAGCACATCAAGATAAAAAGAGTGAGTGACTCTTTACCCAAGTGAATAGCTACTGTATGAATAGCTACCTAACTGTGCTAGCACATGTGCTGAGTTACCCAACACTAGCGTGAGCGAGTATCGAACTAACGTGCGAGCCCGGCCGGTGCGCGGCAGCCCACACTGAATTGTGTCGACAAGTCGAGCCCGCCGCGCACTTGTAGCTTTTTTTTTTTTTTTGGTGGATGGGATATCATCAAATGACTTCTCCCGCTCGGGGAGGAGCGGGGAGGGCGTGTCAGACTTTTCCTGATTAAAACCCACCCGTGTTCCTTCAGTTGCCCGTGCCGGGGCCACGGTATCTCTTTCGAACCACCCGGGACCCCGGCGGCATACTTGTAGCTTCATAATATCTAAAATGTGGAGTGTGCCTGGCCTGGTGCAATTAGGGTGCTGGTCATACTGACGAAAGTTCACCTGTTTCGATTTGCTTCTCCATTTAGGCTCTCTCTCTCTCTCTCTAGGTATGTGATCTGGGGGCCAACCACCACTTCTTAAAGCAGTATTATTTTAATGTTACTTCAGTGTGAGAAAGAGATGGAGCTATACAGGACGTCTAGCTCCATCTCTTTCCCACACTCATGTAAGATTAAAATAATACTGCTTTAAGAGGTGGTGGTCTAGCTCCTGGTCAGTGTCCAGATGTTATGAGTTTAAAATGAAACATTGCCGTCTCGATGGATCAAGCAAACAATTTTTTTTTCTTGATTACTTTTAAATTTCAATACCAATATTTCTTCCCTTAACTCGAACACAGACGTTCGCAATAGAAGCGCGCGAACAATGCGACCTCCTTCACTCAATGTTCCGCAAGATGGAAGCTTTATACAACGAGTTAGCTGAGTACTATGTGTTCGACGCTCACAAGTACACGCTCGAAGAGTTCTTCTCAGACCTCAAGACGTTCAAGGACTCTTTCATAGTAAGTAGCAATCAATTTTAAGGGATAGTCGTAAAAGTCGGAAGTAGTTAAAACCACCAAAGCAGGCTCATAGTAGCTTAAATCGTTCTAGGGAGTCATAGCAGTCAATTTTGAGAGGGTAGTCATAAAACTCGGAAAAGTCGGAAGTAGCTAAAACCACCAAAGTAGACTCATAGTCGCATAAATCGTTTTAGGAAGTCATAGCAGTAAATTTTGAGAGGTTAGTCATAAAAGTCGGAAAAGTCGGAAGTAGCTAAAATCCCAAAAACAGTCTTCCAGTCTCAAAAATCACATAGTCATGAGAGACAGGGACAACACTACAAAGCAGAACTTTTTTTAAAGCTCGTTGTGACATATTTACGGCCGGGTACTGCACTTTTTATAATAGCTGGGTTTAAAACACATGTCATTTATTCGTGCCTTATTAAAAACAACTTGCTTTCTTTCATCCAGGCCGCCCACCAAGAAGTAGCCGCAGCTCGCGAAGCAGCCGCGCGCGCCGCCCGCGCACGTTCCGCTCGCGCGGCAGCCGAGCGCGAACGTAGAGACCGAACGCACCGGTACAAGCAGCTGCTTGACATACATCAAGCGCAAGATGGTGTTATGGACAGGTAAGACTTATATCTATACTCTATGTACAATAAGATTAGACATGGCCGCTACTTTCATGGTGTTACAAAACAGATTAAAAAAACTGAAAACTTTGATTTTTTTTATTTTTTATTATCAGTTGGATGCACTTGCTGCCATCTTTATTTGTGCTATTATTGTATTAGATAAGAAGTAAGACTTAAAATACTCATGTAAACTTACCGTCTAAATTTGTCTCTTAGTATTTACCTAAATTAGATATATATATTTCCGAACTCACTAGCCACATATAAGCCTTCAAAGGCTTCTGTGGTTTTTAGCGTAAGATTTAAACTCTGCGATATACATTTTGAACATTAAAAAAAAAAAATTGAATTTTTTTATATTGTTATTTTATGAACTAAAACTAATATTTTCCTACTGCTTTTGCCTAAGCTTCTAAATAATATATTTTTTCTCATATATAGTAAAATACCGTATTGGTTTTTCAATAATATTAACCATATATTTTATTTTATTTCAGTTTAATGGAGGCACTACAAAGCGGGTCTGCGTTCAGTCGAGAGCGACCTAGAAAGAAAGCGAATCCCAGAGTTGCTGGAGGTAAGATTATTTATTTATATTTATTAAGTTAAGAGCCCATACTACGTCAGCCTTTTAACTCGCTCGCTCACTCGCTCGTAGCTCGCGGAATGAGTGAGAGCGAGGTAATTACATTTTACGGTGAAAATAATGGCAATTTGAAAAAATTAAAACATAAGACCTGCTTTTATATAGTTAGTTCAGTTAGTATGAAAAGCTTCATGATTTAATTTGAAGTATTTTTGAATACCAGCAGTTTATTGTTCGGTTTGGAGGTATTTTATGGAGAAAATTTTATGGATTCGTGTTTTTTCAAACATAGTATTTCAAAATTAATGCTGCAGTATTTTCGGCATAATGGAGGATCACGCTAAGCCATTTGAGGTAGTATAGACACACATTAAAACTAAAGTTATCTTCAGTTTATCTCAATTTTTGTGTAATTTATTAGTATTAAACAGGTTCAATCTAATCATTGTAAAAACACTCGTCTTAATTTTGAATTCAAATGTTGTTACACTGTCACTGTAATTTTTATTTCTGTCTTTTTCTCTGTTATTGCACTATCACACTAATATTCTTAATGCGAAAATTTGTGAATGTGTGTATTTGTATGTTTGTTACTTCTTCACACTCAAACGGCTGGACCGATTTGGATGAAATTTGTTATGCTTATATCATGGATTAACACATAGGTTACTTTATATTCCGGTCGCTATTTTTATCTCGGTAAAATCACATAAAAAAAAAACAAACAAATTGGGTGAAATTATAACGTAGGGTAAGCACCCGTGCAATTTTCACACTTTCTTTGTGTTCAATTTAAAACATATTATGTAGTATCGTTAAACCAACACAAAAAGGTCAACACTCAATGTATTTACTTGTCACTAGGCTCACTACCCGTTATTCATCTTAAGGGGGATGCGATAAGGTAGCCCGCGAAATTAAAATTTTCTTACGTTTTTTGCAATTTGCAGGTCAGTGTCAGGTTGTTGTATGTTGATTAAAATATGATTCGTGACGGTAACTAATATGGCTTTACAGAATTATAATCATTAGAATCAGCATTACCTCTCCATAATTAGAATTGACCTCAAATCTCATGATTTCATGAAATAGTCATTCAATAGAGTAATATGAACTTATCGAGTTGTATTGATGATTTTTATGATTATAATTCTATAAATAAATATTTGATACGGCCGCAAATCATATTTAGATCAACGCGAAATTTTTTTTTTTTTTACGGTTTTTGCAATTTGCAAGACAGCATTAGGTTGCATACCTAATGCTGTCTTGCAAATTGCAAAAACCGTAAAAAAAAATAAATTTCGCGGGCTGCCCTGGCGTTTTCGCCTTAACACAAAATACTTGTAAGGACGCTGTTACAAATGGGTAGTCAAATCAATACTTTTTTACACAAAAGTATGTTTATTAAATAAAATGCTTTACATTCTTAAAATGTTTTTTGGCCAAACTGTTGATAGATGTGCATGGTGCGATGCTGAACTATAAATATTATTTTAGGTAGGTACAGTTTCTCAATAAATGTACTGGAGTGAAAATTTTTACTTCGGTACATTTATTGAGAAAATGTACCTATTTAAAATTATATTTATAGTTCAGAATCGTAACATGCACATCTATCAACAGTTTGGCCAAAAAACATTTAAAAAATTTAAATCATTTTATTTAACAAACATACTTTTGTCTAAAAAAGTATTGATTTGACTACCCATTTGTAACAGCGTCCTTAACTAAATCTTGATCACTCACTGTAATTTAAAAAAAAACACACATACACTGTAGGGTTATCACTTATTATATTTCCTCGACACCTAGTCACTCGGGTCATCACTCACTATACACTTGAACATAGGGTAACCACCCGCTGTCTTAGGGTAACCACCCGTACTATTTTTAAACCACAAATATCTTGACACACGCTATCACAGAGGAAGTAAGCGACGGCGAGGGAATAGTACATGCAATACTGCACCGATTACAAGGTATGTCACGTTGAACTTTGCACCCGCAATAGTGTTGATGGCCGTAGATTTTTGTACGTAATTTTGCTTACACGACTTGTTAGAAACTTTATCGCATCGCAGCACTACAAAGCTTATTATTATATAAGGTCTTTACCTATGAAATTGCCGTTCTGCAGTACTGGCCATTTCAAATCAAAATAATTTTTGTTTGGCTAAGAATTCTAATTTCAAATTAATTTTATTTTAAAAACATGAATTTTTTTTTTCCAAAAGTAGTCATTTGTTTATTGATTAGTGTTACATTTTCATCGCATTTCAATCTTTTTCGTCATCATGGATACGTTAAAAATTCGAGTAATTATGGAATATGAGTACCGTCGTGGCAGCAACGCGGCACAAGCGGCACGCAACATCAACGACGTTTACGGAGCTAACACTACAAACCAATGCACCACTTGTTATTGGTTTGCTCGCTTCCGTTCTCCAGAACGGAAGCGAGCAAACAAAATTTCGACCTGAAAAATGAACCTCGCGGTCCTCGGAAGACTTTGGTCGACAATGACGAATTAAAGGCGATTGTGGAAGCTGATGATACACAATCTACGGCTGAATTAGCAGCAGCTTTCGACGTTAGCATCAAAACAATATTGGTCCATTTGCGTCAAATTGGCAAGTTGACAAATGGGTGCCACACGAACTCAATGATCGCCAGCGCGAAGTACGCGTCGAGACGTGCCTTGCACTGCTCAACAGACACACAAATGAAGGAATTTTGAACCGCATTGTTACCTGCGATGAAAAATGGATTCTGTTTGATAACCGCAAGCGCTCAGCAAGTTGGTTGGATCCTGGTTCAGCACCTAAATAATGCCCTAAACGAAAACTTACCCCTAGAAAAGTGATGGTCACTGTTTGGTGATCTAGCGCCGGTGTGATTCATCACAGCTTCTTACCAAACGGGGTGAGCATTACTTCAGATGTGTACTGTGAAGAACTGAACACAATGATGGAGAAGCTGGCACATCTTCAACCAGCATGGTCAATCGCTCGTCTCCGCTGCTCCTGCACGACAACGCGCGACCTCATACTGCACAGCAGACGGTCTCCAAGTTGCAAGAACTGGGGTTGGAAGCTCTCCGTCATCCACCCTACTCACCAGACCTTGCGCCTACAGACTACTACTTTTTCCAGAATTTGGATAACTTCTTGGCGGGAAAAAAATTCAATACCCGAGAGGCAGTACAAAATGCCTTTGAAGAATTTGTTGCCTCCCGTCCAGCTGATTTCTTTAAGAAGGGCATCAATAAACTGCCACTGCGTTGGCAAAGATGCATTGATTGCATGGGTGATTACTTCGATTAATACAAATAAAAAATGCTTGAAAAAAATTCGTTTAAATTTTTTCATACAAAACGGCAATTTCATAGGTAAAGACCTATTATTACGAGTTGATTTTTTTTTTTAATATACCTGCTGTTTTTTAGGTACACTAAATACATTTTCCAACTTTTAATCTCAATGATTCACCCTGTATAATACACACATCAAAAGCGTCTAGGGATCAACATATATTTTTGCAATAACTTTTCTCCTGATTGATATTAATTAAAATTTTCTTTAAGGATTCATCAAATAAAGTGTTTTCGTTTGTCACAGTAACGATAAACCAAGTCACCTTTGCATTAATAAAGAAATTTGCCATTTTCCTAATAAAGGGATTTTTGACATTTGAACCACTAACATTAAAGTTCGAAAAAAAGACTGAAATAACAGTTTTCTTTAAAATTTTATTGGGTAACTTAAACAATTAATAATCCGTGTTTCTACCGCGAACACTAACAACACAAGAACATCGGTTTGGCATACTCAAAATGAGTTCATCCAAATCACGCTGTGGAATGGCCGCCCATGTTCGTTGCAACAACAAAAAAAGGTCTTCTTGCGACTGGATACCCTCCATATTCGGCAGAGCTCTTCTCTGTAGCATATCCCATGCATGCTCAATCGGGTTCAAGTCTGGCGACTGAGCAGGCCAGGGCAGGACATTGATGTTAGCTGCGGCGAGAGTCTGTCTTACAACTCTTGCGGTGTGCGGTCGTGCATTATCATGCATTAACTGAAATAAGGGACCGATTTGCACTTGTAGAGGAACGATGACGTCTGATACAATCGTCTCAGCATAAATTTGAGCGTTGAGGTTGCCTCTGATCCAAATCAACTCAGTTCTTCCGCCGATCCAAATACCCGCCCATACCATGATGGTTCCACCACTATAAGGATGGACTTCCTGGCAGGATTTTAATCGCTGTTGGCGTCCAGGGGTTCTCCAGTGTCGTATACGTCTTGTATCCGGTCTCATACCAAAACGAGACTCATCAGAAAAGCACACGAAACGCCATTGTTCTTCTGCCCAATTTCTGTGTTCAAGAGCCCATTGATATCGAATCCTACGATTGTGCATTGCTATAGGTGGTACCCGTAGCGGTCTTCGGGAATGAAGGTTCACTTCATGCAAGCGGTTTCTGACTGTTTGGTCGCTAATTAAGTTCCCTGAAGAGTGATGAAGCCTCACGGCTAACATCATGGCGGTTATAGTTGGAGCTCTTCGAGTTAAGATTTGAATGTATCGGTCTTGTCTCCGTGTGGTGCAGCGATACCGTCCTCCATGGCGCTCAGCCACGGTACCAGTGCTTCGGTAACGTGTCCAAAGTCGACTGATAACACTCTGACTTGTATTCAGAGCTAAAGCCACAGTACGTTGCCGGGAACCAGCTTCTATCATTCCCACGGCTCTGAGCATTTCTTCCCTGCTTAAATGACGTCGCCGCTCCATAATAACGTTGGTTTTAATCAGTAGTAGGGAAACAGTAGCACTAATAATGTCTTCAATGCGTTGTATGTTTTTATAGGGAAAATATTGACAGCTGATTTTCATCTTTTACTCGAATTTGATTTACAGTTCCTGATTCAAATTATGAAATGCACCAAAAAGGATCCATATAAATTTATAACATCATAAATTTATTACAAAGCCACATCTCAATCTCAAGAAATCCGCATAAAAATGCTTGATCCCTAGACACTTTTGATGTGTGTATTTCAATCCTACTGCAATAAGTTGGACCTAAACGTTTCCAAGTGCTATGTGTCCTCTTTCACTCGTAAACCTCACCCTCCCCATTTTCCTTACAAACTCTTAGATACCCCAATTGCTAGGGACAATATTAATAAAATAAAGATTATTTAGTATTAGGGTCAATTCACACGTACCACAACCACACCACGTTGCAGCGACAAAATGTGGTCAAGCTTTGGTTACGTGTGCATAGTGTCGCAGCGGCTTTTTGCAGTTGCGTTGTGGTACCGACAAAATGTCGAGCGAAAGGTTCGATGCGTCGCAAGCAAGTTTGATGCCAGTTCACAATTTGTCGGTTCCCATGGATAGATTATAATATTATAAACTATCGAAAAATAATGTGTTAACTTCTAAATGGTTTGTTGCAGTTTACAATTTTTCAACAGTATATAATGTTACAGAAATATTAACAATAGATTATTAATTAACGAAGTTCATAATTATATTATATATCAATACATGCTCGAGGAGGAGGAGCTCGTGGCTAAGTAATAACAGCCGCACGGGTCGATCCATCAGGTTAAGCTACGCTTGCCGGGGTTGGTCAGTGGATGGGTGACCATTCTTTACATACCGAGACTCCTCCGTGCCTCGGAAAGCACGTTAAGCCGTTGGTCCCGGCTGTCATTCGTGGATCTTTGACAGTCGTTACGGGTCGTCAGAAGCCCGAAAGTCTGACAACCAGTCTTACCAAGGGGTATCGTATTACCCAGTAACTGGGTTGTGGAGGTCAGATAGGCAGTCGCTCCATGTAAAATACTGGTATTCAGCTGCATCCGGTTAGACTGGAAGCCGACCCCAACATAGTTGGGAAAAGGCTAAGCAGATGATGATATGCACGATTTTTTAAAAGTCATTATACCATAGTCCGTCCTAGAACTTTTATAAAGTAAACTATAATAATCTGTATATTAATGCTGTCTATTATTTTCAGCTGAACGAAGAGCACAGTTAAGTCGGTCGAGATCGCGTTCCGGACTAACAGGAGCGATGACTACGCGGGAACTAACAAAGTAAGTAAACATAGCTTTGATACAGGTAAACTCGAAAAGGCATGCGCTTCGGTAATCTTCGTGTTTCCGAATTAGCACGAACGTCGTGCCACAGAGTAACCTCCATTTGAGTACAACGTTGAAAATGTTCTACATACATAAATGTTGTACGTCTTTCTACATTGTTCTCACATGTATATTTTCAACTTGAACGATGTAACCAATATTTTGTAAAAATATTATGATTTAAAAGAGTGTCCGTGGAGTTTCTTGCCCGTTCTTCTCCATAGGGATCTACTACGCTTTGGAATGGGCAACTAGCTTCATCTTTCTGACTGACCGACCCATTGACAATTCAAAAGTGCCTGTAATTGGTTTATTTGAAATAAATGCTTTGAGTTTGAGTTTGAGTTTATCGTTTATCTTCGGAAAATCCGAAATATAGCCAATAAAATGTGACTATCGAGCAATAGAAAATGATTTATATTCCCACCTAAATTATTATAGATTGACGCACTAATTCCGTCAATCCCTTAATTAACCAGTCGCATTTAATTC
This sequence comes from Cosmia pyralina, assembly GCA_946251885.1. Lineage (NCBI taxonomy): Eukaryota > Metazoa > Arthropoda > Insecta > Lepidoptera > Noctuidae > Cosmia > Cosmia pyralina. The sequence goes on along the minus strand of OX276371.1, from coordinate 10,098,446 downwards.
GGCAAAGTTCGGTTTTACCGATAATAAACGAATACTCCTATCATGACGCGTTTGTATGAAGTTTTCTCTGTGTCGGGTATAGTTGGCCATGCTTTCAGAAACCGGGGGATAGTTCCTTATAGTTTTTTGCGCTCTAGCATGGTGCGGGTGACATTTGACGATCTGTTCCTTTTCAATCTTGAACGTTATCGCGATTTACAATCATGATTTAATATTTTAGCTGCACCCTAAATATCATAATCGTAAAATACGGAGTCAATAATAACTGTAGTAAATTAAATATATTATCCTGCCAAAATGTTATTATCTACAAATAAAATCAAATTTAAAGAAAAATGAAGAAAAGTAATAGGCGTGTAACGTAACGCCATAGACATGTTTAGTGATGAGATGTATTGCTATTATGGGTTTTTAACGATAGTCGATATTTTTTTATAGAAAAAGAAGTTTACTGTATGTATTTTTTAATTTTTGTTGTTAGACATCTATAGAGTTAAATTAGCCGAAAAAATGATACCATGAAAAAAAAAAATAATTTAATAAGTATCGGTAGTGCTTTGAATGTGATTTTTTAATTAAATACATATTTTAAAATAAATTTCCTAATAATATGATATATCAAAGACATTTTTAAAATTATTAGGAGATCGAGATTTTTGCTGTAAGAATCGTTAACGATAAAATTGAATTGTGCATATTGTCACTGACCTAGTCATGCCATACTGACATGTGTCACCCGCACCATGCTAGAGCGCAAAAATTATAGTTACTTTTTATGCAACATAATGTCGAAAAGATGATATTTTTTTTTTATGTAATGGATGGTTTATATCTAAATATTTTCTTTCCAGTGAATTGCTGGGCAACGCGTGATGAAACTCACACCAAGTGATATTAGAACCTTAATATGACATTACACTTGACATATTCACAGCAAAATGTATTATTTTTAAGATATTTATTATAATTGAAATTATTCTATTCTGATTTTCTGTCGTAACAAGCATGGCTAGAAGTTCCATGTTTTTTTCCAGGATCAGGCAAAGTGTTATTAAGGTTTTTTATTGAGAAAATATTACCCCTCCTTTTCGGCTCTACCGCTGTCGGGTAATAATCAGTGTATTAAAAAACTACAACAATTTTTTTTATTTAAAATTAAGTTCTTAGAAAATGCTTCAGAAGTTAGAAAAATATATTTAATTGTTAATTTTTAGATAAATATTATTATTGTATAATTACAAAGTGCTGTGAACTTGTCGAGTGCTAAATTGAATTTATATTGCATAAATAATATTAATAATAATTATTATTTAGGAATTTTTAACATAAATATGTTCTTGCCTATTTTTGTGGATATTATTTTTAGATATTAGGTAACATGAAGGCTAAAGTCATTCACATAAATAGTGCAAGAGGCAGGGTTCGAACTCACGACCCATCCCTCGCCAGACGAAGCAAGCGCTCATAAAAAAGACACTGCATATTAAATTGGTTATTAATATCATCAAAATCACCACATTTTTTATTCAGATTTGGTGATAACTTAAAAGTTTGTGCAATATAAATTTGATAAGAATAGTAATTAAGTATAAGATAATAACAATAATGTAAACGAAAAGACGTAAGATACTTGCGTTTTAATTAAACATTAAATATCTAAAAAGACTTTTTTGTTAAGGTTTTATTAACTTGGTAATGAAATCTCTCATTAGTAGAAAGGCTCCCTAGAGAGAGTCGAACGAACATAAATGTAATATCAATTCTTTTGAATCGAAAATACAAGTTTATCCATTTTTTTTTGCATTTTGGTTCATTTTTATACGACAAGCACAATAAGTATATAGAGGCATGAGGAACAGGGTGTAAAGTTCACTCATCCTCCATAGAAAAGGGAGGGTCCTCCGACCAGACGGGTGCTGTGTCCGGTGGGCAACTGCCCGACTTTGTATATATGCTAGTCGCGCGGTAAATTCTAATTGCGCGATGCAGGATTTGCGTGACGTCATGTCATTGTGATGCGTAGTAACGTAGTTCGTATGTCGCGATGTAGATGCCGCCACAAGTATCACTCAGAAAATCTGGCTAGCCTTTTCACAACAATGTTGGAGTCGGCTTTCAGTTTAACTGGATGCAGCCGAATACCAGTTTTTTACATGGAGCGACTGCCTATCTGACCTCCACAAACCAGTTATTGGGTAATACGTTAGTCTTACCCTTGGTAAGACTGGTTGTCAGACTTTTGGGCATCTGGCCACCCGTAACGACTGTCAAAGATCCACGAATGACAGCCGGGACCAACGGCTTAACGTGCTTTCCGAGGCACGGAGGAGTCTCGGTATGTAACGATAGTCACCCATCCACTGACCAACCCCGGCAAGCGTAGCTTAACCTGATCGATCGACCCGTGCGGCTGTTATTACTTAGCCACGAGCTCCTTACCCAGTGTACTTACCAAGTTAATAAAACTTTAAATATGCATATATTTGTCCTCTTTTATGTCTGTATATATTGCTAATACGGTAATAATGAGTACTTTGTAAGTAGATACTAAATAATTTGGTGTCGACGGCCTTATTAGCTTAAAAGCCTTGCAAGTCCATATTGGCCTTAGGCCTTAACGCTTAAGAAATAAGAGCTACATTCGAAAATCTACCTTTCATGAAACCGGGTTGTCTTAGAACCAAAATTTCGAAGTCATTTGTTATGCACCAACCCACAATGTGCCCATGTGGTGAAGACCGGCCCACTTCCTCTTATCGAGAGGAGGCCTGTGTCCCAGCAGTGGGAACGTTATAGGTTGATTATACTACTTAATAGATATAACACTGGCAGGCTTTTGGCCCCTTTTTTATACAGGAAAAGTTTTTAAGCAGTGCGTAAATTTTGACAGGGTGTTCTTACCCATGAATATAAACAATTTTCACTATGGGACTAACTCCGAAATCACGAAAAATGTCTAAACACAACAAAATAAAAAGATTTAATGTTTTTTTTTGGGGTCGACGAGTTCGTGTACTTTGAGAAATCTGTTTTTTTTTTTTTTATCCTGTATAGACATCTACACGTCTGAGAAGTTTACAAAAAAAACTGATATGTCAATTACACTGTGCCTGCGGTTGATGACCCCAAAAAAAAAATCATCAAATTTATTTATTTTTTGCTTTATAATGTTTAGATATCGATACCGATCACGTCTTCAGAGTTCTTCGTTTACTAAGTTTCATAATTGCATTACTATTTGAACAGCCGTAATAGCTACCTTATTTACTGAGCTGAGATATTGCCAGCTGCAGGCAAAGGTTGGCCGCCCAAGCCCGGGCCTAATCGGCCATTTATGGAAAATCCACCTCTATTTATACGGTATTCATTATATCCGATTTCCATACATGGTAAGAAAAAAAACTATTTTAACAACCTAACCTTTTTCCTTTTTACCATTACCTTTTTTTTTTCTTTTGACTTACCTTTCACCTTATTTTTTTTAACCTAAATCTTGCAGATTCTCAGTAGTAAGGCGTTTTAAAAATGTAGCTCTTTTTCTTACAATTTTATCTTTAATTCAAATAATTATGGCCTAACTAAACTTCGTTGCAATTTTATTATTGTATAGCCTATTAATTTGTTAGTGTTCGAAACGAAATTAGTTCATGTTTGATACTAATATGTATACGACATATCAACAAAAAATTGCCAATACAGGTCGCCATTGTCATACAAAAAAAAAAAAATACTATTTTGTCTTTTTTTTTTCTTTCAAACTTTTCGAAAGACAACAATCCTTCATGGACTCTAATTGCGTAACACTAACAATCACAATCTGACTGATTTTGAAGCATATTGCTAATCCATTGCTTCATATGTTCGAAAAATTTGTCTGCTCAACATCGTAAATAACGCAATGAATGTTGTTGAACTGTCAAAATGAAATCGAATTTTACTTGTGTGTTACGCAATTGCCCCGCGGGATGTTCGGCACAATTCTTAAATGCGCAATTTAAAGTCTCCGTTTATTCGGCAAATAGACTTTTAAGAACGTCTTACAGTTAGTTGAGAATTCAACGGAAACAAATGAGATGTGATATTACGTCACAAGGGTACTTGCATAATCTTTGACTTAAATACTGGTATTTATAAAAAAAAAAAATCTAAAACTAAACTTGACAAACTCATAAACCCCTTTTTTAACCGTCTTAATTTATTTTTATTATTTTAAAATACGCTTTTTTTTTAAGAAATATGATTTTTTATGTAATCAAGTACCCTATTTACCGATTTTGGTCGGAACAAGCCTAGATATTTTAATTTTAGTTACAGAAAAAGAAATATTAATTCGTGTAGAGATGAGACTGGGCCTAAGATACGCCCAAAAGCTGAATGAAGTATTGTTTCTTTGTCTATATTTTAGGCGTCGAAAGTATTTTGAGCTAACTCATTTTGTATAGAAAATATTAATTTTTATTTAGTTTTAACCATGCATTTGTTCTATTTCACACGAAAACGATGTAAATGTAATGATTTTTTTTTTTTGATATTTTAAATAAATGTAAAACATAAGTTTTTTTAGCGATAGGATATTGCAATCAGCGTCATAATATTATTATTATTACCACTTTTCTTGTTATTACGTCACAATTTACTTAATTAATGTCATATTTGTGACTTTTCCACGGTTTCATGATTTTAATCAAACTATTTTTTCATATAAACCAAAGATTTAAATCGTTCGATTCGCCCTACCGCGTCGAAAGATGGTCGCGTTTCTCTTTCGTTTCGACAGCTCTGACACACATAATGTTGCAGTCGTCATGGACACGTTGTGGACACTTTTTTCAAATCTAACGATTTAAATCTTTAATTTAAACCCATGTGATTTTAATCAAATTACCCAGAAATAAATCAAAACTGCAATACGCATGTTTTCTTTTAGAAAAATTTGAACAATGTAATAATGGCCAACATTTATAAAATAGAAGAAATTAAATAATAAACAAGTTTTTTTTTCTGATTAAGTATGTACCTAAATAATTAAATCACATCAAACAAAGTATTTTTAACCGACTTGAAAAAAGGAGTATCTTATTTCGTAGTCTTTTTTAAGAAAAGTAGAAACAATTTCAATCGTCAACATAGTTATATATAGTCAATATTTAGCAATTGTTGTTGCCAATGTAACTTCAAAATCATGTAAGAATAAAAGTCGAGAGGTGTCGTGTTGGATACCCGGTTGGAACGAAGTTTCTTCCGCTGTTTATTATGTATTAAATAACAGACGTACGATCAGACAGAAATCGGTTAACGTTGCTACTTTTTGACATCATCTAAATTAACACAAAATGATTCGATAAACTGCTTTTTTTCGTTTAACTGTTAATAGATAATGGTGCCGATTCTCTTGTGAACGCACTAAACTAAAATTAGAGAATCGCTATCTTTTACTAACAGGCAGCGCGAGAAAAGGACGGCTATAGATATGAACTAAGTAGGAGATGTCAAACTAGTTCACGCTTTGCGGGCTTCACCGTGTTTTTAGTCGACATGTTTTTACGTGTCGTCTAAAAAATTAGTTCTAACTAATTTGACAGCTCTAATTTACTTCCGTTCCATTCGTTTCGTTCCATTGTTCTTAAAATTTTAAGTACTTCTGTTCCGATTTGAATTACATATTTCGCTTAATAATTAAAATTAAAAGAATGCATGTGTTAATCGACTTTTGTTACTGACTGTACAACGTTTGAGAGTAAATAAATGAAGAAAGAAAAAAAAACTCCCGCCATGTTTAAATACTACTGTAATATACCTACCTATATCTATACAGAAAAGTTTTTAAAGCAGTGTGCTAATTTTCACAGAGTGTTCTACGCATGAATATGAACAACTTTCACTATGGGACCAACTCTGAAAACACGGGAAAAAAACAGCTGTTTCATTCATGCAAAAGTTCGTTCAATACCTACCTACTCGACTAAGGACTGATTGTTCAATAGTCAGATAATTTTTATTTGAGAAATAAATATGGCGGTTTGACAGCTTTTATATTGAAAATATGTCAAACTGTCACATTTATTCTTCAGGTAAAAGTTATCTGCCTATTGAACAATCAGTCCTAAAATGTATGATTTAGCTGATTTTTTTTCGTGATTTCAGAATTTGCCCTATAGTGAAACCCTGTGAAATTTTGCGCACTGCTTAAAAACTTTTCTTGTATAGACATTGGACATACGCTTGTCGCAACGGTCAAAATATTACACGTTTTCCGGTCTAGTTTTCGTTCGCCAGACTAACACCCATATCCTAAGTCGTAGCCTCGAAATCTCCTCGACTCACAACTAAGAAAATTGTGAGGTTCCTCGAATGAGTGTGAGTCGAAGTGATACGTCACGAAAACGTCATTGTTTGGAGAAATATTCCGTTTATATTACTTAATTATTATAAGGTAGATGCCGACGTACCTTATATTTGACAGTTGGTTCCTCAACTCAAACTCACCTTTGAATAATTTAAACATTTAATATTATCTTCCTTAAGGTATGCACGTACGGTCAGCAACAGAAGTCTGTTAACACTGCTACTTTTTGACACCATCTAAATTAACACAAAATGGTTCGATAAACTGCTTTTTTTTCGTTTAACTGTTAATGTTCATAAAATTTTAAGTACTTCTGTTCCGATTTGAATTAAATATGTCGCTTAGTAATTAAGATTAAAAAACTGCAAGTGATAATCGACTTTTGTTGCTGACTGTACCTTTTTTTTTGTAGTCGGTTCCTCAACTAAGGAAACTGTTTGAAATGAGGAGTAAAATTGCAACTATGAATATCAAACTACTGTGAGGATGACTCGAGTCGAGGAAATCATGAGGATTTGACTTAGAATATGGGTTTAAGTGTGCAGAGTATAACGTGTAATAAGGAACTTCGTTTCAAAACTAACTTTAAAAAAAAATCACGACTTTTTCAACCCTGTAATTTTACTTAATATTTTCTCATTACGACATTTAAGACAAAAAAAAAACCACTATGGCCCCAATGTCATATAAAAAGACATTTCATGCACAAATAATAAGCTTATATTTTAAGACAATATTATAATTGAATTGAAAATTCTTTGTCTATTTAACATGCCGCTGACTGTACCTAGTATATGTATACATGTAAATATATTTTTGTAAAATGTTACATTTTTACTTAATAATAATGTTTTTAAAACTATTTTGTTGTTTTATTCACAAAAATCAATGATCAAAGATCTTTCTCCCAAAGCAGTCGATCTATTCTGTAAAGACCTTACCGTGAAAACTTAGGTGAAGTTAGCTGTCAATAGTGTCAATTCCTAACATTGACAGCTCACTTCACATAGGTTTTCACGTCTACAGAATAAACAGAGGTACGCACGGCTACAGATCAAACTATAATATCCAGTATAAGCTGATCTCGCATTGTATAGGATTTATTTACAATGAGAGGTCAACTGGAAATGTACCTATAGCTTCATGTGTACACTTGGCCGACGTCCGCACGGACGTAAAAATATCGCTGCGATTTTTTTTCGCGCACTGGATTTTCAACGCTCTGCTTAGCGCTAAGAGAAAATCCAAATTGAGTTGTTGTTGTTACGTTGGATTCTCGAAGCTCGGCTTAACACCGAGAGTTAAATCCAGTGCGCGATAAAATCCCGCCGCGATATTTTTACGTCCGTTTCTTTCTCCTTTAGTCCAATTAAGGGTTAGTACGCTTTGCAGTTGTATGACAGTACATGTACACGATGCAAGTTTCATACGCTTGGCATACCAAAATTAATATTGAAGCAACAAATGATTTTACTGTTCCTGCAACCTATGGCATGCAGTATTCCCGTTGTCCCCGTACGCAGTGTCCCCGTCCTACGGGGACAGCGGTACTTCAATTAAATATTTAAAAATACTTCCCGTTGTCCCCGTACACTGTCCCCGTTAATATAGTTGAATAAAATAAGTAAAAATTATTTATTTATTTATTTATTTATTTATTTATATATACTTTATTGTACACCACAAAAATACATAACAAAAAAAAAAGACACAAACTACAAAATATACAATGGGCGGCCTTATCGCTTTCTGCAATCTCTTCCAGGCAACCATAGAATGGACAGTGATTTGCCTGGATATGAAATGGGGCTGTCTTTGGTGCAAATAATAAGTGCCTACTTACAATATTATACTAAAATAGATACATACATAACCTAAATAATAGATACATAAATACATACATACTAAATATAAGCAACGAAAACAAATGAAGACTAAAGATATTTACAGTTACGTGAACACGATCACAACGACAAATAATGTTCCTTTACGAGCCTTTTAAACATAGGTAACGACTGCGCGCGTTTTATTTGAACTGGCAATGCATTCCACAAACGAGCAGCCTGGACAGTAAAGGATTTATCGAGGAAAGTTGTGGAATGCATAGGCATTTTGAGCTTTAAATTATCAGATGACCTTAAAAATTTCGTGTGGGAGTCGCAAAGAAACTGGAAACGTTTCTTGAGATAGAGAGGGGTGGTAGGGGAAAAGAGCACATTATACAAAAGGGAAAGGATATGAGCATTCCGGCGATGGCGAATTGGTAACCACTTGAGCTTCACACGAAATTCAGAAACATGGTCATATTTGCGCAAACCGAATATAAACCTTATACAAACATTTTGAAGCCGCTCAAGTTTATCGAGTTGGTCTTGGGTAAGGTCAAGATAGCTGGCATCAGCATAGTCAAGGATGGGTAGAAGAAGCGATTGTGCAAGCGCAATCTTGGTGGCAGTCGGTAGAAAATTACGTAATCTCTTCAAAGATGCAGCAGATGCAAATAGCCTGCGGCTAACTTCCCGCAGCTGCGCAGTCCAAGAGAAATTCTTATCTATGAATATCCCCAAGTTTTTAACTTTCTCACTGAACGGAATAACTGAATTGTCAAAAGAAACCTGGGGAAGAGTCATCCAGTCGATCCTTGAGACCGTCCTAGAACTGCCTACCACCACAACCTGCGTCTTTATGGGGTTGACCATAAGTCCATACCTCTTGCTCCACTCGCATATACGGGCCAGATCACTATTAATCATTAAGATAGCCTCAGACAGATTTCCAAGAGGGGCTCGCGAGTAAATTTGTAAATCATCTGCATAAAGATGGTAGGAAGAAATAAGTTCGTCGGAAATTGAGTTAATGAAAACTGCGAAAAGTAAAGGGGATAGAACGCCACCCTGAGGTACACCGGCAGAAATATTACACCAGGAAGACAAGATCTCTCCAATGCAAATACGTTGCCGGCGACCGAACAGGTAAGTACGAAACCAGTCAATTACCGATGGAGATATGTTAAGAGAGCTTAAAATGCCAAGCAAAACATCAAAATCAACAGTATTAAAGGCATTACTGAAATCTAGCAAAGCTAGGACCGTAAGATTACCTTTTTCCATGGCTGACCTTATATCATCCGTAATGTTCAGAAGCGCAGTGGTGGTGCTATGACCAGGACGGAAGCCAGACTGGAAGGGGTTGAGGAGATTATTTTTAGAGAGGAAAGTGCTTATTTGATCGTGAATTAACCGTTCAAGGACTTTGGATAGGAACGGCAAGACGGATATAGGACGGTATTCAGAAAATGATGTGGGATTAGACTTTTTAGGTAAAGGAATTATTTGAGCATCTTTCCATGAGCATGGAAAGACACCACTAGATGCAGAAAAATTGAGGATGTGACAAATGACGGGAAGGATAACATCCAGCACAGGGACTAACATATTATGGCTGATACAGTCACTTCCTACTGCATTTGAAGTAATCGATAGTATGCTTTTCTTAACATCACATGCGGAGAACTGACCAAAAACAAATGGAGAATAACTGGGAGTCGGAAGTGAAGAGAGATAATTCAGTGTGTTAAATTTTATTGTCCTATCAAAATTGGACGACGCAGTAAAATGATTATTCATTGCCTCAATGTCTATGTCTTTTGGGATTGTCTCTTCTCGAGTTTTACCGACCCCCAATGATCTAAGAAATTTCCAAACTTTGGATGGGTCCCCATTTTGGACAGAAGAATGAATGTGGCGGCGATTAGCATTCCTACACACCTTATTGCAGTGATTACGGATTGAGAGGTATCTTTCCCTGTTAGCGTCATTAGCCCTACGCTTGAACTTAGACTTTGCCGTAACTTTCTTGTGCATTAGCGTTTTAATCTCATTTGTGAGCCACGGCGCCGGCAAATGCCTAACCTTAACTGCTCGAACAGGTGCATGATGATCGTAAAGCTCAATAAGTTTAATCGTAAAAATATTAACTTGCTCATCAACTGATGCAGAGGCAAACAGAGCAGACCAATCTATACCACTGGCATCCATACAAAGACTGTCAAGGTTCATTCCACCAAAATTGCGTTGCATGAGAATCTTAGCCTTGGCCTTAGGCGGCCGAATTTTGTATGACAGAAAAATCAGGTCATGATAGGAAAAGGCATCGGCTGAACATTGGCCATGCTTAGCGACATGATCAAGAGAAGAGACAGAAATCAAGTCAAGTAGTGAAGGAGTAGAGTTAGGAAAATGGTGAGTGGCATTCAATGGAAGAATGAAAAGATTACTGGAAGCCAAAATATTAGTCAGAGAAGAAGAGCGATGGTCTTTTTTCAGAAGACAAGAGTATTGAAGTCACCCATGATTATACTATGACTGTAAGAAGGAATCAGCTTTTCTAAGAGATTTTCAAAAGATGAAAAGAAATTAACGCGTAGAGAGGGACAATAATAGACGCCAAGAAGTAACTTTGAATGGTGTAGTTCGACTTCAAGGAAGAGATGTTCACCAGCACTGGATGGCGGCGGCTGTGCTGACACATCAACAACAGAGTAGGGAATATGCGTACGGAGATATATGGCAACACCACCACCACCACCAACCGACCGGTCGTTTCTTATAAGCTGGAAGCCAGGAAGAGAGTAACTTGCCCCCACCCGATTCGCGCGGGGGTCCCACAGGGCTCCGTAATTTCTCCTCTTATTTTCACACTATTTACTAGCGACATCCCGAAAAGTAAAAAGGCTCAGTTGGCTCTGTTTGCAGACGATACGGCCATATACTGTTCGGGACGCGACCAAAACGTGATAGCTCGTAATCTCCAAACAGCAGTCGATACCCTCGGCTGCTGGTTCCGTCGGTGGAGAATCGAGGTCAATCCTGACAAGAGTCAAGCGGTTCTCTTTTTGAAACCGTATTTCTCACGTTCCATTCCCCGACCAATCACCATGTTTGGTAAGCCGATCCCTTGGGAGAAGCGAGCCAAATATCTGGGGGTGACTCTCGATCAGCGCCTCTCCTTTGCGGAGCATATTAAGCTGGTACGTTCACGGGCCGCCTTTGCCCTCGGTAGACTCCATTACGTTTTAAATGCACGCAGCAAACTATCTCTTAAGTGCAAATTGCGCATTTACACTGCGTGCATTCGTCCCATCATGACGTATGCGGGTTCGGTATTTGCACACGCCAAACCCCGCTATCTGCATCGGATGCAGACATTACAGAACCGTTTCCTCCGAAGGATAACGGGCGCCCCTTGGTTCGTTCGGAACGCGGACCTCCACCTTGACCTCAGGATCCCCACGATCCATCAATTTTTGAAGCGCGGCTCGAAGCGTTTCTTTGATGCCGCCGCGAAGCATCGCAACCCTTTGGTTGTCGAGGCCGCGCGTTATACCCCCTCTCAAATTAGTAAGACTCGCCGTCCGCGTCATATTCTCACCGACCCTGATGACCCCATAACCCTCCTTCAGGAGAGTAGCAAGGCCACCAGTACGGTTTATAAACGTAGACCACCCCGGAATACATTCCGACCTCGCCGCCGAGGTCGCAATCGTAACCGCCCCCCCCCCTATCCCCTACTCGGTGAAGCTGTGCCAGCTGGGGGCACAGCTGAGCCTGTAGCACTTGTCCCCCCCGTCATGATCCAGCCTGCCCCGTCTGGCTGTCATATTATTATTAGCGACGCTCAGTCGACTAATAATTTACCTTAGTTTTAGGCCTGGCCGGGGGCTTTAAGTTCGCTTAAAGAACCCACAGGAAACGCCCGGTTGAGCAGTCTCGACCCTTAGTGGTCAACTGCGAGATGCCATATATAAATAACTAAATAACTAGAGTAACTTGTTGAAGGAAGACAAGGTTTAAGCCATGACTCTGAAATAAGAATAGCATGTACGTTCTTACAATCAAAGCTTGCCAGCATATCGTGGAAATGAGCCGGAATGCTCTGAGCGTTAATATGTACAACATTAAAATTCTTAGGAACATCAGAAAACTGCGCTGTAAGACTGTCTGCGAGAGAAGGAATACTCACGAAACTGTCGTCGTTGCTTGTTATAGAGAAAAAACTACTATTATCACTGCTTTCATCAATAGACATATAAATAATTACCTCAAATAATTAAAAAAAATAATAATAATATAAATATACTTAAAATAATTCTAATAATACAATTAAAAAAGAAATTAACCGTATAACTAGTCCACCTGCCGCCGGTAGCGCTATTAAATCAAAATACCTAAATAAAACTTACACGCAGTCCGGGTAATACAAAATAAAAATTTGAAACATTTCAGGAGACAAGAAAACGAAATAAAAACAAAATATTAAAAATAAAAAAAAAAAAACAAAAAATAATATTATTAAGACATGCCAAGCAGTCCGCCAGTGCACCGTCACTAAAAACGGAACGCACCAAATGAAACGGACATGAAGTGACTGATGACAGTCGTGACACTGACAGTAACAACATTGTGACACTGACATTCGTTTCAGACAAGCATTCAAGAAAATAAAATTGAAAATACATTAAAAATTATCTGAAGGTACATAAAAAAAAACAACAAAACATGAAATTACCCGGACTTTGAATAAAAACATCAGGAAATCACTTCTTCAAAGCAGTAGCACGCTTCAACCTAGCGGTCTTCGCAGCAGCAGCGACCGGGACAGAGGCCGGCACAGCCGATACTGGATCACTCTGCTCGGGCTGACTGGGATTCGGCGCAATCTTATCCAATTCAGCGAGGGACTCAACCCGATGCCGTGAATCATTGGGACCGAGGACATACACGCAGCCTGCCTTAGTCCAGCTCTTGGAAACACCGCATCTTTCCCTCGCAGCCAAGAACACATCATGCCGCCCCTTTGTTAGGAACTCGGACATTGTGACGCCTGTAGCCTTTAATTTGGCTTTGGAAAACCAAATCCTATCCCGAACTGCAAGATTGCCAAGCTTGAACAAGATAGGCCTGGTTTTATTAGCTACGGCTCGTCCCATCCTGTGACATCGGCTAATGTCTGCAATAGTGAAGTCACTCAGCTGCAATTTGCTACAGATCACCTCAGTGATCACCTTGGCGGTGTCCTCCTTCTGCACCTCATCAACACCGTGCAACAGCAAAATCTTCCTGCGTCCCCGCATCTCAATTTGGTCGACACCACGAGCTAGTAGCTCCACCTGTTGCTGAACACTGTTGAGAGCTTGCGTAATGAATGTCCGGAACATTGTGAACTCCGCAGCCAGGCTAGAAGTTGTGACAGGTGATGAAGGGGCCTTCTGTAGTTCATCTTCAAAGGCAGACATCTTTGTGTGAAACAACTCCTTTAATTCACTCAGAGTGCTTGCAAGTGAATCCATTGTGTTAAGTGAAGTGAATAGTAGAATAATGTAAGAGAAAAGTTGTGAGGAGATAACACTACACCAGCAGGTAGTAACTATGAACTTTTAAAATATAGCATAAATAATTATAAATAATGTTTCTATTAAATTATATTAAAATTACAAATAAGAGCAAATTTTTCTTTGTGTAACTCTTACAACTACCCACAAGCCAAAGAAAATTATTGCCCACAGTCCCCGTTTTTTTCTTTTTTGTGTAGTATTATGTGTGAGTCGGCATCTTTTACCCAGCAAACAAAGTTTTTTATTTGATATTTAATCAAATTATTTATTACAGCAAACAATCTTTAGACAATAAACATTTGGTCTTTTTGGTCAAATGATTTGTTATGACAAAAAATATATAGGTTAGGTTAGGTTAAAACTGTGACCTTCTACGCACGAGCCGAGCGAGCGAAGCGAGCGGTTCCGCGGCAGCGGCCGGCGAGTGCCAGAAACGACTAGATTTTACAGAAAAAATAAAATGTGGAAAAAAAGAGATTATTTTTAACAGGCTATCAAGAACCGAACTAGTTGGTTAGAGGACAACGACTCGTGAAAAGTTTGCTTCCCGTTGTCCCCGTTAGCCGAATGTACGTTATGGGGACAGCGGGAAATACATTTAATCACGTCCCGCTGTCCCCGTGAAGGGGATATGGCATACGGGGACAACGGGAATAAACCAGTGTAGGTACTAACTAAAACAATGTTATATTTTATAACTAGGTGGCTATGCTATACACCATAGATATATGAAAGAAGGAGATATGCCCGGTAGTTGAAAATGTATCAGAACCCGATGTCGCTAGGTTGGCCCCACCACCGCGCCACTACTACACATGTAGTTCACTAAAAGCAATAGATACAAAGTCGCGCACACACTTGCAATTCATAAATCAGAACATACTACACAATCAATTATAAACCTTAACTCGTCACACACAGCGTGCATTTACCATGCACCGTACAACTTACTCACACAAAAACATCTGGCGCTATTATTGTGTTGTGCAAAAAGCAATTTATTTTACATATACGCTAGTGATTGACTAAATCGGAAAGTTATCGATACTTCCATTTATTACTGTACAAGAAAAATTTGGGGTCCTGAAAATAAAATAAAAAATGATATGTCCAGAAAGTATTATATATTTTAAATTAAAAAAAAAATGTATATTAAAAAAAAAAAAAACACGAATCAATAAATTAAAACAATCCGGTTAAGTTGGTTTAGGCTGTGAAACCATAGGAATTGTTGAACCCTGTTATGATGTGTTTACTCACTGACCTGTAAAGTGGAGGTATTTGTTCAGTATTTGACGTACTCTTAATTTTGGGATTGCCCATTCAAAAAGCCTGCGAGTTTTCTTTAGAGGCTGGAACATTTCTGCCTTAAAGTGAATTGAGCATATGGTGCTACATTTTGTTGGGAACCAGTTAGGTGGCCTTCCTGTGGCATCAATCCATTATTTTTTTGTATTTGTATCTTTTGGGAAGCTAAAAAGGTACTTTATGAACTTATTTATCATTTACATAATAAGTATCTTAATCTATAGTCTATATAGTCTATAGGAACTAGTTGGCCGCTGAGACAGGGGTGAGGCGGCGGTTCGCAACGCACGTACTGAGTAATGCGCCCCCGCTCCTCCATCCCACCGCTCACATACCTAAGGCGCGATCAACTAGTTCCGCGCGGTCTATACTTCTTAACCTCACGATGAGTAAGCAGGTAGCAGGCAACAGGCGAATAGGCTTTTGTTATTAAAAAAAAACCCTTAGTTAAGAAATAGTTAAATATATGAAAACAAACACATGCCATACTCATGCATAACAAATAAATAGCATGAATATGTTGACTTATTTTAAGCAAAAATCACTAATATTTTATCTGAACCATACCGATTACTACAACGCATTCGAATCTTGTGGTGCATAGTTAAAGACTTTAGCGGAAGTAAAATACCAAAACCAAAAAAAAGTAAGGAAATAGCACGAAGATGCGATAATTTAAACCCTAAAACACTCCACCTAAACATTAATAAACTTACTTTACGACCGTTGGTTATGCATTTCTCAACTAGGTAAAATAATCAAAAACAGTAAAAAAGATTATTTTACATTCTCAAAGGTTTTCCAACCATACTTAAACGTCATCTTTTCAAGTGTTCCAACCGGGCTAAAACGGTTGACAAATTGAAAAATAAACTATAATAGCAATATAATATTCGCTGGGCAATCGACATTATTATCGATAGCCTACTTTAGTGGATCTTAACCTCATCACTATCTCGCCGCAAGACACAGCGGCTGTACTATGCGACGCTCCGCGTAAATAAAGTATCGTTTTGTTATTTTTACATTGCTTGTCCAGTCGCTTAGCGACATACTTAAGGTAGTGGTTAAGGAGCAATGTATTTGCTGCAAAAATAGTACAGCCGCTGCGATATTTGAAAACAAAAATAACGTAGTAAAAGCAAGAAATATTTTACGATTTGTTGTTTTTTATGATTTTAAAGATAAATACAGTAAAATACTTTTAATTACATATGGTAAGTGATTCCGTGAGATACGAAGTTTTTAATATCACTTCGGTTTTTGCAGGAAACCACTGAAGAACACGGCATTTTTATAATTTATCGTGACCACGGTCGAAAGCGTACTAGTTCGCGGAGACGGCCATTTGGCAAGTAAAGGCACAGCGTGCGCATAACGCGTGGACACAAACACGCCCCCATGCCACTTCTCCTGTTTTTTATATTTCTATGTTATACACATTACATTGAAACCCCGATCTCCAAACTAGGGATATCCCTGTATCTTAGAGATCAGCTCCGCAGCAAAGTAACAAGCCAATATTTGTAACTCATTGGTAGGTACCTACAAAGTGTTTCTTTAAATAAAACCATAGAAATATAAAAAACAGGAGAAGTGGCATGGGGGCGCGTTTGTGTCCACGCGTTATGCGCACGCTGTGCCTTTACTCGCCAAATGGCCGTCTCCGCGAACTAGTACGCTTTCGACCGTGGTCACGATAAATTATAAAAATGCCGTGTTCTTCAGTGGTTTCCTGCAAAAACCGAAGTGATATTAAAAACTTCGTATCTCACGGAATCACTTACCATATGTAATTAAAAGTATTTTACTGTATTTATCTTTAAAATCATAGAAAACAACAAATCGTAAAATATTTCTTGCTTTTACTACGTTATTTTTGTTTTCAAATATCGCAGCGGCTGTACTATTTTTGCAGCAAATACATTGCTTCTTAACCACTACCTTAAGTATGTCGCTAAGCGACTGGACAAGCAATGTAAAAATAACAAAACGATACTTTATTTACGCGGAGCGTCGCATAGTACAGCCGCTGTGTCTTGCGGCGAGATAGTGATGAGGTTAAGATCCACTAAAGTAGGCTATCGATAATAATGTCGATTGCGCAGCGAATATTATATTGCTATTATAGTTTATTTTTCAATTTGTCAACCGTTTTAGCCCGGTTGGAACACTTGAAAAGATGACGTTTAAGTACGGTTGGAAAACCTTTGAGAATGTAAAATAATCTTTTTTACTGTTTTTGATTATTTTACCTAGTTGAGAAATGCATAACCAACGGTCGTAAAGTAAGTTTATTAATGTTTAGGTGGAGTGTTTTAGGGTTTAAATTATCGCATCTTCGTGCTATTTCCTTACTTTTTTTTGGTTTTGGTATTTTACTTCCGCTAAAGTCTTTAACTATGCACCACAAGATTCGAATGCGTTGTAGTAATCGGTATGGTTCAGATAAAATATTAGTGATTTTTGCTTAAAATAAGTCAACATATTCATGCTATTTATTTGTTATGCATGAGTATGGCATGTGTTTGTTTTCATATATTTAACTATTTCTTAACTAAGGGTTTTTTTTTAATAACAAAAGCCTATTCGCCTGTTGCCTGCTACCTGCTTACTCATCGTGAGGTTAAGAAGTATAGACCGCGCGGAACTAGTTGATCGCGCCTTAGGTATGTGAGCGGTGGGATGGAGGAGCGGGGGCGCATTACTCAGTACGTGCGTTGCGAACCGCCGCCTCACCCCTGTCTCAGCGGCCAACTAGTTCCTATAGACTATATAGACTATAGCTTAAGATACTTATTATGTAAATGATAAATAAGTTCATAAAGTACCTTTTTAGCTTCCCAAAAGATACAAATACAAAAAAATAATGGATTGATGCCACAGGAAGGCCACCTAACTGGTTCCCAACAAAATGTAGCACCATATGCTCAATTCACTTTAAGGCAGAAATGTTCCAGCCTCTAAAGAAAACTCGCAGGCTTTTTGAATGGGCAATCCCAAAATTAAGAGTACGTCAAGTACTGAACAAATACCTCCACTTTACAGGTCAGTGAGTAAACACATCATAACAGGGTTCAACAATTCCTATGGTTTCACAGCCTAAACCAACTTAACCGGATTGTTTTAATTTATTGATTCGTGTTTTTTTTTTAATATACATTTTTTTTTAATTTAAAACATATAATACTTTCTGGACATATCATTTTTTATTTTATTTTCAGGACCCCAAATTTTTCTTGTACAGTAATAAATGGAAGTATCGATAACTTTCCGATTTAGTCAATCACTAGCGTATATGTAAAATAAATTGCTTTTTGCACAACACAATAATAGCGCCAGATGTTTTTGTGTGAGTAAGTTGTACGGTGCATGGTAAATGCACGCTGTGTGTGACGAGTTAAGGTTTATAATTGATTGTGTAGTATGTTCTGATTTATGAATTGCAAGTGTGTGCGCGACTTTGTATCTATTGCTTTTAGTGAACTACATGTGTAGTAGTGGCGCGGTGGTGGGGCCAACCTAGCGACATCGGGTTCTGATACATTTTCAACTACCGGGCATATCTCCTTCTTTCATATATCTATGAATAAAACCCTTAGATAAAATAAAATATTTATATTATTCTCATTTACAATTTTGTATGAGTGTGGGGTGAGTGTGTTTAATTGTGTGAGAAACTATCAACTGCAATCAATTTATATTGTAGATAGTAATATTGTCAATCGCTTCAATTGCATTTGGTAGACGATCAATTTGCGCATCAATGTGTAATGATCACGTAAAAATTGACAATTGCAATTGATCGTTTCGGGGACGTTAAAAAGCGCCCGAATGAATAATCTGTTCCAAAAGTTTAAGGCGTCGTCTTAACTGGCTAACGATCGTACGAGCCGTATGTCGCCGATACGTCGATGAATTGCAAGCTTCAATTAGGACACTAAAAAAATGTGTGTGTGACGAAATCGCATCGTTTGCTCGTACGATCGATTCGGCCAATCAGGACGACGCAACGCCTCATAGATTAAAATGTTAAGAGGTCGTATGCGCAATTTTTCCGATTTCGCTGATTTCCGTGATTTTACACGTAGGTAATTTTACAGTTAAAATACTGTTTCTTTAAGTTTTAATGCACAACATGAAAGATCGTTTCAATTATGATAAGTAGGATAATAAATTAATGAGCTACTACTTTTTTATTTTACGTCGAGTTTGTTGTTTTAAAAGATTTTTTAATGCCAAATATTTTTAATTTTTCTCGTCTTTTTTTTAAGAAATGGGTTGATTTTGAACTCAAGTTTATTTCTGTTGTTTTAATTTTATGAACGAGAGTTCTAAGTATCCGAAATCAAAAGCAATTCTTTGCCAATCTTCTCTAAAATTTGACTAAGTAAAATTTTTTTATTCAAAAATTTTATATGAAAGTGGTAAAAAGCCTTTCCAAACTCGACGTAAAGGGAATAGAAAGCATAAACATCAGTATCCTTGCAAAACAATAGCCTTTAAGACTCGACGTAGAGGGAACATACCGTTGCGGTTGCGTTTCGCCGACCCCAAATAAATATGGAGCAGTGCAGGAGAATGATGAAGCTTTGTTTAGGTACAGCTTCATCAGATACTTTTGGGATAGACATTACAATCTTTCCTTCTCTTAGCAAAAATAATATTACACAAAAAACAAACCTTAAATTCTGCTAATAATCTGTTGATTATCCATAACACCATTAATTAAACTTTCGATGGGCGGAGCGTTGCCCGTGCCAAGCCCCACCCACCGACGCGAGCGCACGTCGCTGCCGCCATTAGCGACGTTCCCATCTCGAAATAATATTAAGGTTACATACGTGGTGTGGGTATCATAATAATTATACAAATACTGCCTGGTGAAGGAAAACATCGTGAAGATATGGTAGGTATGTACTGTGAGGGATCGAACCTCACAGTGGGAGGCTAGCTACAGAAATAACAAAGCATTTCACGGATAGAATGGGGCTGAAGCCCGCTATATTGATAATCAGATCCTAGGCGAAACCCTAAAAGAATCTGACTCATCCTTCAAGAAAAACGATCTTCGTTTTGCTTCAAGAGTAATTCGATGTTTGAATCATAGAATGTCAGCCAGTATCATGCTTAGGTTTGACCAAAGCATGAAACCTCTTTAGGTACCTAAGTACTCATTAAGACTTATCGGTCTGAAATCCTGTAAACGCAGTGAGAAAGCGTGGACGGAAATGACTATAATTCTCTTTTGTGGACGGTTATCAGTACTCGTTCCTTCTCTGGATGAGAGAAGATCTTTGGCCTATGTAAGTAGTACAGTACGACACAACTTAGATGTAGCTTCGGCAAAATTCGTAAAACCAATCGCGATCCGAACTGAGTGCGTCTTCAACATCACCAATCTTTATTACTGCTTTAGGCGAAAATGATCTTTACGCATAGGTATAGTCAGCAACAAAAGTCGATTAACACTTGCAGTTTTTTAATCTGAATTATCAAGCGAAATATTTAATTCAAATCGGAACAGAAGTACTTAAAATTTTAAGAACATTAACTCTTACCAGTTAAACGAAAAAAAAGCAGTTTATCGAATCATTTTGTGTTAATTTAGATGATGTCAAAAAGTAGCAGTGTTAACTGACTTCTGTTGCTGACCGTACGCAATAACTTGTAAAGTCATATAACCAAATACATTCGTAAAATTGAAATGAATTAATGCAAATTTTCAAATATATGCTACATCTAATTTGTGTCGTACCTACTGTAGGTACCTACTTATTTTGATTTTAATATCACTATGATTTTGAATATCTCACGCAAAACGAAAAAAATTGGTAGAGTTCGGAAGAAATTGGAAAATCTAAGTAAGTATTGTAAGTAGGTACACCTATACTCCATTTGCAATAAGATTTGACATTTAAACAAACCCTTTTTACAGTCCGTTCAACCGATTTTGGCTTCTATTCCGTAGGCTTAAGGGTGGCATTAAAGGCCAAAAGGTGGTTACAATACCAACTGTTTACTGCAGCTGTCATTTCTCATGCCACCAACGTAATAGAAGTCAAAATCGGTTGAACGGACTGTAAATAAGGTTTGTTGAAATGTCTAATCTTATTGCAAATGCAGGAATATACGAGTAGGTAAGTAATTTAGATCCATGCGTCATGTTCGTGAACGGGCGCCGTCAGTTGGGACTGGTCGTCTCTTAGCTGCCATGGCTTATTTTTAATTTTAATATTTAATTTAGTTGTTTTAGTTTTTATCTTTTTATTACGGACGCTTTTTAACGTGCACGTCTTTCTACATTGTTCTCACATGTATATTTTCAACAAGAACGATGTAACCAATATTTTGTAAAAATATTATGATTTAAAAGAGTGTCCGTGGAGTTTCTTGCCCGTTCTTCTCCATAGGGATCCACTACGCTTTGGAATGGGCAACTAGCTTCATCTTTCTGACTGACCGACCCATTGACAATTCAAAAGTGCCTGTAATTGGTTTATTTGAAATAAATGCTTTGAGTTTGAGTTTGAGTTTAGATTCTGACGAAAATGTAGGAGGAATATGATGGTTCTCCTTGCTTCTGCTTTTCTGTTTGAGACAAAACAGGTGAATCGGTGAGGGTTCTGCCCGAAATAGTCTTGCCTAAAGCTTTAGACTATAAACTAGTAGATAGGTATAGAATGTATGTACTTAAGTATCAAGAAAACAGTGAAGCCTCCAATAATATAAAATCTCATTTAATCTCAAATATTGAGCATAATAATATTTATACTTACGCCACGGACTAGAAAAAAAAGGACTCCGCGCCACGCGTATCGAAAGTGAAGCACCTTACCGATCTATGTGTGCGTGATTTAACAAAGACGCCGTCATGTCACATAATGGTGGTTGGCATACCTACTATGATGTAAATGTGTGCGAAGGTCCCGGCATACTTACTGTGCTTCACTTTCGTTATGCGTGGCGCGGAGTCCTTCTTTTTTTTCTAGTCCGTGACTTACGCATCTCTTTAAATACAATAATAATCACATTAATAAATCTACCTATATGTTTCTACATACATTCCTAAGAACAGCCCTGCACGCGTAGCATGAGCACCGTAGAAAGGGATTTTGTCGATGGAAGAATAGACAAAAAACCGGCCAAGGGCGTGTCCGACTTCGCACATTTAGGGTTCCATACCAAATCTGATACCTATAACAATATATTGGTATTTGTTAGTAAAATATACTTACTATCACCAAATTTCAAGTTCATAGGTCAATGGGAAGTTAAAAAACATTAAAATCAAAGATGAAATGACAATCGTGAAAGGATATATCTACGGTGCGATGTCAAAAATGGAGAAATGAAATGTCACTTTGTATAGAAAGAGAGAGAGATGTGTCTATTTGCTTTAGTTATTGTTCTGAGTGCCTATTCTTCGTACAGATAGAAGTGGCCATGCTACGCACGCAGATAGGTTGGGCTGACATAACTAGCTGGGCCCCTGGCTGTTTCAATTTTCCTTTGTAATCAACACACAAATTAGCTAAGAGACTGTCAAACTCATGTCAAGTGATTTCATTGGCTCTTGTTACTATAGTTTGCTAATCAATGCATGTTTGACAATCAATATTTTTTTGTTTTTTTAAAGCCTGTTAAGTACGAGTAAGCCTTGCCGCACCGCTACATAACGCAGCCACATAGCGGTGTTAGCTGCACTATAGCGGTGTTACATATCCGTGAGTGGCGAGTTCTTCATAAAAAAGACTTTTTTACAAAAAAAAAAAAAAACACTAGGTACTTAAGCAAAGTGAAAAATAACTTTAATTTCGGAAGTCGGTATCTTTGATTTTGCACTTTCGTTTTTTGCCACCGACTTCCGAAATTAAAGTAATTTTTCACTTTGTAGTGTTTTTCTGGAAGTTGGTTGTTTTTTTTTTGTAAAAAAGTTTTTATTTTTAAGAGGCTACCGACCGCGCTGTGGCGCCCTTATCGTTTGTTTGGTTATTTCTTTTATTTTAGAATGAAAATGCAGAAAATAAGCCAGAATAGTTGTGCTCCACAAGACTATTCGTTATTATTATTATTACAAATAGTAGCTTTATATTGTTAAGTTTTATTATAATCGTTAAAACGGAAAAAAGTGGCCACTATTTTCCGTTTGTGTTTAATGGAGCACAATTATTCCGGCTTATTTTCTGCATTTTCATTCTAAAATAAAAGAAATAACCAAACAAACGTAGAGGGCGCCACTGCGCGGTCGGTACCCTCTTAACCGAAGAAAAAAAAAGAAGGTTCTCAAGCCGACACGTATATTTTTTTCACCTTTTAGTTGTGGAGTTTCACTAGCTAATTTAGTTTAACCCTGTATATATACATATATACAAGCCTCGACTTGAGAACCTCCTCCTTTTTTCCATCTGTTAAAAATGTACGAAAATTAGTGTGCAGCTCGGTGGCGGCGTTTTGTGGCTATAGCGTGTGGCAAGGCTTTCAGAAGTCTGGGTTTGTCTGCATTTTTGTCTTAAACGTTACACTAACAATTAAATAGTCTAACTCTATGGTGTCATGGCGTGTCTTTGGTATTGCTTGAGAGAGCTTGCACGATACATCGTAATCTGGCGAGGCTGTTGACTCCACAAGATATGTTGTCATCTGTAACAAAAATGCCTACTTAAGTAATTAAATAAATAACTTACTAAGGCGTAGACTCTCGACCTACACATGAGAGCATAGACAAAATAAATCGAATAATATCTACTAAGTACATAAATGATATGTATATCAGCATTAACATCATCTGTCTAGCCTTTTCCCAACTAAGTTGGTGTGGCGGAATCTACATCGGCACATACGAACTGCGCATCACACTGACGTCACGCAATCCTGCATCGCGCAATCAGAGTTTACCGCGCGACTAGCACATATACAACGTCCCGACATCAACCGTTGGGCAGTTGCCCACCAGACACAACACCCGTCTGGTCGGAGGATCCTCCCTTTTCAATAGAGGATGAGTGAGTTTTACACCCTGTTCCTCATGCTTCTATACTGGATCACGTCGGGGTCACATTGATTATATTGGGATTGGCTTCCAGAGTAACCGGATGCAGCTGAGTACCAGTATTTTACATGGAGCGACTGCCTATCTGACCTCCACAACCCAGTTACTGGGCAATAGGATAATACCCCTTGGTAAGACTGGTTGTCAGACTTTCGGGCTTCTGACGACCCGTAACGACTGTCAAAGATCCACGAATGACAGCCAGGACCAATGGCTTAAAGTGCTTTCTGAGGCACGGAGGAGTCTCAGTATGTAAAGATGGTCACTCATCAAACTCAAACTCAAACTCAAACTCAAAGCATTTATTTCAATTAAACCAATTACAGGCACTTTTGAATTGTCAAGGGGTCGGTCAGTCAGAAAGATGAAGCTAGGCGCCCATTCCAAAGCATAGTAGGTACCTATGGAGAAGAACGGGCAAGAAACTCCACGGACACTCTTTTAAATCAAGATATGGTTACAAAATAATGGTTACATCATTCATGTTGAAATTTCATATGTGAGAACGATGCAGAACGTTAACAGCGTCCTTAAAAAAAAACAATTCAAATATTTAAATTAAATTAAAATAAGCCCTGACCGCTAAGGTATGCCCAGCCTTCACTGACAGCGCTTATTCACGAACCTGACGCATGGATTGGCTAAATGATCCAACACGCGCCACCATCAGCGAGACATTAGTGTGAGCGTCACATACTCTCAGTCGCCAGGGCACATTCAAGTCAAACAAAGACGTACCCAGTAAATGGTAGCTTTAGAGTATGTACATAGTACTCACACATGTGCTATGCAATTATATAATACAAAGGAGATTGAGTCTATACAATGCAATGATAGTCTTACAATCTTCAGCATCTCCAACAGTATCTTCAAATGTTAATTAATTAGTTGTGGTTGTGGAGCAGGACCAGCATTGAGCCAAGCATTTTTATCGGTTATGTAATCCCCAAACTTATAATATGCCTGCCTGCATAGTGTGCGTTTTATACAAGTTTTGAATTTAGTCTCATTGAGTTGAAGTATGTGTGGAGGTATTTTATTGTAACATTTTAAACAGTATCCCATGAACGACGTGTCTACTTTAGCTAGTCTGAAACCTGGTTGAGCTAATAGGTCCCTTTTTCTAGTACTATAATTATGCCTTTCACCTCTTTTACTAAAAAGATGTAAATTTTTCCTTACGTACATGATATTTTCGTAGATATATTGACAAGGTACCGTCATGATGTTAATTTCCTTAAACAGTTCCCTTAGAGAATCCACGGACCAACTCCGGCAAGCGTAGCTTAACCTGTTGGATCGATCCGTGCAGCTGTTATAACTTAGCCTCGAGCTCCTAGTCAAAATAAATAAATAAAATAAAAAAGTAACTACTAATCTATCTTTTATCTATCTGTCTGTCTATTTTTTTTTTTTACTAAGTACGGTCAGCAACTACTTTTTGACATAATCAAAATTAACACAAAATTATTCGATAAACTGCTTTTTTTCGTTTAACTGTTAAGAGTTAATGCTCTTAAAATTTTAAGTACTTCTGTTCCGATTTGAATTAAATATTTCGCTTGATAATTAAGATTAAAAAACCGCAAGGTTTAATAGATTGTTGCTGAGTAATAGTTTTGTTGCTGACTGTACATAAATGAATAAATAAAAAGAGAAGTCCTGACTGACTGATTGACTGACTCATCAACTCCCAGCCCAAACCCTTGGACCTAGAAAGCTGAAATTTTGCACAGAGGTTCCCTGTATTATGTAGGCAAGGAATAAGGAAGAAACTCCTGGTAATACGTTCCCGTGGGATGTTTTCCGACATCTACGCGGGCGAAGCCACTGGCAAAAGCTGGTAAATGATATTCTATCAGCGTGATGGAAAAGTAAAAAAAAAATTGGATTTGCCGCTTAAAAGCTTAAATGTCAATCCTGGTGAAACACTTCGAAAGCAATTGTTACTGGTCTAGGCGCTCTGGAGGAGGTCCAGAGCGCCTGGACAGTTGTATCAAGGGCTTGATATTGATACAAAAAGCGTCTCCTGGACACTGTGCGTGTTGTTGAGGTTTCTCTCTCTGAAGCCCTGGCTGACCGCCATAAAACACCCACATTTCACATTGTTAAGTCCTAAGAGGTGCTTGTGACTAAGTAATAACAGCCGCTTAGGTCGATTGATCAGGTTAAGCTACGCTTACCGTAGTTGGTCCGTGGATTGGTGACCATCTTTACATACCAAGAACCCCTCCATGCCTCGGAAAGCACGTTAAGCCGTTGGTCCCGGCTGTCATTCGTGGATCTTTAACAATCGTTACGGGTCATCAGAAACCCGAAAGTCTGACAAGCAGTCTTACCAAGGGGTATCGTATTACCCAGTAACTTGGTTGTGGAGGTCAGATAGGCAGTCGCTCCATGTAAAATACTGGTCTGCAGTTTGACTGGAAGCCGACCAACATAGTTGGGAAAAGCGTAGGCAGAATAGGATGTTATAATGTCCTAAGTAGAGAGAGCAGCCTTTTGCCACTGACCCTGTCAGTATTCAAAAGCTGACACAGTGACACTGGTCGTAGAGGCAGTGGCGAGGGCGAGGTAAACTGTACGTCGATTCTGTAAAATTTAAATAACAACTCGCATCTCACATCGCTTTTCAATCTCACTCGTTAAATAGATGCTTTTTATTTCACACTTTGAATCGGGTTCGAGTGCGAAGTGAGCGTCGAAGTGACCTTACTGAATGCCACTTCTTACGTCATCTCATACTTTATCTGTCAAAATCTTACGGTCAGTTTAGTTCAACTCGCTGACACGGTCGCAAGGGTAGACAGAGTTTTTAGAATGCCAATCAAGAAACTCACAGCGCATTCAAATTCAAAGTTTAGAATAAGGTCTTACAGAGTCACACAGCTGCTCGGGGTATCGGAAATTCGGAAAGCACAGTGTAATAGATTTGCTCATCAGAAGGTTGACTAACGGTTGTCCTACGGTCGACTCACTCACACGCTGGATGGCAGAAGCATCACAGGACCAATCGTTGTTGCGACGCTTGGGGGAGAGGAGACGCTCTGGGCGTCGGGAATTGATAGCCGATTCCTGGCCGCCGTAGGCGCGGGCTTGTGGACGGCGAGCAATGGGTAACTCGCCGTCCGGAAAGGACCAGGCCCACGCGCTTTAAAGACATGTCAGTAGTGATGGGGTCCGATAAGGCCAATGGCTGCCAGGGTCGCGAGTTGTTTTAAAGAGTTACAGTGGCCCTGGCACGTGTGATTACAAAATCCTGTTGATTTCGGCCAGGTACCCAACCACTCAGGCTTTTAAAGTATACACCCTCACTTTAATCCGCGTGTTTCGGCCAGTCAAGGGGACGAAATCAACAGGCAATTATAGTGGGCGTTTTATAATACTGCCACTACAAAACCCTGAGAGGCTGTAGACGGTGGTGGAGTGGGAAGTTTTATTGAAAGAAAACAAAACAAACATTCCTGCAGATTTATAAATTGAATGTAAGACATCAATTGAAGTCTACGTAAATTATGAATTTAAAGTTAATTATGCACTTTTTTGAAAAATCTACTATTAAACATAAGAATGTAATTACTTATTTTAGTTTTCACTATTTTAGCCTATGCAGTCCTAAATCAATACTTAGGCTATGTATTGCCGGGAATCGATTGCCGATTCCCGGCCACCGTAGGCGCGGGCTTGCGGACGACGAGTAATGGGCAGCTCGCCGTCCGGTAAGGACCAGGCCCGGGTCGACGGCGCGTTGTGTTCCACGCGCGCCTCAGAGATGTCAGCAGTGACGGGGTCAATTGGGCCGATGCCGCCGGGGTCGCGGGTAGTTCGAAAGAGATACCGTGGCCCTGGCACGGGCAGCTGAAGGAACATGGGTGGGTTTTAGTCAGTAAAAGTCTGACACGCCCTCCCGCCTCTGCCCAGAGCGGGAGAAGTCATTTGATGATTTCCCATCCACAAAAAAAAAAAAGAAAAAGGCTATGTATTGCCCGGCGGCAATACATATAAGCCTAAGTATCCGGGGTTGTTCGAAAGAGATACCGTGATCACAGGCAACTGATGGAACAAGGGTGGGTTTTAGCACAGTATAAAAACATTATAGACTCTGGTGTTAGTCAGTAAAAGTCTGACACGCCCTCCCGCTCCGCCCAGAGCGGGAGAATTCATTTGATGATTTTCCATCCACAAAAAAAAAAGGTTTATATGTATTATGAGGCCTCTTGCGAGCTCTTTTGGCTGTTTCTTCATTAGAAGGGCGTCCAGACTGAATTTGATTTCCATTTATACCTCTTTGAACTCGTCTTATCCGCTCACACGAGCGCGGTGTGAATCGGGTCCGTGGAGTAATTTTACCTAATATTGTACGTGGTATGAGTTCTATACCAAGAAAATATTTTTTTAATATTACTTAATAGTGATGGAACAACGTTAATAATAAAAAAATATTTTCTTGGTATAGAACTCATACCACGTACAATATTAGGTAAAATTACTCCACGGACCCGATTCACACCGCGCTCGTGTGAGCGGAGAGGTCGGTTGGACTCTTTATCTCTTGCGTGACGCTATGGGTTTTAGAGTAAAGATACCTGCCCCTACAATTCCCTGTTAGAGACATACACGCCGGCGGAGTCACTCGGCCTTTTGTAGTTGGAGTAAACCGATTGATCTACTATAATAGACTGTTGGTTTGGGCCAGAATGTTGACCCAAACGCTCTGGGGATTAAAGTGAGCGTGTCTACTTTAAAAGCCCGAGTGGTTGGGCCAAGTACCTGGCCGAAATCAACAGGCTTTTGTAATCACGCCCCTGGTACAGGCAACTGAAGGAACACGGGTGGGTTTTAGTTAGTAAAAGTCTGGCACGCCCTCAGCTCCACCCAGAGCGGGAGAAGTCGGTTGATGATTTCCCTCCAAAAAAACAGTAAGGGGAAGAGGCCAATGTCCAATCAGTGGACGTCTTTCAGTTGAATGATATTGTTGATGATACTTACTATTGAGGAACGGTTTCTCTTTCTCTGTCTTGGCCTCTCTCGTGTCGTAGGACCGCTGCAACGTCACTGGCGACTCCATGTAGCTCTTACGGCTTTCTGACTCCAACTGAGAGAAAAAAAGGTCGTTTTAGTATTTTGGTATTCAAGGAGTATCCTAAACCCAGGTTGTAGACGTCTGATAGATAGTCGCTCCATGTAATATTGGCATTCAGCTGCATCCGGTTAGACTGGAAGCTGACTCTAAAAAGGCTAGGCAGGTGATGATCAGTCAGTCAGTTGTCAGCTCTACCTTAAAGTCCGCCTGACCACATCTGACGACACGGTTGGCGCAGTGGTTGAGCGATTGACTGCTGCGCAGCATGTCGCGGGTTCGATTCCCGCACGGAACAAATATTTGTACGACCTACAAGTATTTGTTCCGAGTCTGGGTGTTTTTCTATCTATAATATGTATGTATTTACAAAAAAAATGTATATAAGTAGTTTATCAGCCATCTCGTTACCATAACACAAGCATTAGGTTGCTTAGCTTGGGGCTAGATGGCGTTGTGTGATATGTCCAAACATATTTATTTATTTATTTATCTAAATGCGTACGTTGGTATTATCTGTTAATCTTAGGTACGGCCACAAGCTCTTAGTGCATCCGGCAACCGAAGTGACTAATTTCTGAAGCAGAAAAGAAAGAAAGAAAGAAAGAAAAGAAAATACGCTTACATGACGCAAAGGACAACAAAATAAAATAAGCAATGTAAAAAGCAAGTTTTGGGGAAAATATGCGTCACATCTACGCAAAACGGCTACCGCTCAGCATAATGTCGCGACCCCAAGCAAATCGTTTGGTCTGATGAGAATTTGGTCAGACCGATCTGGCGCTAGCCATCTGTTCAGAATGATCTCTTCATGTCTGGTAGCCTTCATGGTTTTGTAACCATTATCTGGATTGTCAAAGAAGGCCACACGTGCGATTTCCACAACACCAGCCGCGTGCAACCTACCAATCGCATGAAAGAAAAAAAAAATAGACAATCAAAAATCTAGGCAGTCCCAACAGAAATGAAAACTTAAACGCGATATCGCTGTAACCAAAAATCGCTCAACGCATCTAAAGAAGTTTTCACTCAATCAATCAATCAATCAGTTTATTAGCATAATATGGGTTTACAAAGATGTTACACAGGTGTACGGTTTCACCATATTCAGCTGTTGTGAGCATGCAAATTATAACATATAGTGTCATAATATATAAACAATTAGATCATATCTTTAAAAATTTGAATTATGAAATAGTCAATCCATTACAAATATAAAACATAATCTGCCTAGCCTTTTCCCAACTAAGTTGAGGTCGGCTTCCAGTCTAACCGGATGCAGCTGAATACCAGTATTTTACATGGAGCGACTGCCTATCTGACCTCCACAACCCATTTACTGGGTAATGCGATACCCCTTGGTAAGACTGGTTGTCAGACTTTCGGGCTTCTGACGACCCGTAACGACTGTCAAAGATCCACGGATGACAGCCGGGACCAACGGCTTAACGTGCTTTCCGAGGCACGGAGGAGTCTCGATAAGTAAAGATGGTCACCCATCCACTGACCAACTCCGGCAAGCGTAGCTTAACCTGATGGATCGACCCGTGCGGCTGTTATTACTTAGCCACGAGCTCCTCAATCCATTACAAATAGTCATCATGATATTAAAATGAATGGGACAAATTATTTAGATTAAATTTGGAATTAATTAAATTTAGGATTCATATTAACAATGATTGCATTACATTTTGTCTTCGAAGTACTCCTTAACTGAATAATAAGCCTTATCTACAAGTAAAGCTTGAAGTCTCTTTTCAAATAGATTTACATTACTTGAACTGCGTATAATTGAGGGTAGTTTATTATATATTTTAGGGCCCATGCAAACAAAGCTTTTAGAGAGAAGTGCGGTTTTTCCTGGTGGAACGCATAATTTATCTGCGTGACGCTCTCTTGTACGATACTCAAACAGATCTAGATTGCAATGGATAAATAGTGCTGTCTCATAGATGTAGATGCTGGGTAGTGTCAATATTTTTAATCATTTGAAATGAGGCTCACAGGAGTCCGTTTGGGTTAAGTTACTTCAAAAATCGAATCTTATTTTCGCGCCAAGACAAATAACTCCCGAACCGTTCTAAAACTAAATCAAATCGAGATACCTACCACACAAAACTGTCTACGACACTAAAACAAACTAACTACAACATTATCAAACAATCTGTCTCTTCAAAGAAATATTTCTTCTATTATTACCATAGACCACATACGCGTGTCTCTAGACTACCAGCGATTTCAACTGTCGACCACTTTGTACTGACACGCAAATTTTGTTGCATTTATTTGGTATAATAATTCATCTTCTTGCTATGAATATTATCTTGTATGTGGTGGTCCAGTGGTAACGGCCGCGACTTACCAAGTCGTGGGTTCGAACCCAAACTGGCGCTTTACTTTGTGTAAATTATTTCATCACCACTGCTCTCAAAACGGTAAGGAAAACATCGTGAGGAAACCGGCATGTCCTAGAACCAAAAAATTCGAAGACATGTGACATCTACCAACCCGCACTGGGCTCGCGTGGGGAGGAGGTCTGTGTCCCAGCAGTGGGAACATTATAGGCTGATTTCAACAAAATAACAAAACCGACCCTATTACTATTAACCGGGCAAAAATCTGGACTCCGGGCTACTTCTAAAAGTTTCCTAATGCAATAAAAAAATCCAAAACCACTGCTCGAACCCTTTTTTTTTTTTGTTCGTGGAGAAATGCTTTTGCTTACTGCTTTACCACGGGGAGATAGTGCAGCTATGTGGGACTCTAACCCACTAAAACTCCACGGTGTCCTCCTCTGCCGCTTAACGGTGGGAACACGGGCGCGCGTTAGCACTCATCCGTGAACCCGCCGCGCCTATCCGTCACCGGACCCTCCTCTGGGAAGTACCATCTACTCCCCATCACCGGCGCAACAGAACACCTTGCACGCCGTGACCACCCCAGGGACCAAGGACGCCAGACGACCCCGTGTCTGGGCACCCTTGGTCCCCCTGTGACGGGTCAGGTCATTGGCCCCGCCGCCTGCCTAATTTCGGCCGCAGAGGATAGGGAGAGCGACCAACGTCATACCGACACTCCTCCTCTCCTGCGGCCCCACCGCGTTAGCCATCAGTCGGTGGCGACCCCATCAAGGCTGCGGAGGTAGGTGTCGCCCAAGCGGCACCGCAACCTACCCGTTGGTCGCTACGTCGTCGGCTTACCGGGAAAAGGAACGAGCGGCCCCTCCTCGGGTTCCTCTTCGCTTCACCGTGGGTGACCAAGCCACGGCTACTGATTACCCCCCGCCTCGACAATGCGGGAACCCACCGGGGGGGACTGCTCTAACCTTGGATGGGATTGAACCCAGGGCCCCACTGTGACTCCACGCTCAATACTCTAAGCGCCATATTAACGCCCAATCTGCCAAACGCACATTACTGCCGCAAAATCCCTATCGAAAACCCTTTCAATGGGTAACCAAAATGGTCCCTGCCGTTGTGTATCGCCGTTTTGAAACCAAGCTCGCCTCAAATGATACATTACAAACAAACGATACAGGTCAGTCGCCTTAATGTGCACTTTAGCATAATTTTGCAATGCAGCGCGCTGCGGTTGTATGCGCTTAGCTTAAAATCACATTCACATAAAACATGTTACATGTAAACGCTTAGTCTGCGCGAGTCTATTTCAGGGAGCGTCCCGCGTCGGCTAACTTGTCAAATGTGGTTCTGATTCGCGACGATACACTGGCACCTGCTTTTAATTACTGAGAATGTCTATTAATGAGAGTTACGAGTAGGTCTACGTAAATTAAGTAGCGATCGATTTGCGAGGTTAAAGGTATCCGAGATGGGCTGCAGACCGCAAACTGCAAGCGACACCACTTGTTTCTATGAATCTCTATGAAATTGATTCCGAGCGCGGCAACACTGCGGCCTGCAGCCGCAGCGCGCAGCGACCGCAGACTGCAGCGCCAGTGGTGTCACGAACCGCAGAGTTCACACGTACAAAAATGTCGACTTTTTCGGAAGATGATGAAGAAAAACCGGCCAAGAGCGTGTCGGACCACGCACAATGAAGGGTTCCGTAGTTGGGATGAATTTATCCCAAGAACAAACTTAACATTGCAGTTGAAAAAAACTGAAAATGTAAGTTTGTACTCATAATATTGAGATATTTACCATGTTATTTTAAGACCAGAGACTTCTTATAGGTTTTCCTGTAATCTACAGGTACTAAAAAAAAAAACCTAGAAAAAAAAATAGACCTTTAGATTACTAAAGGTCTATTTTCTGTATGTTTTTCAAAATTTTAGGCTCAATAGTTTCGGAGATCAATCAATCTACCTAGCCTTTTCCCAACTATGTTGGGGTCGGCTTCCAGTCTAACCGGATGCAGCTGAATACCAGTATTTTACATGGAGCGACTGCCTATCTGACCTCCACAACCCAGTAACTGCATGGGTAATAAGATAGCCCTTGGTAGTTGGTTGTCAGACTTTCGGGCTTCTGACGACCCGTAACGACTGTCAAAGATCCACGGATGACAGCCGGGATCAACGGCCTAACTTGCTTTCCGAGGCACGGAGGAGTCTCGTTATGTAAAGATGGTCACCCATCCAAGGACAACCCAAGCAAGCGTAGCTTAACCTGTAGTAGTAGTTTCGGAGATAAGGGGGGGAATGGTCAATTTTCGTCTATTTTCTTAAATAACTTTAAAACAATTTATTTTAAAATTATAAAAAAATATATTTGAGACCCTTTCATTTGACATGTCACACGGTATAGTTTGCAAAACTTTTTTTTAAATTTTCTTATTGGCCCCCCAATAGTAACCCCCATATTCAAAATTAATTTATTTACTTTACCCGTCCGTGTTTGGGTCACAGAAATTCATATGTGTACCAAATTTCAACTTAATCGATCCATTAGATTCGGAGCAAATTGGCTGTGATACACCGACAGACAGACAGACACGCGAGTGATCCTATAAGGGCTACGTTTTTCCTTTTGAGGTCCGGAACCCTAAAAATAAATTAACTTTGTTGCTGGTCATCCAATCCAAATCACCGCAACAGTTTGGCCGACATTCTGTCTCGCAGGAAGGTATCTGGAGTGAATGAGTCATAGTTCTATGCATTGTGCAGCCGCGGCATGATGCCGCCGCGCTTGGAATAGAAGAAGCAACCAGTATTATAAAGTGCTCTGTGGAAGCAACGGTGACCGCAGGCAGCACTGCGGTCAACCGCAGCCGCTAGCCGCAGTGTCGCCTGCGGTTGCAGTCTGCAGCCCATCTCGGACTTGTACCTTAAGTTATTAATGTCGCGGTCGATATGTGAATGCGAGATTGGGAGGCTGTTATTTTCTCTCTGTGCTTTTGAATAACATATTCAAGCCTGCGAGAGGGCGTGAATTCTGTGAGCCGTTCCACGACGCAGACCCAGTACAGGTTGGTAGATGTCACATGTCTTTGAATTTTTGGTTAGTCACGGTTTGCTCACGATGTTTTCCTTCGCCGTTTTTTTAGAACAGCTGGTCAACCTGCCTTGCCTTTTCCCAACTATGTTGGGGTCGGCTTTCAGTTTAACGGGATGCAGCTGAACACCATTATTTTACAAGGAGTGACTGCCTACCTGACCTCCACAACCTAGTAACTGGGTAATGTAACTGGGTAATACTGATAAAGATGACAGAAGACAGCCGGGACCAACGGCTTATCGTGCTTTCGAGGCACGGAGGAGTCTCGGTATGTCAAGATAGTCACCCATCCACTGACCAACCCCGGCAATGCCCCGGCAAAACCCGTGCGGCTGTTATTAATTAGCCACGAGCTCCTCCTTTAAAACAGCTGGTGATGAAATAAATTACTTATTATTATTAGACGAAGTTAATTGACCCTAGTTTTGGTAGTTTCTTTACTTGGTTCAACATAATATCATGCTTGTAGTCCCCGCAGCGTTTACCTACCAGAGTTGACTTGTATTTATAAAACCACGTTTCGCAAGTCAATTAAAATAAGGGGCGAGTCTATTGTTTTCAACCGGGCAGAAATGGAGACTCCGGAATGCTGCTGTAACCCGTTTGCCTGACCACTCGTAACTAGCACCTTCAATACCCACTACATCTAACTCCACACCCACAATTTCCCTTCGCCTTTCATAACATTCTAAATAAGCTG
The DNA here is from genome assembly GCA_946251885.1 of Cosmia pyralina. Lineage (NCBI taxonomy): Eukaryota > Metazoa > Arthropoda > Insecta > Lepidoptera > Noctuidae > Cosmia > Cosmia pyralina. Next base: position 10,063,111 of record OX276371.1, on the reverse strand, counting down.
CCAAAGGAAATTGGCAATTTTTTTAAATGTTTTTTTATTTGCTTAAATTGTGTCTCACTGCTGGGCAAAGGCCTCCCCTTTTTCCTTCCACACCTCCCTGTCTTGTGCGATCTCTGGCCATGTTGGTCCTGCAAACCTTATCAGATCGTCACACTACCTTCGCCGTGGCCTGCCTCGACGGCGATGTCCTTAAAGCCAATAAATTTGAAAACAAAAATGGTCAACAAATTAAAAATATCTTAAAAGCCTACTTTACCGTGGGGAAGTTTAGTATGGAGGAGTTCTGCGTGTAGGTTTTTAGCCAACTCTAAACTAACCCTTTAGATGTAGACTAATTTATGAACCCAAAACCCCAGCTAACTCCATAGGTTCACAACAACTGATGATGATTTTTTTTCCATCGGATAATATTTTTTTTTTTAATAGGATCACTTCGTTGTCCGTCTGTCTGTCTGTCTGTCCGTCAGTGTGTCAAGACCCTTTTTCTCAGAAACGCGTGGAGGTATCAAGTTGAAATTAACTCTTAAAATGTCGATTGTACACCATGTTTACAGATAACAATAGAATTTCAATTGTGTCTGCTAATTGGCGCGCGACGGGTTAATATCAAATGCGTAAGTCTATGGTCTCTTAGAGTCCTAAAAAACTCAAGCTTCTATGTCAACGCAATAAAAACATACGGCCATTTATGCGACATATTTTGATACTCGCAAATAAATCAAAACCTATAGGGTACTTCCCGTTGTCCTAGAAACATGAAATTTGGCGAGGAGCAAGGTCTCACAACACAAATAAAGGAAAAAGTCCGAAAATTATGAATTTGTAATTCTATCATATAATAAAAAATTCAAGTGCGTCAGTCTGTCAAGACCCTTTTTCTCAAGGGCGCGTGGAGATATCAAGTTGAAATTAATATCAAATACGTAAGTCTATGATCCCTTAGAGTTCTAAAAAAAGCAAGCTTCTAAGTCAACGCAATAAAAAAAAAACGCCCATTTTGCGACACATTTTGATACTCACAACTATCAAAGTAAATCAAAACCTATATGGTACTTCCCGTTGACCTAGAATAATGAAATTTGGCAAGAAGCAAGGTCTTACAGCACAATTAAAGGAAAACATCTGAAAAACGTTAATTTGTAATTCTATCAAATAAAAAGATATTCAAGTCTGTCAGTGTGTCAAGACCCTTTTTCTCAAGGACGCGTGGAGATATCAAGATGAAATTAATATCAAATACGTAAGTCTATCATCCCTTAGAGTTCTAAAAAAATCAAGCTTCTAAGTCAACGCAATAAAAACATACGGCCATTTATGCGACATATTTTGATACTCGCAAATAAATCAAAACCTATAGGGTACTTCCCGTTCAGCTCGCCGTCCGGTAAGGACCAGGCCCGGGTCGACGGCGCGTTGTGTTCCACGCGCGCCTCAAAGAGATGTCAGCAGTGACGGGGTCAATTGGGCCGATGCCGCCGGGGTCGCGGGTAGTTCGAAAGAGATACCGTGGCCCTGGCACGGGCAGCTGAAGGAACATGGGTGGGTAGGGTACTTCCCGTTGTCCTAGAAACATGAAATTTGGCGAGGAGCAAGGTCTCACAACACAAATAAAGGAAAAAGTCCGAAAATTATTAATTTGTAATTCAATCATATAAAAAAAAATTCAAGTGCGTCAGTGTGTCAAGACCCTTTTTCTCAAGGACGCGTGGAGATATCAAGTTGAAATTAATATCAAATACGTAAGTCTATGATCCCTTAGAGTTCTAAAAAAAGCAAGCTTCTAAGTCAACGCAATAAAAAAACAAACGGCCATTTTGCGACACATTTTGATACTCAGAACTATCAAAGTAAATTAAAACCTATATGGTACTTCCCGTTGACCTAGAATAATGAAATTTGGCAAGAAGCAAGGTCTTACAGCACAATTAAAGGGAAAAGTCTGAAAAATGTTAATTTGTAATTTTAACAAATAAAAAAATATTCAAGTCTGTCAGTGTGTCAAGACCCTTTTTCTCAAGGACGCGTGGAGATATCAAGTTGAAATTAATATCAAATACGTAAGTCTATCATCCCTTAGAGTTCTAAAAAAATCAAGCTTCTAAGTCAACGCAATAAAAAAATACGGCCATTTTGCGACACATTTTGATACTTGTAACTGTCGCAAGTAAATCAAAACCTATAGGGTACTTCCCGTTGACCTAGCTAGAATAATGAAATTTGGCAAAAAGCAAGGTCTCCCAGCACAAGTAAAGGAAAAAGTCCGAAAATTGTTAATTTGTAGTTTTATGACATAAAAAAAATTTTTTTTTGGGATCCATTGTTAAGTTTGTTTTTGGTATAAATTCTTTTCAAGTACAGAACCCTTCATTGTGCGTATTCCGACACGCACTTGGTCGGTTTTTATTATATAAGCTTGTATATCTATTATAAAAAGGATTTATCCTTATGCACACATGGGGTGCAGCCGACGCGTCAGAGGACACATAATCATATTTTTATCTAAGACTAGCTGACCCGGCAGACGGTGTCCTGTCCAAATTTCAATAATTCTTACAAAATTATCATAGAAAATTCACTTTTAGTTTTCCAGAATTTTCCAATTTTCCCGGCAACTTTTCCAATTTTTCTCATCATAAGAACCTTCTCCTGACAGTAATAAACACAACAAAAAAATAATTAGCGAAATTGTTCCATCCGTTCACGCGTGATGCGATGACCAAGGGAAATAGAGATTCATTTTTAGGGTTCCGTAGTCGACAAGGATAGTTTCGCTATGTCCGTCCGTCTGTCCGTCCGTCTGTCCGTCCGCACGCTAGCTCAGACACTCTTAGTAAGTACTAGAAAGCTATAATTTGGCATGGATCACGCCGACAAAGTGGTAAAATAAAATCATGAAAAAAATTTTTTTTAGTGTTCCTTCTGTACACGTAAAGTGGGGATGTTTTTTTTTTTTCTCGTCTACCATGGCGTGGGGTGTTGTTTGATGGATCATTCAAAAATATTGCGGGTTTGTTGAAACAATTTTTCGATTTAGAGATCCGTTTCTTAAGCTTCAAAGTGCTAATTTTTGTTAGAGTCAAGTGTCCCTGCCAGCTAACGGTTAGTTTTGGATGGGTGAAAAAATTCACGGCAGTAGATAGTATATAAATATAACGAAATTAAAAGGAAAACCATCACAGCTAAGTAGGCTTTTCAAGTTTACGAGTACTTGTCAAATATTCAAACACCAAAAAGCCCTCTTCTTAGTCCGCATTATTGTGCAACTACGGAACCGTATTACTGCGCGTGGCCCGACACGCACTTGCCGCTTTTTATATAATAGATTAAGTGCTATTGATTTATTATTTTTTGTTTGATGTCCATATCAAGTTTTATAAAATTATTTATATTATTTTATTTATTATATTATTTTATTTATTATATTATTTTATTTTATAAAATAAACATAAAATTTAAAAACAACAATATATGAAAATTCATTTCCTGTTATCATTGAAGAAAAAATTCAAAATTTCAATGACGTTTCGGAAAGATTGCTCCAAATTCGGCCATAACATTAATCCGTTACTGCTGTTTCGGCCCTAAATTAACATATTTCCTTCGCGCTTCCCATTTACGGATGCACACTCACCTTTTAGACAAAATGGACAAAATTATCCGGCATACTTTAGCTTCGATCTTAAATGTGGCCATGGACGACCGCGCTTGGGCACAAGCTACTCTTCCCATTCGTATGGGAGGCCTCGGCGTCAGCAAAATTTCTAGTATATTAGTTTACAATCCTCGGTCCACGGCACAGAGAAATTAATCAGGAAAATCCTAGCCTCTACACTGATTAATTTTGATGTGCCTTGTTTCACCGAGGCTATGGATGCCTGGAGACTCGCTTGCCCAAATTCAGATCCACCCGACATTCCATCTTCCCAGAGACGGTGGGATGAGCCGCTCCGCAGAGTAGTACAGAACAATTTACTTGATACGTCTGCTACTACTGCGGAGCGTGCGCGTCTGCTGGCTGTGGGTAAGTGGGAGTCGGGTCTGTGGCTTCATGCACTACCGTCGTCGAACATAGGCACTTTGTTCGACGACACTACTTTCCGCCTCGCTGCTTCACTGCGACTAGGAGCTCCTTCTTGTTCTCCTCATCGCTGTCACTGTCGCGAAGTTGTCAACAGCCTCGGACACCACGGCCTGTCTTGCAGCCGAAGTGCGGGTCGCTTTGCGCGGCACGCGAACATCAATGGCATCATCCGACGAGCCCTTGTCACCGTCGGCGTTCCAGCTGTATTAGAACCCAATGGCTTGGCACGCGACGATGGCAAGAGACCGGACGGCATGTCTTTATTTCCATGGAAGGTGGGAAGGCCTTTAGTGTGGGACGCAACGTGCGTCGATATTCTTGCGCCATCCCATCTTCCTGGCTCGGCGTGCTGTGCTGGCACTGCTGCTGCGGCTGCGGAAAACCTCAAGCGGCGAAAGTATAATAACCTTATCGGTAATTATATTTTCGAGCCGTCTGGGGTATAAACCCTTGGGCCGTGGGGTCCGAGTGCTCATGGTTTATTCAAGGAAATCTCCAAGCGGCTGGTTGACACTTCCCATGACCCAAGGGCTGGCTTTTACCTTGGCCAGAGGCTTAGAATTGCCATACAACGTGGCAATGCCGCCAGTCTCTTGGGTACTTTACCAGTCGACAACGATGCGGAGGAATTTTTCGATGCCATATTTTAGTTTTTTAATAGTTTTAGATATGTTAGGATATAATTTTGTTATTTTTAGGTTATGTTTTATAAAATAAATAGTTAATTTTTTTTTTAAGCTGTCTGTAATCTAGCTGTTAAGTATAGGTACCGGATGACTTTTTTTACCGTCTCGAAAAAAATAGGGGTGTATGAGGTGAACGGAGTAGAAGCGTATGGTATAACTAGTTTTTTTTTTTTAATAGCTTAATCAGAAAAAAATATCTAACTATCAATAAATACTACAAATTCGATGTAAACTTTTCATTTTAGAACAATAAAAACATACATTTTGAAAAAAAAAAATAAATCCTTTAAAAATATCGAAATTCAAATCATATGCAACCTGCATTATGAATTGAATTTTAATTTTATTAAATAAAAAAAAAAAAAAAAAAAAAAACTAGATATGCCATACGCTTCTACTCCGTTCACCTACCCTATTTTTTTCGAGACGGTAAAAAAAGTCATCCGGTATATCGGTATGTATCGCGATTTAAAATTGCACACACCCACCGACTGGGTATCAGTCTATCTATCCACAGAGCATGTAACTTTATCTATCCATACATAAGGAATACAGTTGGTAGTGTGTCGCGATGTTAAATTGTCATCTATCCACGTCCGCAGATTATTTATCGCTACACGTGCGCCTGCGCCTTAGAATAGAATTACACAGAATCGCGCGCTTATAGACGAGCAATCATTTTAATTGCTTGTGGTTTTTCGATTTTTTGTGGTCGAGAAGTTAGTGGAATTATATTTCTTGGTATTTTGAGAATTGAAATAGGGTTGATGACTAAATATTTTTTTGTCCGTCTTGTACGGTCAGCAACATAAGTCGATTAACACTTCTACTTTTACACAATATGTAAATTGATACAAAATGATTTGATTATCTCCTTTTTAGGGTTCCGTAGACAAATGGAAAAAAACGGAACCCTCATGGATTCGTCATGTCTGTCTGTCTGTCTGTCTTATTTCACTTTTTTCCGAAACTATAAGAACTATGCTGTTGAAGTAGATGCATTCTGTGAACCGCATTAAGATTTTCACACAAAAATAGAAAAAAAAACAATAAATTTTGGGGGTTCCCCATACTTAGAACTAAAACTCAAAAAATTTTATATATGATGTGCATTACCATCCACCGAAAATTGGTTTGAACGAGATCTAGTAAGTAGTTTTTTTTTAATACGTCATAAATCGGTCTATTATTAAAACATCGATCAAAGTTACAACGAACTACAAGAACTTTTATATTATATTACTTGCTGCTACGGAACCCTTCATGGGCGAGTCCAACTCGCACTTGGCCGCTTTTTTCCTAAAATACCTATATATGAGTCTAGTAGATCTTTAAATTTTACTTCTGTTCTGATTTTAATTAAATGTCTTGCTCAATAATTAAGATTTAAAAAACTGAAGTGTTAGTCGATTTTTGTTGCTGACTGTACCTACCTAGATTATTAAAAAATAATGGACACGTATTTTTTCCTTATTTATACATTAAGTTGGCGATACATTAAGTTAAAATGTGGCATGACGTCACTCGTTGCTAGATTTTATACGTAGTTTGATAGAGTTGTGACGTAGCGAGCCCCCACTCCGCAACACTCTAATGCGTTTTATACAAATCTAAGTCATTTTTTTATTAATATAATTTTTTTTTTATTAACTGACTGACGGACTAAATAGAATTTCTTTTTTTTACCCAGGCACCATCCCTATTGGAGCGTTCTCAACAAGTCTTGGAACATTTTCAACCAGTGATCCGGGTGTCAGTGCTGGCTCGAGGCTAGTTAGCTAGTGGCTAGTTTTATTATTATTATTATTATTTAATTGGTATCTCGTAGTCTCGGACTTTCCTGTGGGTGCCTTTAAGCGAGCTCAAAAGCCTCCAGTCAGGGGTGTGGCTAGTTTTAGGATAGAGCGCGCTCTACGAGGGGGGATCAAAAAGTAGTGAGAACGACATACTCCTTGTTAAGAAAAAAAAATAAATACTGGCAGGCATAGCTCAGATACATATTTGTATATTAATAAAGAAAAAAATCTTCGATTCTCTTTTGTTTTTTTCTGAATGTAGTCATTTGTTTGCTTCGTGTCGGAACGTGTTCTCGAAAATGGAAAAAAACGAAGTGCGAGCCGTTATTACTCGTAAATAGGTACCTCTGTTTAAAAAAGTTAACGACGCAAGAGATTCATTGCGATTTGGAGACAACATTAGGAGAGCCTGCTCCGCTTTATTCCACTGTCGCAAGGTGGGCTTTTCAATTTCGAGTAGGGAGAACGAGCACGGAAGACGAACATCGGCGGCCGTCCATCGACGTCAGTCACCCAAGAAAATGTTGCGAAAGTCGAGAAAATTGTATTGAGCGATCGAAGAGTTACCATCCGATACTTAATTCAAGAAACGGGCATTTTATATGGAAGTATTCAATCCATATTGAAACAATCTTTGAATATGAGAAAAGTCTCCGCAAGATGGGTTCCGAGAATGTTAACCGACGGGCAGAAACAAAACCGACTTGATATTTCGAAGATATTGTTGGACAAGTTTCAAGAAGATTCTGAAAACTTTTTGTCTCGTTTCGTGACAATGGACGAAACATGGGTCCGCACGCGAAAACGACCATCATCACCGACCCCGAAGAAGTTTCGTGCCATGGCATCGGCTGGCAAGGTTAGGGCCTCAATATTTTGGGACTCAGAAGGGATATTGTTGATTGATTACCTGGAACGTGGAACCACTATTACAGGCCAATATTATGCAGCTTTTTTTTCAATTTAGGTAAATCATGCAAGTTTGTGAGCTGTGGTGGCCCAGTGGTAACGGCCCCGACTTACGAGTTGTAGGTCGTAGATTCGAACCCAGACAGACGCTTTACTTTGTGTAAATAAATTCATCACCACTGCTCTCAAACCTATGTCCTATGAACCAAAAATTCGAAGACATAATGACATCTACTAACCCGCAATGGGACCGCGTGGCCCACTTCCTCTCACAGATAGGCCTATGTCCCAACAGTGGGAATATTATAGGCTGATTAAGCTGTGCAAGTTTGTAAAGGATTTTTTTTTATCTATGACCAGCTGCTGCAGCAACTCCAAAGTATTTTAGCACCGGATAGGTTAGGGCTCGTGGCTAAGCAATAACAGCCGCACGGGTCGGACCATCAGATTAAGCTACGCTTGCCGGGGTCGGTCCGTGGATGGGTGACCATCTTTACATACCGAGACTTCTCCATGCCTCGGATAGCACGTTAAGCCGTTGGTCCCGGCTGTCATTCGTGGATCTTTGACAGTCGTTACGGGTCGTCAGAAGCCCGAAAGTCTGACAACCAGTCTTACCAAGGGGTATCGTGTTACCCAGTTACTGGGTTGTGGAGGTCAGATAGGCAGTCGCTTCATGTAAAATACTGGTATTCAGCTGCATCCGGTTAGACTGGAAGCTGACCCCAACATAGTTGGGAAAAGGCTAGGCAGATTGATTGAGGTTAGGTTCCCTTTTGGCCATCTATTTCATACAGATATGGAGTTAATTCTAGTTTGTAAGCAGGGTGAAATTTTAATTGTTTTTATCGTCGCACGGCTGCAGATCAAGCTATACATTTCCAGTATAAGCTGATCTCGCATTGTATAGGATTTCCTTACAATGAGAAGTCAGTGTAAACTGGAAATGTATAGCTTTGATGTGTAGCCGTGTGTACTCGCTTTTACTGTGGCACCAAACCTAAAATCGCGGAAAAAAAATCTGCTGTTCAGTAGGTACATTTATCTACATCAAACTCGTCAAAATGTAGGTAGCAGCTGATTTTTTTTTCGCGATTTCAGGTTTGGTCCCTTAGTAAAAGTTGTTCATAATTGATGAGTAGTACAAGGATGCGCATGAATTTTTCATCCTGTACACACTATTGAGATCTTAGTCTCTCTTAAGGACGCTGTTACAAATGGGTAGTCAAATCATTACTTTTTTACACAAAAGCATGTTTATTAAATAAAATGCTTTTCATTCTTAAAATGTTTTTGGCCAAATTTTTTATAGATGTGCATGGTACGATTCTAAACTACAAATATAATTTTAGATAGGTACAGTTTCTCAATAAATGTACCGGAGTGAAAATTTTTACTTCAATACATTTATTGAGAAAATGTACAAAGCATTTTAGTAAAAACATAATTTTGTGTAAAAAAGTAATGATTTGACTACCCATTTGTACCAGCGTCCTTAAACCCACATCTGAAAATTATTACTTCAATACATTTATTGAGAAAATGTACAAAGCATTTTAGTCAATAAACATAATTTTGTGTAAAAAAGTAATGATTTGACTACCCATTTGTACCAGCGTCCTTAAACCCCCATCTGTGGAGTTGCGCTATGCTATGCTTACCACAGCAGCAGCTCGTAAAGCAGCTTGCAGTCTTTCTATATGTTGTATAGCAGCTCGTAATATTTCGAGCTTGGGCAGTCTCCCACTGCCAGCCCTGGCTCTGATGCGCAACTCCTCGAAGGCAGCATTTACCTGTTGAACAAGTGGTTTATATTAGTAAGTACCTACTTATAACAAACATAACATACAGCCGACATCAGGCGTTTCTTTCTTTTTTAGGGTACGTCCGAATGAAAAACGGAAGGATCCCTTATAGGGTCACTCGTGTGTCTGTCTGTTTGTCCGACTGTCACAGCCGATTTGCTTCAAATCTACTGGACCGATTTAGTTGAAAGAATTTCTGTGACCCGAACACGAACGTGTAACGTAAATAAATGAATTTTGATTAGGCCTCTGCCTCGAATTTCGCGGGCAGCAGGGCGGCAGCGGCGGCGGCGCGGGAGCGGCAGGATTTTATGCGTAAAAACAAATGGACCGGACCTCGAAAACAGCGGCGCGGAAGCGGGGCGGGACAATGCGAGACGCGCCGCCGCCGCCGCCGCCCCCCCGCTGCCCGCGAAATTCGAGGCCTAAAGGGGCTCACTTTAGAGGGACAAATTAGAAAAAAAAAAATTGAGGTCACTTCCAGGATTTTTGAAGCCGACGCGTTTCGAGTTTGCGTTCCGTTCTAGCAAAAAAAATGTAACTTAGAATAATGTATTCTAAAATAATGCAAAACATATAAAGAAATGCAATTTGTTTCTTGATTCCTATACAATGTATATAAAAAAAATTAAAATTAAAAAAAAAAATAAAAAAAAATAAAAATAATAATTAAAAAAAAATAATAAAAAAAAAATAATAAAAAATATATATATATAAAAAAAAAAAAAAAATTATGAAATAATTTTATTATTATTATAAAATTCCTATTCAGATTTTTTTTTAACAAGAAGAAAAATATGTATGTTCCTTATTTTTTTCTCACTAAACAAGATGCAAAATAAGTACTGAAGTACTTAGAGTTTTCAGTGACTTTTTTAACCGACTTCAAAAAGGAGGAGGTTCTCAATTCGTCGGAACCTTTTTTTTTTATGTATGTTCCCCGATTACCCGAAGATGGCTGGACCGATTTGGATTTTTTTTGTTTTGGTCCCATATAAAACTGATTAACTTTGCTTTGGTAGGTTTTGAGTTAGCTTCAATAATACGTATTTTTTCCCCACTTTTATATGGATGATGTTATAATGTGTTTTGCAGATAGTGGTATTAGAATTTGTGTGGGGTAGGAACCACAACTAAAAAGTGAAAAATAAAAACTATTTTACAAAAAATACAACCGACTTCCAAAAACAACACTACAACGTGAAAAATAACTTTAATTTCGGAAGTCGTTGGACAAAAACCAAAATACATTTAACTAGACACCGACTTCCGAAATTAAAGTTATTTTTCACTTTGTAGTGTTGTTTTTGGAAGTCGGTTGTATTTTTTTGTAAAAAAGTTTTTATTTTTTAGTGTTTATTTCATTTCTATAGAATATTTAGTCAAAATCCCACAATCTCGCCTCCCTTGCACAAACAATTAAGTAAGTATCTACCTCAACCTAATTAATACAAAAAAATCTCGCGCCTAAAATTAAAAGGGTAAGCAACATGTGCGCACGCTTCGCTCTGGCCGTTAATATGCCGTGACACGCCCCTCCCCAGGGATCGATTGCACTTTGAGCACAATTAAATTAAGTGACATTTTAAAGCTCTTAAGAACTGTCACATTTGATTTTCGAACGCGTGTCATTCGGTAATAATAGAATGGTGGGTAAAATGGCGTTAAATCCATCTATCTTCTTTTTATAAATAAAAATCAATTGCCGGTGCATCTGTCTCGCTAAAACTCAAAAACGGCTTGACCGATTTGTTTTTTTTTTTGTTTTGTTTGGTCTAATAAAGGGCTGGTTTAAAAGAAAAAAAAAATGACGGGTCAACGTCTGGCGGGTCAGCCAGTATCTATAAATAACTAACTGAGCCATCAGTCGTTGTACTAAAAAGGCGAATATAACAAAAAAAAAAACAAATCGGTCGAGCCATTTTCGAGCTTAGCATCACGGGTGCCTATCCTTTGCTACGTAAAGGCGAAGGGGCTGCACTTCCCGCAGCGCCGGAGACGTTGCAGAAGCAGATGACCCTATTGATAGCCTAAGCATCAGCCAGCCAATTTGTTAAATGTTGTATTAGACGTATCGGCTGAAAGTCATTCAGCCCACTAGTTAAATGGCGCCGTTTAGTGAAAAGGCTAATTAAACCTTTAGTTAGTTGATTGCGTCATAGATATTGCTTGTGGAACAGATATCGACACCCATCACGTCTGCGAAGTTTTGCTAGCTAATTTAATTTGACCCTGTATAGTGCACAACTATGTGCGCAAACACAGGAGCACTCTCTGTTCCTTAAGTCGATGTGCGCACGGACGTGAAAATAGTGGATTTTTAACGCTCTGCTTAGCGCCGAGAGTTGAAAATCCAACAATGTGTTTTTTCAACGCGCTGGGATGCACTCTGTTGTTGTTAGGTTGGATTCTCGAAGCTCGGTTCAACACCGAGAGTTGAAAATCCAGTGCGCGATAAAATCCCGCCGCGATATTTTTACGTCCGTGCGAACGTGGGCCTACTCTCAGTCTGATGGCACGTCAATGCGATTCGACCGACTCTCCATCAGGTGCTCAGTAACAAAGGCATGCTTTCCGAGTATTCCGAGGCACGGGGGTATCACACCTAGTAGGTTTGCCAACTTTTTAGGGTTCCGTACCTCAAAAGGATAAAACGGAACCCTTATAGGATCACTTGTGTGTCTGTCTGTCCGTCTGTCACAGCCAATTTGCTCCGAATGTAATGTACCGATTAAGTTGAAATTTGGTACACATATGAATTTCTGTGACCCAAACACAGACGGGTAAAGTAAATAAATGAATTTTGAATATACAGGTCACTTTTGGGGGGCAAATAAGAAAATTAAAAAAAAAGTTTTGGAAACTACACCATGTGGCATGTCAAATGAAAGAGCTTACTAAGAGGGTCTCAAATATATTGTTTTTATAATTTTAAAATTAATTGTTTTGAAGTTATTTAAGAAAATAGACGAAAATTGACCATTCCCCCCCTTATCTCTGAAACTACTGAGCCTAAAATATTGAAAAAAAGGGTAGGAGGTATAGGGGTATATGAGGTGTATCTGTTCATACACGAAATCTCTTAAGGGGTCATTGTCCTCATCATTATGAACAACTTTTATTATGGGACCAAACCTGATATCGCGAAAAAAAAAATCAGCTGTTCAGTACTTACATTTATCTAAATCAAACTCGTCAAAATGTAGGGAGCAGTTGATTTGTTTTTTCGCGATTTCAGGTTTGGTCCTATAGTAAAAGTTGTTCATAATGATGAGTACAATGACCCTTTAAGAGATTTCGTGTATGGATCGATACACTTTATAAATAGGATTGGCAACCCTACACACCAACTTCCAAATTCCGGGCTGCTACAGATTCCTAATGGAAAAAACCCAATAACACTTTGCACGTTGAGCAGTCGCGATTGCGACCACGAGACCAATAGGTGAAATGGTATCGTAACGGGGTGGAGTATTGGTATATAGCCAAACGGAGCATAAAGAATTTACAAAATATTTCAAATTCAAATTTTTATTGCTCAACATATTACATATACATACTTTTCTAGATGTCAAGTGAATGCGCAGTCCACTGTGTTGCACCAATACAGGCATGCAAAATTATAATTAAACACTGTCCTAAATTCCAATTAATACCAAAAATTCATAAAAATCCATAAAAATCATCATCTCTCTCTCTATAATGTCATAAATTCAAATATTTCTTTTCAAAATTCTATAGGCTCTGTTACATAGTATTTAAATAAACCAATACTTAATCCCCTTATGTATTTAGTGAACGTGTAGACAAACAAAATTTGATTGAAATTGCTATAAGTAATTAGGTACCTACTTACAATCGAATAATAACAGTTTTTTCCCATAAAAATGCTAATTTTGAGGAAATTTTGCGATTTTTTTTTAATCGAGCCAGATTGTGTCAATCTTGTTTTATCCCTCATAATTTACCTACTAAAGAAAATCATGAAAAAGAATAAGGCAAATTTGTAGTTTTTGAGGACAGTAATTGATTTTGTGTGCAGATGAAATGCGTCAAAATATCTTCTTTGAGACCCAACTTCATCTTCAAATTTTTTTTCACCCGAAACTCAAGCTCAATAAAAATCCCAAACTATCTTTTACTAGCACAATTAATAAAATAAAACAATATGTCATCCCAGTCAAAATAACTCTTTCATTTATTTACAGACCAAAGACTTTGAAAGTTTTTTTATATTTTTGTACTGGTACGTATATCGGGTCGGTGGTTGTCAATGGTGCGTCTCTAATAAGCGCCGTGGCTCAAAATTAGCCATTCGCTGCATAACTAAAGATATTTATGTTGTTTTTGTTATTACTTCTTACTGAAAAATATATCACGGAACATTTTATTGCTTTTTAGTGTGGTTCGAGGGGCTCGTAGCTATTATAACAGCCGTACTGGTTGATCGAAGGTCGATGAAGGCAGTGGCGGATTTGCCCTAAGGCACATTAGGCCCGGGCCTAGGGCGGCCAGATATTAGGGGCGGCCAATCGGACAAAAAACTCATGTAACAAGAAATAACTGAAATTATCCTCTTAAGGGGTCACTGTACTCATCATTGTGAACAACTTTTACTATGGAACCAAACCTGAAATCGCGAAAAAAAAATCAGTACTTAACTCGATTTCGATAAAAGTTGGCAATACAGTAAATTCATTATGCAGTCTATAAGATGGGTGCTGAGAAAGGGGCGGCTGGTACCTATTTTTACTACATGGCCTGGGACCTAGGGCGGCCAAGACTGCAAATCCGCCTCTGGATGAAGGCTACGCTTGCCGCAGTCGGTACGTGGATGATGGATGGATAACCATCATAATATCACATATCGTACCCCTCCATGCCTCGGAAAGCACAGTTGGTCCCGCCTGTCATTCGTAGATCTTTAACAGTCGTTACGGGTCGTCAGAAGTCTAAAAGTCTGACAACCAGTCTTACCAAAAATTATCGTGTTACTCAGTATAGTACCGTGCCTCATACTTATCTGACCCGGTACCGTCGGCGATGTCGGTGGACAAAATATGACAAGCCTTGTCACTTTTCATAATGATTTCATTAGCCGCCGGGTCAGAAAAGTTTGTGGCACTAAATAGGCAATCGCTCCATCAGTGACGTACCTATTTTATGATTTGGAACCCTAGGCCAATAAGGTTTACCGACCTATAGGTACTCAATTTAAAAAAAGAAAAGGAAAATGGTGATTTTACAATATTAAGTACTTACTTATGCAAGAACGGACGAAGCGAGACACATTCGATTATCTCTTGACAATCACAAGAAAAAATTCTCATAAAAATATAGAAGTATCTTTGCAAACCTCTGCATAAACGCTTGAGAATAATAGAATTTAGGATTCAAGAGCGAGTGAAGTGAGCCCAAAAATTTAAAAACTTTTCATAGATTAGATTTTCTGTATGGCCCAGGCGTCGTTAGTTAGAGGTTGAGTTGACGAAAACCACAGACTACTTGTTCCCGAAGTTTATTAGTTAAAAGTTACAATAGTTATATGGGATGCTAATCACGGTTTCTTCGTTACGATAGTTATTGGTCAACTGACGATTAATTACACCACTTGATATAAAACGACTCGCGGAAAGTAGGTCGCGGCGTCAGCAAAACAAATGCCTGTACGTTAACCGTACATTTTCTGTTGAGCATTTATAGTAGGTACAGTAGGCTGCATCAATTGGGTACCCCAGTTGTATAAAAAAATTAATACAACTGGGGTACCCAATTGATGCAGCCCACTGTACATAATATTGAAATTACTTTGTCGACTTATATAGAATGTAGGATGCAAGAGCGAGCGAAGCGAGCTCGAAAATTTTAGTACCCCTTTCAGATAAGTATGTTACATTTTTTTTTCAACATACATATAGGTACCTACTTAGTTTTAGAAGTTACGGGATTTTTTTTTTTTTTTTTTTTTTTGTGGATGGGAAATCATCAAATGACTTCTCCCGCTCTGGGCAGAGCGGGAGGGCGTGTCAGACTTTTACTGACTAAAACCCACCCGTGTTCCTTCAGTTGCCCGTGCCTGGGCCACGGTATCTCTTTCGAACTACCCGCGACCCCGGCGGCATCGGCCCAATTGACCCCGTCACTGCTGACATCTCTTTGAGGCGCGCGTGGAACACAACGCGCCGTCGACCCGGGCCTGGTCCTTACCAAGTACTTAAGTTACGGGATGGCTAAAAGATAAGTAAGTAGTGCTTGCATCAAGAAAATAAGTCAGCCTAGCACGGACGTAAAAATATCGCGGCGGGATTTTATCGCGCACTGGATTTTCAACTCTCGGTGATGAGCCGAGCATTGAGAATCCAACTTAACAACAACAGAGTGCATTCTAGCGCGTCGAAAAAACACACTGTTGGATTTTCAACTCTCGGCGCTAAGCAGTGCGTTGAAAATCCAGTGCGCCAAAAAAAATCGCCGCGATATTTTCACGTCCGTGCGTTCGTCGGCTAAGGCTGCCGCCCCGGACCATTGCCATCTTGGTCATAAGGTAAATATGCCACCGTGCTCCATGTAAAAATACTGGTATTCAGCTGCATCTGGCAAGACTGCGAGCCGACCTCAACATAGCTGGGAAAAAGCTAGGCAGATTTGACTTTAAAATAAACCAGGGAACGTTTTATTGATTTCTAATGTTCCGGGTTAAAATTAGCAAGAATTAATTCGGTGTCAGTGTAGTCTGACATTCATGATTTTCGTTGAAACTATTTAATTTTGAAAGTGCCCTAAAAGACATAAGACCATTATTGATGAATCATAAATTAATTAAGTAGGTACCTACGGAGGAATTTTTCGAGGCGATATTATAGTTTGTTAATAGTTTTAGTTTCTCTGGAACTACCAGTCGGATTTGAAAAATTATTATTGCATTTGATAGCCCAATTCTTGAGGAAGGTTATAGGCTATTTAACATCACGCTAGGACACTTAGGAGACGCTTAGCGCCGAGAGTGCAAAATCCAACAGTGTGTTTTTTCGACGCGCTAGATAGTACTCTGTTATTGTTAAGTTGGATTTTCAACGCTCGGCTCAACAACGAGAGTTCAAAATCCAGTGCGCTATAAAATCCCGCCGCGATTTTATTACGCCCGTGCGTACCCCGTTCGTGGTTTAGTGGTGCTGAATTTGCTACTAAAATTCTCTTATGAAAAATCACTTAACCGGAACTGGGTTTAAATAAAGTAAGTATACCAAGTTCAGCATAATATTTTGCGCTTGCTTGATTTACAAGACAGTTTACTTAAAAATAGTAGATTGCTTCGTACGTCTCCAAAGATTTAATCGTCGAAAACATCAAAGAAAAAAATCTCTCCTCAAAGAAATACTCAATTCGATCAAAATAAATTATAATAATACAACTTTTAATATCACTTTTATAAAGACCAATAGTTTAATCGTAATAGCTCAAAAAAAAAACAAACAGTTGCGTGTCGGACCATGCACAATGAAGGGTTCCGTAGTTGAAAAGAATTTATTCTAAAAACAAGCTTAACATTGTAGTTGATAAAAACTTTTTAACAAAAAAATACAACCGACTTCCAAAAACAACACTATAAAGTGAAAAATAACTAATTTCGGAAGTCGGTGTCTGGTTAAATGTATTTTCGTTTTTTGCCACCGACTTTCGAAATTAAAGTTATTTTTCACTTTATAGTGTTGTTTTTGGAAGTCGGTTTTATTTTTTTGTAAAAAAGTTTTTATTTTTCACTTTTTAATTGTGGTACCTACCCCACACAAATTCTAATACCTGCAAAAGCAACAAGCACATCATCCATATAAAAGTGGGGAAAAAGTACGTATTATTGAAGCTAACTCAAAAACTACCCAAGCAAAGTTAATCAATTTTATATGGACGAATAAAACAAAAATTTTTCAAATTGGACGACTCTGTAAAAAGTTATGCGTGGTCATACACAAAAAAAAAAAAACATACGTGTCGAATTGAGAACCTCCTACTCTTTTTCATTGATATGTCACGGCCAATTCTCTAACTACAAAATACATAAATTTGAAATCCCAAAAAAAAAATTTTATGTGATAAAACTACAAATTACCGGTTTTCGGACTTTCTCCTTTATTTGTGCTGTGAGAGCTTGCTTCTTGCCAAATTTCATGATTCTAGGACAACGGGAAAAGCACCCTATACTTAGAGGTTTTGATTTATTTGCGACTATCAAAATATGTCGCTTAGATGGCCGTATTTTTATTACGTTCACTTAGAAGCTTGATTTTTTTAGAGTTCGCAAGGTGCCATAAGCTTACGTATTTATTTGGTATTAATTTGAACTTGACCTCTACGCGTTCCTGAGAAAAAGGGTCTTAACAGACATACAGACAGACGGACAACGAAGTAATCCTATAAGGGTTCCGCTTTTTCCTTTTGAGGTATGGTACCCTAAATACAAGAAATGTCAGTGACATACAGTTTGACAGATTTATGTGACACTATCATAATATTTAAGGCTAGTAACACAAGCGCTACAAACGGTCGCGTATAAAAATAAATCGTGTCGCTTTTGAGAGACGTAGTAAATTTGTTTTTATGTGAAATTAAGATGTATGTCGTATTTTCTTGAGTTTATCGGCTGAGTGGTGTATTTTTAGTGTTACACCTAGTTTAGACTGTTGCGGCTACTTGCTTTACAGTTTGTTGAATTTATTTCGTTTATTTCCTTTAAATTACCATGTACTACAATGCTGTTTTGCTATATAAACAATTTGGTTTGATTTGATTTTGATTTGATTCATGCAACTAGCTTCTGCTGAAGTCGTAAGAGACACAATATACTAAAATAACAGCCACATTTTTATAAAACTCCCTCGTCTACGACCCACTGCGTCGCATCGCATCGCCCGCCCACGCTGTTACTTACCTATTTCGTTATCGCTTGGAGTTCTTTCTGGCTTTTTTTGTTTTTGACGGTTTCTTAGGGTCGTTGCGTGGTGTTAAATACCCTTCGTAGCTAGCCTCCTTTTAAGAATTGGGCTATCAAGTGCAAAAATATTTTTTCAAATCCCGGTACGTAGTTCCAGAGATTAGCGCGTTCTAAACAAAAAAACAAACAAACTCTTATTACTTAGTAGGAACCTATATTAGATTTTACCCAACTGCCTCAGAAAAAAGGTAATTGGATATTTAAAGAATTAATAAGTGAAAATAATAACTTACCGGGAAAGGAGTCATACGACAGACGTTGTTCTGTCCAAATTTAACTGTCAAAGTCAAACTGTGTAGCGTGAACAGAAAGTGTCAAATCTATGGATGCATTCCAGTGGTTTTATAATTAACCGACTTCAAAAAGGAGGAGGTTCTCAATTCGTCGGAACCTTTTTTTTTTTTTCTTTTTTTTTTGTGTATGTTCCCCGATTACTCGAAGATAGCTGGACCGATTTGGATTTTTTTGGTTTTATTCAAGAGCGTATACATCACAGTTGGTCCCATATAAAATCGATTAACTTTGCTTGGGTAGTCTTTGAGTTAGCTTCAATAATACGTATTTTTTCCCTACTTTTATATGGACGATGTTCTACTTTGTTTTGCAGGTAGTGGTATTAGAATTTGTGTGGGGTAGGTACACAACTAAAAAGTGAAAAATAAAAACTTTTTTACAAAAAAATACAACCGACTTCCAAAAACAACACTACAAAGTGAAAAATAACTTTAATTTCGGAAGTCGGTGGCATAAAACGAAAATACATTTAACTAGACACCGACTTCCGAAAGTAAAGTTATTTTTCACTTTGTAGTGTTGTTTTTGGAAGTCGGTTGTATTTTTTTTTTATAATACATCAGATTGCTATCCCTAGAATTGACAGCTAGGAACAGTTTGTATGGGAAAAAGTAAAATGTGGTTTTTACGTTTATCCACGCAATTTTCCCAATTTTTCTCTTTTTATGAACCTTCCTCGGTCTTCAGCGAATATTAAAAAAAAAAATATTGCCAAACTGCTCCAACCGTTCTCGAGTTTTGCGCTTAGCAACACATTTAGGCATTAATTTTTATCTCAGTAAGTATATAGGGTGACTGGTAATTAATGACCGATACTTAAACACATGATTGTGCTCATGATAACAAACAACTTTTACTGTGGGACCAAACCTGAAATCGCGAAAAAATAAATCAGCTGCTCCCTACATTTTGACGAGTTATGCGAACATGGATGTATGGGACAGCTGATTTTCTTTTCGCGATTTTAGGTTTGGTCCCACAGTAAAAGTATAGTGTAGTAGTAGTAGTATTATGTCAAGTAAGTTTATAGTAGGTATGTATGGTAATTATTTAATTTATTAAGTTCTAGAGTAGAATCTTTTTAATTCTCTCTTTTTTTGTAGATTCTTTTTTTTTCTTTTTTTCTTTTTTGTTCTTTTTATTTCATCTTAAGAAAAAACACCATGAAATAAATACATAATTGCTGTTATGATAACATTGTTAACAGATTACTAAAAAAAAAACTAAAATAATCAAAAATCTTTTTTTTACTTTTTCTCCATAAATACACTATATATAATATACTATAATAATAATATATTGAGGTACGGAACGGTAACGGAAGTGATCCGAATTAACTCAGAAATATTTTCTGAGTCACGTGTGCACCCAGCATTAAAACTAATTCACGTACGTTTTCAACATTTTATTCAGTTTATTTACGATTTACGACACACGTCGGTTTACTAATAGCCTTAGACACTGTAGGTAATAAATTACATGCTTCTACAGTTTTTAATGATAATACACGTTCACGTTACTGCCATCTAATTGTAAATGAGCGCCATTTTGCGGCTGTATTAGCTGACATTCGCACAGTGGTAAAAATATCGCGGCGATTTTTTTTCGCGCACTGTTTTCAACACTGCTTAGCGCCAGAGGTTAAAATCCTACAGCGTTTTCTTTTGTTGTTGTTAGGTTGGATACACAATGCTCGGCTCAACACCGAGAGTTGAAAATCCAGTGCGCGATAAAATCTCGCCGCGATATTTCTACGTCCGTGTGAACGTCGGTTTATTGTATTACTAGAGGAGCTCGTGACTAAGTAATAAAAGCCGCTACACTTGTCGAGGTCGGGCCGTGGATGGGTGACCGTCCAATATGTAAGGTCTACCTATTCATACACGGGGTCATTGTACTCATCAATAATAATAACTTTTACTATGGGACCAAACCTGAAATCGCGAAAAAAAATCAGCTGTTCTCTACATTGTTCGCATAGCTTGTCAAAATGTAGGGAACTGCTGATTTTTTTTTAGACTCAGAAGCCCGAAAGTCTGATAATTAGTCAAACTAAGGGCCGCCAAGGGGTATCGTATTATCCAATAACTGGGTTATGGAGGTTGGATAGGTAGTCACTCCATGTAAAATACTGATATTCAGCTGCATCTGGTTAGATTGGAAGCCGACTCCAACATAGTTGAGAAAAGTCTTTAGTATAGTTAAAATCTCGCTGCAGACTCGGTCATAAATCATTCGAGTGTTTCGCTCTCTTTCCCACTCACGGGCCTTATGGGCAGGCCACGCCCACACGTAGTCCTGTGCATTACTGCAGTCGATGAGTGATATCGATAGTTTTATATATTTATAAATGGGTGATAGAAATAAATACACATTTTTTTTATTTTATTACCAAATTTACTACAAAGCATATTAAATATATAAACAAAAGAACGTATATATAAAACTAAAAATAGAAAATTAAATTCTTCGTCTGAGTCATCGTATCGATAATGGCCTTGAGCGCGCGCAACTAGCGCACATCCCTACTCCGATTATGATTGATGACCAAGTCTGCAGCGAGATTTTAACTATACTATAGGCATAGATGATTCATTTTGAATTACCCAATAGGTAATAAGAATTATACTTTTTAGGGTTTATTTATTTATTTATTTAATACTTCAAGCACACAAATGTACAGAGGCGGCGGCGGCGGTGGCAGTGGTTTCGCACCTCAAAAGGAAAAAAAAACCCTTATAGGTTCACTCGTGTGTCTGTCTGTCCGTCTGTCACAGCCAATTTGCTCCGAATTTATTGGACCGATAAAGTTGAAAGGTACACATATGAATTTCTGTGACCCAAATACGGACGGGTAAAGTAAATAAATGAATTTTGAATATGGGGGTCACATTTGGGGGGCAAATAAGAAAATTTAAAAAAGTTTTGCAAACTGTACCGTGTGACATATCAAATGAAAGGACTTACTATTTTAGAGGCATGAGGAACAGGGTGTAAAGTTCACTCATCCTCCATAGAAAAGGGAGGATCCTCCGACCAGACGGGTGTTGTGTCTGGTGGGCAACTGCCCAACGGTTGATGTCGGGACGTTGTCGCGCAGTAAACTCTGATTGCGCAATGCAGGATTGCGTGACGTCAGTGTGACGCGTAGTTCGTATGTGGCGATATAGATTCGAGATTCAAATATATTTTTTTGTTATAATTTAAAGTTATCTAAGAAAAGAGACAAAAATTGACCATTATCCCTCCCCCCCCCCCCTCCCCTTATCTCCGGAATTCTGAAAAAATACAGGTCTATAATCTTTATCTGTAGATTCATAAAAGATAGAAAAATCTATTTGAAGTCTGTGGTCTTAAAATAACAAGGTAAATCTCTCAATATTGTGAGTATAAACTTACATTTACAGATGGAATGTAAGTAAGGGAGAGAATGTTATTCAACTACAAAGATATGTTTGTTCTTGAGATAAATTCATCCCAACAACTACGGAACCCTTCATTGTGCGTGGTCCGACACGCACTTGGCTGTTTTTTTTTTTTTTTTAATCTCCCTATTAGGTACCTACATAAAACCGCGAGAAAAGAGAGAATAGGGATGATGACAAACATGTTTTATTTTGTCCCTTTTGTAGATTATTAAAAAATATAGGACTCGTATTAATAATAAAAAAATATTTTCTTGGTATAGAACTCGTACCACGTACAATTTTAGGTAAAATGAGATTCACACCGCGCTCGTGTGAGGGGATAACGGCGATACATTGAGTTAAAATGTGGCATGACGTCACGCCTATGTCGATTTTATACGTAGTTGTGACGTAGCGAGCCCCTTCCTCAACTTTAATTGCGTGTTATCTAAGTAATTTTTTATTAAAATGATAAAGCAGAAAATATGTGTTTAATATTAGGTCTTTACCTATGAAATTGCCGTTCTGCAGTACTGGCCATTTCAAATCAAAATAATTTTTGTTTGGCTAAGAATTCTAATTTCAAATTAATTTTATTTTAAAAACATGATTTTTTTTTCCCAAAAGTAGTCATTTGTTTATTGATTAGTGTTACATTTTCATCGCATTTCAATCTTTTACGTCATCATGGATACGTTAAAAATTCGAGTAATTATGGAATATGAGTACCGTCGTGGCAGCAACGCGGCACAAGCGGCACGCAACATCAACGACGTTTACGGAGCTAACACTACAAACTAACGCACCACTTGTTATTGGTTTGCTCGCTTCCGTTCTGGAAATTTCGACCTGAAAAATGAACCTCGCGGTCGTCCGAAGACTTTGGTCGACAATGACGAATTAAAGGCGATTGTGGAAGCTGATGATACACAATCTACGGCTGAATTAGCAGCAGCTTTCGACGTTAGCGTCAAAACAATATTGGTCCATTTGCGTCAAATTGGCAAGGTAAAAAAGCTTGACAAATGGGTGCCCCACGAACTCAATGATCGCCAGCGCGAAGTACGCGTCGAGACGTGCCTTGCACTGCTCAACAGACACACAAATGAAGAAATTTTGAACCGCATTGTTACCTGCGATGAAAAATGGATTCTGTTTGATAACTGCAAGCGCTCAGCAAGTTGGTTGGATCCTGGTTCAGCACCTAAACAATGCCCTAAACGAAAACTTACCCCTAGAAAAGTGATGGTCACTGTTTGGTCGTCTAGCGCCGGTGTGATTCATCACAGCTTCTTACCAAACGGGGTGAGCATTACTTCAGATGTGTACTGTGAAGAACTGAACACAATGATGGAGAAGCTGGCACATCTCCAACCAGCATTGGTCAATCGCTCGTCTCCGCTGCTCCTGCACGACAACGCGCGACCTCATACTGCACAACAGACGGTCTCCAAGTTGCAAGAACTGGGGTTGGAAGCTCTCCGTCATCCGCCCTACTCACCAGACCTTGCGCCTACAGACTACTATTTTTTCCAGAATTTGGATAACTTCTTGGCGGGAAAAAAATTCAATACCCGAGAGGCAGTACAAAATGCCTTTGAAGAATTTGTTGCCTCCCGTCCAGCTGATTTCTTTAAGAAGGGCATCAATAAACTGCCACTGCGTTGGCAAAGATGCATTGATTGCATGGGTGATTACTTCGATTAATACAAATTAAAAATGCATGAAAAAAATTCGTTTAAATTTTTTCATACAAAACGGCAATTTCATAGGTAAAGACCTATTATTTTTTTATTATCTGACAGACGGACCAAATAAAATTTCTTTTTTTCTATCCAGGCATCATTCCACGGCTACTGAGCCCCCCCGCCTCGACAATGCGGGAACCCACCGGGGAAAGTCATACAGACCCCGAGACCCCGAGAGAGATTGTCCGGGGAGAGTGGGGGGGGGGGGGGTGGGGGGATAGTCCCACATAAAAAAAAAATAAAAAAACTTTATTCAGTTCGGAAAAAAAAATAAGAAACACGGTACAATAAATACAAACTAACTAACACACGACTATAACTGCACTATCTCCCCGTGGTAGTGCAGTATGCATGAGCATTTCTCCACGATAGAAAAAAATAAAAATAAAGAAGGCATCATCCCAGTTTACCTACACCCTTACATCTTTAGTAATAAGTAAGTGGGTATCCGATATGGTAAATGGAAGTTGGGACTGAAACTGTAAACGTAAAACTGGTGAAATATGAGTATCATAGGGTATATACTCTGCCTAACCCTTCGAGGAATAAAGGTGTGATGTTATGTGTCATCATCTGAGCCTTTCCCCAACTATGTTGGGGTCGGCTTCCAGTCTAACTGGAGGCAGCTGAATACCAGTATTTTACATGGAGCGACTGCCTATTTGACCTCCACAACCCAGCAGCTGGGTAAACACGATACCCCTTGGTGAGACTGGTTGTCAGACTTTCGGGTTTCTGACGACCCGTATCGACTGTCAAAGACAGTGGTGGATTTGCCCTAACGCCAATCGGGCAAAAATTTCAGTGATGATAACAAGAAATAACTGAAAGTAAGTACCTAAATATTCTAAACGCTCGCGCACATTATGGCGGGCCGCACTGCGCCGCATCGTATAACAATAATCTTCCTAAATCACTTTCGTACATCTAAATATACAGGGTTACTGGTTATTGACCAATATCTTCTTAAGGGGTCACTATACTCATATTATGAACAACTTTTACTATGGGACAAAACCTGAAATCGCGAAAAAAAATCACTGACTAGCAGATATTAAAGTTAACTAATTTTCTGAATCAGTTTCAATAAAAGTTGACAATAAAGTAAATTCATTATGTAGTATATATGGTGGGTGCTGAGAAAGGGGCGGCTGGTACTTACTACATGGTCTGGGGCCTAGGGCGGCCAAGACTGCAAATACGCCACTGGTCAAAGATCCACGAATGACAGCCGGGATCAACGGCTTGACGTGCTTACCGAGGCACGCAGGAATATTGGTATGTAAAGATGGTCACCCATCCTCGGACCAACCCCAGCAAGCGTAGCTTAACCTGATCGATCGACCCGTGCGGCTGCTATTACTTAGCCACAAATCCCTCCCCTAATAGTGAAGTATGGAAGGAAAATACAAGGCGCGAAATTGGGGCAGAAGAATGATCATTCAACCGGGCACAATCAATCTGCCTAGTCTTTTCCCAACATTGGGGTCGGCTTCCAGTCTAACCGGATGCAGCTGAATACCAGTATTTTAGGAGCGACTACCTATCTGATCTCCACAACCCAATTACTGGGCAATACGTATACCCCTTGGTAAGACTGGTTGTCACACTTTCGGGCTTCTGTCGACCCGTAACGACTGACAAAGATCCACGAATGACAGCCGGGACCAACGGCTTAACATGCTTTCCGAGGCACGCAGGAGTATTGGTATGTAAAGATGGTCACCCATCCACGGACCAACCCCGGCAAGCGTAGCTTAACCTGATCGATCGACCCGTGCGGCTGTTATTACTTAGCCACGAGCCCCTCCCCTAATAGAGATGTATGGAAGGAAAATACAAGGCGAGAAATTGGAGCAGTAGAATGATCATTTATCAGGCACAATCAATTTGCCTAGTCTTTTCCCAACTATGTTGGGGTCGGCTGCCAGTCTAACCGGATGCAGCTGATTACCAGTATTTTATATGGAGCAACTGCCTATCTGACCTCCACAACCCATTAACTGGGTAATATGATACCCCTTGGTAAGATTTTCGGGCTTCTGACGACCCATAACGACTGTCAAAGATCCACGAATGACAGCCGGGACCAACGGCTTAACGTGCTTTCCGAGGCACGGAGGAGTCTCGGTATGTAAAGATGGTCACCCATCCACGGAGCAACCCCGGCAAGCGCAGCTTGGGCAACCGGGCACAAATCCAGACTATAATCTGACTAAGTTTATTTTTCATATTTGTTTTTCCCCTACAAGCATTCAAAATGATAATTTAAACTAAACATATGAAAGCAATAGTTTTAAAATTAATTTGTTTAATCTCCTGTGACATTGTCTGTGCATGTAATATAAATAAATAACGCGACTTCAGCCATTAGTCACGTTCTACGGATTAGTGGACCAAGACGTCACAGTAAGTGTTGGGAATTCGGATCTAAAGATAAAATATAAATATTATATGTAGGTATATAGGAGCTCGTGGCTAAGTAATAACAGCCGCACGGGTCGATCTTGCCGGGGTTGGTCCGTGGATGGGTGACCATCTTTACATACTGAGACCCCTCCGTGCCTTGAAAAACCGTTGGTTGCGGCTGTCATTCGTGGATCTTTGACAGTCGTTACGGGTCGTCAGAAGCCTGAAATTCTGACAATCAGTCTTACCAAGGGGTATCGTATTACCCAGTAACTGATTTGTGGAAGTCAGTAGGCAGTCAGTCCATGTAAAAAACTGGTATTCAGCTGCATCCGGTAAGACTGGAAGCCGACCCCAACATAGTTGGGAAAAGGCTTGGCAGATGATGACATACGTACACTTAGGTACGTATACGTATTATACCGCATTTGATAATTGATTTTTGAACGATGTTATTCAACGTGGCTTGCGATAGGAGTAAATTGGCAGAAATCGTCACGTAACGAAACAGCATTATGCCCGAAAAGTTCGTTTCAAAATGTCAAAACAGCGTTATGCCCGAAAAGTTCGTTTCAAAATGTCAAAACAGCGTTATGCCCGAAAAGTTCGTTTCAAAATGTCAAAACAGCGTTATGCCCGAAAAGTTCGTTTCAAAATGTCAAAACAGCGTTATGCCCGAAAAGTTCGTTTCAAAATGTCAAAACAGCGTTATGCCCGAAAAGTTCGCTTCAAAATGTCTAAAGTTTTTTCAATACACTTCCTCGAAAACTGGTTCATATCGCACTACTATTAGGTTCACAAAACATTTATTTGTGGTCTAAACTCAAAAATATTTGAATTTTCTATTTTTGACGAAAAAGATTGAAATGCGATGAAAATGTAACACTAATCAATAAACAAATGACTACTTTTGGAAAAAAAAAAATCCATGTTTTTAAAATAAAATTAATTTGAAATTAGAATTCTTAGCCAAACAAAAATTATTTTGATTTGAAATGGCCAGTACTGCAGAACGGCAATTTCATAGGTAAAGACCTAATATTAGGCTGTTTATCGGCTTTATACCTTTGCTTCTTCTTCAACCTGGCGATAGCAAAGCGAGGAAAAAAAAGAAGATTTAAATCATACTTTCCTAATACTTTTTTTTTTAATCTTTATTTATTTAAGGGATTTTTGTACACATATGCGACGATGTCAATCCCATCGTGCTTTTACAAATTATAACTTACTCTTAAATTAAATAAACTAATCTTAGTCTCACAGAACTTAACTTAATCTAATTTATTATTTATTTAATAAAAAAGTATATAATATTTTTGCCGCTTCAGAAGTAGGCTTAGCTAAAATACCATAGAACATTCCAACATCCATTACCGACAGTTTCAAAGAGTTAAGAAGTGTAATTCTTTTGTTTGTATATCGGACACATTCCACCAAAACATGCTGTACAACTTTCCTAATACATCATGACAAAAATATTTTTCGTTATTTTATTTTATTTCTTCAAAAGTGTATTGAAAAATGTCGTTTGATACACGGACATTTGTTATTGCAGTTCTCGGCTCAAAAACAACCTCGCTTACAGCTCGGGTGCTAATTCCGCCTCGAATGCATTAACAAACATTCTCCACTTGTATCAAAATGTACTATTGTTTTTCTAGTAAAGTTTTCAGCTGCTACAAACTTTTACTAGATGGCACTGTATTAAAAAAAAACAGCCAAGTGCGTGTCGGACCACGCACAATGAAGGGTTCCGTAGTTGAAAAGAATTTATCCGAAAAACAAAAACATGTTCTCCCACATCGATAGGTATAGTATACGTCACGGTTAATTCTCCGACTGCAAAGAGAATGGCACTGGGCACCGACTTGAAGCCCAATAATCAATCTGCCTAGCCTTTTCCCAACCTTGTTGGGGTCGGCTTCCGGTCTAACTGGATGCAGCTGAGTACCAGTATTTGAAGCTCAATAAATACGAGTAGCCCTAGGACATATACCAAAGGAACCTTTGCTACTAACATGACTTTTGCCAGTTAATGACCTGAATAGGTGACAACAACTTGAGCACCGATGTTAAGGAATTATTGGCGCTCAATAGCCATAACCTCAGATTATACAAGAAAGGCAGATAGACCGCGCGGAAAACTGAGAGTGAGGCCAAAAAAGCAAATAAAAATTAAAAAACGAATTCAATCTCGAGTCAAATGTACTTATGTATAACGTTTTTGAATTTGTATTTGCTTTTTTGGCTTCACTCTCAGTGTTCCGCGCGGTCTATCTGCCTTTCTTCTATAATCTGAGGCCTAGATTAAAGTACTTGTGTATAAAACTGCGCATAACTTGGTAATAAAAATTAAAATATTCGTGTGATGCCTACTGTAATGTCGGGGCCACATCAACGGGATATGCCGCTCATTATCACTATGAAGGACGTAAGCCGTAGCCACATCTTATCGCGATAATTTGACCGAATCAGGACCGAATTTAACCACCGCGATGTTTATGGCGATCATGGGCATTGATGTTGACGGCCGGGGCATGACTGTGTTATGCAATTAGCACACTGGTCTAATAAAAGGTTTAAGGTTGATGTCAACTCGACAGTGGTCGAAGGTGTAGTACCTGTGCTTTTTTGGATTCCGTACCCGAAAGGTCCAAACGGAGCGCTATTGCTGTCACTCACGTATCCGTCTGTCCGTCGTCTGTCACACAGGTTTTACAGCCAAACGGTTGGAGCTTCAGTCTTCAAATTTTCACAGTAAGTATAAGTAATCTTTTTAACGAAATGCCATAAAAATTGTCAAATTTTTTTTTTTAAATGTTTTTAAGGCTCCCATACAGATAAAAGGGGGCGGGAAAAAATATTTTGACCTACCCCATCGAGTGGAATATTGTTAATTAGAACTCGTTGAGTAGATAAATATTGTATTTTTTGTTTTAAAAAATATTGGAAAACTAACGAATGAGAAGCCACCAAAGTCAGATTTTTTTTTACAAAATTTGAATTTTTAAACTTCCTATTAACCTATGCACTTGAAATTTGGTGATAATGTTTATTATTACGTATATTTTACTAACAAATACCAATATATTGATAAATCAGATTTGGTACGGAACCCTAAATGTGCGAAGTCCGTCACGCACTTGACCGGTTTTTTAATGTTTGTTATCAAGTTATTAAATATAGTTTTCGCAATACCTACTCTGCTCAGTGCTGTAGCTTCATATAGTATTATGTGTCCTGACTTGCTATAAGAAAGAATTTAGAAAACAGATGAAGATTTTAAAGACTTACCACTGTACCTAAGTAGGTATAGTATGTTCCTACCTCTGCAGTAGGAAAACAACTTAGCTAGATAAATAAACTAGAGTATATGTGTGTGAATGTGTGTAGTGTGTGTGTATTTAAATGGTGTGCATAATAAAGAGTATTCTATTCTATTCTATGTGTGTGTAGTGTGTGTGTGTAGTGTGTATGTGTGTGTAGTGTGTGTGTGTGTGTGTGTGGTGTGTGTATGTATATGTATATGGTACACCACGGACTTCCTGCAGAATTGTCTCTCCTTGTCCCCATACTCCATCCAAAGGTTGTCTGTAAAAGATTGCTTTTAGCGATAAGACCGCCCATTGTGTCACTCTATGTAAAATTTCTACATTGTAATCTGTAATTTAAATGGTGTGCATAATAAAGAGTATTCTATTCTATTCTATTCTATTCTAGTGCCTTTCAAACTTCGTGAAAATTCTATCATTGAAAACTAAAGTTTTCAAATAAAAGTCTTGAAAGCAATCGTGAAAAATGTGAATCCAATTCATTTAAAAGCCTTTAGAAGTTCTTTCTAGACATACTAACTTAAACCTAACTTGGAAAGCTTTCCATGTAACTTAGATAAGTTAGTGGCAACTGGCAAGTTAAGTGTGAACTTAAAGATCAATAGTTAAAAACCACAAGGCCCAGAATCGCTGTGCCGGCAGGGTTTAGAGATGGCATCAGCAGTATTTACTAATGAAATTTGTGGCACCGAACGTGGGTTGAACGCATTACTTCTGGAGGCCTTCTCTCTTGGAGATGATATATCTTCGTAAGCCCGTATATTCTCTCAACGAAGATACGGGTGCGTCCGAAAGTAGTTGGGAACTTAAGAGCGAAGTCTACACCCGATTAATTAACTTTTTAGGACGGGTAAAAACACATCGGAAGTAGGGATAAATGTCAAATCTTGGTGTCATTCATTCTTAAGTCGGGTCCCAAACTAATCCGTAGGTGACATGCAGTAGCAATCGGCCGTAACTTCGGCTGAAACTACGGACTTCGTGCTTCCTAGAAGAGCGGTGGCCGCCATTAACGGCCGCAGTTACAGCTGTCAGGAAAATAATGACAGTGGCAAAGATTTAAATCGTTAGATTCGCCCTACAGCGTCAAAAGATTTTCATTTCTGTTTCGTTTTGACACACAATGATGCAGTGACTTCACTTGTTGTCATGAAAACACTATTTAATAATGTGTGAGCTACTCTTTTCATTATAGACACTTACACACATTATACCTACCTATGGTGAGGGTAAATCTAGCGATTTAAATCTTTGGACAAACGAGTTTGACGTAATGTTAAATATTGGTAAAAATGACAGATTTTCATGACGGCAGTTATAATATGACGGGACCGCATCCCTAGGAAACCGAACCTTTAGGGAATAGACCTCCTGTCACGGGCCGCCATCAGTTTCTATACGTCATAATTGCCCTCACCGTACCTACTTAGTCACAAGAAAAAGGATCCATACTCAGAAGAGTGAGCGCCTACACATTAAAACGGAAACGCTATTTAATAAATAGCGTTGTTTTTCAATGAAGTGAAATCACTGCATCATTGTGTCAGAGGTTTCAAACGAAATAGAAATGCGACTATCTTTTGACGCGGTAGGGCGAATCGAACGATTTAAATCTTTGCCACTGCCATTATTTTCCTGACAGCTGTAACTGCGGCCCTTAGTGCCAGCCACCGCTCTTCTAAGAGTTGACAATGCCGCCTTTAGCAGCGGCATAGCTAAGGCAACTCTGTGCTCTATGAAAACAACCTACTTTTCTTAACCGCCGTCGCTCCCTCAGTGTTGCCGCTTTCCGTCGATCCACAGCCGCTGTTTTTCTTTTACATGCCTTGCAAGCCCAGGCCAAGCATCTCCTACTAGGCCCCAATACGTGCTGAACATGACTTTCATCCTTATCCTCCAAAATCTCCCCATTTTTGTGCTCATTTTTTACTTGGCAACACTGTTCGTTTACGATTTCTTTTTCTTCTTTTTGAAAATTGAACTCTTTGTAGTTATTGTTGTTGTAGCTATCGTAAATAGTGTTGTAACTCATTATTTTTAGTTTTAAGAGGATTAAAATAACAAAATATTGATTTTCTATTTTGATTGATTTCTTTGGCACGTGGTTATGCACATATGACTGACTACCCGCAAACTAAACATTAGTATAATTAGCTATACCTAGGAGCTTTTTAATAGGAACTATGGTTTTGTATTTTTTCTTCAGTCCATTAAATTATTATTTTAATATTAACCCCCGAAATAATTATTGAGCATATTTTTTTATTGAGCAAATCAACTTTTTTATAATTAAATTAAACTAAACCAACTAGGGAAATGAGGTTTTATCATTTTAAATTCCGGCTGCGTCCTTGTTCTAATTCACTGCTTAAAATATTTATAGGTAAAACAACTAACTAAAGTCTATTTTCACTATTATTTAGTAATAATCCTTCATGAATACCACACACAGACCACTTCACAGCACAACACTAAAAAAAAAACAAGAAATTCGAAACTCGCGCCAAAATGTGACAGTTCACTGAATCGTAACGTTTTTTTTTTTCGGGTGACGCGCCCGGCGGCGCAGGCGACACTGAATTCAGCCGAGGGTTGATCACAGTCAGAGATTTACAAAATATGCTCGCTATTAATAAACTGTCTAGCTACACAGCTCCTAACGTCGTTGAGAGATGCCAATTTATTAGTGTTTGGATTGAAATTGATGCCGGCAATATATTCCCTTTAAATTTGTTGCGTCGAAAGCTCCGGGACGTTTTTATATGCGCATCTCGTTTTCGTGTTTCGAATCGATTTTTAATGTGGCTTTTTCGAGTCGAGTGGTTTTTGTTTTTTTTATTTTATCTTATACTAATATTATGAGGTTCAAGAGTTTGTTTGTTCGTTTTAAAAGGCACAATTTAAAAAAAATGCATTTGATAGGTTATTTAACATTACGCAAGTCCGTAACGAATGCAGGCAGCAGCAGGAGGCGACGTGTTCCCGCGACACTAGTGATTTCTAGTATATCAATGAAACACCTTCCTTAGAAACACAGGGCTACACATCAAGCTATAAATTACCAGTTTACACTGACCTCTCACTGTAAGGAAATCCTATAAAATGCGAGATTAGCTTATACTGGAAATGTATAGCTTGATCTGTAGCCGTGCGTATCTTTAGGAGCCGAGTAAAAAGAAAAATAGGCTAAGTGCGGGTCGGACCACACACAATGAAGGGTTCCATAGTTGGGACGAATTAATCCCAAGAACAAACTTAACATTGTAGATGGAAAACATGTTCCCCCTTACATTACAACTGCAAATGTAAGTTTGTACGAACAATATTGAGAGATTTACCATGTAATTTTAAGACCATAGACTTCTTATAGGTTTTCCTGTAATGCTGTTTTCCTGTATAGTACTATTTTCTGTATAATTTCAAAATTTTAGGCTCAGTAGTGTCGGAGATAAGGGGGGAATGGTCAGTTCTCGTCTATTTTCATAAATAACTTTAAAATTATAAAATAAAATATAGATACTTATTTGAGACCCTCACAGTAAGACCACGGTACAGTTTGCAAAACTTTTTTAAAATTTAATTATTTGCCCCCCAAAAATGACCCCCATATTCAAAATTCATTTATTTACATTACACGTCCGAGTTAGGGTCACAGCAATTCATATGTGTGCCAGGTCAATTAGACTCGGAACAAATTGGCTGTGATAGACGGACAGACAGACACACGAGTGATCCGGTTAAGGGTTCGGTTTTTCCTTTTGAGGTACGGAACCCTAAAAACAGTCAGAAATAACGCTAAGCGAAAACGGAAAATAGTGCGTGCGGGCGATGCGATGCAATTTTTTTATGTTAGTGCTTATTATACACGAGCGGCACGAAAGTTTACGCAGACGAAGTCGCGGGTATAAACAATTTTTTTATATTGTCGTGTTATTTTTTAAAGAATGATTATTTGTGTAAAAGCTTGATGATAAATCTTTTTGGACCAATGAGGTTGATGGGTATATGGGTTGCGGCCGTCTGTCTGTTCACAAATACGTTTTTATGAGGAAATAAGTTATTATTGCATCGGTAGTTAATTTTATACATACATATAATGGTTTGAATTTATTTGATGTTTTTTGTAAAAAAAAAAGCTCGTTTGCTATTTCCTTTTGAACTTCAAAGACTAACAAGACAGGTTTTGATAAATTCCGTAATTATCTACAATAGTCAAGAGTGCACCCTGTATTTTAGGTAAAAATCATCCTATTTCTGTTATTTTGACGGGTAGGTAGGTACTATGGGCCAAAGTTCCGCATGATCACCTCAAAGGCGATAATCGCATAGCACGGCTCACGACTCGATCGCACAATGTTCGTTTGTCACTAGCTGCGCTCTCACGGGAATATTTTCATAAGTGAGCATGCTTAAGTTTTGTCCATAGTACACAGCGGCGAGGTGTGAATTTTTGTAATAGAGAAACCGGTTTTAACTTTTAACTTAGTTACCAATAAAGGAAAAATTAATTTATTAAGTACCTAGCTAACATAGAAATTAAAGTATTTTCTTTATTGAATTTAACAAAATCTATCGTCAAATAGCAGAATCAAAAAACCGCTATCACTACCAAACAAAACTTTCAATGTAGTTTAAACATAACAATACTATGTACATACTATGTACACTGACCTCTCATTATAAGGAAATCCTATACAATGCGAGATAAGCTTATACTGGAAATGTACCTGATCTGTAGTCGTGCGTACAACATGATTCAATCCAAATGTGTCGCATAAATGGCCGTACTTTTTATTGCGTTGACTTAGAAGCTTCATTTTTTTTGAGCTCCAAGGGAACGTAGACTTTGATATTAATTTTAAAAGGCCTTCACAGACAACGAAGTGATCCTATGTATAAGGGTTTCGTTTTTTTTCTTTTGAGGTACGATACCCTAAAAATGATAATACCGTTATTCTGGGGTAAGACCGGTTATCACTTTTTAGGCTGCTTGTCCACTGTAGCGGAGAAGAGAGGAGAGGAGCGGAGCTGTGCCAATATTAACCAATAGAATCTTAACTCCGCTACAGAGTTTAGATTTTATGCAGCCTCGCTCCACTTCAATGGGCAGTCTTAGGGTGATTTTCCACTGGGCACGCCACAATTGCGGCGATAAGTCCCCTCTTTGAGGAGTGGTTGGAGAGGCGCCACGGCGTCCTCACCTTCCGCCTGACGCAGGTCCTCACCGGACACGGTTGTTTCGGGAGGTTCCTGTTTCGGATAAGGCGGGAGGAAACGCCCGGGTGTCACCATTGTGTAGATCGCCCGGAGGACACGGTGGAGCATACAGTGGAGGTCTGCCCGGCTTGGGCGGAGCACCGCCGTGTTCTCACGGAGGCGATCGGCGGCGGCGATCTCTCGCGTCCAAACTTGGTCCAGGCCATGGTGCGGAGCGAGAGTGCATGGGAGGCCGTCACCTCCTTCTGCGAAGCAGTAATGCTCGCAAAGGAGGAGGCGGGACGCGAGAGGGAGAGGCAACAGCCGCGCCCTCGCGCCCCTAGCCGCCGCAGGAGACGCCCTGGGCGGCGGGAATCTATCGCCGATTCCCGGCCACCGTAGGCGCGGGCTTGCGGACGACGAGTAATGGGCAGCTCGCCGTCCGGTAAGGACCAGGCCCGGGTCGACGGCGCGTTGGGGTCCACGCGCGCCTCAAAGAGATGTCAGCAGTGACGGGGTCCAATAGGGCCGAAGCCGCCGGGGTCGCGGGTAGTTCGAAAGAGATACCGTGGCCCTGGCACGGGCAACTGAAGGAACACGGGTGGGTTTTAGTCAGTAAAAGTCTGACACACCCTCCCGCTCTGCCCGGAGCGGGAGAAGTCATTTGATGATTTCCCATCCACAAAAAAAAAAAAAAAAAAAAGGGTGATTTTCCACCAGAGATGCGCTATGCCGCTATGCTGCGAGAATGTAAAAGCTAAGCTACGAAACTATGTGACCGTTTCCACTGATGCTAAGCTGTGTAGCCGCCGCGAGGTAGCTGTGCGAGGAAGATATGCAGCTCGAGCTGTGAGATGCATCGACAATAGGAAAGGCATGGGAGCTGCGGTGGCATCCATAACACGCATCCCTTTTTTTTGTGGATGGGAAATCATCAAATGACTTCTCCCGCTCTAGGCAGAGCGGGAGGGCGTGTCAGACTTTTACTGACTAAAACCCACCCGTGTCCCTTCAGTTGCCCGTGCCAGGGCCACGGTATCTCTTTCGAACTACCCGCGACCCCGGCGGCATCGGCCCAATTGACCCCGTCACTGCTGACAGCTCTTTGAGGCGCGCGTGGAACACAACGCGCCGTGGACTGGGGACTGGTCCTTACCGGACGGCGAGCAGCCCATTACTCGTCGTCCGCAAGCCCGCGCCTACGGTGGCCGGGAATCGGCGATAGATTCCCGCCACCCAGGGCATCTCCTGCGGCGGCTAGGGGCGCGAAGGCGCGGCTGTTGCTTTCCCTCACGCGTTCCGCTTCCTCCTTCGCGAGCATTACTACTTCGCATAAGGAGGTGACGGCCTCCCATGCACTCTTGCTCCGCACCATGGCCTGGACCAGGGTTGGACGCGAGAGATCGCCGCCGCCGATCGCCCCCGCATCCTTCCATATAAAAAACATAGCTTAGCTGAACCCGTTTCCAACAGTGCTACGCTATTTGGACCAATTAATTAGTGGATATCAAACGCATTCATAGCAACATAGCATAGCACATCTCTGGTGGAAAAACAGCCTTAAACTTCGGATGTTTGTAAGTAAGTATCTCGTTGGTGTAGTGCAAGATGACAAGCACTACTTCAGAGCATGGTGGCTTAGGTTTGATCCACAGGTCGCACAAAGATTTATTTGTGGTTTTCCAATAAGATTTTCTCAGTAGAAGCCAGGATTCCGGTTTATTACCAGGTCAATGGCTATAAGCTCGCTCCATATTTACATGGGACTTCACTGGTGAAATATGGGTGTTTTCCTATAGAAAACACCTCTGACAAACATTTCGGGGATTAGAGGTATAAAAATGTAAGCGTTTCATAATTTTTGTCACAGCAGTGCCCCTAGCGGAATTTTCCGAAACTACTTCATAACTAGGGGCGCCAAAAACTGTAACAGTCGCGGTACTAAAGATTGCGCATGCGTGGTAGTCGCTAGAGGGAGCCTGCTTCACAAGGGAAGCTAAGGAGATGTATTGTGATTAAATATTTTAGTTATTTATTTATTTATACTTGTTTTCGTGAATGGTGAATGGTTCAGTTGTAAAGTATGTTAGTGGATGGACATTGCTTGCTGGAGGAAGGCTTAATATGGTAAGTGTTGATGTGTTACTAAGAAATCGGAGAATATTAATTCACTAATTGGTACAAAGAGCCTTTAAAGAGATAATAGCTATGTTAACACAAGTGAAAAAATGCAGTCTGTACGAGCTACTCCGTACATTGACCTTTGTAGTAGTTTGTACGTCACATTCATTATGCACATCAATATTGTTTAGCTGTGCATCTCTGTAACATAGCATTTAAGTGTAATATTCGTGTAATTATACTTAGTAGCAATAAATCCATCAAAGAACTCGTTCATCTACTCATTTACATAACATTCTACATACCATAACATAACAAGTACATAACCTTATCACTGTTGGGAGTTACGCCCCAACATTGTCATTAACAGACTAATGTCATATTAGTAGCTTAAAAACTATAAAGTAAAAATTAATGATTTATGAAAAATCTAGACCAAAAAGCAAACGAACTGGGAATGTATCAGTAATTTACAAACGACAAAATAACACAAGATACCTATTAAAAACGTTAAGTTTTTCATAAAACAGCTAAGTACGTTTCAAAGTTTCCTGCTGTCCCCTGCTTATCCGCTAATATAACCAGAGTAAAATCTTCTGCACAAATATTTATTCACACACAAAAATCCACCCCAACTCTTAACATAGTCATAAAAATATTTTTACAACATAATAACGACTCCATGCATTTCTTATTCCGTGAGAACAACATCCCTTACGATTGGGGTGTGATCCGCTCGCTAGGACACTTAAAACATTAAAATTAACAAAATAACACAATCTTGTAAATAAATAACACTTAAAATCATATAAAAAACGTTTTAACAAATATATTTTCTTAGTGCAATAAGGAAAATCTGTGGATTTTGTGTGAAAACGACAGCTAAGCGTGTGTGTAAAATGTCTTCTGTGAGTAGTAAAGATTTTCTATTCCAACATTATTTTTAAACGTTCTATTTTTAAATTCGGTTGTTCTATTCGCTTTTTTTATTGTGTCGTGTTTTCTATAGTCCCAGTGTTAATCTTGTGATTTATGATTCCAAGTGACGTGACAAGGTCCGTTCTTAAAGAACTGGGTTTTTCTGTCAGAAATCTAGGATAGAAATTCCTAGTCATCATTTCAAGTATTTAAAATGATATCGTAAGTATTCAAAATGTTTACAGCTTACAATTAACATGCATTTTGGTATTTGAAGTGATTTAATTTTAAAAAACATAAAATAATAATCATAATTGCGTCACGATTTGATTTAAAAAAGGAATTTAAATAAAAAAATAAATTATTCAAACCATTGAGTAATAATCGTATTGTTTTATATTGTGCATGAATGGAAAACTTTTAAATTCGAATTTACATACTTAAAACATGAAAAAAAATCTAGATAGTCTTTAACACCTAAATCGTACTGGGTATACTCATGGAATATCGATTCTGAAACTCGATATTATTACTTATTAGTTTAGCGTTAAAATCGAAATTGCCTGTGACCTATTTCGCAAGATGACAACTTAGACGTGACCTAGGTCAGGCGACCTGTCTAGATGCTGTAATGTTGCAATAAAAATATGTAAGTAACTCATTTAATAAAATTCGTAATTGAGAGTGACATTTAGTTGTTTCCATAACTTCTAAAAACGTTTATTATAAAGATTTTCGTCTCTGCCACAGAATACATGTAATGCCTGAATATCAAAGAATTTTGAAAATGGAATCGCTTACGAATCAATTTTAAAAGTGTCCGTTTCTAAAAAAAAAAATTATTAATATTATAGGTAGGTAAGTGATTGTCTGTTACATTTTGGTTTGCCTAATTTTATGCGTCATTCTAACCTAATTATTAAACCTACGAAGATATTTTTGTTATTATGTTTTCTTTAATTTAAATATGTTAAATGTATCATTCACATATTTTCGATACAAAATTCGCTAACGATACGTTTAAAATATTATTGTAGGATTATCAGTGATTCTGCTATCAAATGATTTGAAATAGTAGGTACCTACCTATAAAATTATCAATTCTATTCAACAGCAGAAATTATTATTATGAATCCTGATGAATATTAATTATGATTTTAGGGCTTTAGCACATCTCCGCCGCGAAACCGCGAAACCGCATGATGTTCCTCTACTCGAGTAGCGGAACATCATGCAAATCAGTTGAATTAAACGATTGCAGTTTCGCTGCAGTTTCGCGGCGGAGATGTGTTACTAAGGCCCTCAGCAATGCTTGAACATCCCTAGCATCAGGTGGCTCATTTTACGCTAACATCGCCCTCGTAACGCTTCTGACGACCCGTAACGATTGTTAAAGATCCACGAATGACAGCCGGGACCCAACGGCTTAACGTGCTTTCCGAGGCACGGAGGAGTCTCGGTATGTAAAGATGGTCACCCATCCACG
Organism: Cosmia pyralina; assembly: GCA_946251885.1. Classification (NCBI taxonomy): domain Eukaryota; kingdom Metazoa; phylum Arthropoda; class Insecta; order Lepidoptera; family Noctuidae; genus Cosmia; species Cosmia pyralina. The sequence continues at coordinate 10,023,934 of OX276371.1, read as the reverse complement.
GACCGACCCCGGCAAGCGTAGCTTAACCTGATGGATCGACCCGTGCAGCTGTTATTACTTAGCCACGAGCTCCTCAGACCAAGATTACGTCTGGAACTTAAAAGAGACTGTGACCTTTAGTTTGTTTCGGCTTTTCTTCTCAGAGTAAGACACCGACCTCTTTTGACGTGTAAAAGTGTTTATCATTTATCACAACCAATCTTAAACCTATAATTTTGAAAGCATGACATTTGATGACAGATTAACTACTTAGCCTTACATTATAATTTCCCGGCCACCGTAGGCGCGGGCTTGCGGACGACGAGTAATGGGCAGCTCGCCGTCCGGTAAGGACCAGGCCCGGGTCGACGGCGCGTTGTGTTCCACGCGCGCCTCAAAGAGATGTCAGCAGTGACGGGGTCAATTGGGCCGATGCCGCCGGGGTCGCGGGTAGTTCGAAAGAGATACCGTGGCCCTGGCACGGGCAGCTGAAGGAACATGGGTGGGTTTTAGTCAGTAAAAGTCTGACACGCCCTCCCGCTCTGCCCAGAGCGGGAGAAGTCATTTGATGATTTCCCATCCACAAAAAAAAAAAAAAAAAAAAAAAAGCCTTACATTATAATAGCGAGCGTATACGAATGATCGCTAGGTCACTTTGTCTAGGGCAATCACCTTTTGACTAAGTTGACCTTTATTATAAAGGGTCATAGGTTATTAAGTTTTAGGGCGAAGCACTAACTTCGGAAAAATACGAGAGAAAGATCTGAACTTTTTGTGAAGGGTATTTTCGAGGACTGGACTCTTTCGTTTTGTGGATGTATGTGCGAAGGAATGAGGAAAATGTCTTGAGGAAAGTTTTGAGTAGATACCTATGAATGTGGATGGCTTTAAGGGCGGGAATACACATGCCTGAAGCTTGTACAAAGCTATGCAAGTAATTGCATGCTATTTTACAAATCAGGTATATTGGCATGCAAGCTACTTGCATAGTTTTGTACAAGCTACAGGGAAGTGTATTCCCGCCCTTAGAGAATACCAAAGAAACGATGGAATGTGTGAAATATGACATGGCTAGAAAGGGGATGAGTACCGAGATGACGACTAATAGAAAAGTATGGAATGAAAAGAAGTCTTTCAGCAGCAACAGGAGAATGATGAGTTGATGACTCTTACGTGTTAAGTATGGTTTTTTATTGCTATTTACAAAGTTGGTAAGTATTCAAATTAATATGTCTTTAGATAATATCTTACTTTTATGAAACTAAGATATTATCTAAAGGCATAAAGGCAAGAGAATGCTGTAGCTTTCATCATAAGAAAACTAAGTAGGAGCGCATATAATACAACTAAGCTATCACAAGATACGATACGATACCTCCGCTTGCGTGATTGTGGTGTGGGTGGTTCCCGAGAGTCAATTTTCCGTAACTGTAAGTGGTATAAGTTCTATACCAAGCAAATATTGTTATTTTACTTTTAACCTTGTTCCACCACTATTAAGTAGTACTATCCAATTCCATGCTTCACTATGATAGATTATCTGTGTCCGAACCTTTTGAGATACGACAACACTCACTGAACATGAGACATCTAAAAAAACATATAACAAAACAAACATTTTATGACATTAAAAAAATATTATTTTCGCTGTCATAAAATCTAAAGTAAACAATAACAAGTTTTTGTCTCAACTTCGGAAGCTTGTAAATAATGAATATTGTACTGTGGTAAGTGGTTTTATTTATGATTCACGTTAAGAATTAACACAGTATGCATTTTAAACCAAACACAGTTAGCTTCAGATTTCTAGAAATCTGAAGCTAACTGTGTTTGCTCTTTACATACCTATTTTTGTGAATTTTATACGATCAAACATTCAAACGAAACGCACTCTAAAATATAGCTCTAATTACTGGTACTTTACAAAATAAGGTCTTCCGAGAAACACTTGGTCGGTTATAGGTTTGTATGAAACAACTGGCGCGCGCGCAGCCAGATGATGTATCTATTTTAACGCGGCCGAGCGCTTCGCTCGCGCAAGCGGTTATACAGGGATAATTGTAATTCGACGTATTCCTTGCAGGACGTCATAGTACGGTTAAATGCAACAAATTATGCCACCAAATATTCTACCGAAATTCAGTATTTTTTTTTGTGATTTCTATCTAAGGAAAAATATAAATTACGAAAAATAAAATGTTTAATTAGTGGTATTTGCCAAAGGTTTAGGCATTTTCAACAAAGATCTGCTACGGCATCAGCTATGATAATAACTTAAGTTCCAGTAAAGTCGAGCCGTAAATCATTTTTGAATTGTATTTTTTCATTAAAAAAAAACTTAAAATATAACTAACTCAAAAACTATTGAATTTCGGTAGAACATTTAGTGGCTTAATTTGTTGCATTTTAACCCTATCTACTATGACGTCCTGAGAGGAATACGTCGAATTACAATAGTAACCCTGTATAAAAAATGGTTTAAAAGACACGATATTGACGTGGTTTGCACGTGGTAGGTATAAGGTATAAGCTTATCATACAGAATTGGGGCTCTGGAAAGCGATACGTAATCGATATACCGCTGCTACCCCGTTCGGCCGAGTCTCTATCTGAGTCTATGATATAGGTACCAACAGCTGATTCACTGTATGTAGGATTACCATCTGTCCAAATTTGTCCGGTCTTGTCCGGTCTTTCCCCTGGCTCAAGTTCATTCAAGTTTTTCTGTTGGTTTTAATCAACCTCATGAAAACAAACCGGCCAGCGCCATCTACGAGGAACTAATTTGATAGTTTTCTTCCCCATTGTAATTTGATAATAGACACAAAAAAATATATGTGAAATGGCGGGAAATCGAAAGGAGTTTTTAACCTAATAAACGCGTTCCAAATTCAAAATAATTACTTGACTTGAAAAAAAGAAAAGTTTTTATGTAACAGTATTTATGGCCAGACTAGTTAGATTTAGGGTACACAAGGTACTCCAAAAAAATTACTATTTTTGAGCAATTTCTTATTTTTTTTAAAAGAAATAAGTGCCTAATTCAATTTTACTTTTTCGTACAGTGTAGAACTCGTCAATACAAACATTTTGACACCTCAATTGGGTACTATTGTTTTAGAAATAACGGAAATATTCACGATAATAGTTTCGACACAGACATCAGACACTTTCGTTGAATGAGGGGTGATCGAAATAGTACATTTTGATACAAGTGAAGAATTTTTGTTATTGCATTCGAGGCGGAATTAACATCCGAGCCGCAGGCGAGGTTGTTTTTGAGCCGAGAACGTTAATAACAAATGTTCACGTGCAAACGACGTTTTTCAATACACTATTGAAGAAATATAATAAAATAACGAAAAATACTTTTGCCTAATTATTATGAAACTATGATTTAAATTTTGTTTTTTTTCCGCGCTTTGCTTTCGCCAGGTTGAAGGTATACAGCCGATAAAGAGCCTAACATGAAAAATAGAAAATTAAAATATTTTTGAGTTTAAAGAACACAAATAAATGTTAATTTGTTCATAAACGTTTTTTTTATTGTTTTTTTTTTTTTGTTTTATATATATAATAATCATGGTTTTTGAAGATATTCTATTTATAAACAATATTTAAATATAAAAAAAATATTAACGCCGTAAAGAAGCATAACTCTTTGCCGAGATTTAAAAAAAAACATTCACCTCCGAATAGAGACGATGTGAAAAGAGGCATTCAACCAATTTGGACTAAGTATAAGTTATCTGTGGCAATTTTTATTCCCGCACACGTGTTGGAAAATGAACCAGTTTTCGAGGAAGTGTATTGAAAAAACATTTCCAATGCTATAATACTAAACGCTTTTTAACCGACTTCAAAAAGGAGGAGGTTATCAATTCGTCGGAACCTTTTTTTTTTTTATTTTTTTTTTTATGTATGTTCCCCGATTACTCGAAGATGGCTGGACCGATTTGGATTATTTTTTTTTTGTTTGAAAGGGTATACTTCCCAGGTGGTCCCATGATCATCAAGTTAGGATCTGATGATGGGATCCTGGAGAAATAGAGAAAACTCTTCCAATTTTATAGGCACACTTGAAGCGATTTGGATAGTTTTTGGAAGAGTACTTTCTTGGAGTGGTCCCATTTCAATTTGGTGAAGACCTGATGAAGAACTTCTGAGATAGGCAACGGAACTCCTCAATAAATGATAGCAAATGGACTGGGATTGCTGAAATCTCATGTCTGTTTGTTGTTCACACCAGTTCATAACATAACATCACGCCAGTACGCTGTGAAGGGGTAAGAACATGTGAACCACTAAAAAGTGAAAAATAAAAACTTTTTTACAAAAAAATACAACCGACTTCCAAAAACAACACTACAAAGTGAAAAATAACTTTAATTTCGGAAGTCGGTGGCAAAAACGAAAATACATATAATCAGACACCGACTTCCAAAATTAAAGTTATTTTTCACTTTGTAGTGTTGTTTTTGGAAGTCGGTTGTATTTTTTTGTAAAAAAGTTTTTATTTAATGCACGTTGGAAACGGAAAAGCGCTCGTCAGTAACAGGCCTTACCAACAAAATCTTCTCTTGAACGCAAAAGCAAAGAATGAGCGCAATTATTAGATTGTGCTGATGGTGATAATATTCAAGAAAATCTGAGGCATCTTGCTTTGTAAATAACTCAAACTTTTCCCCGGTATTTCACTTGGAATGTCTATTGTTTTGGTCTTTGTCTCTTCTTGGCGTAACCTTTCGCTGCCTGAGTGCTTGAATAACTAACCGACCAATTTTTGGGAAAATGAGTTTTTAATGTATAACTGTAGAAAAAGTTTGTTTCTATAGTTATACATTAAAAACGGATTTTCCCAAAAAAATGGTCGATTGGCCATTCGGACAAAGTTTTGGCTTTAAGGGGATACAACCAATGATATTATATGTAGAAAGAGGTAGATAGGTTACACACGCTCCGCAAGTGGCACGTCAAAATCTGGCTAATTAGCCACATTTTCGTCGTCTTGTCTCTTTTTCGCTCCCGATAATTAAGACATGCCGTCCTACTTCCACATGTCATCTAATCGTACGAAATTGTGCCGTTTTTGAACACCGAATGTTGGGTCGGTAACCTATCTACGTCTTTTTACATATAATATCATTGGATACAACGATATTTTTTTTTAAATTCCTTTATAGCCAAATGTAGGTACTTAGGATTAAATCATTTGGATTTTGCATATGCGTTATTTGACGTTTCTACTTTTGTACTAAAACCGAAATATGATTACTTTTCGATTGAAAAAAAATCCAAAGTAAACGTCTATTTTCTATTTTATACGATTATACATACACAATTCCTTGCAAAAAAATGCTTTAAATCAAAGGTATATATTACGACTAACTAAGCTAAAAATTGATTTAAGATTTTTTTTTTAATAGTGGCCACTTTTTCTGATCAGTATATAAGGTTGACTTTCGTTTGCCTTGATTTTTTTAAGAAAACGACGTGTAGTTAGAATGCAGGTTTATTCACAACTGACAACATAGTGGACTGTAACTATACATGTATTATAGATAGCTAATTAACTACTACTTAAACGTATCTATAGGCTCACAACACAAAACGCTAATCTATTTGGACATTCCGCCCGCCAAAGAACATAGTTCTTTAACAACACTTTAACAAAAGAAAATTAACTTAAAATCAAACACTTAAGAAATACTTATGCGTAAACTTAACAAATAACAAATGTAAATACAAACTTCTAAGAAACATGCCTCTCAACATTTTAGTAAAAAATACAATTGAATGAATATTAGAACAACCTGTATCGTTCTTAATTTTATAAGTAAATACATTCAGTATTCAATTAGGTACATTGATAACAAACACGTTTCCTAAGTAGATCATTAGTACATAGCTCAACTGAACTTAATGATGCAGGTAAAGAGTAGTTTAGCATAAATACGTTGGGTTTTTTTTTTTTTTTTAACTTAATTTGGACAGGTAGATAAATAAACTCTGAACTTGAAAACAACTAAAATAACAATATAACAGAAAAAATAAACAAATTTCACTTAGTTAAAATACAAATTTTGCTTACTGGACGCTTATATTCTCCGGTTTTACATCTTACGGATACGACTCGGGTTACATTATCAGGTCCAGGATATTTTTTGATAATTTTACCAAGTAACCATTTAGCTGGAGGTACATTGTCTTCCTTTAAAACAACAATATCCCCCATTTCTGGTTCATCACGTTTAGTGTTCCATTTATACCTCTGATTTAAATTAACTAGGTATTCCTTATACCACCTATTCCAAAAATCTGTTACAATTTTTTGCGTCAAACGCCATCTATCTGACCCAACAACATTATAATTAGTGTAATCCTCATCTGCAATATTTAATAATGGTTCGCCTACCAAGAAGTGACCTGGTGTCAAGGGTAGAGGGTCATTTGGGTCATTGCTCAACAAGGAAATCGGTCTCGAGTTTAAACATGCCTCCACTTGCGCCAGGACAGTCGACATTTCTTCGTACGTAAGTGTACTATTTCCTACTACTTTTTTCAAATGGGTCTTAGTACTGCGCACCGATGATTCCCACAGCCCGCCAAAGTTAGGCGAGTGGGGAGGAATATAATGCCAGGTGGTTCTTTCTAAAGAAAGTAGCTCTGCTATTTCTCCAGGAAGAGACGACCGGGCACTATTAAACATTTCTCGCATTTGCTTATCGGCGCCAACAAAATTAGTGCCATTGTCACTGTATAAATCCTGACAATGGCCTCTACGAGCAGTAAATCGCCTAAACGCAGCAATAAACCCTTTGGCAGTCATGTCGGTTACTGCTTCTAAATGGACTGCTCGTGTAACCATACACACGAATATGCAAATGTAACTTTTATAAGACTTCGCTCCTCGGCCTGGCGAAAATCTGATATAAACAGGACCACAGTAATCCACACCAGTAGATTTAAATGGCTTACTGGATTTTAACCTTGCCTCTGGAAGCAGGCCCATTATAGGAGTAGTCTTCTTTGTGGAGTATCTCAAACAAATAGTGCACTCTCTAAAACATTTTTTGACACGATCCTTAGCACGTAAGACCCAGTACTTACTTCTAAGAAAGTTTAACATAGCCTGTGGGCCTCCGTGCAATGTTTTTTCATGAACATCCGCAATTAAAACATCGGTAAAATGATGGTTACCAGGCATAATTATCGGGTGCTTCGTGTCATAACACGCGTCCGATTGTGCTATGCGTCCACCTACCCTTAGTATCCCCTTTTGGCTCAAAAAGGGACAAAGAGATCGCAATTTACTCTTTTTAGGCACACATCCTCCAGTCTTTAACTGTTTTATTTCCAGTGAAAACTCGCGCTCTTGTACTTGTTTAATGCACGCTAATAAAGTCTCGTCCATTTCACTTGGTGTGATAAATTTAGGTAGTTTAGGTCTATTGTCTTTCTTTAATTTATAATTCAAAACTCGTCTACAATAGGATACAATTTTTAATAGTTTATTTAATGATGAATATTTTGACCAAACAAATTCTTCGTAAACATTAGATAAAACGGTTAAAGACTGGATTCGTTCCTCTTCGTGTGTGTCTTCAATCAGTTTACTCTCTGTGTGTACTGTAGTTTCTGACAACCACTGCGGACCTCTCCACCACAGTGTATGCTCACTCAATTCCTTGGGCTGCAGACCACGCGAAGCACAGTCCGCAGGGTTTGTCTCTGATGAGACATGACTCCACTGGTGGTAATCCATAATATTTAATATGGTGGACACTCTGTTACTAACAAATGTTGCCCATCGACTTGAGCCCCCTTTCAGCCATGCTAACACTATGGTGGAGTCGGTCCATCCATAAAGATGTTCCTTGGGTATCTCCAGAACTTGTGATACTTCACATATAAGCTTGGCTGCTAAGGTGGCGCCACACAGTTCAAGTCGGGGTATAGAAATCTCCTTTACGATTGGGGCAACTCGAGTCTTTGCAGACAGTAGATGTACATACACTCTATTTGAACTATCAATCACTCGTATGTAAACCGCTGCCGCAAAAGCTGATTTTGAAGAATCCGAAAATACGTGTAACTCTCTCTTACATTCTTGTGTAAAATTTACCCACCTAGGTATTTTAAGATTTTTGAAATCTATTAGCTCTTGTCTATATTTTAGCCACTCTCCAAGTAATTCATCTGTCAAACTCTCATCCCATTCAAGACCAGATTTCCACAGTTTCTGAATTAAAATCTTAGCTTTAACTACCACTGGGGCAATCCAGCCTAAAGGATCATACAATCTCGCTACTTCAGATAATACTTGTCTTTTAGTGATTAAATCTTTAGGTTCAGGTAAGTTTATTACGTATTCAAAATTATCATTCTTCCTATTCCAACTCAAACCTAAAACCTTGATTAGATCATTAAATTTAATAGTTTGTCTTTCACTCAACTCAGTTTTCCCAATCTGCTCTAAAAACTTCTCATTATTGCTATGCCATTTCTGTAATTCAAAACCACCACTCCTCATTAACTCATTCATCTCTTCATAAATTTTTATTGCTTCATTAACCGTGTCAGACCCGGTCATTAAGTCATCCATATAATAACATTGTTTTGTTATTCTCGCCGCTAATGGATACTTATCTCTTTCTAACTCAGCAAGTCTGTGTAACACCTTGACAGCTAGATATGGCGCGCATGCTGTACCAAACGTTAAACGTAACAATTTGTAACGTTGTATGGGCTCCGTCGGATCAAATCTCCAGACAATTCTCTGGAAATCTGTGTCCTTGTCCGCCACTCTCACCATCCGATACATTTTCACAATATCGGCTACGATACAGATTTTATGATGACGCCATCTCATCAATATGTGCCTTAAATCCTGTTGTAACCTTGGTCCAACAAGAAGCTCATCATTTAGTGACACATTATTGTCACCTTTGCTCGAAGCGTCAAAGACAACTCTCACTTTAGTGGTGTCTTTGTCTTCTCTCACCACCGCATGGTGAGGAAGATAGACAGCTTTAGACTTCTGCAACTCACTCTCAGAAACCAGTCTCATGTGGTTCATACTCAAATACTCACTCATAACCTTATTATATTCTTCTCTCAACTTTGAATCTTTCGATAGCTTTCTTTCTAAATATTCTAACCTCTTCACTGCTCTCTCTTCTGTATTACCATATTGACACTTAGGATCGTCCGTTGCAAATGGTAAGCTCACTATAAATCTCCCTTCATTATCTCTCACTGTAGTTAAGTCAAACAAATCCTCACATACTTTCTCGCTATTAGTCATCTCTTTCTTTATTAAATTAGGCTCATCTTCCATCTCCCAAAACCTTTTAAGTAACTCATCCTCATTAACCTGTACGTGCATGCTAATGAGATTATCCTTTGCTAACATTCGAGATCCCTTTGACATTCCTCCTGACAAAATCCATCCAAACACTGTATTCTGAGCCATTAAATTACAATCAGGATGCTTCATAACGCCATCAAGTAATATTTCACTATAAACCTCTGCACCTAGCAAAATATCAATCTTACCTGGCGTCGCGTATGTAGGATCAGCTAAAGGAAGATTGTCAATTTCTACCCATTTGGAAGTGCTCAAGTTAGTTGAAGGAAGTAGTGACGTTAAGGAATGCAACACATAAGCGTTAACTAGGATGTAACTAGCTGGATTATGACGTGATTCCAAGCGAAGTGAAACCGTGTATTTTATCCTCATACGACCATCTCCCAGCCCTGACACCCAGCCACTTACTGGTTTGCGTACAAGACCTAATAATTGCACAGTTGACTCAGACACAAAAGATGCCTGTGACCCTTGGTCAAGTAAAGCACGAATTATTTGTTTAAAACCGTTAGAACGGAATACCTTAACCTTAGCCGTCGCAAGAAGCACGCTGTTAGGTTGTAGCTCTCCTCTAGAAAACGTAGCAGTTATGTTTGTGTCACCTCGTGTTGTACTCGCTCTCTCCTGTTGTGGTTCACTCGGTGACACTGCGGCTGCCTGCTCCAGGCTACTGGCTGGCTCCTGGTTCTCTCTCTCAAAATGTAACATCGTGTTATGTCTTCTCCCACATCTCTTACAGCTGAATGACTGACGACACTTAACTACCGCATGGTTTGGTGCCAAGCAATTAAAACATAATTTACTCGTTTGAACGAAGTCCTGTCTTTCCTTAGGTGTCATAAGGCTAAAACGCTTGCACTGGTTGAGATAATGATTTTCATGACACATCGGACACTCTTGTTTAGCCTTAGTCTTGTTCTCTTTCTCCTTCTCTACTGATGCATGAAAAGATTTCGACTTAGCAGCAGGCTTAGCTTGTTGCGCGGCGCGGTTCCCGTTCGTATCTATCATTTCTAACGTCCTGAATCGGTACTCCAAATAATCTCTCAATTGTATCCAAGTGGGCAACTCATCACCCATCGTATTTAATTGCTGTTCCCACTGTTTAACCGATTCTGTGTCCAATTTTGAAACGACTAAGTGAACGACAGACGCGTTAGCGTAACTGGATTCAGTACTAATGCCCAAGTTTTCCAAAGATTTAAGACAGGTAGACGTCGTATCCAACAAACTCCTAATTGCATTGGCTGACTCAGTTTGAATTTTCTTTGTGCCAAATAAAGACCTCATAATAGCATTGCAGTTATAACGCTTATTATTGTATCGCCGAACTAACTGCTTCCATGCTTCCTCATAATTTGCATCAGTCGTCGAATAGTTACTTAGTAGATTGAATGCTTCTCCACTCAAATTGGACTTGAGGTAATGTAATTTCTGTACCGATGAAATATTCTTATTATTGTGTATTAATGAGGAAAACATGTCGTAAAAGGTCGACCACTCTTCATATTTACCCCCAAAAGTAGGTAATGTTATGCGGGGTAGTTTCACATCACTGCAATTATTGTTCGCGCTATTGGTAACTGCTGGGTTAGGTAACTCGGTAACTGGTGGCAAAAACTGTTGCAAAGCTTCCCGCAAACTTGATTTATACTGTACATATAGCTCCTCAAAAATCTCATATTTCCCTTCTGTAAAATAATTTGCGTCCTTTTTATTTTTCGCTTTTGCAACTATCTCCTTGTGTCCGTCTTTAAAATCTATAAATTGTTGTTCTAACAACTCTAATCTCGTTTCTAAGTACTGACGTTTAATCCTTTCTTTCGGAGTCTTCTTAAAATTTCTCTCAGCTTTCATTAAATTCTCGAATAACTCATCTTGTAACGAAAAAAGTGCCTCCATTGTAAAAACAAATAAACTCGCACAGCAATCTCGGCAAACAACACTCCTCGGTCACTTGTTTTAGGTAATAAACTCTCGAAAAGTAACAGTTTCTTAATTTTAATCTCTTAAATCACTCACTCAATCTACTGTTATTATTATTTGCACTAAAAGTCACATACACCTTGTAAACAAGTAACAGTTTAAAGTCAATCAATTTCACTGTAATGATTCGTTTGCTAGAAAACGTTTTATAACTTGAAATAACAATATTAGCAAAACGAATCACCGACGACTCCTTATCGCACTCAGGTAATATTCTTTTGTTCTCGCGGATCGGCCGGACTCGACGCTCATTAACATAACCCGGTTCGAATATGGACCAAAATGATCAGTATATAAGGTTGACTTTCGTTTGCCTTGATTTTTTTAAGAAAACGACGTGTAGTTAGAATGCAGGTTTATTCACAACTGACAACATAGTGGACTGTAACTATACATGTATTATAGATAGCTAATTAACTACTACTTAAACGTATCTATAGGCTCACAACACAAAACGCTAATCTATTTGGACATTTTCAGTTTTAACGATTATAATAAAACTTTACAATATAAAGCTACTATTTGTAATAATAATAACGTATAGTCTTGTGGAGCACAAGTATTCCGGCTTGTTTTCTGCATTTTCATTCTAAAATAACAAAAAACTAACCAAACAATTAAGGCGCCACTGCATGCTCAGTAGCCTCTTAAGGGTGCGAATATTTTCTTTAGTCGTGACCACAGATAATATAATAAGTCGTGACTGAATAATGAACGAATGAATGTTACGAATTATGAACGTCATCATTTTATGTTCATTGCCGAAATGGAAGACCTCTTGTCAAAGTGACGCCCACTAGTGGCGTGAATTTTCATAAAAACCCTCAAGGTGGTTGCAGATTATTAAAAGAATCGAAAATTAACAAAACAACACAACAACAAACAATACAACACTATTTTTAACCGACTTCAAAAAGGAGGAGGTTCTCAATTCGTCGGAACCTTTTTTTTTTATTATTTTTTTTTTTATGTATGTTCCCCGATTACTCGAAGATGGCTGGACCGATTTGGATTATTTTTTTTTTTTGTTTGAAAGGGTTCCCAGGTGGTCCCATGATCATCAAGTCAGGATCTGATGATGGGATCCTGGAGAAATAGAGAGAACTCTTCCAATTTTATAGGCACACTTGAAGTGATTTGGATATTTTTGGAAGAGTACTTTCTTGGAGTGGTCCCATTTCAATTTGGTGAAGATCTGATGAAGAACTTCTGAGATAGGCAACGGAAATCCTCAATAAATGATAGCAAATGGACTGGGATTGCTGAAATCTCATGTCTGTTTGTTGTTTACACCAGTTCATAACATAACATCACGCCAGTACACTGTGAAGGGGTAAGCACATGTGAACCACTAAAAAGTGAAAAATAAAAACTTTTTTACAAAAAAATACAACCGACTTCCAAAAACAACACTACAAAGTGAAAAATAACTTTAATTTCGGAAGTCGGTCGTAAAAACGAAAATACATTTAATCAGACACCGACTTCCGAAATTAAAGTTACTTTTCACTTTGTAGTGTTGTTTTTGGAAGTCGGTTGTATTTTTTTGTAAAAAAGTTTTTGTTTTTCACTTTTTTGTTGTGTACCTACCCCACACAAATTCTAATATCACTATCTGCAAAACAAACTAGAACATCATCCATATAAAAGTGGGGAAAAAATACGTATTATTGAAGCTAACTCAAAAACTGCTGAAGCAAAGTTAATGAATTTTATATGGGACCAACTGTGATGTATACTCTCTCGAATAAAACAAAAAAAATCCAAATCGGTATAGCCATCTTCGAGTAATTGGGGAACATACATAAAAAAAAAAAAAAAAAAAGATTCCGACGAATTGAGAACCTCCTCCTTTTTGAAGTCGGTTAAAAAATATCTAGATACTGTCTTAAATTGACGGTATTCGGCGAATTTCACGAAAGAAGTCTTACAAGTTGTAGAGTACCTACCTACCTATTTGCTTACAAATTAAATTAGAGCAGGTGCTTTAGGTAACATATGGATGGGTTTAAAATTGAAGTCAAAATTATATTATAGAATAAGATTCCAACATATACTAATATGCCATTTTAAAACCTACTTTATTAAATTAATATTATTCCGTGAGGGAGGTCCTAAAATTATTTTTTTTTTTAAATAATAAATTAATGATGATAAATAATATCTTCTACCATCAACGTGTTTAGAAAAAATAACGTAGCTATCAAACCTTCATCGCTTGCCGATTGATAAAGTCACGTATGTCCTCTTCTTCTTAGCGTTTCGATGACAAACTAACTAGGTACTATGATTATTTTGTTACGGCCTAGAACTTGGCCACTTTGATTATGTACCTAAGTTATTTTTAATATTTCTACACCGGCAACGGTAGTGTATGTGAAACTGTTTAATATTAAGATCTTAATGTACCATATACTCAGAAATAAATAAATCTATCTATCTATCTATCTATCTATCAAAATGTCAACTCTGTGAAATGGGTCACAAGAACGCAAACAATAATGGACTCTCCATAGTTAGATGATCTACCTGTCTATCAGATAAGTCAGTTAATACTGTCGTGTGTTGTAAGGAAAGTGTTTTTATTATTTTAACTATTATTAGAATAGCTCAGTAACTTAAGGTTGAACTAGTCGCGGGCTCGAACTCACTGGTGAGAGTGGCCAAAAAGCACGCTGTCTCACCTGGCATCGTGTCCGACAGAGATAGTATAATTGACGAGCAGTTACACGCTAGTAGAATAATAAATAGTTAGTAGTATTAAAGTTAAAACGAGCGCGCAAAAATTTACGAAAAATCCTTGTGAAAATCGAGTTTTATGAAAAGACCACTGAATGTTTCAATTACAAATAAATTTTATTGAACTTTTCGACAATTGACATTGTTGGTGCCGACTTTGTTTTGTACATTTTACGTCTTTTATTATTTTTTTATAAAATTGCGTTAAAATTTGCAAAAAAACGAATGTTTACTGGCTCACTTTTTAATGGCTTTATATTTTACAATTCTGTTTCCGCACAGACAAAAATAATAACGAGACAAAACGATATCATGTTTAGCTTTGGATGCACAATGCCAAACAGAGGAGTTATACCCTCCCGAAATTTGTATGGAAAAAACTATCGACTAGTTCCACCTTAAGGCCCACTTGCTCCACAAATCACTAAATGGATTTAGCGCTAAATTCTGCAACGAAAAATAGAGTAGAGACGGTAACCAGGAGCTAGACCACCACCTCTTAAAGCAGTATTATTTTAATCTTACATGAGTGTGGGAAAGAGATGGAGCTAGACGTCCTGTATAGCTCCATCTCTTTCTCACACTGAAGTAACATTAAAATAATACTGCTTTAAGAAGTGGTGGTTGGCCCCCAGCAGTTTTTTCTAAAGATTCTAAGGAAATATCACGCAGCCATGATCAATATTCATAGCATGCTCGCTCCTAATGTACACCATTTATCAGGGAAGTGAGGGCTATTTGTGATACGGTCTTAGGTTTAATTCCTAGCTGATGTATAACAGGCTGCTAGTTTTCGTTATTCAGTCTTGACTGAACTTGACTTAGCCAGCCTAGCTAGCTAGAGGTAGTAGCCTCTTGAGGCTGCCGACCGCGCAATGGCGCCCTCGTCGTTTGTTTGGTTATTTCTTTTAATTTAGAATGAAAATGCAGAAAACGGAAAAAGTGGCCACTATTTTCCGTTTTAACGATTATAATAAAACTTAACAATATAAAGCTAATATTTTTAATAATAATAACGTATAGTCTTGTGGAGCACAATTATTCCGGCTTATTTTCTGCATTTTCATTCTAAAATAAAAGAAATAACTAAACAAACTATGAGGGCGCCGCTGCGCGGTCGGTACCCTCTTAAAGTTAGCCCATAATACCTATTCATATTTTGGTCACAGCCTAAAATTCTGGCAGCTGTCCTATGCGGAGCTTATGTAAAAAATAATAAGTAGGTGTCACGTTAGGGGGTCTTGCTGACTGTATTTTTAGGGTTCCGTACCTCAAAAGGAAAAAACTGAACCCTTATAGGATCACTCGTGTGTCTGTCTGTTTGTCTGTCCGTCTGTCTGTCTGTCTGTCTGTCCGTCTGTCACAGCCAGTTTGCTCCGAATCTAAGTGACCGATTAAGTTGAAATTTGGTACACATATGAATTTCTGTGACCCAAACACGGACGGGTAAAGTAAATAAATTAAATTTGAATATAGAGGTCACTTTTGGGGGGCAAATAAGAAAATTAAAAAAAAAGTTTTGCAAACTACACCATGTGGCATATCAAATGAAAGGGCTATGAGGGTCTCAAATATATATTTTTTTTATAATTTTAAAATAAATTGTTTTAAAGTTATTTAAGAAAATAGATGAAAATTGACAAAATTCCCCCCTTATCTCCGAAACTACTGACCCTAAAATTTTGAAAAAAAAATACAAAAAATAGATCTTCTTTACCTGTAAATTACAGGAAAACCTATAAGAAGTCCGAGTTCTTAAAATAACATGGTAAATCTATCAATATTGTGAGTACAAACT
This sequence comes from Cosmia pyralina, assembly GCA_946251885.1. Lineage (NCBI taxonomy): Eukaryota > Metazoa > Arthropoda > Insecta > Lepidoptera > Noctuidae > Cosmia > Cosmia pyralina. Next base: position 10,008,062 of record OX276371.1, on the reverse strand, counting down.
TACATTTACAGTTGGAATGTATGGGAGAACATGTTTTTCAACTACAATGTTAAGTTTGTTCTTAAGATAAATTCATCCCCACTACGGAACCCTTCATTGTGCGTGGTCCGACACGCACTTGGCCGGTTTTTTTTTCAAATGAGGAAGAAAGCTGTCATATTAGTTCCGCGTATATGGCGCTAAGTGTTTGTTACTTTCATTCAACTTTTGTTACTGTCATTCAAGTGTCAATAGAGTTCGATGCCTTTTTAACCGATTTCAAAAAAAGGAGGATAGGTTCTCAATTCGGTTGTATTTTTTTTTAATATTTGTACAATAGGTACTGATATTCAACCGCATCTGGTAACACTCGAAAATATCTAGACTAAATTATGCCATAACTGTAGTGCAAGTTCTTACTTTAAGTTATTTTCTGTGCAAAACAGTGATCAGTGCCAACTCTTTAGAGCGGAAAGCTGAATCGCACTCAGGAGAATTCAGTCTGATTCATTCGGAGTAAAAAGTTTAGACTCAGCTTAATTTAGTAGGTCGACAAAATAATGATGCAGAATGACATACTTACTTACTTGCATAGTTTCAAAGAACGATCGAACGAACGCAAAGATTTAAATCGTAAGATGCGCCCTACCGCGTCAAAAGAGGGCTGTCGCATATTGTCACCTCTCTCGCTCACACAGACCAAATTTTTTAAGAATTTTAAATGTAAAGATACTTTTTTTTAAATGTTATCAATCGGCGAACTAATAAATAATATTAATAATAGGTAATAATTAAAAACACATTTTTATTGTGGTATTTATTTAACTCATCTCAAAAACAGCTCATAATACTTATTGAGCTGAGTTTATTAGATAACACAATAGAAATGTCAAAATGTGTCTCTGGCACACACAATGTCTCAGAGACTTGATTGTCATGGAAACACTATGTTTATTGTGTGAGGTCACTCATCTCTGTATTCATTGTCCGCGCGACTTGGTACGGTGAGGGCACATCTAACGATTTAAATCTTTGCCTGAAAATTTCGGCGAAGTGACGGGAAAATAGACAACTTTTGAGAAGCTCGAAACAAGATGATGGTACTAAAGAATGAAAGGTGGAAACTTTGGAAATTATACTTTTATTGGTGTATAGCTACCGCGTATATTAAAGGGGCTCGTGGCAAATAGCAACGCACGGGTCGATATTTATGGTTTAGCAACGCTTGCCGAGGTCTGTCCGTAGATAGGTGACCACCCATATCATAACGAGACCCCTCCGCCGAGCCTCGGAAAGCACATTAAAAATCAGTTGGTCCCGGCTGTCATTACTTAGTAGATCTTTGACAGTCGTCACGGGTCGTCAGAAGCCCGAAAGTCTGACAACCAGTCTTACCAAGGGGTATCGTGTTACTCAGTAACTGCGTTGTGGAGGTCAGATAGGCAGTCGCTCCGTGTAAAATATTGGTATTAAGCTGTATCTGGTTAGACTGGAAGCCGACCCCAACATAGTTAGGAAAAGGCTAGGCAGAATTACTGTTAATTTCATAGTGATTAATTTGACACAATCATGCTAAATGCTAATTTTTTGGGATGTGACGTTTCATTTTCTTTCGTTACAGATCTTAACTCCGTAAAAGATGGATGTCAACAGTGTTCTAACAATGGATTCTTACCCTTACATCAGTCACAATTCCTCTTAATCAGGTAACTAAGAATTTTTTACTTTGAAGGAATTATGATTGCCTTTGCCTCATCAAAACCACTGTTTAGCAATATTTTTTTTTTTTAAAGAGCCACCACCACTCTGTGTTGCCGCCAAATTCCATTTACAAAAAACTTTAGACAAAATAGGTACAGTCCTACCAAGTTATCTGTGAACTGAAAGAGGACGCCACCGTCGATGCGTCGACACAATCGAATGACATGCGTCGGCACAATCGAAGACATTTCAACATGACGGCCGTAGTTCCAATTTTCGCCATTTCACAGATAAGTTGGTAGGAGTGTAACTAGTCTGTGATAAATACACACATCAAAAGTGTCTAGGGATCAACATATATTTTTGCAATAACTTTTCTCCTGATTGATATTAATTAAAATTTTCTTTAAGGATTCATCAAATAAAGTGTTTTCGTTTGTCACAGTAACGATAAACCAAGTCACCTTTGCATTAATAAAGAAATTTGCCATTTTCCTAATAAAGGGATTTTTGACATTTGAACCACTAACATTAAAGTTCGAAAAAAAGACTGAAATAACAGTTTTCTTTAAAATTTTATTGGGTAACTTAAACAATTAATAATCCGTGTTTCTACCGCGAACACTAACAACACAAGAACATCGGTTTGGCATACTCAAAATGAGTTCATCCAAATCACGCTGTGGAATGGCCGCCCATGTTCGTTGCAACAACAAAAAAAGGTCTTCTTGCGACTGGATACCCTCCATATTCGGCAGAGCTCTTCTCTGTAGCATATCCCATGCATGCTCAATCGGGTTCAAGTCTGGCGACTGAGCAGGCAGGCAGGATGTTAGCTGCGGCGAGAGTCTGTCTTACAACTCTTGCGGTGTGCGGTCGTGCATTATCATGCATTAACTGAAATAAGGGACCGATTTGCACTTGTAGAGGAACGATGACGTCTGATACAATCGTCTCAGCATAAATTTGAGCGTTGAGGTTGCCTCTGATCCAAATCAACTCAGTTCTTCCGCCGATCCAAATACCCGCCCATACCATGATGGTTCCACCACTATAAGGATGGACTTCCTGGCAGGATTTTAATCGCTGTTGGCGTCCAGGGGTTCTCCAGTGTCGTATACGTCTTGTATCCGGTCTCATACCAAAACGAGACTCACCAGAAAAGCACATGAAACGCCATTGTTCTTCTGCCCAATTTCTGTGTTCAAGAGCCCATTGATATCGAATCCTACGATTGTGCATTGCTATAGGTGGTACCCGTAGCGGTCTTCGGGAATGAAGGTTCACTTCATGCAAGCGGTTTCTGACTGTTTGGTCGCTAATTAAGTTCCCTGAAGAGTGATGAAGCCTCACGGCTAACATCATGGCGGTTATAGTTGGAGCTCTTCGAGTTAAGATTTGAATGTATCGGTCTTGTCTCCGTGTGGTGCAGCGATACCGTCCTCCATGGCGCTCAGCCACGGTACCAGTGCTTCGGTAACGTGTCCAAAGTCGACTGATAACACTCTGACTTGTATTCAGAGCTAAAGCCACAGTACGTTGCCGGGAACCAGCTTCTATCATTCCCACGGCTCTGAGCATTTCTTCCCTGCTTAAATGACGTCGCCGCTCCATAATAACGTTGGTTTTAATCAGTAGTAGGGAAACAGTAGCACTAATAATGTCTTCAATGCGTTGTATGTTTTTATAGGGAAAATATTGACAGCTGATTTTCATCTTTTACTCGAATTTGATTCACAGTTCCTGATTCAAATTATGAAATGCACCAAAAAGGATCCATATAAATTTATAAAATCATAAATTTATTACAAAGCCACATCTCAATCTCAAGAAATCCGCATAAAAATGCTTGATCCCTAGACACTTTTGATGTGTGTAGGTACACACAGACAATAAACTCTGGAATGGTATGTTGGGTGTTTGGATTTGGAGCAATAATAAATTTTGTGTTTTTAATTTTTTTTTGCGGGGTAATTTTTTTAAATCTCACGGGTTTTATTATTATTATAATTTGACACGGAACACATGAACACAGTCTATTAATGTTACAGTAGTTTATCTTACTAAAAAACAGCTAAAACGACGCGCTTCGATATCTCAATCGGTTCGGAAGTTAGCTGTGAGTGCAGACCGCGCAGGTACAGTCAAGTCTACAATAACTTTGGCGTCATTTAGTTAAACTCGATTAGGTATGTTATTTTTCATTTAAGAGGGCTGTCACATTTTGTCACCTCTCTTGCTCACATGGGATCAATTTTTTAAGATAGTTAAATAAAAAGATGTTTTTTTTGAAAAAATTAATCGTTTAGCGAACTAACATATTAATTTAATAGGTACCTAATTATTAAAACACATATCTATTATTTTATCTAATAAACTCAGCTCAAAAATTATTATCTGTTTTTGAGATGAGTTAAAGAAATGCCACATGTGTTTTTAATAATGATCTAAGTAATAAACTAGTACTCAAGGAGGATGTGAAGGATGCGCTGTGGTAGTCCGCGAAATTCAATTTTTTTTTGGGTTTTTTTGCAATTTGCAGATCCGTGTCAGGTTGTGTCTTGATCAAAATATGATACGCGGGAATAAAACATGCATTTACATAATTTTAACCATAAAAATCATCAATAGGTAAGATAAAATTCGTGCAGCTTCGTTAGATTTCGTTCGTTCGACGAATCTGCATGAAATCTAACTTAGAAAGATTTATTTATGATTTTTATTGTTAAAATTATGTAAATGCATGTTTTAATTTCCGCGTATTTTGATCAAGATACAACCTGAAACGGACCTGCGAATTGCATAAAACGCAAGAAAATTTGTATTTCGCGGGCTACCACAGCGCATCCTCCTTAAGTAATATTACTTACCAGTATAGTAAACTTACGCAAATAAGTGATAGTCTTAATTTCGTGATAGTCCGGTTTGTTAAGTTTTAACAAAAGTTTCAATTATTAGCTATAAGTCTTAAAATAGTAGTCCTAAGTAAGTTTACTATCCTTATTACTTATTGTAAAAGAAAGAGTGCTTTATGTTCCTAATTGAAATCAAAAACAAGATTTTACTAACCCCTCACACGAGTTCGGTGTGAATCGGGTCCGTGAGTTTTTACCTAATATTGTACGTAGTATGAGTTCTATACCAAGAAAATATTTTTTTATTATTTTTATTAGATATTTTGTTTTATCACGAAATTGGATGAGTTCACCCTAAGCTAATTAATCAAATTTTTCAAAAAAACATCTTTTCATTTAACATTCTTAAAAATTTGGTCTCGTTTAAACGAGAGAGATGACAAAATGCGACAGCCCTCTTAAGAATTAAGATTTTTTTAAGATTCAACTCTTTTATGATTGAATCCGCAGCTAACGAACTGATACCAGTACCTACGCAACAATTCAACTGCGCGGCAGTTACGCACGGACTGACGCGTATTTAGCAGCCGTAGGTTATTAATTCAGCCGCCGGGGTCGCGGGTAGTTCGAAAGAGATACCGTGGCCCTGGCACGGGCAGCTGAAGGAACATGGGTGGGTTTTAGTCAGTAAAAGTCTGACACGCCCTCCCGCTCTGCCCAGAGCGGGAGAAGTCATTTGATGATTTCCCATCCACAAAAAAAAAAAAAAAAAAAAAAAAAAAAAAAAAGGTTATTAATTCAAGGTAACTGCCCAGATAAACTACTGTAACTTTATTATTCTGTGACATAAAATATTGGTAGGTAGGTAGGAAGTACCTGCTTCATCTCCCAAGAACGAATCATAAGATTTTCAACATCAAATCTCTGTGTAAGCCGCATGAACTAACATACTTCCCTCTCCCTCTTCCACAGCGAGCCAGCGCGCTGAGCGAGCGAGACAGCGCGATGCATCCAACCAGTAGGTGACGCTGTCGTCTACACCCGCGGAACATGTCATGGGACTCAATCGAGTCGCGCGACTTCCTAGGGTGAGTTGGGCAAAGTTGCCATAACTAAAACATCATTATCTACCTAGCCTTTTCCCAGTTATATTGGGGTCAGCCTCCAGTCTAACCGGATGCAGCTGAACACCAGTATTTTAAATAAATAAATAAATTTTTATTTCATAAACAAGAGGTAGTAGGCTGACAACATAGGATTAGTATACAATACATCTGAGATAAGTAGGTAACAATATAAGTTTACGATCTGATGTCCTAGTTAGGTTACTCAGTACCCTGTATTAAGGACAATCAGTGCTCATTTCCCGAAAATGTGACAAAAATATTGAATAAACTGTTAAAATATTATCAAAATTTAGAACAAATTAAGAAAAATCCAATACAAGAATGTGTGGTGCGCGCGCGTGTGTTTGTGTGTGTGTGCGTGTGAGTGTGAGTGTGTATTATGAGTTACTTCATTGATGTAAGTAGGGTTTCGGTATCATCATAATTTTTGGTAGAAAGAAATTCAGTAATCCGCTTTTTGCATATGAGCTTACAACATGTTTGCAGTGGAATTATTGCGTTTATTCTATTATAAAGAAATAGTCCTAGATAAGGAGCTCGTGGCTAAATAATAACTAACAGCCGCACAGGTTGATCCATCAGGTTAAGCTACGCTTGCCGGGGTTGGTCCGTGGATGGGTGACCATCTTTACATACCGAGACTCCTCCGAGCCTCGGAAAGCACGTTAAGCCGTTGGTCCCGGCTGTCTATCATGGATCTTTGACAGTCGTTACGGGTCGTCAGAAGCCCGAAAGTCTGACAACCAGTCTTACCAAGGGGTATCGTATTACCCAGTAATTGGGTTGTGGAGGTCAGATAGGCAGTCGCTCCATATAAAATACTGGTATTCAGCTGCATCCGGTTAGACTGGAAGCTGACCCCAACATAGTTGGGAAAAGGCTAGGCAGATTGATTGGTCCTAGATAAAGTAAGAATCTTTTTGTAAAAGCAAAGTATGGATGTGGTACAGTACATACCCTGTTTCTCCTTCTGGGTATTGTCGGCCGACATGCAGTGTGTGCTGTTGTAAAATTGTGCTGAGTATGAACATCTGGCGAACGGTAAGGACCTCGCATTTCTGGTAGAGGTCAAAGGTAGGATAAAGTATTGGTCGAAAAGTGGCTACCTTCAGGAGTGCTCGCTGTGCCACCTCGAGAGGCTTGAGAATTGATTTTGCAGCACCACCCCAACTTGTAATCAGTACGAGATTACAGACTGGCACATTGCAAAATATACAGACCGTATTAACATGTACGTTGGCAATGTGTTTTACAAAAATAAATCAGTTTGCGGACACGGCCAGTCAGAAGTGTAATATGTGCTTTAAAGTTGAGGTGCTTGTCTAAAGTTATACCAAGGTATTTAATTGTATCAGTAGATGTAATTAGTGGACAATTACAGTTTGGTGTATTTAATTGACAGGTGTGAGCTTGCAAGGTTACGGGAGTGGAAGGTTGTGATGTGATTTTGAGAGAGAAAGAAATGAGTTTTGTTTTAGAGGTATTTAAGGTGAGTGAGTGAGTGAGACTTAAGCCAGCTACGTACAATATCAAATCCCTTCTGAGCGGTAGTTTGGAGGCCAGACCACGAGTTGTCGGAGAAGGTGATGGCAGTGTCATCGGCAAAAGAGACAATGTTTCCGGAATTTAATTTCATGTTACAGAGATCATTGATGAAGACCAGAAACAACGTGGGACCTAAGACACTGCCTTGTGGTACTCCGTAGGCAATAGGCAGTTCGTTACTTAAATATTTGTCGATTCTGACCCTCTATGAGCGGCCTGAGAGATAAGAATGAAAGAGTTGAAGTTGCAAATCTCTGACACCCAAACGTTCAAGTTTAGATAATAAACAAGGGAGAGAAGAGGTATCGAAAGCCTTAGCAAGATCAATAAATACAGTGAGACATTTTTTGTGGTGATTGAGTTTGGCAACAATACCGGTTATCAATTTTAAGGCTGTATCAGTATTTTACATGGAGCGACTGCCTATCTGACCTCCACAACAGTTACTGGGTAACACGATCATATTATGATCATAGTGTGAGTTTGGTAAAGGTAAGCTGACCTCTCATTGTACGGAATCCTATACAATGCGAGATCAGCTTATACTGGAAAATAGCTTGATATGTAGCCGTATGTACCTACCTATAATAAGTGGCCCCACATTTCTCCAATGTGATTTGGGGTGTTTTAATAATAGGTCTTTACCTATGAAATTGCCGTTTTGTATGAAAAAATTTAAACGAATTTTTTTCATGCATTTTTTATTTGTATTAATCGAAGTAATCACCCATGCAATCAATGCATCTTTGCCAACGCAGTGGCAGTTTATTGATGCCCCTCTTAAAGAAATCAGCTGGACGGGAGGCAACAAATTCTTCAAAGGCATTTTGTACTGCCTCTCGGGTATTGAATTTTTTTCCCGCCAAGAAGTTATCCAAATTCTGGAAAAAGTAGTAGTCTGTAGGCGCAAGGTCTGGTGAGTAGGGCGGATGACAGAGAGCTTCCAACCCCAGTTCTTGCAACTTGGAGACCGTCTGCTGTGCAGTATGAGGTCGCGCGTTGTCGTGCAGGAGCAGCGGAGACGAGCGATTGACCAATGCTGGTTGGAGATGTGCCAGCTTCTCCATCATTGTGTTCAGTTCTTCACAGTACACATCTGAAGTAATGCTCACCCCGTTTGGTAAGAAGCTGTGATAAATCACACCGGCGCTAGACCACCAAACAGTGACCATCACTTTTCTAGGGGTAAGTTTTCGTTTAGGGCATTGGTTAGGTGCTGAACCAGGATCCAACCAACTTGCTGAGCGCGGGCGGTTATCAAACAGAATCCATTTTTCATCGCAGGTAACAATGCGGTTCAAAATTCCTTCATTTGTGTGTCTGTTGAGCAGTGCAAGGCACGTCTCGACGCGTACTTCGCGCTGGCGATCATTGAGTTCGTGGGGCACCCGTTTGTCAAGCTTTTTTACCTTGCCAATTTGACGCAAATGGACCAATATTGTTTTGACGCTAACGTCGAAAGCTGCTGCTAATTCAGCCGTAGATTGTGTATCATCAGCTTCCACAATCGCCTTTAATTCGTCATTGTCGACCAAAGTCTTCGGACGACCGCGAGGTTCATTTTTCAGGTCGAAATTTCCAGAACGGAAGCGAGCAAACCAATAACAAGTGGTGCGTTGGTTTGTAGTGTTAGCTCCGTAAACGTCGTTGATGTTGCGTGCCGCTTGTGCCGCGTTGCTGCCACGACGGTACTCATATTCCATAATTACTCGAATTTTTAACGTATCCATGATGACGAAAAAGATTGAAATGCGATGAAAATGTAACACTAATCAATAAACAAATGACTACTTTTGGAAAAAAAAATCCATGTTTTTAAAATAAAATTAATTTGAAATTAGAATTCTTAGCCAAACAAAATTTATTTTGATTTGAAATGGCCAGTACTGCAGAACGGCAATTTCATAGGTAAAGACCTAATATTTAGTTTGTATCATCGTTTTTTTGGAAACTGCGGGAGTTAAATAGGGGCACAGAATACATAATAGTAATACAAGTACAGAAGATTCACTCCGCAAAATCATTTAAATAAATAGCGACTCTTGCTATGACACAATAAAGTGCAATTTAGGTCGCACAGCGTTAATTACCTACAGTTATATTCACCTAGAAGTTGACCTCTCTCTCTCTATCGCGTAACTCTTATACCTTCTGACTCGTTAAGGGTTGTCTTCGTTTACGACGAGGCGCGTGAGTGAGTATCGAACTAACGTGCGAGCCGTCCGATGCGCAGCAGCCACTGAATTAGCCCGACAAGTCGAGCCTGCCGCGTACTTGTAACTTCATACCTATAATGCGGAATGGCCTGATAGGGGATGAAAGTTCGTATGAAAGGTCAAAATTTTATAGTTGTTAGTTCGATTGATGAAGATGTGGATAGGAGAGTAAAATAAAGTGAATGGTTCTTTACATTCGATTGAGACCAACCTGTTGATATCCAAAAAGGCTCGACTGTCTGTTCACAATGATGTGCTGGTGCCTACGCTTATATATTTAAGTGAATGGGTGGTGCGGCAAAAATAGTGCGGGAGGGCGATGCAATGCGCGGGGCACAGCTAGTCTGTAATAAAACATTGGCATTGTTCTGTTACAGCGGGGTGCCGGCGCACCAGCTGTCGGCGACACGTCTGCTGAGCTCACCTGACCCATCCAGACACCACCTCGATGAGCCACAAGGTAAGTTAAAGCATCCCCTCAGCTGTCGAAATGCCAGGTACCTACGGGTTTCTGTCAAAAAACCCGCATCTGTCGAGGCGCCAAATACGGGTATTTTAGGGTTCCGTAAATCAAAAGAAAAAAACGGAACCCTTATAGGATAACTCGAGTCCGTTCGTCTGTCACAGCCAATTGGCTCCGAATCTAAGGGATCGATTTAGCTGAAATTTGGTACACACATTAATTTTCGTGACCCAAACACGGACGTGTAATGTGAATAAATGAATTTTGAATATGGGGTCACTTTTGGGGTGCAAATAAAAAAAAGAAAAAAAAAACAGTTTTGCAAACTGTACCGTGATAGATTTTACCATGTTATTGTAAGACCACAGCTTCTTATTAATTTTGCTGTAATCTAAAAATAAAATAAAATAAAATATAGAACTATTTTCTGTATTTTTTTCAAAAGTTTAGGCTCAATCGTTTCGGAGATAAGGGAGGGGAATGGTAAATTTTCGTCTATTTTCTTAAATTTATTTTAAAATTATATAAAAAAATCTACATTTTTATAATTTGGTATACCAAATGAATAGACTACTATGAGGGTCTCAAATAGATACTTTTATAATTTTAAAATAAATAGGTGTTAAAGTAACTTAAGAAAATAGACGAAAATTGACCATTCCCCCCTTATCTCCGAAACTACTGAGCCTAAAATTTTGAAAAGAGTACAGAAAATAGTTCTATATTTATAGATTAAAGCAAAATTAATAAGAAGCTGCGGTCTTAAAATATCATGGTACATCTCTCAATATTGTGCGTGCAAACTTACATTCAATGCAATGTTAAATTTGTTCTTGGGACAGTCAGTCCTCTAGTCTACAACAGCGTTCCCTCCTCTCTTCCAGAAGTATATCCGTTCTCGGAGGACTACAGAGGCGGCGGCGGCGGGGGCTCGGGACGCAACGGCACACTCCGCTGGGGCGCGCGCTTCGGCCCCGCGCACCGGCCACCCACCGCTGGGCTGCTTGACTGCTTCAGAGCCTGTCGATCGAGGCTTGACCAGTACCTTGCTAGGAGGAAGGTAGGTCCAAAATTTCAATGACTGTTAAATAATAATCGCGCGCTCGGTCCAACATTTATTGAGAGAAGGACATAGACAACAAAGCTACGCTACTTGAAGAACCATAGTGTTTACTCTACGACCAAATAACTATTAAGGTACAACCAACAGCTAGGAGGAAGGTAGTCCTAAACTTCAAGGGGTTGAGCAGTAGTGGTTCATTGAGTTGGGGGCCTGCTTGACTGCTTCAGAACAGAGCCTGTCAGTCGAGGCTTGACCAGTACCTCGCTAGGGGGAAGGAATAAAGAAAACAAAAGCGGCATAATAATTTGCAGGGAGGGTAATGTGCAGGGCAAGTCATGGTGACCGCGCATTGTACGAAATCACTTGACACTTCAATCATGTTTTTTTTTTGTGAATGGCATCTCGTAATTGACCTTGAGAGGTCGTGATTATTTAACCGGTGAATCCTGTGGCTGAAGCCTCCAAGCCAGGGGCGAATTTCTTATATTACTAAGCGACTGTATGCTAAGGGCACCTGTGCTACAAACCTTGGCTTAGGGCGTCGCTGAGGGGAGGATAGCTAGATGGGACAAGCTGGATCAAATCTGGCTATTTATTATTATCAGGGGAATTTGAAGCTACAGGCTCAGCTATGGCGCGAGCTGACACTTCGTCGAGCAAGTGTCGCGGGGGACTTCAATCATGCCTGACTCCCAGCCTTATAAAATACTCAATACTCATTTACTGCATTCCATAATATGTACTTAGGTGGTAACTTGAAATTTAATGAGATAATTATGGATCCTGTCGACTCAGCAAAATAGTACGAGAGAGGAAGTTTTGATTCTTAACTTTTTTTTTATATCTAATCTTATTAAGGACTAAATAGCTTTTGCCAGCGGCTTCGCCCGCGTGGATGTCGGAAAATATCCCACGGGAACGTACTACCGGGAATTCCTTCCTTATTCCTTGTCTACACTATAAAGAGAAACTCTGTACAAAATTTCAGCTTTCTAGGGTTTGGGCTGGGCGTTGACGAGTCAGTCAGTCAGTCAATCAGGACTTCTCTTTTTATTTTTAAAGATAGTTTTCGGCCTTTCAATACCGGCAGCAAACACGACAGCACCGGACGGCAGCATAGGGTGCAGAAGCCTTAACAGCAATAAGCCAAGGGTTCTAGCATATTAGCTTATTAGTCTTTCATTGTGAAAACTCCGTCGTCCCAGTTTAAACAGACGGCCATCACAAAAGCGAGGACAATACTCCCTGAATAGTTACGAGTTATGGTTGAAGGAACCGCATCCCTCAAAGGCGATACTGTGATGAGAACAGTTAAATCTACTTTGTAATCCGGTCGTACTTACGCTGCATTGAGGTGAAAATTATTGTCTATCTCTAACCGATTCTCAAGTTCTCGACTTGGTGGTTTACTTTACGTGTTTTTTAATATTCCGTTTCTAGATCGAGCGAGGAGTCCGTCTCTACGGGCAGAACGAACAAAGGCTAGCAGTGAAAATATGGCTCTCAGCACTCCGCGGTGTAAGACATAGAAGTGACAAGTTTGCGCTACTGGGACATCTTTACCAGGCGTACATGGACTTCGGGAAGTATCGGTAAGACATTATTATTCAGCCGAAAGACGTCCAGTGCTGGACATTGGCTTCCCACAAGTATCGCCTCAACGATAGGTCCTCTTTCCTCACCCTGTGGGATCCCCGTGATATCAGGTCGGTTTACCAATAGGAAATCCTTTAAAATAAAAATGGGGAGCCTACTAACTAAAGAATACCAGGCAATCCTCAGCTATTCAGTTTCCTTTAAAAACACAACACTGCTTAACAAAGCAAGGGCTTTGAGGTGAAAAGAGTCCACATCTTGCCAGTGACGTCATAGTATCTATTTAGGGTTTTTTGATCAGCAACTAATATCCCACCTGAACATGGTCTACCAAGCAAGCATAGAACGTAGCAAGGAAAGGTGTAAGCGAACAGTGGCTAGCAGTGAAGTTAATAAATGGCTCTCAGCACTCCGCAGTACCTACAAGACATAGAAGTGACAAGTTTGCGATACTGGGACATCTGTACCAGGCGTATAGAGGTTTCGGAAAGTATAGGTATGAAGTACAAAATAATTACTATCATTTTTTAGCTGAAAGACGTCCATAGCTGGCCACCATCAGATTGGGTATGGAGTGTTTTGAAACAACAATTTGCAGGCCGTGTATTCTCCCATTTTGGCGATTTGAACTGGTCGGCCAGATCCAGATCTGACGGCGCCAGACCTCTTCCTTTGGGGATTGAAATCTCGCGTTTACCAACACAAACCACAAACCTTGCAAGTCTTGAAAGCCAACATTGAAAAATAAATCATCAAATTGGAGCCAGATTAATTCAAAATTCCGTAAAACGAATGTGCATCAAATCAGGAGGTGGTCATTTGACCGATATAAATTTTTAGATTTAATATCATCAATTTTACACCTTGCAATAAAATTTCAGTGAAAACAGAGCCCAATTTTTTTCAGAATCAGAATCAGAACTTTATTTGCTATGAATGTAGGTACAGGTGTAAGATGTTGTACATAAATTAAAGAGATCGGCTAGATCGGCTGCAGTCTACCTCATCAACAAAATGGCAGCCAATTCATACTGCCTGCATCCCTGGTTGCGTAGTTAGCACTTTCGTAGGGATATCATTTCTTACAGATACCCTGTGTTACTATGTAGGGAAAGTCCCTAATGAAAAGTTATTTACTATAATAATATGAACTATTACTACACCCCAAATATGTTTAGTTTACCACCCACCAAAACGCACGTGCAAACTCGCAGTTCTATTGCCAAAAAGTTCTAGCTGTCGTCATAAACTAGCCGACAATGATAGGTGCAATGTGCCCACGCCCCGTCGTTGTATACAAATCAAATGTCGAGTGTCATCTCTCATGCAAATATCACGCATTTGATACACCCACGGATGTTGATCACTACTTATTTAGAATTTAGTTAGTTTTTGGCCTGATTAACGACCACGAAAAACGTTTTGTGCAGAAATTAGATCTTCACCTGAGTAGACGAAGTCTCATAGCGCCTAAAACATGACTGGTATTACTTAGCGGGACTGACTCAGGGTGCTAAGAATGAACATGTTGTGGGGGCGTTGTGGTAGAATATGGTACTTTAATATCAACCTTCGACTTACGAAAACTAATTTTATTCAGCGTGTGAATAAGGTATTTCAGGAGGAGATCGTGGCTAAGTAATAACAGCCGCACGGGTCGATCCATCAGGTTAAGCTACGCTTGCCGGTCTTTACATACAGAGACTCCTCCGTGCCTCGGAAAGCACGTTAAGCCGTTGGTTCCCGGCTGTCATTCGTGTATCTTTGACAGTCGTTACGGGTCGTCAGAAGCCCGAAAGTCTAACGACCAGTCTTACCAAGGGGTATCGTATTACCCAGTTAATGGGTTGTGGAGGTCAGATAGGCAGTCGCTCCATGTAAAATACTGGTATTCAGCTGCATCCGGTTAGACTGGAAGCCGACCCCAACATAGTTGGGAAAAGGCTAGGCAGATTGAATGTGTGAATAAGGTTTTTGTTGATGTACCGGTTACTGGGCATTTTTTTAGGTCAGAAAAACTTTTGACGCCTCCAAAAATCTGTACTTACCTATACATTTTTTCATAAGATGAAAGTTGTTATCAAAATACCCCATTCTACCATACTTAATTGCTCTCCATTTTAAGGCTTTAACGGTTTTCAACCCCTAAAGCTTATGGTAGCCGCACAACTGCCAGGTCTGATAGCAAAGGCTGGAAAGGCTTCCGGAAAATAATCCTTTAACTATCTGACGGATAAGTTTGAATCAAATACTAGGCCATTTTTAATTAATCTGACAGTGCCTATAGTAATACCACATACTACATTATACAGCCCGTCCGACGAAGCCCGAGCTGCATACGAAGTTCGGCGAACTACGTAAGCAGCTCGGGCTCTCGTCTGACGACTGTATGATGTATAGACTGTGGTAATACTGATGACCTCTAGAGTCTTTAAGGTCTGTTTATAAAAAAATATCATGCTGTGTCTAAAGACTAAATACACATTGATAGGAACAACACAGATTAATATAATATTCATTTAATATAAGCACTTATGCACATCCTACATGTTATCGAAATACATCAGAATCACTTTAAATTATTTTATCTTCCATATTATAGTATACTGCACCACATTTTGATATGTTTGTTACCCTTCCACGAAAACTGTGGCGAACACTTGTAAACTCGCTGAGAACCGTACACCGACTGCCACGATCCACTTGTCAAAATCCTTTTTAACCGACTTCAAAAAGGAGGAGGTTCTCAATTCGTCGGAACCTTTTTTTTTTTTTTTATTATTATGTATTTTCCCCGATTACTCGAAGATGGCTGGACCGATTTGGATTTTTTTTTTGTTTTATTCGAGAGGGTATACATCACAGTTGGTCCCATATAAAATTGATTAACTTTGCTTGGGTAGTTTTTGAGTTAGCTTCAATAATACGTATTTTTTCCCCACTTTTTTATGGATGATGTTCTGGTTTGTTTTGCAGATAGTGGTATTAGAATTTGTGTGGAGTAGGTACACAACTAAAAAGTGAAAAATAAAAACTTTTTTACAAAAAAATACAACCGACTTCCAAAAACAACACTACAAAGTGAAAAATAACTTTAATTTCGGAAGTCGGTGGCAAAAAACGAAAATACATTTAACTAGACACCGACTTCCGAAATTAAAGTTATTTTTCACTTTGTAGTGTTGTTTTTGGAAGTCGGTTGTATTTTTTTGTAAAAAAGTTTTTTATAAACCCTCGTCCGGCGCCGCAAGGCGGGCTGACAGACGGACGTGACGTCACACAGACTACTTCAGTACCGCTGCAATCCACGGCGATAACAACATTTTTTTTTTAAAGACCCGTGCCTTTGAGTTTGCGTGAAAAAAAAGTACTAATCAATTATGAGTATGAGTGCAAATTAAGTTGCATGTGCAACAAGCTGCGAAAGTCTCACGTATTACAATTATTTTAAAAAAAATACTAGAAGCAATAGTATTTCGTAACAACTACCTACCTCGTTCGCAAGAGCATGAGTCCTAGGTTCGATTCGGTTTTTCTATAAGGAATTTCTCAGTAGCAGCCCGGAGGCTGGATTTGTGTCCGGTTGATGACAATAGGCGCGCCCCCTATTACATGGGGCTTAAACATATCTGGCGAAATGTGGGTGTAGGTACTATAGGTACACCTCTGCCTAACCTTTCGGGGAATACAGGCGTGATGTTGTGGCTGGCATCTACAACGTCACATGCGAACTCCACATCAAAGACCAGACGTCACACAAATCCTGCATCGCGCAAGCAGAGTTTACCGCGCGACTGGCATATAATATACAACATCCTCACATCAACCACAGTGGGCAGTAGCCCACCAGACACGACACCCGTCTGGTCGGAGGATCCTCCCTTTTCTATGGAGGATGAGTGAACTTTACACCCTTTTCCTCATGCCTCTATAATGTTATGCTATTGGTGTATTTCCTAACTAAACTTCCGCATGGGACCGCAAATTGTACTGACAACATTACAATAAATTGTCTTCCACTACGCCGTAGTTTTGGCAAGCTATCAAGAGAAATGACTCGTATATAAGTTAGTCGACGTTCGCACGGACGTAAAAATATCGCGGCGATTTTTTTTGCGCACTGGATTTTCAGCGCCCTGCTTAGTGCCGAGAGTTGAAAATTCAACAGTGTGTTTTTTCGACGCGCACTCCGTTGAATTCTCACAGCTCGGCTCAACACCGAGAGTTGAAAATCCAGTGCGCGATAAAATCCCGCCGCGATATTTTTACGTCCGTGCGAACGTCGGCTTAGATCAGTTTTTATTTGGCACAGTGCCAGGAAAGTTTAGTAACGGGATAAGTTAGATTTGATTATTTTATTGGATGCGACGTTGTCTGAATGAACACACAATAGGCGAGTTAGTTTTTTTTGTTCATGATGAAAAAACCGGCCAAGTGCGAGTTGGACTTGCACACTAAGGGTTCCGTACCATATAAATATGTTTAACAATCGCAAAGGTAAATTTGTATTTCATAATGATACTGTGAATTACAAGGTTATTTTGTGCAGTTGCAGAAAATCGCCCATATTTAAACAAAATACCTTATAAATCGGCGTTTTTAGTATTTTTTTATTAAATACAGTATAAGGTACATGATATACAGAAGTTTTGAATTCCTTTATTTAATTGTTGCGATAGAGCTCGTACAAAAATAGTCTAAAATTTACAACTTTTATAGCCCCCTATTTCTTAATTTTTTAAGATAATAAAAAATATATTTCAAGTATTCTATTCGATGAGTTCTAGACAATAACACCCCACATGATAGGGTAAAAATATTTTTTTTAAATGATAAGTTTATTGTATGGGGACCCCTTTAATTTTTATTTTATTTTTATTATTTTTTGTTATAGCTGTAATAGACATACACAATCTGTGAAAATTTCAACTGCCTACCAATTTCGGTTTATGAGATACAGCCTTGCGACAGACAGACGGACGGACGGACAGCGGAGGCTTAGTAATAGGGTTCCGTTTGGTTCCCTTTGGTTCCGGAACCCTAAAAAGCTAACTAAAGGCTCCTTTACCAACGAAAGTTTCCAAATATAAAAAAAAATATATACATGTTTTACAGAGAATCCCTGGAGTTTGCTAACCGTCAGCTGGGTATATCTGAAGAGTTAGACTCTGCACCAATGAGGGCCGAAGCGTATCTCAACCTGGCAAGAGCTCATCAGACCTTGGGAGGACTTGACAGGTAATTATCATTTTATGATTGTTCACCATAATAAAAAAATAAATTAAAAAAAACATAGACCGTACTTCGTCACGGGGACTGCCGGCAGAAATGAAACTTGTCAGCGCAACACGTCACATCAGCATGTCTCGTGATGCGTCACGCGAACTCATAAGATTTTCCTCTACCAAACGTCACATTAGCATGTCGCGTGACGCGAACTCATAAGATTTTCCTCTAACAAACGTCACATTAACATGTCGCGTGACGCGAACTCATAAGATTTTCCTCTACCAAACGTCACATTAGCGTGTCGCGTGGCGCGAACTCATAAGATTTTCCCCTACCAAACGTTACACTAGCGTGTCGCCTGACGCGAACTCATAAGATTTTCCCCTACCAAACGTCACATTAGCATGTCGCGTGACGCGAACTAATAAGATTTTCCTCTACCAAACGTCACATTAGCATGTCGCGTGACGCGAACTCATAATATTTTCCTCTGACAAACGTCGCATTAGCATGTCGCATGACGCGAACTCATAACATTTTCCTCTACCAAACGTTACATTAGCATGTCGCGTGACGCGAACTCATAAGATTTCCTCTACCAAAAATCGCGCCTAAAGAAGTTTTCACTTCAAAAATACCAGTCTAATATTGTCCCACTGCAGGGCAAAGTCCTCTTCTTATACAGAGAAGACATGAATATAGATCACCACGCTTCTCAAGGCGGATTGGCGATTTCAGACTTTTAATACTCCTGCTATTTAAATCCCAATTTATTTGAAGTCGGGGCAGCACTTCTTTTTCTTTCAGATATGTATATAAAAAGAAATTGTCAACATCAATTTTTAATCTGTAGGTCGTCAATCAGCTGATCGTTGCACGGTTGCACTCAGCAACACAAATATCGGTTGTCACATTGATGGGGTTTGTTGCTACGCTGACGATATTATGGTGTTGCTGAGTCGATCGGTGCTCTCAGGCGCCTTCTGCGGAGAATGGGCATTTTGGTACTCGCTCCAATAGCAATCATTGTGGTGTCATTGGATAGGTCTTTTAATCAGGAAAAATATTTACTATGGCGACATGTCCCAAATCCTTGTCTGAAAACCACGGCAAGCCCCCAAAGTTCCAGTTTTAGTTAATATCATAATTGCAAGTACGATAATATTACATACCTATCATGGTTGAAATACGAAAAAAACAATGTAAAACAACATTATTTAAAACGAGAAATGTATTGTGTTACTCATAGACTCATAAAAAAAGGAGGACTCCGCGCCACGCATATCGAAAGTGAAGCACAGTAAGTATGCCAGGACCGTTTGTACAAACACGCCTCACGCACACATTTACATCATAGTATGCCAACCGGACGCCATTACGTGACACAAGCGACGGCGTCTTTGCAGGTACTCATATCACGCACACATAGATCGGTACGGTGCTTCACTTTCGATATGCGTGGCGCGGAGTCCTTCTTTTTTTATACGTCTATTGTGTTACTATTCATGCATTATATCGTGATATGATATGATAATGGTGAACACTTTTGAAAATATGTTTTTTTACATAAAAAAGTAGTATTATCTTTAACATTTCTGTTTTTTGTTACAACGGTGACTATAGACCTCGGGGATAGGGAACCAGCCGCGGGGTGGGGTAGGTGGTGCGCTGTGCCAGTGGACAGCCTTTTGTGCCGCGACATTCACTAGTCGTTGTATCGTTCTGTGCGTGAAACGACGTTCCGCAGCTGTTTATTCTACCTAGTACTTTGTTATACCGTTTTCATCACTGACCCCGGCGCCCCTTTTGGACATTGTTACCCGCTACAAACGTTTATCTTGGCTAGTGTTGTGGACTATTGTAGTGCTTATCGATTTGGAACATCGTTATGGAAGAAAATCGCAACTGTGTGATGTGTCGGCGAGGCCTACATCATGCTAGATACCAACAGCATGTTTTAACTGATGATCTTCCAAGAATGCACCCCGAGTTTGTGGCTTATATACGAGAACATGCCATTTTGGAGGTTAGTACATACTTCATTAAACTATTTCGAACTTCACCAGCTTCAGTTTTTCTTTTTAGAAGCGGTTTGTTTATATTATTATTGTCTGTTATATTTTTATACCTGAGCTATTACAAACGTGCGAATTGAGCCCTAAATCATTTTAATCGGACCTCTTGCTCGCACTTACAGGTCTTATTGAACTACTCTAGTGTTGTGTGTAAAAGTGCGTTTCCGAACCGAGCTGCAAACTACCAACTGCACGTGTTTATTTTCTATGTAGCGCGGCTGTATGGTCCGTAGCTAAGGGTGTTCGCTTCATAGAAAAAAAAACACGTGCAGTACTAGCTACCTGCTTCCGAGCGGCATCCCTTTATATCAGTAATGACTTGTGCAGCTTTCTCACAATCCTTTAATCCTTTTATGACTCAGTTCGCACGTTTATAGTTCTTCTTATTAAAACACTTCTCTGACCACCTATTGTGTGTTTGCTATTGTTATCTATTCACTAAGCCGTCACATCGGCTATACATAAGATATATTTTTACTTGCATTACTTAAAATATGAAAACAATACAAGTATGCCATGACTTTAGACCTGAACACCTACATACCGCATTGTTTTAAATGTTTTCATAAAAATACAACATAACATCAGCAAGATCGTATTCTACCATTTTCAGGTAGAGTTCGACAACACACGACGTGTGTGTCACCGATGTTGGCAGAGAATTGACAACGTTGTAGGAAGACCACCTGTCATACCAGAAGTAGAACAGAATGTACGAGAGCTTCAGGTTCCAGACTACACTCGAGCTCCAAACACTCCAGGGCATTGTATCTTTAACACTTGCCAAAACGCAACCCGCCATCGAATACCAGAGACGATCAAGATTCACATTTTCTGTGAATATAAGTTATATATTCCTGACGGTGCTAGAGTATGTGGACAACACCTTGAGAGCAATGCTTGGGAAGAGCTGCCTCAATTCTGCAATGTCACACATAACTTCAATGCGCAACAGTTTAGCGACGTTTGTGACATGTTGAGAATGGCTTTAAATCGTGGACCTAGGCTAGATTTCAACACAAGAGGTGCTTTAAGCAACGAGGATATGTACTTTTGGACAGGACGCAAATGCGAACAGTTTGATTCCATATTAGAACAAACACCCTCACTAAGTGGGAGGTGCATGGAGCCTCGAACTGCGTTAGGCATATATCTGACGAAACTACGTACCGGAGACTCAGATGAAAGACTAGCGACGTTATTTAATATGTCACGAAGAAAGCTGGAACGTTTACTAACTATTGTGCGCGAATGCCTCATGAATGAATATGTAATATTACACTTGGGAGTGGACCATATGAATAGAAACGACGTTTTAGAAAAGAACCTCACTATACCAAGAGGGTTATTTGGCAATGAAGAAAACAATAAAGCTATCGTTATATGCGATGGGACTTATATATATATCAATAAAAGCTCGAACTTTTTGTTCCAGCGTCTATCTTATAGCCTGCATAAGTTCCAGAACTTGCTGAAGCCGTTTTTAATTGTGTGTTCCAATGGCTATATAATCGATGTTTTGGGACCATACGCTGCCACTAAGACTGATGCGAACATCATGAGCGATATAATGAATGATGGAGAAAACCCATTGCATTGCTTTCTTCAACCGAACGATGTCTTCATATTAGATCGCGGCTTCCGGGACAGCTTAGATGCTATCGAAGCATGGGGATATGAATCCTACGTTCCACCATCTAAAGACAGATGGGAGACACAGCTAACTACTGAGCAAGGTAATGAAGCTCGATCAGTTACACTATGCCGGTGGGTAGTGGAAGTGGTGAACGGGAGGTTCAAACGAGATTTCAAGCTTTTGCGGCAAAAATATTTTAATAAAACACTACCAAAAATGTTCATTGATTTTAAAATCGCCGCAGCTATGTTTAATAACTTCCACATACCCATCGATGACAACATTCACGCAGAGGCCTTCCTAAACATAATCAGGGAGAAAATAGATTCCCCGAATCTACTTTATGATTATGTTGAAAGAAAACATTTGAATAACCGAAGAGCGGATTTTCAAAGAATAGAAAGTCACGAAATACAGAACTTCCCACTACTGACGGAAGAACAGATTATTTTACTTTCATTGGGCACCTATCAACTGAAGCTAGCCCGATCCTACTGCAGCGAGCATTTATCAAATGGACTATACATTCTACAAGTATATAGAGAAAGCGCACTCCAAGATTTAAATGAATATGGTATAAACGAAGATGCCTGGCTTTTACGCGGACGCATACAGTCGCGTCACGTACGGTCAAGAACTTATTATTGTTATGTATTAGTAAAAAACAATGTTAATGAAAACGAAACCAATATCCATAACATTTTATGCAATTATTACTGCACGTGTTTGACCGGACGACGAACAATCGGCACTTGTGCTCATATAGTTTCAATCGTTTGGTATCTAGGATATGCCAGACATGTAGGCTTCACTGCTCCTGCAGCGTTCCTCAACGATGTCATTATTGTTGATAATAATGTTTAAAAAAATAAATAACGTTTCTTACTTTTTCAATTTTTTTTTTATTCCTGAGTGTTTATTCATTTTAGTATCTATTAATCAACAAACACAGAATTCTATAGAAGAAAATTATATAATATCACCATTATCTTAACAAAATGAAACAAAAACAAAAAAAAATACTTAACACAAAATAACTCCGTTCCGACAGCAAATGGAGACAAGCGACTCGGTTATCATTAATCCTTGTAAAAAGACCTTTCCAATGATATATATATTATGGCTATTGGACCGAGTACCAGGCTTCATATATTTTTGCCCATGATCCTTTGTGAAAGTTATGCGGAGCTCATTGGTCACATAACTAAGCCAGGGCACCCCGACCAAATGGATTAGGTTAGAACTGTGACCTTGCGCACGAGCCGAGCGAGTTAAGCGAGCGGTGCCACTGCAGCGGCCGCCGGCGAGCGCTACTTCCAAAGGCTAGGCTGTTTTTAACTCAATGGCTTAAAGTTATTTAAGTAATGATTAGCGTCTGTGTAACCCACAGAACAGTTTTTTCTATTCTGTGCTATAACCACACAATTTTGACGTTTAAACGTCTCTAATTTTAAGCAACGTTTTTATAAATAAGAGGGTTTATTACTAACTTTATGGCCCTCATTGTACAGACGTCAACAGGTCAAGCGAGCCGATACTGTCAAATTTTCCCAATCAACCTTAAACCTAATGCTTTAGCGATAAAGATGAAAATCTAATAAAGAAATGTGACATGTTGTATTTGCTTGATGTGCTGGCGTCTGTACATAGTCTGAATAAATAAAATTTATTATTATTGGGTATCATAATGATAGGACTTCATTTGCACATTATTTTATTTTATTTTTATTTTATTTTATTTGGGAAACAAACAGATACAATAATATAAGAAAACGGTACAAAATAGCAATACATAATCCAAAATAGTTTCCACACATTATTAATACAAATTTTGTTAATTTAGAAGGTACAACGGCCGCTATCAAAAGGAAAAAAAAATACATATCAAAATGATTAAACAATGAAAATGAAAAGAACAACAATAATATTAAAAATATCAAAAAAACAAATCATAATTTTGCTGCAAGAACGTCTCGAACAGACTTCTTGAATTCTGAGAGGGAAACGTGAAAAATATCCAAACAATCACATTCACTAGTAGCCGTTAGTTTGTTATATGAACGACAAGATCTTTTTACAAATGTGTTAGCACCATAAAAAAGTCAAGTGTGTTAGCATTATAAAATTGATAATTGAATTCATCATATAATTCTCCTTCCAGAGCCCTCTCATATGCTCGCCAAGCCCTCTACAATGACTGCGGCGGTGGTTCAACTGCAGGCTGCGTGCATCTAACAGTGGCAGCCGTCAGTCTGGAACTAGGAGCCTTCTCTAAAGCTATGGACGCCTTCCAGAAAGCGCTGGCTGTGGCGCAGGCGCAGAATGACAACACTCTACTGCTTCAAGTACGCAAAAAAGGCCCTGGAGGGTTACTAAAAATTCTTATGTCGATTTTAGACAAAAAGTAAATTGTCATAGTATTTTGTACCATGTGCGGTGCAAAACCAAAGGGATCAGCTCCAACAGACGACTACCTTGAATTGACCTGTTCATAAAGTGACCTGCAGATGACTCCAGGGTATCAAGGACAATGAATCAGGTTGATTGAGAACAAGACTTTGATTTCTTCATCTTGGACAGACAGGGAGTCGAATTCGGTCTTCATCTTTTCCTGTACGTATGTTACGTATGGTACTAAAACATTGTAAAGCATCAATTGGAAAGGAATTGAAGGTGTTCTAGAAAATGAATTTTACCATTAATTGATGAAAGAAAATTTATAACATTTGTAACTACGACTTCTTCTTCTTCTTCGCACACTCTTGTCAGAGCGGTCGTGGTCTTCTTGTAGTTTCTTGTCCAGGGGATGATGTGATTCACATAACGACACCAACATTCACATCACGACAGCGACATCAGGACACGGTTTTCTTTCTTCAAATAGATTTCTTAGTAACCCTAAATTTCCATCCCCAGGTATACGTAGGCCTCTCAGAGCTCTGGCGTCGTCTGCGCGATGCAGAACGCGCGGTGGCCTGCGCAGCTCGTGCGTGCGACCTCGGTCGTGGTCCGCGCGCTACTGACCTGAACACACGACATCATCGGATGGCTCTCCTGCAAATGGCGGCTGCGTTGAGGGCAAGAGGCGAGCTCGGGGATGCTCATGATTATTGTAATGTAAGGTCTTTTCTGTTCTGTAACCACCAATGTTCACAACTAAGGCTAACTAAGAGACGGCAGTTCTACCTGCAGGCTTTGTTACTAATCTACTGAATTGCTGAGAGCCGCATAAGCTAAAGTTCTCGTCTAGCTCATGACGAAGCCGATAATCACAAATCAAAGGCTCGAGGAGCTGGTGGCTAAGTAATAACAGCCACACGGGTCGATCCATCAGGTTACCTACGTTTGCCAGGGTTGGTCAGTGGATGGGTGACCGTTTTTACATACTCCTCTGTGCCTCGGAAAACACGTTAAGCCGTTGGTCCCAGCTGTCATTCGTGGATCTTTGACAGTCGTTACGGTTCGTCAGAAGCCCGAAAGTCTGACAACCAGTCTTTACCAAGGGGTATCGTATTACACAGTTACTGGGTTGTGGAGGTTAGATAGGCAGTCGCTCCATGTAAAATACTGGTATTCAGCTGTATCCGGATAGACTGGAAGCTGACCCCAACATAGTTGGGAAAAGGCTAGGCAGATCTATGAACCAAAAACGTCAAATTTTCAATATTAACTTCACTACAGGGTTGCTGAACTTTCATACCACATCCTAATCGTCTGTAAAGTGCGATGGTGCCTTTTCCCCTTTGGCTGTTAATTTATTGTAATGTCAGCCGTTTACGGGTCTATGATCACCAAATCCTATTGATTCAACCGTAGATTTGAACCCAAAATCAAAATGAGAAGAAAACAATTTGCAGGAATCGTTACGACTAGCAGCTGTGGCGGGTGATCAGGGATGTTACGCGCGAGCGGTGCGCATCGCAGGCGATGTGTACCGTAGGAAATGTGATATTGGGAAGGCGCTAAGGTAAAAAACAAAAATATATATAACAATTTTAAATATTACACCTACTAATAATCATCTATATCACCTATTAATCATTTATATTTGTTTAAGTAAAAGAGCACTATTATTATTTTTTATGGGTATTATTATGAATGTCACTGTAGACACTAGGTAATAATTGAATTAAGTACTATAGTTTTTGCTATTGGCGCCCACCGTGGGACACTGTACCCCAGTTGGGCGCCAACATCCCTAAATTATATTGCTTAACTTTTACGAAAGTTTCAAGGTCCACCCGTTTTAAAGCCTTTGTTTTGTGCTTTAATTCACTTAACAATTTGTTACCTCTCATAAATTTGAAGGTACTTACAATATAGTAGCAATTATTCAACTTAGAGCCTTATGTGACAAGCATACTAAGTGCTTAGTTTTTGGCTCACTGGTATGTCACAATAATTATTGAATTGTTACTTTAGTTTGAATACTTTAAACGTTTTCTCAACAGACATTACGAAGTAGCAATGGGCGCCGGGCAAGCGTTAGGCGACCGCCTCGCACAAATGGAAGCCATGGATGGAGCGGCGCGTTGTCTAGAAGCGCTGCGACTACAGGGCAGGATCTGTAACTGTAGACCATTGGAGTTCAACACACGGCTGCTTGAAGTAGCTACTTCTGTTGGGGCTAAGGTAAGGAAACAAGCAAAAGATTCCTTAAGGGAGACCCTTGACGGAACTCAAACTCAAAATCAAACTCAAAGCATTTATTTCAAATAAACCAATTACAGGCACTTTTGAATTGTCAATGGGTCGGTCAGTCAGAAAGATGAAGCTAGTTGCCCATTCCAAAGCGTAGTAGATCCCTATGGAGAAGAACGGGCAAGAAACTCCACGGACACTCTTATATATCATAGGTAATATTTTTACAAAATATTGGTTACATCGTTCATGTTGAAAATATACATGTGAGAACAATGTAGAAAGACGTGCACGTTAAAAAGCGAAAATGATAAAAACTAAAACAACTAAATTAAATATTAAAATTAAAAATAAGCCATGGCAGCTAAGAGACGACCAGTCCCAACTAACGGCGCCCGTTCACGAACAGGGAACTTAATGATCCAACACACACGCCACCACCAGCGAGACATTTGAGAACACACACGGAAAAATATAGATAGGAAGGAATGCATCGGCATTACTATGACAGGTGGTTGTGCTGGCTGTACCTGTAAATAAACCTTTGGCCATTAGAACACACGAGTAGATTCACTCACAGCGACGATGAACTGGTGATTATAAAAGTCGGCCAGCTCTCTCCCACAGAGAGAAGGCCTGAGTCACAGCAGTGGCAATATTGTAGGCTGATTATGTTTTTCAGCTTACTTATATAACTATGCTTAATGATAATGACTGACTCAACTTTTTAAACTTTCGCGATTTGTACACATTATAAACAAACTTGAGAACGGGTCTTCTCGCGATATTCAACAAGTAGGTACCTGTTTACCTCGTAAAATATATCGTAAAATATAATATCGCGAGAATACCCGTTCTCAATTTTGTTTATAATGACTGACTCGTTACCATGGGTCCTTGGTTCGACAGGATGGGCAAAGTTTGCCCTGTAAATGGCAATAGGCTCGCCTTCTATGATTTGTCAAAGCCTTTTAACTTTGTTCATCATAGCTATAAATAAGTAATCTTTCTAATATTAGTTTCCAATCAAGAATGAAAGATGATCTTCTTCTTTTAAAATTTTTCGGAGGAATTAACTCATAATTTTATTTTGTTTTTACTTACCTGAAAAGCATAAAAGTGAGTGTTCTGCAAGGTTAAGTTCTAGGCCCAAGTTACTTTTTCTTTTAGCGAAATCGTGGGTTACGTAGGCTGAAGTACATTTTTAAAAAGTTTTTTATTTATGCTTTAGCTCTTTTTTCTCTGAAATACTTAGGGCCATATGACAAATTGCCAAGCATGCGTAAACTGCTGTGATTGGTTGAATGATTTATCAACAGCCAATCGTATCACTGACTTGTGTTTAATTTTGACGCGTTGATAATTTTCGTTTCAGAACTGAGCATAAGGGATTTATTTATAACCGTTGCTTAAAGTTAACTGAAGTTTAAATGACAAAAAATTTAACTTCACTTAACTCTAAGCAACGTTTATAAATAAATGGGTTAATGAATGATCACAATATTCGTCCTCAGATGCTAGTACGTCGCGTCCGCCTCCGCCTAGCTGAGATCTACACCGGACTAGGTGACAACGAGGCAGCCGCGCGACAGAAGCGTGCGGCGGCGGCGTGGGTAGCCCCCGCATGCGCGCGCTGTCGCGAGCCGCTCGCGGACAGGCCCTCGCCCCTCGCCTCACTACCGTGTGCTCATATTGTGCATCATGCGTATGTATTGCTTGTCTTACTTGGGAAGATGTTAGTCCATCGCGTCCGCCTCCATCTAACAGAGACCTCTTGTAAAAATTCAAGTTTCTAAATTTTAAAATTTTCAAAATTTTCAAAATTTTAAAATTTTCAACCTTCTAAATTTTAAAATTTTCAATCTCGAAGTAGGGCAAAGTTTTAAATATTGGGTTCGTCGATTAAGAATTTTTCAGTAGCAATCTGAAGTCTTGATTTGTGGTCGGTTATATTGAACTCATAACATATCTGGCGAAATCGAGTCTCTTTTTATAGCTGGATATATGCATCCGGGTACCTAAATTATCATCATCATCCATCCCAATTTATTTGTGGTCGGCGGAACATGTCTTTTTCTTCCATACTTCTCTATTAGTCGTCATCTCGGTAGATTCACTCCCTTTCTAGCCATATCATCTTTCACACAGTCCATCCATCGTTTCCTTGGTCTTCCTCTACTCGTATATCTATCCACATTTATACTAAAAACTTTCCTCGCGACATTTTCCTCACTCCTCCGCATAACATGCTCACACCACATAACTTTTCAGTCACCGATGTCACTTTACCTACCTAGATATTCTGATTTATTTTCAAACGTCTGTTTTTTCCAGCTGCATGCCCGAGTCCTGGTCTCGTCGCTCAACCCGCAGTCAGACTGGAGTTGACTGCGCCGAGTGTGCGTCACCACGAGCGCCGCGAGCTCCACCACCCGCACCACCTGCACCTAGGACGTTACCAACACAGGTATACCACCAGCTAAAGACTATAGCCATTCTGTGCACAGTGGACAATTTCCTACCTATCCTTAGGAGAAGACAGGTAACCAAGCCGACGATCCATCTAATACAGTCAGTCTGTCGTGTCGAGAGAATGCGATCCTGTCACCTATGTCAGTTGAACAATTCCGTATTCCGTAGACATATTGAGCAAGTGTGTAGGGATGCATTTAGTAGTCTAGGCTTTATAATGCACGAAACACGGGAATATAATAACACGGAAGCTGTAAAATCCTTATATAATGCATTGGTTAGGAGTAGGTTGGAAAGCAGTGCTATTATCTGGAACCCCCATGAGGCTAAATATAGTCTCATGGTGGAAAAAATGCAGAACTTTATCCGGTATTTGTACCATATGCAGTATGGAGTTTACCCTTATTATCCGCTTATGTATCCAACCCTCTTTGTTATAGGGATGGTTGGGTACTATGAGTTGGAGGTAAGGCGTAATTTAGCGTTAGCGAAATATATATTTGAAGTGTTTCGTGGAAGATTAAATAATCCTGGTATATTAGATTCGTTGAGGCTGCTCGTTCCAAACACCAGGCTGCGGCAGGCGCCGAGGGCACGGCTTTTCGACATTCCAGTGGCTCGCACTAACGTAGGCAAAAATGCACCGGTTGCAAGAGCCATATAATAAACAGCGCCTCACAAAGGCTTGACATTTTTAACTGTACATTGGCGGAATTCGTGAGGGTGACTCTCGATTTATTAACTAATAAGTTATAATCATCAAATCACATTATCGCATTGGGTGTGAACTATTGTATAAATAAATAATTTTAAAAAATTGTACTTGTAATAAGGATCAAATTCGCCAAATACATATTCATTAGTATGAAACTGACAAGTGTCAAGAAGTCGCACTCTCTCGACGGCCGGACTGTACAGTCTGTTCAGAGTTATTATACCTCTGAGCTGACAGCAGCAATTAATCCAACATCAACCTTATTGTAACGTTACTAAAGATCACTTTGATTTTGACAGGCTTGTCAGTCCTCCTGTCAGCAATCCAACAGCAACCTTAAAATAATGAAAATAAAGAACACTGTCATTTTGACAGATCAGAGGTGTAATAACTGTGAACGGTCTTAGTAAGTAGTCATCGCCGCATACAGGGTGTAAGGGACAGCCCTCCGCAAACTAACAGGGCGCATACAGCTCCTTATTTTGAATCATACATACATATAATCAGCCTTTAGCGTTCTCACTGCTGGGACACAGGCCTCCTCTCTTCAAGAGGCAGTGGGCTGTAATCTACCACGCGGGCCCAGTGCGGGTTGGTAGATGTCACGTCTTTTTTAATTTTTTAGAGTTCCGTACATCAAAAGGAAAAAAACGGAAGTCTCGGATCACTTCGTTGTCCGTCTGTCAGTCAGCCAGTCA
Organism: Cosmia pyralina; assembly: GCA_946251885.1. Lineage (NCBI taxonomy): Eukaryota > Metazoa > Arthropoda > Insecta > Lepidoptera > Noctuidae > Cosmia > Cosmia pyralina. Next base: position 9,978,051 of record OX276371.1, on the reverse strand, counting down.
AGATTCTTTTTCTCAAGAACGCGTGGAGGTATCAACTTGAAATTAATATCAAATACGTAGGTCTGTGGTCCCTTGAAGCTCTAAAAAACATCAAGCTTCTAAGTCAGCGCAATAAAATATATTATACGGCCATTTAAACGACATATTTTGATACTCGCAAATAAATCAAAACCTATAGGGTACTTCCCGTTGACCTAGAATCATGAAATTTGACAAGAAGCAAGGTCTCACAGCACAAGTAAAGTAAAAAGTCTGTAATTTAATCACGATGATGTTGTTGGTAGATGTATCTAAGGTAGGTACCTATATGTACAATTCCCCGAATGAGCTCCAGCGTGCTGCCCGGGCTAAGAATAAGCAGAACGGTGCAGAAAGCTGCTTTACATGAACATTGGGTTCTTGGGGAGTTATTTGCGAACTTATTCTTCCCTACTTAGCGTACCACACACATACAGCTTACTAGGTAGGTAGGTAGGATGAAGGAAGAACGCTGGTCTTGGGAATTGCCTCTTTTTTACCTTCAAAAACATTAATCCATAATTCATCCACAATCAGCCTATAATTTTCCTACTACTGTGACACAGGCCTCCTCTCTGTGAGTGGGTGTGGGCCGTAATCCACCAGGCGGGCCCAGTGCGGGTTGGTAGATGACACTTGACTCAGAATTTTTGAAAAAAAAAAACATTAATAATTTCTTATTTCTTCTTTCAGGATTTCCCGTTCGGAACACCACCCACGCTTCGGGAATCGGATATAAACTCCATAATATCAGATCACAGCAGTCAACAGGCGACGTCTAGCGTTTAATTAATTTATTTTATTTACTTAGAAATCAATAATCACTATAACTTTATTTACACAGTAAATATTACAGTTGGCAACACTGAAATCAGTTTTGATATGATTGTACGCTTTTTAAAAGTTTTTAAAATTATGCCTATAGTTTATGCTTTGACATTTTATTGAACCCAAAGTTGTCCCTACTACTCGTACTGAAATAAATTAAACTATCCAGTTTTAAAAAGGTGATGTGCCACGTTGCACAGGTCTGTGCAAAATGTTCTGTGCAACCTGGCTTAAAATCAGAAGCTATAGTCATTTGCACAGATCGATTTCTATTTTATAAAAAGCGCATAAAAGTCTCAAAATAGTTCGCCTTCAAGCCTACAAGATATAAAAAGTGCGTCGGTTGCACAAAATAATTTGAACAATTAAATAAATTAATGTTTTTAATCGATCTTTTTACTGTTACGGAGGCATATTATAATTATGTTCACATTATGATACATTTAAAAATTGCAAATATGTAAATGTGACAAATTGTCAAGCGCGCGTAAACTGTTGCAATTTATCAACAGCCAATCACAGCAGTTTACGCGCGCTTGGCAACTTGTCACATTAATTTTGCGATAATTTAAGTTCGAAAAACTGGCCCTAAGTTTAATGCCATTTTTCCATAGAAGTCAAAGCATAAATTATAGACACAGAAAAACCTCGGTTAGTGTCAATATTTCATTGGGTTGCATAAAACTCAGCACTTAAACATTTTCACCAAATATTATCTATAAAAGAAATTGAACGAAAATTTACTATTAATTATATTGAATTTAAATTCTATGAACATCACGCTCGCTATGTGAAGCGGTATAAGTAGAATATTGTCGTTTTCGGTGCAAAAATATTGATGTCTAAAGATATTGTTAATATTAAATAATTTAAAGCGTGGTTTTAATATGTGGTTCCTGTACTAAAGTTAAAAATCTTAACAATACAGAGATATTTTTGTTTTCAAAAACCACATTATAAAACCACAGAAGAGTGTTGTAAAAAATAATATTTTGAATGAAAAGAATGAAGTGAACGTAATGCAAGGAATGATTATAATGAACGAATGTCCATATCCTACTGTAATTCTATGTATAATTGTAAAGTTTGGAAGTCTGTACATTAAAAAGAGATGTTACAGGAAGAATTGAGATAAAAGAAAAGCAATTTTCTGTTAATTTATATTATTGCTTAATTAAACTTTTAGTGGAACGACTGTGAGCCGAGTGATATTCTCATTTGCATTTGAGAGATATATTACGCTTATTTATTATTAGGTTTATCACGTAAAAATTGAGCATAGCTATAAAATAGATAAAAATAAATAATAGTTCGTATAGAAATAAAATTGGGTGATGGGCATATTATACCTATTCTACGCCCCGGAGTTAAAAGCATGATTAATTCAAACTCGAAACTAAAAGCATTTACAAAACCGATTACAGGTACTTTTGAATTGTCAAGGAGTCGGTCAGTAAGAAAGGTGAAGCTAGTTGCCCATTCCAAAACGTAATAGGGTCCTATGGAGAAGAACGAGCAAGAAACTCCACGGACACTCTTACAAATCAAATTATTGTTACAAAATGAATGCACACAATTTGTTTCAGATTAATGCGCTGGAAGTGGGACATTCAGTTCTATACGATGAATTATTTATTTTTCTATGGATAACACAGATGAAAGAAATCATGGGATAAACTAGAAAATAACAAGGCACCTAAAGATTGTGTATTTAGGATATTGAATCCTTTGAAAATACGCTTTATTAATAAAAATGGGTGTCGTTTCTTTTTGTACGAATTAAAACGATTTAATTACTCATTACAAATACGGGTATTGGTGTCGTGATGATTGTTATAACTGTCTGTCTGTGTGAATATTTTTAAGACAATTTGATTACCAAGACAATGGTATAGTCATGAGCATAAATACCTTACCTACAGTTACGTCAAATTCAATTGCGTTTTTTTGTCTCGGGAAATAGAAATTGCAACTTTGAGAAAAGATCTATTTTATGATAGTATGTTTTCCAAAATAGTACACACAACAGCAGGTCAAGTTACTACAAACTGTCAAATTTTCTCAGTCGATTTTGAACTTAACCTTCGACATTTTAAGGTTTAAAATAATTTGGAGAAATTTGACAGTTTGGTATAACCTGAGGGGCAATTCCCGTATTTTTATAACAACGTTCGCAATCTCATCTCAGTCTCAATCTGTCAAAATTGTATAGAGTTTGCCTACATTTTTGACATTTGATTGTCGCTGGCTGACATTGCGACTTGGAATTTGAACGTTTTTAATTACGAGAATTGGCCCTCAGATGTGCTGTTGTTTAAACCTGTTCGTAATATCATAAAATATTTATAAATATTTTAGGAAAAAATCGCTTATGAAACTTGTGTAAGTTTAAGGTATTTATCTTCGTGACTATACTACCTACGCATGCAGCTTTGTAGCTTTCTCTTAAAACCCTTCAGTACCTATGGAACACATTCTTTCGACGACCGGACTGTAAGGAAGAAAACAGAATAGGTGTCCACATGAATAAGGCTTTGGTTTAGAGTAAAACCACCGAATTACCACTAAGTACACAATAATTCAGAGGACGTCTAATCGCCACAAAGAGTAGAGTGGAACTGTCTTGAGGCGCTACTCTTGAGCTGTGCTGTACACTTAATTGTATCTCACAGACCATGACAATTCAAAACTTATCTACTACAAATATTCTAGCTGCAGCTATAGGGCGAAACTTAAGTAAAACTCGAGTTGTGACTAGTACCTATACAATTGAGCAATAAAAGATATCGTGCATGTATGCATTAAAATTTAATTATTTTTTAATGAATCCGTTAGGCATCTGTCCCATCGCCGACGACGAAGCGACTAAGTATCGACGATTATCTCGCTCAAGAAAGGTAGGTCCCGTGCAAGTACCTACCTAAATGAGACACATAGGTTATATTCAAGTGCTGTTTGTGTTTAAGTTAGTGGATGAAGCTCTCAAATGGTTTCAGGATTGTTTACATCTGCTGTTTAAGAATAATTATACTTAATAAAGCAAGTAATAATATACTAATTATACTTACTTGTAAGCATCGGTAATACTTAATAAAGGCCACATACCAACTTTAAAATTAAGAGGCTGACAACAGCTAATGAGCGGTCACTGTCGGGCTGTATAGAATAGAAAGAAAAGCACGATGACACAACGTTGGTAATTTATTGTGAAATATGAAGCAATTATCCATTTACAAAAAATCTTTTGATTGGACTAGAAAATTAAAACTCTAATTACGTTAATATGTTGCGTGAGTATTCTATTGTAACAAATTAATTGTATTACGTTTTCAACACACAATCTAACTAGCATAATATATCCTGAAGAATATCATTATTTTTTCTGATTTTGTTTACTGCAGTGGATCATACATTTTTAGGCATTATAAAACTTGCGTTTAGGTCCTGTAGACCCTATAAAAGTTGATCGCTGACTGTTCGTTCACACCGTATGCCGGCGAGTACTCGTTTATCGCTCAGCGACGCTCGCTTGGCGGGCAGCACAACACCCACCGAGAGACTCATGCTTGGTACATACATACGCATACATAACATAATCAGCCTATAATGTTCCCACTGCTAGGATACAGGCCTCCTCTTGTTGAGAGAGAGTGAGCCGTAATCCACCACGCGGGCCCAGTCTGCGGAATTTCACTTGCCAATTTAATTACATACCATACCAGTAAGTAAACGCTCGTCGCCGTCGCGCACTCGCTGCTCGTTATTCGTCAACTCGTTTATTTTCAATTGCCGGCGATGGGACAGGTGCTTTACGGTTGAATTTAGGTATCTACTTACATTTTCAACGGCATTAATTTCTAATCAAAACTTAATTTCAAACGGAAAGTTGGTTAAAATAAAAGAGCGATCTCTTCAAAACTCAAAAACTATATTTTCGGAGTGAAGCAATGTGATGTGATGTGACATACAGGCTGGCATCAAAGATATTGTGATTATACTTTTTTTAGAAGGAATATATACGCTTGTATAGCAAGGATATACGTTGCTGTTTATATACTACGTTATAGTATGTAGTTGTATATTTCTAAGTCTTACGGATATATATTTACTTAATTATATAAATAAAGAAATAAAAGCCAAGAAATGAATCCCGACGGAAGGATGGACTAAAATGGTGGCGCCAATAATCAATGTTTGTGAAATATTTTGCTGTATCCTGTCACATCATTATCCTATAACATGTGGCGGTTCCTCGAACGAAAACTATCACAAAATTATTGTGACAAATTGTCAAGCGCGCGTAAAACGCTGCGATTGGCTGTTGATAAGTAATTCAACCAATGACAGCAGTTTACGCGCGCTTGACAATTTGTCACAATAATTTTGCGATAATTTTCGTTCGACGAACCGCTGCGGGCCTTATGTGTCTCCCCCGTTTTTTAAGCCCGTAAAATATTTACAAGGTTAAATTAAATTAGCTAGCGAAACTCGGGAAACGTAATGGGTGTCGATATCTAAACATGATAAAAGAAAAAATAAATTAATTTCATGATGTTTTTTTGGGGTTATCGACCGAGTCGTCACTTAAAATATCAATTTAAAAATCAGTTTTTTTGTTTGTGTAAACTTCACAGACGTGATGGGTATACAACATTAGTTTTAGTATATGCGAAACCCGAAACACGTGTCTATTATTTTTATGTAAAGAATCTATGTACAACATTTCAAAACTGTATCATGAAAAATCACAAAGTTATAAGCTTGTTATGTTACCTGGTTGTCCGTACAAAAACATGATCACCACGCGGTGCCAACTGGGCGCCCGTGCCTAGTGACGCTATGACCTGCAGTGACTTGTGTTCGTCGCTCGGTGTATTAACTCGGTATTGTACCTTTTTTAAAGATTTTTGGGGCAAAATATAACACGGTATAAAAATTATTGGATGGACGCCGGTGTGATTCATCACAGCTTCTTACCAAACGGGGTGAGCATTATTTCAGATGTGTACTGTGAAGAACTGAACACAATGATGGAGAAGCTGGCACATCTCCAACCAGCATTGGTCAATCGCTCGTCTCCGCTGCTCCTGCACGACAACGCGCGACCTCATACTACACAGCAGACGGTCTTCATGTTGCAAGAACTGGGGTTGGAAGCTCTCCGTCATCCGCCCTACTCACCAGACCTTGCGCCTACAGACTACTACTTTTTCCAGAATTTGGATAACTTCTTGGCGGGAAAAAAATTCAATACCCGAGAGGCAGTACAAAATGCCTTTGAAGAATTTGTTGCCTCCCGTCCAGCTGATTTCTTTAAGAAGGGCATCAATAAACTGCCGCTGCGTTGGCAAACATGCATTGATTGCATGGGTGATTACTTCGATTAATACAAATAAAAAATGCATGAAAAAAATTCGTTTAAATTTTTTCATACAAAACGGCAATTTCATAGGTAAAGACCTATTATTTCTTGTTTTTTAAGACCTTAAAAATAATGGATTTTTTCATATATATGGCATATCTGTACACCACCGCCTCGTCGTCAGGTACGATTTGGCCGTGCTTCTTTCTTTGATAGATTTTCAACTTTACCACAAACAATTCATATTCAATTGGGAAAATTTGACAGATTGGGGTAGCTTGATGTGCTGGCTTCTGTACCATTTGTATAATGAAGAGACCTGAGTAGTCTTAGGCAATGGGTATAAATGATGCAACAAGGGTTTTCCTAAAAAAATAAATAATATAAGGTGCTATAAAAATATCTGCCACGGCTACAATGGGAGACAGTATTGTGTATACAACATCAGTTTTAGTATATGCGAAACCCGAAACTATGTACAAAATTTCAAAACTGTATCATGAAAATTCACAAAGTCATAAGCTTGCTAGGTTACCTACGAGTAGTTGTCCGTACAAAAACATGATCACCACGCGGTGCCCACTGTGCGCCCGTGCCTAGTGCCGCTATGACCTACCGTGACTTGCGTTCGTCGCTCGGTGTCCATATTGTAACCTTTTTTAAAGATTTTTGGGGCGAAATATAACACGGTATAAAAATTATTGGAATCGATTCATTTATTTATTCTGAACAAACTATATTCAGGTTTCGCATATACTAAAAATAATATTGTGTGTCTGAACACGATGAAACAGATTTTATCAACTCACACAGCGGTCATTGACCCAAAAAAATCATTAAATCTTTTTATTTTATTGTGTTTAGATATCGATGCCCACATCTGCGGAATTTTGCTAGCTAATTTAATTTGACCCTGTATACTTCTATTAATGTATTTTATTAGCAAGTATTTTTTTTTTAATTTGGCGTGATATCACTGAAAGTTACGACAGACGGGTCATCGGGGTTCAAGACCGTAAGCATAGAAAATAAATCAGCATTACTTAAATTACTAAATCTGGAATTTAACATAGTCTAAATTCATTATTAACTGCCAAATTTCTAATCGTCAATTAAGCGAAAAACATAAATATAAAGAGCATTAATACACAGTATTTTAGGCGCACTGGTTTGTCGGGCACATCAAATGTAAGGGGAAGAGTGCAAAAAGTAAAGTTCGTCATTTACATACTTAAGAACCCCATAGGATCATAACTACTGTAAGCCCGCGGGCGCCATTGGATGATTGTATTTTACGTTTATAAAAATGATATACGTTAATATACATATTATAAATAGTTTTCTCTTACGTACACTTGGTGTACGTTCAAAGTTTGAGAAGAGAAGCTTACCAAAAATACAAAAAAAAATCTCGCGAGTTTCAGCGTTCTTTAACAAGCCTATACTTTTTTCCAGTTAGCTTTATCTTAAAAGGAAAGGAGATTAATTTAAGAAATTACTTAAAACTTACTTACTTTTTTCGCTCTTACCCAAAAATTAAACACTGTTGAATAGATAAGCAGACATATAGAGAATGTTTAAAATATATCCAAATAATAGTCCAAAGTCTATCATCGTTACCTAATATAAGATTTATAATTAATGTTGTGTTTCCGATGTTATCTATCATGTATACTTGTCGTTTGTGGAAGTATTAAGATAATGGCAAAGTATATAAATATAATTTTCAAAATCGGTCCACAATATTTATGAAAATGTCGATGAATATATACTTACCCATAAAAAATATATAAAGACGAGCATATTCTCCTTTTTTTAAGTCGGTTAAAAAAGGAAACCTACTTATTTACGGATAACTGTAACATGACTCTTGGTCAAAATCAAACTACTTTGTAAAATCTATGTGTGGCCATACATAAAAAAATATAGGCAAGCGTCGACTTGGGAACCTCCTCCTTTTTTCATCTGTTAAAATATATATAAGTACCTAAGTCACATCGATGAATAAGGTGAAAACTATGAGATGTCGCTAGTATCACTAGTCCAAGAATTTGACAGCTGTCACTATCAAAAATTTTTATCATGATTTTATTAATTAACCTACTCGTAACTGCTTAAATACTTCTACAAACGTATCACTACTTATAAAAACACTGAACTAAACCTCACTTCGTCCTAACTGCTATATCTTATATTTTAGCTAGGCAAAACTGATTTAGACTACCTAATATTTTAGTTAGGGCACATAGAACAAGCATTATTTTCTGATGGGATACATTTATAAGGTTTTGTTGATCAAGTATTAACTAAAAGAGGGTGAACTGTGCGGCTTACTCAAACTCAAAGCATTTATTGTACAGGCACTTTTGAATTGCTAAGAAGTCTGTCAATCAGAAATATGAAGATGTACCTGTGGACTATGGAGAAGAACGGATGACGGAAGAACGTCTGATTTCTGAAATCAGACGAATCCGGAGCAAATCTAACTTAGAGAGATGTATTGATGATTTTTATTGTTAAAATTGTTTAAATACATATTTTTTACTGTCGCGAATCATATTTTGATCAAGAATGTCGGGCTACAACAGCGGATCAACCGTAATAAAGTTCAAGTTTGGTTTTTTTTTTTTTTTGAGCACACTAATGAGTAGCTACCAGTTAAATTTTAAAAAATCGTTTTGCATTTGAAAGACCAATTCTGAAGGTTAGGCTATTTCACATTACGCTACAATCCTTAGGAGCTGAGCAAAAACAATAAAAATAAGAAAGAACTCTAAGTGAAAACGAAGTAAGGGCGATGCTAAGCGAATGCGACGCCAGTCGGGGGCCTAGAACGTTGTATAAAAATGAGGCTGTTCTTTTAGTATATGTTGTGTATCTTGAAGACTTCCACGCGAACGAAGTCGCAGGCAGAAGCTAGTTAACTACAAAATCCTACAAATGTATTCCATCCCTATGCAACGGCATTAAGATAGATAGGAATTAAATTTTAGTTAGGTATTATTGAAGACGTGTCTAAAGAAATCAGTCTAGCTAGTCTTTTTTGGACATCTCGTAACAGACTTTATAGCAACGAAATGCTTTAATAGAAAACCTCATCAAATAGATCAAACAGGGTCATAATAAATTAGTTAGCGAAACTCCGCAGACGTGATCGGTATTGATATTTAATTAAGATATTTTTTAAATTAATTTATGTTTTTTTTTTGGGTCAACGATTGTTGGTAGTGTATTTGCTTAAAATATCAGTTTTTTTAAATGAAACTTCACAAACGTGATGGGTACCATCGCTAGCTAAACAAAAAAAAAACAACAAAAACAAAACGGATTTACTCAATTCATACTAAACTTCATGTCCAGAGGCCAGCACATTAAGCTACCCCAATCTGTCAAATTTCTTTGATAGATTTTAAACTTTATAACAAAGGAATAAGGTTGATATTCAATTGGGAAAATTTGACAGATTGGGGTAGCTTGATGTGCTGGCCTCTGTACTACACTGCCAACGGTCGTTGACCCCAAAAATTTTTTTCATCGTGTTTAGGTATCGATACCCACCACATCTGAGGAGTTCTGCTAGCTAATTTAATTTGGCCTTGTCTAACTGCTTTTAAAAGGCTAATCTTTAGAATATTTTATACCCTTTGAACCATATAAAACTAATGCCAGAATAGCGTCAGTAGTTTTCGAGATAAAACATTTAAATAAAATGCCGTAAACTGCTTCTCGATTCCGTCAATTAAGTACCTAATAATTAAAGCTCTGTTACGAAATTTTCAAAAAAAAAAAAAAAAAATTAAAGTTGGAAATTCTAAAAAGGTCTTCTTTATTAACTAAATTCCAGTGAAAGTGAGTTTATAAGACGCGAATCCAACTTGCATAAAAATATTGATAAAACTTACTGAAATATTTAGAAGAAAATTATATTATTGTAATAATATAAAAATATAGAATTAATATATATCTTAACTTTACCTGCACATAATATGTCCTGCCTGTGCACAGTGGCTCGTCTTTCTTATTATATCGTCCATTGGCGAATTTATTGAGTATTTAAAAACGAACTTCTTATTTTAATGCAATAATGACTGAGCCTCTCTGCACAGGAGTAAAAGTACCTATTACTTGTTAATACCTGCCTCTGAAAAACTATTTTACTTAAACTATGAATTTATATTTTATTATATTTTTAAAATCAGGTGACTTTTCAATAAGAGACTAAAATATTTAATAAATAAGTCTTAAGGAAAAGTAGGTGATTTTGTTAATCTTGATTAGTTACATGTTGTTAATGGAAAGTATATTATCTTAAAAATAATCATACAATAAAATTAAAATGTAAAGAATACACCCATATAACTCGGTGATAAGCAACACAAAATCTAAAGTAAGCCATTTTGCACAGAAACCAACGTGCAAGTCATTCTGCACATAAATAATTTTAGCACAGTGCACACACCATTTAAGATACCATAGATTTCCACTGACAATAAGTAACATAAAAAAAAACTCTATCAAAGAAATATATTTCGTTGAAAAACTAAATCTAAACTGTCTAACGTTCTAAGAACTAAAACTTTCACACTAAAACTAGCTAAAAGTAGATAGATTGCACTCTATTTATTAGAATTTACAATTTTATTTATTTCATAAGTAGCAATAAGTATTTGTCTCGTGGAATATGTACCAAAAGTTGTTTTAAAAAAAATATCGCAATAATATGTTGTTTATACTCTTTGTGCTTGTGTGTTCTTTTTTTAAAAAGGTCGTAAGTCAGTAGGTAATATTTTTTGCGCTGTTGCCTTTCAGTAAGTACTTTTTTCTTATGGCAGGAAAAAAGTTCCATCTGAGGTTTCATGTCATAATGTGATGCTACTTTAGATTTTTTCTATTATTGACCGTCACGTGGTTTGCCTAAAATCATGATCACTGCTCAGCTCAACTTTAGGGATTTTGTGCCCAAAGACAAGCCCACCGGATTTTTTCTGCTCAAAACATAATTATAGTCAAGAAAAGACTATAATTACGACCTTTTTAATTTATTTATGTACTCAATAATGATTTTCATAATAATATTTATCATGATAAAACTGTGCCAAAACGTTCCCATTGTGATTCCAAATAATTATTGTTATACTGTAAAATAAAATAAAATAAAAATAAAATTGTAGTTGTGAAAATCGGCGTTGTGTTAATCAGTCATTTTTAAAATAAAGGTTGAGAAAATAAATGATTGCTCGTTATATTTTAAAATTTTAATTGAAATATATTAATTTCAAAATGATTTGTTTTATTTTATTCAATTCCCCTAAAAAGCTACAAATAACCAGAATTTGCTATGTATACAAGGAGGACGCTCGACAATCAAAGGTCATTCAAAATCAAACAAACAAACAAACAAAATCTGGAACGAACTTGTAGGCTGAAAGCAGGAAATAAATAAATACAATTTGATAAGAATAGTCTGCCACAGCAGGTGGTAAAGTTCAAATATTTCCCGCCACATTTGGTTTCAAATGACAGGTGCTTCGTTCGGAAACTCTAGCTGTCACTTGGATTTTCATTTCTTTTCACACATTATTCTCTTAAAATTAATCATCTTTGTTTCTGAAAATGGTACCAAAAATACTCATTCTAATACAATCTTATTAAAATTACTCTAATCTTATTTTACAAAAGTATAATGCAAAGACTGATTTTCTAAAATAAATGACAACCAGCAGTGGCTGTATGCAGATAAGTTTGTGCCCGTCCTTAAAACCACAAAAAGTTGTTTATAAAAAAAAACTTGCATTTGTATTGATTTTCGCAGTTCTATCCCAGATTTTTCCCGTGAAAATACAGCTGCAATTTTCACCAAACATTTTTTTTTGTCTTAGAGACACATAGAGACCGTGGTGTAGCTTAATCGAGGCAGTTTTAGTGGACATTAAACCTACTTTTACGCTGTGTAGCCACCCGTAACGATCTTTCTGAATATACTTTGCATTCTACTAGTGTTTTTCTGAAAAATAAGTTGTTTTAGATAAAAATGAGTGCTATAGCGCAACAAAAGGTCCTCGTCAAGGAGGGTTTATTTCAGTTTATCACGAAACACATCCCTAGTGCGGATTTAAATGTGATCGACGATATTGTTCTCACTTATGTGATCTCGATCCTGGAGGAGGCATCCCAGGACCCCTGCTTTGATGTAGAAGGTGAGAAAACCATTTAAAATATCATACTTGTCATTTATTCTTTGCCAGCTTAATTTTTGACCTAAATAAAGGCATTCAAAGTGTATTCTAAGTGCATACCCATATCATATTGTTAATTTTTCATTGTTTTTCGTAACTCTACTGTGTCTCGATTCGAATTACGTCGTCGCATAACAAAACACGTTCGCCTTCCTAGGTACATTCATAAATAAAACAAAAGAATAGCAGCGCTAACTTTTTCAGTGACATAATATTGTTGTTTATGTTAAATATTTATTTTATTGTTTTAACTTATTGTAGTAAATCTGTTTAGCATTAATATATTTTTTAAATGTTTTACATAAACTATACAAAACAATAATTTAAAATACAGTTTACATACAGGGTGGCAGGGACATTGACGCGCAATCTGTTACTGTTACCATGGATTCAGTACATGATTTTGGACTCCCAGCGATGAAATTTTTCATTGGTTAAAAAAAAAATATTAGTTGTAGGTACATTAGCTGTAGATATTTCACTTTTGAGGAGCTCGGGGCTAAGTAATAACAGCCGCATGGGTCGATCCATCAGGTTAGGCTACGCTTACCGGGGTCAGTCTGTGGATAGGTGACCATCTTTACATACCGAGACTCCTCCGTGCCTCGGATAGCATGTTAAGCCGTTGGTCCCGGCTGTCATTCGTGGATCTTTGACAGTTGTTACGGGTCGTCAAGCCCGAAAGTCTGACAACCAATCAGTCTTACCAAGGGGTATCGTATTACCCAGTTAATGGGTTGTGGAGGTCAGATAGGCAGTCACTCCATGTAAAATACTGGTATTCAGCTGCATCCGGTTAGACTGGAAGATTAACTGATGAAATATTTCATTGCTAGCGGGTCTAGAATCATGTGCTGAATTCATGGTTACAGTTCGCGCGTCTATGTCCCTCCCACCCTGTATTATTTACTACTCTTAGCGCACTAGTGTATTGGATCACTTCGGAACATTTTAATAAATCTTCTATATCTCTTGGTTTCCAAGAGTATTGACAAAAATCATCTTCATTTATCCGTTCATTACATTAGGTTTGAACCAACCAAACTGAATCATTTAGGTAACACGCCAAACAGCTGCAGACATTTGAAATACAAGATTGAATCAATGTATTATACAGTTGAACATGTCTCTTCTACCTAGCCTTTTCCCTACTATGTTGGAGTCAGCTTATAGTCAGAGTATATTACTTGGATCAACTGCCTGTCTGACTTACACAATCCCAATTAGCGGGAAACACAATACAAGGGATATTGTGTTACCGTTACCCGGTAAGTCTGGACGGTTGAGGTAAATAAATAGAAGTTGCTACAAAAAGAGTCTCAGCCATCCATCCATAATCAGCCTGTAATGTTTTCACTGCTAGTACACACAAAGGCCTTCTCTCTGTGAGAGGTAATGAGCTTTAATCCAACACGTGGGCCCAGTGCAGGTTGATAGATGTCTTCAAATTTTTGATTCTAGGACATGCCGATTTCCTCACGACGTTTCCCTTCACCGTTTTGAGAGCAAGTGGTGGTCAAATAATTTACACAAAGTAAAGCGCCAGTCTGGGTTGCCTGTCTAGGTTCGAACCTAGACAGGCAACCCAGACCTGGACCTCGTAAGTCGGGGTCGTTACCACTGGGCCACCACTGCTCTCCAATCGATCAGTCTCAGCTCTCAGCCAATAACAATCATTAAATCTGCCTATCGGCGTCTTCTGCCGTACATAGACCTCTTCACACACAAGTGTAGAGTTGAAGGTTCTCGACACAGGGCTACAGGCACTACAGGGAGGCTATGGCATCCTTAGGTGGTAGGCTAACCTGGCGTTTATTACGCCTGGACGGCCTGCGCCTGGTGACGGGGACCATCACAGGACACTGCGCACTAACCAAACTTCCATAATGGACAGTCCTCTGTGTAGGGCTTTCATGGAGGCTGAGGAAACCGTTGTGCACGTGCTCTTTGAATGCACAGACATTACGGAGATTAGAACAGAAACTCTCGGGTGACCCAGATCTTTCACAGATGTTCTGAACAGACAAGGAGATATTATCAACTTCTGGAGGGAGGTGGGCTGGAATAACCACCGACGGCCGCCATGGCTATTATACCATTATAAGTGACAATGGTCCACTTTAAGGACTAAGTGCGGAATAGACCTCTCTCAGTCCAAGTGGCACCACAACAGTTGTTAGAAAGAAAAATGCATTTATTGGCGTTAGAACAAAAAACACTGCTGCCTTGCTGGTCTAGTGATCGCAAGAGCGCTACTGATAAACATGAGGTCCTGGGTTCGTTTTATAAACTGGAATTTCTCAGTAACAACCCGGAGTTTGGATTTTTGCCCAGTTGATGGCAATAGGCTCGCCTCCTATTACATGGGACTTGAACATAACTCGCGAAATAAGGGTGCATAGGTAGACCTCTGCCTAACCATTCGGGAATTACAGCATTACAGGCGTGATTTTATGTGATGTTTACAACAAAAAATACCACAAAACTACGCGTCGTACCACCCAGTAATAGGGCTTGCCCGCCCATAGGAGCGCTGTCCCAAATTAGACGCATTATTAATTTATTATACATAAAACAAAAAATCAATCTCCCTAGCCTTTTCCCAACTATGTTGGGGTCGGCTTCCAGTCTAACCGGATGCAGCTGAACACCAGTATTTTACATGGAGCGACTGCCTATCTGACCTCCACAACTCAGCAACTGGGTAATACGATACCTCTTAACAAGACTGGTTGTGAGACTTTCGGGCTTCTGACTACCCGTAACGACTTGGCAGATGATGTTGCTGGTGTTTTTATACACTCTTGAGACATTTCAGTTTTGCCTCAGGGCAGTGCATATAAACTAATGTTATCAATCAATCAATCAAATAATTTATTTCAGATAAATAAGTATCCATATTAAATTAAAATTAAACTCAAAAACAAAGAACATTAATATTAGCAACAACACACATTTACAAACATTTTTTAACAACATTGAATAATACAATTAGGAATACACCGGTTTACGCCTGTTTTTTAGACCTTTCAAAGACGTTCGACCTAGTTGTATACGACAAGCTGTGGCAGAAGTTGTCGAGTGAGGCTGTGAGGCTGAACTTCCTGACGAATTCACATCGCTCCTTAAATATTGGTATGGCAATCAGCGTAACTATGTCACGTGGGCGAGATCACTTTCGGATGCGTATAGGTTGGAGTGTGGCGTAAGGCAGGGTGGTCTGACTTCGCCAAAGCTCTTTAACCTGTACGTGGATCGGCTAGTGCGTGAGCTCAGCAGCACTCAAGTGGGTTGCTCGATTGATGGAGTTTTTGTTAACAATATAAGTTACGCCGACGATATGGTGCTGCTGAGCCCATCGACCAGTGCCCTCAGGCGCTTAATAAAGGTATGCGGTGCTATGCGGAGGCCCATGGGCTCAGGTATAACACGACCAAGAGTGAGGTAATGTTGTTCAATCAAGTCCGGTACGAAGATCTATGACACCGTGCTCACCGTACCGTGTGATGCGCCGCATACGGGGCAGCCCCAACAGCGTCCTGCAGCTTATTGTAGATAGAATTGATGTGGATTTCTCCTTCATGCAGCATTGGACAAAACTACATCTGCGAGTGTTGCGGTCCTAATCCAATGTTTCTATTGTTTTGTGTCTGTGTGTGTTTCTTGTGTTCGTACTTCGTATTATATTATTTTAATGTATGGATGATTACAATAACTGTGTGTGTGCTTGCTGTAATTTATCTGAAATAAATGAAATTGATTGATTGATTGATAAAGCTGAAGAGTTTGTTTGTTTGGTTGAACGCATTAATCTCAGGAACTACTGGTTCGAATGAAAAAATTATTTTAGTGTTAAATAACCTATTTATCGAGGAAGGCTATAAGCTATATAACAGCACGCTACGACCACAAGGAGAGAAGCATCAACGAAAAATGTTGCAAAAACGGGGAACATTTGAGCTTCCGTTGCGTGCGCTACGTAAACGGTTAAAGTTACGTAACAATCATGTATGACGGAATTGTTTCGCTTAAAAAACTTCTAAAAAAAAGTTCGCGATAGCAATATGTCTATCTTTTGAAGTTGGCTCACTATAACTTTTTTAATAGTAATCAAATCTGTACTAAGTAATATTATAAAGCTAAAGAGTTTGTTTGTTTGTTTCAACGCGCTAATCTCTGGAACTACCAGTCAGATTTAAAAAAATATTTTTCCATTTGATAGCACAGTTCTTGAGGAAGGCTATAGGCAACATCGCGCTAGGACCATTAGGAGCCGAGAAAAAATAAAAAAGTCAGAAAAACATGAAGCGAAAACGAAGTAAAAACTCAGGCAGGCGACGTGATGCGATGAGGTGGGTCGGTGAAACAAGAAATTTCACGCGGACGAAGTCGCTAGCAGAAGCTCATAAAAAGTCGTCATAATCAAAGAGGAGATGACGACGCCCTTCGAGATCAATTTTATTGCACAATATCACGAATTTCGCAATGTTTTTCACCGTTTAATAATAAGATTGCGAGATGATTGAACAAACTTTCATCGAGTTAAGTTTTTATAGCATCATATTTTAATTGCACCGTGTTGGATAAGTATTATGCAGCACCCTATCAATCGGAATTTGAATAATTTTGAAACAAATTGCTAATACCTACATTGCTTCATGTGTTCGAAACATTTGTTTGCTCAACAACGTAAACGCAATGAATGGTGTTGGAACTGTCAAAATGAAACCGATTCTGATTGATAGTGAGTTATGCAATAGGAATGATGCCTGGGTAAAAAAAAAAGAAATTCTATTTAGTGCGTCAGTCAGATAATAAAAATATATTAGCCACGTATTTTTTGCTTTAACATATTAACAAAAAAATACTAAGATAAAAGGCATTAAAGTTGTGGAGTGGGGGCTCGTTATATCATTCGGATTTTATACGTAGTTTGGTATAGTTGTGACTCAACTATAACAAACTACGTATAAAATCTAGCAAGGAGTGATGTCATGCCACATTTGAACTCAATGTATCGCCCTAATCTTTTGATTAATACCATATTTATGAAAACACTTTATTTGATTGTAAAAACATAACCTAAAAATAACAAAAACTAAAACAAGGCGTCTTTTGATTATGTAAACTAGAAAAAATACGTGTCCAATATTTTGGAGATTTTCACGTAAGCCCCACGTATGGAAAAAATATGAGGAGTGAAATACAAGCGTTAACTAAAAGTTTGTCATGTCACGTTTTTTGTCTAAAAGCATTGTCATGCAACGTACCTTGCGCACTTGCGCAATATATTTTAATAATCAATATGGACAAAAAAAAATTCATCATCTCTATTGTTCCGCAACACCCTAATTGCGTAATACTATCTTCCCCATTAAACATAATGCTGTCTCTGTCTAACGGAACGTATCAGAAAGTGACAGCATGACTTTTAATGGGGAATTAAATTTAATAGACTTACGGGCAACTGGACTATCAGTCCGAATCTGAATTGCTAATCCATTACTTCATATTATGTTCGAGAACATTTGTCTCCTCAACAACGTAAATAACGCAATGAATGTTGTTGAACTGTCAAAATAAAACCGATTCCGATTGATAGTATGTTACGCAACTACCCCGCAGCACCCTAATTGCGTAACTAACTATCGATGGAAATCGGTTTCATTTTGACAGTTCAACAATATTCATTGCGTTATTTACGGTGTTGAGAAGATAAATTTTTCGAACATATGAAGCAAAGGATTAGCAATTTGCTTCAAAATGATTCAGATTTTGATCGATAGTGTGTTACGCAATTAGGGTACTGTATTGCTATTCTGTAAATATCTCACCGTGAAAACATGTGAAAAAAGTGATCTTAAAGTGAGCTGTCAATAGTGTCAATCCCTAGCATCAGGTAGAATGACGGCTCACTTCACGCTCACTTCACCTGAGTTATCACGGTGAGATGTTTACAGAATAGCACTACTGGTCTTGCTTACGCGAAAACAATGAAGCCCATGTTCCGTCGATGTTAATGCGTGAAAATAATGAATCGTTTGAGTGCAAGGGCTGATTCAATCATATTGCGCAAGCTTACTATAGGTGTAGGCACAGAATAAATAATAGTACTAAAGTACAGAAGTTGCACTCTTTTGATCTTGAAAAAAGTCGCTTTTTTATTACCCCTACAAAATCACAATCACTCCCCCACGCGCAAGCTAAACTGCACTTAATCACCGCGCTTGAGAGTTGTTATTACTTTGTGTCCTTTCTCGTCTGTAACATACTTACACCGACCGAGTAATAGGGCTGTCCGGAAAGAAAAATAAAATACGGTATAAACGTATTATACCTTTTTATACTTTTATTGTATTTTTTATGAGTAGTCTATTTAGAGTTGTTTCACTTTAATGTACAGTCAACAAAAGAGATATCTAGGCACGGGTATACTAACATATTTGTATGTGAATTGCTTCATGTTCAATTTCGTGAAAATACACAATTTTGTGTTGGTGTGTAGGAGTATAGCAAAAACATAGTAATATACACTTCTGGACACATCTATTGGCCCACCTTAGAATTTAGGTTTCGATGGCCCCTACCGAAATATGATTGCTAGATTGAACAAAAACTGTTGATGCAGTTTTAAACCTGATACATTTTACCATCTTTTTCGATCGTATTGTTTTAAATTTGAATTCAGAATACCATACGACATGGAGCTACGCCTAACAAGTCGGATATGCGCCTTGTTAAAAGCAATTGATTTTTGAATAAAAAACATGTTTTATCAAATAAAGGTTTAATTTAATAACGCGTGTTGCCTCCATGGGCATCTACCACAGCTCTCATACGATTAGGCATAGAGTTTATCAACCGCTCTATGAAATTTTGAGGGATCATCTCCCATTCCTCTTCTATGGCAGTTTTCAACTCCTGCATCGTCTGGGCAACTGGCTGACGAGCCCTAACACGTCTTTTTAGCTCGTCCCACATGTGCTCAATGGGGTTCATGTCTGGGCTTCTGGCTGGCCAGTCCATAACTGTGATGTTCACATCCCGAAGATATTCCCTGACGATGCCGGCCGCATGGGCTCTTGCATTATCATGCATAAAAAGGAAATTTGGGCCCACATAGTCCGCGTATGGTATCACGTGAGGTTCTAAGCACTCACGAATGTACCTTTCAGCATTTAATGTTGGCAGCCGTGGTCCTGTAACAACCTCAAGTTGAGTTTTGCCGCTCGCGGATATACCGCCCCAGACAGTCCATGAGCCACCGCCATAAGCAACCCTCTCTTCAAAGCAGCATTGTGCGAAACGCTCTCCCTTACGTCGGTAGACCTTCTTCCTTCCATCATTGCCATGTAACACAATTTTAGACTCATCAGAAAAGAGTACACGGCTCCAATCTTGCTGTGTCCAATTTAAATGACTGCGTGCGAAATGAAGGCGCGCTGTTCGGTGGGCTCGCGTTAGTTTGGGGCCATTAGCTGGCTTGTGTGGTACCATATCGCGTTCTTTTAACCTTCTCCGAACAGTTCGAGCGCTCACAGATACTCCGTGGAAGTCGCGAAGTTGGTTTTGTATCTCAATGAAGGTAAGGTGACGATTTCTCAAGCTGGTCGTCACGATGAATCGATCCTGCCTTTCAGTTGTGACCCGAGATCGTGGCCTTCCTTGGCGACGAACAAAGCCGCCAGTCTCTAGGTACCTCCGATAAACATTTCGGACCGCAGATCGACTTAAATTAAGTTGAGCACTCACGTTTCTTTGGCTGTGTCCGGCCTGAATAAGTGCCACAGCTTGGGCGGCGACTTCAGGTGAAGTATCCATAGATTATTGATAGAACCTCACCTTAATGTTAAGAATAAGTAATGTTTGTTGCAAAACCAAAGATATCAATCACTTTTTCAAGAATTAAATCCAAGTAAACCAATAAAACCAAGTTTTCTTAGTATTCGATTGTTTGATATCAACAAACAGGCTCCAAATTGTCTTTTGTTTCTTTAAATTCTGTGTTCGAAATTCAAAAAAAAGACTATTGAATGAAATTGTGAATGTGCCAGGTTCAAACTGCATAAAAACTTTTTGCTCGACCTAATATAAAATTTTAGCTAGGACCAAACGAAACTGAAAATACAAGGTGGGCCAAAAGATGTGTCCAGAAGTGTATATTTAAAATAGTACCTATTATTAATGATGCAAAAATTCAAAAACCGACACTTGTTCGCAAGGTTCGTAAGCTGTTATAGTATTATCTTAAAGCTCATTATCGAGTGGCACGTGCCCCGCCGAGAATCAAAGTGTTCTCAACTTTATGATTCTCAATATTACTGCATTACACCAATGACGAAGTACACAGAAAAATAAGACTGGCAGAGAGTGACAAAAGTGTAGGGCCTTAGAGGCCTTAGAGGTGACGATTCTGACGAAGCCCTTCCCGATCAATTATTGCACAATATCACGAATCACGCAATTGAACGTTTAGGAACATTATTGAACATTGCACAATGATTGAAGTGATGGTGTATTCTCTTGGCAGGTCTTGTTCTTGCGAAAACATTGAAGCGAGATAAAAAAAAAATACAATGCGAGATCAGCTTATACTGGAAATGTATAGCTTGATCTGTAACCGTGCGTACATTATACTTCGGTACTAAAATTAACGTCCCTGCATCGGGAAAAGCAATATTAAAAATATTAGTAAAAAAAGGTGATGAGCAGTTGTCATTAGGCTAATGCAACTTAAATTACAAATTGACCCAATAAAAAGTGAAAAATAAAAAAACATTTTTTCAAAAAGAAAAAAACCGACACCCAAAAAAAACACTAACAAAGTGAAAAATAACTTTAATTTCGGAAGTCGGTGGCAAAAAACTAAAATACGGTTCCAAAGACACCGGCTTGTTTATTTTTGGGAGTCGGTGTTATTTTTTTTTTTTTTGTAAAAAAGTTTTTTATTGGTATTGTCGTCTGTAAGTATCGTAATGTAAGAACGGCCTAAGCCAGTTTGACATTTGCACATCAATTTAGCTTCCGAGTTTAAAAAATGCTCTTAAGGTCATTCTCAAAGCATAGAATCCGAACGCTAAAAAAAACCCGACGGCAAAAAATTCTAAATTGAGACCGAAACAAGATTGAAAATAGAAAACTAAAATAAGAAAAATATGAGGAGGAGGAGGGGAGGTGTGAGAGGGTCGGGGGACGAGCGCCTTTACACTTTAAAGTAGTATATAGCACTGATTCATTGAAGATATTTTTTTTATTTTAATAGCTTGATTTGGGTTGGAGACCTTTCTTTTAATTTATAATTTATTTCTAATATTTACTTTTAGTACAAATGCGTAACACAGGTTGATTTGGATTGGAGATCCTCCTTTTTTAATTTATAATACTTTTAGTAAAAATGCGTAACACGAAGTCGACACACTTGGCCGATTTCTACGCTCTCAAAAATTATAAATACATATATAATTTGAAAGTATGGATTGCCAATTTATTATTCTTAACCCGTCGCGCGCTAATTAGCAGACACAATTGAAATTCTATTGTTATCTGTACACATGGTGTACAATCGACATTTTAAGAGTTAATTATATTGAAACTGACATAATAGGTTGGGGAAAAAGTTTCTTCGCATTTTTTAAGAAAATTCAAAACATTTTTTAATATACATTATTTACATTTATCTAAAGTATGTAGGTACCATTTTGTTCGATAACTTTTTGCCATCTTGTAGGTAGGGACATGATCTCATTGCTATAGAAATTTTGGGACTTCTGATCAAAATACCGCGACAAGTGGTTTTGGTAGTCCTCTCGTGATGTTAACCTGACACTGTCTAAAGAATTCTGAAAAGACCGAAACAGGTGGAAATCTGAAGGTGCAAGGTCAGAACTATACGACGGATGCATTAACACCACCCAGCCAAACTCTCTTAATTTTTGCTGAGTGGCTAAAGATGTGTGAGGTCTAGCGTTATCATGATGAAAAACCACACCCCTTTTGTTGATTAATTCCGGCCGCTTTCTCTCAGCTTCTTGCTTTAATCTCATCAGTTGTTCGCAGTAGAGTTCAGAATCGATGGTCCTGCCTGGTGGTAACAGCTCATAATGAATAATGCCCTTCCAATCCCACCACACACACAGCATCACCTTGTTGCGAGTTAACCCGGGTTTCGCCACAGTCTGTGAAGCCTGACCGGCCTTTGACCACGACCTTTTTCGCACGTTCTTGTCGTACGTGATCCACTTTTCATCACCAGTTATCAGCTTCTTCAAAAATGGTTCGGTTTCATTACGTCGTAATAAAGAATCACAAATGAGTACACGGTTCATTAGGATTCTTTCAGTGAGCTCGTGAGGTACCCAAATATCGAGCTTTTTTGTGTACCCAGTTTTCTCAAATGCGCCAAAACTGTTTTGTGGTCAATTCCCAGTTCTTCAGCTACGTTGTAACTACTGATATGCCAATCTTGCTCCACTTTTTCAAAAATGGCATCCATTTTATCCGTAATAGGGCGACCAGAGCGACGTGCATCTTTGACATCAAAATTTCTGGATTGAAAACGCTTAAACCAAATTTGTGCTACTCTCATAGACACTGCACTGGGTCCATAAACATCGCAAATTTTTTTCGCGGCTTGCGTTGCATTTTTACCTTTTTTGTACTAAAATTTGAAAATGTATCGAATTTCTTCATTAGATTCACTTATCTTGACAGTACGAAAAACAAATGAAAATCACACATTTTCCTAATTTGAATTTGGAATTATGTTCTTTAAAATTTAAACTTTCAATGATACCAAAACCAGCCAGATACAAATAGTATAGCCAAAGATATTTTATTTTAAGTTCATACATACTATAATGCGAAAAGACTTTTTCCCCAACCTAATATATATATTTTTGTAATCTCCTTTTAATTTCCCTATATACCCTACTGTGTCTATTGAAACTAAAAACACCTGAAGGAGAGAAAACTCAATACCTTGATAACCGACATATAATCTAGTTCTCAAGGTAGGAAACTGTTGCCGAGTGATTCCGAGAAAAATAGGTCAGTTGGTACATAGGTACCTACGCTATCCATTAGATGAAAGGGACCGAATGAAATTGAAGTAGAAGTAGTACTTAAGTAAGTATTTGTGTAAGAAGAGCTCATAGCATGAAGTCTCGTATTTTTCGCCGTAGGGGAAGACTAAGGCGGAAAAAATCCGCTGTTCAGTATATTTTGACAAGTTTGATGTAAATGTACTGAACAGCAGATTTTTTTTTTTCGCGATTTCAGATTTGTTCCCATAGTAAAAGTTGTTCATAATGATGAGTACAATCTCCCATTTCGATTTGGTTCATGTTTTAAATTTCATCCCGTATAGTGCAGCCACATTTCGCCAGTTATGTTTAAATCTTATATTAGGTCTTTACCTATGAAATTGCCGTTCTGCAGTACTGGCCATTTCAAATCAAAATAATTTTTGTTTGGCTAAGAATTCTAATTTTAAATTAATTTTATTTTAAAAACGGATTTTTTTTTCCAAAAGTAGTCATTTGTTTATTGATTAGTGTTACATTTTCATCGCATTTCAATCTTTTTCGTCATCATGGATACGTTAAAAATTCGAGTAATTATGGAGTATGAGTACCGTCGTGGCAGCAACGCGGCACGGCACAAGCGGCACGCAACATCAACGACGTTTACGGAGCTAACACTACAAACCAACGCACCACTTGTTATTGGTTTGTTCGCTTCCGTTCTGGAAATTTCGACCTGAAAAATGAACCTCGCGGTCGTCCGAAGACTTTGGTCGACAATGACGAATTAAAGGCGATTGTGGAAGCTGATGATACACAATCTACGGCTGAATTAGCAGCAGCTTTCGACGTTAGCATCAAAACAATATTGGTCCATTTGCGTCAAATTGGCAAGGTAAAAAAGCTTGACAAATGGGTGCCCCACGAACTCAATGATCGCCAGCGCGAAATACGCGTCGAGACGTGCCTTGCACTGCTCAACAGACACACAAATGAAGGAATTTTGAACCGCATTGTTACCTGCGATGAAAAATGGATTCTGTTTGATAACCGCAAGCGCTCAGCAAGTTGATTGGATCCTGGTTCAGCACCTAAACAATGCCCTAAACGAAAACTTACCCCTAGAAAAGTGATGGTCACTGTTTGGTGGTCTAGCGCCGGTGTGATTCATCACAGCTTCTTACCAAACGGGGTGAGCATTACTTCAGATGTGTACTGTGAAGAACTGAACACAATGATGGAGAAGCTGGCACATCTCCAACCAGCATTGGTCAATCGCTCGTCTCTGCTGCTCCTGCACGACAATGCGCGACCTCATACTGCACAGCAGACGGTCTCCAAGTTGCAAGAACTGGGGTTGGAAGCTCTCCGTCATTCGCCCTACTCACCAGACCTTGCGCCTACAGACTACTACTTTTTCCAGAATTTGGATAACTTCTTGGCGGGAAAAAAATTCAATACCCGAGAGGCAGTACAAAATGCCTTTGAAGAATTTGTTGCCTCCCGTCATCATGGATACGTTAAAAAATCGAGTAATTATGGAGTATGAGTACCGTCGTGGCAGCAACGCGGCACGGCACAAGCGGCACGCAACATCAACGACGTTTACGGAGCTAACACTACAAACCAACGCACCACTTGTTATTGGTTTGCTCGCTTCCGTTCTGGAAATTTCGACCTGAAAAATGAACCTCGCGGTCGTCCGAAGACTTTGGTCGACAATGACGAATTAAAGGCGATTGTGGAAGCTGATGATACACAATCTACGGCTGAATTAGCAGCAGCTTTCGACGTTAGCATCAAAACAATATTGGTCCATTTGCGTCAAATTGGCAAGGTAAAAAAGCTTGACAAATGGGTGCCCCACGAACTCAATGATCGCCAGCGCGAAGTACGCGTCGAGACGTGCCTTGCACTGCTCAACAGACACACAAATGAAGGAATTTTGAACCGCATTGTTACCTGCGATGAAAAATGGATTCTGTTTGATAACCGCAAGCGTTCAGCAAGTTGATTGGATCCTGGTTCAGCACCTAAACAATTCCCTAAACGAAAACTTACCCCTAGAAAAGTGATGGTCACTGTTTGGTGGTCTAGCGCCGGTGTGATTCATCACAGCTTCTTACCAAACGGGGTGAGCATTACTTCAGATTACTTCAGATTGTGAAGAACTGAACACAATGATGGAGAAGCTGGCACATCTCCAACCAGCATTGGTCAATCGCTCGTCTCCGCTGCTCCTGCACGACAACGCGCGACCTCATACTGCACAGCAGACGGTCTCCAAGTTGCAAGAACTGGGGTTGGAAGCTCTCCGTCATCCGCCCTACTCACCAGACCTTGCGCCTATACAGACTACTACTTTTTCCAGAATTTGGATAACTTCTTGGCGGGAAAAAAATTCAATACCCGAGAGGCAGTACAAAATGCCTTTGAAGAATTTGTTGCCTCCCGTCCAGCTGATTTCTTTAAGAAGGGCATCAATAAACTGCCACTGCGTTGGCAAAGATGCATTGATTGCATGGGTGATTACTTCGATTAATACAAATAAAAAATGCATGAAAAAAATTCGTTTAAATTTTTTCATACAAAACGGCAATTTCATAGGTAAAGACCTATTATATAAAATTCTCGTGTCACAATGTTCGTTCCCGTACTCCTCCGAAACGGCTTGACCGATTCTCATGAAATTTTGTAAGCATATTGAGTAGGTCTGAGAATCGGCTAACATCTATTTTTCATACCGCTACTTTTTATCCCGGTCTACGCGGGTGAAACCGCGGGGCGCAGCTAGTCCTATGTAATAATGGGCGAACGTATTATTTAAGGCGACGATAAACGACTTTTAATGATTTTAAACTGAAGATCAAGTATAAACGAGTAGTGATAATGATTTGGAAAAATATATTATGTTAAATTAGAGCATATTCTTAATAACTTAATATATGAATATTTTAGATAAATGTTTATAATACATATTGTAATTAATTTGTAAAGTCATGTCTAACGCGGATAAAAAACAGAATCACGCAAAAACTATCAAGCGTATTTTTATGAAACCTTCACCATTTTAAAGATAATTTAATTATTTATCTTTTGGTATAAGTGTTTTAATAAGTGTATAATATCTTTTGTTTTATGTCAGTCTGCCTAGCCTTTGCCCAACTATGTTGGGGTCGGCTTCCAGTCTAACCGGATGCAGCTGAATACCAGTATTTTATATGGAGCGACTGCCTATCTGACCTCCACAACCCAATTACTGGGTAATACAATACCCCTTGGTAAGACTGGTTGTCAGACTTTTGTGCTTCTGACGACTCGTAACGACTGTCAAAGATCCACGAATGACAGCCGGGACCATCGGCTTAACGTGCTTTCCGAGGCACGGAGGAGTCTCGGGATGTAAAGATGGTCGCCCAACACGGGCCACCCCCGGCAAACGTAGCTTAACCTGATGGATCGATCCGTATGGCTATTATTACTTACCCACGAGCTCCTCTTTTTCCTCTCAACATCTTTTGTTTTATGTATAATAATTAATAATGTGTCTAATTTGGGACACCACTCCTTGACGGGCGACTGGGTGGACGTACGGCGCGTTGCATGAGCTCAAAACGGAATACTCAAGCTAACCACTCAAGGCCGTTGGCATATATCTGCGTCTTAACTTGGCACCAATCAACTACGGGCTGCTAACTAGGAATTTCCTAATGGAACAACCCAATGACACTGCCCGACCACGGGGATCTAACCCTGGCCCTAGACTAGTGGTCTGTTCCCGAAGTATCTGATGAAAATCTAAAGAAATGTACCCGTAATCCTAATTTTAAATCACCATAAAGATATTTTTCATTTGACATAAAGTTGATACCTTTTAAATACAGAAGAATATGTTAAAAAAGGCTTCCGGAGACAAGCGCGACGCGACTCCTTCATTGAAATTGTTCTACCGGAGTCGAGTCGCGCCGTGCGTCACATCGCGCCTTTCTGTGGCATCCTTAATTCCCTATGATAATCATTCATTGTGCGGCCTTTAATATTTACCCTCGAGACCCTCCCGAAGTGATGTCACGTATTCATATTTTAAACATATTTTCTGGACTAAATAATACCTTTTTTTTTTTTTTTTTTTTTTTTTGTTTTCGGGGGGAAACCTTCAAAAGGCGCCCGGGCTTTGGGGAAAAGACCGGGGAGTGTGGGATTTTTACCTCACTAAAACCACCCCGGTGGTCATCATCTGCACATGGAAGGGGCACCGTTACCTCTCAAAAGACCAATCCGGAACCCCCTCTGTGCAACGCCTGTTAGGGCACATCTCTGGGGAGACTGTAAAGGGATCTCCCCGAAACCTGTCTATGCAAATGAGCAAGGCAGCACGTGACCACTGTGCGCCGTCTTCCCTGAGGTCACTCAGTGGACGGACAGAGTCCCCACTCTGAGCGCCCGTGACCCCAAATTCCCGCCTGCCTTAAAGGATGCAGGTGGGGTTTCGGCGTGTTAGGCGTCGAGGCGGTTGCCTCCCCGACGCCTTCTCCTTCGAGCGGGATCAGCCCTCTCACGATCCCGCTCGGCAACCTCCTTCTGAACCATCACGGTCTCACAGAAAGAGGCCATTTCCCTCCAGTTCGCCGACTCCGCCAGCATTGCCCCAACTACTGCTGGCAGAGATAAATCTCGCCCGATTCTGCTGACTAGGACGGACTAAATAATACCTACCTACCCAGCCGTTAAAATGGCATAAAAGTTCGGCCTTGTAAGCCTACTTATAGCGTTGTCTGTGCCACTCGTACCGGTGCGACAGCCTCTTAAATGTGTCATATCAACGTTCGGGTACTGTAATTAAATATTTGTTCCCCCTGGAATTTTACTTAAGGCCCTGCAGTGCTATTCTGTACAAATCTCACCGTGAAAACTTAGGTGAAGTGAGCGTGGAGTGAGCTGTCAATAGTGTCAATCCAATCTAACATTAGGTAGAATGACAACTCACTTCACCTAGCTTTTCACGGTGAGATTTGTACAGAATAGCACTGCTGAACCACATAATAGATTGGTAGTACATAACGTCGGCTCCGTAATACCTATAAAGGGCGAAAACAGGCTCACGCGTTCATAATGGTCTCGATCCTAATTATGTAACACACTATTAATAGGAATCTGAATCATTTTGAAGCAAATTGCTAATCCATTGCTTCATATGTTCGAAAAATGTTTCTGCTCGACAGTGTAAATAACGCAATGCATGTTGTGGAACTGTGAAAACGAAGCCGAATTCGATTGCTATACTGTACATCAGATAAGGGTGCAATAAAAGTTATTAACCCCACTTGTAGTAAAAAGTCGCGAAACTTTAATGCAAACAAAAAAAACATGTCACTTGGACGCGTCAAGGAAGCTTCTTACCGCGATACGCTTGTTTTTGATCGTGTTAGCGACACTGCCTTAACATTTTTCGTATCGTTTTGAAATATTGGAATACATTGGTAGAAGGGCTCAACGACTTTTATTGCACGGTTGAAGGCTGAAGGTATAGTGTGTTACGTAATCAGTTCCCAAAGTAGGTTCACACGGTCAAGGGGGAGTAGTACACTGAGGAATATAATATAAGAAGTATGGTCCAAAGTACTGCTCCAAAAGCATCTGATGAAAATGTAAAGACATGGATCAGAAAACGTACTTTTGGATGTCAATTTTTAGTGCCACTTATAAATTGAGTGCTATGATTTGATTATATGAGATTTGAGGGGCTTGTGGCTAAGTAATAACAGCGGCAAAGGTCGATCGATCAGGTTAAGCTACGCTTGCCATAGTTGGTCAGTGGATGGGTGACTATCTTTACATACCAAGACCCTCCCGTGCGCTGTTGGTCCCGGCTGTCATTCCTGGATCTTTGTCAGTCGTTACGGGTCGTCAGAAGCCCAAAATTCTGACAACCAGTCTTACCAAAGGGTATTACTCAATTACTGGGCTGTGTAAGTCAGATAGGCAGTCGCTCCATGTAAAATGCTGGTATTCAGCTGCATCTAGAAGCCGACCCCAACATAGTTGGCAAAAGGCTCTACTATATAG
Source organism: Cosmia pyralina (assembly GCA_946251885.1). Classification (NCBI taxonomy): domain Eukaryota; kingdom Metazoa; phylum Arthropoda; class Insecta; order Lepidoptera; family Noctuidae; genus Cosmia; species Cosmia pyralina. The sequence continues at coordinate 9,948,520 of OX276371.1, read as the reverse complement.
GCAAATGATGATGATTTGATTATTTGAAAACTTTAATCAGAAATCACCTTAAAGATATTTTTCATTTCGCAAATTGAGGATAATTTTATAACCTCAATTTTCGTGGATGATTTTCAACAATTTCAAAGAATAAGTTGTTGGAAAAAGTGATGAAATGTGAAGTTGAAACCTTTAGTAAGTGATTGCGTAACAATAATAGATGACGCATTAATTCCGAGACTCCCTTATTGGACCAGATTGGACCAGTCACATTTAATTCGGCAAAGTTCGGTTTTTCCGAAGATGACAAACGATTTTTTCGAGGCACGTTCAAAGCTTCCAAGCTTTGAACGTGCCTCAAAAGAATCCTAGTCACACACAAGTGCGCTTGCACTCGCTGTACGTGAAACGTGTCTATCTGTGCGTGCGTTTTCGCTTGTTGTATGGAGCTAACCTTCTGTACCTATCTATTCTGTGCCAGAACTCAAAAGGGTCGCGACGTTGCGCTACCATTAGGGACGTGAAATTGGATAATTGAATTGTGGTTTGATGTCTCGACGCATCGATCAGTTTGAGTACACAATAATTTTGAACCGCAGTCTACTGCAGTGCGAAATAGGTAACACCTGTCGCAAATATTTACATACGTAACATATAATATCATGCTTGTATTCTCAGAAAGGTTAGGCATAAGTGCACCTAGCATTGCCATCTCTATAACTCAAAAAGCCGAACTTTCCCAATAAAAAAGCCGGACTTTTAAGTCCCAAAGCCGGACGCTAAAAGAGATTTTTGTCAAAAAATTCGAATAAAACACTTTTTCAAGAAAAAAATATTTAGCATTTAAATATAATATTTTTCTTTGGAGGAAACCTGTTTGATCTTTAACGGTCTATCAAAATCAGCTGAAACTATAGATTTATTTTTTAGGTATTCGCGTCAATGCACCTGCGATTTCTCAGGTATTTTAGAAGCCCATGGGTTTCCGGTGATGACTAACCTCCAGTAGTGCTATTCTGTAAATATCTCACCGTGAAAACATGAGTGAAGTGATCTTAAAGTGAGCTGTCAATAGTGTCAACCCCTAGCATCAGGTGGAATGACGGCTCACTTCACGCTCACTTCACCTGAGTTATCACGGTGAGATGTTTACAGAATAGCACTACAGGTGGGCGGGTGTCGGCTTGTTCACCATTAAATAATATATATAATAATAATAAAATTCCATTTATTTATTGTTTTGTCCGCAATTTTTTCACTTTTAAACTCAAAAGCCAACTAGCGCCACCATTAAGAAAATAATCATAAGTCTAGAGGTATGGAACATTTAGAAATTTTCTATGCTTACATTTTTAGTCAGATGAGCTAGAATTTTTTGTATCAAAAAAATCAACCTCCTAGGTTCGAAGCATTTGCAGTACCTCACTAAAAATGTGAGCATAGTAAATTTCAAAACGTTCCATATCTCCAGACTTACGATTCATTTTTCAATTGTGGCGCTAGTTGGCAGCACTACTCGCCTTAAACCAATTACAGGCACTTTTGAACTCTCAAAGAGTCGGTCAGTTAGTCAGAAAGTGGAAGCTATAGTTGCCCATCCCAAAATTTTCACTTTTACGTTCAAAATTATCAGAGCCATGAAGAAACTTTATATTTAGATTGGAGTACATTGGAGGGTCATCGTGTCCGCTACAGCGGCGCCCTACGTCCTTTATTATTAACGCCCTATTGACTACAAATGCCAAATAAGGTCAGTGTAAGGGCCATTATCGACTCGACCATTTTAAATAGAAATTGCATTGAAAGAGTGGTTGCATATTAGAAAATCAAAAATTTCTCGAGCAAATTTCAAAAGAACAATAAACGAAATAACAAAATTTTTACTAAATAAAACAAAGTTATTTACTAAGTAAAATTTTAAAATCCCAATGTATGTGACATCAAATGAACGACTGATCAAAAGTTGCTAGATGTAATTTTAAAATATCAATACATTTCCAACCTAACTCCCCGTGATGTCGACCATCTAGGGTTAGGGTTTCCGTCAGCAGGTCGATGGAGCCCCGCTGCGCGGGGCTCCTATTTCTGTCTGCAAGGTTTAAAAAGGAACCTAACCAACCGAACCTCGGGCTGCCCCTGACGTCGACCGTCCAGGGTTAGGGTTTCAATTTAAACACTTGTATTTTTCCAACTTCTGATTCTGACATTATTTAGAACTTGATTAATCGAACAATTCGCTAATATTACCTTTTTCAGTTAATCCATTTGATAATTAATAATTTATCCAGTAATCCATTTTGACCTTGAAACGATTTGGTCAATAGTGTAATAAATAATTTAAACATTGATATTCCAGACTTTGGTCAGCTGAACTTTTGATCAAATGACCATCGTTATTTTAAACTTTGTTGATTTGTACGTTGTTCTTTTGAAATTTGCTCAGGAAAGTTTTGATTTTCTAATAGGCAACCGAAAGAGTAAACATTTGTAAGGGAAGCTTTATGTACGATCTTGTACCATTTTCTGCCGCCAATGCCAACTGCCTTGAGTGTTCTTGCGTGTTCTGTGCTGAGCTCACGCAACGCGTCGTACGTCCACCCAGTAATAGGATTCGCCCATCAAGGAGCGCTGTGCCAAATAATAATTAAATTATCTTTAAAATGGTGAAGATTTCATAAAAATACGATTGATAGTTTTTACGTGATTCTCAGTTTTTTATCCGCGTTAGACATAACTTTACAAATTAATTACAATATGTACTTAATATTAAACATAATCTAAAATATTCACATATTAAGTTATTAAGAAAATGCTGATGATTTAGAACTGAAGTTTATTTCTGTTGTTTTAATTTCATGAACGAGAGTTCTAAGTAACCGGAATCAAAAGCAATTCTTGCCCATTTTCTCAAAAAAAAATTTATAAAAGTTGAATATTTTTTTACTCAATAATTTTATATGAAAGTGGTAAAAAGTGATTCATACATATTGTAATTTTTGCTTACCCTTTTTAATTTTCACACAATCTGTGAAAATTTCAACTGTTTACCTATTGCGGTACCTACATAAGATACGGACGAACGGACTGACGGACGGACAGCGGAGGCTTAGTAATAGAGTTAGTAGGCTTAGTAAAGTCAGTATTAGGTTGTATGTTGTTTAAAGTATGATTCGCGACCGTTACAAATATGTATTTACAGAATTATAATCATTAGAATCAGTAATACAACTTCCCTAAGTTAGTAATCCTCAAATGTCAAGATTTCATGAAGTAGTCATTTAATAGGATTACAGTTGTATTGAAGAGGAGCTCGTGGCTAAGTAATAACAGCCGCACGGGTCGATCCATCAGGTTAAGCTACGCTTACCGGGGTCGGTCCGTGGATGGGTGTCCATCTTTACATACCGAGACTCCTCCGTGCCTCGGAAAGCACGTTAAGCCGTTGGTCCCGGCTGTCATTCGTGGATCTTTGACAGTCGTTAGGTACGGGTCGTCAGAAGCCCGAAAGTCTGACAACCACTCTTACCAAGGGGTGTCATATTACCCAGTTAATGGGTTGTGGAGTCAGATAGGCAGTCGCTCCATGTAAAATACTGGTATTCAGCTGCATCCGGTTACACTGGAAGCCGACCCCAACATAGTTAGGAAAAGGCTGGGCAGATTCGACAGTTGTATTACAGCTGTAAATACATAGTAGTTACGGTCGCCAATTATATTTTGATCAACATACAATCTAATACTGACTTGCAAAATGCAAAACAGTTTTTTTTTTTTATTCGTGGGCTACTCTGTCGCTTTCGGCCTAAGTATGCTTGACATACCTAATCTAGCCTAACTAATCTTAACCACAACAACACACAATGGCAGTTCAGATAGAGAATTTGTTTGGGGTTGCTCACAGAACAGATATCTGTTCTGTGGGGTCGCTAATGACAGCAACTACGTCTTGGTATCAAGCCTAACATTCAAACAAAGAAAAAACCGGTCAAGAGCGAGTCGGACTCGCGCACCAAGGGTTCCGTTTCGATTTCTGAAAAAGTGTGCTATTTAGTGACATCGTTTTGTTTTTCCTGTAATATTTACGTAAACTTCTATCGCATGAAATAATTTCAGATTTTCCTTTGTGCAAACTTCGGAGATAAGGGGGGAACGGTATTTTTTTTTTTTACATTTTTCATCAAAAGTCGAAAACTATGCGGCCTAACAAAAAATAAAAAAAAAATTGAGAATGTGCAAACAGCGCTCTTTCATATGATACCCCACATGCTCTTGTAACTCCACTTTGAATTTTTAAGAACCCCTTTCAGTCCCTGTTGCAAAAAAAAAAAATGAAATATTTAATTCTTATTTGCCAAATAGTTGTGTAAACGACATCTAAAAATGTTCCTTTCAAGATGATAGCATTAGTAGTTCTTGAGATATCCAGCTGTGACAGACTGAGTCGCACCATAAGGGTTCCTTTTTACCACTTTTGTACGGAACCCTAGAAAACATCAAAAGGTGCAGTCGCGGTCATAACTCATTAACACAAGGCATTCTGAAAACAGACATTGAGAGTTTCTATTTTCCCATTTTGAGGCATCTTGTGGAGAGGATGGCCAGGTGAGAAACTTGTACCTTACTTGGTCATCTTCTGTGCAAAATGCTTCAAACACAATTCAAAATTACCTCCAAATAATAATATTACTTACTTAATCGATCCATCATCACTGACAGGACTATTGTAGCCAATAAGCCTGATATAGTGGTGGTGGATCGAATAGAGCGGCGCGCAATGATTATTGACATAACGGTCCCACATGACGGGAACTTCGTGAAAACCGAGAAAGATAAACAAATCAAATATCTTGACTTGACTCGCGAGGTTGTCGACATGTGGGATGTGGACTCAGCAATCATTGTGCCGATAGTCGTATCAGCCAATGGCTTAATTGCCAAGAGCCTCGACCAACATCTAAGGAGGCTCTCGTTGGGCAGCTGGATTAAGGGCCTGATTCAGAAAGCGGTACTTCTAGACACGGCGCGTATTGTTAGGAGGTTCCTTTCTCTGGAGCCCTGACCGCCGGTAGCTTGGACCCTGTTCCCGATACCGGTGGGCTACTATTTTTTATATTTTTAAATGTTTTTTATAAGAACAAAAATGAATAAACGAAATATTACTTACTAACACTAGCTATGAGATAATACTAACACTATGGATCGTTTGTTGTCCCCCCTCAAAGGCTTTCTGCACCCCATGTGTGCATAAAGAAAATCCCTTTGTACATAAGCTTATATATTATATATATAAACGTAAAAAACATACGTAGGATGATTTTTAAAAATCATCCTATGTAGTTGTGAACCTATGGGGTTCTCAAGTAACGCCCCTCCCCCCTCCCCCCTCCCCCTCCCCCTGGGGGTTTTGGGTTTATAAATTAGTATATAACTGCACTTGAAGAGTTAATAAAATTTTGATTTTGATTTGATTTGATAACAAGTGCGAGCAGGACGAATATTTTGTCAGTTATTTTGATTTCTAACCACGATTATTTGACTGCGACTGCCGCGAGTGTCGGCACTTAGTACCGTCAAATATGATTGAATACTTTTTCACTAAATATTGCCTTTAATTTTTGACAGGTTTCATAGAGATGATGTCTGCCTACGTGCCACATTTTGGTCGTATAGATGCTGGGTTGGTCTGTACCTGGGTGCTCGAGTTAGAAGCTGAGCTGAACCAGCGGGATGATACCGACTCGATTTCTAATCCTGGTGAGTATTGACTGACAAAAAAAAAGCGGCCAAGTGCGAGTCGGACTCGCCCATGAAGGGTTCCGTAGCAGCAAGTAACATAATATAAAAGTTCTTGTAGTTCGTTGTAACTTTGATCGATGTTTTAATAATAGACCGATTTATGACGTATTAAAAAAAAACTACTTACTAGATCTCGTTCAAACCAATTTTCGGTGGAAGTTTACATGGTAAATGTATCATATATTTTTTTTTTAGTTTTATCATTCTCTTATTTTAGAAGTTACAGGGGGGACACACATTTTACCACTTTGGAAGTGTCTCTCGCGCAAACTATTCAGTTTAGAAAAAAATGATATTATATACCTCAATATCATTTTTGAAGACCTATCCATAGATACCCCACACGTATGGGTTTGATGAAGAAAAATTTTTGAGTTTCAGTTCTAAGTATGGGGAACCCCCAAAATTTATTGTTTTTTTTTTCTATTTTTGTGTGAAAATCTTAATGCGGTTCACAGAATATATCTACTTACCAAGTTTCAACCGTATAGTTCTTATAGTTTCGGAAAAAAGTGGCTGTGACATACAGAGGGACAGACAGACAGACATGACGAATCCATAAGGGTTTAGTTTTTTGCCATTTTTCTACGGAACCCTAAAAATAGCATTTCCCAACCACGGACTAGAAAAAACTCCGCGCCACGCATATCGAAAGTGAAGCACAGTAAGTATGCCGGGGACCGTTTGTACAAACATGCGCCTCACGCACACATTTACATCATAGTATGCCGACCGCCATTATGTGACATGACGGCGTCTTTGTCAAATCACGCACACATAGATCGGTAAGGTGCTTCACTTCCGATACGCGTGGCGCGGAGTCCTTTTTTTTCTAGTTTGTGGTCCCAACAATAGAATTTGTTGGATCACGCGCGCAGATCCGATTAATATAAGCAACCTTATATAATGTTCCCACTGCTGGGACACAGGCGTCCTCTCTGGAGAGGGAGTGAGCGATAATCCACCATGCGGGCCCAGTGCGGGTTATTCGATTAGCCTTTCCGAACTGTATGGGGCCGACTTGTCTAACCCAATGTGACAGAAAATTGATATTTTATACAGACGACGATTGTTTTTTTTTTGGTCTGCATGGAAATGAGAAGAATGAAGAGCTTGTGGCTAAGTAATAACAGCCGCACGGGTCGATCTATCAGGTTAAGCTACGATTGCCGAGGATGTCCGTGGATGGGTGACCATCTTTACATACCGAGACTCCTCCGTGCCTCGGAAAGCACGTTAAGTCGTTGGTCCCGGCTGCCATTCGTGGATCTTTGACAGTCGTTACGGGTCGTCAGAAGACCGAAAGTCTGACAATCAGTCTTACCAAGGGGTATCGTATTACCCAGTCACTGGGTTGTGGAGGTCAGATGGGCAGTCGCTCCATGTAAAATATATTCAGCTGCATCCGGTTAGACTGGAAGCCGACCCCAACACAGTTGGGAAAAGGCTAGGCAGATTGATTTTGGAAATCAGAAGAATCCGGTGGAAATCTGACTTAGATGTAAATACATATTTCTTATTGTTGCGAATCATATTTTGATCAAGATACAAAGTGACTGACCTGCAAATTGCAAAAAAACGCAAACAAAAAATTAGAATTTCGCGCGAATTGTGTTGTTTCAAAAATAAAAGCCTGTGATGTCCTCATGTCCCACTGCAGGGCAAAGGCGTCTCTCCACTCCTCTATGTTTAAAGCTGCTAAGGGGGGTTCATTAATTACTTGAAGCGTTTAGGAGGGGGAGGGGGTCAAGCCGAATCTCACCCAATCTCACGGGGGGGCTCGACAAATATCTCGTAATTTTTTCCCCCAAGAAACAGTATAAATTTTTGAGGAACCTGCGTAATTTTTATAAAAATAACTATTTAAAAAAATAATTAGGTAAATTATGTTTATTTAAATCCAACTCAATGAAGCACAGGCGCATTTTGAAACATCTCAGAGTCGAGCCAAATCTCAGGACATCTCACCAATGCGGGAGGGGGGGTCAAAAATCGCCAAAATAGCCTCACGTAATTAATGAACGCACCCTTTTTTTTGTGGATGGGAAATCATCAAATGATTTCACGGGCTCGTCAGACTTTTACTGACTAAAACCCACCCGTGAATGAACGCACCTTAAGGACCAGTTCTTGTTGAAGGAGTCCAGCTCATCCCACCATCTCCGTCTGGGCTTGCCGCGATGTCGCTTGCCATTAAGAGGGACCCATTTTGTCGTAAGTTTGGCCCAATGGTGGTCTGGCATGCGGCAGATGTGTCCAGCCCCACTCCATTTTAGCGTGGCAGATTGGAATTATTGATTCAAAACTTTATTTCAGATGATTCTGCTAGCAGCGATAGGCTGAGTCTTACTCTGCAGAATCTGAGTGAGATGCTGCCTCCTATGACAAAGAACAGCCGGTAAGCATATATACCTACTTATTATGTACTTCTTCAATCTGTACAACTGTTATAACATCACACCTGAATTCCCGGAAGAAGTAAGCAGAGGCTCAGAGAGCAGAGCTCTATGGTACACCTACATTTTGCCAATGTCAAGCCTATGGACTAGACTTAAACGCGGTATTAGCTCAATATTCACAAAAGTTGGTTTCTTGAAAGAAAGAAAAATTTTAACCGGATAGAATAGTAAAAAATAGTTTGATATTCCCAATAAAAAATTTGGAAGAAGTTTAACCGGACAATTATTTAATTTATTGTGAATATTCTGAATAATCTAAAGAAAACCCGGAAAATAAATGCACATTCGCAGCTTAGTCACATCTCGGCAACACAAATGTTATTTTCAATTTTCAACCTTATTTCAAGCCAGCTAATGGTGACAACAGGTTACGCGGTTGACGCGGTTGTCCGATCTGAGGGCTGCTACTGCTGATTATAAAATAATAATAATTAATTTAAATAACGTTGGTCTAATATTTTTAGTAGATGCCCGGAACTAGGATTTTTACCCAGTAAATAGGAGGTCTGATGATTTTGTGTTGTTCTCCACATCACCTTCTGAACTTGAAGAAATGCTCCAAGATCACAGCAAGTCTTAAGGTAGGACTTTCAATTAATGGATCCAAGACCCAGGTCATGACCAACAGCTCTAAACGCAGGGTCGAGGTAGACGGGCATGTGTTGCAATATGTCAATGAGTAAATAACTTGGGCCAGATAGTGTCAGTCCAGGGGCAGCGGAAGTCGCATTCGCATCCGCAACTCCCGACGTAGGTGTACAAGGGAACACCGGGCCACCGGGGTGGTTTTAGTCAGTAAGAGTTTGACAGACCCCTCTGCTCACCACAGGGCGAAGGACATCCATGAGGATTTCCACCCCGACAAAATAATAATAATAGTGTCTGCAGTCCAAAATGCTTGGAAAAACTACTGGGGCCTTAAAGAACATATGAAAGGTAGTCTTCCAATAACACTGAAAAGAAAACTCATCGACATAATGTGTGATGTGCATTTTGCCAGTTCTACCTACGGTGCACAAAGTTGGTCCCTTACTGAACAACAAAAGTCCAAACTCAAGATTTGCCAACGGGCAACGGAGCGCAGCGTAATACTCGTAGGTTTCAAGTGTACAGATCGCGTTAGATACACCACCCTGCGCTCTGTTGGAGATAAAACAGCCTGGCTGAAGTGGGAGTAGGCTGGCCACGTTGCACTAATGCACCCGATAAGATGGGCATAGATCGTCAGCTACTGGACGCTCAGGGAAGACATCGCCGTCGAGGTAGACCGCGGCGAAGGTGGTGTGTCGATCTGATCATGTTTGCAGGGCCAACATGGCCAGAGATCGCACAAGACAGAAAAGTTTGGAAGGAAAATGGAAATTTAAAAACGTGCATTTATTTCCCGAAGAGGTCCTCGGTGAATAAATGCACGTTTTTATAATGTTTGTATTGTTATTTCAGGTCCCACTCCAACTCGGAATCATCGGAGAGCGTGGAGGAGCGTGGCGGTAATCGTCGTCCGCTGCTAGAGGAAGATGTGCACGCCGAACAGTGCCAGGCTCTAGCCGAGATGTTTCCCAACACTTGTGCTATGGAGGTAAGATGTCCTTCCTCTACGACACTAAGTCTTCAGAGAGTGTTGAGGAAAATCGTCGTCCGCTGCTTGAGGAAGATGTGCACGCCGATCAGTGCCAGGCTCTGGCCGAGATGTTTCCCAAGAATTTTGCTATGGAGGTAAGACATGCATAACATACAAGAAAGGTTACTGTAAAGGCCCGGTACTCGCAGGTCCTTTACTGGGGGATTTCGTAACTATAGAAAATAGAGACAGGCCGGGAGACGAATGGCTTATGCCGTATATATTTATAATAATAACTCCATTCCAAGATAAAAATATATCACACTGCCTAAGCGGAGCCCTAGCCACAGAGTACATTTGTATATAGGAGGATAGAGACGTCACTCGAACATTTCATAGCGCCCTCTAGCAACAAGTAAAAACAACAATCCATGAAGCCTACTAGGTTTAGTATAGCTAGCTTCAAATCTATTCTGCAGACCTGCAGTAGGCCCTGTCCTATTTTCCTATTAATAAAACATTAGATACACTGCCAAACACTTTAATTCAATCTTTATTTACATTAAATGAAGACCAACTCCTGAATTTTGTATTCTACATCATAATCTTTACGTAATCAACATAATAATTTATTTGTATCTTTACACCGATTATATATGAATAAATTAATTGCTCGCGTTCATATTTATAAACAACACAACACAATAGGTATCACTGCGTTTCACAAACAAGTAAACAGTCCAGATTTTCGTGTAAGGGTCAATCACATAAAGTGATGTCGTCGGTATCCAATACTTTTCCGTCAATGTTTAGAAGCAGAATCCAAGTCAAGAAAAATCCACGAAATACATAATATAACGAAGCGCATCCATTCACTCGAAAAGAGAAAAACTGGGTCAACGGAATAATTTTTTTAACAACAAATTTGACATTTACGCGAGTTGCGATCCTTTTTTTCCACTTCAATTGAAAACAGTTTCAAAAATTAGCGTTGCGTTATTGGATGATTTTATACATATAAACAAACGTTCTAAGTTAACACAATTAATTAAAAAGATGTCTCAACTCCTTAATTTTTTTATTTGTAAATATAAATTGTTGTTATTTTAATACTATCTGAGTAAAATGGATCAAAATGTTTAAACTAAACCCATGAACAATTTGAGAACAGCGCCATCTATCAATTAGTAAGTGTAACTTTTGATATTATTATACGAGTAAATTAAAAATCTATTGAATTGAGTAGTGTACCTCCAAAAGCAGAAGCCTACCTAAACTGGCCGGTTATGTTACTCTTACTTTTGTTCTAAGCTATGGCACCGTGGCCCTAGCAGAATCTATCTGTCATCCTACAAAGAAAAACGAGGTTCGTTTTTCTTTCTAGAACACAATTCATATTTGAATGATTGAATGTCAGCCAGATAACATTGTCGAGGCTTGACCAAAGCATCAAACCTCTACATTACTCTTCCTCCAAAAGGTTTTGAGGTTATTACCAAATACGTCAACCTATCTACAGCATATAAAATCCTCGTAAAGACTAAGGTAAAATCTTAACAAAAATATTCATAAAAAATCTGCTGTTTTTTGCTTTTTTTTTTGTTTGTTTTTTTAAGAAAACCATAATCAACGGTACATATCTACGGTTTAATGTGCACTTCTCGATTAAATTGTAAAAAAATTGTCTATATTCAGAATTGCCTAAATACAATAAAATCCCCATTTCTCCTCCCCAGATCAAGCATTGCGTGTCAATCGCCCACGGCGACGTAGAACGTGCCGCAGCGACTCTGTTACACCGTCGCGAACAAGGCCAGTCTCTGTCAGCGGCCGCGCTACACACCGCCGCGCGCCAGCCGCTCTGTGACGATCACGAGCTCAAGAACAGGATCATTGCTCGGTGAGTGTGACACCGACTCTGCTACACCGTCGTCGCGAACAGCACTTATGGTATAGAACTATAGAATTTTGATACATTATAATTTATAAGTGAGGATTTTTATTGAATTTATTTAAGTGACGAGATTACTATAGGATTCGCAACAAGGTGGTTAGCTTAAGGCAGTGGTGTGCACTCCATACATGCAAATAAGCTCTGCATACCCTGTAGTCCCATACATAAATGCCCCTCTAAATAATAAATAACTTTAACTCAAGAAAAATCATGGTATTATTTATATTATTCGCCATCTCACCGTTTATAACGCGATTTACGCGCCATCTATTACTTGTAATTGGAACTAACTAGTTGGAGCGAGCGGCAAACACCGCGCAGGCAGCGCTCCCGGTGAACAAAAGCAGTACCACGCATTGCTTATTCTTCATACAACGCAACCCGTGTAGTCTTGTGTAGTACACAGCAATAGTGTGACTGTGTGCATGAAAATGTTTGCGTGTGTTTGAGTTCTGGAAGCACAGCTTATATTGCAACCCGTCCAAATTGAGAAGCCGTAAAGCACCGCTTAGTTGTTGATTACAGAGGGTCGACTTTTTTTTTCGGATTGACCAAAATTCGTTCGTATTAGTTTGTAATTGCAAAGTTTTTACACGCTTTTATTCAACTTGCAATGTTTGTTTGTTTTTTAGCCATATTGTTTTGATTGTTTTTCTTGGCGCAAGTAATTGACTGTCTAAGTACTTAATTATTTTAATCATTTGTAAAAAAAATAAAATTATGAATGTGAGTCCTGTGCTGCCGAAGTGTTTTATATAAATTAAAATCTGCCGCTTTGTTGACGTTATCTTTTGAGGAAAAAGTTAAATTGATGTAAAGGGAAGGTGTGACCCGGGTTTGATTTAACTCAAAAAAAAAGTTAATGCTTCTCGTTATTTTCATAAAAAAGTTTTATGATAATTATTACCTTCTGGCAAACATGTTGTGTATAACACAAACACATTGAATTTTATCTCTTGCTTTTTGTTTACAAATCAAGATAAAAATAATGTTTAGACCTTTATCGGATATTCAGATTAAAATAATTTAGATATTCGTTGTGGTCACAAACAAACATCATGCGAAGCCAATGGCGCCGTGCGGTAAGTCAGGGTAGGATTAAGGTAGGCGGGGTCGGGTAAAACAAACGGTCGGGAAAAAAACTTCGGTACTAGTTTCAGCTTGTTTAAGTTTTTTTTTTAATTTTAGCCCCTGAAACCCTGAACCCTGTCTGAAATCTCTGTGCACGCCACTGGCTTAAGGTTGATCTGCAGTGGTAACCCGTGATATTCAAATTTTTTCAGGTTAGCGTCACGTTGTATCTTGATCAAAATTGAATCGCGCCTATAAAAAATATGTAGTTACATAATAGGGATGACTAAAACTTTTTTTTGTCCGTTATGTAGATTATAATAAAACATTGGACACGTATTTTTTCTTTTTTAACCGACTTCAAAAAGGAGGAGGTTCTCAATTCGTCGGAACCTTTTTTTGGCTGGATCGATTTGGATTTTTTTTTGTTTTATTCGAGAGGGCCGTGTAACAGCCATATAAAATTGATTAACTTTGCTTCGGTAGTTTTTGAGTAAGCTTTAATAATACGTATATTTTCGCCACTTTTATATGGATGATGTTCTAGTTTGTTTTGCAGATAGTAGTATTAGAATTTGTGTGGGGTAGGTACACAACTAAAAAGTGTAAATAAAAACTTTTTTACAAAAAATTACAACCGACTTCCAAAAACAACACTACAAAGTGAAAAATAACTTTAATTTCGGAAGTCGGTGGCAAAAAACGAAAATACATTTAACTAGACACCGACTACCGAAATTAAAGTTAATTTTCACTTTGTAGTGTTGTTTTTGGAAGTCGGTTGTATTTTTTTGTAAAACAGTTTTTTGTACGTAATCAAAAGATTACGACGATACATTGAGTTAAAATATGGCATGACGTCACGCCTAGCTAAATTTTACACGTAGAAGTGACGTAGCGAGCCCACACTCCCCAACTTTAATACGTGTTTTCTAAATCTTTTTTTATTAATATGATAAAGCATAAAATAAGTATTTTAACTATAAGTATCTGAGTGACGGTAACAAGACTAAAAAGAATTTCTTTTTTTTTACTCAAGCATCATTCCTACTATTATAACCATAAGAATCATCAGTACATCGTTCTAAGTTAGATTTGCCCCGGATTGGCCTGATCAGAACAATCCGGGGCAAATCTAACTTATTAAAAAACTTTTTTACAAAAAAATACAACCGACTTCTAAAAATAACGCTACAAAGTGAAAAATAACTTTAATTTCGGAAGTCGGTGTCTGATTAAATGTATTTTCGTTTTTGCCACCGACTTCCGAAATTAAAGTTATTTTTCACTTTGTAGCGTTATTTTTAGAAGTCGGTTGTATTTTTTTGTAAAAAAGTTTTTATTTTTCACGTTTTAGTGGTTCACATGTGCTTACCCCTTCACAGCGTACTGGCGTGATTTTATGTTATGAACTGGTGTGAACAACAAACAGACATGAGATTTCAGCAATCCCAGTCCATTTGCTATCATTTATTGAGGAGTTCCGTTGCCTATCTCAGAAGTTCTTCATCAGATCTTCACCAAATTGAAATGGGACCACTCCAAGAAAGTACTCTTCCAAAGACTATCCAAATCGCTTCAAGTGTGCCTATAAAATTGGAAGAGTTCTCTCTATTTCTCCAGGATCCCATCATCAGATCCTGACTTGATGATCATGGGACCCCCTGGGAAGTATACCCTTTCAAACAAAAAAAAAAATAATCCAAATCGGTCCAGCCATCTTCGAGTAATCGGGGAAAATACATAAAAAAATAAAGGTTCCGACGAATTGATAACCTCCTCCTTTTTGAAGTCGGTTAAAAATACGTAGGTACTTGTTATTGTTGCGTATCATATTTTGATCAAGATACAACCTGACACTGACCTGCAAATTGAGAAAAACGCAAAAAAAAAAAATTGAATTTCGGGGACAACCACTGCGCATTCATCTTAACAAAAAAATAATCGAGTAACAATTCGTACCTATTCTAGTTTTGTAAAGAGATTGCACAAAAACTCTGGTTGTAGTTGAGTTTTTGGGATTAGCAAAAACGATGAGACATAGAAAAATGTTGACAGAGAACTCATGAGTTCAATTGAGGAGCACACTAAAACAAATCTATTTATATGAATACTTTGACAGTCGTTACGGGTCGTCAGAAGCCGAAAGTCTGACACCAGTCTTACCAAGGGGTATCGTATTACCTAGTTACTGGGTTGTGGATGTCAGATAGGCAGTCGCTCCATGTAAAATACTGATATTCAGCTGCATCCGGTTAGACTGGAAGCTGACCCCAACATACTTGGGAAAAGGCTAGGCAGATTGATTGATGAATAACCTGACAAATCTGCCTAAACTTTTCCCAATTATGTTGGGGTCGGCTTCCGGTCTAACCAAATAATGCAACAGAAAAATTTTACATGGAGCGACTGCCTATCTGACCTCCACAACCCAGTTACTGGGTAACACAATTTCTTTACTGAACTAAATTATAAACATTTTCCTTCCAGTTACTCCTACGTGGACAAGAACTCGGATCAGAAGGAACACAAGCCGCTGGCTCCGAAGATCGAGCCGAAGAAGATGGTGCGTTACAGAGACAATAAGATCGTGTCGCTCAAGGGAGAGAGGTACACTGAGGTAAGTAGTACCTATACTTGTGGCGCCATCTATAGTGCCACAAGAACTAAATAACACCTGACGTCACACAAATCCTGCATCGCGCAAGCAGAGTTATCTGCGCAACTAGCATAATATGTAGCAGGATAATATATCTAATAGATTTTCGTAATAATATGAGCCTATATTATATACTAGCTTCTGCCCGCGACTTCGCCCGCGTGATGTTAAGTAGTCTATAAACTCAAGAATTGGGCTATCAAATGCAAAAAGAAGTTTTGGAATCCGACTGGTGGTTCCAGAGATAAGCGCGTTCAAACAAACAAATAAAAACGAAACGCTGTTCCTTACATATTAACTCGTCAAAATGTAGGGAACAGTTGATTTATTTTTCGCGATTTCAGGTTTGGTCCCATAGTAAAAGTTGTTCATAATGATAAGTACAATGTCCCCTTAAGAGATTTCGTGTATGAATAGATAAGACCTTATATATTACGAAAATATTTCTTAGCTTCCAATAATGCAGTCCTTTGCCATTATCCTAGGAAGATCCCAAAATAACGATTTTTCCAATCATCCTGCAATACAACATCCGTCTGGTCTGAGGATCTTCCCTCTTGGATGGAGGATAAAGAACTTTCTTCCCTGTTCTTCATACCTCTATATACTTATCATTGCGCTCGTACCCCCTATGGGGGAGGCAGAGACAACCAGATCATGTCACTGTAGGGGAAGCGGTATACTGAGGTATGTTTAATTTTGTCCGGAGTGGTCTTTTATGGTGGATCCGCAGGGTAGCCCGAAAAATTCAAATTTTCTTGCAGTTTTTGCAATTTGCAGGTCAGTGTCTGCCAAGCCTTTTCCCAAATATTTTGGGGTCGGCTTCCAGTCTAACCGCATGCAGCTGAATACCAGTATTTTACATGGAGCGACTGCTTATCTGACCTCTACAACCCAGTTACTGTGTAATACGATATCCCTTGGTAAGACTGGTTGTTAGACTTTCGGAAAAAACGCAAGAAAATTTGAAAATCTCGGGCTACCACTCCGAATCCACCTTAAAGAGGACACGGTGTCCCCTTCTATGAGCTGATGGCGACCACCGGCGTGGTTTTAGTGAGGTAAGAATCCCACACTCCCCGGTCTTATCCCCAAAATCTGGGCGCCTTTTCAAGATTTCCTTTCGAAGAAAGGGGGCTAATTTATGTTACCTAGCTTTTTCATGTGGTCAAGCAATGTAACAGGATTTTAGGAACCGGAAGTTATACAGAGAAAATTATCGTTTTTTCTTGAAATTCAGACTGCGGCTTTCAAACAGTAAAGAGAAAAACATGTTTTTTTTTACTTCAGATCAAAAAAAAAATAGGAAGATGGAGCGCCGCGAACATCAAAAGTGCACCTTTTTATCTATGTGTGTCGAAGGGTTGACATTTGTTAAATTGTTTCCATATAATTTGGAGAATAATATCATATTTAATCGAATGGGGAAATTTTAAATCGTATTACGGCAACCCTCACACTTTATGTCACTGCGTTCGTTCGTTGATAATGTGATTTGCTATTGTTTTTAAAAGTTTTTACTACACAGGAAGGCATAATTCTATTTTTTTTTTTACTTTGTTAACTAGCCATCGACTCGTCACGTACTAAGAGCGGTGAGCGTGGTTTTAGTTGGATGTGTGTGCGTGAGCGTGTATTTCACTTGCAGAAGCACGGCTTTGTGGCTTCACTTTTGATATTGCGACGCTCCATCTTCCTTTTTTTGTTGATCTGAGGTGATAACCTATTGAATCCTGAGTAATGAGACACAATTGATTATCTATTGTATCTCGCCCGATATCGCGACCTCGGGACACAGGGTTAGTAAGCTACTAATACAGTCCGTAGCAGTTAAAATGTCTAAAAAAAACTACACCCATTAATAATTATAAAATGCGTTCGTGACACCTGTCAGTTCTGTACAGTCCATTCATAATTATTTTACATCTAACAGCAAACCTTATAGCAACGACAATGGAGAGCACTGTGATTCCAAATCAGAGGAAAAATATTTGAAAGGACTGCAAACGCTGAGTACAAAAGAATAGGTACG
Organism: Cosmia pyralina; assembly: GCA_946251885.1. Lineage (NCBI taxonomy): Eukaryota > Metazoa > Arthropoda > Insecta > Lepidoptera > Noctuidae > Cosmia > Cosmia pyralina. The sequence continues at coordinate 9,931,009 of OX276371.1, read as the reverse complement.
CGGCTTACGAATTTAAACTTTATTCGTTCCTAATCGTGTCCAACTGACAGCTGTTTGGAACGCATTCAAATCTTGCGGTGTAGAGCATCGTCTCTTTCTACAACTGTGTTCCATTTATGCCCGAGTATTATATCTACTGACATATCTCCAAAAAACTTCCAGGTACCCAAATCTGGAGCCGACGAGGAAAACTTAAAGAAGCCCAAAAAGCATCACTGCCCTTAACCATTAAGTGCATGTCAGTACAGTGGACAAGCGGCCCCCGCTCTCCCCCCACTCTCGCTGTCCTCCTCCCCGCGCCTCCTCCGCGTTCCTCACGCACGCTCGATATCCCCCCCACTTTGCGTCAACCCGAGGAAAACTCGAATAAACCCGAAATACCGCGTAATTCCCCACGTAAATCAATGCGTAATCGTAATTGTAGTCTCGATTACACTTTTAAAGTGTTTCAATGTATTCGTTCGTAGAGAATTAATGAGTAAGGTAATATCATATTCGATTTGTCGTAGAATTAACGCACGCGTAACGCGTGGAAGTGTCAAATGTAATGAATCTCGCGATTATTTTGATTTTCGCGTTTTGACGACGTGCGCTCAGAATTTTGAAGGTAACTCTAAAAATGCACAACGCGTAAAATTATTTTACTCGGTTTGTGATTTAGAAAAATGCATAATTCCGCCAAATGAATTAAAAAATACTTGTGTAATTTATGACCTATTTGTAACTTTAATCAATTGTGATTTTGACGTAAATTCCGGAAGGGATAATATCGTAAATCTGCGTAATTTTGACAATCGTCGCGACACAAGTGGGCGTGCGTATGTGTGTGTATGTAGTGTAGTAGTAGATATAAAAGTGCGTGATTCGTATAAACTTTACTTTTATCCGCTTAATTCCAGTACTGATTTTATAAAATTATTTAATTTTAATACGTCACAATTTAAACGCATAGACTGTAATTATTTTATTAATAATTTAATTTCAAATATATTTATTTTTAATTGTAAGCTTCTTAGGCAGCTGCACAGTATTAGTTGTCCTATGGCATCTGAGACGGAAAGTCAGTGTGTTCAAGTTAGAAAATGTAAGGTTTGTGAAAAGAGAAGGAATGATGCCATAGATGTGACTTTCGGAGCGCTAAAATGTTGCTCGGCCACGAACGAAAACGTTCGCCACCTAAACGTCGCCCAGCGGCATTCTAGCGGCCCGGCCAGCCATTTTGGATTTCCAATAGTTTTAAGTAAAACGATCTGTTTACCTGTGATTTCGTACGTTTATTATAATTTTATTATCATTAAAAATGTGATTCCTAAGATAGTTTTAAAGTTTTTACATACATCTGTGATTGTGATGCCATTTTATTTAATATTTTACCCTTTAAGCGGTTTTTATAGTAATTTAAGTTTCGACAATAGTTATTGTTCGCATTCGTGTCAAAATGGACGAATGATTCTTTTGTGATGATATTTTTATTTAGTTTTATTGATAATATGATAATGATTCATGTTGTACGCTTGTATAATGTGTGTTCCCCGCTATGTCACCACAGTCAAAATATACACTTACCCCCTTATTCATAAAAAAAAACTAAAATGCTCTAAAAACCGATTTTAGATAAAATAGTGTTTTGTCAATTTCTTTCGAATTATGATTTGAGTTTTAAAAAAGAAGACAAAACACTATTATAACTAAAATAGGATTGTTGAGCGTTTTACTTTTTTATGAATATCCGCCAGTTGCACGTAAGTCCATTAAATTTAATTCCCCATTAAACATAATGCTGTCTCTGTCTAACGGAACGTGTCAGAAAGTGACAGCATGACGTAATGGGGAATTAAATTTAATGGACTTACGTGCAACTGGCAGTAAGCCCCTTAGAATTTAATTGATGTTAAATGTCTGTATCACAAAGTAGTTCATAGTCAGCTGACTATCAAAATAATTTAAATTTTGACATCATTATATTTGATGTTCGAAAAACTTTAAATATTTTAACATTACTACAATTTAACTTTACTAACCCGATCACCAACGTGTTCTCAAAACTTGAACATGTCACAGATTAATACAGATGGGACACTCCGCAAAATCATTTAAATTAAAAGCGACTCTTGCTATGACACAATAAAGTGTCTCTCTATTTATTATTATTTATTTTGTTCTTTTGCAAATCTTTTGTAGGATTATTTTAATATTTTCGTTAAGTGAAAAACAATAAGGAATAGTGTTGACTAAATAAATGCCAAGTTTCTTTTGACTGAAACACAGAATACATAATTGTACAAGTACAGAAGATTCACTCCGCAAAATCATTTAAATAAATGCGACTCTTGCTACAACACAATAAAGTGCAATTCAGGTCGTACAACGCTTCATTACCTACAGTTATATTCACCTATAAGTTGCCTCTCTTTCTATCGCGTAACTCTTATACCTTCTGACTCGTTAGGGTTGTCTTCTTTACGACGCGGCGCGTGAGTGAGTATCGAACTAGCGTGCGAGTCGGCCGGTGCGCGGCAGCCCACACTGAATTGACCCATTGAGATGAGCCCACCGCGTACTTGTAGCTTCATACCTAAACTGCGGAGTGTTCCATCTGTATTAATCTGTGACTGTGTTCGAAAATGTCAATTTAGTCAACGTATACAGCCATAGATAGACTTAATTTAAAAATGGAATCTCAACTTCTCAAATCTGAAGTATATGAAAATAGAGGCTGTCAATCTCAAACTCAAAGCATTTATTTCAAATAAACCAATTACAGGCACTTTTGAATTGTCAGGGGTCGGTTTGTCAGACAGATGAAGCTAGTTGCCCCATTCCATAGCGTAGTAGGTTCTTGTGCAGAAAAGAATGGGCTAGAAACTCCACAGACACTCTTTTAAATCAAAATATTGGTTGGTTACATCATTCGTGTTGAAAAGCGTCCGTTATAAAAAGATAAAAACAAAAAAAAATGAGCCGTGGCAGCTAATAGATGGCCAGTTCCTACTGATGGCGCCTTTTCACGCCCTACATTTTTCTGCTTATTCTGTAACCTACTTTAAGTCAACGATCCTCGTCATAATTTAGCATAATAAAATAACATGACTAACGAATTTAAATATAGTGTAGCTATCAACAACTGAGAGAAATAGTCGCCTTCCACTCTAGTACTGTTACACTTTTAACTTATGGACGCTGTTACAAATGGGTAGTCAAATCATTACTTTTTTACACAAAAGTATGTTTATTAAATAAAATGCTTTGCATTCTTAAAATGTTTTTTCTTCGAATTGTTGATAGATGTGCATGGTACGATTCTGAACTATAAATATAATTTTAGGTAGGTACATTTTCTCAATAAATGTACCAAAGTAAAAATTTTCATTTCGGTATATCTATTGAGAAACTACTTATATGAAATTATATTTATAATTCAGAATCGTACCATGCACATCTATCAACAATACGGGCAAAAAAAAGTTTTAAGAATGCAAAGCATTTTATTTAATAAACATGCTTTTGTGTTAAAAAGTAATGATTTGACTACCCATTTGTAACAGCGTCCATAAGGCAAAAGCGCCAGAGTAGCCCGCGAAATTCAAAATTTCTCACTTTTTTCGGAACACTGGATTATTTATTCCGCATTAAAAATCATTAAATTAAATTAATTAATTAATCTGACTAAAAATGTGAGCATAAGAAATTTCAAAATGTTCTATATCTCCAGACTTAATCATTTTCCAATGGTGGCGCTGCCGTTATCAGCTCTACTCGCCCAGAGACAAAAAACGCTCCGTTCTTGGCCAGCCGTTAATGGTGCGGATTATGTTGTGCACAAACTAAACTTAATTTAGGCTATTGCTAACTTTTTCTCTCTAATAAAACAAGAAAGAGACGGACGTAAATTAGAGCTGTCAAATTCACGTAAAAATATGTCGACTAAAAACACGGTGAAGTGAAGCGCAAGGCGTTAACTAGTTTGCGATCTCTACATACGCTGTTTCTGAGGTTTTTAAACGGAGTTTATCCATTCGATAGTGATTATTGGTTCAATATCGTGCCTCTGAACACTTCTTTAAGGAAGAATTTAGCTTAAAAGTCGAGTGAATTGCTATCGAGGGTTTATCTGAGGACCTCAAAAACCGAGCAAAATAGATATTTTTAATCTAATCAATAGCTATTAAGAATTTAAAACGCCGTTTAATAATTCTTCAGAAGCCGGGCATAACTTAGTTCATAGCTGTAGCCGTCCTTTTCTCGCGCTGACTGTTAGTAAAAGATAGCGATTCTCTAATTTTAGTTTAGAGAATCGGCACTATTGTGTGACCGTTCACTGTTTTCTTAGAAAACCAAAGTTTTAATGAAAAAAAAACCACGAAAAGTAACTACTGAATCATTATCAATTATCTGAAAATAATTAATTTAATAAATTATTTAATTAAATAGGTTTGTGACATAGACTGATTTATTTACAATTTATAATTATCTCATTGAATGAGATATAATTATTTTTATTTATTTTTCTTATGTACAGCTAGGCTGTATATTGTCTCTCTATTTATTATTATTTATTTTGTTCTTTTGCAAATCTTTTGTAGGATTATTTTAATATTTTCGTTAAATGAAAAACAATAAGGAATAGTGTTGACTAAATAAATGCCAAGTTTCTTTTGACTGAAACACAGAATACATAATAATACAAGTACAGAAGATTCACTCCGCAAAATCATTTAAATAAATAGCGACTCTTGCTACAACACAATAAAGTGCAATTCAGGTCGCACAGCGTAAATTACCTACAGATATATTCACCTAGAAGTTGACCTCTCTTTCTATCGCGTAACTCTTATACCTTCTGACTCGTTAGGGTTGTCTTCTTTTACGACGCGGCGCGTGAGTGAGTATCGAACTAAAGTGCGAGCCGGCCGGTGCGCGGCAGCCCACACTGAATTAACCCGACAAGTCGAGCCCGCCACTTGAAGCTTCATACGTAAAATGTGGAGTGCGCCTGGCCTGACTGAACTTGAAAATAAATGAACTGCATAATCAGGCTAAAATGTTCCCACTGCTGGGATACAGGCTACCTGTGTGAGAGGGATTGGTCGTAATCCACCACGCGGGCCTGAAATGAACAGGGCAGTAAATATTCCAAAGTTTTGATGAAAATTGCGAAAATATTAAATTAATCTAACAAGGACCAGCTTAATAATTTGGGCTTTTAATTAAATTAAATAATACAATTGGGATTATTAATAATACTGTGAAATAATAACATAATATTATTCTGCATTTTACAGCAATAGGAATTTATTTTTTAATAAAAACTTCTCGATATAATATTAGTATAATTTTATGTGATAAAGCACCAACCAACCACACAAAAAATATTTATTTATACTTAAAACAATTTCACAGTATTATTTATATGAATTTGTATTTTAAAAATGATATTTCGCCAAAATTTGGTGCTAAATCAAATTAAAAAATGAAATTGCCAAACGCGTTAGTTAACTTAAAAAGAATCTCTATTCTAAATTGTTAGGAAACTTTTTGTACTTTACTTTTATCTTGATGCTTTGCTTAATTATTTTGACGATATTAATTTTATTAAAGGACGACTGAAAAATGCAAAAAAAAATATATTTAATCATTATATAAAATAGCTACAAAATTATTTATGTATAAAAAGACATATTTTGAAGATCATTTAAAAACGGAATAAAACTTCATTTTACTTTCGAAATAATATTAAAATGAATAAGTAATTTAAAAAAAAAATGCATTTTTGAAACTTGTCCTAAAATAAAATTAATTGACTATTGTTGAATCTCTCAAAATCAAATAAATTGTTTTGTATTTTACTTGTCAGTATTATTTATTAAATGAAAATGAATTATTTACATGAAAATTCAACAAAATTGCAGTTTTTTTAACGGCAGACTATATCATTCATAGATTATTTTTATTTAGAGTACTGAAAAAAAAAAACATTAATACCATAAAAAAATTGGAAAAAAAAATAACATCATTTAAAAAAGCATAAAAAAATTAAATTATTTAAAAATATAGGTAATCCATGAATGATATAAACCTAAATCTGCGAGTCGCCGAAAGCAATATTTTCAATAGTTTTCTATCAATATTGTATAGTTTGTCTTATATTGTTCTTTTAGACACAAAAAGTGCTTTCTTGCCATAAAAAATATAGTCATTGTTTTTAACCCGTCGCGCGCCAATTAGCAGACACAATTGAAATTCTATTGTTATCTGTACACATGGTGTACAATCGACATTTTAAGAGTTAATAAAAAATATGATACACTCAGAATCACTATAAAGAGACTTTGAAAAGCGTCGTCTCTGTCACTCATACCTGTGTCTCTTTCTAAAGCTGATGTATCATTTTCACGCCAGGGTAGTTTAGGTTTGACCCAGATCTGTCAGCGCGGAATCGCCTTTTTCCATGCTCTATCCTTTTCTATCGCTCAGGATCGTCATTTCCTAGAGCGAGAAATATAGACTGCGTGTGGCGGAATCGGCGATGCGGTCGCAGCCACCCCTGGTACGCGATGGAGTGCTGGCGCGTGCTACTGCGCGCGATAGTTTGCTTCATCGTATTCGACAGCACTCTAAGGCGACGCCAATGGCGCGAGATCGTATTTGAAGCACGCGATAGAACGCTATAGCACACAGGGCATAAGTGCTATTCCGTGTTGACAGATGTGGGTCAACCCTTAACCATAAACTAGCCTAGTTAAATACTAGTAATATTTTTTAAAGATTTGGCACATTCTAGTTTTTGATCGAGACAAAATATACAATTTTGTTAGCAAACTAAAATCCAAGATGGCGGCAATCACAGATGCAATAAAAACTCTAAATCTCTCACCGCATTTATTTTCTATGGTTATTTTTTTTATTTTAATTATAAGTACTTATAATATTATGATTGTGTATAGTTTTAATGAATTTTTGTGAGCAGTGCCGGCTTTAGCCTTGCCCGAACTCATAGGATGATAATCAAATGATATTAGGTAGAATATCCATTTATTTATTTATTAGTATTCCTTTATCAAGAAAATAGCATAAAATTTACATTTCCCCTAATTTCGGAAACTATTTGACATTACCCCGATTTGGGGCACTATTTGACGTCACCCAATTTCGGGTAATTTGCCATTATTCCCAAATTTCGAGCGCTATTTGATATCACCCCGATAAGGGCACTAATTGACGTCACTCCCAAAATAGGTCACTATTTGACGTCACCCCCGATTAGGGCACTATTTGACGTCACCCCCAAAATAGGGCACTTTGATTTATACGTCTAAAGCCGGTACTGTTACATGCGATGATCGCGCTCTCGTTGTCATATCCAAGTCCAGTGTGAACAATTGTACTGAAATATATCGTTAATATCCCTAAATGATTCGTGTTTTATTTGATTGGGGCAATAAATACTCGAAGGGGCTTGTGGCTAAATATTAAAAATTTACTTTAAAAAAGTAAAAACCGACTTTAAACCAAAAACGAATAAAATAACTTTCATAAAACACTTAACAGCTTCTGAAGTCGGTGTCAGGCCAAAGTGCATTGAAGAATTCAAGACACCGACTTCAGAAGCTGGTAAGTGTTTTATGAAAGTTATTTTATTCGTTTTTGGTTTGAAGTCGGTTTTTACTTTTTTAAAGTAAATTTATTTTTCCATTTTTAGTTGAATATACAATTACAAGACGAACGAAAAGAAGTATCATCAAAATCGGCTTAGAAATGCCGGAGATACAGTACATTTATGCATATATTGTATTATGTACTAAAACCTTGATAGTGAAAGAATCATCAATATTAGTTCATTAGTCTTTGAGAAAATCGCGGACAAACAAACATACATACATACGGGTCGAATACAGAACCTCCTTTTTTGAAGTCGGTTAAAAAAACTGCACGGGTCGATTGCCGAGGTCAGCCCGTGAATGGATGACCATCCATTACATACTGGATGACTTTTTTACCGTCTCGAAAAAAATAGGGTATATTCGGTGAACGGAGTAGAAGCCTATGGTATAATGCAGGTTGCATATGATTTGAATTTCGATATTTTTAAAGGATTTATTATTTTTCTTCAAAATTTATGTTTTTATTGTTCTAAAATGAAAAGTTTACAACGAATTTGTAGTATTTATTGATACTTAGATATTTTTTCTGACTAAACTATTAAAAAAAAAAAAAAACTATGTATGCCATACGCTTCTACTCCGTTCACCTAATATATCCTATTTTTTTCAAGACGGTAAAAAAAGTCATCCGGTATAGATCCTGTCCGTGCCTCGGAAGGTACCAGCTAATCAGAAACCCGAAAGTCTGACAACCAGTGTTACCAAAGTGTATCGTATTACCTAGTTGAGCTTGTCTATTCTGAAATGACGCGCCCCACTACCCCATTTACCGTAGTAGTGTTATATTTATGTCGCAGGCGATTTGTATGATTCCGCTTTTTACAAACGGCGTCGTCCGTTTAAAAACGCTCGCAGTTGTGAAATATGCCGAAGGTGAAAATGTAAATTACCTTGTTACTATACAGGGTTAGTTTTCAATGACCAGCCAAATTTTCACAAGGTTTTCTACCCGTGAATATGAACAACTTTTACTATGGGACCAACTTTAAAATCACGAAAAAAAAAACAGCTGTTTCATACAAAAGTTCAATCAATACCTACTCGACCAAAATGTATGAAACAGCAGATTTTTTTTTCGTGATTTTAAAGTGTGAAAATTTGGATGGTCATTGAAAACTAACCCTGTATAATAATATACCACAACATTTATTTTGATGGACAATTCAAACACCGTTTACAAAATGCCGCGGCAAATTGAAGTATTTAGTTCTATTTCTCAAGGCTCGCCGGCCACTGCCGCGGCACCGCTCGCTCGGCTCGCACGCGGTTGGTCACAGTTCTAACCTAACCTCACCCATTTGTTCGGCGTGCTTAGTTACTGCGACCAATTCGGATCGCGCGTGGTTAGTCACAGTTCCGACTGAACTTACAATAGCAATCAATGTCGAAATTATAACAATTGAACGAGTTGCCAATTTTCCTTCGGCATATTTCATAACTGCGAGCGTTTTTAAACGGACGACGGTCGTATGTATAATTTATTTATTTATTTAAATAATATGGGAGACTTAAAGCTAAAACAAACAGATCCAATAACAGGTCTCCATTTACATAATGGCGAATCATACAATCTGCCTGCAACTTAGACAACATTTCAGAGTAGACAAGATGTAACTGGGTTGTGGAGTTCAGATAGGCAGTCGCTCCATGTACTGGTATTCAGCTGCATCCGGTTAGACCGGAAGCCGACTCCAACATATTTGGGAAAAGTGATGATATTTTTAAGTGACAAACGAGCCGAACGTGATGGTAATTGGCTATGAAAATTTCAATATCGTCGGAGGAGGCATCACAGCTTGATGCAGCAGAAAAATAAGTATGCGAAAAGGTATGAATTTATGTAAGTATAGCCCAATCAATCTGACTAGCCTTTTCCCAACTATGTTGGGGTCGGCTTCCAGTCTAACCGGATGCAGCTGAATAGCAGTATTTTAGATGGAGCGACTGCCTATCTGACCTCCACAACCCAGTAACTGGGTAACATGATACCCCTTGGTAAGAGTGGTTGTCAGAATTTCGGCCTTCTGACGGCCCGTAACGACTGTCAAAGATCCACGAATGACAGCTGGAACCAGCTTAACAGATTCAGTGCCGAGCCCGCCCATCGGCGGGCAATATTTCTTAACTCACACGCCGAGACCGCCGATGGGCGGTTTGATTTTAAACTGCAATAACTTTACGAAATAACGACAGAAAGTTATGAGATGATGTGTAATGATTTGTTTCATTAAGATCTATTGGCAACTCAAATGGCCTGCGGATATTTGAGTTTTTGAAAAAAGCCAATTCTAATCTGTCATGCCGCGCCCGCCTATGGGCGGGCAAGATTTGATTTCATAGGTTACAAACCTTTTATAAGTTTTAGTACGACTAACAACTAATAATAAGTTTTTACATGCTTACTACTTTTTTAGCATGAATTTCGTGTACAAAAATAATGTGTTATCCTTTATTAATTATATAGGTGTAAAATCGTTTAATTAAATATATTCTCAAATGATGCAGGTAACAGAATATGCACGACATATTTTTATTATTGCACCGAAAATAGAAAACGGTTTTGGTTTAATGTAATTAAGTAATTAATCATAAAATAAGTAGTGTCCTCTAAAAGGCCCTTTTTTAATTAGAACAAATGGTTTGGTTGATGTTGTGTTTAACAAATGTTTTTTTAATATGTAAGCTAACACGGGACTTAACGCGAACTGGCACATTACCTTGGAGGTTTTTTTTTGTTTAATAGATATTGGTCACGTGTGTTGTTTGGTATAAACAAGACAAATAATTGTCTTGTTTGGTTTTTATTTTATCTTTTTAATAATTTTTATTGAGCAACACGATAAATGTGGTTTTGGTGGCTGTTTGTTACTTGTAACTCATCGCGTCAGTTCATGCCTGCAGCAACATAATATGTAATTAACATTTTGTTAATACAAAATATATCAAACCGTGCAACCATGCAGTATCTTTTTGTGTATTTAATTTTGCTAATTGATATACGAATGTTAACGGATTTTCCGTTAACATTCGTATATGAATTAGCAAGACACGTTGAATGTTTTCGATTGTAAAGCTCTGGTTTCCTAGGATAGCGGTGCCGTCATAGAGCGGACGTAATATAAATCAAATGCAAATGGCGGCAGCGCTTTTTAACGTTACGGTGTCAGTTAACGCTCTCTAGGAAACCGCGCCATTTTGTTTACATAGACAACGTTCTAGTGACGTCATTCACCGCTGTATTTGAACTTTACGTGTGACGGGCACTAATAGGGTGCGCCGGCGTCACTCGTTATTAAGTCTTTTAAGAATCACTTCTGCTATGCTTTTCTTAGTAATCAGACGTATGTTCCGTTCCTACTCTTTGCTCTTCCGACGATATTCGCTTGCGTACCTGGACTCTGATCTAATTTTGAATTTATGGTGACTGTGGCCTGTATACCTGGATTTTGTGATCTGCCTTAAGTGACGTTATTGAACTGTGTACCTGGACTCCCGTCATTACATTTTTGACGACTTCGGCCTGTAAAACTGGACTCCGAGGCTGTGGCTTAAATTAGGTAAGTTTTTGGTTTTAATCTTTACAGTGGAGGTATGATTTGTTTGATGACGTTTCTTATTGAAATTTTACTTACGTATTTTTGAATACCTCGGCTAAATATGTATATATAATGACGCTGAATATAGTTATTTATGCCACTGCTAAGAAATGAGGATGTTTATTACATGAATGCTAGTTTGCGCCATGATGAGGCGAAGCCAAATGGCACAACAGTGTACGAGTGTTACAAAGACTGACTACGTGCAGTGACATGCATACTTTCAGAAAATTATATAATCTAAAAGAATAAACTTTTAGGATTTAAACATTTTTTTTTCAATGCTTGCTGTTACCGACGCACTGTTCTATCGACGTATGGGTTCGTTCTTTGTTAAAGTGCCATCTAGTATAACATTCATGAAGCTTTTAGAGAAGTTTCATTCATAAAAACTCCTTTGTAGTGACGAGGTCGACTGGACTGCCATAGTCGCCCGAACGTTTACCGCTAAAATTTTTGGGCCTCTTTAGTCGCTCTAACGTGTCAGTGGTTAGGGGCCCTGACTGCTAAGCCGGAGGTCGTGGGTTCGATTCCCAACCAGGAAAAATGTTTGTGTGATGAGCATGATCATTTGTTCTATGTCTGGGTGTATATGACGTAACGAAATAACCAAGGTACCTACGCGTTTAATACCCGATATTTACTAATTATTTAATAATAATGCAACGCGAAAGTCTAAAAGTTTATATAATTATATATATGATATACACCCAGACATAGAACAAATTTGAATGTATTTAGAAATATATATGTATGTTGTCAGTTGTCTAGTATTCATAACACAAGCAAGCACACAGCTTTGCTTACTTTGAGACTAGATGGCGTTGTGTGAAAGTTGTGGAATATTTATTTATTTAATTAGAAATGGCGTGCTTGATCTCTAAATTACTGCTTTTTTTTAATTAAAATAGTTAAGTCTCGTTTCTTGTTTAATCCCGAAAGATGCCATGCGTAATCTTTCGTGTAGAGGATTCCTATTCCTATAAGGGTTTCATACTATAGCTTATACATAGACATCGCTATCGGGCGGGTAGAATTGGTGGCAACGCTACGACCAATTTTTGTAAGAATGAGACTGTTATTTACCCCCATTTCACACACCTTTTTCAGGAAAACAATGGATCCTCAGCCATCTACTTCACAGTCAGCTGCTATTCGCGATGAAATTCACGATACCTTGGCTACCTGGGAGACTGCCTACTTCGCTAACGAAGAAGTTGTGCATAACGAGGGCGTATTATACGACGACGACGAACTCTACGGAATATTGGCGGATAATGTCGATGATACGCTGGAGAATGGTAGTCAAGGCATCGGAACAGAGGCACATGATTTGTCCTTGTGTGAAGACCCTTCAAGCGATAACGAAACTGAGGACGTAACAACCACCCACGAATGGCATTATGGAAATGCGCCTAACGCCAATAATTTGGAATTTACAGCGAATACTGGATTAAAAGTCGACATGCGGGAGAAAGAGCCGATAGATTTTTTTTTTATGGTTTTGTGTCCTTCGATTTTAAATTTAATCTTAACATGCACCAACAGATATGGAGAGGAATTAAAAAATACGGCTTCTGCTATGCACAGTAGAATGAAAGAATGGCGGTCAATAGATATGGAAACGTTAGAAACTTTTATTGGGTTGGTCATTCATATGGGAACAATTCGATATAATAGAGTATCAGACTACTGGAAAACGCATTATTTATTCAAAAATGATATTTACAGAAAATACATGTCACGAAACAGGTTTTTAAACATAATGAGAGCTTTGAACGTCCAAAACGTGGCAGGTAATGCAAGCTTATTTAAAATTCAATCTTTAATTGACGAAATTAATAAAAACATGAAAAATATTTATCATCCCACTAGACAGATTACAATTGATGAGTCACTAATGTTATGGCGAGGTAGGCTAAGTTTCCGCCAATATATGAAGTCGAAAGCCAGTGGATATGGACTGAAATTTTATAATTTAGCCGATAATACAGGCACAATTTTGAAAACACATTTATATGCTGGATCAAAAGATCCCTTAGTTTCTGGGCGCGGACATACAAATAAAGTTGTCCATTTACTAATGGGTGACCTTAAAAATATGGGCCACTCGCTATATGTTGATAATTTTTACTGCAGCATTCCTCTCACAAGAGATTTACTAAACAGCGGCACATATTGCACAGGGACACTAAAAACGAATAGAGAGGGTAATCCCAAAGAGTTGTTAAAAACTAAAATTAAAAAAGGCGAATGCATTATACTGCATGATAACAACAATATAACTTTAACAAAATGGATGGACAAACGGGAGGTGCTGTTTCTTTCAAGCGAGCACAATAGTGTCTTAGAAGAAGTAAGAAATCGTACAAGAAACGGCACCTCTTTAAAACCACGAGCTATAATTAAATATACTAAATACATGCGGAATGTTGATAAACATGACCAAATGCTGTCATATTATACAGGTGAACATAAATCAATACGGTGGTATAAAAAGGTAATAATTCACTTGATTGAAGTGTGTTTAGTTAATTCTTACCAATTATTCAAATCAGAAAAAAAACTGAATATTAGTTTTTACGACTTTCGAGTAAACATTCTGGAAAAATTGTTGCCACGTGTACATCACCATGAGGAAATACCTTTGGCGATTTGTCCAATACATTTCCCTAAACAAATTGCTAAAGTACCAAATAGTCAGCGGGCAAAAAGGAAACAGTGCCGACAATGTGCGAAGCAAAAGAAACGTGTAGACACGATATTTTACTGCCCTAATTGCCCTGATCAACCAGGACTCTGTTTAAATTGTTTTAAGCCATACCACCGGTACTGATTTATGTTCAAAGACAGCCCTTATCGTATATTGTGAACAAGTGATCTTAGAAAATAGAAAATATCTCTATAAGTACGATTTTAGGGCTGTAGGTACCTAATACAAATTGTGTATAAATGATTAAGATGTTGATTTGCAAATAAAAGTTACTGAAATATTTAAATTTGTTTTATTTTACTCTATCATTCATTCATATTAAAAAAGAGGGCAAAAAGTTTGGTGACATGACTAATTTCAGTTTTCTTTATAATTATTTACAAGTATTTCGACGTCATTAAGAAATTCAATCAGACGATTATCTGGCACATTCTCCACTAGGCGCCTAATGGAAAAAGCTACCAAATTTTTTTTGCAATTGCATGGAGGCAATCCAAAATCTTCTTTAGTCTGGGTACTTGCATCTTCTGTTTGTTTGCTACTAATCTTCTTCATCTTCGCTTTTATTAGTCGTTTAATTTCTTCCATATTATTGTCAGTATTAAATTCAGTTTTACTACCTGAAAAAAAAAGAAATAAATATTTCATTATTACCTAAAATTAAACCCTTTTAAGATGAAAAAAAATATTCTAAATGTTTATACCATTTTTGTATTAATGTAGTAGATATATACAAATGTTGACGACACCTGACTTTTTATTGCCCATAAATTTACAGTTTTAAGTATATTTTGGATTTCTTTACATATAAATTAGCTAAATTACACAGGTTTACATAATTTCGTTTCATCTTAAACAATTAATTGAAAGTTATGACTTACCTCCAGGCTCCATTACTATTTCAGCTAATAACCAAGACAATTGTGACAAATTTGCTACAAATATTGCAGAAAACTACACAATACACGTTTTACGCACGGTACATTAGCATTTACTGAGCATATCAGACGATTCATGTCGGAATCTGTAGCTTCACGCCGAAAACGCCGATGGGCGGGCAAGAATCCATAATCTAGATGCCGGGCCCGCCTATGGGCGGGCTGCATACTACAGTATGGCGGCATCTGGGTTATATCGTTACTTTTCAGAACGGCAGTGAATGGGTTAACGTGCTTTCCCAGGCTCGGTGGAGTCTTGGTATGTAAAGAACCATCCACGGACAACCTCGGCAAGTGTAGCTTAACCTGATGGATCGACCCTTGCGGCTGGTATTACTTAGCCACAAGCTCCTCATGTAGGTATAGCCAATGATATCCCGATTTTTCTAACTGGTCTGTCAACGTCAAAATATTACAGTTTATATTTTATTAAAATAGGAGCTCGTGGCTAAGTAATAACAGCCGTACGGGTCGATTCATCAATTTAAGCTACGCTTGCCGGGGTTGGTCAGTGGATGGGTGACCATCTTTACATACCGGGTCGGCTGTCATTCGTGGATCTTTGACAGTCGTTACGGGTTATCAGAAGCCCGAAAGTCTGACAACCAGTCTTACCAAGGGGTAGCGTATTACCCAGTTACTGGGTGGTGGAGGTCAGATAGGCAGTCGTTTCATGTAAAATACTGGTATTCAGCTGCATCCGGTTAGACTGGAAGCTGACCCCAACATAGTTGGGAAAAGGCTAGGCAGATTGATTGATTGATTTATTTAAAACAACAACATAATGCATAATATTATAGAACTGTGGCCTTTGTGAGAGTTTTTATACTTACTCGCTATCCTTTACGTTAAGGAGGATGCGTTGTGGCAGCCCGCGAAATTCGAATTTTCTTACATTTTATGTAATTTGCAAGTCCGTGTCAGGTTGTATCTTGATCAAAATATGATACGCGGCAATAAAACGTATGTTTTTATATAATTTTAATCACAAAAATCATCAATACATCTAAGTTAGATTTCGTTCAATCGATGACTCTGCACGAAATCTAAATTAGACTGATGTATTGATGATTTTTATGTTTAAAATTATATGAAAACATTTGTTTTATTGCCGCGTATCATATTTTGATCAAGATACAACCTGACACGGACTTGCAAATTGCAAAAAACCCAAAAAAAAAAAAAAAGAATTTCGCGGGCTACCACAGCGCATCCTCCTTCCGAAGCACAGAGGAGTCTCTATATGTAGAGGGTCGCCCATCGATGGAACAACCCCGGCAAGCCTAGCTTAACCTGATGTATCGACCCGAGCGGCTGTTATTACTTACAAGCCAAAAGCTAGATATTAAGCCTGGTTTCCACCACGAGCGGAGCGGACCCATTAAGGACTCCGTTTAACTCGCAAGAGTAAACTGCATACTTGTATTTCCACCAACAAATAGTCCAATAGTATGCAGTTTACTCTTGCGAGTTAAACGGAGTCCTTAATGGGTCCGCTCCGCTCGTGGTGGAAACCAGGCTTTAAATTTAGAAATTTTACATAAGGTGACAATGGGCGGCCTTTATATAGCTAAAAGTGATCTTTTAGTTGTGGGCTCTCCCATTTGTATGGAATAATTGTGTTTCCCATTATAGTCACCAGACGGTGCTTATTCAATTTCAGTACAAATTGAAGTTTACCTTTTATTCATGATTTTATTTTAACACTTTGTCGGCGTGATGAATCCATGCCAAATTATAGCTTTCTAGTACCAAGTCTCTGAGCTAAGCTGCGGAGGGACATAGCGTAAATATAAGGGTTCCTTGCCGACTACGGAACCCTAAAAATCGAGTTGTATCATCATCATCTGTCTAGCTAGCTTTTCCCAACTATATGTTGGGGTCGGCTTCCAATATAACCAGCACCCTAATTGCGTAACACACCATCAATCGGAATCTGAATCACTTTGAAGCAAATTGCTAATCTATTGCTTCATATTCGAAAAAATTGTCTGTACTTACTCATACTGTCAAAATTAAACAGATTCCAATTGATAATGTTTACGGAATTAGGGTACAGATGCAGCTGAATATCAGTCTTTTACATGGAGCGCTTTGAGAATTTATGTAGCAACTATAACTTCCCGCGCGGCTTCGCCCGCGTGGATGTCGGAAAATATCCCACGGGAACGTACTACCTTCCTTATTCTTTCCTTACGTATTCCTTCCTTATTCCTTATCTACTTTATAAAGGGAACCTCTGTGAAAAATTTCAGCTTTCTAGGTCCAAGGATATGGGCTGGACGTTGACGAGTCAGTCAGTCAGGACTTCTCTTTTTATTTCTAAAAATGTATCAGCATAACAGGGATAAATAAAACGAATTGATTTTCTACTTAAAATTATTGTTTATTAATTTTATATAATACATTTAATCTGCCTTTGGCCTTTTCATTTAAATTAAAAATAAATAAATAGTATTCGAAAGTGACACTTTTAAAAAAGTATGTAGGTACGACTTTAATTGCGTATTTGATGAGAGCCATTGTTTAAAAAGGCCTGAATTCCATTCAAATTAACACGAGTGAAGTTAGCGTAGTATGCAAAAGTACCGACAGCAAAAATGAAGGTAGATCAAGAATTCATGGGTTCACAAAAATAACGCTCAATTAAGGGTCTCCAAACGATCAATTGCAATTGTTAATTTTTACTTGATTCATGCACATTGTTTTTTTCGGGGACCCCTTACTGCCTGTGCTATAACCGAAAAGTCGGGTAAAAAAAAATGATAATTATTTTATTTTCAAACATAAATTCTGTTTAATTTCTGGCAGTGCCTATATGGACTCTGTAAAACAGACTCTAGTGTAATACAATATGTTTACATAGTAAAAAAAAAAATCAACAAAAATTTAACGCATACCTACGTAAATTTTTTAACATGATTTTTAACTATTTTTTTTTTCTGATTAATGGAAAGACACCTTATTCTTCATGTACAGATCGATGTTATCTGAAAAATAAAATAAAACATTATAATAATACACATTTTAATTTCTTTGCTCGTGGTTAATTTCACATACAGCCGAATACTCAAACGCATCTCCAAAAGGCCCCACACATTTACAGTCCACCGGCAGGCGATCATTGATAAGTACATTTTGATACAAGCGGAGGATTTTTGTTATTGCATTCGAGGCGGAATTAATACCCGAGCTAGGCGAGGAAGATTTTGAGCCGAGAACTGCAATAACAAATGTCCACGTGTATCAAACGACGTTTTTCAATACACTTTTGAATAAATAAAATAAAATAAGGAACTATATTTATGTCACAAATTATTAGGAAACTATGATTTAAATTTTCTTTTTTTTTCCGTGCTTCGCTTTCGCCAGGTTGAAGGAGAAGCAAAGGTATAAAGCCGATAAACAGCCTAATATGAAAAATAGAAAATTCAAATATTTTCGAGTTTAGAATAGAATAGAATAGAATAGAATACTCTTTATTATGCACACCATTTAAATTACTGGTTACAATTTTACAATGTTGAAATTTAGAACACAAATAAATGTTAATTTGGTTATAAACGTTTTTTTTTTTTTTGTAATAATCATGGTTTTTGATGATATTCTATTTATAAACATTATTTATATATTCAAAAAATATTAACGCCGTACAGACGCATATCTCTTTGCCGAGATTAAAAAAAAAACATTCACCTCCGAATAGACGGTGTGAATAGAGGCATTGAACCAATTTGGACTAAGTATAGGTATAAGTTATCAGTGGCAATTTTTATTCCCCCACACGTGTTGGAAAATGAAAAATCGCACGCGTGTGAAATATATTGCATTGTGAACCTAATCGTAGTGCGATATGAACCAGTTTTCGAGGAAGTGTATTGATAAAAACTATTTTTATGAATGACCGCCTGCCGGCGGACTGTAACGGTGTGGGGCCTTTAACGACCACTCCCAATAACCTACCTTTTTGTGATTTTGGACAGTGTTGATCTTTGGTCTTATCCCGCTATCGGTCGCACGGGAGGGGTTTGAACGTAGAAATTTATACATATTTCTTTGTTTATGAATCTGTGCTTCTGAACATCTTCAAATGACCTCTAAAAACGACGGCAAACACTATCGGATGTATCTAAAGCACAAGCTACATGGGGATCGATTCCGGAACGAGGTGATCCTCACAGAAGAAGCAAGCTGAAGTGGCAATGGGCCGGCCATATTTGCCGTAGAATTGATGACCGTTGGGATAAACGTGTTCTTGAGTGGAGACCGCGAATCGGTAAACGCAAGGTAGGACGCCCTCAGGCTGGGTGGAGCGACGATCTTCGCAGGGTGGCTGGTAGCAGCTGGATGAGAGTTACCGAGAATCGAGATGAATGACGTGCGTTTTAGAGGCCTATGTCCAGCGGTGGACTGCTGTAGGCTGCTGATGATCAAAATTCGTGTAGGGTGCCCAGTGCCCACACAATCGCGCGAGTGATCGGAAGTTTAAAGAACACTTGATCTACAGGATTATTGGTCGGCAATCTATTAAGGGTAGGAGAGGTCATATGCAACTAAATGACCCAATAAGACTCCTATGCAAATGTCAACGATTTGTTTTGCAGAAATCGACATTTTTAGTAGAAAAAAAAACCTGCACAAAATTATGAAAATAGTAACGATTTAAAAACTATTAAAGATTTGTCATTTTACGGTTATTATTGTTAGAATATGAACATAAACCTAATATGAAATGGTTGTATCTGAACGACTCGTGTCGGTGGCGGTGCTGTCGCGGAGCGGAATGCGGGAATATTGTCATTTTCTGTATATTTCATCTATACCTTTAGAATTAACTTTGTATTTTATTTATTTTTTAATTGCATATTATTTGTTACACGCTGCACCGGTCGACGTCATCGCGTCAACGCCGGCTATCGCTGAAAACCAGCGCTGGGGCTCCGTTTCGCATGGGGTCGCGGCATTATGCTGAGCGGTAGCCGTTTTGCGTAGATGTGACGCATATTTTCCCCAAAACTTGCTTTTTACATTGTTATTTTATTTTGTTGTCCTTTGCGTCATGTTTACCGCAAATAAACGTATTTTCTTTCTTTCTTTCTTCTTTTCTTCTTTCTTTCGTGCGCTCCAATAATAGTGTGTTTCTCAACGACATCTGTCTGCGTTCTATCTTTTTGCATTCTCTCCGTATTCGAGATTCCTATTGTTGTAACCGTTCGTTCTAATAAACTAGTTATTTTATACCTTTGTTTCATTACAATAATTATTATGATTAAAGTGCTAAAAAGCGATAATAATTTTACAAAATTATTTCATGCATTGGTTTTTTTTTCATAAATTTTTAAAGTTGTACACCGCAGGGTGCAGATATCTTCAAAAAAAATATAAAAAGTCAAACTACTCGAAAACGGTTGATTTTTACATAGGAATCTTATCTGTGAGACGATTGGAACATAAGATATTGGCGAGTTCTGTTATTAGTAAATCAGTAAGGAATAGGTGTAAAACTTAAAGTTCAACCGATAGATTATACAACGTGTTGTTTTGCATCCTCTACAAATTTCAGGGTGTGACACAGAACATCAAACCGAACAACTTTCTCCATGGGACCAACATCGTATCGCGAAAACATTTTCACCTATCCCATAGAAAACTTCAATACCTAATCGACTCAAATGGACGGCTGATTATTTTTTCGCGATTATGATGTTGGTGCCATGGAAAAAGTTGTTCGGTTTGATGGTCACCCTTAAATTTGACGAGGATGCAAAACGACACGTTGTATAGACATTTAGCTGCAGATAGGTAGAATATTATGTAAGTAGTTTATTGTACACCAAAATGACACAGCTAGGCTGTCCTTTCGATATAGAGGCCAGCAGAAAGTCGCGTACAAGTATCATGTTGTCTCTGTCACTTTAAGGTGTATTGGTGCAACAAAAATACTTTTAAACGGTGTCTTAAAGACAAGTTCGTTTGAGTATTCGGGAAAAACACAATAAAAAAATACAGTTTTCTAATAAATAAATCAATCTACATACCGTTATTAGCATTTCAAAAGAACAGCATGCATTTTTGTTAACAACACTTTTTTTTGTTAATAAAGCACAAAACTAAAATAATTAGAAAAAAATATAAAATAATGAGCACGGTGATGACGATTTTGTCACAATCAGAAAAAATTAACCAAAAGTTAGTATTGTAAATACAATTTACGAGTTCGTAGTTAGGTACTAACATGCAATAAGATCATAGTTAGTAAATTTTTTTTATCCAGATGATAGCACATTTATTTACAGTGAAATATTATTTATGTACAGACAACAAAAGAGATATCTAGGCAGGACACGCTAACATATTTGTATGTGTATTGCTTCATGTTCAATTTTACATATAAAGTGCTATAAAAATATCTGCCACGGCTGCAATGGGAGACAGTATTGTGTATATAGATTACAATAATAAAAATAAATTATTGATCGTATGTCATAAATTTTTTCATACAAAAAAATGTGCGTATGAATTTGAATTGATTTATTTGTATAAAACCGTCCCGTAGTAATTAGTGTTCATTCACAGAACATTTAGAAAGAGGTAGCAATTTTCGAAGATGAAGTGACACATCACGCGTAGTTTGTGAACCACGTTTGCAGAGTAAAGTACCTAAATGTTTATTTAATTACCTTATTTTCTCAAAGTGAATTAACTATTCCGGGGTACGAAATTTATTGACTATTGTAATCTATATACACAATACTATCTCCCATTGAAGCCGTGGCAGATATTTTTATAGCACCTTATATTTTAATTTCTTTTTGCAAAACTCCTAAATGTAACACACCAACACAAAATTGTATATTGTCACGAAATTGAACATAAACCAATACACATACAAAATATATGTTAGTATACCCTGCCTAGATATCTCTTTTGTTGACTGTACATTTTACTAACCACATAACACAAAAATATTTAGGGTGTAAGTGTAAACAGTGGCAATCTTTTAAGGGGTCATTGTACTCATCGTTATGAACAACTTTTACTATGGCATCAAACCTGAAATCGCGAAAGAAAAATCTGCTGTTCCCTACATTTTGACGAATTATGCGAACACAATGTAAGTAAGTAAGTAAGTATATCATTTATTCTCTCTTCACAAAGCTGACTTAAAGTTAGTGTGTACAAAAAATGTCTCAGCTGAATTCCACCTTTGTGAGAGACTGGTGCCCGATATAGGTTTTGGGATAAACCTGTGATACAGGTCACCCCTCCCCCCCCCCCCCCCCTTACAATATGCAAGAAGAGAAGTAATAACAATAAGAAATACCTAATTATCTCTGCATATTATCTGCAGAAGTTATTGAGTCATGTTGAGAGACAATGTGTGAGTGAGAGACTGTACTGAACAGATGATTTTTTTTCGCGATTTCAGGTTTGGTCCCATAGTAAAAGTTGTTCATAATGATGAGTACAATGACCCCTTAAAAGATTGCCACTGTTTACACTTAAACCCTTACACCCCCTTAACCCTTAACCCTTATATATATACAAATATATACTACCCTTATATTACCCTTACCCTTACCCTTATACTTAACCCTTATATTATATACAAATATACAAGTATATTAACGATTATGCCGAGAATTCTTCGCGTCACTGTGATATTTTTGAAGAAAACTTCTAACGCGTTGAACGATTTTTGGTAGGAGAAAATCTTATGAGTTCGCGTCACGCACGTCACGCGACATGCTAACGTGACGTGTTGCGCTGACAAGTTTTCACTTCCGTCGGCAATCCCCTGACTGACTATGGTTTTTTTGTACTCGGCCATACCTGGAATCTTCTGGTTACGGAAATGTTGAAGGAACTTCCAACTTTTTTTTAGTTAAGAGCGTTGATCGCGCGCGGCTGGCAACGTCGTATTTCTAGAGGTGTTTCGTGATTATTTCATTAAATTTAAATCAAAGGACAATTTCCAATTTTGAGGAAACTGCGATTTTTTTGTATCGAGCCAAATTTTGTCAATCGTGTTTTGGCCATGATTTACTAAAGAAAATCTTTAATTTTTATAATCACGAAAAGAATAAGACAAAGTAGTTTTTGAGGACAAAACTTGATTTTGTGTTCAGCCGAAATGTGTCGAAATATCTTCTTTGGGACCCATTTCGCCTTAATAATAAATTCGCCTATACTCCATTTACAATAACGTTAGACATTTAAACAAACCTTTTTTACATTCCGTTCAACCGATTTTGACTTCTATTCCGTAGGCTTAAGGATGGCATTAAAAGCAAAAAAAGTGGTTACAATACCAAACTGTTTACAGCTGCCATTTGTCATGCCACCAACGCAATAGAAACCAAAATCGGTTGAAAGACTGTAAAAAAGGTTTGTTTAAATGGAGAACCTTATAGACAACCTGAACGTCTTATGTGCCTGTAGCCGTCTAGTCAAACAACGACCCTTGTCATTAACAGGATGACAAGCTTCAAGTCTGGTCCTGACCACATTGATGTAAAGTATTCTTTAATTTTTAGAAATAAAAAATAATAGTACAGTAAATATTTAAATTGGTATAGTACGACACAACTTAGATGTAGCATTGATTTGAAAATTTGCATTCATTAATTTCATTTTTTTTTTTTTATATATTGGTTGGGGAAAAAGTCTATTCGCATTATAGTATGTATGAACTTAAAATAAAATCTCTTTGGCTATACTATTTGTATCTGGCTGGTTTTGGTATCATTGAAAGTTTAAATTTTAAAGAACATAATTCCAAATTCAAATTAGGAAAATGTGTTATTTTCAATTGTTTTTCGTACTGTCAAGATGAGTGAATCTAATGAAGAAATTCGATACATTTTAAAATTTTACTACAAAAATGGTAAAAATGCAACGCAAGCCGGGAAAAAAATTTGCGATGTTTATGGACCCATTTCAGTGTCTGTGAGAGTAGCACAAATTTAGTTTAAGCTTTTTCAATCCGAAAATTTTGATGTCAAAGATGCACATCGCTCTGGTCGCCCTATTACGGATAAAATGGATGCCTTTTTGAAAAAGTGGAGCAAGATCGCCATATCAGTAGTTACGACGTAGCTGAAGAACTGGGAATTGACCACAAAACAGTTTTGGCGCATTTGAAAAAAACTGGGTACACAAAAAAGCTCGATATTTGGGTACCTCACGAGCTCATTGAAAGAAACCTAATAAACCGTGTACTCATTTGTGATTCTTTATTACGACGTAATGAAACCGAACCATTTTTGAAGAAGCTGATAACTGGTGATAAAAAATGGATCACGTACGACAAGAACGTGCGAAAAAGGTCGTGGTCAAAGGCCGGTCAGGCTTCACAGACTGTGGCGAATCCCGGGTTAACTCGCAACAAGGTGATGCTGTGTGTGTGGTGGGATTGGAAGGGCATTATTCATTATGAGCTGTTACCACCAGGCAGGACCATCGATTCTGAACTCTACTGCGAACAACTGATGAGATTAAAGCAAGAAGTTGAGAGAAAGCGGCCGGAATTAATCAACAGAAGGGTTGTGGTTTTTCATCATGATAACGCTAGACCTCACACATCTTTAGCCACTCAGCAAAAATTAAGAGAGTTTGGCTGGGAGGTGTTAATGCATCCGCCGTATAGTCCTGACTTTGCACCTTCAGATTCCACCTGTTTCGGTCTCTTCAGAATTCTTTAGGCAGTGTCAGGTTAACATCACGAGAGGACTGCTAAAACCACTTGTCGCGGTATTTTGATCAGAAGTCCCAAAATTTCTATACCAATGGGATCATGTCCCTACCTACAAGATGGCAAAAAGTTATCGAACAAAATGGTACCTACATACTTTAGATAAATGTAAATAATGTATATTAAAAAATGTTTTGAATTTACTTTAAAAATTGCGAAGAAACTATTTCCCCAACCTATTATATTTTTTTTTTTTTCAATTAGAGATACAACATGTGGTGTACCCCAAGGAACTGTCATTGGGCCCTTGCTGTTTACCATATATATTAATGATTTGCCAAAATGCACTGAGCATCAAACTGTTTTATTTGCCGATGACAGTACACTTATTGTTCTTTGTAAAAATATCCTTTGCATCATAAATTGGTTACATAGAAATAAATTAAAAATAAACATAGATAAGACAAAGCTTATGACATTTTATCAAAGAACAAAATAACTAAACTTAAACATATCTTATGCAGATCAAATAATAGCCGAAACTAGCAGTGCAAGATTTCTGGGACTTCACTTAGATATTCATTTAAACTGGAAGTGTCATGTAGAAACTGTTTGCAAAAAACTAAACCAGTACTCATATGTGCTCTACAATCTAGCAAAAATAGTAAATGAGTCCGTTGTTCTAATTTCTTACAAGGCCTATGTCACATCTGCATTACATTTTGGAATAATATATTGGAGAAATTCCACTGACAAAGGCAATTGCGTTTAAGGCCCAAAAAAAATGTGTGCGTGCTGTGTTTAAACACAGCACGCACACATTTTTTCTTCCTTCATCCTTTCTGAAACCAGCTGAAAGTTGTATTCCATATTTTAAAAATTTTAAACTCTTGACATTGCCGTGTATGTATATTTTTGAGACGGCAGTATTTGTCAAATCTAACTTCCATCTTTTTGAAACATTGAGATCTAAACGACGCAACAGAGAGATATGCGCTAAGCCACATAGCACTGCTCTTTATACAAAAAGTTTTTTAGGAATGGCACCTAATATTTATAATAAGATCCCTAGACGAATTAAAGTAATGAACAACATACACGATTTTAAAAAGGCTTTACTGGAAATATTATATGAACAAACATATTATACAGTGAACGAATACCTAACTGACACATTATGATTACCTTTTTTTTTATAATGTATTATTTATTGATTTGACAATTTACACTACAATTTATTATTATTAGTATATATTGTTTTTTTTTTTTGTGTTGACTATTTGAATTGGAATTATTTTATAATGTGTGATAATTGTTTAATAATATGATATAATCAGCATGTTTTTACACAAAAATAATATTTGTACGCCGATGACGATTAGACATAGCGTTCTTTAATAATGACAACATCTGTACCTAATCCACCTATGCTCAACAAATAAAAAGTATTTGTATTTGTATATGACTTTACAAGATATTGCGTTTGCGTAAAGATCATTTTCCCCTAAAGCAGTAATAAAGTTTGGTGATGTTGAAGGCGCACTCAGTTCGGATCGTGATCGGTTTTACGAATTTTGCCGAAGCTACATCTAAGTTGTGTCGTACTGTAGTTTATTGGGGCAAGTGGGTACATTCAGATTGATAATAATTTCTACCAAACGCAGCGGCATTTTTATAATATAGCGACAGCGAAAGACGGCGGCCGATAAAATGGCGTCTTATCATTAAAAAAAAAACTATGAAATGCCGCTGCGTTTGGTAGAGCATCAATCGGAATATACCCACAATCGTAATTGCCCCAATAAACCGTATAGTAGTTATAATATATATATAATCTATCTATATACTCGTAATATAATATATACTCCATAACAACTATTTTATTAGAGGTTCTACTACTACACTAGCCCCGTTATTCATAAAAAAATAAATCGACCTATTTTAGTTATAAAAGCGTTTCAAATCATAATTCGAAAGAAATTGACTAAACACTTCTATAACACTAAAATAGGTCGATTTAGTTTTTTATGAATAAGGGGGTAAGTCAACGTACGCATGGACGTAAAAATATCGCGGCGATTTTGTTTCGTGCACTACATTTTCAACGCTCTGCTTAGCGCCGAGAGTTAACAATCCAACAGTGTGTTTTTCGACGAGCTACAATGCACTCTCTGTTGTTGTTAAATTGGATTCTCAATGCTCGGCTCAACAACGAAAGTTGAAAATCCAGTGCGCGAAAAAATCGTGCCGCAATATTTTTACGTCCGTGTGAACGTCGGCTTATACTTGTGGCAGTTGCGGGCATAAAACGTGTGAGTAGGACGGCGAATGTTTAGCTAAGGATTTCTAAAAACTCTGTATTGAGTCTCGTGCCTTCTCGCTCTTGCGTTTCATGACCGCGGCTGCCACGAACGTTGGCGCCTACTAACATGCAAAAAATAATAATACGACAAAATAAAAATTACCAATTTATTATTAATAATAATAACTACAATAAATAATAAAACTAAATCATTATCTAAATTCGTAATACTTACGGTATTTAACAGATTTTTATAAAAAGGGGGTTTATTTATTTATTTCGATGTTACATGAAATATTGTGATTTTTTGTAGCTTTTTCTTTGCTGGTTCCATTATTTTTGATATAATTAATTTAATACTTTATGTGGATAACACTTTTAGAGCAGAGCATTTATAATTTCCTCATGTTGTGTTCAATAGAATTATTATTTCTACTACATTTTAACTTCTAATTTAGAATTTTATAATTTTGGTCATTGAAATGCAATTTTGAGCATATTTTTTAAGCCCGAGCTAGCAGTGGATTTAAAGCATAAGGACTTATCTAGGTAATTTTATTAAAGCGAAAGCGCTGGGGTAGTCCGCGAAATTAAAATATTCTTACGTTTTTTGCAATTTGTTATGGCGAAGAATGATTATATTTTGGTAAATATATATTTGTAATGTGTGCGTCTAACTTTTTTATTACCATACAATTAGATACTGACCTGCAAATTGTAAAAAAACCTAAGAATATTTCGCGGGCTACCCTAGCGCATCCCCCCCCCCCCCCCCCTTCAAGCAAGGTAGCTTTGTTGATAAGCAATGCTGTCGATTTTTTCTCATATAGCAGAATGGCAGATATGCAGCATTTATGGCCATCTGCCCAACCCCATAAAACCCGTGCATACATTTTTTTTTTTCAAATAGTACTTATTCCATTTATGAAAAAGTTTGACATTTCAGCTTTAAAATAGTAAGTACTATAAAAGTAATAAAATCTCATCTCATCAAAAAAAAAATGTTATTACGAGGTTGATTATTAATTTTGCTAACAAATTTTTTTTTTTTTTTATATGATATTACGCTCATTTTAAAGTTTCACTTAATAGGCTAATTTGTTAGTAGATTTTAACATATTTCCCAAAAAATACCAAATAAAATTAGTACGTATAATCAGTCATATAAATGAGGTTTTAAATAAGGATGGTGATTTTTAAAGCGGTGCGAAATAAGGTCATTTAAGCTGTGCCCAATAAGCTCCAATGTTTATTAAAACATAAGCAAAATACCAATTGAAAGAATGCCAATTAAAAAATACCAATTAATAAAATAATCAAATCGAAATTCTAAGTATGTTCTACTGTAATATGCTGTTATTTTAGAAGACTTATGAACTGTGATTTTAAACTAATAATAGGGTTTGGTATTATTGATATTTATAATAATAATAAAATCAACCTGGCTCGCGAGTTTGTCATAATATGTGGGATGTGGATACAGCAATCTTTGTGCCGATAGTCGTGACGGCCAATGGCATAATAGCCAAGAGCCTCGATCAACACCTGAGGAGGCTCTCGTTAGGCAGCTGGATCAAGGGCTTGATCCAGAAAGCGGTACTTCTGGACACGGCGCGTATCGTTAGGAGGTTCCTCTCTCAGCAGCCCTGACCACCGGTAGCTTGGACCCTGTTCCCGACACCGGTGGGCTACTATTTATTATATTTTTAAATGTTTTTATAATTTTTATATTTTAACATTTATAAATGAAATCAGTTGATCAATCAGCAATAATAATTGATTCCAACATATTGTTGTGTCCATTAATTTTTTTTTATAAATCATTTCAGTAAAATATGCTTGCATAACTTCAGCATAATTTTAACGAACATGACCCATGAAGTTAGATTCCATTCAAAACACTACTAAAGAAAAAAGTTCAAATACATCCTCACAAACCCGACTCACACTTGACTTTTCCCCAAAAAAAATCACAGTTCATAATTCACCTAAAAACACAAACAAACAAATAACAAATAGAAGTTTTATTGTTATTACGCATAAGAGAGTTTAGCGTCCCTTAGTGTTAAAAAAATAATCTCTGCTCTTCAATAAAAAAAAAAAACAAATCAATGTTTCATATTACCAATAATCGCCTTAATAACGTCGGAGGATGAAGCGGTACCACCGAGGTCGGGAGTCATAATGCGATCTTCATTAATTGTCTTGTCTACTGCATTCTTGATCAGCTCTGCATGAAAGTGATGTCCGAGGTGCTCTAGCATGTCTACTGAAGCGTTGATCATGGCTATGGGGTTGGCAATGTTCTTGCCAGCAATGGCGGTTCCTGAAATTGGAGAAAGGAATATTTTAAACACATTGAAATAATTGAAATAACTTAAAATCTGATTGTTCTTGCCGGCAATTTTGCTGATATTGACATACACACATCAACACGGTCTAGGGATATTTTAAAAAAAGCGAATTACTATCAATGTGTTAATTATTTATATGACATGTATATATTTAAAAGATACGTTATTTAATATTCTACCATTTTTTAATAATGGTTAAGGTATTTAGATTAAAATTTCAGGATTTTATGGGAAAAAAATGAAGCATACGAGTAGACGGAAACCGTATATGAATTAACTTTTAATTTGTGAGTAAAAACTGAAAGAAATAGAAAAATCATTTAATTTGTGTTTATAAACTTGAAGTTAGTAGTCTGAGAAAGCGCCCATGACGTTCATAACACATCGGCAACGATTCGGCATGCTCAGAACAAGGTTGTCAATGTCTTGCTGCGGAATATTGTCCCATATCCTTCTTAGGTGCGCAAAAAGTTGATCTTCTGTAGTCAGATTTTCAGGAACTTCCTTCAGAGCTCTTCTTTGCAGCATATCCCACGCATGCTCAATGGGATTTAGATCTGGCGATTGAGCAGGCCAGTCTAAGGCCCTAACATTGTGTGTATGTAACCAAGCTGCTACCGTTCAAGCCGTGTGTGCCCGGGCATTGTCGTGCATGAGCAGGAAATCTTGCCCCATTTGTGTTCTGTGGGGCAAGATTACGGGCCCCAGCACCTGTTGGACGTATCGTTCTGCCGTCATATTGCCCCGCACCCAAACGAGATCCGTCCGTCCTCCAAGACGAATTCCTGCCCAAACCATAATTGTTCCTCCTTGGTATGGGTGAACTTCCTGAGGGTTCTGGAGACGGCTCCATCGTCCAGGAACTCGCCAAACACGCGTCCTTCGTGAATCTGGATGGAAGCCGAACCTGGATTCATCCGTGAACAGCACATTGGACCATTGCTCACGGCCCCAGTCCACGTGGTTCCGAACCCATTTTAATCGTCGTCCACGATTGCCTCTCCGTAAAGGTGGGACCCGGAGTGGTCTACGAGAGCGTAGATTGCTTTCATACAGTCGCCTTCTTACAGTTTGGTCACTCACAAGCACTTGGTGTTCCACTCGCAGCCTTTGGACCAATTGAGTCGCCGTTGCATTTGGTTGAGCTCGCGCAGTAATTTGCAAAAATCGGTCTTGTCTGGGGATAGTGATGCGACTTGGCCCCCGGTGCCTCTCGGCTACTTCACCTGTGGCACGATAGCGTGTCCACAATCTTGAAATTACATTTTGGTGGGTCCCTATGGCCTCAGCAACATTACGCTGAACAGACCCAGCTTCCAGCATTCTCACAGCTCGTAACATCTCCGCCCTCGTCAAATGTCGGTGTTGCATAGCTACAATACCTCAATTTTAACTTTATCTTTCGTTTAAAAATGAAATAAAACTGTAACTAAACGTAATTCGTATTGTTTTCTAAATTTCGCACAAATGACAATTCCCTCTCCTACACATCAAGACATTTTATGCCACCGAAACAAAAGAATTTTCAAAAATTTGAATTTGGAATTAGTCTGAGATAAATCACAAACGAATCGGTGTATAAAAGATTCCAATGCGACCAGTACTTTTCGAGTTATTTAATTGAGTATGAAATATCCCTAGACCGTGTTGATGTGTGTATTTGCATTGTCACTCGCACAGTTTAAAAAATAGTTTATAAAATAGTTTTTAGTACTTATATCACACATCATAGTGTAGTTTGTCATACGTTAATTTCACAAGACACAATTGTTAATTTATGTTACATGATTGTTTGCTATGTTTGCTTGGACCTTGCTCAAACTATTTACTCTGTTGAATTAATTTGTGGATAATGATGCTGGTTGCGTGATTACTTAAGTGTTCTATAATATATCTGTACCTAAATATTAAGCATTATTACGCATATGTTTGTTATCCTGAAGAAACAAAAATAAAATAAAATAAAATGGCGATGGGGGTTCTTGGAAATGGGGAAAGGAATATTTTAAACACGTCGCAATTGAAATAACTTAAAATCTGAAAAGGGGTGATTGTACGCACGGCTACAGGTCAAGCTATACATTTCCAGTATAAGCTGATCTCGCATTGTATAAGATTTCCTTACAATGAGAGGTCAGTGTAAACTAGAAATGTATAGCTTGATGTGTAGCCGTGTGTACTCATCATTAGGGGGCGTTCATTAATTACGTGAAGGGCGTTTAGGATTGGGTGGGGGGGGGGGGGGGTCGAGCCGAATGTCACCAAAGCCGTGGGGAGAGGATTGACAGTCGTTACGGGTCGTCAGAAGCCCGAAAGTCTGACAACTAGTCTTACCAAGGGATATCGAATTACCCAGTAACTGGGTTGTGGAGGTCAGATAGGCAGTCGCCCCATGTAAAATACTGGTATTCAGCTGCATCCGGTTAGTCTGCAAGCCAACCCCAACGTAGTTGGGAAAAGACCAGGCAGAAGATGTCACGCAGCCGAGCCCCCAAGAAGGCCAAGCGTGCATCTACAGGGTGTAATTTTAATCACAGTTATCCTCTTAAGGGGTCATTGTACTCATCAATATGAACAACTTTTACTATGGAACCATAATGATGAGTACAAAAATCAATCTGCCTAGCCTTTTCCCAACCATGTTGGGGTCGGCTTCCAGTCTAACCGGATGCAGCTGAATACCATTATTTTACATGGAGCGACTGCCTATCTGACCTCCACAACCCATTAACTGGGTAATACGATACCCCTTGGTAAGACTGATTGTCAGACTTTCGGGCTTCTGACGACCCGTAACGACTGTCAAAGATCCACAAATGACAGCCGGGACCAACGGCTTAACGTGCTTTCCGAGGCACGGAGGAGTCTCGGTATGTAAAGATGGTCACCCATCCACGGACCAACCCCGGCAAGCGTAGCTTAACCTGATGGATCGACCCGTGCGGCTGTTATTACTTAGCCACGAGCTCCTCATAATGATGAGTACAATGACCCCATAAAAGGATAACGGGTCACTGACAACCTGTATAATTGCTAATTGTATTAAATTTTCTCGCTGTCCGGTAGCGTACTCTTGTCGAACCTCGTCAACCATCACTCAAGTTTTGATTGTTTGGAATTACATAGAGTTGTTAATTCATAATTTTCTAACCATGGTAAGCCGACGTTCGCACGAACGTAAAATTATCGCGGCGGGATTTTATTGCACACTGGATTTTCAACTCTCGGTGTTGAGCCGAGCTTTGAGAATCCAATCTAACAATAACAGAGTGCACCGCAGCGCGTCGAAAAAACACACTGTTAGATTTTCAACTCTCGGCGCTTAGCAGAGGGTTGAAAATCCAGTACGCGAAAAAAATCGCCACGATATTTTTAAGTCTGTGCGAACGTCGGCTAATACAAAATAGGCAAGGACTTCCATGGTTGTAACATCTCTATGTTAAACCTCGTCATCACACGTTCGTATTTCCGAAGATAGACGATCATTTCCGAAGCGCATGATCATTTCCGAAGCGCACACTATTCTGGGAAATCTGTACTTATGTGTGTCTTATGTGTGTAAAGAAATTTAGCCTGCCATACTGTTTATGTAGGATAAGCTTACCTGTGTTCCTGGTGCCAGGCTCAAAGACCGCGTAGTGGTCGCCGTAGTTCCTGCCAGAGTGCAGGCCTGCGCCCCCCATGAGCCCGCACACCAAGTTCGACACTATAGAGCCGTACAAGTTGGTCATTAACATCACGTCGAATTGATGAGGCCTAAAAACAAGATAAATTATTTATTTCTGTAAATTTTAAGGTTTTTTTTTTCTAGCTGTCTCTGTGCCACTCCTGGGCAAAGGCATCCCTCCACTCCTTCCATCTTCTTGCCAGTTTTGACGGATCTTACCCAGCTCGTTCCGCCATCTCCGTCTGAGCCTGCCGCGATGTCGTTTCACTATTTATTACCCGCTATTTTTGACAGTTTCTCCATACAAAAACTGTCAATCGTAAATTTTATTCCACAGATAAAAAATATCCAACTTTGGTCAAATTAGCCTTTAGGAGACCATCCCAAACTTTTAGAGTTATTGCTAATAGAGAACTAAGCATGTATTTTTTAATATATTTTTATTCGATAATTTACAATTTACATAGCCACATATAATAGGAAAAACTTTTTTACAAAAAAATACAACCGGCTTCCAAAAACAACACTACAAAGTGAAAAATAACTTTAATTTCGGAAGTCGGTGTCTGGTTAAATGTATTTTCGTTTTTTGCCACCGACTTCCGAAATTAAAGTTATTTTTCACTTTGTAGTGTTGTTTTTGGAAGTCGGTTGTATTTTTTTGTAAAAAAGTATTTATTTTTCACTTTTTAATTGTGGTACCTACCCCACACAAATTCTAATACCACTACCTGCAAAAGAAACTAGAACATCATCTATATAAAAGTGGGGAAATAATACGTAGGTATTATTGAAGCTAACTCAAAAACTACTCAAGCAAAGTTAATCAATTTTAAATGGGACTAACTTTTAGGTATACCTTCTTGAATAAAACAATTTTTTTTTTTTAATCTTACGACTGCGTAAAAAGTTGTGCGTGGTCATATATAAAAAAAAACATACGTGTCGATTTGAGAACCTCGACCTTTTTTTTTCATCGGGTAAAAACAATATTCAACGCCAAAAAAGCAATTGAAAGTACTTTAAAAAATCTTAAAAATAGCCAACCGACACGGGCACCTTAAACGCCCTCCATTTTGGCGCGCTTGGTGTAACGCACTGACCTCTATTAAAATATGCTGGACTGGCTATCCCTAAAAAAATGACAGCTATTTGCTGTGCCGATTCAAAGCGCCCCCAGTGACAGGCGTGAGAGTTCTGAGAACTAATAAGATTGCAAATGGCCGTTGTTTGTTGATTTTACGCTAAGTGTCTCTCCGGAATAAAAAGTTCTCTAAAGTGTTTACTGTGATTGTGATATAAATTAAAGTTTTATAATAGTGACAGTGATTAGTGACAAGCTATGAAGCTTGTATTGTAATTGTAATATTTCTATCATTGTGGTCGATATCAGAAAAGTTTTTATCGATAACAAACCTTTTGTTATACATCACTAGTATTAGTTCCATTCCCCCACACTGCTGCCGTCAGCGCCAAAATGGCGATTTTCAAATAGGCACATGAAATTGATAGCGATAGCCAGTCCAGCGTATTTTAATAGAGGTCAGTGGTGTAACGTCATAGTCTACGAGAGCGTCGTCTGTGACACTTATACCTATAAACCGATTGAATAGGCTCTCAAAAACCTTCTACTTACTTTGAAACAAGCTGCATGCAGCAGTTGTCAATGATCATGTCATTATGCTCAATGTCAGGGTACTCCTTAGCGATACGACGTGAAGTATCCAAGAAAAGACCATCAGATAACTTCATTATGTTCGCTTTGTGGATTGTTGTCACCTAGGAAGAGAAGAGGAAATGTTTAAGATGGTGCAGCAGTGAGCAGGTAAACGTTGATCACCACGTTCATGACTTCTGTGTATGAGAAGAGGCCTTTGCGGTGTGAGACAATAAATTCTGTGGTGACGCGAGGAACTAGGGCTGACGAGGCGAATGCTTCGTTGAAAAGATCATGGTCAAGGTTACGAGTTCATAGACTCCGCTTGACCATCTACATGCGAGCTCGTCTTAGCAGAAATTCACGTGCTCAAGAATTCTCCGATGTTCTTCTAGAAGTTGGGGAAGGCATTCCACTACCAGAGGAGAGCGGCCAGGTGGACCTACCACAGACTCTTGGAAGAATAGTTCCCACTTTAGAAGATCAGCAGATCAGATCAGATTGCAGCAGTGCTGGTTCTTGGAGGTAATTGATGGTGGAAGCAGAAATAAAAGGCATGCTTTGGCGATACGTGAATGGAGGGGGATTTTATTGCCGGCTGAGCGAATGACCTTAGTTTTGGAACCACTGTACTTTAGCTCCTGTCGCTTTTGTATAGTAGCTATTTTTTTTTTGGGTAGAAAAATTTCTAATGTATTTTTGAAAACCCCAAAGTGCGCAAAAAAAATAAATTGCCGAGAAAAAAATTTTTTTTAAAGGTAATTTTGAAACGTTTCGAAGATCAAGGTCACATAATTATAACATTTTTGTAGCAAGGCGTGGTCGACGGAGCCCCGCTTTGCGGGGCTCCTATTTCTGGGAGGTTTAAATAAAATAACCTGTCCGAATCAGGGTGCCCCAAGTCCCGAGCTCGCTTCGCTCGCTCTTGCATCTTAAGTATTTAGTGTGATAGGATGACATAAACGTTAGAATTTTTTTCTCAAAAACTGGTAGTTTGCGCAGTATAATATTTGGCTAAAGTGTTTTGCTCGAAAACATCAACACGCTATAAAATTGTGAAGTTTCGGACGCGCGTGTGTTCAATTTTATTGTGTCACTAAGTTTGATTTTCTAAAACTTTTGTATTTTTTTTTTTTTCAAAAACTAGTTGTTTGCGCAGTGTAATATTTTGCGAAGGTGTTTTACTCAAACTCATCAACACGCTATAAAATTGTGAAGTCTCGGACGCGCGGGTGCTAAAGTACAGTGGAGCTTTAGTTTTAGATAAAAATAAAATTTGTTTATTGGAGTTGCCAACACTGACCTTTGTATATTTTGGTTTGGCTATTGAGAACAAAACTACAAACGTAGTTTTATAAAAAATGTAGCTGATATTGTAGTATATTGTGGTATCTTAAAACTTCCACGCGAACGAAGTCACGGGCAGAAGCTAGTAATTAATAATCAATACTGCCAGACACTTCCAGTCGGCGGTTTTTTCCGCCAGACGTTTTAAAGCTCGCAAAAAATGACGTCATCTTACTTATAGTTGAGTCTTAATTTTTATTTAATGATACTCGGGAACTATTTAAATACTATTTATAAGCAGCCAGACCAATCGTAGCGGTCAAACATCCCCCAGACACAAACCATCTAATTATCACGCTCGCGCTCATACTAACAACGGCCTTTTAATTGTGTCGGGGAGATGTTTGGCAACTACAATTTGTTTAGCTGCTTACAAATAGTATTGAAATACATAATTCCCGAGTATTCATTATATAAAAATTGAACAGTGTTTACCATTGAGCCAATTAAAATAATTTTATAACAGTGGGCCATCTTAGGTCATGTTTTACCATAGAGCTACCTAAGGTAATTTATAGAGCAGGGGACCGTCTTAGGTCACGTTATACCATTGACATATCTAAGGTAATTTTATAGCAGTGGGTCATCTTGTCTTGTGGTACCTGTGGGCCATATAAAGTCATGATAAACCAGTGGACCATTTCAGGTCATGTTTACCATTTAGCCATTTAAGGTAATTTCATAGCAGTGGGCCATCTTAGATCATGTTTTACCATAGAGCTACCTAAGGTAATTTTATAACAGTGAGCCATCTTAGATCATGTTTTACCATAGAGCTACCTAAGGTAATTTTATAACAGTGGGCCATTTTAGGTCATGTTTTACCATAGAGCTATCTTAGGTCATGTTTTACCATAGAGCTATCTAAGGTCACTTATAGAGCAGGGGACCGTCTTAGGTCACGTTATACCATTGACATATCTAAGGTAATTTTATAGCAGTGGGTCATCTTGTCTTGTGGTACCTGTGGGCCATATAAAGTCATGATAAACCAGTGGACCATTTCATGTCATGTTTACCATTTAGCCATTTAAGGTAATTTCATAGCAGTGGGCTATCTTAGATCATGTTTTACCATA
This sequence comes from Cosmia pyralina, assembly GCA_946251885.1. Classification (NCBI taxonomy): domain Eukaryota; kingdom Metazoa; phylum Arthropoda; class Insecta; order Lepidoptera; family Noctuidae; genus Cosmia; species Cosmia pyralina. Next base: position 9,894,001 of record OX276371.1, on the reverse strand, counting down.
GAGCTACCTAAGGTAATTTTATAACAGTGAGCCATCTTAGATCATGTTTTACCATAGAGCTACCTAAGGTAATTTTATAACAGTGGGCCATCTTAGGTCATGTTTTACCATAGAGCTACCTAAGGTAATTTTATATCAGTGGGCCTTCTTAGATCATGTTTTACCATAGAGCTACCTAAGGTAATTTTATAACAGTGGGCCATCTTAGGTCATATTTTACCATAGAGCTATCTTAGGTCATGTTTTACCATAGAGCTATCTAAAGTCACTTATAGAGCAGGGGACCGTCTTAGGTCACGTTATACCATTGACATATCTAAGGTAATTTTGTAGCAGTGGGTCATCTTGTCTTGTGGTACCTGTGGGCCATATAAAGTCATGATAAACCAGTGGACCATTTCAGGTCATGTTTACCATTTAGCCATTTAAGGTAATTTCATAGCAGTGGGCCATCTTAGATCATGTTTTACCATAGAGCTACCTAAGGTAATATTATAGCAGTGGGCCATTTTAGATCATGTTTTACCATAGAGCTACCTAAGGTAATTTTATATCAGTGGGCCTTCTTAGATCATGTTTTACCATAGAGCTACCTAAGGTAATTTTATATCAGTGGGCCTTCTTAGATCATGTTTTACCATAGAGCTACCTAAGGTAATTTTATATCAGTGGGCCCTCTTAGATCATGTTTTACCATAGAGCTACCTAAGGTAATTTTATATCAGTGGGCCTTCTTAGATCATGTTTTACCATAGAGCTACCTAAGGTAATTTTATATCAGTGGGCCTTCTTAGATCATGTTTTACCATAGAGCTACCTAAGGTAATTTTATATCAGTGGGCCTTCTTAGATCATGTTTTACCATAGAGCTACCTAAGGTAATTTTATATCAGTGGGCCCTCTTAGATCATGTTTTACCATAGAGCTACCTAAGGTAATTTTATATCAGTGGGCCTTCTTAGATCATGTTTTACCATAGAGCTACCTAAGGTAATTTCATAGCAGTGGGCCATCTTAGATCATGTTTTACCATAGAGCTACCTAAGGTAATATTATAGCAGTGGGCCATTTTAGATCATGTTTTACCATAGAGCTACCTAAGGTAATTTTATATCAGTGGGCCTTCTTAGATCATGTTTTACCATAGAGCTACCTAAGGTAATTTTATATCAGTGGGCCTTCTTAGATCATGTTTTACCATAGAGCTACCTAAGGTAATTTTATATCAGTGGGCCTTCTTAGATCATGTTTTACCATAGAGCTACCTAAGGTAATTTTATATCAGTGGGCCCTCTTAGATCATGTTTTACCATAGAGCTACCTAAGGTAATTTTATATCAGTGGGCCTTCTTAGATCATGTTTTACCATAGAGCTACCTAAGGTAATTTTATATCAGTGGGCCTTCTTAGATCATGTTTTACCATAGAGCTACCTAAGGTAATTTTATATCAGTGGGCCTTCTTAGATCATGTTTTACCATAGAGCTATCTAAGGTCATTTTATAGCAGTAGGTCATCAAAGGTCATGATATGTCATACCAGTAGACCATCTAAGGTCATATTTTACCAATGGGTAATTTGAGGTCATTTTATAGCAGTCTGTCATGAAAGATCATGTTATAGTGTCATATTACCTTCCTCCTATTATTCTTCTTGGCGAACTCGAAAGCGAAACGCGCGACTCTCTCGGAATTGCTCGCAGTGACGACCTTCATGGATTCAATGACTCCGTGCACGGATTCATGCTCCAACATGGCGTATTCACCTTCTGTGTTTTGTCTGTGGAAGAGAATAAGATATTATGGCTATGCAGAAATTAATCATCAAGATTCTGAGAAAATTATAAGTAAAATGAATGATCGATGGATGGATTGTGTGAATGATGAAATTACTATTCTGCGTTCACAATTTACTTTCCAGATGCAGACATTTAAAAAAATGTGTTTTTGGAAAAAATAACTTTGATATTCAGTATTAGCAACATTCCCATGACTTTTCAATCGACCCAGTCATTCTGAAATCAACCTAATTTTCACTTTCATAAAGTTAGTTATGAAGTGCAGGGCTACCGTGATCTGGGATTTGTGTCTAACCAAGCGTCTTTTCAAATCTAAAAGAGAGAAGAGCTAATTATCAAGTCTTATTTCCCCTCATCAAAAGTCATCATGTGCCTAGCCTTTTCCCAACTATGTTGGGTTCGGCTTCCATTCTAACCGGATGCAGCCGAATACCAGTATTTTACATGGAGCGACTGCCTATCTGACCTCCACAACTCAGTTACTGGGTAATAAGATACCCCTTGGTAAGACTGGCTGTCAGACTTTCGGGCTTCTGACGACCCGTACAACAACTGTCAAAGATTTATTTATTTATTGCACAATGTACACATAGTTACAGGCTTTGCTTACAACTAATGAGTACATGACCCCGTTGGGGTGCGGCAAGATAACTTAAATAAATAAATAAATAATCTTTATTGATCATATTCAAGTATTGCAGTACATGGGTATACAATTTGTACATGGTAAAATTACAGATTTGCTACAATTTTAGTGGGTGCGGTTCTGATCTCCCAGCTAGGTTACTGTACAAACTGTTTGAAGGAGTGGCAGTTCCGATCCCCCTTGGATTACGAGGATTTGTATTTTTACTGTTTACGTACATATGTTCCTATTTGACTGATATAAAAATATGGTATAACTAAATGTAAAAATAAAAAAAACTATTTCATGTGTGTGTGGTGGATGAGCGTGAGTGTGGTTGTGTGGTTGTGTGTGTGTGTGTGTGCGTGTATGTGTGTGTGTGTGCGTGTATGTGTGTGTGTGTGTGTAACTTAAAACTAGAATATTGTGTCTGTTACATTATCAATTACAATATTATTAAATTATGTTGTAATTATATTTTTTTTACATGAAGTCAAGAATTTTATTATACACTTCTGGACACATCTATTGGCCCACCTTAGAGTTTAGGTTTCGATGGCCCCTACCGAAATATGATTGCTAGATTGAACAAAAACTGTTGATGCAGTTTTGAACCTGATACATTTTACCATCTTTTTCGATCGTATTGTTTTAAATTTGAATTCAGAATACCATACGACATGGAGCTACGCCTAACAAGTCGGATATGCGCCTTGTTAAAGGCAATTGATTTTTGATTAAAAAACATGTTTTATCAAATAAAGGTTTAATTTAATAACGCGTGTTGCCTCTATGGGCATCTACCACAGCTCTCATACGATTAGGCATAGAGTTTATCAACCGCTCTATGAAATTTTGAGGGATCATCTCCCATTCTTCTTCTATGGCAGTTTTCAACTCCTGCATCGTCTGGGCAACTGGCTGACGAGCCCTAACACGTCTTTTTAGCTCGTCCCACATGTGCTCAATGGGGTTCATGTCTGGGCTTCTGGCTGGCCAGTCCATAACTGTGATGTTCACATCCCGAAGATATTCCCTGACGATGCCGGCCGCATGGGCTTTTGCATTATCATGCATAAAAAGGAAATTTGGGCCCACATAGTCCGCGTATGGTATCACGTGAGGTTCTAAGCACTCACGAATGTACCTTTCAGCATTTAATGTTGGCAGCCGTGGTCCTGTAACAACCTCAAGTTGAGTTTTGCCGCTCGCGGATATACCGCCCCAGACAGTCCATGAGCCACCGCCATAAGCAACCCTCTCTTCAAAGCAGCATTGTGCGAAACGCTCTCCCTTACGTCGGTAGACCTTCTTCCTTCCATCATTGCCATGTAACACAATTTTAGACTCATCAGAAAAGAGTACACGGCTCCAATCTTGCTGTGTCCAATTTAAATGACTGCGTGCGAAATGAAGGCGCGCTGTTCGGTGGGCTCGCGTTAGTTTGGGGCCATTAGCTGGCTTGTGTGGTACCATATCGCGTTCTTTTAACCTTCTCCGAACAGTTCGAGCGCTCACAGATACTCCGTTGAAGTCGCGAAGTTGGTTTTGTATCTCAATGGAGGTAAGGTGACGATTTCTCAAGCTGGTCGTCACGATGAATCGATCCTGCCTTTCAGTTGTGACCCGAGATCGTGGCCTTCCTTGGCGACGAACAAAGCCGCCAGTCCCTAGGTACCTCCGATAAACATGTCGGACCGCAGATCGACTTAAATTAAGTTGAGCACTCACGTTTCTTTGGCTGTGTCCGGCCTGAATAAGTGCCACAGCTTGGGCGGCGACTTCAGGTGAAGTATCCATAGATTATTGATAGAACCTCACCTTAATGTTAAGAATAAGTAATGTTTGTTGCAAAACCAAAGATATCAATCACTTTTTCAAGAATTAAATCCAAGTAAACCAATAAAACCAAGTTTTCTTAGTATTCGATTGTTTGATATCAACAAACAGGCTCCAAATTGTCTTTTGTTTCTTTAAATTCTGTGTTCGAAATTCAAAAAAAGACTATTGAATGAAATTGTGAATGTGCCAGGTTCAAAACTGCATAAAAACTTTTTGCTCGACCTAATATAAAATTTTAGCTAGGACCAAACGAAACTGAAAATACAAGGTGGGCCAAAAGATGTGTCCAGAAGTGTATTATTAAATATTTATATTAAATCCACGAATGATAGCCGGGATCAACGGCTTAACGTGCTTTCCGAGGCACGGTATGTAAAGATGGTCACCCATCCACGGACCAACCACGGCAAGCGTAGCTTAACCTGATCGATCGACCCGTGCGGCTGTTATTAGTTAGCTATTCCTGTATTAAAGAGAAAAAAATTCTTACCTGACAATATGAATATCAATATCCTTATGCCTAGTAGTGATTCCGGGGAAGGACTTGCAGTGCATGACGTAAGCATACATGTCCAGTTCATTGCGGAGCGCCACGTTACGGGAAGTCACGTACGCTGCCTCACTCTTAGTCTCGATGTTACCCTGGTGTAAGTAATAAAAATTATGATAAATGTCACAAACAGTGATTTGTCCGAGTGCTGAATATTCAGCCACGCAATCGGCCGTAGCGCCGAATATTCGGCTGCCGAATGTTCGGCAGAAGAAGTGTGCACTTCGCGTGTTACAATTTACGATCTGTCATCATCTGTCCCATTGTGCTTCGTTTATATTGTAACCAACACAATTGTGTTGTAGTTTTAAAGCATTTAAATAAATAATAATTTTACATGTAAAAAAAAATTCACATCTATATAATAAAAAAAACTTTTTTACAGAAAAATACAACCGACTTCCAAAAACAACACTACAAAGTGAAAAATAACTTTAATTTCGGAAGTCGGTGTCGGTGTCGGTGTTAAATGTATTTTCGTTTTTTGCCACCGACTTCCGAAATTAAAGTTATTTTTCACATTGTAGTGTTGTTTTTGTAATAAAACAAAAAAAATCCAAATCGGTCCAGCCATCTTCGAGTAATCGGGGAACATAAATAAAAAAAAAGGTTCCGATGAATTGAGAACCTCCTCCTTTTTGAAGTCGGTTAATAAAAAAAGTCCTGACCGACTGACTGACCGACTCATTAACGCCCAGCCCAAACCCTTGGACCTAGAGAGCTGAAATTTTGCACAGAGGTTCCCTATATAATGTAGACAAAGAATAATCTATAAAGAAGAAGTCGTGACTGACTGATTGACTGGCTCATCAACGCCCAACCCAAACCCTTGGACCTAGAAAGCTGAAATTTGGCACAGAGGTTCCTTTTATAATGTAGACAAGGAATAAGGAAGGAATTCCCGGTAGTACATTCCCGTGGGATATTTACCGATATCCACGCGGGCGAAGCCGCTGACAAAAGCTAGATATAAATATATGAGGTGTGAGTGTATAGCTAACAATTAAGGGAAAGAGCGAGTCAACCCCAACACAAGTATTATTAATTACTTACTGGGGCTGTCTCAATCACATCTGCAAATGTAACTGTTTGAGACCCAATAAACAATTTTTTTTTTTTTTTTTTTATGAGTTTGGTATTTCCTATCCAACCACTCTGAGAAGAAACAGCAGTATACAACAGTATCTTTTGAAAATTCAGAAATTATCTTGGTTGGATCATAATTATGTGGACCTTGCAGATTATTGTCTGAGATGGTCTTTTGAGGAAAGTACAATACAGATTTGAGTGGACCTGTCCAATTTATTTTTATTACATAAGTCCCTTAGATATTAAAAAATACTTTTATGAATCATGAAAATGGACATTATGCATAATTTAATGCGAGGCAAATTTTTTGCCATAACCATAACAGACTAGCTCAGAAAAATTACATACCTTTAGACAGACACCGTTCCTCTTGATGGTGGTGATAGCGTACTTCACATCCTCATCATTGTCTACATTGGGGTCGATGTCCACAACCTCAAAGTCTATCGGGGCTCCAATATACCTGTCAAGTTAAATAGAACATTTTGAATCTAGCATTAAATAGTAGTACTAGGAAAGTTATGGGGTTAAGTGTCCAACCGAAAGATCACTTTCGGCGAGTTTCTTTAATTGCATAATCAGCACTTAATTAAATTATTTTTACGACTCTTAAAATAAAGCCATCTAAACAACTGTTATGCGCGTTTCGGCAGAAACTAGAAGAGGAGCCGAATACTCAGTTGCGGTTTTGGCTGAAAATTGTGATTCGGTTGGACACTAGTTATGGTGCATTGTGGTCAATGAACCTGCCGTGTTGATGAATAGAGAACTCTTGTTATCTCTCCACCACACTGGGTTGACTGGTAGAGAATGCAAGGCATTAAGTCTGCCTTCGTATTTGTTTGTTTTATGTGCAATGCATAATAGTGTGTCAGTAAAGTTGAACAATATCAACAAGAAAGTGCGTTTTTGTCCCTAAATCACTTTCTTGGACATTATTTTATTGATGCTATAATCCTAATTAATATTATAAATGCGAAAGTGACTTTGTTTGTTTCTTACACTTTCACGCTAAAACGGCTGAACGGATTAGGATGAAATTTGGCACATGACTAGGATTAGGACCTGGATTAGTTTACCTGTAATTTTGCATCACAGTGATCTATGTTCTACGTTAGAAGGTTTGGTTTCCGCACTTAGTCCTTCAGGACCAATGTGCGTGGGTAATAGCGGCCGTTGGTGGTTATTCCAACTAGCCCACCTCCCTCCAGAAGTTGATCACATCTCCTGGTCTATTTAGAACATTTGTGAAAGATCTGGGTGCCCCGAGGGTTTCTATTCTAATCTGGGTGACGCCTGGGTATTCAAAGAGTACATGCACAACAGATTCCTCAGCCTCCATCACAGTGATCTTTATACTCCTTGATAAGGTTGCTGTTGAAGGTAGAATCACTATGAAAGGACTGTAGGATGCAATACCCAACAAGCCCCAACTTAACTAAGGTGTGTTAAATCTATGTGATTTTACTTTTCCCCCAAATCAATCATTCCTTTGTCTACGTTTACATTGCTTTCCTTTACTATCATAAAGTCTCACCCTATTTATAAATGTTGCTTTGAGATGTTTAAACCTTTGTATCTAGAACGTAGATCTATGCAAGGCTTTTTAATTGTGTCTGTAATTACCGGTGCAATAAAAGTGGTTACATGTTAAAAAAAATATGGTTAAGCAAACGTTAATCATTACTTTCTATGAAATGTTTATAAATAAACTCCTGTATGTATAGCAGTGAAATGTTATCTACATAAAATATAATCTTTAATAACATTAATTGGTCTAAGGCCACTTTAACTAAGAAAGAAATTGATAATACCTATTAAGTACAAACACATTAGGTGCTAGACATAATAAACGAATTAATATCAGACTATTCTAATATTTTGTTATAAATAGTTGATAAGTGTCTTGCTGACAATCAATTTGAAAAGTAAAACGTTTTTAAATATGCCATGCCATAGGATTACACTTGGAATCAGTAATAGTAGTTGCACTTTACAGCTAAAACTATTTCAAAGCTAGAACATTTTGTTTTTTTTTTTTTCAAAAATTATATTCTACTTCCATATTTGAATCTTTTAAAGTGGTGCTAATATTTACGACTCTAATGTACTTACTGGACCATAGTTGTGCCAAGTATGTTGTTTTTTTCCTTTAAATATTCTTAAATCATGTGATAAAAACATTTATTTTGATGGGTTTTATCAACTAGGTTATATTAATTAATGTTACAGTATTTCCACGCAAAATCATTCCGCAGTTTACAAGAAAACCACAGACTACTTAGGGATACTACGAAGAAAACCTGCGTATTATTTTGAAAATAGATCAGCTGATTCCAGAGTACTTTTCCTGCCAGTCCTATATGGTTCACGCAAAAAGGTTATACTCACTTGAAAATGTCCCGGACGTAGCCCATGCACTCAGGGCCGATTCCTCCTCCAGGGAGCATGGTAACAGCATGACGACCTCCATAGTGGGCTTTCGGAACCAGGTGCTGCTTCCTTACAACTGGGGTCTTATGCTGAACATCAAAATCGGATAATGTGGCTGGTGCAGCAGCAGAACTAAGATTTGCGACACCACGGAGTTCAGGCCGAGCACTCAATTTACTTATTAATCTCAGAGCCATCGCGAATTTTGCGCAAATATCTCGGCTCAACTATTAAATAACCACAGGAAGAGGAAAAGTCAGGAAAACGGAAAATGGCAGTGTTGCAAACTAATTGGTTGTTGTAAACTTTTTGGTAGTTTTTATTTTTCTATCGGTAGTTGCTTTGTTTATTGCGAAGCCAATGTATATACCAAGTTGTCAGATTTGGTTTATCTCATGAAAGTACACATAGTTTAAGCTCCTTGGTTTGTCTCTTGCTAAGATCTATTGTGTCGGAGTGAATAGTTTTCCATTTTATCATTCGAAAAAGAATATTCATTTTACCACATCACTAAAATTCCCTTTTATTTCGAAAGCTTTAGTTTTTCCTTGCGTTAACAACTTTCGTACAGTCCTTCCTTTCATAGAACAGGCAGATCACAGGACAGTACCGAATGCTCCTAGCGGAGGAGATTTAAGAAATTCATTTCTTTCTATAGGTGGTAGAAAAAAAACACTGAATTGACGCTAGCGCCATTTGCCCATTGCGGATTAGCAATTAAACAAAATACGCGCGGGAACTTTCCGTTTGCATTCAAGATCTCGTTTATAATATTTATAAAAGCAAAAGTAAGTCTGTCTGTCATGTTCGTGAACGGGCGCCGTCAGTTGGGACTGGTCGTCTCTTAGCTGCCATGGCTTATTTTTAATTTTAATATTTAATTTAGTTGTTTTAGTTTTTATCTTTTTATTACGGACGCTTTTTAACGTGCACGTCTTTCTACATTGTTCTCACATGTATTCAACATGAACGATGTAACCAATATTTTGTAAAAATATTATGATTTAAAAGAGTGTCCGTGGAGTTTCTTGCCCGTTCTTCTCCATAGGGATCTACTACGCTTTTGAATGGGCAACTAGCTTCATCTTTCTGACTGACCGACCCATTGACAATTCAAAAGTGCCTGTAATTGGTTTATTTGAAATAAATGCTTTGAGTTTGTCTGTTATTTTTTCACGCACGCACTGATCACTATACCAATTGTTATGAAAGCCAGATTTGTAGCCTGAAACCTGCTGAAGTGCTGGTCATAGGCATCCTGGATATTCGTATTAAAAAATGACGGATGATGATCATTTTAGTGGTCGTAAGCGCTACTGCTGAGCATGAGGTCCTGGGTTCTCTATTTCGTGTCCCTTCGTCCAGCATACTCACCATGGAATCCTGATATTTCATGAATGTCAAAAAACTGTTCTGAAATAGTGCTAAATAGTGCCCAAAGGAAAAAAATAGTGCTCTTGTACTTGCGAAGTTATAGCCATAGTTCGATGAGTATGCTGGACGAAGGTTTCGCCCAGCATACTCACCTCCGTCCGGAGAATCTGTATACGCTTCAAACATAATTCATACTTCAAAAAATAGTTCCCAAATAGTGCCAAACGGTGCCCAAAAAGAAAAAACAGTGCTCGAATAACTTCGGAGTTATAGGCTTCGTTCAGTGAGTATGCTGGGCGTAGGTTCTACGCCCAGCATACTTACCTCAGTGCGCGAATATCGAACGAGCTATAGGTACAATTTACGTCTCAAAAAATTGTGCTTGAAATAGTGCCCAATATCAGTCCAATTTTTGCTTGACTTTTGACTTAGAAAACCATTAAATTTTAATGTAAACTTCTACATACTAACGTAAAATGGGGTACAGTCGTCGACACATGTTTTTGGACAAAAATATTAAACTTTCTAATTGTAGACTTCATGTTATTGGAAATAATTATGGTATTTTCTCACATGTCAAAAACTTTCGATTAAATGCATTATTATATATTTTATAAATAATAATAAATGAATGAAACTTTAAGCGTAAATGAAGTCTATTACTTCATTGCATTGTGTGTTTGTCTGAATAAAAACAAGGTCTGAGGTCGGTCAGTAACAGGAATTTCTCAGTAGCAGCCCGGAGTCCGGATTTGTGGTGTGACTGACACTGGAATGGCTGGCGCCGACTGGAGGAGCTCGTGGCTAAGTAATAACAGCCGCACAGGTCGATCCATCAGGTTAAGCTACGCTTGCCGGGGTTGGTCAGTAGATGGGTGACCATCTTTAGATAACGAGACTCCTCCATGCCTCGGAAAGCACGTTTAAGCCGTTGGTCCCGGCTGTCATTCATAGATCTTTGACAGTCGTTACGGGTCGTCAAAAGCCCGATAGTCTGACAACCAGCCTTACCAAGGGGTATCGTATTACCCAGTTAATGGGTTGTGGAGGTCAGATAAGCAGTCGCTCCATATAAAATACTGGTATTCAGCTGCATCCGGTTAGACTGGAAGCCGACCCCAACATAGTTGGGAAAAGGCTAGGCAGATTGAACTGACACTGGCATGGGCACCATCAGGGATTTTAATCTTGATAACACAAACAATTTGTCGCTAATTAGACGAAATTTATCGCCAAATATCAGTATTTGTCGGTCACTGGTTCAAAAGTTATCAAGGGTATGAACCCTTGATAACTTTTGGCCGATCTAGAGAGCATCTTTCCAGCTTGGCCATATCTCAATAACTAGGCCACCTAGCGAAGATCTGTTTTCTCCTAAATTTTGTCGCTAATTAGTCGCAAATTTTCGCCAAGTCACAGATTTAGTCGGGCGTAGTTAGTTCAATTCAATTTTCAAGTATAGTCCAAGAGCTAGATCGAAGAGTTTACGATGAAATTTTTAATCTAGCTCCGACTACACTGAATGACTGGCTGCTAAATTAATTTCATTGTGGAAGTAATTGAAACAACAAATTTAAATTGTGTAATGATTTATTCTTATAAATTCTCATTTTGCGTTCAAGAGACTTCTTCTTATCCTCGTCGTCCATAACCCTAATTAGTATAACACAATCGGCCTTGTTCAAAAGATTTATCACCATCGAGCCAGTTTTGAATTTCGAACTTTATTCCGACGATAAACTTACAGTGCACGTCAAATAACTAGATCCAAGATAGCGTCAACTGCGCATGTACAGTCACGTTCATAATTTTTCGCATAAAATCAGACGAATCCGGAGTAAATTTAACTTAAGAGAGATGTATTGATGTTTTTTTAAATTAATGAACCCCCTAAGTTGTGTCCTAAGCCACTTTTCATAATTTTCGAAATTCATATCGAATTTGGTAGGTAATCAGCAGACTTAGTGCCCGACTTAAAAACCAACAAAGCGTTGGCATGAAACCAGCTTCCGTCTGGTCTGTCGATAAAAAAGTAGAACACATATTTTTTTTTATGATCTAACAAAACTTAACCGAATCCATCTTGCAGGAATATTATATTTGGTTTTGGTTTCAATATCCTCAGAGTGTACCCAGCTGGTTTGCCGGCGACGAGACCCTATCTACGCACACGAGCGCATGTAGCGGGATGTTCGCTATGACACACGTACCGAGTCGTGTATTAGACAAAATGAGATTTGTTTATTATGTTTTTCTTATTAAAATTAGCTTAAATAACTTAGAACTGTTACTAGTTACATATTCTAATCTAATAAGACTGATTAAAGTTAGTTTGCAAGGGAATTTTGTGAAAAAAGTCAGTATTAGTGTATAATTACGTAACTTGAAAACGTACTTTTTTGTTTGTGTATATTTTAATAATTTTAGTTTTAAAAGATAGGACCATAAAACTAATATTTATTTTTGATTTGTGTCAATCGGTCAAGAAGTTAAGAAATTATAAGGGAAATTGTATAATGAACATGTACCGACCTACATTTTTAGCATGTTTTTGTTGTACGAACTTTTAAATGTTATTAGAAAGGTTCAATATTATTGTTTTATATGATTAAGTAATACATAAGAAAGGTTATGTAAAAATTGTAAAGGTAAATAGAATTTTTTTTGAAAAATAAAGGCTGAAAGATTTCGGCTTAGGTAAAATTAACAAGTAAAAAGGGTCCAAAAAACGTGGACCTCATTAAGGTATAGGAAAGCGGCTATAAAAGCCTTACTAATTTTTGGCAAATCGTCATCAATCAGTCCGGCCCCAGCCACCGAAGAAGCAACAACCTAGGAATAGGAGCCGAAATCTGCGGACAACAATCAAGAAAATTCTGCGTTTTATTTCATCGCCTCTTCGCTTCATTCTCTCCCCGAGGTCCTAGTGGGTTGCACCCAACCCTACGCATTCAGGGAGCAGAATCACTCGACTCGGGTAGTAGGGAAAAACGTTACATAACATACGTTAAAAACGTTGGGAAATTGTCCCAGGACGACTGGGGGTACTAGTCGTGCCCCAGCCGGACCAAAACAGGGTTATTTAGCTAAGTTAAGTACCTACGTTTCTCCTGTTTCAGACATCGCCGTAAGCGCAAAAGATGAGCTAAGGTTTTATACCAACAATGCCATAAGATTTGAGTCCCAAAACCTTATAGAGTTAGCTTACGATGAAGTGCACAATATGATGCTATGTGTCGACAAACAGACCGACAACGACGCTATATGTGGTTATTACTTATCTCCCATAGAAATAAAATGTTAGCCAGCATGTGCTATACCGGATGACTTTGAAAAAAATAATATATGCATAATATAGGCATAATAGGTGAACGGAGTATACGCCTATGGCATAGAATTTTTATTTTTTTTTATTTTTCTAGAACATACAAAGAAATTGATCTAAGTATCAATAAATATTACACATTTGAAGTAAACTTTTAATATTAGAACAATAAAAACAGAAATCTAAAAAAAAAAATTACTAAATCGATGAAAAAATATCGAAATTCAAATCGTACGCACCCTACTAAATGCGCGGAATTTATCAATGAATTCGTAGCGCGATCCTATTCTTTGAAGCAGGCCGTAGGTAGGTAGGTAGGTATACTCGCCGCACGTGCTGTCGGCCTCTTTGATATCCTTCCTTTCGCAGGCGCACGAGCCGCTCGCGCATCCCCGCACACCCGCCCGCGCCCCGCGCTCTCTCTTTCTCATTTCAGTATTTTCTTATTTTTCTTTCTCTCACTCTCCAGTCGCCTGCGATTAGTCACAGAGTGACGTTGCATTGTTTATGTTTCCGCGTGTGCATCAGCCCCCGGTGATAGTTATTGAAGGTAGTTTGATAGGAATAACGTATCTACAAATGATACGTTCCTCTGCTCTATCTGCGAGACATCTACTTCCAGCACGACGGATGTCCGAACGATCTGTACGCTCGTATCTCGATAGTGCACTGATGAATTCGGTGATAAGTGGATAGGTCGCGGTGGACCTGTGAACTAGCCGACGAGGTCACCAGACCTCCTAACACCCCTAGACTTTTATTTGTGGGCCGAACTAAAACGTTTATAGTATAGTTAAAATCTCGCTGCAGACTCGGTCATAAATCATTCGAGTGTTTCGCTCTCTTTCCCACTCACGGGCCTTATGGGCAGGCCACGCCCACACGTAGTCCTGTGCATTACTGCAGTCGATGAGTGATATCGATAGTTTTATATATTTATAAATGAGTGATAGAAATAAATACACATATTTTTTTTATTTTAAAACACATTAGTACTCATTAGTTACCCTGCATACTTAATGAATGCAGTATGTTTACGTTATAACCTTAATGATTCTGTTATCTATAATGGCCTTGAGCGCGCGCAACTAGCGCACATCCCTACTCCGATTATGATTTATGACCAAGCCTGCAGCGAGATTTTAACTATACTATAGTAGTCATACAGCCTAAAGTAAGCGCGCGCGCCGTCGTTGCTTGGCAACGGGCGGGGTGGCCGGACGACCTATCGACGCGACGTTCTCGCTCTCGCATGTATGCACGTCCTTTTCATTTTGGTTGATGTAGGTACAGTCGAGAATTCGTACTTCAAGTAATGTTTCGATTATTTAAATAAAAAAAAAGTAGATTAGATTGTTTTAAAAGTTATTAGATCGTTTTAGTTTTATTTGTAGGTGTTTTGTTTGTTTTTTTTTATTCGATTGATAGTGTGTTACGCAATTAGGGTGCAGGTTTGTCTTATTAGCTTAATTTATTAGTAAGTGGGATATTAACGTAATTGTGTTGATTTTGATTTTTGAATTTTATTTTGAAAATGTTTTAAACTCGACTGTAGGGGAGACCGGGTAGACTTCGGACACGGGGAGACAATGGACACGTTCAATTTGCCGCTATTATTCACGTTCATTCAATCTTGTCTATGGTCGATATGTTGGCAAGCCTGCGATTATTGGTTTGAATCAGTCAGTTGACAGTTCGTCGCTGGAAAAACGTTGGTGAAGTTGAAAAAACGTATTTTTTTAATTCTGATGTAAAATTTTCGATAGCCAGTGGATGGTTTATTTGTTATTTACAATCATATTAAGAGTGTTTTCTGTTTTTAATCATAAAGAAGGATTACCTGGGGATATTTGAAAACGTAAGTATTTATAAATTTCAAATATTTTTCTAACAATTTATTGATATTTTTAAATCCTCACTACCGGGGTAGACTTTGGACAGAGGTGTCCGAAGTCTCCCATTATGTCCTTAGTCTCCCCGTATTAATATTTTGCTTAAAGGTCCTATTGCTTTGTTACAGTTAGGAGTATATACAGGTTAAAAGATGCCCAGGCATTATAAGAAAAAAACTAACCGCACATTTTCTCCTGAGGCACTAAGAAAAGCCATAATAGATGTACGATCCAAAAAATTTAGCATCAGGAAGAGTGCGGCTGAACATGGTGTTAGCAAATCAAGACTTTTTGATTATTTTAAAAAGACTAAAGGTGAGGATAACATTGAGTCTGTTGATTTAACAACTAATTTCAGAAAAAGCCAAGTTTTTCCTCCATTCATGGAAGCTGCTTTGGCTGAATATTTAATTAAATGCTCAACAATGTTTCATGGTCTCACACCTAAAGCTACTAGACGCTTAGCTTATGAGTATGCAGAGAAATAATGTAAAGTATCCGCCAAAATGGAAAGAAACAAAATCTGCAGGACCTGATTGGTTCTCATCATTTTTAAAACGTCACCCTACCCTTTCAATACGGACACCTGAAGCCACGAGTCTTGCACGAATGACGAGTTTCAATAGAACAACTGTAGCAGAATTTCAAAACAAGCTTGAAGATGTTATAACACGGTTTAATTTCACACCAACCCAGATTTATAATCTGGATGAAACCGGGATAACCACAGTGCAGCGTGTTCCAAAAGTCATTGCTCAAAAAGGGCAACATCAAGTAGGACAAGTGACCTCGCGAGAAAGAGGAGAGCTGGTAACACAGGTAGGAATCATAAGTGCAGCTGGTCATGCCTTACCACCGGTTTGGATATTTCCTCGTCACCGCTTTGACAAAAGGAAAATGATGCAAGGTATTCCAGATACTGCAGGTCTTGGTTTGGTTTACCCTTCTGGCTGGATGACAAGTGAGAATTTTTTGAAGGTGTTGGAATATTTTGCTCGGAATGTGCGTTGTTCTATAGAAAACAAGGTCTTGTTAATCATGGACAACCATGAATCCCATCTATCAGTGGATGGATTAAATTTCTGCAAAACAAATGGGATCATCATTCTTACCCTGCCACCACACACGTCAAATAAGCTGCAACCACTGGATCGCACGGTGTTTGGGCCATTTAAGACTTTTTACAACAGTGGTTTGGATTCATGGATGTTAGCACACCCTGGGCAAACTATTAGCATTTATGACATCCCCCAAATTAGTCTTCTAGCTTGGGATAGAGCTGCCAATCCTATGAATGTAAAATCTGGTTTCAGATGTACAGGTATTTGGCCCTTTGATAGAAATATATTTACGGATGTAGATTTCTTATCATCCTATGTGACAGATCGACCGGAGACTGATCAATCTAATGTTCGTGAACAATCTCAAAACAGTGATGATGAATGTGTCTCACCTTCAGTGATTGGACAACTGTTCACATCAAATCCGTTGGATGATGATGGCAATGATGCACAAACACTAGCGATTTACAGGACCCCATCAAGAACCCCATCAATTTCCTCAGTTCATAGTGCTGATGGTAATATCGACATGCCATCAACTAGTTCCAATGTTCCAGTTCCAGAAACAACCCGAAACTATAATAAAAAAATAATTGCCAATGATCTATCAGATCGTTCAGATGATGATGAGAATTATGAACTAACATCAGCAATTCTCACAGCTCATAGAACCCCATCAAAAACTCCATCAATTATCTCGGCTCATAGTGCTGATCTTAATATTGACGTGCCATCAACTTCGAATGTCCCAGGATCATCTACAAACAAACATAAAGCAATAATTGATAAAGTCTATATCTCAACTTCGCCAAGTCGACAAAGGTCCATCGATTCATTTGTTTCCCTGGAGCAAATTAGTCCTTTTCCGAAAGCAGCTCCACGGAAATCTAACATGAATAATCGAGGACGACGTAAAGGAAAATGTATGATAGCCACTGATACCCCTGAAAAGGAAGCACTTGAAAGAATCAAAGACATCAAAGAAGACAGTTAAGAAGAAGGTTTTGCAAGAAAAAAAGTTGAAAAAGAAAACGATTCCCCAAGTAACATCATCAGATGAGTCAACAGACCAACACATTTCTTCTAATGACAGTACATACGACATTGATGATGAAGAATTTGATGACAACAATGCTGATACTTCTAATGTGCCTGAAGGGAGGTTTATAATTGTTAAAGTCTATGGATTTGGAAAAAAATCAGGCCGTAACTATGCAGCAAAGATTGTAAAAATAACGGCAGGTGGTTATAATGTCGAGTTTTATAAAAGGAAAATGCCTTCTAATAGATTTATACGAACGAATGAAGAAGAAGCATTCGTCACCTATGAGGATGTAGTGCTCGTATTGCCAGTTCCTTCAGAAGACAAGAGGCCTCGCTTTCAGGGCATGATATATTTCCATTGCAATTTGGATGAGTACCAACTACAGTAGTGTTTTTTAAATAAAAATGTTGACTTAATTTGATTTAAAATGTGTATATTTTATGTCCAAACTCTCCCCTAGATATGTCCTAAGTCACCCCAGGTACCGGGAGACTTCGGACATATGACATGTTTTAAAAAAAAATATTTTAATACTGAAAATCAATTTGTATGAAGAAAGTAATAACGTCAAAGTATAGTTTAATAGTTGTAGTTCGACAGGAAAAATGCAGATTTTCAATAACCCTAAGGGAAATTTATTCAGATCAACTTATGTCAAAATCGTCCGAAGTCTACCCGGTCTCCCCTACCATGCGCGCGGCCCACATAGTACCTAGCGAATGAAATGTGCGTTCGTCTCCCTGCCACGTACAATTTTCATTCATGCGCGAGCGCAGCCACTATCTCCTATTTTGGCTATTACTAGTTTTACGCACGAGCCGTAGGATGGATAGTTTTCATGACTTTTTAAGGATATTCGGAACTTTTGCAATCTCAATGGTACTAGGCAAATATTCTCGTGTATGGCTTCTGTTCCACTCACACAATACACCATATTATTTTCGAAACCGTAAAAAATTTCATCCGGTATATATAACACGTTGACTCTTTGAAATATTTTTTTTAACACCTTCAAGTGACCCATCAGACTAGGCTTTTGTATTAGTATGCGTAGCAAGTACGTAAGATTCATCTGTTCTGTATAAATTATAGGTTTATTTATCTGCCTAAGATAACGTTTAATCACACTAATATTATAAAGGCGAAAGTTTGTGTGTGTTTGTTACTTCTTCACGCTCAAATGGCTGGACCGATTTGGATGAAATTTGATATGTAGATAGCTTATACCCTGGATTAACACAGGCTACTTTTTATCCTGGTCTACGCGGGTGAAACCGCGGGGCGCAGCTAGTTTTAGATAAATAATCAAGTCTTTGCAGTCTTATATTTGATTTTTCTATTAAAACATTTCGATTATTTTCTGTGGTTTTCCATTTAAAACTCAAACTTTTAATTATCCGTCGGAAACTTGCTTCAGAACCATTCCATGTCGGTCTTTAATTTCTCTAAAAGCGGGAAAGTGGGGATTTCTTTATTAATTATGAAATAATGGAGAAGAAAACTGTCAAATTAGTTCCGCGTAGATGGCGCTCAAGTGTTTGTTACTTTCATTGAAGTACCAACATTGCCGCGATATTGCGCCAAGTGTTTTTTTTTGTCGCCGATTGGTCGCTTTATCTTCAAGATGACTTTGACAAGTGACAAACACAGCGCTCTCTCACGGCGAAGCTTCGGGGAAACAACCCCATTGTGTGACGTTAAGAAGACCTACTAATGCTATCAACTTGAAAGGAACAGTTTTAGGTGACATTTGCCTAACTATTTTGCAAATAAGAAAAAAAAAATCGTTTTTGCAACAGGGAAAGAAAAAAAAAAGAAAGGAAAGGAAAAAAAAATCGAAGTGGAGCTACAAGGGCATGTGGGGTATCATATGAATGAGCGCTATTTGCACATTCTCAAACATTTTGTCTTTTTTTTAGGCCGCATAGTTTACGAATTTTGATGAAAAATGTAAAAAAAATATACCACCCCAAAATCTCCGAAGTTAGCATAGAGAAAAATCTGAAATTATTTGTAAAGATTACAGGAAAAATAAAACGATGTCTCTTTTTTAGAAATCGGAAAGGAACGTTCGCGAGTCCAATTCGCTCTTGATCGGTTTTTTTTTAATTTGTGTTTCGTTAAGATTACTATTCTCTTTTTTTATGTAGCAATAGACGTGGTAGATAAGCTATCTTGCTTGTCTCTTCAAAACTGTATTATTCTTACTTATGCGCGGCATTTTTTTATAATGAAACACTTATAAAACTAACAAAAATTACGAACTCGACTGTAGGTACGTGGGGCGACAGCGGAACGTGTGAGGGCGACGGCTGTCCGCGGGGCACTACGGGGGTTCATGCGTCGCCCCGTTACTATAACAACGCAGGACACTCACCCGCACCTCATCAAGCACGCCTAAAAAACGGTCACTGCGCAGTTCCAAGTTATTTGACGCGCACTATACAAAAAAAAAAATATTCTAAACCCCAGTCTAAGTTATCAATTTTGTATTTAGAACTTCACCTCAGTCAAACTAGCTGAAAGGTGCTTCGATTGTACTAAAGTTGATAGGACGGGAACGGAGTTAATAGAACTCATGGTTTAATAACACTAGATAGCTTCAAACAACTCGTCAAACTTCTGCACGAAAGCTGCTGTCCCATGGGCTTCAGCTGCGATTTCATCTGAAAAAAAAAAAAAAAAAACAATGTTATTAAATTAGTTATATTTTCATTCGGTTCATTTCGGTGACTACCGAGATGACGACTAATAGAGAAGTAGGTATGAAAAAAAGGGGTCATGTTGCGCCGACCACAAATAAATTGGGACAAGGGCAGGAGAATGATGATGATGATTTTAATTCAAAGGAAAGATTAAATTACGAGGAGCGATTAACATCTTTACATAGCGTCGCCGTGTAAACCTCGTGATTGCAATAATAGTAGTTTTTGAAACTGTTGCATGATGACGGGTATTAAAACACGAGTGTGTGTTTAAAAACCGAGCCGTTATCACACGAGTGTTTTAATACCTAGTTATGTACAGTTTCATACACTACTTTATCTACTTTCATACATTGGGATTGAACCTAAAAAAAAACTCATTAAATTCAGTAGGTACAGACGCCAGCAGGTCAAGCCACC
Source organism: Cosmia pyralina (assembly GCA_946251885.1). Taxonomy (NCBI): domain Eukaryota; kingdom Metazoa; phylum Arthropoda; class Insecta; order Lepidoptera; family Noctuidae; genus Cosmia; species Cosmia pyralina. The sequence goes on along the minus strand of OX276371.1, from coordinate 9,873,842 downwards.
CGAAACTTTCAAATTTTTCCAATCAACCTTGAACTTAATACTTTAGCGATAAAGATGAAAAACTATTAAAGAAATTTGACAGATTGTAGTAGCTTCATGTGCTAGCGTCTGTACAACAAAACGTGGCGCCAAAACTTAGCACATAAGCGGGCGCTGCCTCAGACAACTAAAAATTGGAATCAAAACTTTTTTGTAACGCTATAAAAAAAACTTTTTTTACAAAAAAAAATACAACCGACTTCCAAAACCAACACTACAAAGTGAAAAATATCTTTAATTTCGGAAGTCGGTGTCTGGTTAAATGTATTTTCGTTTTTTGCCACCGACTTCCGAAATTAAAGTTATTTTTCACTTTGTAGTGTTGTTTTTGGAAGTCGGTTGTATTTTATTGTAAAAAAGTTTTTTTTATTTTACACTTTTTAGTTGTGGTACCTACCCCACACAAATTCTAATACCACTACCTGCAAAACAAACTAGAACATCATCCATATAAAACTGGGGAAAAAATACGTATTATTGAAGCTAACTCAAAAAATACCCAAGCAAAATTAATCAATTTTATATGGGACCAACTTTGACGTGTACCCTCTCGAATAAAACAAAAAATTTTCAAATCGGACGACTGTAAAAAGTTATGCGTGGTCATACATAAAAAAATATATATACGTGTCGAATTGAGAACCTGCTCCTTTTTTTTCCGTCAGTTAAAAACTGTTTGAAAAATGGCCGTCATTGACGTTTCCCCCAGATTTTCACTATCTACATAACATCACGCCTGTATTCGCCGAAGAGTTAGGCAGAGGTGTACCTATAGTACCTACACCCACATTTCGCCAGTTATGTTTAAGTCCCATGTAATAGGGGGCGCGCCTATTGTCATCAACCGGACACAAATCCAGACTCCGGGCTGCTACTGACAAATTCCAGATAGAAAAATCCAATAACACTTTGAGCACCGGCCACACAGAACAGACGCAAGGCACGGACCCGTCGCAGTCGCGGCGCCCGTTTAATCTACTTGCATATAAAATGTATACAGCCGTCGCGACGTAAAACATACAGAAAAGACGGGACGCCGTCACGACGTTAACTCGTCGGCGCCCTATTGGAAAACATATAGAAAGGACAGGGCGCGGGCCTGCACGGGCGCAAGCGGGGGAGCGGAAAGGGCGCGGAGAGCAGATTCTCACAGCGCTCGCCCGCTCGCCATTGTGCATCTTGCGTCGAACGGTTGAATGCCGGGAAAAGCTTCTAGTGCGCGCCATAAAAAGTCGTGACGGCGCCCTGTCTGCGACGGGTCCGCGCCCCGCCCTCGTCTTGCGTCTTTTCTGTCTGGCCGTTGGCTTGCTCGACTCGGGAATCGAACCCGTCCTGGGTTCGATTCATACCTCATATTTTCCCCAAAACTTGCTTTCTACATTGTTTATTTTATTTTGTTGTCCTTTGCGTCATGTTTACCGCAAATAAACGTATTTTCTTTCTTTCATACTCAGCAGTAGCGCTTCCGACCACTAAGTAGACCAACGAGGCAGTCGATTTACTCATTTCTGTCTGTATGACCGCTTAGGCTTAGATCAACTAATGCAATGGATTTGATTTGATGCGATTTCACCATCACTAAGCCTACGTTCGCACGGACGTAAAAATATCGCGGCGATTTTTCTTCGCGCACTGGATTTTCAACGCTCTGCTTAGCGCCGAGAGTTGAAAACCTAAGCCCCCGTTCCCACGGGCGTAATAAAATCGCGGCGGGATTTTATCGCGCACTGGATTTTCAACTCTCCTTGTTGAGCTGAGCGTTGAGAATCCAACTTAACAATAACAGAGTACATTCTAGCGCGTCGAAAAAACACTGTTAGATTTTGCACTCTCGGCGCTAAGCAGAGCGTTGAAAATCCAGTGCGCGAAAAAAAATCGCCGCGATATTTTTACGTCCGTGCGAACGTCGACTAACAGTGTGTTTTTTCGACGCGCTGGGATGCATTCTGTTAATGTTAAGTTGGATTTTCAATGCTCGGCTCAACACCGAGAGTTGAAAATCCAGTGCGCGATATTTTTACGTCCGTGCGAACGTCGGCTAAATCAGTGTCCTTTCAAAATATATGTTTGGGAACCTAGATGTTCTGTAATCCCATCGGAATAAATACACACTACTACCATAAGAATGTTTGATTTACAAATGATTTTGGTATTTCATTTGTACAGTATGGCCGATTCATCTTGGCAGGGTCGAACTCCACGCAGAAGGCTACGCAGTAAAAATTTTTAGGAGCCAAATGGTGACATGAGGCGAGTGTAAAAGAACATGTGGGAAACTTCTTAGTGCCTATGTTCGGACCTGCCAAGATAAATCAGTCTTAGTGTATGAACTACGCATGCTCGCCTTTCAAGGGGGATGCGCTGTGGTAGCCCGCGAAATTCATTTTTTTTTTTGGGTGTTTTTGCAATTTGCAGGTCCGTGTCAGGTTGTATTTTGATCAAAATATGATACGCAACAGTAAAACATATGTATTTACATAATTTTAACCATAAAAATCATCAATACATCTCTCTAATTTAGATTTCGTGCAGAGTTGTTAGATTTCATTCGTTCGACGAATCTGCACGAAATCTGACACGGACCAGCAATATGCATAAAACGCAGGAAAATTTTAATTTCGCGAGCTACCACAGCGCATCCCCCTTAAGGCCTTGCTACCCCGTCTCAAAAATCCACCCTGTATAGAGGGCACAGCAAATTCGATGTTTTGACGTTTTCCTACATTGCACCCGAGCGAAGCAGGGGCCGGTCGCTAGTTTAGTTATAGAATCTATATCTATAAAAGGAAAGCGTGACTGACTGATCTATCAACACTCAGTTCAAACCGCAGAACGGATTGGACTGAAATTTGGCACACAGATAGTTATTATGACCTAGCATCCGCTAAGAAGGGGTTTATGGAAATTCGACCTTTAAGGGGGTGAAAAGGGGGGATTTTGTTTGTATGAAAAATCTTATTCCTAGAGTTAATAAACTTGAAACTTGGCACGAATATTTATATAAGTAAATTGTGATTTTTGTTTTTCTAAACTACCCCCAAAAGGGGAATTGGGGGGTGTCAAAGTTTGTATGGAAAAAAATTAACGCGCAATACGATTAACTCAAAACTCAGTACTTAAAACCAAATATAAAGAATAATATGTATCAGGATTTTTCGAAAATGTACCTCTAACGGGGTGAAAAGGGGTAGTCAATTTCACAGGGGCGGATTTTACTGCGTGGCTTGATTAACTCGAAAATTGGTGTAAATAATCTTTGAATCAAGCTATGGAAACATCTCAAACGATTTTTTTAAATTCTACCTCTTGGGGGTGAAAACAGGAAATACAATTTACATGAAAAATTTTTTTTGGTTAATTAACTTGAAACTTGGCACAAATGCTTGCCTAAGTAAGTAATAAACTTTGTCATCATTAGTTTTTCAAAACTACCCCTCTAAGAGAGGTTTAGGGTTGTTAAAAGTTTGTAGAGAAGAATTTTAAAGCACAGTCCGATTAACTAGAAACTCAGTATTTATACTTTTGACATAAAATTAACTTATTAAGATTTTGGGTTTTTTGAAAATCGATCCCTGAAGGAGCAAAAAGGGGTAATATTTTTTTTTACTGCGTAGCATGATTTACTCAAACAATTTTATAAAATAATCTTTGAGTCAGTTTCAATAATCAATAAGTTATGGAAACGAATCAAACCAAAATCCAAACGAATTTTCAAAGCTCCACTCCTGTATGGGTGAAAAGAGGGGATACGGTTTATATTAAAAATCTTATTCCTTTGGTTAATAAACTTGAAACTTGACAATATTTGCTTCAGTAAATAATAAGAATTTACACTTTTAGTTTTTGAAATACAACCCCTCACAGATATATTTCAGGGGGTGTCAAAGATGGCAAGGAAAATTTTTGTCGGATTAACTTGAAACTCGGTACGAATATAGTCTGGCAGTTTGAGTACTTTATGCGGCCCACCCAAATATTCTTTCTTTGATATTGTTCGTCGAGTCGTTGAGTTCCTTAGGTACTGAGTCTGACAAATGCTTGCATTGACTGGACGGGTCCACTCAAATTTGTGATTCTTTTCTCAAAAAACCATTCCTGATGCTAATCTACATGGTCCTCACAGGATCTGACCACGATTATGTCTGGACTTTGAAAAGAACTTTGATCCCTGAGTTTGTTTTGCCATTTCTTCTCTGGGGTAGTCAGATAGAAATTATGCCGACTCCATCTAGCTTATTTCTTTTTCTTAATATGACTTTCAAAAGTGATTCCGATATCCTGTTTCCAGAATAAACTTCATTATAAATCCATACTAATATTATAAATTCGAAAGTAACTCTGTCTGTATGTTACCTTTTCACGCCTAAACCACTGAGTGGATTTCAATAAAAGAAGGCATCCTAGGAAAGGACATAGGCTTCATTTTGTTTTAAAAATAAACCTAAAGGGAGTGATATAATAGGGGATGAAAGTTTGTATGGAAAACCTAGCATTTCATAGGTTAGGGATATAGACATTAAAATTTAAACTTTTGGTAAGAAATATAGAACTACGTGTTTCAGCGTTTTTTCAAGGGGGTAAAATAGGTGATGATTTTAAAATTCACATGTAATATTGATACTTTTGTGTAGGTAAGTACTTATTACTTATTCTTAAAGAGATATAAAGGATTGGAAATATAGTCATAGTCCGTAGCTTGAGATAACCTTTAGTCTTTATTTAATTAAAGTCGGTCTACTCGGTCAAATGTTATCACAATTTACAGTCATAAAAATAACTTGGCTAACACGTCCCACATTCACTTACGGGCTACGGGGTCAATGGTAGTCAATCACAAAAATTAATGATGATCTTATTAAAATGAATGATTATGATTTTAGGCCCACTAGCACCGCAAATCACAAAATTCGTTGAGCGCTAAACGAATTTATCATTATTCTATTACAGTAAGTGCGGGTTACTTTGACTCTAGAGCATAACTTTGGCCCAAATTGAGACATCAGATGTTTACTGTCATTAAATCCACACAAGGTTCCGCAAGTACGCGTCTATATCACCATCTAATAGTTACCGAAGGACATACGACGTTCGGTTGTGTGGTCGTGACACTTCGGGCAGTTTATACAGTTGTCTCGATTTGGGCCAAAGTTATGCCCTAGAGTCAAAGTAACCCACGGTACTGTTAATTTTGAAGTTGTCAGGGATGGAATGATGTTTTAAACATGTTCAGCGTTAACTGTATTTATGGTTTTTGGTGCAAGCGGGCCTTGAAATCATAAAAACCTTTTATATAAAAAAAGATTATTTGAATTTATTAATTGTCTCTCTGTCTACTTGTTACCTTTTCACGCCTTAACGGATGACCTGGGTTCGAACATAGGATAATTCTTATTCAGGTAGTACATTCCCTTCGATAATTTCCGAGTTAAGCGCGAGCGAAGCCGCGGGCAAAAGCTAGTCAAACATAAAATGCATTACCTGCATACTGTCAATGGATTCTCTTGTTCTTGTGACTTCCACTGAGTTCTGTAACAGTTTGTTGCGTTCACGACACTGCACCAGTACAAGATTCCACCAAAATATTTTCAATTTGTGACTCCGGCTGTCTTGACTTCGGAACCTGGAATTAATCATTACAATTCAAGTCTCTTACTAATGTAACAATTTTCCTAACTATTATAATCCTCCACCTAGTTTTAGCAGCTGAATAGATTGTGATCAAAAATAGCTAAAAACCATCCCTATGCAAGCTAGAAAAGAATAGAATACTCTTTATTCAGCTAGCTACGACAAATGGAAGCCAAAGCAGGGGCAATAAATCTGAAATGCATTATGTACTGTAGTATCATTTAGCTCCATTATATACAGGGTGTAAGTCGGATCGATCCATCAGGTTAAGCTACGCTTGCCGGGGTTGGTCAGTGGATGGGTGACCATATTTACATACCGAGACTCCTCCGTGCCTCGGAAAGCACGTTAAGCCGTTGGTCCCGGCTGTCATTCGTGGATCTTTGACAGTCGTTACGGGTCGTCAGAAGCCCGAAAGTCTGACAACCAGTCTTACCAAGGGGTATCGTATTACCCAGTTACTGGGTTGTGGAGGTCAGATAGGCAGTCGCTCCATGTAAAATAATGGTATTCAGCTGCATCCGGTTAGACTGGAAGCCGACCCCAACATAGTTGGGAAAAGGCTAGGCAGATTGATATACAGGGTGTAAGTGTAAACAGTGGCAATTTTTGAAGGGGTCATAGTACTCATCATTATGAACAACTTTTACTATGGGACCAAACCTGAAAACGCGAAAAAAAATCGGCTGTTCCCTACATTTTGACCAATTATGCAAACATAAATGTACTGAACAGCTGATTTTTTTTCGCGATTTCAGTAAAAGGTTTTCATAATGATGAGTACAATGACCCCTTAAAAGATTGCCACGGTTTACAATTACACCCTGTATAAGGTCCCAGCTGCATCCAGTTGGTACCGTTTTGGAATGGGCAACTAGCTTCAACTTTCTGACTAACTAACCGACTCTTTAGACAGTTCAAAAGTGCCTGTAAATTTGTTTAATGGGGAAGAAAACTATCAAAATGGCGCTATTGTAGCTGGTTCCCAACATAAGCTAAAAATACAAGGCGTGAGGTGGTTTAATTTTATTTTTGCGAAAATGAAGACTGGAAGTCGACCCCAACATACTTGGGAAAAGGCTAGGCGGATTGATATATAAGGTCCCATTAAAATAGGTGGACAAATTTCACAGCTTTCAGCGTTTTTGTTGATGTACCGGTTACTGGGCATTTTTAAGGTCAGAAAAACTTTTGATGCCTCCAAAAATCTATACCTATTGATTTTTTCATATGATGAAAGTTGTTATCAAAGTCAAGTAACCCCATACTACCGTAGGTATGTCTAACCAAAGATATCTAAGCAAAAAAAAACACTGATTAAAGTGATTTTATTTTGACCTAAAATAATAAAAAAAAACGCGGCGAGCGCGGGCGGTCACGTGGTCACGTGCGCCTGCACAATTGTAGTATCAGAATAATTATGAGATAACAAAGGCATGGATGTGTTACTAACGACCAACCGTCATTGGGTAACCAACATTTTAAGTATTTTTTGTTAGCTAATTTTTTTTCTTGTATCTAATGCGTTTTTCTTATTATTTTTTTTTCCATTGCGCATTGTCCTTATTTTGGTGGTCTGAATCATTTCTAAAAGTTTGTCCATCCATTTTAATGGAACCTTATATATAATTTAGCTGCATAAAGATGGCAAGAGATTTATTTATAACCATTCAGGCTAATAATAATAATAATTTGATATTCATTCAAAATTTGAAGCATAACATAATCTATACATATAAATAAAAAGAGAAGTCCTGACTGACTGACTCCTCAATGCCCAGCCCTGAACCTAGAACCTTTGAACCTAGAAAGCTGAAATTTTACACAGAGATTCCCTTTATAATGTAGACAAGGAATAAGGAAGGATTTCCCGGTAGTATCATCCCGTGAGATATTTTCCGACATCCACGCGGGCGAAGCTGCGCGGGAGTGCTAGTCATATATACACACTGCTTATGCATATTATTTAGTATTAAGGCGAAGTTGATAGTGGTGCCAGTGGCAGAAAAGTTGAAAGGAAATCATTTGGCTTGGTACGGGCATGTGATGAGGCGGGAAGAAACGCATGTGACTAAAAGTTGATGGATGGAGAGGCAGAGGAAGGCCAAGGAAAAGATGGAAGGATTGTGTGAGGAATGATATGAAAGAGAAGGGAGTGAATGACACCGTGATGGTTGACAGGAGAGAATGGAAAGAGGAAATGTGTTGCCTCGGCCCCACGTAGCATAGGACAAGCGCAGGAAGATGATGTTGCTTAATAAATTAACTATAATAATAGTTAATAGAGGTTATAATAATAGTTAATAGGTAAAAGAAATACTAAATTATTAGTTTAGGGCAATAGCCCTAAATTAATAATTTAGTATTTCTTTTAGCAAAGCTAATAATTTGTTCACATTTTCCTAAGACTGAAAGTGGCACACATGACTGAAAAGTTGTGCGGAAATCGGTTGTCATGGTATGGGCATGTGATGTAGAGGAATGAGGAAAGTTTTGAGTATGAATGTCGATGGCTATAAGAGTAGGAGAAAACCAAAGAAACAATGGAAGAACTGTGTGAAAGATGATATGGCTAGCAATAGGGTTGTATATAATTTTGTTTGCAAAAGAACATAACATAATGGTGCTTACAAATGTTTTATTGTATTCTCTAGCAAATACATACTGTAGAAAAGCTTCATGTGTATTATTTTGAATTGAAATCAGCTGATTTCTAAGTACTTTCCCTGCCAAAGCTGTATGAGTTCACACAAAAAAGTCATAACTTACTTGAAAATCTCTTGGACGTAGCACATGCACTCGGGACCGATTCCTCCTCCAGGGAGCGAGGTAAATTGGTAACTGTATGATGACCTCCATAGTCGGCTTTCGGAATCGGGTGCTGTCTCTTGGCAACAGGGGTCTTATAAAACTAAATAAATCATAAAAGTAGGCCACATCAAGGAGTGCAGGCCGAACACTCAATAATTGCCCTGAATATAATCGCACAGCCATCGCGAATTTTGCGTAAATATTTCGGCACAACACAAAAATTGAAAACTGAAGCTGAACTACATTTCGCATGAAAAGAAGAGGCACAGACGAACAATATTCAATGTACTCTGTGCTGACGAAGTGTAGTATTAGAATATATTCAATGTAATAGGTGATGACCAGCGCAAACGAAGAGACGAATTGTAGTGAATTATTGTAGTATTCTGTATTAGAAAAGGAGAAAAACGGAAAATGACAGATGAAATGAGTTTTTGTCGTCAGATGGCGTTGTTACGTCAAAGTTTTTGTATAGTATAGATGGCAGCATTGGGGAGAGTTTGACAGTTGGGCTAATGAATTCTGTTTGTAAACATGAGAGAACTTTTGTGTTTTTTTTATGAAAATACAGTTTATTTATTAATGAAACTTATGTAAGATTGTGACTAATAGTTTATATATATAATTAAAATATCTGTATAATTTTCAGTTGCTTTGTTTTGCTGAAATTAAATAGGAAACGTTGACGATGGAAGTTTGAATATGGCAACATTTGGTGATAGAAGATTTTTTTTTTCTAAATGACGTGAGTGTTGCTTTTGCTTGCTCGGTGGAGTTTTCAAGTACGAGCGGCTGGAGAACGGGCGTCCATTTTGCTTCGCCATATTGAATTTGGTCGGACATCTTTGGACGCCATGTTTAGTCGGACATATTTTATAAACATTTTCGCGTAAATTTCAAATATTTTTGAGCCTAAATATCGAACTTTTTTTCACTGAAAACTGTGGCACTAGTTGTGGTAAATATTACGTTGGAAAATTCCGTGCCAACGCATCTGTCCATATTTGTCTCCTGGTGGCCGTCGGTGCTTTTGTTACTGGATAAATACAGGTAAATTATTTCTATCGAAAACATAGTACTTTTTGACGTATCGTAACAAGTGTTTTCTATTTTCTATGAAATTACGCGTTTGGTCGATTAATTGAGGGTGACAGAATGAAGGTCATTTTATAAGGTATCGATGTGTGTAGCGTTTGGCGTGGTCATTTTATAATTATCTAAAAAATCGTCTGGGTTGCGGGCCCGGCCGGTCGAGCTGCGCCGTCAGTAGACTCGCACCTGCCCCGAGAGATAGTTGTTTGACTCCAATGCACCATTCCGGTACAATTAAAGCTAAAAAAATGATTTTCTCTGTGGGAGGTTACGAATTCTCATTAAAACTTGTACCCCAACGGGTGACGTTCTTACACTATTTACACTAAAATCACAACTGTTTGTGTGTATCACGATCCGTTCTAAAAATAAAACATAAAAACAAATCAATTGTGCTCGAATAAAATGTTCTTTAACGGTTTTATTTACATACATCTGTAATCCAGTGTTTCTATTCTGAACAAGTTATTGTTTTCTTGTCATCATTCTTATCATCTAGGCAAAGGTATGTGTATTCTGCCTGATTAGATTATTGTTTTTATATTTGAGTGTGATGTTAGTTTAGATAAATAAATATCAAACAATTAAAAAGAACTTATTTTAAGAAAGAGGTTAATTATACCATCCTCTGAGAACTGTATAATGTAGTTAGGTACAGTTTGCATAATAATACTGAGTTTTTTTGTTCAAACAATGTCTATCTAAAAAAAAAAAAACATAACAATGCAATAGGTCTTAACATTTTATTAATTCTTATAGAACTCATCCAAAGGTTCCAATGTTAAATACTGAGAAGTATTTAAATACTGATGGTTCTTGGTATGATTCATTTCCAGATTCCAAAACCTATGTTTGAGAAGTAAAATAAGGTGATGTACTGAGAAACCAATACTTATTAGGACAGGATTACCACAAAAGAAACAATTGGGCATCAGGGGTCATATTATGAAGTGTAAAAATCAACACACACAACACAATTCCTTTGCATTATATCCATCAAGTGCCAGTCTTTCCAAGGGGTGTCGTATTACCCAGTAACTGGGTTGTGGAGGTCAAATAGGCAGGTGCTCCATGTAAAATACTAGTATTCAGCTGCATCCGGTGAGACTGGAAGCCGATCCCAACATAATTGGGAAAACACTAGGCAGATGATGATATCCATCATGTTCCGCTTGCTAGAAAATATTGTGTGGAAGAAGCTCCTAGCTCTAAATTTAAAATTGGAATAAAGATTGGAAGATGATAATCTTCCTTTGCTAAAAAGGGATGGTGCCATTCATCCCATATAGCACAATCCCTCTCTGTAGGATGTGTTACTTTATTTCCTCATTGTGAAGAGAATGTGACCAAACATGCTATTTATGTACTTATGTTTAATATGAATGTAATTGCTGAGTGCTATAAGATTATTATTATATGGTATATGAGGAAGTCTGACAGTGGCACTCAAAAGTTTTGCAGAAATTGGTTGTCATGGTATGGGCAATAATGGGCCTGTGATGTATGAATGTGTGATGAGCAGTGGTGGCCCAGTGGTAACGGTCGCGACTTACGAGTTGTAGGTCGTAGGTTCGAACCCAGGCAGGCGCTTTACTTTGTGTAAATTATTTCATCACCACTGCTCTCAAAACGGTGAAGGAAAACATCGTGAGGAAACCGGCATGTCCTAGAATCAAAAATTCGAAGACTTGTGACATCTGCCAACCCGCACTGGGCCCGCGTGGTGGATTACGGCCCACTCCCTCTCACAGAGAGGAGGCCTGTGTCCCAGCAGTGGGAACGTTATAGGCCGATTATGTGATGTATGAATGTTGATGGCTATAAGAGTATGGGAAGACCAAAGAAACAATGGATGGACTGAGTGAAGGATGATATGGCTAGAAAGGGGGTGACTACTGAGATGACAACTAACAAAGAAGTATGGAAGAAGGGGACATGTTCCGCCCACCACAAATAAATTGGGATAAGGGCAGGAGAATGATGATATTGTATAGTTGGCTTCCATGTGGACGGACTTGTGAGTAGAAGCTAGTTAACAATAAATGTTATTTAGATCAATGGTCATGATAAATTAATAACATCGGGTATCATTAAAGTACCTTAAAATGTGGTGATATTTGTATATCGGGGTGTCTTTGATGATTACTTTTTTTATTTGGGAACTAATGAAGTAATGAGTGAACAAATTTTATTGAATTCCTGTTAGGGGGTGTTTTCTTATTACATACAAAAGCCAGGGGCAATCAAAGCGACCCTAAAACTATAAAGATGATAAGCCACTCAATGCATTTTTTTATGGAACCGTCCGGTTGTAAAAAACAAAACATATATGAATAAAGACCATGAGTTGCCATTACAGTATTTTTTTGAATAATAAACTGAAGATGTTACTTTCACTTTTATTTTAAAAGTAGCTGCGCCGGGTTTCACCCGCATAAACCGGGACAAAAATTAGCCAATGTGTTAATCCAGGGTATAAGCTATCTACATACCAAATTTCATCAAATCGGTCCAGCCGTTTGAGCGTGAAGAAATAACAGACATACAAACAGACTCACAATCTTTCGCCTTTATAATATTAGTATGATATGATTGATCAATGAAGCCCATTTTACAGTACTTCAATATTAGTAATGTCATAATAATTGTGTTATGAGAACAATGCATCATTACTATTGAATATTAATGATCATAACAGCCTTGTTCCATCCAGCCAGTCCACCAGTTTGAGTTTTGTTACTAAGGGGTATCATGTTACCCAGTAACTGGGTTGTGGAGGTCAGATAGGCTCCATATAAAATACTGGTATTTACATGCCCCATTATGTTGGTGTGTCCAGAGTGTCCACACTTTCACTCAGTGGCGGATTTATCCTAAGGACCAGTACGCCCGGACCTAGGGGGCCCAGATATTCGGGGCGGTTAATCTGGAAAAAAATTCACTGATGATAACAAGAAAAAACTGAAAGTACATAAATATTCTAAACGCTCGCGCACATTATGGCGGGCCGCACTGCGCCGCATCGTATAACAATAATCTTCCTAAATCACTATCGCACATCTAAATATACAGGGTTACTGGTTATTGACCAATATCCTCTTAAGGGGCCACTGTACTCATCATTATGAACAACTTTTACTATTTGACAAAACTTGAAATAGCGAAAAAAAAATCAGTAACTAATTAGCAGATATTAAAGTTAAATAAAGTTCTGAATCGATTTCGATAAAAGTTGACAATAAAGTAAATTCATTATGTAGTCTATATGGTGGGTGCTGAGAAAGGGGCGGCAGGTACTTACTACATGGTCTGGGGCCTAGGGCGGCCAAGATTGCAAATCCGCCACTGCTTGCACTTCTGAGGGCTTGAAAAACATCACTGATGCCGCAATTGATGTGGCAACCTACTGGGTTCAACTCAACAATTTACCATTGGCTCGAAAGCAGAAGAAGCTGCATTCGGTTAGACTGGAAGCCGACCCCAACATTGGGAAAAGGCTAGGTAGATTGATTTAGCCTTGTTCCATTGACTGCTGTATTTAGGCCTCCTCCCTTTTGGGCCATGCCTCCCTGGTCTGTGTTGTCATTCCAGTGCTTTAGCTGGAATATCATGTCTTTTGTTTTGTCTTAATGAATTTTTTTTTTTTTTTTTTTGGCAATTGAGGCGATGTCGACTATTCTGCCAGTGTCACGTTTGGACAGCAGCGCAGAGAGGCGGGCCGTCGACTTTGTACTATGTGGTAGATCTAGTTGTTAGTCGCTAAAAAAAAAAAAACGAGGACAAAGGTTAAGGACAACATAAATAATCTAGATTACAATCATATATAAAATAGGATGATAAATAGCACAAAAAAAAAATACAATACATATTTACATAATTATTACGCACACCAGCTACAATTTAATATCATTTTCATTTAAAAAAATTGTTAAAATTTTAATAATTTTGGGAGAGAAGTGGGATAAAAGGCAATGGAAGTTAGTTGGAAGAGGAATGTTACATTTGGAAATTTTAAATATTATTTATTATTATACCACCAGATGACACCCGCCAGACATTGTCCTGAACAAAATTTCAATTTTTTTTTTTTTTTCTATTTTTGTTTTCTTTTAAACCAATCAATCAATCTGCCTAGCCTTTTACCAACTATGTTGGGGTCGGCTTCTAGTCTAACCGGATGCAGCTGAATACCAGTATTTTACATGGAGCGACTGCCTATCTGATCTCCACAACCCAGTTACTGGGTAATAAGATACCCCTTGGTAAGACTGGTTGTCACTTTTGGGCTTCTGACGACCCGTAACGACTGTCAGAGATCCACGAATGACAGCCGGGACCAACAGCTTAACGTGCTTTCCGAGGCACGAAGGAGTCTCGGCATGTAAAGATCCATCCACGGACCAACCCCGACAAGCGTAACTTAACCTGATGGATCGACCCGTGCGGCTGTTATTACTTAGCCACAAGCTCTATGTTTTCTTTTAAACCACCCCAATAAAATAATCTTTATTTCGGATAAGAAACATCCATATGGGTTAGTAAGCAAAGAAACCAGGTATTCAGCTGCATCCGGTTTTAATGAAAAACCGACCCCAACATAGTTGGGAAAAGGCTAGGCAGATGATGAGATGACTTATTATCAGTGAAAATAATCGCTAAGCTTACAAGTAGGTACATGTTTTTATTTTTGATGTTTTCAGTTTCTGAATTTTACATATCATTAAAGCTGAGCGTCCACTGGTCCGCGCCGGCCGCAACGCACGCAACGGATTTTGGTTTGTTTGTATAAAGAAATGAAAATGATAGCGGTACCAACAGTGAACGCAGTGCTATAAGAATTCATACAAAGCAAACCAAAATTCGTTGCGTGTGGTGCGGACCAGTGGACGTTCACCTTTACACTAATATACGCTAATACGTTCAAAGGTTCCATCGTATATTTTCGGCAGAACCGAAATATCGAATAAAAAATGAATATCGACCCAATAGAAATTGATTTACGGAATGAAAATCAATTTCTATTGGTCGATAAATTATTATAGACTGACGCACTAATTCCGACACTCCCCTAATGGACTAATCTCAGAAATCGAATTCGAGATCAAAAATGGAAATAAAGGTGTTGCCAATTTTTAACCGACTTCAAAAAGGAGGAGGTTCTCAATTCGTCGGAACCTTTTTTTTTATTTTTTTTATGTATGTTCCCAGATTACTTGAAGATGGCTGGACCGATTTGGATTTTTTTTGTTTTATTCGAAAGGGTATACATCACAGTTGGTCCCATATAAAATTGATTAACTTTGCTTCGGTAGTTTCTGAGTTAGCTTCAATAATACGTATTTTTTCCCCACTTTTATATGGATGATGTTCTAGTAAGTGAAAAATAAAAACTTTTTTACAAAAAATACAACCGACTTCCAAAAACAACACTAAAAAGTGAAAAATAACTTTAATTTCGGAAGTCGGTGGCAAAAAACGAAAACACATTTAACTAGACACCGACTTCCGAAATTAAAGTTATTTTTCACTTTTTAGTGTTGTTTTTGGAAGTCGGTTGTTGTCGGTAAAAAAGTTTTTTAAATAATAACCTCAATTGTGCAATTCATAGTGCTAAAATTATAGGCATATCTTAAACAGGTAAAATATAATATTGCACACAGTTTTCAGCTTTAAAGTGACGTAAACTACGATCTAAGAATAAAATATAACTGTTTGAAATAAAATCGTGCAATTATTTTTATAATACTGGCAATAAGGCAGAAGCTCTAAACATGACTTTCGTCAATTATTTTCTATTTGTGAAATGTCTTTCCTTCTAAATAAGAAAATCGTAAATAATATTGCGTTATCCTAATAATCGATTGAAGTTGAGCGTCCCAACCTAGTAACAGTACTGTCATCCGATTTCAAAATCAAATAATTAGAATGACTAGGGAAATGTTGGCTACCCCTGAGCTGTCACTTTGATAATGACATTTCTTTGTTTACATTTTTGATCTCGAATTCGATTTCTGGGTTTAGTCACTTTTAATTCGGCAAAGTTAGGTTTTTTTTTTTCTGAAAATTAAACGATGGAATCTACGTTGTTGTACTGTGGCGCAGAGGTAAAGGCCGCGACTTACGAGTTGTAGGTCATAGGTTCGAACCCTGACAGGCGATTCACTTTGTGTAAATTTTTTTATCACTACTGCTCTCAAAACGATGAAGGAAAACATCCTGAGGAATCCGGTGTGTCCTAGAACCAAAAATTCGAAGACATGTGACATCTATCAACCCAAACTGGGCCCGCGTGGTGGATTACAGCCATCCCACTCCCTCTCACCGTGAGGAGGCCTGTGTCCCAGCAGTGGGAACAATATAGGCTGATTATGCTGAATTCAGAAAGGCATTCCGGACGTTCACGCCCGGCCCGGCCCAACACTTGACATCAGTATGCTAGGTATTGCATTAATTAAGAAAATTAACTTATTTACCCTTGAAACACTCACTTTATTTATTTCAATTGACTTAAAACTTGTTTGATAAGTATTGATAAGCAGTTGATAGTTATTTTCTTTTATTACCTTTTAATAATGCAAAACAATTGGAAACAGTATCCTATAGCATACAACATAATACTTTTTATAAAAAGTATTTCATTGTAAAATAAAATCTATTTTTCTGCTAAATTAACCAACCTGCACTGGGCCGTTCACCTATTCAGGAGGCCTGTGTCCCAGCAGTGGGAACATTATAGGCTGATTACGCTTATGCTCTATATACAAAATAAGTTCATATTTTTTATAAGAAAATTGAAATTGGTTTTGATAAAACACTTTATAGCAAAAAAAAAAAATTCTTGTGTCTGGTTTTATATTTTTCTTTTTTGACACCGACTTCCGAAATAACTTAGTTATTTTTCACTTTGTAGTGTTTTTTTTTTGAGGTTGGTTTGTTTTTGTAAAAAGTTTTTATTTTTCACTTTTTAGTTGTTGTAAATTAAAACACAAATTCGCATACGACTATTTGTTATGTTAATAACTGTGATAGGAAGTTATTCCAACATCATCAACATGCACTAAGTGGAAAACATACGTATTATGAAGCTAACTCAAAACCTATCCTAGCAAAAGTTAATAAAATTTTGATGGATCACCGCGCAAGCTTTCTCTACCAAATGAAAAAAGAATTTTCAAAATCGGTCAACAATTGACGATAATATTAATGAACATACATAAAAAATATACAAAGTGTATCTTGAATTACGCACAACCTCTTTAAGGGGTCATTGTACTCATCATTATGAACATGTAGGGAACAGCAGATTTTTTTCGCGATATCAGGTTTGATCCCATAGTAAAAGTTGTTCATAATGATGAGTACAATAACCCTTGAAGAGGTTGTGCATTATTTAAGTTACGAATTGAGAACCAACGCCATTTTTAAGACGTCGCGCGTCGTCGGTTAAAAATATAGCTTTTATCAGTCATTTATTCAAATAAGGGCTGATTGGTCAAAAGGTTGATAACTTTTACCTGAAGAATAAATGTGACAGTTTCACATACTTTCTATACAAAAGCTGTCAAACCGCCATATTTATTCCTCTGATAAAAATTATCTGACTATTGAACAATCAGCCCTAAACCAAACACTGGCACTTGTTAATTGTCAAGGGGTCGGTCAATCAGGAAGATGAAGATAGTCGTAGTAGGTACAGTCAGCAACAAGTCGATTAACGCTTGCAGTTTTTTAGTCTTATTTATTGAGCGAAATATTTAATTCAAATCGAAACGTTAAACGAAAAAAAAAGCAGTTTATCGAATCATTTTGTGTTAATTTAGAATTTTAGATGATGTCAAAAAGTAGCAGTGTTAACCGACTTCTGTTGCTGACCGTACCTATGAAGAACGAGCAAGAAACTCCACAGACGCTCTTTTAAATCAAAATATGGTTACAAAATGTTGGTTACATCATTCATGTGAGAACGATGCAGAACGTTAAAAGCGTCCATAATAAAAATATTAAATAAAAAAAACAATTTTAAATAAATTGAAATAAGCCGTGGCAGCTATGACCAGCCTCCAATGACAGCGCCCGTTCACGAACCTGACGCATGGATTAGCACCATTCAGCTCGACCATTTTTAAGAGCTAAATGATCCAACACGCGCCACCATCAGCCAGACATTAGAGTGAGCATGACATACTCTCAGCCGCCAGGGCACATTCAAGTCAAAGAAAGACGTACCCAGTAAATGGTAGCTTTAGGGTAGGAACATAGTACTCACACATGTGCTATGCAATTATATTTTTACAATCATCAGCAACTCCAACAATATCTTCAAATGTTATGTTAGTTGTGGTTGTGGAGCAGGACTAGCAAATCTTTAGCGACTGCGTGACGGCAAAGTCAGGATGATGTTTATCGTACTTCAATCAATCTGCCTAGCCTTTTCCCAACTATGTTGGGGTCGGCTTCCAGTCTAACCGGATGCAGCTGAATACCAGTATTTTACATGGAGCGACTGCCTATCTGACCTCCACAACCCAGTAACTGGGTAATACGATACCCTTTGGTAAGACTGGTTGTCAGACTTTCGGGCTTCTGACGACCCTAACGACTGTCAAAGATCCACGAATGACAGCCGGGATCAACGGCTTAACGTGCTTTCCGAGGCACGGAGGAGTCTTAGTATGTTAAGGTAGTCACCCATCCACGGACAATCCCGGCAAGTGTAGCTTAACCTGATGGATCGACCCGTTCGGCTGTTATTACTTAGCCACGAGCTCCTCCAAACAATTGTTCCATACAATTTGACGTGAGTTAACGTTAACGTAAAAGTTATTGTTAAATATCTGTCACTTCTGTCAGACGCGTCGAATATGATCATTTCCGAGGCACGGAGGAGTCTCGGTATGTAAAGATGTTTTTCGTACTTGATTAGGCTAATTCAGTCCATATGTCCTCTTCACTAAAATTGGTATAAATATCATTGTGGCAATCATTTGTATCCTGTTTGTGATTATAATGCTAAGTAATAACAGCCGCACGGGTCGATCGATCAGGTTAAGCTACGCTTGCCGCGGTCGGTGTAAAGATGGTCACCCTTCCACGGACCAACCTCGGCAAGCGTAGCTTAACCTGATGGATCGACCCGACATAGCATGACGCCTGAATTCTGTGAGGGGGTCGGCAATAGCCAACTACGCTATAATAACTCTCTAGTTATAGAGGCAAGTCTTTGTCATTTACTAGGACAAGAATCTGATAGAAAAGAAAGAAATTTAAATATTTATACTGCGTTCTCGATTTAGTTTCCAAACATGTAAACAAATGAATGCTTATGGAAAAACAACTTTATTGCTCACACGAAGTGCAGCTTGCGCTAAAATTTCAAACATTTTTAACCGACGATAAAAAGGAGGAGGTTCTCAATTCGACACGTACACATATTTTTTTACGCATAACTTTTTATAGAGTACCTAGTCCGATTTGAAAAAAAAATGTTTTATTCGAGAGGGTATCAAAGTTGATCCCATAAAAAAAATTGATTTAGGTACTTTGCTTGGGTAGTTTTTTGAGTTAGCTACAATAATACGTATTTTTTCCCCCACTTTTCAATTCAATCAATTCTTAATTCTTTATTGCGAATTGCGAATAAAGTTTCTTCTGCATTTAGTGGTAGGTATTAGATTTTGTGTGGGGTAGGTACCATAACTAAAAGTTGAAAAATAACTTTTATTTCGGAAGTCTGTGGCAAAAATACATTTAACCAGACACCGAGTTCCGAAATTATATATTTTTTTTTTTACTTTGTAGTGTTGTTTTTGGAAGTATTTTTTTTTTAGACTAACAGTAGGTACTACTTAATCATTCTGAAATCAACACTATCATTATGAAGGCGCTTTAAATCTTTATTTTGAACTAGCTGCGGTACGCGGTTTTACCTGCGTAGACCGGGATAAAAAGTAGCCTATGTGTTAATCCAGGGTCTAATCTATCTACATACCAAATTTTATCCAAATCGGTCCAGCCGTTTGAGCGTGAAGAAGTAACAACCATACAAACACACACACACACAAACTTTCGCCTTTATAATATTAGTCTGATAGAGCACCAGGCCATCCATACTAATATTATAAAAAAAATCAAGACGGTGTCTTCAATGCACCTTAGCTTGCCCCCGGGGTCGCGGGTAATTCGAAAGAGATACCGTGGCCCTGGCACGGGCAACTGAAGGAACACGGGTGGGTTTTAGTCAGTAAAATCTGACACGCCCTCCCGCTCCGCCCAGAGCGGGAGAAGTCATTTGATGATTTCCCATCCACAAAAAAAAAAACCTTAGCTTGGCACCGACTTCAGAAGCTGTTAAGTTTTTTATGAAAGATATTTTATTCGCTTTAGGGTTTTGAAGTCGGTTTTTCCATTTTTTTTATTAAATTTATTTTTCCATTTTTATTTGTTATAATAGGTCTTTACCTATGAAATTGCCGTTTTGTATGAAAAAATTTAAACGAATTTTTTTCATGCATTTTTTATTTGTATTAATCCAAGTAATCACCCATGCAATCAATGCATCTTTGCCAACGCAGTGGCAGTTTATTGATGCCCTTCTTAAAGAAATCAGCTGGACGCGAGGCAACAAATTCTTCAAAGGCATTTTGTACTACCTCTCGGGTATTGAATTTTTTCCCGCCAAGAAGTTATCCAAATTCTGTAAAAAGTAGTAGTCTGTAGGCGCAAGGTCTGGTGAGTAGGGCGGATGACGGAGAGCTTCCAACCCCAGTTCTTGCAACTTGGAGACCGTCTGCTGTGCAGTATGAGGTCGCGCGTTGTCGTGCAGGAGCAGCGGAGACGAGCGATTGACCAATGCTGGTTGGAGATGTGCCAGCTTCTCCATCATTGTGTTCAGTTCTTCACAGTACACATCTGAAGTAATGCTCACCCCGTTTTGTAAGAAGCTGTGATGAATCACACCGGCGCTAGACCACCAAACAGTGACCATCACTTTTCTAGGGGTAAGTTTTCGTTTAGGGCATTGTTTAGGTGCTGAACCAGGATCCAACCAACTTGCTGAGTGCTTGCGGTTATCAAACAGAATCCATTTTTCATCGCAGGTAACAATGCGGTTCAAAATTCCTTCATTTGTGTGTCTGTTGAGCAGTGCAAGGCACGTCTCGACGCGTACTTCGCGCTGGCGATCATTGAGTTCGTGGGGCACCCATTTGTCAAGCTTTTTTACCTTGCCAATTTGACGCAAATGGACCAATATGGTTTTGACGCTAACGTCGAAAGCTGCTGCTAATTCAGCCGTAGATTGTGTATCGTCAGCTTCCACAATCGCCTTTAATTCGTCGTTGTCGACCAAAGTCTTCGGACGACCGCGAGGTTCATTTTTCAGGTCGAAATTTCCAGAACGGAAGCGAGCAAACCAATAACAAGTGGTGCGTTGGTTTGTAGTGTTAGCTCCGTAAATGTCGTTGATGTTGCGTGCCGCTTGTGCCGCGTTGCTGCCACGACGGTACTCATATTCCATAATTACTCGAATTTTTAACGTATCCATGATGACGAAAAAGATTGAAATGCGATGAAAATGTAACACTAATCAATAAACAAATGACTACTTTTGGGAAAAAAAATCCATGTTTTTAAAATAAAATTAATTTGAAATTAGAATTATTAGCCAAACAACAATTATTTTGATTTGAAATGGCCAGTACTGCAGAACGGCAATTTCATAGGTAAAGACCTAATATAAGCCTAAGACGAACGAAAAATGAATCATCAAAATCCGCTTAGAAATGCCGGAGATATAGTACATTTATGCATATAACTTGTTACATAAGAATAATTAACTAATATATTAAAAAATAAAGTCTCCTAACACAGGCAATGGTGCCGATTCTCTTGTCACAAATGCCTCTAAACTAGACTCAAAATCACTAAAATTTAGTTTATTCCTGTCAAACGACGATTTCCCATTCTGAAATTGATTAAAATGACACAACTTAACTAAGTTTTAGTTTGACAGCACTAAGATTGTACTGAGATAATAATTTAGTGAAAATCGCAATTTTGCTATTCTGTATTTGACGGTTTTTCACCTAAAATTTTGATTGTCAAACTAAATCAGACTATTTTTAATCGCGATTAAAAAGGTGTGGAATAAGATTAGTTGTCATGAGTTAAAATTCACACCTACACCTTGACTTCAAGTGCAAAAACCTCTGTGGCAAAAACAGTACTGTATTTTTTTTCCATATATCTCGAAAACAGTGTGTCCTAACGCAAAAGTAAAGAAAATTTGGCCCCCCTTTATAAAACTCTTAAACCCCTAAACCTCAACACGTAAGTACAAAAAAAAAATCGACAAAGACACGTTGAAGCTGCCCCCTCCAGCTCTAAAAAATATAATCTGACACGGTAACGGCTGCGATGTCGGATTGTCGGTAAACTTTTCATAGTGATTTCGTTAGTTCCAATTAAAGCCACCGGGTCAAATATACTAATAGCACTATACGCGGAGTCACGATTGTCAAACTCGATTGTAGTTGTGTCAAAATTGTTTCTAAATTTAGAGGTTTTTTTTTGCAGAATAGCTCTAAGATTCTCATGGCCAAAAAAAAGGAAAAGGAATTAAGGAATTTTAGTAATAGTTTAGTTAGTTTAGTTCGGTGTACAAGAGAATCGGCACCATTGTTTGCTTAAAACAACGACCATATAGCCCATAGACGCCTAATAACAGGCGACCGATGTCTGTCAACACATCAGACTTATAGATCTGATATAGGTCGCCAGTCAACAATTTCGATTCAGTTTCAACCACTTCTGTGAGCTGTAAACACTTCCGCGTTAGTCGATTAAAAATTGTTCAAAATAATATAATGGCCCCTTGCACAATACGTTGGTGTGGTAACAACAGCCAGACTTCGAGTTTCCGAAAAGATGGCATAACATTTCATCGGTAAATAAATAGTTATATATTCATAATTAGATTACATTTATGTTCCGTTATTATTTATCGGAGTTCATCCTACACTGGTCAAACTTGTAGGTGGACGAAAGGTGCAAGGTCTCTCGTTGATGTCTTTCATGTTTGCGTCCCTTTCTTCTGAAAGTATTTTTTTAGCTATCTCTTTTCCTCTATTATTTGGTAAACATACCTAACGAATAATAGTGATGCACCAAATCATATGACCAAAGTTATCGAGAAAGCAAAAACCTATACTATCTAAACGAAATTTGAAAATCTTTTTAACTGACTTCAAAAAAAGGAAGTTTCTCAATTGGACTTTTTTATGTGTGTTCGCGGATAACTTCGTCGTTTAAGAACCGATTTTGATGATTATTTTTTTATTGGAAAGGAGATTTCCCAAGATTTGTTTTTGTTTGTTTCCCAATTGTTTTATTAATTAAGACATTTGTTTAACTATTACCAACCTCCGAAAAAAGTATGACTGTATGATATCTTTTTAAATAAATACGGAAAGAATTTTGATACTCGTATGTTGTTTTTATTTTTTACATTTTATGTTTAAGTAATTACATGTTAAAATAATATTAATTATTATTATTTATTTATTATTTATTATATAAGGTAACTTCACAGCTGACAGTAAGCAAACACAAATTATTATACCAAACATTACGCCAATTACGAAGTACTCGAAAAAAAATAAATGGATGAATGGATGGAGTATTAATAAATGGGAAGGTGAAAAAGCCCATTTAACATTTTATAAAGTACAATTATTATCAAAAAAATATCGATACCTTCGTGTTTTATTTAAACCTGTCCCATCCCTAGTGATACGTAATGACCTTGGAAGGGCCAATCAGAACGCAGTACCCCGCTTCCTCATACCTCAGCTAGTTGACAGAATTGTTTTGATGCGTTAAATCAAGCATTAGGCGTCTATGGGCTATATGGTCGTTGGCTTAAAAGGAGGCTCCAAACACTAATACCCTGTTTTAACTGAAGCATTAATAAACATTATTTTTAACCGACTTCAAAAAGGAGGAGGTTATCAATTCGTCGGAACCTTTTTTTTTTTTTTATTTTTTTTTTTATGTATGTTCCCCGATTACTCGAAGATGGCTGGACCGATTTGGATTATTTTTTTTTTGTTTGAAAGGGTATACTTCCCAGGTGGTCCCATGATCATCAAGTCAGGATCTGATGATGGGATCCTGGAGAAATAGAGAGAACTCTTCCAATTTTATAGGCACACTTGAAGCGATTTGAATAGTTTTTGGAAGAGTACTTTCTTGGAGTGGTCCCATTTCAATTTGGTGAAGATCTGATGAAGAACTTCTGAGATAGGCAACGGAACTCCTCAATAAATGATAGCAAATGGACTGGGATTGCTGAAATCTCATGTCTGTTTGTTGTTCACACCAGTTCATAACATAACATCACGCCAGTACGCTGTGAAGGGGTAAGCACATGTGAACCACTAAAAAGTGAAAAAAAAAACTTTTTTACAAAAAAATACAACCGACTTCCAAAAACAACACTACAAAGTGAAAAATAACTTTAATTTCGGAAGTCGGTGGCAAAAACGAAAATACATTTAATCAGACACCGACTTCCGAAATTAAAGTTATTTTTCACTTTGTAGTGTTGTTTTTGGAAGTCGGTTGTATTTTTTTGTAAAAAAGTTTTTTTATTACATACTAAAACCTTCCTGAAAGTATGTAGATCACGTTCGTGAAAGAATCATCAATATTGGTTCATTAGTTTTTGAGAAAATCTTGGACATACAAACTATGTGTAGGTACTCCTTTTTTGAAGTCTGTTTAAAACCGAAAGTGATTGTCTATCTGTTACCTTTTCCCGCCAAAACCGTTTTTCTAAACTAACCATCAACCTTGTTCCAGTTAACATCAGCGAAGATGATGAACCAGGAGATTATGTGCGAGGTGGAGATAGGCACGCATGGCTCCATCGTGGAGATGGAAGGAGACGACCAGGTTGGAGTCAAGGTAAGTGCTTTTGAAGGTGTTGGTTCATGTGTTCCTCACAGAGACACAGCGCCGTTTCGCCAGCGAGTTTTTTTTTTTAACTTGAAACATGAATCAGGATGCAGCTGAATGCCAGTATTTTACATGGAGCGACTGCCTATCTGACCTCCACAACCCAATTACTGGGTAATACGATACCTCTTGGTAAGATTGGTTGTCAGTTTCGGGCTTCCGATGACCCGTAACGACTGTCAAAGATCCACGAATGACAACCGGGACCAACGGCTTAGTGTGCTTTCCGAGGCACGGAGGAGACTCGGTATGTAAAGATGGTCAGTATCCACGGACCAACCCACAGAAGAAAGGCCAATATTGTTTCACAGTTAAAACTTCACTGCGCTATTTGTGCCTCGACTTTATAATGATGTTTTTTTTTTTGTTAATTTCCCATTCTAAACTCAAATTCGAAGCATTTATTTCAATTAAACCAATGGCACATATAAATACAGATGGGACACTCCGCAAAATCATTTAAATAAAAAGCGACTCTTGCTACGACACAATAAAGTGCAATTCAGGTCGCACAACGCTTCATTACCTACAGTTATATTCACCTATAAGTTGCCTCTCTTTCTATCGCGTAACTCTTATACCTTCTGACTCGTTAGGGTTGTCTTCTTTACGACGCGGCGCGTGAGTGAGTATCGAACTAACGTGCGAGCCGGCCGGTGCGCGGCAGCCCACACTGAATTGGCCCAGTGAAATGGGCCCGCCGCATACTTGTGGCTTCATACCTAAACTGCGGAGTGTCCCATCTGTATTAATGTGTGCCAATGGGGTTGTTTCCCGGAAGCTTCGCCGAAAGAGAGCTCTTTTTGTTTGTCACTTGTCAAAGTCATCTTAAAGACAAAGCGACCAATCGGCGACAAGAAAAAACACTTAGCGCCATCTCGCGGTAGAGTTTTCAGCAAGGAACTTCATTGACACTAACAAACTTTCAGTAAGTAACAAACACCTAATTTGACAGTTTTCTTCCCCATTACTTTTGAGCTTTTAAGGGGTCGGTCAGTCGGAAAGATGAAGCTTGTTCCAAAGCGTAGTAGGTTCCTTCCTATGGAGAAAAACGAGCAAGAAACTGCAGGGGGTGTCCCTGCAGTTTCTTGCTCGTTTTTCTAGATCTTTTAGATCAAAATATTGTTACAAATATCAAGCTGGGTTCTACTAACATATTTTTTTTATTACAGTATGAGGAGATAGAAGCTGGTCAGTATGAGGAGTACATCACAGATGATCAATATGAGGAAGTTGAAGAACAAGTTATTGGCATGCAGCATCTTGAGGAAGGTAAGAAAGAACAACAATCTACCTAGCCTTTTCCCCACTATGTTGGGGTTGCCTTCCAGTCTAACCGGATGTAACTGAATACCCGTATTTTACATGGAGTGACTGCCTATCTGTCCTCTACACCCCAGTAACTGGGTAATACGATACCCCTTGGTAAGACTGGTTGTCAGAATTTCGGGCTTCTGACGACCAATAACGAATGTCATAAGATCCACGAATGACAGCCGGGACCAAGAGCTTAACGTGCTTTCCGAGGCCCGAAGGGGTCTCGGTATGGAAAGATGGTCACCCATCCACGGACCAACCCCGGCAAGCGTAGCTTAACCTGATGGATCGACCCATGTGGCTGTTATTACTTTGCCACGAGCTCCTCATCCAAAGAGCTTAATCATCATTCTCCTTTAAAAGAACGAAAATGGTTTTTATAGCACAATTTTAACATCGTTATCTGCCTAGCCTTTTTCCAACGATGTTAGGTTGGCTGCCAGTCTAACTGGACGCAACCGAATATCAGTCTTAACGAGATAAACTAAACAATAGTAAAAATGTTGGCAAAAAGCTCGGTATACATAATTGGGTAAGTTACAGAACAAAATTTATTACTGTAGCAAACATACAGCGCCATCTAGTGTAACTTATCCAAAGCACTACGATGAGCGGCTTCATAAACTAGAATACCACAACTATAGACGACTACGTGTAGATATTGCGCACACACATGTCAATTAGCCGCCTTTATAAGCAGAGCTGTCTTCGAACAATGGTTTTTCACAGGGACGCGCATATCCGCGTCCCATCATCTTTTAGGCCGCAGTAGGCCGACCTAATGAGGGGGCTGAGGGGCCCGTAGTGACGGGTCAACGTATAGATACCGC
Organism: Cosmia pyralina; assembly: GCA_946251885.1. Taxonomy (NCBI): domain Eukaryota; kingdom Metazoa; phylum Arthropoda; class Insecta; order Lepidoptera; family Noctuidae; genus Cosmia; species Cosmia pyralina. The sequence continues at coordinate 9,847,110 of OX276371.1, read as the reverse complement.
GGAGAGGGGGCCACGCCCCGGCACCGCCAGTCGCACCCCCTGACGGGGTGGAGCGATAACCAACCAGTGGAACAATGGTTTATCACCGACCCTGATGACCCCATAACCCTCCTTCAGGAGAGTAGCAAGGCCACCAGTACGGTTTACAAACGTAGACCACCCAGGAATACATTCCGACCTCGCCGCCGAGGTCGCAATCGTAACCGCCCCCTATCCCCTACTCGGTGAAGCTGTGCCAGCTGGGGGCACAGCTGAGCCTGTAGCACTTGTCCCCCCCGTTATGATCCAGCCTGCCCCGTCTGGCTGTCCTATTATTAGCGACGCTCAGTCGACTAATAATTTACCTTAGTTTTAGGCCTGGCCGGGGGCTTTAAGTTCGCTTAAAGAACCCACAGGAAACGCCCGGTTGAGCAGTCTCGACCCTCAGTGGTCAACTGCGAGATGCCATTTATAAATAACTAATAACTGAACAATGGTTCCTACGAAATGATTGATCGTTTCGTACGAACCATTTAAATCTGCCGACCGAGTTTATTATAAAAGCAAGTAAATGCTTTTTTGATACTGCTACCACTCACACTAACTCACTAGTGGCAGTAGCTGCCCGATACACACCATCACGCACACGACACCCCAAACACGTATTATTAGATAAAGTCGACGACATGACTCTCTACTAAGAGAGCTTAAAGTTATCTCATAAAAACATCACTACACATGACCGACGCTCATACTATTCATTCCGTACTCGACGGCGAGTACCACCGCGTAATAGAGTAGTACATTATTCCCCCCCGACCCTTTGACCCCGCCCGTCCGCGCGGAGCATGTAGCTACAAAAAACCGTCCCTAATAATAATAACAACTATCCGATGCTACAATGATACAAGTCCCCATTTGCTCAGTAACCTAGGTTTGAGTGTCATTATAGGACGCTTTTAGCTGTGCTACTTATAATTTTATTAATATGGCGAGAGGCCCTTCTGGCCCCGCCAATGCCCGGTTAAGCAATCAAGGCTTTCCGGAGCCAATTGCGAAAGGTCCGTACTAAAAAAAAAAAGAACAAATCGTCGTTCACTAGCTAGAGGTTTAGAGCTCGGTATCCACGCAGCCAACTCTAATCCTAAGTAAGCCTAGCAGTCTTCAGGAACTAGTCAGCCAGGGGAGGTCTGAAGGGCGAGAGTCACGCAGTTTCATCCCTCCACTTAAGGTTGTCACATGATGGTATTAATTATTGTAAAATGTAATAACGTTATAGGATGACTTTTTTACCGTCTTGAAAATAATAGGTAAATGGAGTAGAAGCTTATGGCATACCTAGTTTTTTTTTTTTTATTAAAAAATTCGAAATTCAAATTTATTTATTTATTTTATTTATTACAGACATACATACAGCTATCATTACAGTAACCCAATGCGATAGTGTAGGAAAAAATATAATAATGATAATTACAAATACATTTCAATTCAAAAATTATACAATAAATTCAACTCAAATTAACGTCAATAAAGAAACAAAACAATACAATACATTTATCAATTTTATACATTCAACTCATTACCATAACATAAAACGTGTAATGTAACTTTTGCGAACTCGCTCAGTGAACAAGAGAGTACATCTATTTTATGAGCAACCAAATAATATGCAGGGTGCATATGATTTGAATTTCGATATATTTTAACGTTTTTTTTTTTTTTTTCAAAACTTCTGTATTTATTGTTTTAAGTGTGAAAAGTTTTCTTCGAATTTGTAGTATTTATTAAAAAAAAGAAAAGAAAGAAAGAAAAAAGTTTATTTGGACACACTTCGTGAAACACAAAAACAAAAGAAAAAAAAATGTTCTAATACAATAGTGTGTGCCTCGCGCCTGCGCCAAATGATATTATATTATATTATTGATACTTAGATCAATTTTTCTCTAAGCCTTTATAAAAAATTAGCTGCGCCCCGCGGTTTCACCCGTGTAGACCGGGATAAAAAGTAGCGGTATGAAAAATAGATGTTAGCCGATTCTCAGACCTACTCAATATGCTCACAAAATTTTATGAGAATCGGTCAAGCCGTTTCGAAGGAGTACGGGAACGAACATTGTGACACGAGAATTTTATATATAAGATATAAAAAAAACTTGGTATGCCATAGGCTTCTACTCCATTCACCTATTATAGCCTATTTTTTTCAAACGGTAAAAAAAGTCATCCAGTATAAGTTGCCAATAAATTATCATCAAGTTCAACAGGGCTTATAATTTCACAACCAGCAACCCTACATTACTTATTAACGAGGTACAAATCGAGAATCTGGCTCATAAGTAGAAAAAATTTATTGAAAACCTTTGTCATCATAAATTCATAATTCCTTAGCAGGTAGACCAATTCCAAACCGCTTTTTATTAATTTAAAAATAAATTTATTTATTTATACATTTCATTATTTCCTATATTTCATTTTACTATGATCATTTCCCATCAAATTAACGTAATTCAACCATGTCGGCTTCGCTGACAGACTATAAAATTTCAGTTGGCAGTGAAGAGGTGATCCTGCCTGGTATATCTGGTGAAGAGGTGTTGAATGCGAGCCCTGACACACATTACGATCCTTTGTACCCTGTATCTGCGTCTACGAGTAACAGGTAATGTTTTATATAAAATTACATTTAGTTTTAAAGCAATTTAAAAACCAGGTTCAAATTAAATTAGCTAGCGAAACTCCTAAACATGATAAAGCTGAAAACTTTTTTACAAAAAAATACAACCGACTTCCAAAAACAACACTACAAAGTGAAAAATAATTTTAATTTCGGAAGTCGGTGTCTAGTTAAATGTATTTTCGTTTTTTGCCACCGACTTCCGAAATTAAAGTTATGTTTCACTTTGTAGTGTTGTTTTTGGAAGTCGGTTGTATTTTTTTGTACAAAAGTTTTTATTTTTCACTTTTTAGTTGTGTACCTACCCCACACAAATTCTAATACCACTATCTGCAAAACAAACTAGAACATCATCAATATAAAAGTGGGGAAAAAATACCTATTATTGAAGCTAACTCAAAAACTACCGAAGCAAAGTTAATCAATTTTATATGGGACCAACTGTGATGTATACCCTCTCGAATAAAACAAAAAAAATCCAAATCGGTCCAGCCATCTTCGAGTAATCGGGGAACATACATAAAAAAAAAAAAAAAGGTTCCGACGAATTGAGAACCTCCTCCTTTTTGAAGTCGGTTAAAAAATAAATTAATTTGATGATTATTTTTGGGGTCATCAACGGTAGTGTAGTTGAAAGAAATATCAGTTTATTTTTATTTTTTTTGTGTAAAGATGTAATGACTTCAGTTTTTAAGGTATAGTCCATGAGCTAGATCGAAGAGTTATTAACTCTTGCACGCACTTGGTCGGTTTTTTTTTTTAATTTTTCGTGCTCGGATATCGATACTCATCACGTCTGCGCAGTTTCGCTAGCTAATTTAATTGGACCCTGGGGAAACGGGTGGAAACAATTTGACACCGACAGTCGTAGAAATAAGGGCGGTTTTCGTACTTCTAGCGTTACTACTGACGTGCATCTTGTAGTCGACTGCTTTTGTTAGAGAATGATGAAAAAATCTGTTGGTTTGTTTCAGTAGAGGTCGCGGCAGACCCCGCTCTAACGTCGCTAACAGCGCCAGTAATATACAGCATTTGATGCCTATTGGTAAGTTTTAACTATATATTTGTACTACTGTTAAAAAGTAAAAAAAAAAAGCAAAGCAAATAAAGTTCTGTGGATAATTTTTAATAATCATCCTAACTAATATCACAGTCTACATCATACAGTTGTCGGACTACTGTATGATGTATAGACTGTGCTAATATCATAAATGCGAAAGTAAGTTTGTTTGTTACCTTTTCACGCCTAAACCACTGAACTGATCATCCTGAAATTTTGCGTATACGTTGTCAGGTGTACAGAAACGGACATAGGGTAGCTTTCATCCCGAAAAAAGTACTGTTCCCGAGGAAAACAACAATAACTTTCATAAGATGGCGCCACGTGTCTTTCGAATCATGATTGAATTATAATATTACAAGCAGAATACAACTCGAATTGATTGTCGAATTCTAAACTAACGCGAGCGAACCCGCGGGCAAAAGCTAGTCAATATTAATTTTAAAATTTAAAAAGGAAAAATTGTTAGCCTTGTCACTTGCCAGATGTAAAGATAGCCCTATAATAATCTGGCATCATGTTACTGAAACTCCATAGTAGAGGGTTTTTATCAATTGCAATCTTAAGATCTGTAAAAAGTACTAAAAAAACTTTTTTACAAAAAAATACAACCGACTTCCAAAAACAACACTACAAAGTGAAAAATAACTTAAATTTCGGAAGTCGGTGTCTGATTAAATGTATTTTCGTTTTTGCCACCGACTTCCGAAATTAAAGTTATTTTTCACTTTGTAGTGTTGTTTTTGGAAGTCGGTTGTATTTTTTTGTAAAAAAGTTTTTATTTTTCACTTTTTAGTGGTTCACATGTGCTTACCCTTTCACAGCGTACTGGCGTGATGTTATGTTATGAACTGGTGTGAACAACAAACAGACATGAGATTTCAGCAATCCCAGTCCATTTGCTATCATTTATTGAGGAGTTCCGTTGCCTATCTCAGAAGTTCTTCATCAGATCTTCACCAAATTGAAATATGACCACTCCAAGAAAGTACTCTTCCAAAGACTATCCAAATCGCTTCAAGTGTGCCTATAAAATTGGAAGAGTTATCTCTATTTCTCCAGGATCCCATCATCAGATCCTGACTTAATGATCACGGGACCACCTGGGAAGTATACCCTTTCAAACAAAAAAAAAAATAATCCAAATCGGTCCAGCCATCTTCGAGTAATCGGGGAACATACATAAAAAAAAAATTTAAAAAAAAAAGGTTCCGACGAATTGATAACCTCCTCCTTTTTGAAGTCGGTTAAAAAGATAAAGCAACTATTAAATCGTCTTTTCACATACAGAAAACCCCCTGTGCCATTATTAAAATTTTAAACCCCCCAAAAAACAGAGGCGAGTTTTTATACAAATCACGTTATTGTAAACTTCAATTTGTACTGAAACTGAATAAGCGCCGTCTGGTGACTATAGTGGGAAAAACTATTATTCCATACAAATTGACGTAAGTTAACGTAAACGTAAACGCGATCGAGTAAGTATAAAAACTCGCACTAAGGCCACAAACGACAACATCCACGGCCAGGCAGATACACTTAACCAGGCTGACTGGGGGATGCGATGTGGTAGCCCGCGAAATTCAAATTTTCTTGCGTTTTATGCAATTTGCAGGTCCGTGTCAGGTTGTATCTTGATCAAAATATGATACGCGGAAATTAAACATATGTATTTACATAATTTTAACCATGAAAATCATCAATAAATCTCTCTAAGTCAGATTTCGTGCAGATTCGTCGAACGAACGAAATCTAACGACTCTGCACGAAATCTAACTTAGAGAGATGTATTGATGATTTTCATGGTTAAAATTATGTAAATACATATGTTTAATTTCCGCGTATCATATTTTGATCAAGATACAACCTGACACGGGCCTGCAAATTGCAAAAAACACAAGAAAAATTGAATTTCGCGGGATACCACAGCGGATCCTCCTTAAGTAACTTCGTGCCATTCAGTACCTTATAGTATGACCGTTTCCAATTAAAATCATAGAAAATACTTCCAGAAAATAACGATTAAAGCAATGTAGCTTCTCCATATTTCCGACTCCTTTTTTACAAGCCTTGCATTTCCTCTATCATCTTCAAAATAATTAGAAAATCATACATCATCATTCTCCTGCCCTTATCCCAATCTATTTGGGGTCGGCGCAACATGTCCTTTTTTTCCATACTTCTCTATTATTCGTCATCTCGGTAGTGACCCCCTTTCTAGCCATGTCATCTTTCACACAATCCATCCATCGTTTCTTTGGTCTTCCCCTACCCTTATAGCCATCGACATTCATACCCAAAACTTTCCTTACGACATTTTCCTCACTCCTCCGCATCACATGCCCATACCATGACAGCCGATTTCCGCACAGCTTTTCAGTCACCGGTGCCACTTTTAGACTTCCTCTTATGTACTCATTTCTTATTCTATCCATTCGTAGAATAGAAAATCATACATATTATATCATTTGTAACCTTCACATACTCTATTCATGCATTCTTTTAAAATCATAATAATCAGACTATAATGTTCTCACTGCTGGGACACAGGCCTCCTCTCTGTTAGAGAAAGTGGGCTGTAATCCACCACGCGGGCCCAGTGCGGGTTGGTAGATGTCACATTCACATGTCTTCGAATTTTTGATTCTACGACATGTCGCTTTCCTCACGTTGTTTTCACTGAGCCATCACTGCTCTTAATACTGTTTTTAAATACCTAATAGCAAATAATTATTTTGTCAATTTCAGGCGAAGTACCAGTAGGTCTCATGGACGGCGTTGCAGGCCGCGGTCCTGCTAGAAGGTGGGAACAAAAACAAGTTCAGATCAAGACAATGGAGGGAGAGTTCTCTGTCACCATGTGGGCTACAGGAGAGGATGATGGTGAGTTTAGATGTCAAATTTTCGACTATTTCAATGTGCCAAAGGTTGATATTGTTTTGGCTGTTAAAATTGATTATCAGGGGTTGTACTATGATTTGTTAAAGCCATCATCGGCAGTCTGCAGTGTGAAAGAGGGAGCTACAGGACGAATATCACTATACTTCTTTCAAAATGGAACGATGATGGCTTTGCCCAGCACCCAAAAAACATGGGAAAGAATCAAATCATTTATTACTTTCAAACATAGGTATTAGTACATATAGATCTTTTTTTTATAATAGTCCTCCATGTTCTACATACGGTCACATGGGATCATATTTCGTTATAGTAGGTATTGTAGATTATCAAAATGACAAAAAAATTACACTTGGTCTCAATGGGATAAAAAAGTTTTTAGAATGACTATTATCAAAAAATTTAACTTAAGTTTGTTTCGCCATATCTTTAAGAGACTCCTAGGTCAAAGTCTCTTTTTAAAGTTGACATAATCTTGGTCAGATCATGTGAGGACCAGTATAAGCTGACCTAGGCTTTACGTACAATGTGAGGTGATAGCTTATTAGGTCGCTCGGTGTACACATAAATATTGGCACTCGTATACATTACCTATGGGGTAGGTCGGGCAAAACTAATTGTAGATGGCGTGATCATAGCAAGGTCCCGAAGGTCTATTATAAATTTGACATTTCGTTCATTCATGAGTTTGGTTTTATTTCACTATTTTGTTATTTTCGGTTATTTCAATATTTTTATTCAAGTATTTGACAAAATCTGCCTAGCCTTTTCCCAACTAAGTTGGGGTCGGCTTCCAGTCTAACCGGATGCGGCTGTATACCAGTATTTTACATGGAGCGACTGCCTATCTGACCTCCACAACCCATTAACTAGGTAATACGATACCTCTTGGTAAGACTGGTTGTCAGACTTCCGGGCTTCTGACGACCCGTAACGACTGTCAAAGATCCACGAATGACAGCCGGGACCAACGGCTTAACGTGCTTTCCGAGGCACGGAGGAGTCTCGATATGTAAAGATGGTCACCGATCCACGGAAAACCCCGGCAAGCGTAGCATAACCTGATGGATCGACCCGTGCGGCTGTTATTACTTAGCCACGAGCTCCTCCTCATATTCAAGTATTTGACATGACATAAATATTTCCTCGTAATTAGTTTCTTCAAAATGTTTCGAACTCTGTTTATTTTTTTTTTTATTTTTACAATCTTCCAGTTATAGGCTCGCTCGGGAAATGGTGGACTCCAATTCTGGAGTATTTTGGAACACAACAACGCGTTATTTTCGCAAAAATAAAATAAAATCACCTCACGTCTTGTATTATTAGTTTGTGTTGGGAACTAGCTACGACAGCGCCATTTTGACAGTTGCCTTCCCATTTATTCAAAATAGATGTGATTTCATTCACAGATGACGGTTCAAACCCCGAGCCTGACCCCGACTACACGGAGTATATGACGGGAAAAAAAAGTATACTAGGAACCGAAACTATCATGCCAGGTATGTTGATACTACTTTTTCAATTTATCTAGTTTCTACAGGATGAAAACGAAGCTAAGATGGATAGAACGTATGTACAGTCGGAAGTCGTTGTGCATAACCCTTTTCAAATCTTTTTCGGCTGCACGTTGAAATCGTAGTTTGCAACGCCTTTTTTTTGTTTGACCAATGAATGAAGGATGAGCCTTTTTTAGGGTTCCGTACCTCAAAAGGAAAAAACGGAACCCATAAAGGATCACTTCGTTGTCCGTCAGTCTGTCAAGACCCTTTTTCTCAGGGACGCGTGCAGATATCAAGTTGAAATTAATATCAGATACGTGAATCTATGGTCTCTTGGAGTCCTAAAAAACTCAAGCTTCTAAGTCAACGCAATAAAAACATACGGCCATTTATGCGACATATTTTGACACTCGCAAGTAAATCAAAACCTATAGGGTACTTCCCGTTGTCCTAGATTCATGAAATTTGGCAAGAAGCAAGCTCTCACAGCACAAATAAAGGAAAGTCCAAAAATTGTTAATTTATAATTCTATCACATAAAAAACTTTCAACTATGTCAGTGTGTCATGACCCTTTTTCTCAGGGACGCGTGCAAATATGTTATAATCAAGTTGAAATTAATATCGAATACATAAGTCTATGTTCCCCTAGAGTTCTAAAAACATCAAGCTTCTAAAAGTCAACGCAATAAAAAAATACGGCCATTTTGCGACACATTTTGATACTCCCAACTGTCGCAAGTAAATCAAAACCTATAGGGTGCTTCCCGTTGATCTAGAATAATGAAATTTAGCAAGAAGCAAGGTCTCCCAGCACAAGTAAAAGAAAAAGTCCGAAAATTTATAATTTGTAGTTTACGACATAAAAAATTGTTTTTGGGATAAATTCTTTTCAACTACGGAACCCTTCATTGTGCAAGTTCCGACACGCACTTGGCCAGTTTTTTTTTTTTTTATAAGATTTCTAATCAATCTCTTATTATTTTAATTCCAGGTTTAGACTTATCAGATCCCAAGCAGTTAGCGGAGTTTGCGAGACCCGGACACAAAATTAGACTAAAGAAACCTATGCCAGAGTCATCAGACAGAACAATAGGTAAGAGTAAGTTATTTATAGTTTATTACATAACTTCACGCTTGTATTCCTCGCCAGTGTAGGCAGAGGTGTGTAGTACAGTCAGATCTCGGCTGTGATTATTTAAATAAATCATCTTCCTGCCCTTATTACATATTATGTGGGGTCGGCGCAAAACGTTTTCTTCTTCCATTCTCCCCTGTCAACCGTCACGCTATCATTCACTCCCTTCTCTTTCATATCATTCCTCACACAATCCATCCATCTTTTCTTTGGCCTTCCTCTGCCTCTCCATCCATCAACATGTATATTCATCACTCTTTTAGTCACATGCGTTTCGTCTCTCCTCATCACATGCCCATACCAAGACAAACGATTTCCTTTCAACTTTTCTGTCACTGGCGCCACTTTCAAACTTCCTCTTATAAACTCATTTCTTACTTTATCCATTCTCGTCACTCCACACATCCATCTCAACATTCTCATCTCTGCTGCATGCATTTTTTTTTTTTTTTTTACTAAAATAAATAAATTTATTTATATAGATTACTTAAATAAATAAATAAAATCATTTAATTTCGGTTAACTAAAGATCCATAAATTGTTAGTAACAGGATTAGAACTTAAAACACTATTGTTAGTAACTTAAGCTAAAGACAATCAATCTGCCTAGCCTTTTCCCAACTATGTTGGGGTCAGCTTCCAGTCTAACCGGATCCAGCTGAATACCAGTATTTTACATGGAGCGACTGCCTCTCTGACCTCCACAACCCAGTTACTGGGTAATACGATACCCCTTGGTAAGACTGGTTGTCAGACTTTCGGGCTTCTGACGACCCGTAACGACTGTCAAAGATCCACGAATGACAGCCGGTACCAACGGCTTAACGTGCTTTCCGAGGCACGGAGGAGTCTCGGTATGTAAAGATGGTCACCCATCAACGGACCGACCCCGGAAAGCGTAGCTTAACTTGTTGGATCGACCCGTGCGGCTGTTATTACTTAGCCACGAGCTCCTCCAATTTTATTTTAATACACAATGACCAAATAATTAATTTAATTTAAAATAATTTAAAAAAAACTACTATTTCATACAGAAGTACAATACCTACTCGACTCCAAAATGTATGAAACAGCTGATATTTTTTGCGAAATTTCAGAGTTGGTCCCATAGTGAAAGTTGTTCATATTCATGGGTAGAACACCCTGTGAAAATTTGCACACTGATACTTTTCCTGTCGAACCATACATACCAATTTCGAGGAACTCATGGCTCAGTATATCGTGTCCGCTGGATGCCCTACGTGTCCAATACAATAATGTTTTTATGATACTGTTGCGACTGCCTCGTTATTGCAGCGCCTCGGAAATGTTCGCGGTAACCCATACCAATGGATTTCATGGCCTCACTCCTGAGCAGAATTAGGGGCAGTCGCAATAGTATCCTGAAGGCTGTGGCGCCAGACGCTTCCTCTGCTATAATAAGACAATTTGTGAGAAGGCTGATACCATAGTGTCCATTTCTCGTAGTCTAGTCTTGTCATTAATTTGTCTCGTCTTTAATCTGTCTTTGGAGGAGTTCGTGGCTAAGTAATAACAGCCACACGGGTCGATCCATCAGGTTAAGCTACGCTTGCCGGGGTTGGTCCGTGGATGGGTGACCATCTTTACATACCGAGACTCCTCCGTGCTTCGGAAAGCACGTTAAGCCGTTGGTCCCGGCTGTCATTCGTGGATCTTTGACAGTCGTTACGGGTCGTCAGTAGCCCGAACGTCTGACAACCAGTCTTACCATGAGGTATCGTATTACCCAGTAACTGGGTTGTGGAGGTCAAATAGGCAGTCGCTCCATGTAAAATATTGGTATTCAGCTGCATCCGGTTAGACTGGAAGCCGACCCCAACACAGTTGGGAAAAGGCTAGGCAGATTGATTTTGAGCCGTTATTGTTCCACTCCTGGGCCTCCCTACTCTCTGTCCAGAGCTGCCAATGATCAATTTTTATTAGAGGAGTCCAGATCATCCGTTTGCCATTTAAAAAAAATAATTAATTGACTGTTTTCAGCATGTCCACACAAAGGTTGCACGAAAATGTTCAGAGACAACTCGGCGATGAGGAAACATTTGCACACGCACGGACCCAGAGTACACGTTTGTGCTGAATGCGGTAAGTTATAAAAACTTATTACATAACGCGTATACTGTGTGTAATTTTAATCACCGTTATCCACTTAAGGGGTCATTGTACTTATAATTATGAACAACTTTTACTATGGGACCAAACCTGGAATCGCGAAAAAAAAATCAGCTGTTCCCTACATTTTTACGAGTTATGCGAACATAAATGTAGGGAACAGCTGATTTCAGGTTTGGTCCCATAGTAAAATTATACCCAGTATAGTCTCCGAAGGCTTATATTATAAGGGGTGAATTTTCCTAGTCTGCGTCGATACCCAATCCGTAACTACGAATTTTCATAAAAAAGTGTAAGCCTAATGGGTAGTTTTTTGAGCACAATGTTGTATTTTATAAGACCATGTAACCTCACCAAAAAACACACTTAATAAATGATTTGATTTGATTTGATTTAGAAATAGCGTAAAATACTTAAAAGTCTAACGATGCAGTTTAAATTTCGACTCCGAGATTCATTTGAGTATTTTTCGCTATCTGTACAATATGTCCCAGAATTGATGCACAACCGCTTAAGGGGTTACTGTACTCATCATTATGAACAACTTTTACTATGGGATCAAACGTGAAATCGCGAAAATTATGATGTAGATAAATGTACGGAACAGCTGTTTATTTTTCTGATTGTCCGACTTTCGGCCTTCTGCCGAACCGTAACGACTGTCATAGATTCACAAATGACAGCCGGGACCAACGGCTTAACGTGCTTCCCGATGCACGGATAGTGGGTGGTCACAGTATACATACTAATTTACCTGCATTTTGTATCTAATTCTCTTATTCATGTCAAAAAAAATCATATTCCAGGTAAAGCGTTCGTAGAAAGTTCAAAGCTAAAACGTCACCAACTAGTCCATACCGGAGAGAAACCTTTCCAATGTACCTTTGAAGGATGCGGGAAGAGATTCTCACTAGATTTTAACTTAAGGTGAGTATGATCACATGTTTTGTTAAGGGAGATGCGTTAAGGTAGCCCGCGAAATTCAAATTTTCTTACGTTTTTTTTGCAATTTGCAGTTTTTATGAAGTTGTATGTTGATTAAAATATGATTCGCGGCCGTAAGTAATATGGCTTTACAGAATTATAATCATTAGAATCAGCAATAGAACTCAAACGGTGTTATTACAAAACGAGGTTTTTCTTCGTCATGGTTTAAACCATCGAGCCAGTTTTTGTAATATGAACCTAGCTTTGATAGAAATACAGTTCTTTATACAAAACTGACAACTTAGTCCGGTACTAAGTTGTCAGTTTTGTAAAACTGACATCTTAACGTGTCAGAATAAAGCTCGAAATTCAAAAAAGGGTCCATGGTTTAAACCTGGGTTTGAAGATGAACCTTGTTTTGTAATAAGACGGCATAAGTTAGAATTGACCTCATACCTAAAATTTCATGAAATCATGCGATTTGAGGTCAATTCTAACTTAACGGAGTTGTATTGCTGATTCTAATGATTATGATTCTGTAAAGCCATATTAGTTACGGCCGCGAATCATATTTTAATCAAAATACAATCTGACACTGACCTGCAAATTGCAAAAAACGTAAGAAAATTTGAATTTCACGGGATACTTAAGCGCATCCCCCTTAAGTAGAGGAACTTATAGCTCTAATATGCTTTGTGATGAGCCAATAGCCTCGCGGAGATACTAAGATTGTACATACATAATGAAGTGATCTTGTCTCCTAAACTAACATATTTTTAACCGACTTCAAAAAAAGGAGGAGGTTCTCAATTCGACTGTTTATTTTTTTATTTTAATTTTTTGTTTGGTCGGTCATACTTCAGAGGGGGTAGTGTTTGAGTTAGTTTCGATAATACGTATTTAATCCACTTTTTGTATCTTGATGGTGTTCTTATCACTTGTTTACATACCAAGTAGTGGTATACGAATTGGTGTGGGGTAGGTACCATAACTATAAAGTGAATAATAAAAAATATATAAAAAAACAACCGACTACCAAAGTGAAAAATAACTTTAATTTCGGAAGTCGGTGGCACAAAACCAAAATACAGATCCATAGACACCGACTTCCGAATTTAAAGTAATTTTTCACTTTGTAGTGTTTTCTTGGAAGTATAGTATACTTAAAATCTCGCTGCAGACTCGGTCATAAATCATTCGAGTGTTTCGCTCTCTTTCCCACTCACGGGCCTTATGGGCAGGCCACGCCCACACGTAGTCCTGTGCATTATTGCAGTCGATGAGTGATATCGATAGTTTTATATATTTATAAATGGGTGATAGAAGTAAATACACATTTTTTTTTATTTTATTACCAAATTTACTACAAAGCATATTAAATATATAAACACCTACCCTGCATACTTAATGAATGCAGTATGTTTACGTGATAACCTTAATGATTCTGTTATCGATAATGGCCTTGAGCGCGCGCAACTAGCGCACATCCCTACTCCGATTATGATTTATGACCAAGTCTGCAGCGAGATTTTAACTATACTATAGTTTTTTTTTTTAAATTAAACAAACCAATTTGTCTGTTCGAATGCGTACACATACACGAATAAATTAGTCGAGTGTTAAGTTCTGCGATTTATTACTTCTAATGATGGCTATAATCGTGTATTGTACGAGCAAAAACGCGTAAGTATTTACTGGACGAGCTTTTTCGCCCCCATTCATTATCAGCTGCAACTTCTTAGACAGGAAGCCCCCAACACATTGGTTAAAAAACTTTTTACAAAAAAATACAACCGACTTCCAAAAACAACACTACAAAGTGAAAAATAACTTTAATTTCGCAAGTCGGTGTCTGATTAAATGTATTTTCGTTTTTGCCACCGACTTCCGAAATTAAAGTTATTTTTCACTTTGTAGTGTTGTTTTTGGAAGTCGGTTGTATTCTTTTGTAAAAGGTTTTTATTTTTCACTTTTTAGTGGTTCACATGTGCTTACCCCTTCACAGCGTACCGGCGTGATGTTATGGTATGAACTGGTGTAAACAATAAACAGACATGAGATTTCAGCAACCCCAGTCCATTTGCTATCATTTATTGAGGAGTTCCGTTGCCTATCTCAGAAGTTCTTCATCAGATCTTCACCAAATTGAAATGGGACCACTCCGAGAAAGTACTCTTCCAAAAACTATCCAAATCGCTTCAAGTGTGCCTATAAAATTGGAAGAATTCTCTATTTCTCCAGGATCCCATCATCAGATCCTGACTTGATGATCATGGGACCACCTGGGAAGTAGACCCTTCCAAACAAAAAAAAAAAAAAAATATCCAAATCGGGCCAGCCATCTACGAGTAATCGGAGAACATACATAAAAAAAAAAAAAAAAAAATATCCAAATCGGGCCAGCCATCTTCGAGTAATCGGAGAACATACATAAAAAAAAAAAAAAAAAAATGTTCCGACGAATTGAGAACCTCCTCCTTATTGAAATCGGTTAAAAAACTGTACAGACTGATTTAATAACACCACTGACCTCTAATAAACAAGTACGCGTATATTTGATGTTCGCCATTTTGGCGCTGATAGCAACGTGAGCGTCCATGGAACTAATATTTTATTGATTTTTTTTTATTTGGGATCTAATATTAAATTGTGGAAGGTTATTTCGCTGCCTTTAAAATTGCTAAGTTTACAAAATGCTCATACTCTCATGTTAAAAATGTTCTAAATATCACGAGGTAAACGCAAAATTCACAAAACTTATCTTTTTTCACGATTTAGACCTAGAACATCAGAGACGTACCAAAACAACACGTCGGCCATTTGCAACAATATGTCAATTTTAGTTCCTGAGACGCTCGAGGGGGGCGCTTGGAATCGGCACAAAAATCAACTGTCATTTCTTATAGCATTTTAGTCCAGCGTATAAAAGTATAAAAGTATTTATTTCTCAGTATATGGTACATTTAGATCTTAAATTATACATTGTTTCACTATATATACTACCATTGCTGATGTAGAAATGTTAAATAATAAGGTAGGCATGCAAATCTGAACAAATCAAAATATTAATAGTTAAATCTAAAATGTAAATCATAATGTCGAAAATATTAATAATAATATCAAAGAATAAATCATAATGTCAAAATACAAAGTCAAAGTACAAATTATAAGTATTTGTATATTAGAGGTCACTGAATAACACCTATTTTCGTGACATTTCAGGACCCACGTTCGCATACACACAGGCGACCGTCCGTACGTGTGTCCGTTCGACGGCTGCAATAAGAAGTTCGCACAGAGCACCAACCTCAAGTCGCACATACTCACACACGCCAAAGCAAAGTGAGTAATGACAACGATTCTAGCAATTTATCCCGCTTGGGTGCGCTATTGTAGATTTAGAGCTGTCAAATTTAGAACAACTCAAATTATATCCATGGCAACCACATACGTATTGGTGGTGTCCATGGAGATTTTGTACAATACGATTAAAATGAAAAGATATGTTATAAAATTCAAAGACAAGAGAGTATTACGTAATGTAGAGTAAAAGAGATGGGTATACAATTTCCGTTTATTTAATTGTTGTCCGGAATACGATTCTCGCAATTCATCCCGCTTGAGGGCGCTGTTGTAGGTGTAGACCTGTCAAATTTAGAAGTACTCATATTATCGTCAAACAATAAACTAAATCTCCATGGCAACCACAACATACGTATTGTATGTGGTGTCCATGGAGATTTAGTACATTACGATTAAAATGTAAAGTCATGTTATAAAATTCAAAGACAAGAAGTGTTTATTACGTATCGAATGATGGGTATATAATTTCAGTTCATTTAATTTTTGACCAGATTTCGATTTTCGCAATTTATCCCGCTTGGGGGCGCTGTTCTAGGTGTAGACCTGTCTAATTTAGAACTACTCAAATTATCTATCTATCGACATTTGTATGCCAAGGAGTTAGTAAGGTTCGTAGCAGGCGTTCTATAATGGGAAAAGGCGTGTATATATGTATCTAATTGTATACCATACTAGCTTCGAGGAGCTCGTGGTTAGTAATAACAGCCGTACGGGTTGATCCATCAGGTTAAGCTACGCTTGCCGGGGATGTATCTCTTTTAGCCTCTTTATAATCTTAATATAATAATATATAATTCTTATGTACGTGTGTTTGTCACTTAACTCCTCCTAAACGGCTAGACCGATTTGGATGGAATTTTGTGTGTATATTTTAATGGGCTCCTGGATGGTGTGAAAACACAATTGGACCCGGTAGGTGGCGCTGCTGTCGGTATGTCACCAAATTTGATTGGCTGAACAATTCTCAATATTACATAATTTTGAGCGTTAATTTTTATTGCCTAGCTAGACAGGATAGAGTATCCCCCGTATTTTTATTTTCATGAAAGCCACCATTTTCCGTGCAATAAAAATGTAAACCGCTAGTGTTATTATAGATTTGTCAAAGTTCTGCAAAGATTTATAACTACTCTAACACAGCAATTGATTAATTTGTCATCACAATTCCAATTTTCAGATCAAGAAATTCCCTATCGCGCAACGGCGGCAATTCCTACGAATCGGCGCGAACAACGCCACAGTACGTCCAATTAGAAATGTCGCCGGACGACTCCAACCCCCAACTAATCTTCTACACGCACGAGTGAAGCAAGACTTATGAAAAGTGATGCAAGATTCGCGCAAATTAACCAAACTCAGTGAAAAAGTGATAACAAGTGATGCAAGTTCGAATAATTCAATTATGCAAGACTTTTTTAAATGGCGGTGTAAAGTGTATAAGCAGACGCTAAGTAAGTGCTGTGTTAGTTATTATGAAGCAAGACTTTTGAAAAATGTTGCAAGAAAATTGAAAAATTCAAGGCTGTAGAACAGACTTGCTAGTGATCAAGTTTGAAATGTTTTTTTTCTTCTTCTATATTTTAACTATGCTTTGGAGTAGACCAAAGGAACTTTACGTTTAAAAAGTAATTTTAGTTTGGCAACACTGGGTTTTTCCGTGTTGTATGCTAACGAAATTATATCGGCACCTTTTTTTAAGTTTTTGCACTGTTTGCTACATTTAAATTAAATAGTTTGACAATAACATGATCACAGCTTAGTACATTTAATATATTATAAAATCAATTACAGAATGTATCAATTTTTAAAACCAATAAGACCTCTTATTGATTACTTATTGGTAACTTTAGTACCTGATATCTGAAAATTGGCCGTCGGCCCAAGCTAGCAGGTATGCGTACGTTCAAAGTACGAACTAACACTATCCCGCACATTTTGTTAGTCACAAAATAAGTAATTTCTGGCGGCTCTGGGATCTTGCTCTATGTTATCTGCATAAAAATATTAAACCCCTAAGCTGTGACTATATTAAATACATTGAGATCAGTACTTCATATACCTAAAACATTTATTTTCTTCTTTATTTTAGTATCTATGACTTGGCGTGAAAAGAAATTGTCGCGATTAGGTCCTGTTAGAACAACCTCTTTTTACAAACTCTTTAAAAAAAAATACGGTGAAGTTTTTGAGATGGGTCTTCAAGACGAAATCCGAAACTATGAACAAAAGAGCAAATTGATCAAAGGAATCGTGAGCTCGATTGTAGAGAAAACTTCATTTTGTTTGCGTAGCTAGAAAACTAAACCAACTATTTGGCAAAATGTCATGTCTCCATTTTGACAATTATGTTATGAAGTCCAGCATACTTGTATCAGTGACGGCAGTGCTTTTTGCACGTTTTTAGTGAAATTCATTTTTTTAAACATTCCTCTACAAGTTTTATCCTCAATCCGATTTTGCACTGACTGGTGAAACTCTTGAGTTGGCCAGACGTTTTTTTTTTTTCGCTAATTGCATTAAAAGGTTCGAGTTTAAATAGAGGGATTAATAAGGGTCAAAATACTGTGAAGAAAATTGGTGTAAAATTAAAAGGTGCTGGCTATTAAGTATTTACTTGAGAATATTTTATTTATTTATTTTTCTTAGTGACATGCGACGTGTTCCCGCAATTACGACATTAATTAAAGACACCGGTAGGGCTAGCGGCCAGTAATCATTCAAATTATAATAAGATAAATCAAACAAACTAAATAATAAAACTATTAAAAAACTAAAATATGGCGTCGAAAAATTCCTCCGCATCGCTGTCGACTGGTAAAGTACCCAAGAGACTGGCGGCATTGCCACGTTGTATGGCAATGCTAAGCCGCTGGCCAAGGTAAAAGCCAGCCCTTGGATCACGGCAAGTGTCAACCAGCCGTTTGGAGATTTCGTTGAACAAACTATGTGCACTCGGACCCCACGGCCCAAGGGTTTCAACCCCAAACGGCTCAAAAATATAATTACCGATAAGGTTATTATACTTCCGTCGCTTGAGGTTTTCCGCAGCGGCAGCAGCAGTGCCAGCACAGCACGCAGAGCCAGGAAGATGGGATGGCGCAAGAGTATCGACACACGTTGCGTCCCACACTAAAGGCCTTCCCAACTTCCATGGAAATAAAGACATGCCGTCCGGTCTCTTGCCATCGTCGTGTGCCAAGCCATTGGGTTCTAATACAGCTGGAACGCCGACGGTGACAAGGGCTCGTCGGATGATGTCATTGATGTTCGCGTGCCGTGCTAAGCGACCCGCACTTCGGCTGCAAGACAGGCCGTGGTGTCCGAGGCTGTTGACAACTTCGCCACAGTGACAGCGATGAGGAGAACAAGAAGGAGCTCCTAGTCGCAGGGAAGCAGCGAGGCGGAAAGTAGTGTCGTCGAACAAAGTGCCTATGTTCGACGACGGTAGTGCATGAAGCCACAGACCCGACTCCCACTTACCCACAGCCAGCAGACGCGCACGCTCCGCAGTAGTAGCAGACGTGTCAAGTAAATTGTTCTGTACTACTCTGCAGAGCGGCTCATCCCACCGTCTCTGGGAAAATGGATTGTCGGGTGGGTCTGAATTCGGGCAAGCGAGTCTCCAGGCATCCATAGCCTCGGTGAAACAAGGCACATCAAAATTAACCAGTGTGGAGGCTAAGATTTTCCTGATTAATTTATCTGCACCGTGGACCGAAGGTATGAAT
This sequence comes from Cosmia pyralina, assembly GCA_946251885.1. Taxonomy (NCBI): domain Eukaryota; kingdom Metazoa; phylum Arthropoda; class Insecta; order Lepidoptera; family Noctuidae; genus Cosmia; species Cosmia pyralina. The sequence continues at coordinate 9,827,715 of OX276371.1, read as the reverse complement.
GCCGGTAAACTAATACTAGAAATTTTGCGGACGCCGAGGCCTCCCATACGAATGGGGAGAGTAGCTTGTGCCCAAGCGCGGTCGTCCATGGCCACATTTAAGATCGAAGTTAAAGTTTGTCGGATAATTTTGTCAATTTTATCTAAAAGGTGAGTGTGCTTCCATAAATGGGAAGCACGAAGGAAATATGTTAATTTAGGGCCGAAACAGCAGTAACGGATTAATGTTATGGCCGAGTGCATGTTAATTTGGAACAATCTTTCCGAAACGTCATTGAAATTTTAAATTTTTTCTTCAATAAAAACAGGAAAAGAATTTTCATAGATAGGAGACCCAAGGAGACGAAGAGAGTTTTTTTCAATAATTTTGATTTCCGGGGCTATTGCGTTAAATTTGGGAAGTGTTAGATGTCTGTTGGTACCGTCCGCTAAGAACAGTTCACATTTCGAAAGGTTGAGATCAAGGCCAATGGAATAAAGTTCATTTTTTATGAATTGAAGGTCATTTAAAACAGTTTCTACATCGCCTCCCAAGGTTCCGTCATCAAGATACCAAACGTTAAAATTGGAATTTAGCTGTCGAATAATTGGGTGAATGGCTAAACTAAAAATCACCGGCCCGAGGGGGTCACCTTGTTGACAGCCAACAGCAGATTCCAGAAGGTTGTCCCGATACAGTAATTTAAAGGGAATTTTGGTTGACACTTGCCGTGATCCAAGGGCTGGCTTTTACCTTGGCCAGCGGCTTAGCATTGCCATACAACGAGGCAATGCCGCCAGTCTCTTGGGTACTTTACCAGTCGACAGCGATGCGGAGGAATTTTTAGACGCCATATTTTAGTTTTTTAATAGTTTTAGTTATGTTACCTTTTAGTAAAATAATGTTTTTAGATATTGCTTAATAAATATTATGTTATTATTTAATAATAAAATAATACGCAAAATTTGTATCACTCTACTGCAAAGGACTCATTCATGAAGCTCAAAAAAAAGGTCATTGACCTCTTTTTGTTCATCATTTGCCTATTGTTCTGACCCAGTTGTGAGTAGCTTCATGAATGAAATTTTTGCAAAACCCTCAGAAATAACCTCGACTGGAGTGGCCTTTTTTTTTCATTCGTTTTAATTTCATCTCAGGTTGCTCCAAGATGCTGTTTTAAAAAATTGTAAATAAATCAATAATTATTAACGTTTAAGGAAATTAAAATATCTTTTAAAAACGAAAACGCGGAAACGTATACGCGTGTCAAATTAATGTCGTCATTGCATTGTTGAATACACGTGTCTAGAATGTAGTTTAACCTCGCCAAAAGATTCACCGGTGAAGCTGGACTTGAAACAATCTGATTTTGTTAAAAGAGCCCATCCATTATATCACCTGTCTCTCCATAATTCCATTTCTTACCATAGGATGCATATCTGCTACGGCACTATAATCCTTCCATATCGTAAGGGCACGTCGTCCCATTATCACGCCCCCAGGTCTACTCCTTGATATGCAATGGTCTCTGTTGCACCTTGTAACATGAGGCACAGGGGCTAGTGTGAATCTTTGGGCTCATTTGAGTAATTGAATCAGTAAAGAGGTTGTTGTCAAACAGGATAGGAATTTGTAAATTTTGTACCATATAAATGCCAAAAAATAATATTGTAATATAATTTTTAATGTTAAGTGAAGGGGAATTCTTATGATTATTTCTCTGAAAGTGTTTACAACACATTTTAACTTCCATAGCTACTTATAGGTCTGATTTTTAGTAGCGATTTTTAAATGCTTATTCATGAATTTATTTCTTGAGATATATTGTTGATTTTATTAATAAAATAAGCTCCATAATCTGCTATGCTGAGGTCGGCTTCCAGTCTAACCGCATGCAGCTGAATACCAGTATTTTACATGGAGCAACTGCCTATCTGACTCCACAACCCAGTTACTGGGTAACACAATAAGCTAAGGCTTAGATTCGTCAGAATGACGACTGACGACTGTCAAAGATGAAAGATCTCCGATTGACAGCCGGGTCCGACGGCTTAACGTGGTTTCCAAGGACGCGTGACCCCTCCATGGGGTCTTGGTATGAAATGGATAGTCCGAGTCACCCATCCACAGACCGACCGCGGCAAGCATAGCTTAACTTAACCTAGATCGACCAGTGCAGCTTTTATTTCACTTTTCGCTTTTCGTGTTCATTCACGAGTGGCGATAAGCCGCACGGGTCGATCCATCAGGTTAAGCTACGCTTTCCGGGGTCGGTCCGTGGATGGGTGACCATCTTTACATACCGAGACTCCTCCGTGCCTCGGAAAGCACGTTAAGCCGTTGGTCTCGGCTATCATTCGTGGATCTTTGACAGTCGTTACGGGGTCGTCAGAAGCCCGAAAGTCTGACAACCAGTCTTACCAAGGGGTATCGTATTACCCAGCCACTGGGTTGTGGAGGTCAGATAGGCAGTCGCTCCATGTAAAATACTGGTATTCAGCTGCATCCGGTTAGACTGGAAGCCAACCCCAACATAGTTGGGGAAAGGCTAGGCAGGTTGATTGACTTAGATAAAACTCATTAAAGTTGGAGAGTGTGGGCTCGTTACGTCACAACTACAACAAACTACGTATAAAATCTAGCAAGACGTGACGTCATGCCACATTTTAACTCAATGTGTCGCCGTGATCTTTTGATTACGTAAAAAAAGAAAAAATACGTGTTCATTATTTTTTAATAATCGCCATGAGGGACAAACAATATATTTTTAGTCCCTCATTCCAATTTTTATTATTATATGTAGCGTTGTGTTGCGTCCGCGTCGCCGCGACAAGGTTAGGTCGCGCGAACTCCCGCCACTACAAGGACACTTACTCGCTTCCCGCCGCTAAGGCCTCTGCCTCGAATTTCGCGGGCAGCGGGGCGGCGGCGGCGGCGGCGCGTATCGCATTGTCCCGCGCCGCTGTTTTGGAGGTCCGGTCCATTTGTTTTTACGCATAAAATCCTGCCGCTCCCGCTTTGCCGCCGCTGCCCGCAAAATTCGAAGCAGAGGCCTAACGCTTGCTCGCCAGTGTTGCCGTTTTAGCCACTTAGGCCACTTCGTGGCTAGATCTATTTGATTACTACATACCTACTTCTATTACTGTTTTGCCACCTGAAGGTTTAACCAAACTCACAAAAACGGTGAAACCACTAAAATCACAGAAATACCATCCACATCATCATCCATTAACGAAGAGATTCCAGAAGACATTGTAAACTTTCAATTTAATTTTTAATTATTTACTAAAAAAACAATAATTTTAATGTTTTTAACTATAAACTTGTAACCAGTTTGTAACATTTTTTCAACAACCCTGTTAAATCCACTTATCCACATCCCTATATATTAAAATTATAGCATAAAGTAAGCCAATAATACTTTAGCCACTTTTAGCGGAATTTCGAAATTAATTTAGTTACAAAACTCTTTCCTTTGATGTAGCCACAAACTAGGTGGTCCTAACGGCAACACTGTTGCTCGCGTGGCCAGTCGGCCCCCCCACCATGCACCTAGAGGTACGCGCGCACGCTACGTCGTGCACCGGTCGATACCGTTTTGTGTTTCATTGATTATCCTAATTCCTTCAATAATTATATTCATAACAATCGTGCGAGTGTGTTCATTATTTTCATCGAAAATAATCCCTTAGAGATGTATAAAACATTGTTTATTTATTAAATTAGTGGTACCTACTGATTGCAGGAGAAAATTGCGCACGCCCACGTAAGGGTGTAGCCGTAGTAGGTATTTCTTAAATTTTGGTTTGTTTTGACTGCACAGCGGAAGTGTGAATGTAATTTACGTAGATTACTTACATTATTTTTGAAATTAAAAATGAGAGAAAACGATTCTGTACAAAATACATACTTTCATCATTTCAGCCTGGAGTCACCCACTGGTGGGTAGTCTCCCCTTTTTCCGCCATACTTCTCGGTTCCGTGTGTCCCTCATCTAGGCGTTTTCCGTAACCAACGCGGTTTTGGACGGCTTTTGGACGTTACCTTGGCCACCATTCGTTCACAGCTTTACTCTATCGGCCATCTCCGCGCCTAACTAGATGTCCTGCCCAACTCCACTTGAAGTGCATCGCCCTGTCCCCTTTTTATTTTGTAATAGCTGACCTAATGAAGAGTAAACAACAGTGTACTTAACCTAATAAATGAAATATAAAAAAAAAAGCAATTGGTTTCAACAGTACCTAAATCTTAAAAATACACAGAAAACTTTTTATTTTATAATAGTAGCTGACCTAGTGATTGCAACCACAACATTATAATCTAGAGTAAACAACAGTACTTTGGACCGCTGACCTAGAAATTAAAATGAAACCTTGATATGTTCTGAAATGTTGGTGATGCTCGCTGTGTTATGACAACCATAACTTGTAATTTAACTCCTTGCCCTTCGTAACGGAAATCTGATTGTGATAATGTCCAGCCCCCTGCTTATGTTCACAGGAGCGGATGACATCAACGTACAACTTATTATCTACCCACCACCTTAACTTACCTTAGTAATAATAAAATAAAATATGAAAAAATGGCGCGTTGTCACTGCATGGGGCTCATCCAGAGCTGCGTCAGTCACGCCGGCCAGAGGACCGGGTGGGCGACGTTACCCGACTGTGACGTCGGCGACCGCGGCACCGGGTGTGGCATGTGCATTAATTCATTTACACATTGTAGATGATTTTTTTTATCATAGTTCTATTTTCAAATCATTTTTAAAATTGCTTTAGATAGGGGCTGTCAAAACTTTAAAAAGTACCTTTGATTAAAACCCAGTCTTTCCTCGCGCTCTCCGTCGAGATTTGCATACTTTTTTCTACCATTTGTCTAGTCTAGTGATCTTTGATTGTCTTATTTTCTGTAAATCTGTAGGATTTGTTCATAAGTTAATTTATCGTAGTCATGTTTCATCATTATCATTCATCTGCCCTTATCCTAATTTATTTAGGGTCGGCGCAACATCTCTTATTCTTCCTACTATGGTGTGCGCACAAGTGCTAGTCACCGCCTGAAGTATGTGAGCGGTGAGATGGGGGAGGTATACAAACGTCGAGCTATGTCAAGCATGTGCGTCTTGTCAATAGCGCCCTCCCCCGTCTCACCGCTCACATACCTCAGGCGGTGACTAGCACTTGTCCGCACACTATAGTCATCACCTCGGTACCATAGCTTTTTTACTGCTGAACTTTATACTAGCTTTCTAACCTTCAGACATATGAATTCCCCTTTAATGTATGCACACAAAAATATTCACAAAGAATTATTTTATCCAAATCAATTTTTAAAGAAAAATATTCGAGTTTTTGGTACTTACTAAATTATTTAGTCATGGTAGTAGGGTAGGCTCAATATTATCCGCCTAGCCTTTTCCAAACTATTTGGGGTCGGCTTGCAGTCTACCCGGACGCTGTAGAATACCATAATTATGTTGGCTAGACTATAATAAATAATGGGAAATGCTAAAGGCATCAAAAACTCGTTTTAGCATATTTTTGTGTGCATACAGTGAAGTTAATTTTTAGTTCTTTTTTTATAAGTTTAGGGAAATAATATGTCGACGCTTCCTTTAGCAGAAAATATATATAAGCAGTATTTTTACTAAAAATGTCTATAAAATGATCTCGGGGTATCTAAAATGTGGAGAGTTTACAGATGCACAACAGTTAAAAGATTATGTAAGTAGCTTAATTCCAGTATGAGGAGTCCATTTTTCATTCCAACAAGAAATGCATTCAATTTTCAATAGTTTTTGTCATTATAAAATTAACTTAATATTCATGCTTTAAAGTTAATATTTCTGTGAAGGTAAAAAAAACTGTTTACATCTATTTTCTGCTCCCGTGGACAGTATACATTTAAGGTTTTTTTTTAATAAATGACTGATGCGATTGTATATATTATTATTTTTATGGTTCTGTAAATGAATTGCTGTATTTGACAGAAATATACTTTAGGAAATTATTATGTAGTCAAAATAGATTCTTGCAAAAAGGGCTCATTTTGGAGTATTTATCGTATAAATGAGTCGTTTTTGTTTAGAATTTTAGTGTTATTTACCGTTTTAAAGTCTGTAAAGTTGTTTTTATATATTCCCTTTTTTGTTTTAAAGCTTCGAAAGATGTGTGTTGATCAACCATATTAGGTTTTAATTATGGAACTTATGAAATGTAATAAATATTAAATACACCCCCGGACTCCCTAATTGAGCCACACTACATTTTTTTGTTTGGAGGTCTGTAACTTTTAAATAGTCATGAATTCAAATTTGGAACAATAATGACACCAAAATGATCGCCATGTGTCTGCTTCAAAACTGCAGTCTATACATAGGTACTGGCCATCATTTTGGTGTCATGTCGTCTTCCGAATTTAAAATCACTACCATTTAAAAAGTGCAGGTTGGCTGGATTTAGGAGTCCGGGAGTGAAACAACAATTTAAAAAAAAAATAAACATTTTCTAGACTTGACTGACTTTAAAATTGTAAAGATACAGGTGAATGTCAAAATACAGCAGTACATTGAACGAGTGAGTTCTCCATCGATGAGACAAACGAATAAAATGTAAATATTTATATAAAAAAAAACGTGTTTTATTTATTTATATTTTTCTGTATGGTAAATGAGTTTTCTGAAATGACGTTCACTAGCTGGCAGCACTGAGACGGCAGGTCCGGACAACTGTCAGTGTCAAAGCACCTCTAATTATTTTCTTTATTGGCGACTGAATGATGAACGTCATCATATATTTTATATTCATTTTCGAAATGGAAGACCTCTTGCCAAAGTGGCGCCAACTGGTGGCATGAATTTTCATGAAAAACCCTCATTTAGGTTACTCTATTGACGGTAAATGGTCAACTTTGCCTACAGAAATCTGCAATACCAGAGGCCTTAGACCATTTAGAGGCATCACACGAGGGATGCCATCACTGAGACAAAGCTGACGGTCCATATTCCTGTAACAAACCTTTTAGAGATGTATGAACGTAAACGAAGCAGGAGTATGTAAGGATCGCAGTAGGTGACGTTCTGTAGTTTCACCTGCCCCCCGAAAGCGTGAGTTTATTGGGAAAGTTCTAGGTAGCCCGCAAAATTCAAATTTTCTTACGTTTCTTTGCAATTTGCAGGTCAGTATCGGGTTGTATATTGACCTGAATATGATTCGCGACCGTAACAAATCTGTATTTATAGAATTACTTATAATCATTAAAATCATCAATACAGCTCTCTAGTTCACATAATCCTAAAGCACGACTATTTCGTGAAATCTTGACATTTAGGATTATACTTACTGACGAGTTGTATTACTGATTCTAATGATTATAATTTTGTAAATACATCGGTTACGGTAGCAAATCTTACTTTAATCAACATGCAACCTAAACTGACAAATCGAAAAAAAACGTTAGAGAATTAGAATTTCGCGGGCTACCTGGAGCTTCCCCCATAAGCCTTTCAAACCGGAACACATAAACAGTATATAATTAGGGCCAAGCTTCGATTAATAATAGTGATCGAAGGGGCCAAGTCAGCTTTTAGGCTGCTACAGAGAAATACCTTACAAAATATAATACAAACCAACCCACAATCTCAAGAGAAATTCTGATGTGTGTTGGATCGTTTTTGCATGACTGGCCACTGGGAGTCAGCATTCGCTTGTACATTTATTTATGACTGTCGCTAGTCGCGCTTGCTGATAGTCTTACCTGTCTGTGGCGTTTGCACTTGCGTTCGAGTCCTTGTGTTGTTTCGTCATCTAAATACGTACTTAATAATTAAGTATATAAGTAGAGATAATTTTATTTATTTATTTAACCTTTTCGCTCATTAAACGTACAAAGGCGGACTTAATGCCTTAGGCATTCTCTACCAGTCAACCAAGGGTGGTGAAGAGATTAGATGGCAGGTGCTCAGTATTAGAGGAATACTTATAAAAATAACACTAAAAATATATCTTAATCAATTATAAATAGACTATACAAGCACATAAATAGGTTATAAACCAATAATACACATACATACACTTACTATAAGATATACCTATAATATATATATAAGCGGAAATTGCAGAGTTATTTTCTAAACAAATAGTGTAGAGTTATTAGTTAGTGTAGTGTAGAAAATAACTCTGCAATTTCCGCTTAAATGCATACCGACTTACCGACTGGTGGCCGTCCTGATATCAAGAGGAAGCGCATTCCAAAGAAGAATGGACTGAATATGAAAGGAATACTTAACAAAGTCAGAAGTATGAGAAGGACAGAGTAGGAGAAGATTGTTAGAATAACGCAGATTCCTAGCGTGTGAAGAACATAGATATTGGAAGTGAGCCACAAGATAAGAAGGTAGAGTGGGAGAGTTGAGAAGGGCGAAAAGCGTGGTCAAAGCACGTAAACTTCTTCTTTGACGAATGGACATCTATTTGAGCTCAGATCTATAGCGAGACACATGGTCATATTTTCTGAGGTTGAATATGAACCGAATACAATTATTGAGCAATCTGTCGAGCTTATTGAGCAAAACTGCATTCAAGTCAAAGTAGCACACGTCACCATAGTCGATGATAGGGAAAATCAAAGTCTGCACAAGCATAATTTTAATCTATGGAACTAGGTACCAGTCGCATTTAATAGCCCAATTCTTGAGGAAGGTTTTAAAAGCTATTTAACATCACCCTACGTCCCTTAGGAGCCGAGCAAAAAAGTAAAAGAAAAAATGATAAAATGAGAGGCTGGCGATGTGACGCGGTCACGCGACGCGTTGGGTCGGGGGTCGACGGAGTTTTATTATAAAAATGTGGCTGTTATTTTAGTATATTCTGTATCTTACGACTTCCACACCAACAGTCGCGGGCATAAGCTGGTAATAACAATAAAACTCGAGAACGAACAATCTTGTAAATAAAACTGTAACCTCATTATTTTTTGGTGAAACGCAAGGTGATTTGGAATTTTACTTGATAAGGAAAATGTAAATAATTTATCTAATTGTGCTGGCTAGCTGCATCCTTTGCAAAGCCTAAAATAATAATAATTTTATCGCATTTGATAAACAAAAAAACGTAGTGTTATCTTCAAACTGGCAAAACATCCGAAAAGGAACAACGAAACGCATTCCAATTATTTTGACAGTGACATTTTATCATCGACTCAGTTGAAGTGACGTGTAAGCTGCATTCGTCGGCACCCTATAATTTCCTTCTGGGAAGCCCAAATAAGCTCAAAATGAGCTTCAAACGCGACAAAAAGGAGGAAGAAGATAGTGGCGGCAATCCTTACCAAAACCTGGACAAAACCATCATCCTACAAGAAGCCAGATACTTCAACCAGTCGCCAGTGAATCCGCGAAAATGTTCCCTGATTTTGACGAAAATTCTGTATTTACTGAACCAGGGCGACCAGAAATTTACGACCCAAGAAGCTACGGAAGCGTTCTTCGCGACTACAAAGCTGTTTCAGTCGAAAGATGTAATGTTACGTCGTATGGTGTACTTATGCATCAAGGAATTGAGTACCTTGGCTCAAGATGTGATTATTGTGACTTCATCGTTGACTAAAGACATGACCGGCAAGGAGGATTTGTACCGTGCCGCTGCTATAAGAGCTCTGTGCAGTATTACAGACAGTACAATGCTGCAGGCGATTGAGAGATACATGAAACAGGCTATAGTTGACAAGAATCCTGCTGTCAGTTCTGCCGCCCTGGTATCGGCGTTACATTTGTCGTCGACTGCTCCTGATTTGGTCCGTCGGTGGGCTAATGAAGCTCAGGTTTGTACCATTTATTTATTTACGCTGGATGTACACAAATACATAAATAAGGGCAACATCGGGTATTAAGTAATTACTCGGGATTCAATAGTTTGAACAGCTTTAGCTCTGCAGTAAATGCACAAACAGTGCAAATAAAAGTGTACCAGACTGCCAATAAAAACGGGTAAGCATAACAGCTGTTTATACCAAGTAGGTACACATTTTTAAATACTTATTAATGTAGTAATGACACTAAACGCCCATAGATGTCATAACAAACTTCTACCGTGTCTCATTTAGTTTCAGAAAGTGTTCATTTAAAACCCAAAGACATGAAATACATAAACTCACACCTTTTTCCATGGAGATAGGCAGAAACTACAGAACGCTACCTGCTACGATTTTTACATATTCCTTTTGCCTCGTTTACGTTCAAATATCTGGTCATTCACGCACGCTGGTTGCGAATGCTATGCACCTGACCTTTCTGAAGTACATCAACAATAAGGGCTTCCTAGGACATCCTCTCCGTTTCCACTCACATCTGCCTTTTAAATACATTTTGTGCCTTTAATTCATCCTCTCCACATGACCAGACCACTAAGACATGAAATGTCAAATAAAGATGTCATGCTTGCAATCACTGGTCTGACTAGGCAGCCTATCTGGCGAAGTAAGGCAAAAATCTATATTCAAGTGGAAATTGTTTTTAACTCGTAAATACTCATAATATAATGCAACTTGCTTATCTTTTTCATATTCAATGTTTTAAATGTTGATCTTTATCTTTTAAGTGTATACTTTATCACTTAAATGTGTGTTATTAACCATATCTGATAATGATAGTGCTCATTTGTTATTTATTTATTTTCACCTTATTTTAACTGCTTCAAAAATATATATACACACACACAAACATATTTTTATTAAGTATTACATTGATTAGACAAAGGGGAGGGGTGCCCTGGGAAGACATAGCCACCATATTGGTGATATTCTTCAGAAAGGTCAGGTGTGTAGTACTTGCAACCAGCATACGTGTATAATCAGACATATGAAAGGATAGGATGGATGGAAAACAGTACATGAAGTCATTTTTTGCTCTGTTGCTGTAACTGCTGTATGGCGTTCCAGTTGAAGGATAAATAAATAAATAAAAATAAAGAAATATTCAAATGAATGTGAACGAGAGAAGGCATATCGTCGCACTGCAGTGAAAACCTCTTAAAAAAAAACTCGTTAATTGTGTTTCTTTTTATTTATTTGTTGTGTAGAAAATCTCATATTGGATATTTAGAAGAAACGTGCATAGCTCTAAGTTGCTTCTATAATGCCTTCTATTGATAATGAACCTCAGGGAGCATCAATGACGGCCATTTTTCAGATTGTCTTTATCATCCCCTGTAAAATAACGTTTATTGCAATCACGGGGTTTTCACTGCAAGGCGACGATATGTGAGAATCATATTGTTCTCATGTTGTTCTGTAGTTTCCACCCCCATCATGGGAAGCAGGCGTGAGTTTATTTATGTATGATGATTAGACAAATAAGACCAATTTAAAAGAATTTTAATTAATGAGATTAATGTAATGTTAAACAGGATACAAACTTCCTTTAAATTAATAGCAATTTGTACACACTATAATATCCACCATTCTGAAGTACATACTCATAGCATTTGTGTTGTATGCGACTGTAGAGAGAGGCCTACTGTTATTATTATTTTAAAGGCCTTATAAAATTTTAAATTGTTTTTTTTTTTGTTTACTTTTTGCTCTGGACGTTTTTATGATGCATGTCTTTGATGTTAACATGGATGAAGCAACCAAAATTTTCTAACAATAATTTAATTTAAAAGAGTGTCCATGGTGTTTTTGGCCCATTCTTCTCCATATGAACTATTAAGAACCTACTATGCTTTGGAATGGGCAACTAGCGTCGTCTTTCTGACTGATCAACTCCATGAAAATTCAAAAGTGCCTTTAAATAGGTTTAAGTGAACTAACATCATTCTCCTGCCCTTATCCCAATATATTTGGGGTCGGCGTAACATGTCTTTTTCTTCCATACTTCTCTATTAGTCGTCATCTCGGTAATCACTCCCGTTCTAGCTTTATCATCTTTCACACAGTTTATCCATCGGTTCTTCGGTCTTCCCTTACCCCTATTACTGTTAAGACTATTGCTGAGAATTTCCTGTAGAACAGAACCCTCAGCAGTAGCTCTTGCGACCACTAGACCAACGAAGCATTACATCGATCTATTCAAATAATACATAACAATTTTCTCACTTTTCAGGAAGCCATCAGTTCCGACAACGCAATGGTATCCTATCACGCACTAGGCGTCATCGCGGGCTCCAGAAAGAACGACAAACTTTCCACTGTCAAACTGGTGACCCGACTCGCTAGGGCTCCACTCAAATCGCCCTACGCCCTCTGCCTACTTATCCGTTTAGCGGCCCAACTCGTCGAAGACGACGATTCGGATTCCGCTCAACCTTACATTGAGTTTATTGAATGCTGTCTTCGACATAAGTCAGAAATGGTTATCTATGAGGCAGCACACGCGATTGTCAACCTTAGGAAGACTGCCAGAGATCTTGCTCCAGCCGTTTCTGTGTTGCAACTGTTCTGTGGGTCTTCGAAAGCGTCTTTAAGACTTGCTGGGGCCAGGACCCTGGCTAGATTGACTGCTAAACATCCTACGGCTGTTGCGGCTTGTGCGGTAGATTTAGAAAATTTGATTTCGGACCCAAACCGTTCTGTAGCCACTTTGGCGGTGACTACTTTACTTGCGACCGGCGCCGAAAGCTCAGTCGATAGATTGATGAAGCAAATATCCAGTTTCGTATCGGAAATTTCAGATGAATTCAAAATTGTCGTGGTTAGAGCTATAAGGCGGTTGTGCACGAAATTCCCGCGGAAACATCAATCGCTCGCGGCGTTTTTGGCAGGAATGTTACGCGATGAAGGTGGTTTAGAATACAAGGCAGCTATTGCAGATGCTATCATCGCTTTGGTGGAAGAAAACGCGGAAGCGAAAGAGACAGGGCTTGCCCATCTGTGCGAATTCATCGAAGACTGCGAACACACGGCATTGGCTGTCCGTATACTGCATTTACTAGGACGTGAAGGTCCAAAATCGCGTCAGCCGTCAAGATACATAAGATTTATTTATAACAGAGTGATTTTGGAGTCTGGACCTGTTCGCGCAGCCGCTGTGTCTGCCGTCGCTCAATTTGGCGCCCAAAGACCGGAATTACTCCCAAATATCAGCGTCTTGCTCGCTCGCTGCCAATTAGATGAAGAAGATGAGGTTAGGGACAGAGCTATATACTACAGCGCAATTTTAGATACTGGAGATCAACAATTAATCAATGATTACATTGTAAATGTGCCCAAACCGAACCCTGTTTTACTCGAGAAGGCGTTACGAGACCATTTAGCGACAACCCCAGATGATCCATTCAATCTATTGACGGTTCCCGCTGAGGAGGAGAGAAAAGAAAGCAAAGAGGCTATTGTCGAAATTGAAGTTCGAAAACCAGTTCAAATGTCTATAGAAGAAATATACGCTGAACAACTAGCCAAAATTCCTGGCATTGAAAGACTTGGACCGGTGTTCAAAACGAATATTCCCGTTGATTTAACGGAAGCGGAAACTGAATATAGGGTTCGACTTTTAAAACATGTTTATGCCCGCCATGTTATTTTACAATTCGAATGCGTTAACACTCTAAGCGACCAGTTATTAGAGCAAGTACATGTAAGGTTAGATGTACCACCGGAATATGAAATCAAATCCATCGTTCCTTGCCAAAAATTGGCTTATGACAAACCCGGCAGCGTTTTTGTCATAGTCGAGTATCCTTGCGCGTTCCTGGACAGCTTAGGCAGTTTCGGAGCCACACTAGAATTCGTAGTACGCGATTGTGATCCTAATACGGGACTTCCGGATCCCGGTGAAGGCTACGCCGATTCGTATCCTTTGGAGGAATTCGAAATGGATTGTTCAGACCAGATTCGGGCCAGAGCAGGATCCGATGATTGGGAACAAACTTGGGAGCGAGCTGCGAATGCTCCGGAAGCGAGTGACACTTTCGTTCTCTCGCAAAATGATATGAATGAAGCTGCTAGGGCCGTTTGCGACCATTTAGGCCTTCCTAAGGGTGCTATTGTAGGGGATGCTGTAAAAGAAATTAGGGGAGGTGGTATTTTCAGGGGCGGAGCGCCCGTGTTGGTTAAGGCTCGGCTAGCAGCCGCTGGGGGAGGCGTCACTATGAAGCTAGCCGCCCGGTCCCCTAGAGAGGATGTTGCACATCTTTTATTGGCAGCGGTCGGTTAATTTTTAGAATGTAGATGTAATTAATGATTCCATGTTTGTGTATTTATGTAGGTTTTTATTTATGTTTTTGTATAGTTTGTTCAAGGGGCGTTCTCAATCTTTAAAGGGATAAAAGGGAATAAAGACACCCCTACTACGATTTGAACGAATATCTTAATTTAGTGTTTTTATCTTGCTACGAAAAAAACGCAAGTCTTTGAAATAGTGCAGTTTTTGTATAGCAGTTGCAATTTGGTCGATGGTTCATGGCCAGTCCGAGCTTGGTGTAGAAGGCTGCGCAAAAACATTTTTTAGGAACCAAATGGAGAAATGAGGCGAGTGTGAGTGAGAGAACATTTGCAAAAGTTCGTAGAGCCTATGTTCAGACCGGCAGTATTGTACTTAGTAAAAATTGTGTTCATCAAACTGCACCCGTTAAGGATTGATAAATGCCCTAATAATATCTTGTATTATTCTTGAGAATTTTGTAAGTGAAAAATAGTTTGTGATTTTGGAATTTTTTATTTTAGTGCCCATCAACCAACACCCGCCGTGTGTGATGTGCACATCAAGCTATACATTTCCAGTTTACACTGTCCTCTCATTCTAAATAAATCCTATACAATGCGAGATCAGCTTATACTGGAAATGTATAGCTTGACCTGTGGCCGTGCGTACGATGTTAAAAATATGATGAAATTATAATCTTCAACAAATTAAATTTTTTGGTAGAGCCAACGAGTGAAAAGTAATCCCGTGGAACTTGTTTATGGTTTTTGAACTATTTGTGCCCATTTATAAGACATATGAAGGCATTGTTGCTGTTTATTTAGACGATTACGGTAATTTTACTTAACGTGCTACACAAACGCCAGTTCGATTGTGACTAAGGTCATTGTGTGCGTTAACACAATTTATGCGGTGTACGTCGAGGAGCGCGAACCTTATCTTCCTAATTTATACGTCAATGCTTTCCAACCATTGATTTTTACTTTTGACAGCTCGAGTACTAATCAATTTGTGATGTCCTAATGCGTTACCGATTCGATTTGTTATAACAATGGGAAGGAACAGGCAAAGCTAATTATAGATGACGCCATTATCGCTGGTAACCGTCAGCTGTCTATTGAATTGTCTGTTGAAGGTTTTCAAAGATATTAAAAAATAGAAAAAAAAAACATGGCGTTTGATAGGTAAACAACGCCAGCGACGATGCGACTCATAGCGGGATAAATTGGCAGTGTCTCCCCATTGACTTTATTTACGGAGAAGCTTTAATCGATTTAACACATTAATATTTTATTTTGAGGTGGATCCGCTGTGGCGGCCCGCCAAATTCAAATTTTCTGGCGTTTTTTGCAATTTGTAGGTCAGTGTCAGGTTGTATCTTGATCAAAATATGATTCGCGATCCCGCGCGCGACGTGACTGCTCCCGTCGCGTTGCGTCGATTGTCTTAATGATGACGTCACGCGACTATTCGCGCCAATATGTACTCGCTTGTCAGTAGCTCGGCTTGCCTTAGCTGTTTTCATTCTGATATATTTTAGAAAATATTATAGTTAATTATTTGTTAAGGTGCTTATTTTGATTACTTTGTATTATTTTACTATTAATTCCGCGTTAGAAATTAGAACCTGCTTTCAAAATATTACTTAGTATTGCCAGTAAATGCATAAACTGAATTACCATTGCTAAAAATTTTAATAATCGCAACTAGAACAACTTCTACTACATTAGAAAAATAATATAATATTTTGTGAGATTGTGTGAGATGTGCGACCACCCATACTGTTGATCCACTGCACCGGAAACGGGACGTCAACGAGAAGACAATGACGGCGCCGAAGTAGCGACAGTAAGGATCAATTTATACTAGCGCAGAGTCGAAGCGCATCGAAGCGTCTATCTAAAACTGAGCATAACAAATTCAACCTTAAATCCAAAGCCTAACGCACACATTACTTCTAAGATTTTAAAAAGACGCGCACTTATTTCGGAATTCGCGCGTCTGCGCGTGAACAACACTAATTGATGCGCGCGCATTCTCGCGTATCCATGCGCCCACTAGCGAACCTACGCGTCAATATAATTCCGCTTTCTTTTTCTTCTTTCAACTTCCGATATAAGTAATATCATAGCAAGATCAATGTCAACCATTTTACACACGTTTCAGCTACGAGAGTCAACTGGTAAGTGATTCAATAGCACTGCTGTTGCTGCCCATTACTACACGTAAAAGAGTGCGGCTTCACTTTAGTTGTAAAGAATTTGACGCTTCGATGCACTTCGACTCTGCGCTAGTATAAATTGACCCTAATTTACTATAGCGAGCGCCGTCATCTGTTTTGACGTTTCCCGGCGCGGAGGACAGTGTTACTTTATGCTCATAATAATGCATTTAGAACCATATTGTATTTGATGTTCTGGTATTGTAACCAAGATATTAAAATAAAGTACTACGTATATAAAAATATAATAAGCATTTTTATTTAATAAATATTATCACGCCCGTAATCCCTGAAGGCGTAGGCAGAATATCAGATTTTATCAACGCCTGATAGAATTGTTGGTTTTTCTCTGTGGGTTTTCTATATAAAAACTGTCAGACGGCAATTTTATTCTAAGAGGCCCACACATTATATAGGTACAGTCCGTCCACTCATAAAAACTGAGTGGATCGCCTTTAGGCGGGCTGCCGGCGGACTTTAAATGTGTGGGGGCCTTAAGAACTAGCTTCTACTCGCGTGAAATTTCTTGTTCCCATGACCCACCCCGTCGCATCGCATCGCCAGCTCGCGCGCTTTACTTCGTTTTTGCTTAGCGTACCTTTTGACTTTTTGTTTGCAAGGCTCATAAGTGTCCTAGCGTGATGTTAAATAGCCTAGTCTTGCTCAAAAATTGGGATTTTTTTAGGATTTCCGATGTCGGTCTCATATAGAAAGTTGTTCAGTTTGATGGTCTGTACTCTTGCCTTTTCCGATACACCCTATATGTGATGACGCGGCGTCAGCGATGGCTGAGCGATAGTTTTTTTCTGGATGGGAAATCATCAAATGACTTCTCCCGCTCTGGGCGGAGCGGGAGGGCGTGGCAGACCTTTACTGACTAAAACCCACCCGTGTTCCTTCAGTTGCCTGTGCCAGGGCCACGGTATCTCTCGAACAACCCGCCCGCGACCCCGGCGGCTGAGCGATAGTGGCGTCATTAACTCGATTCGTTGATACGTAATCCATAGTACAGGTTTTCAATAAAACACGATGATACAGCAAATCGTTTCACTTTCAGAATAATTAACACAGTAAGTACCTAATAACAATCAGTGAATGTTATTAGGTAACTCAAAAATAGTGCGTGAATGTCATTCACGCATTATTTTTGAGTTCGGGCAAACCGACAGTTTGGTGTAGACGTGGAGGTCTGCATCCGTTCGTTGCCCTCACAACACTGACTCGTCGTTCGTTGTCACTTACCTTACGACTCTGCTCACGTGCCGCCACCCTCTACTCCAGAGGCATGAAACTTCTATACATATTTCGAACTCCAAAAAAACTTGACAAAAGCGCCCTCTTGTGCTGGTGGAAGTCAATTTCCCCCAAAATTTACAAAATTAGTCGCTAGATGGCAGCTGTAGAAGAACATAGGTAACATACTAATTAAATTCTACAAATAGAAATAATAAATGTGATGAATATACTACAAATTTATGATATTTTGTTAATTATTAGTTGTGTCGATTTGTGTTGTGTCGAAAGTAGTATAGCCTACTTAAGAGTGCCATCTATCGGATTCGTATGGAAGCTAGCATGCTCCTTAACGCCATCTCTGGGACGTGGGGAGAAATTAGTATCGTCCTTGGACGCAGAGTGGCATATCTATACCATTATTATACTGTATAATCTATGCTATACTCTCTAGCGAGCGCGTTTACACGGTACAAGTTTATTGCTTGTGGCATACGATAAAATGAAAGGGCAATTAACTGGAACCGTCTAAACAACATGTAGATACCTACAATTACCTAAGTCTCATGCGATTTTATTGAATGGCAAAACTTGCATTCAATTATTTTGTATGCCATTTTATGGAAACGCATTTGCAAGCAATTCTTGTATGGGAATAACATTGAACGTGCTTTATGGCATACGATTATTGCTCTTGAACGTTCAGAAACTTGCACCGTGTAAACAACACAGCGTTACCTCACCTTAATAATAGGTTGGGGAAAAAGTTTCTTCGCATTTTTTAAGAAAATTCAAAACATTTTTAATATACATTATTTACATTTATCTAAAGTATGTATGTACCATTTTGTTTGATAACTTTTTGCCATCTTGTAGGCAGGGACATGATCCCATTGCAATAGAAATTTTGGGACTTCTGATCAAAATACCGCAACAAGTGGTTTTGGCAGTCCTCTCGTGATATTAACCTGACACTGCCTAAAGAACTTTGAAGAGACCGAAACAGGTGGAAATCTGAAGGTGCAAGGTCAGGACTATACGGCGGATGCATTAACACCTCCCAGCCAAACTCTCGTAATTTTTGCTGAGTGGCTAAAGATGTGTGAGGTCTAGCGTTATCATGATGAAAAACCACACCCCTTCTGTTGATTAATTCCGGCCGCTTTCTCTCAACTTCTTGCTTTAATCTCATCAGAGGGCCAATTCTCGTAATTAAAAACGTTCAAATTCCAAGTCGCAATGTCAGCCAGCGACAATCAAATGTCAAAAATGTAGGCAAACTCTATACAATTTTGACAGATTGAGACTGAGATGAGATTGCGAACGTTGTTATAAAAATACGGGAATTGCCCCTCTGTTGTTCGCAGTAGAGTTCAGAATTGATGGTCCTGCCTGGCGGTAACAGCTCATAATGAATAATGCCCTTCCAATCCCACCACACACACAGCATCACATCATGTTGCGAGTTAACACGGGTTTCGCCACAGTCTGTGAAGCCTGACCGGCCTTTGACCACGACTTTTTTCGCACGTTCTTGTCGTTCGTGATCCACTTTTCATCACCAGTTATCAGCTTCTTTAACAATGGTTCGGATTTATTACGTCGTAATAAAGAATCACAAATGAGTACACGGTTCATTAGGTTTCATTCAGTGAGCTCGTGAGGTACCCAAATTTCGAGCTTTTTTGTGTACCCAGTTTTTTCAAATGCGCCAAAACTGTTTTGTGGTCAATTCCCAGTTTTTCAGCTACGTCGTAACTACTGATATTGCTCCACGTTTTCAAAAATGGCATCCATTTTATGCGTAATAGGGCGACCAGAGCGACGTGCATCTTTGACATCAAAATTTCCGGATTGAAAACGCTTAAACCAAATTTGTGCTACTCTCACAGACACTGCACTGGGTCCATAAATATCGCAATTTTTTTTTGCGGCTTGCGTTGCATTTTTACCTTTTTTGTAGTAAAATTTTAAAATGTATCGAATTTCTTCATTAGATTCACTCATCTTGACAGTACGAAAAACAAATGAAAATCACACATTTTTCTAATTTGAATTTGGAATAATGTTCTTTAAAATTTAAACTTTCAATGATACCAAAACCAGCCAGATACAAATAGTATAGCCAAAGAGATTTTATTTTAAATTCATACATACTATAATGCGAAAAGACTTTTTCCCCAACCTAATAGGTACCTACGGTCAGCAACAGAAGTCGGTTAACACTGCTACTTTTTGACATCATCAAAATTAACGCAAAATGATATGATAACCTGCTTTTTAGCATTTAATTTATCAGATAACCGAGTTAATTTTCTTTAAAATTTATATCTGTTCCGATTTTAATGAAATATTTTTCTCAATAATTAGGATTTAGAAAACTCGACAGTTAATCCACTTTTGTTGCCGACTGTACCTACTACAATAATCAATTGAGAGACTATTATCACAGAATAATTTATTATTCTGTGATAATAGTCTCTCAATTGATAACCTACTATATTATATACTACTATATTATACTATATATTATTTATATTATTACTATATTATTATATATATTGAAACTACTGGAGCTTTAGCTCCAGTAGTTTATCTGGGCAATGGCCTTGAATTAATTACCTACGGCCGCTCAGTAGATAAATACGTGTCCGTCCGTGCGTAATTGCAGCGCAAAGACATAGACATTTATTCGTCGGATATGGTAGCAACAAAGTTGGTATATAAAATAATTGTGTTCAGGACACATCCGCCGCTAAAAGCGGCATACGAATATTTACAATAATAGTGCACATGGACATAAAACCTAACTTATAAACTACATACCTATACTCTACAAAACACTTAAAACTATAGACATAGAGACACATTAATTATTATTCTCGGGTACCTACAACCTACAATATAAAATAAACAATAAAAACACAACAATAACTTAAACAAATAACCTAATTATAAATCTAATTTAACCCTTAAAATAAAAAAAATAGAGTATAAAATTTATTTTGACTAAGCCATGTTTTTAGTTCTTTTTTGTAACAATTAAATGGCAGTTCTCTTATTAATTTTGGAATGTGGTTGTAAATTTTTATGGACATAAGGTAGCTGTTTCTGTAGTGGAGAGTGCTGGTACAAAATTGTTTTTTTAACTTGGTGGGGTCCCTTTTTGTAAATCTACTCGAACTGTTGCGTACTGGTATATACCGAGATTTCGAAGCTCGTTGTTTCGGTCGTTTTCTGTGAAGATGTAATACTGCTTACTTTGTTATACTGTGCTAGTAATCGCTCAACTTTTACAATGTACTCCTACTTGTTTTACTTACAGGAGACCTACCTAGTAAAATGTTTTGTACGTTTCTTGAGTGAGAAAATCGTTGATAGCTAGTCCCTTCCTCGTCGGCGATGGGACAAGTGTGACAGGTATGCCTGAAGGCATAGGCATTACGAGAGCACAAAAAATCCAGATTGTAAATTTAGGTGATATAGTGTGCGCGCAAGTGCTAGTCACCGCCTGAGGTATGTGAGCGGTGAGACGGGGAGTGCGCGATTGACAGACCGCGTTAGCTTGGCCTATGTATTATGTATACCTCGGGGTTGTAGGCGGTGACTAGCACTTGCGCGCACACTATAGGTAGTAAAGATTTATATATTTGGTGAAACATAAGGGTTAAAATAAAAGTATGTGCTTCATAATTAAATCTCTTTTTATTAAATCAACTGTTTATAAACTGAACTGGTATATACCTAAACATTTAAAAATTAATAATAAGTACAGAAGTATAAAGAATTGTTACTTACAATATAAATTTATGCCCGATTTTTGAGGTACACAGATCTATATGAGCAAATTCAATTAGCTAGCGAAACTCAGCAGACGTGTGTATCGATATCTACACAAAAAACAAAATTGATTTGATGATTTTTTTAGGGGCAACGACCGACGCCCACATAATACCTTTTATTATTCTTGAGAATTTTGTCACAGAAAAATAATTTGTGTTCCTATTTTAGACATTGATGAAATTGTTAATCATAATTACATAAATTTTACTTCAAACGACTATTACTAAAGCCAACGAGACGAGTTAAAGTTCATGCTTTGGTATTAAAAACTGTAACTTAATTGCGTATGGTCCAGTTTCCATTGAAACTAAAATAATTTTATGAGGTTTATCGATATCTAGTTTATTCATTAAAAAATCAACTTAGGGCTGATTGTTCAATAGTCAGATAATTTTTATCAGAGGAATAAATATGGCGGTTTGACAGTTTTTGTATGGAAAATATGTCAAACTGTCACATTTATTCTTCAGGTAAAAGTTATCAACCTATTGAACAATCAGCCCTTAGACTAATCGAGTTTAAACTTTAGAGCTGATTTTTCAATAGTCAGATAACTCTTGTCTGAAGAATAAATATTTCAATTTGACAGCTTTTGTATAGAAAATATGTCAAACTGTAATTTTTATTCTTCAGATAAGATTTATCTGACTATTGATAAATCAGCCCGTTGCAATTTTATGTATTTATCTCGTATCGTTGGCCTGATTTAAACAAAGCTAGAGTTCATATGACACTTCGAGCTTTAGAACGAGACGCAAACTTTCTCTAAGCCCTCGTACCGACAAAGCCACGGGCGATTTTTTATCCCTGATTGGATTTTCAACGCACTCCTTAAGGCGATACCAAAATAAATTGGGGGCTTTTTCGTAACCATTTATTTCACTATTACAGCATGTATGGATTTAATTTTTGGATATATGTTTATTGACTAATTGATTAATACTCTGAAGGAAAACGCAATTGGGTTAAATTTCCTCCATAGAATTTAATTCCAAAAAGACCTACTTTTTACATTTTTTATGTAATTATAAAATCCTAAGTAATTTCAATTGCAAACTTGCATTCAAAATGTGCGTATTAGGTAATTGAAAACTCTGGCTGAAAATATTTTTAATAGATATCTTAATTTTATTGTTAAACAATTTTTATTTGGTTTGGCGCTGTTATTTTGGTTCCAGCGCATTGTTGCGCTATCTTTTTTTTTTTGCATGTGGAAGTAATTAACTCTGTCACTTTCTTATTCGCCTTTGACATAATATCACCATAGAGTTGAAAATCCAACAGTGTTTTTTCGACGCGCTGAAATGCGCTGTGTTGGATTTTTAGTCCTCGGCTCATTACCGAGACTTTAAAATCCAGTGCGCGATAAGAAATCGCTCGTGCGTACCTGGGCTTAAGAACGCTGTTACAAACGGGTAGTCAAATCATTACTATTTTACACAAAAGTATGTTTATTAAATAAAATGCTTTGCATTCTTATAATGTTTTGTGGCTGAATTGTTGATAGATGTGCAAGGTACGATTCTGAATTAAAAAATATTTTTTTAAGAAATGATTTCTCAATAATTGTACCGAAGTGAAAATTTTTACTTCGGTACATTTATTGAGAAAATGTACCTATCTAAAATTATATTTTTAGTTCAGAATCGTACCATGCACATCTATCAACAATTCGGCCACAAAACATTTTAAGAATGCAAAGCATTTTATTTAATAAACTTACTTTTGTGTAAAAAAGTATTGATTTGACTACCCATTTGTAACAGCGTCCTTAAACTCTTTGTGCCATGTTAAGAGTCACGTACTGTATATTTGAGTGAATTTACTTTTTTAAGTTACACTATCTAACGAATAAACTATGTTTAAGAATACCTCAAAACCCAGGCATAAGTTTTAGGACCTGATCACACAACACAACCACACCACGTGGACGGGCGCTACTTTGTAAGAAAATGTTTATTCACACGGACGACATTTGGTCGTCAAAATCAACCGCGGGCGATATCGACCACATCAAGGTGAAGTAACGTTGCGTCGACGCGACGACACTGTCACAGCTGTGACAGCAACCAGCTGGAGTCGACCTGTCTGCAAACCACATCGCAACTACTAGCGACAACGCAACTGTAAAAATTTGCAGCGACACTATTCAGACATAAGTGCTATGCTATGCTTGCACACATTTTGTCGCTGCGATGTGGTGTGGTACGTGTGAACGGGCCCTTACAACATCTTATATAAAAATATGGCGAAAAAAATCAATAATTTTACACAACAAATGATAATCTGATCCCTTGGTTGAATCTATTTTTAGAGAGCTAAATGCCTTCGAATTTAGTCCTTATTTTAAATATTATGAGATGCACTTTTCCTTAAAAGTTTTATCTTAGTTTTTAATGTTTTTGAGATTATACTCTGTTTATCACGGTTCTAACAAAAAAATGAAAATTAAATGGTCTGATTCTTAAAAATAACTAACAATAATAATTATTATCAGTTTCGTTTTAACGAAATATGATCGCTATGTAAAATAACGATTTTTTTTCTTTTTGTCATCCTAAAATTATAAGTAGTAAGTAGTAATTATGATTAAGTCAGTCATCCAGACTTATACTAATACAAGCCGTATTAATACTGATATTAAGCTGCATCCGGTTAGACTGGAAGCCGACCACAACATAGTTGGGATTGGGAAAAGGCTAAGCAGATGATGATAATACTAAAATACAAGGTGTAACTTAAATAACGCATAACCTCATAAGGGGTAATTGTACTCATAATTATGAACCCGAAATCGTGAAAAAAAATCAGCTGTTCCCTAAATTTTTAACCGACGATAAAAAAGGAGGCGGTTCTCATTTCGACGTTTTTTTTTTGTGTATGACCACACATAACTCTTTTCAGAGTCGTACGATTTCATTTTTTTTTTTGTTTTATTCGAAAGCTTATACCTCAAATTTGAAAATGAATGAATTTAAGATTATTAAGAAGATACATGAACATTTTTGAACTTATGTTTATTCTTTATGGCTGTATCTCAAGCCATGTTTACGCTATATCACATAAATGCATACATTATATGCATTATTAATAACTATAATGAACATCACATATTATCAAAGTAAAGCATTGAAATGTGAGCTTTATATCGTGCTACATACAGTCACATTTTTAACCGACTTCAAAAAGGAGGAAGATGGCTAGACCGATTTGGATTTTTTTTGTTTTATTCGAGAGGGTATACATCACAGTTGGTCCCATATAAAATTGATTAAATTTGCTTTGGTGGTTTTTGAGTTAGCTTCAATAATACGTATTTTTTCCCCACTTTTATATGGATGATGTTCTAGTTTGTTTTGCAGGTAGTGGTATTAGAATTTGTGTGGGGTAGGTACCACAAGTAAAAAGTGAAAAATAAAAACGTTTTTACGAAAAAAAATACAACCGACTTCCAAAAATAACACTACAAAGTGAAAAATAACTTTAATTTCGGAAGTCGGTGGCAAAAAAAGAAAATACATTTAACTAGACACCGACTTCCGAAATTAAAGTTATTTTTCACTTTGTAGTGTTGTTTTTGGAAATCGGTTGTATTTTTTGTAAAAAAGTTTTTTATTCTACGACGGTGAGTCGGCAAATACTGTCACTTAGTATAATCAGTATACAACATCAGTTTTAGTATATATGCGAAACCTGAAACACGTGTCTAGTATTTTTATGTAAAGAATCTATGTACAAAATTTCAAAACTGTATCATGAAAAATCACAAAGTTATAAGCTTGTTATGTTACCTGGTTGTCCGTACAAAAACATGATCACCACGCGGCGCCCGCTGTGCACCCGTGCCTAGTGCCGCTATGACCCGCAGTGACTTGTGTTCGTCGTGCGGTGTCCATATTGTAAACTTTTTTAAAGATTTTTGGGGCAAAATGTTATATAACACGGTATAAAAATTATTTTAAACGTTTCAGTTATTTATTCTGAACAAACTATATTCAGGTTTCGCATGTACTAAAAATAATGTTGTATAATGTTCCCACTGCTGGGACATCCGCACTGGGTCCGTGTTGGTAGATGTCACATGTCTTCGAATTTTTGGTTCTAGGACATGCCGGTTTCCTTACGACGTTTCCCTTCACCGTTTTGAGAGCAGTGATGATGATATTATTTACACAAAGTAAAGCGCCTGTCTGGGTTAAAACCCACGACCTACGGCTTGTAAGTCGGGGCCGTTACCACTGAGCTACCACTGCTCTCACTGTCACTTAATTTTGTAAATTATACTGTACGTCACACGATATAAAGGTCACATTTCAATGCTTCATTTTAAGTTATCAATTCGGTGAGCGGTTATAAAATAGCTATCATTTAGTAGTTTTTAAGCTTAAAAATAATTAATAGAAAAATATATAGTCATCGATACGACGAAGAAAGCTTAAAATTATGGTATTATCGTAATCACAGAGGTACATAGGAACATCCAAAATATCGTTCTAGGCTTAATTTTAAGTTATTTTGAAAAATACTTGCATTAATAAAAAAAAATGCTATAATAATATAAGCCAACGTTAGTGGCAGCCGCGACTTAAAACGGGTTATTCCACAAATCCCCATTGACAATCCCCTTCAATGGGGAATTGTAAACTTTTTGTCCACAAATCCCCGTTATGGCCTAGACGTCAATGGGGATTTGTGGACAAAAAGTTCACAAATCCACATTGATAGGGATAACCTCATAAAAGCGGGAGCGAGATGACACGACACCGATGACCGATGACCGTACCCGTACTTACTAAATACACGCACGTTTTATGATCGCGATAGAAACGTTTTTAGGGTTCCGTACCTAAAGAGTGCCAACGGGACTCTATTGCTAAAGGGCACACATTAACAGTTGGCCGGCAATGGTCCACTCACTGATCATATAAAAACTAGACCGCTTTCCGCAGGGTGTGGGGGGGCCCTTAAGACTCCGCTATCCGTCCGTCACAAAAGCCTGTATGTTTTGAATCGTAATAAGTATAGTTGTTTTATCTCACGAAAGCGGGCGAGCCATACTTGTGTGTGTGAATGTTACATGCACATTGTCTTTGTGTGCGTAAGCTCGGGAGCGTGCTACCTGCAGTGACGCACAAAAGAGCGCGTGTCTATACGCATTACATCTACAAGTATGGCTCACCCGCTTTCGTGAGATAAAACAACTGTAGACACTTGAAATTTTCACGTAGTGAAAACCGCCAAAATGGCCGTTATAACAAAAAATAATATAAATATGTAGTATTCAAATATTGTACAGAGGTACGGAACCCTTCGTCTACGAGTTTTTTCTTAAACATAATAACAAATTATAATTACAGCCAGTGGTTTACATTTTTAGACTAGAATAAAATAGTCTAGCCTATCTAATTCTGTAGTTTTCTTTAGGAAAGTAATGAGGTATACTCCATCGGTTTAGGCAATTAAGGACGCTGTTACAAATGGGTAGTCAAATCATTACTTTTTTACACAAAAGTATGTTTATTAAATAAAATGGTTTGCATTCTTAAAATGTTTTTTGGCCGAATTGTTGATAGATGTGCATGGTACGATTCTGAACTGTAAATATAATTTTAAATAGGTAATGTACCTATTTAAAATTATATCTAATAATTCTAAAAATGTCTTTGATATATCATATTATTATGAAATTTATTTTAAAATATGTATTTAATACAAAACATTAAAAAATCACATTCAAAGCACTACCGGTAATTATTTAAAAAAAGTATTTTTTTTTCATGGTATAATTTTTTCGGCTAATTTAATTCTATAGATGTCTAACAACATAAATTTTAAAATACGTACAGTACAGTAAACTTCTTTTTCTATAAACAAATATCGACTATTGATAAAAAACCCATAATAGCAATACATCACATCACTAAACATGTCTAAGGCGTTACGTTACACGCCTATCACTTTGCTTCATTTTTGTTTAAATTTGATTTTATTTGTAGATAATAACATTTTGGCAGGATGATTTATTTAATTTACTACAGTTATTATTGACTCCGTATTTTACGATTATGATATTTAGGGTGCAGCTAAAATATTAAATCATGAATGTAAATCGCGATAACGTTCAAGAGTGAAAAGGAACAGTTCGCCAAATGTCACCCGCACCATGCTAGAGCGCAAAAACAAGCTTACTCAATTTTTTTATGTAGCATGTATCAGACAGGTGTGGTCATATTTAAGGGTGCGGTACAGACCATCAAACTGAACAACTTTCTCTATGCTACCAACATCGTAATCCCGAAAGAATTATCAACTGTCCTATACAAAATTTCAACACCTCATCATCTGCCGAGCCTTTTCCCAACTATGTTGGGGTTGGCTTCCAGTCTAACCGGATGCAGTTGAATACCAGTATGCATGCTAAGTATGTATGCTATTTTTTGACAGTTATTTTGGTAAAATAATTACTCTTATAAAATAGAAAATAATTTACAATATGTAATTTTTTAAGAGCAAATTCCAAAATAACTGTCAAAAACTAGCATACATACTTATAAATACCAACGATCTAAGAATTTGTCAGAGGAAATTGTCCTTTGATTTAAATTTAACGAAATAATCACGAAAAAAAACTTTTTTACAAAAAAATACAACCGACTTCCAAAAACAACACTACAAAGTGAAAAATAACTTTAATTTCGGAAGTCGGTGTCTAGTTAAATGTATTTTCGTTTTTTGCCACCGACTTCCGAAATTAAAGTTATTTTTCACTTTGTAGTGTTGTTTTTGGAAGTCGGTTGTATTTTTTTGTAAAAAAGTTTTTATTTTTCACTTTTTAGTTGTGTACCTATCCTACACAAATTCTAATACCACTATCTGCAAATCAAACTAGAACATCATCCATATAAAAGTGGGGAAAGAATACGTATTATTGAAGCTAACTCAAAAACTACCCAAGCAAAGTTAATCAATTTTATATGGGACCAACTGTGATGTAATAAAACAAAAAAAATCCAAATCGGTCCAGCCATCTTCGAGTAATCGGGGAACATACATAAAAAAAAAGGTTCCGACGAATTGAGAACCTCCTACTTTTTGAAGTCGGTTAAAAAACTACTAGAAATGCGACGTTGCCCGCCCGCGCGATCGACGCTCTTAAATATGACCACATCATTCCAATACAAGCTTTATAAAGAAAACTAATAAAAAACGATCTGTTTTGGCATACACATAACATAATCCTCGAAGGGGTAGGCTGAGCTGTACCTATAGTACACCTACATTTCGCCAGTTATGTTGAAGTCCAAAGTAATAGGGGGCGCGCCTATTGCCATCAACCGGGCACAAATCCTGACTCCGAGCTGCTACTGATAAATTCCTGATGAAAAACCTAAGAACACTGTGCCCGATTCAGGAATCTGTTTTGGCATATTTAAGATAAAACCTATAGAAAAATCTCATTCAAAAATATTAAAATATCTTATACTTGAATTCAAAGTTTCTGCATTGGTCGACAGAGCTTCAAAATCACCCATAGTTGTGGACACTATTACTTTCAATGCACTTTCCAGTATGAGGGCTTGCTCCACGCATTTGATTACGATTTGCCTGAAAATAAAAGACAAGTAAAATTACACTACACACTACTGCTAGATTTAACTAGAAGAAGAAGAAGAAAAAACATTTATTTGGGCACAGTTCGTAAAACACAAAAAGGTTCATTTCAGCATTAATGCCAGACAGATGCTGCCTGACGCTGGTTTTCTAATAAACCTGTAATCAAAACCTATAGGGCAAGAAGCAAGGTCTCCCAGCACAAGTAAAGGAAAAAGTCCGTAAAGTCCGTAAATTGTTAATTTGTAGTTTTATGACATAAAAAAAAAAATTTTTTTGGGATCCATGTTTAAGTTTGTTTATGGGATAAATTCTTTTCAACTACGGATCCCTTCATTGTGCGTGTTCCGACACGCACTTGACCGGTTTATTCTTTCAAACCAACGCCACCGTAACTATAAGCGATCAACTATTAATTACTTGTATCTCTTTTACTAACCTCGGGAGCTCGTGACTAAGTAATAACAGCCGTACGGGTCCAACCATCAGGTTAAGCTACGCTTGCCAGTGTCTATCTTTACATACCGAGACTCCTCCGAGCCTCGGAAAGCACGTTAAGCCGTTGGTCCCGGCTGTCATTCGTGGATCTTTCGACAGTCGTTACGGGTCGTCAGAAGCCCGAAAGTCTGACCACCAGTCTCACCAAGGGGTATCGTATTACCCAGTAACTGGGTTGTGGAGGTCAGATAGGCAGTCGCTCCATATAAAATACTGGTATTCAGCTGTATCCGGTTAGACTGGAAGCCGATGCCAACATAGTTGGGAAAAGGCTAGGCAGGTTGATTGATCTCTTTTACTTACCGGAACTACACTCTTTTATACGTTTCTTGAGCGAGAAAATCGTTGAAACATACTATATTTACAACAAGATTAGACATTTAAACAAACCTTTTTTACATTCCGTTCAACCGATTTTGACTTCTATTCCGTAGGCTTAAGGATGGAATTAAAAGCAAAGAAGTGGTTACAATAAAAACTGTTTACTGCAGCTGCCATTTGTCATGCCACCAACGCAATAGAAGTCAAAATCGGTTGAACGGACTGTAAAAAAGGTTTGTTCAAATTTCTAATCTGATTGTAAATTGAGTACAGTCGCTTCCTCGTCGGCGGTAGGATAGGTCATAGACGTATAAAAAAGGCGGACAGATTCTCGCTAACAAAAAACTGTGTCTATCGGAGTCAGCCAGCTCGCTGTACCTTCAGGCTGTACGCACACATTCACACATCAGTCAACCATCCGTAATATGGTAACGTATTCGAAGTATGGTAAGGTAGACATGCTGTATTTTTACCTTATATATAGGGTGACTGGAAATTAGTGACCGATACTTAAACACATGATGAGGAGCTCGTGGCTAAGTAATAACAGCCGCACGGGTCGATCCATCAGGTTAAGCTACGCTTGCCGGGGTTGTCCGTGGATGGGTGACCATCTTTACATATCGAGACTCCTCCGTGCCTCGGAAAGCACGTTAAGCCGTTGGTCCCGGCTGTCATTCGTGGATCTTTGACAGTCGTTACGGGTCGTCAGAAGCCCGAAAGTCTGACAACCAGTCTTACCAAGAGGTATCGTATTACCCAGTTAATGGGTTGTGGAGGTCAGATAGGCAGTCGCTCCATGTAAAATACTGGTATTCAGCTGCATCCGGTTAGACTGGAAGCCGACCCCAACATAGTTGGGAAAAGGCTAGGCAGATTGATTGACTTAAACACATGATTATACTCATGATAACAAACAACTTTAACGGGACAAAACCTGAATTCGCGAAAAAAAAATCAGCTGCTCTCTACATTTTGACGAGTTGTTCGGACATGAATGTATGGGGCAGCTGATTTTTTTTCGCGATTTCAGGTTTGGTAGGTACAGCGAGCTGGCTGACTCCGATAGACACAGTTTTTTGTTAACGAGAATCTGTTCGCCTTTTTTTATACGTCTATGGGACAGGTGATTAAGTACCGAGGAATAGTGAAACTAAAATAATCTAGTATTAATTACCTATATCGCGTCATTCTCTTGTCTGTGGTCGCTTCGACGCCAGCATTTCGTAACAAAATCTTCAATACTGTGCTTTCTGCTGATTCTCTCTTGATAATACTGAAAACAGAAAAACATATTTTTTTTTATACAGAACTAGGTGACCCACCACAGAGTCCACAGACGTCTGTCAAAATGACAATTGTTTTTTTCCTATTTTTTTAATATAATAGGGATTCGTTTTTAGGGTTCCGTACCCAAAGGTTATAACGGGACCCTATTACTAAGACTCCGCTGTCCGTCCGTCTGTCTGTTACCAGGCTGTATCTCATGAACCGTGATAGTTAGACAGTTGAAATTTTCACAGATGATGTACCTATTTCTGTTGCCGCTATAACAACAAATACTAAAAAACAGAATAAAATAAATATTTAAGGGGGCTCCCATACAACAAACGTGATTTTTTTGCTCGTTTTTGCTCGATATTGATTACGGCAACAGGTAGACGATTGAAATATTCGCAGAATATTTAGTTATACATTCACTTTAAAATAAATAATTAAATTAAAATTAAACAAATAGTCAAGGAACAAACCTGATTTTTTTGCAGTTTTTATAGATAATGGTACGGAACTCTTCGTGCGCGAGTCCGACTCGCACTTGGCCGGTTTTTTTTTTGTTTCACGCGGACGAAATCGCGGGCAGAAGCTAGTATAAAAATAAAGGCAAATAAAGACTAAACTGACCTTCTTAAATGTTGTATGATAGCCACCATATCCTCCAACGCCTTGCTAGCTTGATTATGTAGAGCATTCTTCCTTTTTGCAGGTAATTCAGTCTCACGAATTTCGTCAATGAATTTTGTACTGAAAAAATATTGAAAGCATTACAATCACGCAAGCACTCCGCAGTTTAGGTATGAAGCTACAAATACGCGGCGGACTCATCTCACTAAGTCAATTCAGTGCGGGCTGCCGCGCACCGGCCGGCTCGCACGTTGGTTCGATACTCACTCACGCGCCGCGTCGTAAAAGAAGACAACCCTAACGAGTCAGAAGGTATAAGAGTTACGCGATAGAAAGAGAGGCAACTTATAGGTGAATATAACTGTAGGTAATGAAGCGTTGTGCGATCTGAATTGCACTTTATTGTGACGTAGCAAGAGTCGCTTTTTATTTAAATGATTTTGCGGAGTGTCCCATCTGTATTAATCTGTGACGCAAGTAACAGTAATTATTATTATTCAAATACAAAACACCTCATTGGGGATGGCAGAGGTTTATAGTAAACGCACATTTCACCAGCTAATAAAAAACCCCTAATGGAAAAGAGCCAATTAAACTTAATTCAGTTAACCCTATACTCCACTTACAATAATATTAGATAATTTAAACAAACCTTTTTTACAGTCCGTTCAACCGATTTTAACTTCTATTGCGTTGGTGGCATGACAAATGGCAGCTGCAGTAAACAGTTGGTATTGTAACAACTTTTTTGCCTTTAACCCGTCGCGCGCCAATTAGCAGACACAATTGAAATTCTATTGTTATCTGTACACATGGTGTACAATCGACATTTTAAGAGTTAATGCCATCCTTAAGCCTACGGAATAGAAGTCAAAATCGGTTGAACGGACTGTAAAATAGGTTTGTTTAAATGACTAATCTTATTGTAAATTGAGTATAGTAAAGTTTTATCATCATTAATAGCCTTTTGCCTATGTTGGAGTCGGCTAATCGGATGCAGCTGAATACCAGTATTTTACATGGAGCGACTGCCTATCTGACCTCCACAACCCAGTAACTGGGTAACACAATGCCCCATGGTAAGACAGGTTGACTGTTTCATCATCATCATCTGCCTAACCTTTTCCCAACTATGTTGGGGTCAGCTTCCAGTCTAACCGGATGCAGCTTTATACCAGTATTTTACATGGAGCGACTGTCTATCTCACCACCACAACTCAGTAACTGGGTAATACGATACCCCTTAGTAAGACTGACAGATTACTTTTTATTACTGTTTATTACGGAAAAAAAAATTATTGGTATAAAAAAAGGGGCAAAAAAAATGTGAAAAATACTTACACAAATGTATGAATAACCTTGAAAGTAGTACTCAATTCGTTCAGAAATATTTTGACCATCGTATGAGCGTATGTACTATCATTTTCAAAACCGAAATCGTTTGTACTATCATCTCGAATGATTTGAGCTGTTTTTCCGAAATTATCATTATACATTTCGGAATTATCAAGATGTGTTCCGGAATTGTTATTGGGTGTTTTGGAATTACCCACTGTTTTGAAATTACTATTTACGATACAACTTCCGTTCCGGGATTCCTGATTTTCAGTATATGTTCCACAGTCATTTTTTTCAGTGTTTGCTTCATCTTGATTATTTTTTTCGTTATTTTCTGATAAAAAATTGTAACGAGAATTTTCAGAGTTTTCTATGACTTTGTTACTAGAATGTTCCGTATCAAATGTGTAATTGTTATTTTTAGATCCGGAGCTAATCGACGGCGTAATATAAAAATCTTCTAAAGTTAATATCCTATTGTTTAGTCCATAATTATTATCTTCAAAATGATTATTTCTATCTTCTTGGGAATTTTCCTTTTTTTCGGAAAGAACATCAAAATCTATAATATTTTCATCAGTAGAAGGTTCAGATAATTCTGAATAGAATAATTTTAAATCTAGAGACTCACTATATTTATTTTCAAATTCGTCAATTAATTTGATATTTCTTATAATTTTCGGTCCATTTTTTTCTGTGTTTTCTAGGAAAGTATTGTCGTGAGTTGTATAATTAAATTCTTCATTCACTTTTGATTCATTATTC
Organism: Cosmia pyralina; assembly: GCA_946251885.1. Lineage (NCBI taxonomy): Eukaryota > Metazoa > Arthropoda > Insecta > Lepidoptera > Noctuidae > Cosmia > Cosmia pyralina. Next base: position 9,793,864 of record OX276371.1, on the reverse strand, counting down.
TCTATGTTTTCAATAATTTTCTTCAACGGTACATCTTTTTCATTGGCAGTTGCAATTTCTGTGTTGTTTAATTTAGTTTCATTTTTTGTATTTTTTTCTGTATTTTCAATATTGTCAGATTTGTTGATTTGATTATTTTCAAGTAGTCTTATAAGTTTTGGTCCATTTTTACTATTATGGGCTAGATCGTCTTCCATCGTTATGTTACTGCGGGACATAATTTTATTATTGTCTTCTTTTATCAGATTCAGATTTTTACCTAATGGTTTTGCATTTATTTCTACATTTTCAATATTGTCAGATTTGTTGATTTGATTATTTTCAAACAGACTTATAAGTTTTGGTCCATCTTCACTTTTATTGGCTAAATCTTCTTTCACCGTTACATTAGTGAGAGACATCATTTTATTATTGTCTATTTTTAACAGATTCAGATTTTTACCTAATGTTCTTACAACTTTGAAGTCTGTATGCTGAAATGTTACAAACAATATATTGAAGGTCATTGGGCAACTTAGTATGGAAACTATACCCAGGGCCTACAGAAAAAAAATAGGGTAAGATGTTTAGATAAACTTATCAATTTAAAACTAATTTGGTTTTTGTAGGATAACTTTCGTTAAGGACGCTGTTACAAATGGGTAGTCAAATCATTACTTTTTTACACAAAAATATGTTTATTAAATAAAATGCTTTGCATTCTTTAAATATTTTTTGTCCGAATTGTTGATAAATGTGCAAGGTACAATTCCGAACTTTATACATAATTTTAGATAGGTACATTTTCTCAATAAATGTACCGGAATGAAAATTTTTACTTCGGTACATTTATTGAGAAACTATACATACTTATCTAAAATTATATTTATAGTTTAGAATCGTACCATGCACATCTATCAACAATTCTGGCAAAAAACATTTTAAGAATGCAAAGCATTTTATTTAATAAACATACTTTTGTGTAAAAAAGTAATGATTTGACTACCCATTTGTAACAACGTCCTTAACTGGGTCAGATTTTGCCCTTTGGGAGGATGAATGAAAGGCGACTAACAAATGGTATTTACAAGGCAGATATGAGTGGAAACGTCCTAAAGTCCGGTCACGGGAGCAGGAACAAATTCGTAGATTCATTAAGACGCAGATAAATGCCAATGGCCTTGAGTGGTTAACTTGTGTGTTCTGTACTGAACTCACGCAACGCGTCGTACGTCCAGCCAGTAATAGGCCTCGCCCATCAACGAGCGCTGTTCCATATTAGAAATTAATTTGTTATTTATTACTTATTTTTTTTTTACACTAAACGTAAGCTTGATCAATCGAACTATGTGGCTGATATTGTTACAAAATATTGGTAAAAAAAAAAAAAAAAAAAAAATTGGTAAATGCTGGTGGTGGTATAAATGTTGGTATTGGTATTGGTTGGTTGGTTAATATTGGTACCTATTGGTTTGGTTGTTGGTTGGTTGGTTGGTATATATGAAAATAAACTTACATCCTCAATCATATGATTCTGATAGTCCAACTCCTCGTTGTAAGTTTCCCACTCTTTAAAATGTTTCTTCAGATAGTCTATCACGGATGATGTCTTTTTAAGGACTAAAAAAAAAAAAGAAAAACATCAATTTAATAATCTTAGTATAGTGCGCGCAGATGCTAGTCACCGCCTGAGCTATGTGAGCGGTGAGACGGGGGAGGTAGACAAAGGCCAAGTTAACTCAGTCTGCCAATCTTGTCAATCGTGCCTTCCCCCGTCTCACCGCTCACATACTTCAGGCAGGTGACTAGCACTTGCGCGCGCACTATAGTAGACTAGTAGTAGAGTTCGAAATTTGATAACAACCTGATGACTTATTATATTCTGAAATATGTATATCGGAAATTATTAATCGCACACCACAAAAATATTATTACATCAAATAATTTACATCTAATAATCTAAATGTTTACCAAATCAATTATTGCACTACTAATTAACTAATTGAATATTAAAACTTGTACAAATAATAATCATTATTTATACAAACATTTTTGACCAAATATACATCAAATGTACTAACTGTTCATCAAAAATAACAAATGCGCATCTAATAAACTTATTATTGCACTATTAGTTAGCTAATTGAATATCAAAACTTGTACAAATTATAATTATTGGGCACCCCGAGGTTCGGTTTGGTTAGGTTCCTTTAAACCCTGCAGACAGAAATAGGAGCCCCACGCGGGGCTCCGTTGCCCTCACGTTAAGGTTAATTTATTTAGACATGCAAATTTCGATGTGCTAACAGTATTTTTGATGTACATATTCTGTTGGGAAAAATTGGTAATTTTTGAAGTGCGTTTAAATACTACCCTATGTATATGAATCTTCTGTCGATGGAAGTATTATAGATTTTGATGTTATTTTAAAGATAAAGTTGAATTGGTTTTTAATTCAGAATATTAGTATATTCATTCTCCTGCCCTTATCCCATTTTATTTGGGGTCGGCGCAACAGGTCTTTTTCTTCCATACTTCTCTATTAGTCGTCATCTCGGTAGTCACTCCCTTTCTAGCCATATCATCTTTCACACAGCCCATCCATCGTTTCTTTCGGTCTTCCCCTACTCATATAGCCATCTCAAAAGCTCAACATCAGATGCCGATACCATGACAACCGATTTGCACACAACTTTTAAGTCACCGGTGTTACTTTCAGACTTCCTCTTATAATCACCAAAAAAAAAAACAGCTGTTCCCTAAATTTTGACGAATTAGGGAACAGCTGTTTTTTTTTGGCGATTTCAGGTTTGATCCCTTAATAAAAGTTCTTTGGTATATTACCAGTCATCTCATATACTCATTTCTTATTATATCCATTCGCGTAACACCACACATCCCTCTTAGCATTCTCATCTCAGCTACATGCAATTGCCTTTCACTCATTCCTTTTGTGGCCCAACATTCTGATCCATACTAGACAACAGATCTAACCACTGTTTTCTAAATTTTCCCCTTAAGAGCCCATACTGCCTCAGCTATTTATCTCGCTTGCACGATACTGCTCGCGGATTGAGTGAGAACGAGACTGAGTGCAGTGCTGGGCGCCGATAGTTTAGGCAATTGCTTTTTACGGTGAAAATAATGTTAATTTGAAAAAAAATAAAAAAACATAAGACCTGCTTTATAGTTAGTTCGTGTACAAAGTTTTATGATCTAATTTGAAGTATTTTTTGAATACCAGCGGTTTATTGTTCGAGAAAATGTTATGGAAACTTATTTTCGTCAAACATAGTAGGTACTTAACATTAATCTTCCATTTTACCATATATTTACAGTGTTGAGACGTGAGGCGCGCTCTTATCCACTGTTTGCTACAACTCCCTGCCGCACAAATGCAGGGGAGAGAGCGCCGCTCCAGAGATTGGTTCAGGCTTACAATAATAACTTTAATGATATTGATGTTTTTGCCCTATCTAAATATACATTTCGAGAACAAATTATTAAGCGCCTTGCTCATAAATTTTAATTATTATGTACCTTTTATTTAGACATGTAATAGCTAATTAATTACTGCTTAATTTTGCTTAATTTTCCCAACACTGTATCTTTTTTTTTTAAACTAGTAACACGTGGAAACGTAGTGGATTGTACATTTACTTATAGCATACTGTGTATCTAGATATAATATACAATGTACGATTGTTTGTTTTCCCAAATAAAATAAAATAAAATAAAAAATAAAAATATTTATTTCAAAATTAATGCTGCAGTATTTTCGACATAACGCAGGATCATGCTAAGCCATTTGAGGTAGTATAATAGGCTCTCAAGTTTAAAATAAGGTTAAAAGCAGCTTGTACTCACACTGAGGTCGAATTTCTTCCAGACCATTGTCAACCTCAGACCTCTTAATTGGAGATTTCACCAATTCCGGGTCAAATTCTTTAGTGTTACCCTCTAAATTTGTCTGTAAGTTGTTTAGACGTAATTCCGCCTCATTCAGTTCTTCGTTTTGCGGGTGAACGTTCTAAAATAGAAAGAGAATATAGAATATAGGGATGTCGATAAAAGTTTTTTTTTTGTCCATGCAGATTAATAAAAAAATATTGGATACGTATTTTTTCTTTTAAGATTACGACAATACATTGAGTTAAAATGTGGCATGACGTCACGCCTTGCTAGATTTTATACGTCGTTGTGACGTAGCGAGCCCCCACTCCCCAACTTTAATGCGTTTTATCTAAATATTTTTTTATTAATATGATAAAGCAAAAAATATGTATCTATTTTTTTTTATTATATGACTAACGGACTAAATATAACTTCTTTTTTAGGGTTCCGTAGCCAAATGGCAAAAAACGGAACCCTTATAGATTCGTCATGTCTGTCTGTCTGTCAGTCCGTATGTCACAGTCACTTTTTTCCGAAACTATAAGAACTATACTGTTGAAACTTGGTAAGTAGATGTATTCTGTGAACCGCATTAAGATTTTCACACAAAAATAGAAAGAAAAAAAAACAATAAATTTTGGGGATTCCCAATACTTAGAACTGAAACTCAAAAAGTTTTTTTCATCAAAACCATACGTGTGTGGTATGTATGGATAGGTCTTCAAAAATGATATTGAGGTTTCTGATATAATTTTTTTCTAAACTGAATAGTTTGCGCGAGAGACACTTCTAAAGTGGTAAAATGTGTGTCCCTGTAACTTCTGAAATAAGAGAATGATAAAACTAAAAAAATATATGATTACCATACCATATAAACTTCCACCGAAAATTAGTTTGAACGAGATCTAGTAAGTAGTTTTTTTATAATACGTCATAAATCGTAAACCGCAATTTACCTTTCATTCAATCAACTCATTATTAAAATATCGATCAAAGTTACAACGAACTACAAGAATTTTTATATTATGTTACTTGCTGCTACGGAACCCTTCATGGGCGAGTCCGACTCGGACTTGGCCGCTTTTTTTTATTCAGGCATCAACCCTAACGTGCCCAAATACCAAGCTGTTTTACTGTGAACGTTCAGTAATTTAACGAAATAAACAGCCAGATATTTTTTTTGTCAAATTTATAATTAAGTTTGGGTATTTACTTATTGATCACTATCATCCGCCTAGCCTTTTCCCAACTATGTTGGGGTCGGCTTCCAGTCTAACCGGATGCAGCTGAATACCAGTACCTACTTTACATAGAGCGACTGCCTATCTGACCTCCACAACCCATTAACTGGGTAATACGATACACCTTGATAAGACTGGTTGTCAGACTTTCGGACTTAACGACTGACAAAGATAACAAATGACAGCCGGGACCAACGGCTTAACGTGCTTTCTTTTCCGTGCGGCCGTTATTACTTGAGGAGGCGGAACGCGTGATTGAGAGGCAACAGCCGCGCCCTCGCGCGCCTAGCCGCCGCAGGAGACGCCCTGGGCGGCGGGAATCTATCGCCGATTCCCGGTCACCGTAGGCGCGAGCTTGCGGACGACGAGTTTTGGGCAGCTCACCGTCCGGTAAGAACCAGGCCCGGGTCGACGGCGCATTGTGTTTCACGCGCGCCTCGAAGAGATGTCAGCAGTGACGGGGTCCAATAGGGCCGATGCCGCCGGGGTCGCGGGTAGTTCGAAAGAGATACCGTGGCCTTGACACGGGCAACTGAAGGAACACGGGTGGGTTTTAGTCAGTAAAAGTCTTACACGCCCTCCCGCTCTGCCCAGAGCGGGAGAAGTCTTTTGATGATTTCCCATCCACAAAAAAAAAACCTGGTTTGCGTACAGTTTGTTGCCTTGTTGCTTAAAGTTAAGGTATGCCACAGGCAATTCAATAGAACTGTGTAAATTAGACTTCAAGTGCAACCAAAAATTTACTGATTACTATCCTCTTAAGACTTCGACGTCGCCTATGACGAATACTATAATAATAACAGTCGGTTGGTGCCTCATTCGATTCAAATTTGTCTAAGAGGTGTCTGCGAGTAGGCTTCGGCCCCTCGTACGCTTTCCAAATGACCCTATCAGCCTATGGTCTCGAGATTAATTTGTAAACGCACAAAAAAAATATAATAATAAACTTTATTTATTCAGACTAATACTGCTATCGGAGAGTAGTCGTATCTCTTAGAAAGAGATCATGTGACCCTTAAAATAAAATGAGCTCAATTAAGTAAAACATCAGAGTATCGATATCCCAAATAATGATTCATGTAACTTGAACATTTTACCTTAATTTTCATTTTAAAAACTTCGACGAAACGATCAATTTGTAGTCACAAATTTCTTATTTATTATTGAAAGATCCTCCTCAACGTTTAGCTATTAAAATTAAAGTTGAACAATACTTAAGAGGCCGAGAAGTATGTTTTTTGTTTCATATTATATTTTCACAACTTTTGGAGTAGTACTGTTGAAAGGTGCCATTTAGTCAAAATTATTCGTAAGTACTTAGTGTAGGAGTTTTCAATACAACAAAATCACACTGAAAACTCATTTAATAGTGAATCTTTTAAAATTGTTATTAATCTTAGCCGTAGTAGCCATTTTAGAAAACTAGAATTGTTATAGCTAATTTTGTAATGCAGAAAAAGCCAACGCAATACATTTTATGTTTGCAGCAAAATAAATGAATGCAGTGGTTTTATTAAACAAAATGTAGTGTCCCATATTGCGCGCAGAAGTGCATAATTGCCCACAGCTAATTTAATTTCCCGGTACGAGCTGCGTAGGCATGTGCTACGCCGTAGCATTTGCTACGTGATTATTAATAAGTTAATAATCACGTAGCAAATGTTACAGCAAATAATATTATCATTTAAGCGAAATATTCACTTCATACAATGAATTAAAAAGGTCTGGAAAGTTGCTGTTAGGTGATGATGTAGGTACCAAGTATTTTATATTTGTCAATTAATCTGCCTAGCCATGTAGGCGGCGTTCAGTATGACAGGATGCAGCTGAATAACAGTATTTTACATGAAGATACTGCCTACCTGACCTCAAAACCCAGTACTGGGTAGCACGGTACCCCTTGGTAAGACTGGATGTCAGACTTTTTAGACTTCTGACTACCCGTAACGACTGTCAAAGATCCACGAATGACAGCCGGGACCAACGGCTTAACGTGCTTTCCGAGACACGGCGGGGTCTCGGTATGTAATGGACAGTCACCCATCAACGAACTGACCGCGGCAAGCGTAGCTTAACCATCCATCGACCCATGCTGCTGCTATAATTTAACCGCGAGCACCTCACAATGCTGTATTAAGTAAATCCAATTAAATTGCTATTAATAACATGACAGTAATAATTTTGCTGTTAGAGACAATTCGAATAAATTAAATCGATATAAGTTAATTGCAAAATCAGGCTTTTACGAACGGTGGCCACAAGCCCCTCAACATCAGAAATTGTTTAATTGATATTAATCTGCCTAGCCTTTTCCCAACTATGTTGGGGCCGGCTTCCAGTCTAACCGGATGCAGCTGAATACCAGTACTTTACATAGAGCGACTGCCTATCTGACCTCCACAACCCATTAACTGGGTAATACGATACCCCTTGATAAGACTGGCTGTCAGACTTTCGGGCTTCTGACGACTTGTAACGACTGTCAAAGATCCACGAATGACAACCGGGACCAATGGCTTAACGTGCTTTCCGAGGCACGGAGAAGTCTTGGTATGTAAAGAGGGTCACCCATCCACGGACCGACCCCGGCAAGCATAGCTTAACCTGATGGAAATTGTTTAATTGATAAAAACAAATAAATTATTTACCTTTAAGGCTTGAAGTAACAATACACCATATCCAAATATTTTCATGAACTCGTCTGGTGTTATAGAAATTTTTAAATTACCTGTAAAATAAAAAAATAAAAATTCGTTACAAATTAATACTTCACCACCTGGCAAATGCCGGTCACCTTATCTAACAGAAGATAATCCCATCCCATGCAAATAGAGAGATACAGGCTATTGTGCACTTTAACCAACTTACAATAAGGATCATTATAATTATATCGTAAAAAATAATGTGTGGAGTGACGAGAATGGATTAAGTAAAAAATTAGTATATAAGGGGAAGTTTGAAAGTGGCGCCAGTGACAGAAAAGTTGAAAGGAAATCGTTTGTCTTGGTATGGGCATGTGATGAGGAGAGACGAAACGCATGTGACTAAAAGAGTGATGAATATACATGTTGATGGATGGAGAGGCAGAGGAAGGCCAAAGAAAAGATGGATGGATTGTGTGAGGAATGATATGAAAGAGAAGGGAGTGAATGATAGCGTGACGGTTGACAGGGGAGAATGGAAGAAGAAAACGTGTTGCGCCGACCCCACGTACCATGAGATAAGGGCAGGAAGATGATGATGATATATCGTAGAACGGTTCTTACCCGGTACACAAAGCATAGATTTTTCCAATAATTTCGATAGCTTATTAGTAAAATCTGTTATTTCTGTATTACTACCAAACAATATTTTAATACAATTTAATGTATCTTTTAATGTCAATGGGGCTACAATATTTTCCATACAAACACAGTTTTTCTGAAAATAAAAATATAATTATTTAAAAAAAAAACATAATAACACGCCTAGTTCCATCAAAGGGCTAGGCAGAGGTGTACGGTCAGCCCGGGTGTCACCATTGTGTGGACCGCCCGGAGGACACGGTGGAGCATATAGTGGAGGTCTGCCCGGCTTGGGCGGAGCACCGCCGTGTTCTCGCGGAGGCGATCGGCGGCGGCTATTTCTTTTTTTTCTTCCTTCTGCGAAGCAGTAATGCTCGTGAAGGAGGAGGCGGAACGCGTGAGGGAGAGGCAACAGTCGCGCCCTCGCGCCCCTAGCCGCCGCAGGAGACGCCCTGGGCGGCGGGAATCTATTGCCGATTCCCGGCCACCGTAGGCGTGGGCTTGCGGACGACGAGTAATGGGCAGCTCGCCGTCCGGTAAGGACCAGGCCCGGGTCGACGACGCGTTGTGTTCCACGCGCGCCTCAAAAATGTCAGCAGTGACGGGGTCCAATAGGGCCGATGCCGCCGGGGTCGCGGGTTGTTCGAAAGAGCTACCGTAGCCCTGGCACGGGCAACTGAATGAACACGGGTGGGTTTTAGTCAGTAAAAGTCTGACACTCCCTCCCGCTCCGCCCAGAGCGGGAGAAGTCATTTGATCCACATCCCATCCACATAAATTTTAATTGATATCAATCTGCCTAGCCTTTTCCCAACTATGTTGGGGTCGGCTTCCAGTCTAATCGGATGCAGCTGAATACCAGTACTTTACATAGAGCGACTGCCTATCTGACCTCCACAACCCAGTAACTGGGTAATACGATACCCCTTGGTAAGACTGGTTGTCAGACTTTCGGGCTTCTGACGACCCGTAACGACTGTCAAAGATCAACGAATGACAGCCGCGACCAACGGCTTAACGTGCTTTCCGAGGCAGAAGGAGTCTCGGTATGTAAAGATGGTCACCCATCCACGGACCAACCCCGGCAACCTGATGGATCGACCCGTGCAGCTGTTATTATTTAGCCACAAGCTCCGCAGATAGTTGATTAGCAATGAATGTAAATTATCTATGCTTCTGAATTCAATAGAGGAAAGACATACCTGTAGAAAATGCATCAAAACATCTTCCATAATCTGCATATAGGAGCATACCCATTCATCAATTCTTGTTTTAATTTTATTCCTCATATACATACTTTTTATATGAAACCCGCTTATATTCTCGTCAATGGAATCTATGTTCGTGCGCGTTCCAATTTGGTCATTCACATTCGAATTTTCGACGTGAACGGACGTGTATCGCGTTGCATTTTTCATTGGTAACAGTTGGGGTATTTTAAATAATCCTGTGCTGTCTTTGGTCTTAGGAATCTGATTGACAAGCTGTGTTTTCATTATAGATTCATTGTTTACGTTTCTGATGATTTTTTCTATACGTGTCTGAGAAGGGTTTAGTATTTTTTTCTCTCTGGTCACACCAAAGGGTTCTTGTCGTAATGACAAACAGGAAGTCGGCATAACTGGCTTTACAGAATCTTCTAATTCCAATTTTGTTAGTTTCATATTTGTAATTGGTGTAGAGCAGAATGAGTCATCTGAATTTTCAAAATTATAAGCCAAATTATCTTTTTGAAAATCATAAATGTCATCACGATTTGGTTTTGGGACCGTTTTTTCTTTAGGATTTGTCGTACTAAGACTATATGTATTAACAACGGTGTTAGGATTCAGAATTCGTTTTTTAACATTGACAAAACCGTTTTTTTTTACATTTTGAGTTTGGAAAGGTTTATCCACATTCTGAGGTTTCAAAACATTTTTATCTTTCAATTTTAAAGTTGAAACTTCACGACTTATATCCGAAAGTCCATTGTTATCAAATTTAATATTTTCAATATATTTTAAACATTTTTGTGGAGTAACATTATTTAATTTATCACCGTCTAAGCTAGAATCAGTTTCGCTGTCGGTACTCAAAAACAGTTGCGTTTTAACCGGACTCTTACTAAAATTATTGTTATACTGATTTTTTCCATGAATATAATTCCTTGAGGTAATAGTCACATTTGTGTCATCTGAAGTAATTTCGGCTTTAATGTCCATATTACTAATTAATGTTTGGTTAAATTGATTGTTTGTAGCTGTGACACCATTATTGGGGGTAATAATGTTGTATTTTTTCTGCTCCGCCTTTATTTTTGGTTTGAAGTCGATTCCATATTTAATTTCGTTTAGTTTATAAGATTGTATGTTTAGCAAAGTCGCTCTGATTTGAAGATGTGGGTCGTTCGTTATTAGGACCTGAAAAAGAATATTAGATTTCACATAAAACAACATAAAATCACACCTGAATTCACCGAAGGGTTGTAACGTGTGTAGTCAGCAACAAAACTCGAGTAACACTTGCAGTTTTTTAATCTTAATTATTAAGCGAAATATTTAATTAAAATCGGAACAGAAGTACTTAAAATTTTAAGAAAATTAACTCTTAACAGTTAAACGAAAAAAAAGCAGTTTATCGAATCATTTTGTGTTAATTTAGATTATGTCAAAAAGTACCAGTGTTAGCCGACTTCTGTTGCTGACCGTACGTCTATCGTAATACAACCACATTCCACCAGGCCAAATTTGTTTAAGAGCGTTCATAGCGCGCGGGCTGGCAACGTCACATTACTAGAGGTATTTGCGATTATTTTATTAAATTTTAATCTTCGAAGCGTTTCTGCATAAAGTCTGGTAAAATTTTTACTTACCACATAATAATTTTTATTAACAACTTTCTTACAGCACTGCAGAATGCTGTCAGTAGTCACTACAGTGTTGCCACTTTCCGAGGTTCGAGGTTCAACTATGGACAAAATTATTTATATTAGCTCAATATTCACAAAAATTGGTTTCTTGGATTGTCGAGTATGACGTAACGCAAAGAAACTATCCGACGCAAAAAATACAGTAGACAGAGAAGGGCTTAACGAAAATTTTTAACCGAATGGAATAGTAAAATATAGTTTGATATTCCCAATAAAAATTTGGAAGTTGCTCCACAAAAATAAACTTTGGCGTCGAACATCTCTGTATTTTCAGCGATAACGACATTCTTTTTTTTTTTAAGAAATTAATAGAATTTGCATTTTTTAACAATTTAACCGGACAATGATTTAATTCATTGAGTAATTTCTGAATAATCTAAAGAAAACCTGCCGGTAAATAAATGCACGTTCGCAGCTTAGTCACATCTCGGCCACACAAATATTATTTTAAATTTTCAACCTTATTTCAAGCCAGCTAATGGTGATGTGGTGGTGGTGGTGATGATTGTGGTGATGGTGGTGGTGGTGATTGTGGTGGTGATTGTGGCGGTGGTGATGATGGTGGTGGTGGTGGTAGTGATGGTGGTGGTGGCTGGTAGTGTGATGGTGGTGGTTGTTTTACGCGGTTGTGTGCCGTTTAAAATCGTAGTCAGTCCGCGCCTTATTATAATAACACCAACCTATTATTGTCCCACGGGTAAAGGCATCTTCTCATACAGAGAAGGCACGAGCTTTGATCATCACGCTTGCTCAAAGCGGATTGGCGATGTTAGACTTACAGGGTAACTGGCAGTGGCGAAAGCACCTAATAACACGATTCCTACCGGCTTCCCTTCGGCGGTTCGCTACTCTACCGCTATTGAAAAATGGCACAGTCAATATAGTGTCCACTATTGCCAAAAACAAGAGTTACACTGTGGACATTTAATTAACCATAACATTTAAACAACAAAAACGCCTATTTATTAATAGCGTTGAATTACAACAAAAAAAAATCTAAAATAACTCGGCGCCAAAACGTCATAATCGGGAACTAAAAATTCATACAATAGCGATCCCGTCATGACGTCACTCTAGGTCACGTGGCACCGCTTGTTAATGGACGAGAGCAAGCCGATGCACAACGGGTTACGATAGAGACAGATATAGGAAAAATGCGTCAGTGAGAACGAGATGAAGGAATTTTGCACATTTTATTTAGTTTTCACCTGTTCAACTTACTGTATTGTATGTATTCGATCCTATAAATTCCTTTAATAATTTTAGAATGATAGTATCTATTATAGTTGAGTTTATTTCTCTAAAACATTGAAAATTTGTTTGTGTAGTGATAGCATATTTTTGTTTCTGCTATTTGACGATAGATGGTGTTTAATTCAGTAAAGAAAAGACTTTTTAAGTGAATAAATTAATTTTTACTTTATTTGGTGAGTATGAAAGTTGAAACCGGCTCATCTTTTACTTTTGTTCACACCTCGCCACTGGTAACTGGTAACTTGACGAATTCTTTGCAAGACATCATAGTAGGGTTAAAATGCAATAAATTAAACCACCAAATATTCTACCGAAATTCAGTAGTTTAGAGTTGAAGGCAGATGTGAGTGGAAACGCCGGGAAAGGACGCTTATTTGTGATGTTCTTCAGAAAGGTCAGATGCGTAGTACTCGCAACCGGCGTGCGTGTATGACCAGATGTATGAACGTAAACGAGGCAAAAGGAGTATGTTAGGATCGTAGCAGGTGGCGTTCTGTAGTTTCTGCCTACCACCATGGGAAGAAGGTGTGAGGTTATGTATGTATTAATTTCCCTAACTGGATATGCATAACCAGCCTCAACATTCCCACTGCTGGGACACAGGCCTCCTCTCCGTAAGAGGGAGTGGGCGCACCCACCCACATCCAACACGCGGGTCTAGTGTGGGTTGGTAGATGTCACATGTCTTCGAATTTTTGGTTCTAGGATATGCCGGTTTCCTCACGATGTTTTCCTTCACCGTTTTGAGAGCAATGCTGATGAAATTATATACACAAAGTAAATCGCCTGCCTGGGATTGAACCCACAACCTGCAACTCGTAAGTCGGGGCCATTACCACTGCTTTGACTCTGACTCTGTATATGAACAAGAATAAACAAGTGAATTATTAAAAAATTTTTTTTTTTTTAAAGCAAACTTCTGTTTGCTTATCATCTAAGTCCTTCTCAAGGCGAACCAAACGAGCCCAAACTAGATAGGGTTGCGTCGTTTTTACTGAGTTCCCATGTCCATCTTCCGGCTCCATCATCAGATCAGCTCCATGTCATAATATTGCATTGTCAACCGAATCAATATGTATGTAAAATTTCAACTCAATCGGAAACGGGGAAGTGGGTCAAATTGAACTTGCAAGATTCGATTACAGACAGACAGACACCGGGGCCAGGTGAAACTAAAAAAACCGGTCAAGAGCGAGTCGGACTCGCGCACCAAGGATTCCGTTCCGATTTTTGAAAAAAGTGTACTATTTAGAGACATAGAATAATTTCAGATTTTTCTCTATGCAAACTTGCCAAACATCATCTAAAACTGTTCCATATTTCAAATTGATAGCATTAGTAGTTCTTGAGATATCCAGCTGTGACAGACGGACAGACAGACTGAGTCGCACCAGAAGGGTTCCATTTTACCCGACTGCGGCGAAGCCCAAAAGGAGGGTTATGTGTTTGACCTGTATGTAAGTATGTATGTATGTATGTCCGTTTCTTTGTTCCCTCGTAACTCCTAAACGAATGAACGGATTTGGATAAATTATACGTCTTTAGATTTGTCTTGGTAGCGCGAGTGTCACTGGCTACATTAAAATTAAAAACAAAGTAAAATGGCGGATTTGGGGTGCCATATTGTGGAGATCTAATTTTTTTTTTCTTCGAATACCATCGAGTGGGATATCAAAATGAAGGGTTTAAAAAGGTGATTACAAAAATATATGCAACTTACATAAATTACTTTTAACCATATGGTTAAAAGTAATTTGAAGTGACAAATCGTAAAAAACACAAACAAATTACAACAATATTGATATCAAATAAAAGCAAGAAATGGGTCCTGTCCAAAAACCTAAACATATTAATAAAACTAAAAAGTTTGAAATAAAACAAATTATTTAAAAAAACAAAAAAACCCGCCTGCAAAAACATAACTGAAAAGAGAAAAACAAGCATTAAAATCCATAGAATTTTGGTATTGCAGGCGGGGACAAACCAATAACCTCAAATATGGTGTAACTTTTGTTTGTCCCCGCCTGCAATACCAAAATTCTATGGATTTTAATGCTTGTTTTTCTCTTTTTAACCGACTTCAAAAAGGAGGAGGTTAGTCAGGATCTGATGATGGGATCCTGGAGAAATAGAGAGAACTCTTCCAATTTTATAGGCACACTTGAAGCGATTTGGATAGTTTTTGGAAGAGTACTTTCGTGGAGTGGTCCCATTTCAATTTGGTGAAGATCTGATGAAGAACTTCTGAGATAGGCAACGGAACTCCTCAATATATGATAGCAAATGGACTGGGATTGCTGAAATCTCATGTCTGTTTGTTGTTCACACCAGTTCATAACATAACATCACGCCAGTACGCTGTGAAGGGGTAAGCACATGTGAACCACTAAAAAGTGAAAAATAAAAACTTTTTTACAAAAAAATACAACCGACTTCCAAAAACAACACTACAAAGTGAAAAATAACTTTAATTTCGGAAGTCGGTGGCAAAAACGAAAATACATTTAATCAGACACCGACTTCCGAAATTAAAGTTATTTTTCACTTTGTAGTGTTGTTTTTGGAAGTCGGTTGTATTTTTTTTCAGTTATGTGTTTTTGCAGGTGGGTTTTTTGTTTTTTTAAATAATTTGTTTTTTACCATTTTGGTACGAAACCCTTATAAACGGTTGTAATGATAAATACCTATATAATGCGACGGTGGTGTTGCCAGCTTCCTCGTCAGATGTCTTGCGGTGAGGACTAGCTGTTGTCCATGACAGTCTCCCATACACAGCGCCTGTATGTCAGCCGCCACCGCGTGTGGTATTATGAGCCTACATTTTGGATCTAAAAACAAAATGATGGTATAGTGAGAACATTTTATTAAACTCTCCAGTCACCATCTGTATTTTTTATATTTGAATCATCATTCTCCTGCCCTTATCCCAATCTATTTGGGGTCGGCGCAACATGTCCTTTTTTTCCATACTTCTCTATTATTCGTCATCTCGGTAGTCACCCCCTTTCTAGCCATGTCTTCTTTCACACAATCCATCCATCGTTTCTTTGGTCTTCCCCTACTCTTATAGCCATCGACATTCATACTCAAAACTTTACTCACGACATTTTCCTCACTCCTCCGCATCACATGCCCATACCATGACAACCGATTTCTGCACAACTTTTCAGTCACCGGTGCCACTTTCAGACTTCCTCTTATGCACTCATTTCTTATTCTATCCATTCGTGTAACACCACTCATCCCTCTTAGCATTCTCATCTCAGCTGCATGCAATTGCTTTTCATTCATCCCTTTTGTGGCCCAACATTCTGATCCATACAAGACAGCAGGTCTAACCATTGTTTTATATATCTTCCCCTTAAGTTTAAGGGGAATGCGGGAGTCGCAAATTGTTCCCGTGACCTGCCGCTATTTCATCCATCCAAATATTTCAATCATTTACATATTTGTCGAGAATATCCATCGGGCACCAGAGCGAAAACTTAAACCACACAGGATATTAGCAGTTATTACTAGTAATAACAGAGTTTCAAGGGGGATGCGCCAAGGTAGCCCGCGAAATTCAAATTTTCTTACGTTTTTTGCAATTTGCAGGTCAGTATCAAGTTGTATCAATCTGCCTAGCCTTTACCCAACTGCGTTAGGGTCGGCTTCCAGTCTAACCGGATGCAGCTGAATACCACTATTTTACATGGAGCGACTGCCTCTCTGACCTCCGCAACTCATTAACTGGGTAATACCCCGATACCCCTTGGTAAGACTGGTTATCAGACTTTCGGGCTTCTGATGACCCGTAACGACTGTCAAGAATCCACGAATGACAGCCGGGACCAACGGCTTAACGTGCTTTCCGAGGCACGGAGGAGTCTCGGTATGTAAAGATGATCACCCATCCACGGACCGACCCCGGCAAGCGTGGCTTAACTTGATGGATCGACCCGTGTGGCAGTTATTACTTCGCCACGAGCTCCTCAGTATAAAGTTGTATGTTGATTAAAATATGAGACGCGGCCGTAACTAATATGGCTTTACAGAATTATAATCATTAGAATCAGCAATACAACTCCATAAGTTAGAATTGACCTCAAACCTCATGATTTCATGAAATCGCTAGATTTGAGGTCAATTCTAACTTATAGAGTTGTATAATTATATTGCTGATTCTAATGATTATAATTCTGTAACGCTATATTAGTTACGGCCGCGAATCATATTTCAATCAACATACAACCTGACACTGACCTGCAAATTGCAAAAAACGGAAGAAAATTTGAATTTCGCGGGCTAACAATATTTACCGGTTAATCATTTAGGCAGTAAATATTGTTCTAAAATAATAAAACAAATGAAAATAAGGGATTACTTACCAGACAGTGCAACTTTATCAATGAACTCATAGTCCAGTAACAATACGTCTGTATCAGCAACGATATACCAAGTTGTATTATTAAAAGTTGGCCGTTGGTAATTGGCAGTTGGTTGCAACGTTGGTGGTTGGTACTTGGCAATTGGTTGGAAATTGGGTGGTTGGTAATTGGCAATTGCTTGCAAAGTTGATGGTTGGTAGTTGGCAATTGGTTGGAAAGTTGGTGGTTGGTAGTTGGCAGTTGGTTGCAAAGTTGGTGGTTGGTAGTTGGCAATTGGTTGGAAATTAGGTGGTTGGTTATTAGCAATTGGTTGCAAAGTTGGTGGTTGGTAATTTGCAATTGGTTGCAAAGTTGGTGGTTGGTAATTAGCAATTGGTTGCAAAGTTGGTGGTTGGTAATTGGCAATTGGTTGCAAAGTTGGTGGTTGGTCCTCTCTATTTGGTGAAGGCGTCTTAGGAGATTCTTTTATAAAAGAAGGTGGAGTTTTATCTTTGAGTAAAACTGGCGATTTTGGTGCTACAATGATGGTTCGGGTAAGATTTTGTTTTAATGGCTGAAAAGAAAAAATAAGATTACATTACGGCTTTATTTATTAATAAATAAAGCCGTAGGCTTTATTTATTTTCTCACGTGTCTGTTTGTGTGATCGCGTTGTTTTTCTATACTACCCAAACAATTTGAATGGTAACAATGTAATTAAATTGCAGAAACAATATGCGTGACTACACAGACGATAGCAATCAGTGTTAGTGCCAATACACAAAATCACACAAAGGCACCACAAATACATAAATTACAGAAGGTTGGCTCCACACAAAGAGCGAAAATGCACGCACACATAGACACACTTTGCCTCTTGGCTATAAGCACAGAATAAGAAAGCTAACAGTAGTTTATCTGGGCAACGACCTTGAATTAATTACCTACAGCCGCTCAGTAGATAAATACGCGTCCGACCGTGCGTAAGCCGACGTTCGGACGGACGTAAAAATATCGCGGCGGTATTTTATCGCGCACTGGATTTTCAACTCTCGATGTTGAGCCGAGCATTGAGAATCGAAACTAACAATAACAGAGTGCACTCTAACGCATCGAAAAAACACACTGTTGGATTTTCAACTCTCGGCGCTAAGCAGAGCGTTGAAAATTCAGTGCGCGAAACTAAATCGCCGCGATATTTTTACGTCCAAGCGAACGTCGACTAACTGCCGCGCACTCCAACCACAGTATAATAATGTTACAGTAGTTTATATTCGTAGGAAACGGCCGAAAAAACACGCTTCGAAATCTCAGTATATCTGGTATATACTGAGATTTCGATGCGCGCCGTCGTAGGCAACAGTTCGAGCGCGTGGCAGTTACTTACGGACGGACATGTATTTATCTACCGAGCAGCCGTACGTAATCAATTCAAGGTCGCTGCCCAGATACTACTGCAGCTTTATTAATCTGTGCTAGAACTGCAGCCTACTGATATATACTGAGATTACGAAGCGCGTCGTTTCGGCCGTTATCTATGAAGGTAAACTACTGTAACATTATTATTATACTGTGCCACGAGCTACACGCTCAAGTGACAAGCGTCTTGCGACACAGACTGCGGAGAATACAAAAAACCGGTCAAGAGCGAGTCGGACTCGCACACCGAGGGCTCCGTTCCGATTCCTGAAAAACTGTGCTATTTAGAGACATCATTTTATTTTTCCTGTAATCTTTACATAAACTTCTATGCACGCAGAATACTGTCACATAGAATAATTTCAGATTTTTCTCTATACAAACTTTGGAGATAAGCGGGGGAACAATATTTTTATTTACATTTCAAAAGTCGAAAACTAAACGGCCTAAAAAAAATAAAAAAAAGTTTGAGAATGTGCAAACAGCGCTCTTTTACCCTACATACCCTAGCATCCCCACTTCGAATTTTTAAGACACCCTTTCAGTACAGTTGATAAAAAAAAAATCTTTCTTATTTGCAAAGTAGTTGGGCAAACTGTTCCAAATTTCAGCTTCATATTCAGCTGTGACAGACGGACAGACAGACAGACAGACTGAGTTGAACCATAAGGGTTCCTTTTTAACATTTTAGTATGGAACCCTAAAAAGAAGTTGTTTAGAGCATGCCACGGGTCACTGAGACGCGACATGCGAAGCGACCCGTATAACTCGAATTTTCTAACTGTGCGCTTGGAGCTGTCAAAGTTGTTAGGTTAGAACTGAGATGATTGAATTCCGCACCCGCTTACCATTACCTTATTTTGATGCTGTTTTACCAAGAACATTTTTTATTTCGGAAGCTTTGTGTGTAGTGATAAGTAATACATTAATATTACGTCTCACCATCTGCCTAGCCTTTTCCCAACAATGTTGGGGTCGGCTTAGTCTAACCGGATGCAGATGAATACCAGTATTTTACATGGAGAGACTGCCTATCTGACCTCCACAACCCAGTTACTGGGTAACACGATACCCTCTGGTAAGACTAGTTGTCAGACTTTCGGGTTTCTTTCTGAGTACTCGTAACGACTGTCAACGATCTACGAATTACAGCCGGGACCAGAGCTCTCGGTAAGTATAACAACTTAATACTATTACAAACTACATGATACTCACAATAACGTCTTCTTGTGTCTCAGCGTTAGTGGTTTCATCATCTGTTTTAGCCTTTAGATTGAATGTGACCCGTTTCTTAAGTGTTCGAGGTTTTACTTCAGTTATTTTTGGCTTTTTTCCTGAAAAATTAGCAAATAATAAATCGTCAAGTAGGTATCAAGCCCAAAGCGACTGCGAAAATGTAGCGAAATTTTAATATTTATTTATTAATACCGCTCTATCTTTTTTTTTTTTTGAAAAGAAGTTTTTTATTTTTTACTTTTTTGTTGTGGTACCTACCCCACACCAATTCGTATACCACTACCTGCTATGTGACAGGAGGTTCTATAACATCAACATAAACCAAGTGAATCAAATACGTCATCGTTGTCTTGTTCTCTACACTTTGTAGCAGTTAGAGCAGGACAGTTATAGTTTACAAAGTAAAATCGCACAATAAACACGTCAGAGCAAAGCGACCGGCTGAACAAATGCGTGCTTTGTTCTTGATCGGGTCCCGGCCGTTCGACAGTTGAGGGGTTACATACAGGGTGTTTGATGCATCGTTAGCCAAATGGAAATGGTGGATAGGAGGGGGTCAATGTGTTTTCTTTCTTTCAATGTGCTATCCTCAGGCCCCAAAACAATTTTTCTGACTAACTGACAGACTATTTGACAATTCAAAAGTGCCTGTAATTGGTTTAATTGAAATAAATGCTGAGTTTGAGTTCAAAGGCTGGCTTTTGGGATTTTTCAACAATAATAATAAAAATGGACAAAAAAAAAATACTGTGAGTGGGGCCAAGAATATTTTTTGGGGCCCGAGGTGATAGCACATGATCCCTCCTATCCGCAATTTTGATTTGGGTAACGTTGTACCAAATGCCCTGGATAACTCGTCAAAATATAAGGAGCAGCAGATTTTTTTTTTGCGATTTCAGGTTTGTTCCCATAGTAAAAGTTGTTCATAATGATGAGAACAATGATCCCTTAAGAGGTTGTGCGTTATTTAAGTTACACTTGACCTGACATGGGAGCATCCCGCGAGCATCCTCTACAAATCAGCCCAGTAATCACAGAAAATCTGGTACTTACATGATTTTTTTTTCAAGTCGTAGTAAAAAAACGCTAGAACACTGTTTGGCCTGGGGCTCGAACTCAGGACCACCAGAAGCATTTTCGACCAAAGGATCAACGAGGCAGTCAAATAAGGGTTAATTTTTCAATCATTAGATAACTTTTATTTATGGAATAAATATAACATGGTGGTTTGACAGCTTTTGTATAGAAAATATATCAAACTGTCTTATTTATTCTTCAGATAAAAGTTATCTGATGATTGAAAAATCAGCCCTAAGTCATGCAAATAAATTATCCGCATACTTACTTTCAATTGCTGTATCTGCAGCATCTGTAGTTTTTCTCTTAGCCAGCAAGAGGAATCTCAAATCAGAGCTATCTAAGTTCTCCAAATTTTTTTCTTTCTTAACAAATTTAGGAGCACTAAATTTTGGACTTTCAACCTTTCTACTAAAACTTATGGTTGTTTTTTCATTTCTCTTAATAACATCAGGAATTTTTGAAGTAGGCGACTTGGGTTCTAATTTCAAAGTTGGGTCCCCTAACAATGTTTTTTGAAAGAAATTCTGTGATTCAGAAACGCTTTCTGAAAATAAATTCTTTGGAGTTGATGTTTCAAGTTTTGCTAACGGCATCACAGTATTGTAGTTCCTGTCAAGCAATGATTTTTGAAAGAAATTCTGTGATTCAGAAACGCTTTCTGAAAATAAATTCTTTGGAGTTGATGCTTCAAGTTTTGCTAACGGCTTCACAGTATTGTAGTTCCTGTCAAGCAATGATTTTTGAAAGAAATTCTGTGATTCAGAAACGCTTTCTGAAAATAAATTCTTCGGAGTTGATGTTTCAAGTTTTGCTAACGGCTTCACAGTATTGTAGTTCCTGTCAACACTAAAACATGGTATGTTGTAATTTGTGGAGCGTTTAGGTAACGGTATATTTGCTTGCTTGGTAAATTGTGAAATTGTAAGATGCTCAAATTCGGATAATTGATCAAAGATTGTATTTTCAGTCTCAGGACAAAATATATTAGGAACTAAAGGTTTGACTTTGGTCACACACTTGGGAAAGGGGGTTTGGCCAAACCTTGGTAGTTGCTGGATATTAGGAATGTTACGAAGAAAATCCTGTTTTTTGGTGTTGATGAAAATATTGCACGGCAGCGTAGATGGTTCCGGATATCCATGAGATTGATCCGTTATTTTGTGAAAGTTTCTTTCTTTTATAATATGTCCTTTATCCTGAGAAAAAATAAACTTTTTTAAACGCTGCACATCGTCGTTGGAATATTAGGTATGTTTTGATAGCAAGTCTCAATCATCATCTACCTACCCTTTTGCCAAATATGTTGGAGTTGGCTTCCAGTCTAACCGGATGCAGCTGAATACCAGTATTTTACATGCAACTGCCTATCTGACCTTCACAACCCAGTTACTGGGTCAAACCCAATGCGATTAAAATTTTATAAAAAGCATGGATGAAATTAATAGGAATTAAAAATAAAAATGTTTATTTGCACCTTCAAAATTAAACATAAAGAAAACAGGTTTACATAAAATAGGCCAAAAGGTAGATTAAATGTTTACATGTTAGTTTTGCTACTAATACCTAAGCTAAGATAACTTAATATCTTGTGTTATAGGTATCAACAAATTGCCCTAAGCTTGAATAATTTTATGCAACATGCACACTGATTCGTGACTCGCGTCAAAATTCACGACGTAAACAATAAGTTACGTAAAAAAAAAGTTCGTGAGGCTAAAGAACTTAGACTCATACAGGCTATAAACTCATTATTTGAATACAATACAATACGTACAGAAATAACAACGCGAGCCGGTGTTTTGTTGGTAATTTGATACCTCGCTTTCGAAACTAACTATATACTTATTTATATCAAAATCTTTTCGATGTCGTCTTTAACTTTGTTTCTTTTCATAAATGTTAATACGCCGGCAGACAGCAAAACAACTTAATTGGACATGTTTGTGTATAATGTGTGTGCTTTGAAGTTGCAATTTGAAAATCATGTCAAAGAAAAGTTTTTTCGAGTTTATGCGTTTTAATTATAAATTATACGTACATCAGATCGGTTTAGGCTCCATGCGGCTTCTCCATTTATCACATTGAAATAATAAAATTTGCCAGGAAAGCTTTTAGAAGGACACAATATCCAACCGTTGTGGAATTCAATATTTTTCTTGCATTCGCTCATTATTACCGTAATTTATCTAACATAACACACAACAACAATTTTGGGCAGTATGTGAGGCATAGAATGTATTCGTATTGATCGAAAGTTTATGAATTACATCATGTTGCTTTTATAACTAAAGCTACAGAAACAACGAAAGAAAATAAATTTTGCTTACACCCGCGAATTTCCAGCGCACGGGCAAGGTCTGTTGGGTATGGTATTTTCTATGACAAATGACATTGACATTGACAGCTATTGTCATTAATAAGTCTTTTCTCGGCCTAGCTGTACTGCTCTAACTTGAACAAATTGTAGGGGAAAGGACAAGGATTGCATAACGTCACATCGTCAGTTTTCGGAATTTGAAGTTTATGTACCTTATTGTACCTCAAACACTACCATTTTTTTCGCGCTCGGCGCTCAAACCTCGGTTCACAGATAATTACTGAACTCGGTTGCACAGAGTAGAGGAGCTCGTAGCTAAGTAATAACAGCCGCACGGGTCGATCCATCAGGTTAAGCTACGCTTGCCGGGGTTGCTCCGTGGATGGGTGACCATCTTTACATACCGAGACTCCTCCGTGCCTCGGAAAGTACGTTAAGCCGTTGGCCCCGGCTGTTATTCCTGGATCTATGACAGTCTGGCGGTTGAGAGTATGTCATGCTCACTCAAATGTCTCGCTGGTGGTGGCGTGTGTGTTGGATCATTAAGTTCCCTTCAAAATGGTTGAGCTAATTGGTGCTGATCCATGCGTCATGTTCGTGAACGGGCGCCGTCAGTTGGGACTGGTCGTCTCTTAGCTGCCATGGCTTATTTTAATATTTAATTTAGTTGTTTTAGTTTTTATCTTTTTATTACGGACGTTTTTTAACGTGCACGTCTTTCTACATTGTTCTCACATGTATATTTTCAACTTGAACGATGTAACCAATATTTTGTAAAAATATTATGATTTAAAAGAGTGTCCGTGGAGTTTCTTGCCCGTTCTTCTCCATAGGGATTTACTACGCTTTGGAATGGGCAACTAGCTTCATCTTTCTGACTGACCGACCCATTGACAATTCAAAAGTGCCTGTAATTGGTTTATTTGAAATAAATGCTTTGAGTTTGAGTTTGAGTTTGAGTCGTTACGGGTCGTCAGAAGCCCGAAAGTCTGACAACTAGTCTTACCAAGAGGTATCGTATTACGTATTACCCAGTTACTGGGTTGTGGAGGTCAGATAGGCAATCGCTCCATGTAAAATACTGGTATTCAGCTGCATCTGGTTAGACTGGAAGCCGACCCCAACATAGTTAGGAAAAGGCTAAGCAGATTGATTTTGGTTGCACAGAGTATGAAAAAAAATATGTATGGGGAGCGGTGTAATGGGGAAGGCAACCGTCAAAATGGCGGAAATGGCGCTGTCGTAGCTAATTCCCAACATAAGATAATATTACACGGCGTGAGGTAGTTTTATTTATTTTTTGCGAAAATGACGCTTTGTTGGTTCCCAAACATTCTAAAATTGGAGTCCAGCATTTCCCGAGAGACCCAAAAATTAGAAGATTGTGGACTATAGCTGGATATACGTAAAGTAGGTACCTATTTAAAAAACTTAAATAGAGTTCGAAACATTTTGAAGAAAGTGAATACGAGGAGGAACTAATTCCAATACTTTCCATGTCAAAAACTTGATTAAAAATATGGAAATAACCGAAAATCAATCTGCCTAGCCTTTTCCCAACTATGTTGGGGTCGGCTTCCAGTCTAACCGGATGCAGCTGAATACCAGTATTTTACATGGAGCGACTGCCTATCTGACCTCCACAACCCATTAACTGGGTAATACGATACCCCTTGGTAAGACTGATTGTCAGACTTTCGGGCTACTGACGACCCGTAACGACTGTCAAAGATCCACGAATGACAGCCGGGACCAACGGCTTAACGTGCTTTCCGAGGTACGGAGGAGTCTCAGTATGTAAATATGGTCATCCATCCACGGACCGACCCCGGCAAGCGTAGCTTAACCTGATGGATCGACCCGTGCGGCTGTTATTACTTAGCCACGAGCTCCTCACAGAAATAACCGAAAATAACGAATGAAATAAAACCAAACTCGTAAATGAACGAAATGTCAAAATTTTATTATAAACTAGCTGACCCGACAGACACCTGTCAAAATTTCAATAAATCGAACGGCGGGAAAACTAATGAACAACTGATTCAGTGGCGTAACTACAGGGTGGCAAGTCGACAAAATGCCACGGGCCCCCAGCCGGAAGGGGCCCCCGGTCAGATGAGAATCCCAACTCACAACGTTTATTATTACTTTAGTTAAAAAAATAGTTTTGTCTTTAATTTATTTAAGTTACCTACATAAGTATTACAAAATAAAAAATACTATTAAACCACTTGACCGTTATTCGAAGCATAATTAAACTATTGAGATAGGCTGAACCTTGTTTCCTGTGCCTCTTTCCTTACGTTTCTAGCGATATAGCTCTGTCTCGCTCTCATGACGTCACCAGGTCAGAAAGGGAAGCGCATTTTTGAGCGCGCACGCTCGGTCTTGTTAATTTTGGCGTTCTTTTCCTTGCCGGAGACGGTTGCTGCTTAGCAGGTGAGTTATTTAAATTTCTTTTCCACAACCGTCTATATTTTTCCTTTCGACGAAAGTTGGCATACTTACCAATTTTCAATTTTTTTTAGAACTGTTTCTAGTGAATGATAATTGTTAATAATACGGCGAATTAACGTTGATATTTTCAGAATTTAACGGTTTTCCGTTCGCGTGTTGTTTATTCTTTTTCTTTTCCAGTGTGTGTAATTCAATTGTTTTAAGTATTATACCGAATACGTAATGGATAAAGAAACAACGTTGATTTCGCAAGATGGACCGGTCGCAGGACCTTCGAATGCCGCTAATAATAGAGAATCTAGTGCCAAACGGATGCGTTCACATCCGAGCAGCAGCAGTAGTAGTAGCTCTGATAGTAGCGATTCTAGTTCCAGTTCATCTAGTTCTTCTGACCATAAGTCTAAACATGCGCGTACGTCGTCAGAAAAAAAGGGGGGGGCAAGCACAAGTATCGCCGCTCGGAGCGTAAAACGCCCTTTCCCTCTTCACGGAGGATGATTTTGAACTGGAGGGTAGTAGTCTTTTAAATAATTTAGATGTTGAAACCAAGCTTAAGGACCCGGCTGTTCCAAAGACAGACGAGCGTTACTTAAACATTTTAAAAGAAATTCAGTGAAGTACGAAGAAATTGGAGTGAAGTACGTTACGCGGAAACTCAAAAATTGTATAAGCATAGCCCGGGTTTCGTCGAACTCGAGGCAAACGAGGAGATCAGACCCTATGACACACTAAAACACGTAAGTTACTCGGAGAGGGCCTATGCTTTGTTAACTTACGGTATTTTAAAACAAAAGGAGTCTTTAAAGAAGGATCTTTGTGCATTTTTAACATGGGTCCGAGACCGGAGAGAAGAAATTAACTTCGAGGCTATAAACCAAAAGCTGAATGACATCTTCACTTCTGGTGAGTTCAGCAAGGTTCCGGCAGACCTATTGCAAATGATTTGCGGCCATAGGGCTGAAACTGTACAGATGCGCAGAGACAGCATAACTAATGCAGTTCGCGATCCCTTAATAAAAGCGGCAATAAAGAAATTAACTCCATCTGAGGGTAGCTTATTCAATTCTGAGCAGTTAGTTGTTGCATTAGAAAAAGCTGGCGGTATAAAAAAAGCCTTCTGACCTGCTTCTAGATCGGCTGGTACATCTACAAAATCGGCTTATACTTTAACTTCGCAAGTTGGAAAATGGCTCATACGTCCCTCGCACGGGCAATATTCAGTTCCACCCTCGCAGGGTAAGAACTATAACTCAAGCATGCCTTCACAAGGCTGTCGGAACTGTAACGTCCCCTCGCAGGGTGGCTTTTTGAAGCATAATATACAGTGTCCTTCGCAAGGACCGGCACATGCGTATTGCAACTATCCTCAACAGGGTAGTGGCGCATTGGATAGAGGTTCCTTTTGCTCCCGCGGGGCAAAACAAACCCAATGATACCACGCTCATAAACGTGGCGGAAATAAGCGAAGGTCATCACCTTCAGGCTTCAATGCCAAGAGAAGTAAATATTGACATGAAAATATTTCAAGTCGGTCAGATATCGAATTTTGTCGATCATTGGAAGGAAATGCAAGCAATGAATTCCTTATTCAAATAATTCAAGGGTACCGTATACCTTTTCAACAACAACCTCCCTTAATCATGCCCAGATTAGACAGCAAGGCGTTTCAAATACCTGTGGCACCAGACATGACCTTAATTATTAAAAAAATGTTGAATCAAGGAATTCTGGAAAATGCAAGCCCAATACAAAGTTTCTTATCTACCCTCTTTCTAGTACCAAAGAGCGATGGGTCAGCCTGACCGATTTTCAATTTAAAGGCTTTAAACGAGTTCGTACTGACCACCCCTTTCAGTCTGATAAATGTGTTCAGAGTCCCAGATTTCATTCAGCCCCAAGATTGGATGTGCAAGCTGGTCATCTCACAGGCTTACTTTCATCTAAACATAGCAAAGCCTTAAGGCGCTTCTTACGTCTTATTTACAAAAAACAACTTCTTCAAATGACCTGCCTACCTTTCGGTCTCAGCACGGCTCCAAAAACTTTTGCCAGTTTGACAAATTGGATTGCCCAAATTATGAGAAGCCAAGGTGTGAGAATATTGGTCTTTTTCGACGATTTTCTTCTGGCTCACCAAGACCCAGTAGTTAGTTCTCGCAGGCCATGTGAGTCTTCTCGTAAAAACATTAAAATATCTGGGTTGGCAACTAAATTTCGAAAAATCTATCCTAACACCAAAGAAATCCCTGGTTTACCTAGGAGTACTGTGGGATCCTTGGCTAAACCTCAAACGTCTGCCAAGGGAAAAGGTACCCTCATTGCTAGCGAAGATTCGCTAAAACGTAGATTTGGGGAAGACAGACCTAAAGAAGTTGCAAAGCGTAATAGGAGCACTAAACTTTGCGAGTTTTGTTGTCCAAAGAGGGAGATTGCACTATCGAGCTCTATTGAAATTCCTAAACACACTACAATTGGACAATTCTGTCAAGGTATACACTGTACCTGCAGATGCAATAGGTGACCTACAATGGTGGAGCCACAATTTGCAACCTCCGTCAGTTCTACACCACGCACCAGCGACGCATTTTATCACAACGGACGCCTCCGACTTAGGCTGGGGGCCCAGATGGACAACCAGTCTCTATGGGGAACGTGGTCCCAGAACGAAAAGAATTGTCACTGCAACGTAAAAGAAATGTTGGCAATATTGAAGGTTTTTCAAAGTCATCCCGTGTATCTGAGTCAATCTACGGTCACCATACAATGCGACAATCGCACAGTAGTAGCGTATCTCGGTCACGAAGGGGGAACCAAATCCTCGTGATTGATGGACATAACATACGACCCGTTTTGTTTGATAGATCAGTACCAAATTCATATCAATGTGTACTACACTCCGGGGAGGTACAACAACCATGCCAATCACCTATCGCGGTTTCGCCAGAATGGCATCTGATACCCGAGATTACCAAGATTCTTAAAATGGGGAATTCCCCAAGCGGGCCTATTTGCCTCCAGCAACGCTCACGTAGTCCCTCATTACGTGTCGAAAGATCAGGACGACAAACAAGCTGTAGCCCACGACGCATTCTCGATTGCTTGGAAATTCGATCTGGCATGGGTGTTCGCACCCCCGTTCCTGATTACCAGGGTTTTGAGCTACCTCAATCGGGCATCGGGAATTTACTTGATAGTAGCACCGCGATGGGAGAGAGTCTTTTGGCGCGGAAATCTCAAAGCCCGGGCTCAGGCCCCACCGTTCACAATACAGAACCTGAACAAAGTATTGATCGATGTGACAACGGGACTGCCACCTCCTCGCGTCCAGGATCTAGTGTTGGAAGTTTGGAAATGTGGGGGTGGACACATCATTTAGGTAATTGGAATAATTCTCAGAAAGATCTTTTGAAAAGTTCTTGGCGCGATTCTACCCTAAGAACTTACAATCCCTAAGAATCCCTCAGGATCTGACCTAGCTCGTTTTCTGACTGATCTGCATATAAAACATAAACTGTCTTATAATACAATATTGTTACACAAGTCTGTGGTCTCCACCCTTTGTAATGTAAATGTAATGTAAAAATATTAAGAAGAATATAGGCCATAAGGACCTAGCTTGCCCGACATTCCCCATGACGAAGGTAGGAAAGTAATGGAAAAAGTAGTCAGGTGGTCATGGAAAGTGTCGGAATTTAAAAGAGAGAGACTTCCAAGGACTGGAAGTGTCGGTCGTCCAAAGGCGAGACGGGCGGACGCCATTGTTTCTATCGTGGGTAGAACCTGGATGAGTCTGGCACAGGAGCGTGCGGATTGGCATAATAATAGAGGCCTATGCTCAACAGTGGATGAAGGATCGAAGTAATTATTTGCTGAGAACCTGAGTAGAATAAGGCCATGGACTCGTCTTCTTGATTCGAAATTCGCTATTAAATATTTCAAAACTAAACACATACAAAATAAAATCCGTAGTAACAGAGTGACTACTACAAAAGGACTATGCCTACACGGAGTCTTTGCTTACATACATCACCTAGTAATCCAACACCTAGGCAGTAGCAGTCTTACAGCCTTTACTCTAAAACGTACACAGTTAGGCACTTATATTCCCCAATTATAAACTCAAACGTAACACTACATTCCATTTAACTCACACATACATAAAACACATCATACATACATAACATTACACACACCATACATACGTAACATAACACACACCATACATACATAATTTTTCTTTCACTACACATAACAAAATTACTAAAGCTTATTAGCATCAACACCGTTCATTTCTCTATTAATTATTTAAAAACAATTATTTGGCCGAACACTGTCTTTTAGAATACAGGCTATCCTAGTCTATGAGACAGGGTTTATATGCTTTTATACAGATTTTGCATTATATGAACTGTAATGTAATGTACATTTTAAGTGTGTTTCTGTATCTTAATTGTGAATAAACCTTTTATTTATTTATTTATTTATTTGATTCTAGTAACAAAAGACAAGCCGATCGACGTGACGCTTTGAAGAAAGTAGGTAATGTTATTAGGAGGATTCATCTGCATCCAGGCAATAAGTTCACTCGGGTCGGGTCGGGCTTCTCTGTTCTTGGAACTCCTTCTATGTTGTACTAAGAAGTTTGAATTCAAATTTACGTTACAGAGCGGTCATCCAAAGGTTAGAACTACATATTTATGCAACAAGAATAGATGGTATTATAAGCATATAAAAAAAATAAATAAATAAAAATGTTTATTTGCACCTTCAAAATTAACATAAAGAAACAGGTTTACACAAAATAGGCCAAAAGGTAGTTAAAATGATTACATATTGGAGTTGCTACTAATACCTAAGCTAAGATAACTTAATATCTTGTGTTATAGGCATAGATATATGAAAGAATTTTTGATTTGAAAGCCTAAAAAAAATAAAAGAAAAATACCATGCAAGTGAAAAAAAATAAATAAATTGTAATTGAGGTAAGTACATAACACTATTAAGGCATTATTTAAGAGCAAGAGAACAAAATAGGTATGATTGTGATTGTGTGTTGCGTTTGTGTGTGAGTGAGGGTGTGTTAAGGTGTGTGTGTGTGTGTGTGTGTGTGAGTGGATATCTCTCTTCAATGTATAGAAACGCTAAAAATCTTGTCAAACTAATGTTATTGAGACAATAATTGAAGTCAACATTGTTATCTTTGACACCATGTGACCCATCGAGACCATGCCGGTTTGTAAACTGTATGGAAACATAGTGTGGTACATTTTTTAATCTCGGAGACTAAATTGACAAGTGCAAATGTCAAACTGGCTTACACTCCTACCAACTTATCTGTGAAATGGCGAAAATTGGAACTACGGCCGTCATGTTGAAATGTCTTCGATTGTGCCGACGCATGTCATTCGATTGAGTCGACGCATCGACGCTGGCGTCCTCTTTCAGTTCACAGATAAGTTGGTAGGACTGTACATTACAATTATCGTAGCTACAGGAAGCTACAGGTCATTCTAACATTTTTCACTTGTTAATTTAAATCCGAGCAAACAGACCATAGGTAATATATATATAAAAAAAAATCTACTGTTATTTTTTACCTCTTATAACAAGGAAAAATAAAACAAACTCATTTAGTAAATGTTTTCTTTATTTAAAATTACCTTAAAGCTACCAGTGAGCAAAATTGATGCAACTATTTTAAATTAGGAACAATCACAGCTACAAACTACCCCCGAATGCATTTTTTAAAATTATTTATTCAATAACTTACACCTTTTAATCTATATAAAAGAAAATGTTTTATAAAAGAAAATAATATAGCTTGGTCTAAGTAAATTCCAAATTATAGCAAAAATCAATAATTAAGTAATTAAAAAGAAAAAAATGTGTCAAACTAAACCATAATTGACTGTTAAAAACAAAAACATAAAAAATATTATGACAGTGCTATTTCATTTTGTGGTATTTTTGGGTATGTACAAAAAAAGAATGTTTTTTTTTAAAATTACTATTAACACATTGAGGTGAATAGGAAGAAGAAAAATTAAAAATTATTATAATTATCTCGATTTATTTAAAATTTCGCGTATGCTTTGGCCATGTCATAAAATTATGATATTCAGTCTTTATTTACATTGTAAACCTTTTTCCCCTTTACAAAATGATTTGCATGTCTTGAGTCGAAGTACGTACGCACGGCTACAGATCAAGCTATACAATTCCAGTATAAGCTGATCTCGCATTGTATAGGATTTCCTTACAATGAGAGGTCAGTGTAAACTGGAATTTTATAGCTTGATGTGTAGCCGGTGTACGGCAAAAATTAATCAGCACCCTAATCACGTTACAGACTTTCAATTACAATCCGAGATCCTTTATCCATTGCATCAAAGGTTTGATGAAATCGTCTGCTTAAGGAGCATGCGCTAAGGTAGCCCGCGAAATTCAAATTTTCTTGCGTTTTTTGCAATTTGCAGGTCAGTGTCAGGTTGTATCTTGATTAAAATATGATACAATAAACAATATGTATTTATATAATTTTAACCACAAACATTATCAATACGTCTTTATAAGTTAGATTTCCTGCGGATTGGTCTGATTTCGGAAATTAGACGAATCTGCAGGTAATCTAACTTAGAAAGATGTATTGATGATTTTTATGGTTATAATTATGTAAGTAGGTACATACTCGTATTGTTTATTGTCGCGTTTCATATTTTAATCAATATACAACCTGACACTGACAATTGCAAATTGCAAAAAACGCAAGAAAATTTGAATTTCGCGGGCTATCTCAGCGTATCTCTCATGAACGTTACTAAATTGTCAAAATCATCATTGCTTTCGATTGCCTTTGCCAGTGTGTGTGTTATGAGATTACTCCGCTGCGCTGGTTACTATTGGCGCTGTGTTTGAGGCATAACTACAGCAAAAAGGCTAAAGCTGATTTCAGACTACGCTATAATATAATAGCATATAGTATATAGCTCATAGCACAACAATATCGCGCTCCATACATTGTTATGGACACGTTCACATTGTACTGTACTATATATTATTGGCTTGCTATACGCTATAAATTGGTGCGATGCGCAGAGTTCATGCTATGCTATATCGCGCGCCGCCATCTTTTCATCCATTTCATCCATTGTGTCGATCGTGACGTGTGCTGTGCAACTGTGCACACTCTTCAAAGATCGCGATCGACTGAGCTTGCGATAATATCGCGTATGTGAACGTCATGCTGTATAATCACTGACCTCTATTAAAATACGCGTATTTTAATAGAGGTCAGTGTATATAGTATAGCATTAGGTCCTTCTTTGCTATACTTTATAGCACAATAGTATAGCGTAGTCTGAAATCAGCTTAACTCAGAATGTTTTATATAATATACAATGATTACTTTTGCGATGGTCAGACCGTGAATTCTCTATAAATATTTTTTAACAACTAATCTTTGCTTTAGCTTTAAATCTGATTATTCTCTCTAATAAGTAATTATCTATAAATTTAGCTGTATTATATTTAAAACAAAACTGAGACAAGCCACTTTTGCAGTGTAAACCAATTTATAAAAAATATCGACTCAAAGACATACAAAATCGATCGATTATAAAAAAAATTAACTAGCCTTTAAAAACGTCTCTTTTTCAAAGGACAATATTTTATTTTTTGTTGTATTTTTACTTTTAAATATTAGAATGGATTTTAGACTATCGTTTTCTAAATTGTTTCTGTATATAATTTTGGTAAGTAAGTAGATGCCGACAAGACTCATGGTTGTTGAAATTATTATTGATAGAGGCGGCAGGATCACTCTGGTGAAGAATATAGCCATTCTTATGTGTGATGGCAGGCCTTCTTGGTGCTGTAAAAAAAAAGGAAGTTAGTAAAAAAAAAACCGGGCAAGTGCGTGTCGGTCCACGTACAATGAAGGGCTCCGATGCTAAAAACAATTTATTCTAAAAATTAACTTACTGCTATAAGTTTGTAAAAAAAAATAAATAAAAAAAAAATGTAGGTATGTGATAAAATTACAAATTATCAATTTTCTGACTTTTTCCTTTACTGTGCTGTATGACCTTGTTTCTTGCCAAATTCCATGATCCTAGGTCAACGGTAAGTACTTTATAGGTTTTGATTTACTTGCAAATAAAAAAGTAAGTTGCATAAATGGCAGTATTTTTTTATTGCGTTGACTTAGAAGCTTGATTTTTTTAGAGCTCCAAGAGACCATGACTTACGTAATTGATATTAATTTTAATTTGATACCTTCACGCGTTCCTGAGAAAAAGGGTCTTCATAGACTGACAGACAGACAGACGAACAACGAAGTAAGTAATCCAATAAGGGTTCCGTTTTTCCTTTTGAGGTACGGAACCCTAAAAAGGAATGAGGTGTGATCCGGTAGAGAACCAAAGTTGTCGACAAAGCTCACAGAATAAGCAAGCTGTAGTGACAATGGGAGGGGCTCGTGGCTATATAATAACAGCCACACGGGTCGATCTTCAACGTTAAGTAACGCTTGCCGAGGTCGGTCCGTCGATGGGTGAACCCCATGCCTCGGAAAGCATGTTAAACAGTTGGTCCCGGTTGAGATTCGTTGATCTTCGAAATTCGTTACGGGTAGTCAGAAGCCCGAAAGTCTGACAGCTAGTCTTACCAAGGGTTATCGTGTTACCCAGTAACTGGGTTGTGGAGGTCAGATAGGCAGTCGCTCAATGTATAACACTGGTATTCAGCTGCATCCGGTTAGACTGGAAGCCGAATAAATAAATAACCGTTGGGGTAGACGTATTGTTCAGTGGAGACCGCGAATCGGCAAACGTAAGGTAGGACGCCCTCAGGCTAGGTGCAGCGACGATCTTCACAGGGTGGCTGGTAGCTGATGGATGAGAGTTGCCGAGAATCGAGCTGAATGGCGTGCAATTGTAGAGGCATATGTCCAGCATTGGACTGTTGATGAACAAAATAGGATCATCCCAGAAAAGTTTTTTAGAACAATCAATCTGCCTAGCCTTTTCCCAACTATGTTGGGGTCAGCTTCCAGTCTAACCGGATGCAGCTGAATACCAGTATTTTACATGGAGCGACTACCTATCTGACCTCCACAACCAAGTAACTGGGTAATATGATACTCCTTGGTAAGACTGGTCAGACTTTCGGGCTTCTGACGACCCGTAACGACTGTCAAAGATCCACGAATGACAGCCGTGCTTTCCGAGGCACGGAGGAGTTTCGGTATGTAAAGATGGTCACCCATCCACGGACCAACCCCGGCAAGCGTAGCTTAACCTGATGGATCGACCCGTGCCGCTCTTATTACTTAGCCACGAGCTCCTCAGAACCAGACCCTTCTTAGAACCTGCACCCTAATTGCGTACCCTACGCACCACATTATCAATCTCAACATGAATGATTTTGAAGCATATTATTGCTAATCCATTATGTTTCATATATAGGTCTTTTTTTTAATGTTTATTTTGTTAATTTTATTTATGCTCCTTCTTAACTGTATTTCCTGTGCGTGTCCCAAATAAAATATTCTTCTTTCTTTCTTTCATAAATTTGAAAAATCAGCAACGTAATTAAAGTCTGCTCAACAATGTAAATAACGCAACGAATGTTGTTGAACTGTCAAAATGAAACCAATTCCTACTGTAAGCCGACGTTCGCACGGACATAAAAATATCGCGGCGGGATTTTATCGCGCACTGGATTTTCAACTCCTGTTGAGCTGAGCATTGAGAATCCAACTTAATAACAACAGAGTGCATACTAGATTTATAGCGCGTCGAAAAAAC
Organism: Cosmia pyralina; assembly: GCA_946251885.1. NCBI lineage: Eukaryota > Metazoa > Arthropoda > Insecta > Lepidoptera > Noctuidae > Cosmia > Cosmia pyralina. The sequence continues at coordinate 9,758,637 of OX276371.1, read as the reverse complement.
ACACTGTTGGAATTTAAACTCTCAGCGCTAAGCAGAGCGTTGAAAATTTAGTGCGCGAAACAAAATCGCCGCGATATTTGTCTGTCCGTGCGTACGTCGACTTAGTATGTTACGCAATTGCCCCGCAGAATAAAATGCACTAAAAGAATTTAGAACATCGCTCTGTTTCTGTTAATCGCTTGACGATGACAGAGAAAGAATGATGTTATAACTATCTAATAGGTTTAGCGTTTAGTGATTTCTGATGCAAACGGGTCATAGATGTCAATCACACTAATAATAGGTCTTTACCTATGAAATTGCCGTTTTGTATGAAAAAATTTAAACGAATTTTTTTCATGCATTTTTTATTTGTATTAATCGAAGTAATCACCCATGCAATCAATGCATCTTTGCCAACGCAGTGGCAGTTTATTGATGCCCTTCTTAAAGAAATCAGCTGGACGGGAGGCAACAAATTCTTCAAAGGCATTTTGTACTGCCTCTCGGGTATTGAATTTTTTTCCCGCCAAGAAGTTATCCAAATTCTGGAAAAAGTAGTAGTCTGTAGGCGCAAGGTCTGGTGAGTAGGACGGATGACGGAGAGCTTCCAACCCCAGTTCTTGCAACTTGGAGACCATCTGCTGTGCAGTATGAGGTCGCGCGTTGTCGTGCAGGAGCAGCGGAGACGAGCGATTGACCAATGCTGGTTGGAGATGTGCCAGCTTCTCCATCATTGTGTTCAGTTCTTCACAGTACACATCTGAAGTAATGCTCACCCCGTTTGGTAAGAAGCTATGATGAATCACACCGGCGCTAGACCACCAAACAGTGACCATCACTTTTCTAGGGGTAAGTTTTCGTTTAGGGCATTGTTTAGGTGCTGAACCAGGATCCAACCAACTTGCTGAGCGCTTGCGGTTATCAAACAGAATCCATTTTTCATCGCAGGTAACAATGCGGTTCAAAATTCCTTCATTTGTGTGTCTGTTGAGCAGTGCAAGGCACGTCTCGACGCGTACTTCGCGCTGGCGATCATTGAGTTCGTGGGGCACTCATTTTTCAAGCTTTTTTACCTTGCCAATTTGACGCAAATGGACCAATATTGTTTTGACGCTAACGTCGAAAGCTGCTGCTAATTCAGCCGTAGATTGTGTATCATCAGCTTCCACAATCGCCTTTAATTCGTCATTGTCGACCAAAGTCTTCGGACGACCGCGAGGTTCATTTTTCAGGTCGAAATTTCCAGAACGGAAGCGAGCAAACCAATAACAAGTGGTTCGTTGGTTTGTAGTGTTAGCTCCATAAACGTCGTTGATGTTGCGTGCCGCTTGTGCTGCGTTGCTGCCACGACGGTACTCATATTCCATAATTACTCGAATTTTTAACGTATCCATGATGACGAAAAAGATTGAAATGCGATGAAAATGTAACACTAATCAATAAACAAATGACTACTTTTGGAAAAAAAATCCATGTTTTTAAAATAAAATTAATTTGAAATTAGAATTCTTAGCCAAACAAAAATTATTTTGATTTGAAATGGCCAGTACTGCAGAACGGCAATTTCATAGGTAAAGACCTAATATTATAAAGGCGAAAGTTTGTGAGTGTGTGTGTGTTTGTTACTTCTTCACGCTCAAACGGCTGGATCGATTTGAATGAAATTTAGTATGTAGATAGCTTATACCCTGGATTTACACATAGGCTACTGTTATCCCGGTCTACGCGGGTAAAACCATGGGGCGCAGCTAGTTAAGGACTTTTCTTAGTCGAAATAAAGTTCGAAATACAAAAACTGGGTTTTGAGCTTGGCAAAAGTTTATCTTATCTTTAATACTTACATATTCAGCCCAGAACAAGGGTAACACAAGATTGGATAGCTTTGTAAACTTCTCATCAAATCCTGTAAGGTCATGGATTCTAAGATTACTCTGCATTCTGGCTACGGCTTCAAATGGTGTGCCGGTGTACTGTAAGAGGAAATTGAGATTATTAGGAGTAAAATTAAATGTCCAGCTCTTCAGTTCACTATTCTTCGGCGGACATTAGACATTAATTTGGGAGGTATCATTTTAATAGGAATTATTACTTGAAATCTCTGGATTAGCTCTGCAAAGTTTAATTGATTACTTTTAAAAGTCGTGTGTTTTACCAAGCCGAAGGGCTTTCCCTCCTGATTTCCTGTTAGTAATTAAAGCCTTTTTTTAACAACGTCAGTCACAAATAATATGTACTTACTGGTTCCAAAATAACGAAAGAGTTATGTTTGAACCTGTCTGGTTTGAGGCCGGTTACAAAGTGGTCTTTGGGTACACTGCCCGTGTAGAAATGTGGATAAGACACCACCATTGGAAAGTCTGAAACAATAATGTAAAATAAGCTTCTAAAACACAAGGGCTGCTCGATAATATTTTTTTTGCTTTTCACTAGCAAAAACTTTTTTGCTTTTCACTTGATTCCCCAAAATGTCATCAACATAAATCAAAAGAACTGAAATAGGGTGCGTTTTTTTTTTTTAGCAACAAGGTGCTTGATGTTGAATGTGGATGTCATTGATGAGGGGAAAAGGCATATTTAACGTGTTTTCTCATTTACTCTTCATCAATAGAGATATTCAGGCCGTCAATAACATTTGGTGGAAAGCTTTAGGCAAGTCCGAATTGTCCAGCTACACATTCCTAATTTTTGTTTTCTGCTTGATATGAGGAAAGTAAAATAATGGTGTTATTTAATACTCCGTCAATTTGTTTTTGATTAATTTCTGGGTTCTGGGCATTAGGACTTTTTGATTGATCGACTCAGGGATCAAGAGTTGCAGCTTGTTGCAGTGATTGAGATGAAATAGTGTGGCAGTAAGCAGGCAGAGAGCAGTGGGAGCCACTTGGTAACGACCGCGACATAGGTTGCAAGTTCAGACAGGCGCTGTACTTTGTGTACGTTATTTCATTACCATTGCTCTCAAAACGGTGAAGGAAAACATCGTGTGGAAACCGGCATGTCAATTCGAAGAAAAGTGACATTTACCAACCCGCACTGGGCCCGCGTGGTAGATTACGGCCCACTCCTCTCACCGAGAGGAGGCCTGTGTCCCAACAGTGGGAACATTATAGGCTTTTTACTCCACGCTTACGAGCAGGTGGGCCCAAAAAATCTAAATTGTATTCTCACTAAAGTAACATTTCGATGCGTCGCTGACTCCTTGTGGTAGACTCGGGTCGGTGTCGTAACAGTCGGTGCCGTTGGTGACGCGGTCGAAGACACTCTCTGATAAGTTATAGCGATAAAGTGGAACGTTGTACATTGTCAGCTCGCCTGGAAATGAGAAAAGCAATCCTGTTAATGTTTGGCATAGAAAGGATCACAGTTGGCCACTGGTCATAAGAAAAGGGCAAGGCCCACTGGATAATTTCTGTGTAAAAGCATCTTGTTTTTTAAATTTTATAGTTGTGATCATAAAAGTTAATGCTTAATAGTTATAATTTGGCAATGTGCCAGCTAATCAGCACAACTAAGGTAAATAAGGAGTCCATTTCTTTTTTAAACCAGTTGAAAAAAAGAATAATGTTTATTCATTTATTTATACTTCTCGCACATAATAATAAGGTACAAAGGCTTACAGTCCGTTTGCACTGGCGAAATATTCAGTTAAAAACATGTTGGTATCTCTGTCTTATACATTGACAGAAATAGAGATGGCAATATGTTTTTATGCGATGTTTCGCCAGTGCAAACGCTCGGTTAGGCATTCTCTACCAGTCAACCAAGGGTGGTCAAGAGATGTGAGAGGAGATAATAATAATAAAACATATAAGGTAACATATTTAATTATAAATAAAATAGGATTATTGGAGTTTTGGACACAATTCGTGAAACACATTGTGTTTATTTGTCAAGAGATGTGAGAGGAGATAATAATAATAAAACATATAAGGTAACATATTTAATTATAAATAAAATAGGATTATTGGAGTTTTGGACACAATTCGTGAAACACATTGTGTTTATTTGTCGAGAGATGTGAGAGGAGCTAATAATAATAAAACATATAAGGTAACATATTTAATTATAAATAAAATAGGATTATTTGAGTTTTGGACACAATTCGTGAAACACATTGTGTTTATTTCTCTCTATTTACCTCTCAACAAATCTTACTACTTATATAAATGCGAAAGTTTGGATGGATGTATGTTTTTATTCAATCACGCCAAAACGGCTGAACGGATCGTAATGAAATTTGGCACAGAGATAGATTATAGCCTGGAATAGGGGATTTTTCCGACTCCACGCGGGCGAAGCCGCTGGCAAATGCTAATAACAAAATAAAAAAAGTGAAAATAATGTTTTAACAACAATAGTGTGTGCCTCACGGCTGCGCCAAAAAGGTCAATTTCAGCATTCATGCCAGACAGATGCTGTCTGACGCTGATTTTCTAATGAAACTGATATTGGTTCCTCATGTCGCATCATCTTCTTAGCTTTTTCATAACTATGTTATGGATAGCTTCCAGTCTAACCGGATGCAGCTGAATAAAAGTATTTTACATGGAGAGACTGCTCAACTGTCCTCTGATTCTTCATGTTTGCTCTGCGAAAAAGATATAAAATGGAAGACTGATGAACTTACTATCAAAATAAAGCGGCATTAGTTTGCAGACAGTCTTCCTCCAGTATTTCAGAACATCCTGCTTGGTCAGCCGCTGAGCGTACATCACGCCTTCGGTGGAGCCGAAGATACGGTCTGGACATACCTGGAAAATGTACAATTTAGGGCCTAATACCAACTTCAAAACAGACGTTATATTTCAAATAACCAGTATCGTCTCTCTTTCTATCTCAAGTACAAATGCCAGCACATCAAGCTACTACAATCTATCAAATTTCTTCAATAGATTTTCATCTTTATCGCTGAAGCATTAGGTTTAAGGTTGATCACGAAAATTTTACAGTTTCAGGTGGCTTCATGTGCTGGCGTCTGTACATCCAAAGTTTGTATATAAAAGATCGCTATAAAGCGAAAAGAAAGATCACACCTATTGTACTCCCTATGTAACTCGTAAAAGGTTTTTTTGTAATTTGTGATGCTGTATAGCAAAGAATAAGTGGCGGCATCAACAACGCCACATGCGAACTACGCATCAAAGACCTGAAGTCACACAATCCTGCATCGCGCAAGCAGAGTTTACCGCGGGACTGGCATATATACAACATCCCGACATCAACTGTCGGCCAGTAGCCCACCAGACACAACACCCATCTCATCGGATGGATCCTCCCTTTTCTATAGAGGATGAGTGATCTTTACAACCCATTCCTCATGCCTCCATACTGGTGACCCCGAACATGAACGTCGACTTACTTCGGGATTATATCCAGGCAGCTGTGGTTCGCCTCTAAAACGATCGATCTGGAAGAACTCCTTATGGCCCCACTGAGGACCTATCTTCACTGTCATCTCGTCTGTGAAGTCGGCGTAGATCTGTAAAGTAAATACAAACCATGTTGTAATAACTGTTATGCCATGTTGTAATAACTGTTATGGTCATGTCTTGGGAGTATTGCTTTGTTCTTGTAATATTAGACCGTTCCATAAATCGTAAAGTGTGTTAAAATGGCAGTCCCGACAAAAGCCCAAAAGTTTGAGAACGCCCCTTACTTAATAAATCTAATGTACTTTAAAAAACTTAGATATCCTAGACCTACACGAAGTCTTTATCAAATAAGCGATTTACTCTCGTCGGCGCGAAACTATATATACTTAATTAAAGTTGGTCGACTCTACACGGGACCAGAGGGCTGGCCTATTTTTAGCCCAAAGAATTAGCATTGGTATCCAACGTGGCAATGCTGCTAGCCTTTTGGGCACTTTTGCCATTGACAGCGATGTGGACGAATTTTTTGATGCTCTATGAGCTCTTCCCCTTTTTATTTTTTATTATATACTTGTATATAATATAAATATAATAGGTTGGGGAAAAAGTTTCTTCGCATTTTTTAAGAAAATTCAAAACATTTTTTAATATACATTATTTACATTTATCTAAAGTATGTAGGTACCATTTTGTTCGATAACTTTTTGCCATCTTGTAGGTAGGGACATGATCCCATTGCTATAGAAATTTTGGGACTTCTGATCAAAATACCGCGACAAGCGGTTTTGGCAGTCCTCTCGTGATGTTAACCTGACACTACCTAAAGAATTCTGAAGATACCGAAACAGGTGGAAATCTGAAGGTGCAAGGTCAGGACTATACGGCGGATGCATTAACACCTCCCAGCCAAACTCTCTTAATTTTTGCTGAGTGGCTAAAGATGTGTGAGGTCTAGCGTTATCATGATGAAAAACCACACCCCTTCTGTTGATTAATTCCGGCCGCTTTCTCTCAACTTCTTGCTTTAATCTCATCAGTTGTTCGCAGTAGAGTTCAGAATCGATGGTCCTGCCTGGTGGTAACAGCTCATAATGAATAATGCCCTTCCAATCCCACCACACACACAGCATCACCTTGTTGCGAGTTAACCCGGGTTTCGCCACAGTCTGTGAAGCCTGACCGGCCTTTGACCACGACCTTTTTCGCACGTTCTTGTCGTACGTGATCCACTTTTCATCACCAGTTATCAGTTTCTTCAAAAATGGTTCGGTTTCATTACGTCGTAATAAAGAATCACAAATGAGTATACGGTTTATTAGATTTCTTTCAGTGAGCTCGTGAGGCACCCAAATATCGAGCTTTTTTGTGTACCCAATTTTTTTCAAATGCGCCAAAACTGTTTTGTGGTCAATTTCCAGTTCTTCAGCTACGTCGTAACTACTGATATGCCGATCTTGCTCCACTTTTTCAAAAATGTCATCCATTTTATCCGTAATAGGGCGACCAGAGTGACGTGCATCTTTGACATCAAAATTTCCGAATTGAAAACGCTTAAACCAAATTTGTGCTACTCTCACAGACACTGCACTGGGCCCATAAACATCGCAAATTTTTTTTGCGGCTTGCGTTGCATTTTTACCTTTTTTGGAGTAAAATTTTAAAATGTATCGAATTTCTTCATTAGATTCACTCATCTTGACAGTACGAAAAACAAATGAAAATCACACATTTTCCTAATTTGAATACCCAAACCAGCCAGATGCAAATAGTATAGCCAAAGAGATTTTATTTTAAGTTCATACATACTATAATGCGAAAAGACTTTTTCCCCAACCTAATATATTAGTGTTAGCTTGTACATTGTAATTAAGGTAAATAATTAAGTGTTCATAATTAATAAATAAATAATAAAAGAAATATATTAATTCAACTCTGATTAAATGCTTAATTAAAACTGTTTTATAGAAGTACAAAACTTTTCCTTTTGACCCCAGCTTAACCTTGAAAAGAAGAAAACATATAGTTAATAGCGGAAGTTCCTCAAACTAAAACCAAGTTCGCCCGTATACAATAAAAAAAACTCTCAGCTCATCAGCTATACCTACAATATACTTAACAAAGAGATTTACGTATATATACTCGTAGAAACAAAATGAATATAAAAAATTGTAACTATACTTGAACTTAGGAGGAGCTCGTGGCTAAGTAATAACAGCCGCACGGGTCGATCCATCAGGTTAATCTACGCTTGCCGGGGTTGTCCGTGGATGGGTGACCATCTTTACATATCGAGACTCCTCCGTGCGTCGGAAAGCACGTTAAGCCGTTGGTCCCGGCTGTCATTCGTGGATCTTTGACAGTCGTTACGGGTCGTCAGAAGCCCGAAAGTCTGACAACCAGTCTTACCAAGAGGTATCGTATTACCCAGTTAATGGGTTGTGGAGGTCAGATAGGCAGTCGCTCCATGTAAAATACTGCTATTCAGCTGCATCCGGTTAGACGGGAAGCCGACCCCAACATGTTGGGAAAAGGCTAGGCAGATTGATTGTAACTATACTTGAACTTTTAATCGTATTCAAGTAAATAACATGACAGTTCGAAGCAAAATAATTTTCGTTTTTAAATTACTTAGGTACTAAGATTTATATTATGGTGTATCATGGTAAACAAATATAATATATAACGTGTTTCAATTAAAACTATAAGCACATCAAGGTAGTTGCGCTAATTATTTTTTTTCACCTCATTTCCTTTTTATTGTAAGGAACTTAACGTGCACGTCTTTCTACATTGTTCTCACATGTATATTTCCAACATGAATGATGTACCTAACCAATATTTTGTAACAATATTTTGATAGTGCTGCCAACTAGCGCCACCATTGCGAAAAAAATCATAAGTCTGGAGATAATAGACCATTTTTAAATTTCCTATGCTCACATTTTTAGTCAGATGAGGCAGAATTTTTGTATCAAAAAAATCAACACTAAACCTCCTAGGTCCGAAGCCTTAGCAGTTAACGCTAAAAACGGCCGTTTTTGGCGTTAACTGCTAAAGGCTTCGAACTTGGAGGTCTAGTGTTGATTTTTTTCTCTCATTCAATTCTACCTCTGATTAAAAATGTGAGCATAGGAAAGTTCAAAATGTTCCATATCTCCAGATTTATGATTTTTTAGACTCACCCTAGCCAGCATCCCAGCATTATTAACAGGCACTAATCCAGGCGCCAGACTCTTGGACACGTCCAGCACAGGATCGGTGAAGTTCCATAGGTATTCGTATACCGTTCTCTTAACGAACGGCTCTGGACCGTACACGCTCACTAAAGATTTCAGGACTGTCTTTAGCCAGTAGTTCGCCTTGTGAAGGTAGGAGAAAATGCCCTGGAAAACAAAATTGATTGTGTTGAAATAAGAAGAGCAGTGCCAGGCTAAGCCTGCCTGAGGGAAACAAAACTAAATGCCCCACCACCGCCGCAAATAGGGGAATTTAGGATGCAAGAGCGAGCCTCAGGCTAAATAAAAAAAACTGGCAAAATGCGTGTCGGACCACGCACAATAAAGGGATCCGTAGTTGAAAAGAATTTAGCCCAAAAACAAACTTAACATTATAAACCCAATTTTTTTTTATGTCATAAAATTACAAATGAACAATTTTCGGTCATTTTCCTTTACTTGTGCCTTTGACCTTGCTTCTTGCCAAATTTCATGACTCCAAGTTAATAGGTTTTGATTTACTTGCGAGTAACAAAATATGTCGCATAAATGGCCGTAATTTTTTATTGCGTTGATTTAGAAGCTTGATTTTTTTAGGACTCCAAGGGACCATAGACTTACATACTTGATATAAATTTCAACTTGATACCTTCACACGTTCATGAGCAAAAGGGTCTTGACAGACTGACAGACAGACAGACGGACAACGAAGTGATCCTATTGAAGTACGGACCCTAAAAACCAAGACGTATAGCGCTGTCTACAACGGTTTCATAAACGTATGCACTTATTGAGGTGTGAGCTATATGTAGTTTAGTCATAAAGGTGTACGGTCACACACACATGATTTAGGTACTTACACCAGACTACAGTTTGGTGTAAATACATGCGTGAGAGCGTATATGCACAGAGCGAGGCGTAGTTTTGCGCATGCTTCACTGTATTGTTCGCAGCACCGTCTTGGTTTTTTAATAGTCTAAATAGCCAGCTCGTAAAATAACACCAAACGTTTACATTTTGCATAGGTACGTAGTTAGCCATCATTGCATAATATCTTAAGTGGGCAGTCATAGGAGCTGCAGGCTAAAATAACCACTGAGTGGGTCTCATTAAGTGCTAGACGACATCGTGGTATACCAAGACGAAGATGGAGGGACAAATACTTAATTAACTCCTACCGGAAGGTCTGGCCTGCAATGGCGGTGGAAAAGGAACAGGCAGGTTTGTCCAGCAGTGGGAAATTACCGGCTAAATGGATAGCATTTTAGCAACCGATTAATATAGGTTAGGAGTAATGATGGGTAGCTAAAGGCTGTCGAGCACGGTGGTTAGATCCTGGCCAATGCCAAGTTCACAATATTTGTTATGAAAAGTGTTTTTTATAATGGCAAAGAAACTTTTACTAATTCGCACCAAATAATGTGCGGTTTTTAAGTTACCCGTCGGAAAATAATCTTTTAATAAAACTGACAATTCGTCGCAAATATATTGGTATTTTGCGTGTGTTTTTCGTGTACACACGGCTACACATCAAGCTATACACCACTATTTTTAAAATAGTACAAAAAAAATGGGGCTCTGTCCGCACTAGCGTTGCCGGAGAGTAATATTCCGAAGTATGCCCGTCGTATTATTCGCGGAAGCATTCAGAAGTTTTGAGTAGTATTCGCAATTATTCGCCGAGCTAAGCACATGTTCGGTCACGCATAGAGTACTTATCTATTAAAGTTTGATGTTCACCGCTAGATGGCGTTAATGCCAGAGACTATGTTACTACGCGTTCATTCATAAATCTGAGTAGTATTCGATTTGAAAACTTCTGAATACTTCCGAAAATTTCTTTACATCTACTTAGATTAGTACTTACGTAATAAGTTTTGTATGCGGTTTAGGTGTTAAAGTGATAGAGAGGTAAATACATAGGTAGATTACCGAGTTCATAAAATAGTTTTTTTTTCTTTTGCTTATATCTCGAAAACGGTGTATCCTTTCGCAAAAATAATGAAAATTTGGCCCCCCTTTATAAAACCCATAAACCCCAAAACCTCAACATGTAGGTACCAAAAAAAAAAAAAATATTTATGAATGAACGCACTACGCACTATTCATAAACCTGAGTCATAGATATTGATCTGAGTATTATTCGATTTGAAAACTTCCGAATATTTCTTTTCTTTTTTTTTTTTACTTAGATAAGTACTTACGTAATAAGTTTTTACTAGTATTATTCCTTCAAATCGAAGTATTCTTTTGAATATTTGCGAATAATTGCGAATACTTCCGAAGTTTTGCAACGCTAGTCCGCACCCGTTACTGATAAAATTTGTGTAGTCAAAAGTAAAAAAAAAAAACGAAAAATCAAAATTGTCTACGAAAATTTGTCATAATCGGTAAATTCATGATTATGATACGATAACAGCTGTTGGAGGCGGGGCCAGTTCGAGCGAGAGCACGCGAACGCGAGAGCGAGAGAATATGATTAATGAATACTACTGGGTGTATATTTCCATAAATTGAGTGACGTTTTGGGATATAATCAAACGCTAATAACTTTGCTGTTTATGAATATTATTTATTGAGACTTTACATACATAATAACACGACCTTCTCTACTAATAAATCCTTTAAGTATTTTGTACTAATTAAACATTATTGGTGTATATTTCCAGTTTACACTGACCTTTCATTGTAAGGAAGTCCCTATACAATGGGAGATCAGCTTATACTGGAAATGTATTGCTTGATCTGTAGCCGTGCGTACAATAATTGATAGGTACCTATATAAAGATCATCTTAAAGCACTAAAAACGCTAATAAACTTTTTAAATAACAATTTTATAACGCGGAAACGTAACCGTTATTTTAATTTTGAGCACTAAAGGAGTAGGTACCTAGCAGTAAATCCTAGCTTTGTTTATAAAATAAATCTATTATTATTTAAATTGTTTTTGAGTCCTTGACATTATTAGCATAGGTTATTAAATACTGTTGTTTTATTGTTAATAACATTTTACGAACACATTTGATATGATTATTTTTCTCATAATCCTTTTTAGGGTTCCGTATTAGTCAATAAGGAACCCCTATAGTTTCGCATTGTCCGTTTGCCTGTCTGTCCGCGGCTTAGCTCAGAGATTCTTAGTACTAGAAAGCTGTAATTTGTCATGGGTATACCTGATAATCACGCCGACAAAGCGGTAAAAATAAAATCATGAAAAAAATATTGTATGGTACCTGCCTTACACGTAAAGTGGGGATGATATTTTTTTTTCTCGTCTATCCCATGGTGTGGGGTATCGTAGGATAGGCCGATCAAAATTATTGCGGGTCTGTGATATCCATTTTTCGATTCAGGGATCCGTTTGCGTAATATTAAGCTTTAAAGTGCAATTTTTTTTAGAGTCAAGTGTCCCTCCCCTGCCAGTTAAATGGTTGTGTTTGGATATGTGAAAAAAATCACTTCAGTAGTTACTTATGCAGGGTTTCTGGTTATTGACCAATATCCTCTTAAGGGGTCACTGTAGTCATCATTACGAACAACTTTTACTATGGGACCAAACCTGAAATCGAGAAAAAAATCAGCTGCTCCCTTCATTTTGACGAGTTTGATGTAGAAAATGTACTGAGCAGCTGATTTTTTTTCGCGATTTCAGCTTTGGGCCCATAGTAAAAGTTGTTCATAATGATGAGTACAGTGATCCCTTAAGAGGTTATTGGTCAATAATATAACCCTGCATTACGAAGTTAAAACGAAAACTATCTGAGTAGGCTTTAGAAGTTAACGAGTACTTATAATAGACCAACTTACATTTGCAGTTGGAATGTATGGGAAAACATGTTTTTCAACTACAATAAATTGAAAGTGCATTTTCAATGGTAATTTTGTATGAATTATTGAAGTTTGGACTGGACAACGTCTGTCGCTAGTAATCAAAATACTTAAATCATTCTACATACAGTGTGCTCAGTATATTTTAGGTGTTGTGTCTATGGCGGAATATTTTAAATACATAGTCTATAATATTTAAGTAGGTAGGTACTGTGGAGGTTTGATGCTTTGATAAAGCCTTGACAATATTATACTGGCTGATATTCAATCATTCAAATATGGAATGTCTTCTAAGGATGACATATAGATTCTGGTGAGGGCTCCGCGTAGAACCAATTTAGTTAAGGAGTGTGATTTATAATTGATATGAAGTTTAAAATACAGAGAGCATCAGTCCCATATAACTAGAGTTTCTCTCGTATTATTTAGTAGTTCAGTAAATCTCCTACTGTGAGGTTCGAGCCCTCACAGTACCTACCTAAGATGTTACGCGTTGTTTTTATATTTTTTTTTAAATTTTAGACGATTTATTGTGTTTGCGCCTGAACTTTTGCTGACTTTATAGTGTCCGTGTCAAGTTGTTGCTGTTCGGTTTTCATAAGTGGCGGTAGTTCGGGAACAAAATAAATCAGCTAAGGAAAAATTTCTACCTGACTTTATAAAAAGTTGATTGCAAAAACATTCTCAAGAAGGAGACGTCGGTCCGTACAAGTCTGCAAAAAAAAAACCATTTATTTTATACCTAAATGTATCTAAATTCTAATAGAACGTTTTGTACAGTTATTTCAATTAAATTCACTGTTTAAAGTAAAACTCCTACGTTTTATTGAGCATCAAGCTCCAGTGTCTCGTAATAGACATATTGATTTTAGTCGTAAAATGCAAACGCACCACGCGGAAATAAACTAGTAAGTTTAGTAATACAAGATTTATTATTATGTTCTCCTAACCTTACCTACCTCGTTATTAACCGCCAAAATACTCATTAGATTAAATTACTCACTAGGAAAATAACGTCCTTGTGTAAGCATTCATTATAAAAAGATAAAGTAGAATCTAAGGTCACTTTTGGCACTAATGAATGTCAGTCACTTTCAGAGGAAGTTAAATACACCTCCGGTTTTTAAGTGTATGAAGACGTTCATGCACTTAAAAACGAGACGTTTGGGATCGCGATATTAGGGTTCCGTAGGTACTTCCGTATACCAAACTACAATGAGAACAGCCGCTGGACTACCGATGCCGGCCGAAATAATATTTTTGGATTTTTCTCCTTTTAAAAATCGATTTTCTTAAAAGGCCCTCGGTATGCTCAAAAGCGTTACGCGAAAGCGTTACGTTTTCCTGCGCAACGTAAAACAAAACGAACGTCTTTGCACTTTTTATCCGACTTCAAAAAGGAGGAGGTTCTCAATTCGTCGGAACCTTTTTTTTTTTTTATGTATGTTCCCCGATTACTCGAAGGTGGCTAGACCGATTGGGATTTTTTTTTGTTTTATTCGAGAGGGTTATACATCACAGTTGGTCCCATATAAAATTGATTAACTTTGCTTGGGTAGTTTTTGAGTTAGCTTCAATAATACGTATTTTTTCCCCACTTTTATATGGATGATGTTCTAGTTCGTTTTGCAGGTAGTGGTATTAGAATTTGTGTGGGGTAGGTACACAACTAACAAGTGAAAAATAAAAACTTTTTTACAATAAAATACAACCGACTTCCAAAAACAACACTACAAAGTGAAAAATAACTTTAATTTCGGAAGTCAGTGGCAAAAAACGAAAATACATTTAACTAGACACCGACTTCCGAAATTAAAGTTATTTTTCACTTTGTAGTGTTGTTTTTGGAAGTCGGTTGTATTTTTTTGTAAAACAGTTTTTGTATAACACTGATTCATTGAAGAAACCTTGTTCGTATGGTGCTTTGTTTGCACAAAAAACAGGAGTATACTTACCCGAGTCGTGTGTCGCAGCTGACACACACTTTAAAAAAAAAAATTTTTTCAGTCACTAATGGCGCCTGACAAATGAAGCAAACCAATTGTTAAGTATCCAGAAAAAAATCCGATTCCGGAAGTCTGAAATGCTACGTAGGGCTATGCTGTCAACCTAACCTACTCCCGACCCGGGACTCGAAACCAACCGGTCTATTATACCGTAAAAATCTCACCGTGAAAACGTAAGTGAAGTGAGCTGTCATTCAGAGGTGGCATGACAGCTCACTTCAAAGATTGACACTATTGACAGCTCACTCTACCTAAGTTCCACGGTTCTATTGTATGTCTACGTCACGGTGAGATTTTTACAGAATAGATCGGTAGGAACTGGCTGAGCAGTCAGACTTGCGACCGATATACAAGTGAGTCACGTAAATAAAAGAATGAAAGTTACCGAAACTTACCAAAACTGCAACATTCGGCACAATAATGGTAGCGTTCAAGTCTATAGTGTTGTGTTCAGGCAGAAAGATAGGGAACCTCTTCGCTGTGTACGTCATTGTACTGTTCTCGTTGAAATACACGTTCGAATGAAGGAGTTTCTCTCTGGAAAAATTGCAAAAAAAGCGGTTATAGGAGATTTCTTGAAAACGGTCAAAAAGGTGTTTTTTTTAAAGCAGTGTATCATTCGTAGAGTGTATCTCATAAACTGTAAATAATTTAGACAAATAAAAAAAAAACGATATTTTCAAATCCTTTTCGCATACCTACTTACTCGTATATTGATGGAACTCAAAACATAATTAAACGTGCTTTAATGCTCCAAAAAAATGTTCAAACATACCTCTCATTAAAAATCTTTATAAGCAGTTTTTTTTTTTAAATTACAATTAAAAAATACCATAACATCCCAAATGCCAAACTGCATCCAGTGATGGATTATTTATTATTAAATAATTAATTAAAAATTTTATACGATTTTATTTGCACTTTTACGACGTCATTCCGGTGCGCGTGAGTCTACTATCTCGCGCGTCAAACTAGACAGCCATAACGCCATTTCACTTACACACCGTGCTAAACCACGCTAGGATACTGGCTGCTTGGATGAAGAAAAAATAGACAATGAAATTCCCGCCAAAAAATAGAAACAAACATCAGTCTTATTACGTACGGTATAGAATTGCGATCGCTTGCATTTTTACAGTTCATGGGCATTGAAATTGCACTTATATTGCCAGCAGGTTAAGCCACCCGAAACTGTCAAATGTTCCCAATCAACCTTGAACCTAATGCTTCAGCGATAAAGATGAAAATCTAATAAAGAAATTTGACAGATTATAGTAGCTTGATGTGCTGGCGTCTGTAATGTCTAATGTGTATAATCTAATGCAGTGTACACACGGCTACACATCAGGCTATACATGTCCAGTTTACACTAACCTCTTATTGTAAGGAAATCTACAAAGCGAGATCAGCTTATACTGGATATGTATAGCTTGATCTGTAGCCGTGCGTACAGTCAGCGTCAATAATAGGTATCGGAACGAACAGACTGTTCAAAATGATCTAAATAACTATGAAATTGAAATTTTAACTCAATGACACAAGGAATGTTTCAGAATGAAGATAATATATAATACGACAACTGTCATTCTGACAAGAACTTTATCCAACTGTTATCTCAATTGGATAATGTTCTTTCTTGTGTTTTAAATTGAGATAAAGTTTAATTTTTTTAGTTGTTGAGATCATTTTTGATCAGTCTGTCTGTTTGTCCCGATATGTTTGACGCTGACTATACTCCAATGGATAAGAACTGTTAAAACGTCGCTGTTTAGGGGATCACGATGTGCAGAAAAATGGTTACCTAAACCAGAATATGGCTGAATATCAGCAAGTTTTTTTACCCAATAGGTAAGACATGCCTACCTATTTTATTTTGTAAGGAAACGTAGGTCGAAGACTAAATTAAAATTAAGAAGAAGCATTGGTATTCTCGATGTACTACTTCCTTGTTTTTTGTTTAGAGTTTGAATCCATTACGAGTTTTGATAGATTAGGGCGTTGGTGTAGTGTGAGCTAAGACCTAAGATATCATAACTACTAATTATAAATGCGAAAGTAAGTTTGTTTGTTAGTTTATTACCTTTTTACGCCTAAACCACTGAACTGATCGTCCTGAAATTTTGCCACGTTGTCAGGTATTAATAGGTGTACAGAAACGGTCATATACGGTAAGTACCCACCTTTCATCCCGAAAAAAAACAGGTAGGTACTGTTCCCGAGAAATTGTTTAAAAATAAACTGACAGGCTTATTAATTGATAAGTGTTATTATTCTATTAATGCATTTTTAAATGACACTAGACTATAGTTTTAATACTTATTTGACATTTTGTATTTACATTTTTGACATCTATTAATGCTCGTTTCAATTCTATATTTTTTTTTTTACTATTTTCATTTACTGACGTGTTTTTTTTTTATAAATTTAATTTTCAATGTTTCATTGCCAATATGGTAGATTGTACAGAGATCACAACTTTGTAAACAGCTTTATTTTATGTACCTACATTCAATGCAAATAAATTATTGTTTTTATGAAAACAACAATAACGTTCTTATGATAATAGATGGCGCCACGTGTCTTTCGAATCATGATTGAATTATATTATCTTAACTAATATTATAATTGCGAAAGTAAGTTTGTTTGTTAGTTTGTTACATTTTCACGCCTTAACTACTGAACCGATCATCCTAAAATTTTGCATATACGTTGTCAGGTGTACAGAAACGGACATAGGGTAGCTTTCATCCCGAAAAAAAAGTACTGTTCCCGAGGAAAACAACAATAACGTTATTATGATAATAGATGGCGCCACGTGACTTTCGAATCATGATTGAATTATTATTATTATTACAAGGAATAAGGAAGGAATGTATGAAACGAATGATGAACATCATCTTACATGTTATAATCATTGTCAAAATGGAAGACGTCAAAGTGGCGCCAACTGAAGGCGTGAATTTTCATGAAAACTCATAATGTTGACAGATAAGTTCATGGTGCTCACATATTTACAAATATTGCAACCGTAGACGAAGACGACTTTTCCTAACACTTGAACAAATAATAAATTATCAGTGTGTGAGTTAAGCTATATTTCTTTTCTTATCGCTTTCTATGGCCTACAACCGTAAAGCCATTGAACATAACGATCACTACAGTTGCATCATCGACCTTAAACATTACCATCCGTAATCCGTTATGATGTTCATCGTAACAATTGTAGAACGATGCTCGTGACGTCATCGCAGACCATCTTTGATTTTGATCACACAAAACGTGTTTTTTTTTAAATATTTGATCATGTAGGTATATAACACCTAAGCCTTAGGTACTTCGAAATTCGAACGGTGTCTTGGTGTGTTTAATTCTCAATTCTTTATTGCATTCCATAATGTAAAACAGTTGGTAAGCTTAAAATTAATAGATACTGATATTGTATTTTACACGGAGCGACTGCCTATCTGACCTCCACAACCCAGTTACTGGGTAACACGATAAGACCTCCTTGGATTGGCAAAACCCATGTAGTTAGCTCTATATGTCCGACCCAGGGATCACTATTAGTATCCCACGCTCATACACCCGTTAAGATAGTTTTTAAAAATGTCCTTTTCTATGTTTCCATAGCAAAGGACAGGACAGGACAGGTTGTTTTGTTTTGTTTGTTTTTTTTTTGTCTTTTATGTTTTTTTGTGTTTTTGTTTGTTTCTTTTTTATGTTTGTTTTGTTTTTTCTGTTTTTGTTTTGTTTTCTGTGTTTAGTTGTTTTTGTTTGTTGTGTTTTGTTTGTTTTTTTTTGTTTTTTGTGTGTTGTTTTTTTTTTGTTTGTTTTCCCCATATAGTTTGAGCGTGAGATGAAGACTCTCACGCGCACCGGAATTTAAACTCACTTCGGTTAAATGTAGATTTATGACAAAATTCTATATTTACTTAAATAAATTTTTAGCTTAGTAAGTTTTAACATTTTTAAATACCTTCGATTTAAACCAAATTTTACTGCACAATACGAAACGGTTCCTCGTTTACGTATAATCGTAAAAAACAGAAAATAAACGGTGCTACTTTGGATTTTTTTCTGTAGAAAATTTTTTAAGTACCTAATCATGTTTTGGTTTTAGTACAACAGTAGACAATATAGTCAAATAACACATATGGAAAATCCAAATAATTTAACCATATACATTTGGTTTTATAGGAGTTTAAAAATGTTCGTTGTATCCAGTTAAGCCTCCAAAACTGATTTAGTTAACTGCAGAACCAACGCTGTTACCAAGACCCTGACCTTGCTCAATCTTCGACCTTGGAGTGTCAAATTTTGCAGACAAACACTACCAAAACTTAAAGAGCGTGTGATTATCAAAATGTTGTGTAATTTTACGATCGTTAGGCTGCGCTACGACATTGTCTGACGGGCGGTTGTTTATAGTGAAGCCTGATTCTCGTAATATAACTTACCTACTGTCTGTTAACGGTTAAGGTTTAAAAGCATCTTCTGCAAATACAGTTTTCATAGTTTAATTTGAAAAAGGAAAGGCAGCTTTTATCTTTCAATCAATCAATCCTATCACAGTCCACCGCTGGACATAGCCTGACATAGGCCTCTCCCGGGCTGCGCCACAACACCCTGTCCTCCGCTTTCCGCATCCAGTCTGTCCCAGCCAACTTTCTAAGGTCGTCGGTCCATCTAGCTGGAATGCGTCCCACACTACGTTTTCCGATACGCGGTCTCTACTCCAGGACTCATCTGCTCCACCGGCCATCAGTCCTTCGAAAAACATGGCCAGCCCACTGCCTCATCAGCTTGCTTACTCGCTGCAGGCTATGTCGGTAACTCCGGTTCTTTTCCGGATAACTTCATTTCATTCATCGTTACAAGCGTTAAATCATCATCGGCCTAGCGTTTTTCCAAATACTTATTTGGTGTCGGTTTCCCGTCTAACCGGATGCAACTGAATACCAATATTTCACATGGAGAGTGACTGCCGATCTGATCTCCACAACAGGGTTACTTGGTAATACAATACTCCTTGATAAGACTGTTTGACAGACGTCCGGGCTTCTGAGCTTCTAACTACCGAGATTACGAATCACTGCTATGAGTCTTGGCGATAATCACACTAATAGTTTGTGAGTGGGTGTGTGTGTGTTTGTATGTTTGTTACTTCTTCACGCTCAAACGGCTGGACCGATTATTGTGTAATTTGGTATGGAGGTAGCTGACACCCAGGATTAATACATAGACTACTTTTTATCCTGGTCTACGCGGGTGATACCGCAGGGCGCAACTAGTTATTGTACCTAATACTTACAGATAGACCACAGGTCCAATCTCTTCCACATTCAGCTTATCATCCAGACCCTGCATAAATCTCTCGTGGTTGGTCACGTTGAAGACGTAGGTTCTCAACTTGACCTCATCGGGAGGATCTGACCACCATTCATACGGTGGCATACCTGGGGACAAAAGGTGCATTCAATTAATTTTATCATTATTTGGCTAAAAGACATCTACCAACTACCAACCCCCTCTGGGCCCTCGTGGTGGATTACGGTCCACTCCCTCTCAGGGAGGCCTGTGTCCCAGCAGTGGGAGCATTATTTAAATATGCTGATTATTCAGATCCAACAAGATATGATACTCTTTCCAATTCCAATTTTATACACTCGAGAGCAATGAATTAGGGTCACATAAAGATCTGAAAGTGTCGGAAACTAAAATGCTAGCATGCTCATTAATGAAATAAAATAAAATAAAATGTTAATGTTACCTCAAGATACGAACTATGACTACATTTTCAATCCCTTAAATCTCTTAAAAAGGGGTAGGTGCACACAAACACTTTAAAATATTATTTGTGAATTTTAAAATCAACCCGAATCAAATGTGTGGCGTTACACGAATGGATAGAATAAGAAATGAGTACATAAGAGGAAGTCTAAAAGTGGCACCGGTGACTGAAAAGCTGTGCGGAAATCGGCTGTCATGGTATGGGCATGTGATGCGGAGGAGTGAGGAAAATGTCGTAAGGAAAGTTTTGGGTATGAATGTCGATGGCTATAAGGGTAGGGGAAGACCAAAGAAACGATGGATGGATTGTGTGAAAGATGACATGGCTAGAAAGGGGGTCACTACCGAGATGACGAATAATAGAGAAGTATGGAAAAAAAGGACATGTTGCGCCGACCCCAAATAGATTGGGAGAATGAAAATGAATTTTAAAATCAACCCCTATTGTGCCCCTTAGGAATGATTTTTCAAAAACGTTGAATCGCGTATTTCTTTATTTCCTACCAAAAGCATAAATTTGAATTTTCATATCCCTAACTTAAGAAATGCTGGGTTTCTCATACAAACTTTCATCCCCTGTATCACCCACTGTAGGATTATTTTTGAGGAAAAACGTAGCCTAGGTATGTCCTTCCCCAGGATACCATATAAACACAAGCTAGCATTCTTAGTTTCCGACACTTTCAGGTATCTTTAAGTGACCCTAATTCATTGCTCTCGATTGTAGTAATGGCTCCACCATGTTTTATTGATGATTCTGCCAATGTCAAGGTTGAAGGAAACAAAGTGTATATTCGCCGAGGTATAAATTATCGTGTCAATGTTTGTTCAGTCAACATTGGACCATCAATTTGTATGAACTTGACGTGAACAAACTTCGCACGGGAACGTACCTATCTATTACCGGGATTAAAAGTACCTACCCTTTATGTGTTAATCCAGGTAAATAATGTATTAATTCCGTAATATATTGTTTTCATATAACTACCTACTAGCTTTTGTTAATTTAGAAATTTTAGAAATTTAGAATTTGACAATCAATTCGGTTTGTACACTGCTTGTAATATTAAAATTCAATCATGATTCGAAAGACACGTGGCGCCATCTATTATCATAAGACAGTTATTGTTGTTTTTCTCGAGAACAGTACTTTTTTCGGGATGAAAGTTACCCTATGTCCGTTTCTGTACACCTGACAACGTATATGCAAAATTTCAGGATGATCAGTTCAGTGGTTTAGGCGTGACAAGGTAACAAACAAACAAACAAAGTTACTTTCGCATTTATATTACTAAGTTAGGATATCTGACATAACAAAGTTTGATTTCTGACACGTGTAACTATGCAATTAGTTACCTAGATAGCTAGTTAGAAACGTCACACACATGAAACATAAAACCAAGTTTGCTGACGTCATATTCATACAAATTGATTGTTCAATGTTGAGTGAACAAACATTGACACGATAATTTATATTTACAGACTAAATATCGGAAGCATTATAGGCAAACAAACTTGGGTCTATCCTAGTTCTATTTGCTTAAACAGATACTAATTAACAGTACCTATTGACAAAATGACAATATCTTGAAGGTGACACGAAGCATCTTCCTGCCACCATCATTTCTAGACATGTAATATTTCGCACAATCGAGTTAAGTTACTCTAAAAGAGGTTTAGAGGACATAAGAGCCTGTGGCGGAATCTACATCGCCACATACGAACTACGCGTCACACTGACGTCACGCAATCCTGCATCGCGCAATCAGAGTTTACCGCGCGACTAGCATATCGACATCAACCGTTGGGCAGTTGCCCACCAGACACAACACCCGTCTGGTCGGAGGATCCTCCCTTTTCTATGGAGGATGAGTGAACTTTACACCCTGTTCCTCATGCCTCTAAACTGGTGACCCCGAGCATGAACGTCAGCGCAGCCGTCGTGCAACTCCTTTAGCGTGACGTCATCCGCATCACTTCCTCAAGCTTTCGAGCGGCGAGTCACACAGCCTGCCAGCATCCACGGCTTCAACGGGTATCCTGACCACCAGCATGCAGCCGACGCGCATTCCCAGTCATCACCTTCAGCCTCAACCTCAACCCAGCGCTGTACACTCCGACACACTGGAGCATAACGCAGCGCTACCCCGACTCACTGGGGTATCACCGCAGACAGTTCCGACTCACCGTGAACTATGCGGCACCCGGTTCCGACTCACTGGAACCACAACTGGCACTGGCAAGCATCGCAAGATACACGACTCAGCCCACTATCGACCTCCGGTCTCCGGAGGGGAGTGATGTGGCGGCATCTACATCGCCACATACGAACTACGAGTCACACTGACTTCACGCAATCCTGCATCGCGCAATCAGAGTTTACCGCGCGACTAGCATATATATACATACAACGTCCCGACATCAGCCGTCGGGCAGTTGCTCACCAGACACGATACCCGTCTGGTCGGAGGATCCTCCCTTTTCAATAGAGGAGGAACTTTAAACCCTGTTCCTCATGCCTCTAAGAGCTGAGAACATTCACACTCATAAAAACTGTCCTTATGGCGAAGATTGGGCAAAGCTAATTGTAGATGGCGTGATCATAGATAGGTCCTTATCAACAGTCATTTCGTTCATTCATGAGTTTTGTTTTATTTCACTATTTCGTTAAT
Source organism: Cosmia pyralina (assembly GCA_946251885.1). Taxonomy (NCBI): domain Eukaryota; kingdom Metazoa; phylum Arthropoda; class Insecta; order Lepidoptera; family Noctuidae; genus Cosmia; species Cosmia pyralina. Next base: position 9,735,771 of record OX276371.1, on the reverse strand, counting down.
TTCGGTTGTTTAAATATTTTTAATCAAGTACTTGAATTTGACATGGAAAGTGTCGGAATTTAAAACCTTAAATATTCACTTTTTCCAAAATGTTTCGGACACTGTTTAATTTTTTAAAAATCTTCACGAATAGCTTTTTTCCACAATCTTCCAAATTTTAGGGCTCTCGGGAAATGCTGGACTCCAATTTCGGAGTATTTTGGAATACAACAACGCGTCATTTTCGCAAAAATAAAATAAAACCACCTCACGCCTTGTATTATGTTATGACTTCTTATGTGTGTTGTGTCTTCTTATGTGTTCTTACGTGATGAAATCTATTTCTTTTAGCTATGGTTGGGAACTAGCTACGACAGCGCCATTTTGACAGTTGCCTTCCCCATTCCTTCACATCTTAGCTTCGCATACAGTCTGATCTGTCAACCACAGCTAGACTTATTTTGGTAAATGACACTTCGCCCACAATTAATCTACTTTTCAATTTAAAAATAGCATGACAGTGGTGCCGATTCTCTTGTCTCAAATGCCTTTAGACTAGACTAAAAATCACCAAAATTTTGTTTATTCCTGTCAAACGACGATTCCCCATCCTGAAATTGACTAAAGTGACACAACTTAACTATATTTTAGTATTTTTAGTTTGACAGCACTAAGATGGCACTAAGTTATTAATTTAGCGAAAATGGAAATTTTGCTATTCTAATTTTGACTTTTTTCATCTAAAATTTTGATTGTCTAGAACTAAATCTGACTATTTTTAATCACGATTAAAAAGGTGTGGAATAAAATTAGTTGTCATGAACTAAAATTCATACTAGACTAACACCTCGACTTCAGGTGCAAAAACAGTAACTACCTACTTTAAAATTTTATTCTTTTCTTTTGCTTTTGTCTCGAAAACGGTGTGTACTATCGCAAAAATAATGAAAATTTCGACCCCCTTTATAGAAACCATGAGCCCCTAAAACTCAACATATAGGTAGGTAATAATTTTTCATATTTTCCACACAAAAAGTGAAAAATTCCATATAAAACACGTAAAAGCAGCAAAACCTGCGCGCCTCCGGCTTTAAAAAAATAAACGCAAACGAGTACCACGTTGAGTCGCGATTGTCAAATTCGATTTGAGTTGTGTCAAAATTTTATTGTTTTTAAATTTCGTTTTTTTTTTGCAGTTAATAGCTTTAAGATTGTCATAGGCAAAAAAAGTAAAGAATTTTAGTGATAGTTTAGTTAGTTTAGTTCGGTGTACAAGAGAATCGGCACCATTAACAATCTTAATATTTATAACAATTTAAATTGCAATGCCTTAACAGGAAACTAAGTTCTAAGAACCTACTATTGTTAATATCTTCAAAGTTATACACTTAGTTCGCAATAAAGAATTTGAATTTGAATCATAATTGCCCATAATCGTCCTTTAAACTGACCAACAATGGCTGACCTAGACACTGCTGACGACCTTAAACTTGCAAGCGACATCATAACGAAAGTTTATTAGTATTTATGCAACTTCCTGACTCAATGTCAATATTATTACGTCTCTAATTTTGTGACCTCGTCTAATTCGAAGTTTCGAAGTCTTTCTTATTCGAAGGCGAGGAGCTCGTGGCTATATACTAACAGCCACACGCGTCGATCGAAGTGTCCACCCATTACATATCGAGACCCTGTGTCGAGACTCGAGACTCCTCCGTGCCTCGGAAAGCACGCTAAGCCGTTGGTCCCGGCTGTCATTCGTAGATCTTTGACAGTCGTTACGGGTAGTCAGAAGTACAAAATGTCTGACAACCAGTCTTAACCAAGGGATATCGTGTTACCCAGCAACTGGGTTGTGGAGGATAGGCAACCGCTCCACCTGGTACTCGTAGGTACTCCATCTATGCAAAAGGATTGTAGCAGGTGATCCCGTTCTGTAGTTTCTGCCTACCCCCATGGGAAGAAGGAGTGAGTTTTATGTATGTTCAATCCGTTTCATCACTAATCTGTGTTTGAAGCTTAGTTTCCAATTAGGCACCGTAAGGGCGGGTTACTTTGACTCTAGGGCATAACTTTGGCCCAAATCGAGACAACTGTATAAACTGCCCGAAGTGTCACGACCACACAACCGAACGTCGTATGTCCTTCGGTAACTATTAGATGGTGATATAGACGCGTACTTGCGGAACCTTGTGTGGATTTAATGACAGTAAACATCTGTCTCGATTTGGGCCAAAGTTATGCCCTAGAGTCAAAGTAACCCGCACTTACTGTACCTAATCAAATAGGAGTTTTTAGAAAAAAAACTTGAACACCTACACATAAAGTTCAATTTGCACTACAACTTCAACATTTTTTTATGACATGAATACTAGTCATTCTAAAATCAACTTAATTTACACTTGCACATAGTTGATAATGGGAATAAAATCAATTGGAAACAAGGATTTGAATATAAATACCAATTTAACAAAATCACATCACACTAATATTTTATAGGCGAAAGTTTGTGAGGGTGTGTGTTTGTATGTTTGTTACTTCTTCATGCTCATATGGCTGGAACGATTTGGATGAAATTTGGTATGTAGATAGCTTTATACCCTGGATTAACACATAAGCTACTTTTTATCCCGGTCTACGAGGGTGAAACCGCGGGGCGAAGATAGTAAATAATAAAACTCACCTGGTCTCATATTCATTTTTTCCAGTAGCATGAAGTCTAGAGGAGTGAATATAAAGCTACCTATTGATAGGAGTATTAGCAGGACTCCCCACACGCATTGCACTACGGGACCTGAAACAAAAAACGAAAAATAAATAAACAATTATAATAAAAAACGGCTAAGTGCGTGTCGGACCACGCACAATAAAGGGTTCCGTAGTTGGGATGAATTTATCCCAAGAACAAACTTAACTTAACTGTAGTTGAAAAACATGGTCTCCCATACAGTTCAACTGCAAATGTAAGTTGGTTGACTATTACTCGTAAACTTGAAAAGCCTTAGGGCTTAGCTTAGCCTCAATTAGCTGTGATAGTTTTCCTTTTAACTTCGTTATATAAACTACTACCGTGAATTTTTTCACCCATCTAAATCTAAACGTTTAGCTGGCACGGGACGGGGAGGGACACTTGACTCTAACAAAAATTAGCACTTTAAAGCTTAATATTTCAGAAAGGGATCCCTAAATCGAAAAATTGTTTTAATAACAAACCCACAATATTTTTGAAAGACCCATCCAACAACACCCCACCATGGGGTAGACGAGAAAAAAAAAACTTCCCCACTTTACGAGTACAGAAGGTACAATCAAAAAAATATTTTTTTTCATGATTTTATTTTACCACTTTGTCGGTGATGAGAATATACTCGTATATATCCATGCCAAATGCATGCTTTCTAGTACTAAGCTTAGAGTCTCTGAGCTAAGCTGCGGACGGACAGACGGACGGACAAAGCGAAACTATGTATAAGGGTTCCTTGTTGACTACGTAACCCTAATAAACGATGTAATAAAATGTAAGTAATCTAATGTAATTTTCTGCTTATTCTTGCATAGGCAATTGACCGGCCATTATTAGGCTTAGAACATGACATAACATCACGCCTGAACCTAATCCCCGAAAGGTTAGACAGAGAGGTGTACTAGTAGGGTACTATACTCACATTTCGCCAGTTATGTAGGGGCAGTGGCGGACTAAGCCGTCGATAGCACGGACGTAAAAATGTCGCGGCGGGATTTTATTGCGCACTGGATTTTCAACTCTCATTGTTGAGCCGAGCGTTGAGAATCCAACCTAACAACAACAGAATGCATCCTAGCACGTCGAATAAACACACTGTTGGAATATCAACTTTCGGCCCTAAGAAGAGCGTGAAAATCCAGTGCGCGAAAAAAATTCGCCGCGATATTTTTATGTCCGTGCGAACGATGGCTAAGTGTGTCGCCTCCAGGCCGTCAACACTAGAATGAGGGTGCCTGCCCAGGAGTAAACGTCGAAATATAGCGTCCACTGATCCGCGCCGCCGCGCCGGCCGCAACGCACGCGCGGCACGCAACGGATTCCGGTTTGCTTTGTATGAATTCATATAGCACTACGTCCACTATCGGTACCGCCCGCATTTTAATTTTTTCATACATACAAACAAAAATCCGTTGCGGGCCGTGCGTGCGTTGCGGCCGGCGCAGAACAGTGGACTCTCAGCTTTAGAACGCAGCCATGAAAAGATTAGGGTTATAGGTACTATACTTAGCCGACAACAGAAGAGCAACAGCGAGCGAAGCGAGCTCTAAAATATTAGCAGTCCACCTCGGATAGGTAAGGCTTTCTTTTGACTATTCTTACATAAATAGGAATTACGTTGTCGACTTACGCAGAGAAGTGTGGGGAAATAAGAGAATGTAGGTTGCAAGAGCGAGCGAAGCGAGCTCGATAATTTTAGCACCCTCCGTTTGTATTTAGCATACGTAGGGGGCTCCCAACTACAAAGTGCCTTTTACTTACTGAACATAGTTACTGAATATCAAAAAAGTTTGTGATCACTAGCAAAAGCTGATATATTTTTAAAATTTAACTTTATCAAGAAAAAGTGTTTACGTTATATCTTTTTTTTTTACACAGTGTAAGTATGTTATTGTATGTATGTAATGTAAACACTTTTTCTTCACAAAGTTAAATTTAAAAAAAGTTTGTGATCACAAACTTTATTTGATGTGTGTACCTACATATTTTGGTCTAGTTTCGGATTTGATTCAAAAGTATATCTGAGTTTTGGGGCCCAGGGCAAATCGCTCCTGCAACCCCCCCCCCCCCCCCAACCCCCCACACCTTTGTCCGCCAGTGAATAGGGGGCGAGAATAACACTTTGCCCGGCCTAGGAATTTAACCCAGGAGCCTTAGGGGCGATTCGAACGTTCACCTTCTCTCAGTCTCAATTTGAACGTTTTGAAGTTTTCAACGTTCTGCCTCTTCGAGGAATTGCAATAATTTCACGAAGAGCGTCTCTCATAGCTAGAGAAGTTTACATTTAAAATTCTAGTCCTCACGCTCGTAATTTGTAGCAAGAGTCCAAGTGATAGTGCTACAATCCATATGTACGGAACGTGTTCAGTCAATTATCTAGTAGGTATTACTTAATGAAATATAGGCTCAAATTCTTGCACGTTTACATAGTAAATCTGTGCAGTTCGTGTGAAGACTGCCTAGTGGCGAAATTCGCGACACGCCTCACAATAGACCGAAACTGCTATAATGAGGGACATAAAATTAAAGCAAATAATAAATTTAAACAAAATTAAAAAAATAAATGAGGTGGAGAGGTTATTTGTGTTTTAATTTTATTTAAATTTATTATTTGCTTTAATTTTGAAAATATATTTTTTTGTACTTTTATCGATAAATATATGTTTTCAAATGATTAATATTCCTTAATTATAAGTGTTATAATGTAACACAATTATTTTACCTATGATATCATTATAAAAAGTAAGTACCTTTTACTCACTTTTTTTTTCATTTTCCTGAACCTCATCTCTCTTGAACGGGAGACTATGGGCGCGCGCTGATAGCGTAGAATTCAAACTCAAACTCAAACTCAAAGCATTTATTTCAATTAAACCAATTACAGGCACTTTTGAATTGTCAAGGGGTCGGTCAGTCAGAAAGATGAAGCTAGGCGCCCATTCCAAAGCATAGTAGGTACCTATGGAGAAGAACGGGCAAGAAACTCCACGGACACTCTTTTAAATCAAGATATGGTTACAAAATAATGGTTACATCATTCATGTTGAAATTTCATATGTGAGAACGATGCAGAACGTTAAAAGCGTCCTTAAAAAAAAAACAATTCAAATATTTAAATTAAATTAAAATAAACCCTGACCGCTAAGGTATGCCCAGCCTTCACTGACAGCGCTTATTCACGAACCTGACGCATGGATTGGCTAAATGATCCAACACGCGCCACCATCAGCGAGACATTAGTGTGAGCGTCACACACTCTCAGTCGCCAGGGCACATTCAAGTCAAACAAAGACGTACCCAGTAAATGGTAGCTTTAGAGTATGTACATAGTACTCACACATGTGCTATGCAATTAAATAATACAAAGGAGATTGAGTCTATACAATGCAATGATAGTCTTACAATCTTCAGCATCTCCAACAGTATCTTCAAATGTTAATTAATTAGTTGTGGTTGTGGAGCAGGACCAGCATTGAGCCAAGCATTTTTATCGGTTATGTAATCCCCAAACTTATAATATGCCTGCCTGCATAGTGTGCGTTTTATACAAGTTTTGAATTTAGTCTCATTGAGCTGAAGTATGTGTGGAGGTATTTTATTGTAACATTTTAAACAGTATCCCATGAACGACGTGTCTACTTTAGCTAGTCTGAAACCTGGTTGAGCTAATAGGTCCCTTTTTCTAGTACTATAATTATGCCTTTCACCTCTTTTACTAAAAAGATGTAAATTTTTCCTTACGTACATGATATTTTCGTAGATATATTGACAAGGTACCGTCATGATGTTAATTTCCTTAAACAGTTCCCTTAGAGAATCGCGCTTGCGGAGATTATATATGGCTCTAATGGCTCTTTTCTGCAGAATAAAAATTGACTCGATGTCTGCAGCCCGTCCCCAAAGTAAAATACCGTAAGACATGATACTATGAAAGTAACTAAAATAGACTAGCCGCGCAGTATCTACATCAGTAAATTGACGGATTTTTCTGACAGCATATGCTGCTGAACTTAGCCGTCCTGCAAGTGATGTTAAATGAGGACCCCATTGTAGCCTAGAGTCGAGCGTGATCCCCAAGAAAACGGTTTTATCGACGAATTCTAGTTTCTCTTGATTCAATACTATCTCACAATCACTACTTTTTACATTTGGTAAAGAAAATCTAATGCACTTAGTTTTTTTCCCATTTAATACTAAATTATTAGCAGTGAACCAATTTTGGACCTGCAGTAGGGCGTTATTAACTTCGTCAAAATTTGTATCACGTCTACCTACCTTAAAAATCAAGGAAGTATCGTCAGCAAATAACACCATTTGTGGTTGATTTTTTAATAAATGGAGTAAATCATTAATATACACTAAAAAGAGGAAAGGACCCAATATTGAGCCTTGTGGAACACCCATTTTTACATTTAAACCAAGTGAAGTGATACCATTTATTTGAACTTGCTGTTGTCTATCATTTAAATAAGATTTTACTAAACTGAGCGCAAGTTTTCCAAGTCCGTAATGCTCAAGTTTCAAGAGTAGGGTTTCGTGATCAACGCAATCAAATGCCTTGGAGAGGTCACAAAAAATTCCTATGGCGTCTTGGGCCTCTTCCCACGCGTTAAAAATGTGTTTTAATAAGGTTACACCGGCGTCGGTCGTACAACGTCCTTTGGTGAAACCAAACTGTTGATCGTGAAGTATTTTATTCGTGTTAAAATGATTGAGCATTTGATTAAGCATTACTTTTTCAAAAACCTTGCTGAAAACTGGCAACACGGATACGGGTCTATAATTATTTGTGTCCTTACTGTCCCCGGATTTAAAAAGTGGTATTACCTTACTGTATTTCATTAAATCCGGGAAAACTCCCTGATCCACACACAAATTAAATATTAAGGCTAAGTAAGGCGCTATAGTCTCAATTATGGAGGTACAGACTTTAATAGACATTCCCCAAAGATCTTCGGTCGGTTTGATCTTAATTTGCTTAAAAGCTTTTATTACTGTTATGGGGTTAATGTGCTTAAAGTTAAATTCAATCGGGCAGGCCGAAACGTTCGCCTTTACTAAATTAAAAGAAAGTGAGGGCGAGGAGTTTAATATTTCAGTAGTTTTAAGTGGGATACTGGTAAAGAAATTTACAAATTCTTGAGCAACTTCTTTGCTATCGCAAATGAGACCACATGACGTCTCCAGTGTGTAATCAAAATTATGCTTTTTGATCCTATTAGTTTCATTATTGATAATTTTCCAAACTGTCTTAATTTTATTATAGCCAACAAGCCAAAGAATAAGAATAAAGTAGTTTTAAAGCAAGATCTGTCAAGAATTGGCCAAATTTTAGCAGTTTCTGTTTCATTCCATACAACAAAAATTTAAATTGTTTTTTTTTGGGCAAACTATTTACGAGTATCAGTTTTAGAGAAAAAAAAATCCTAACAAATAACAGATCTTTCGATAGGCATGTTTTAATGGAATTTGTAAAAAAAAAAACCGATGTCCCTCATATAGCAGTTTCGATCCATTGTCCCCTGAAGCAGTCTATGTTCTATTCATTCTGTAAAGTTCACTTGGCACTTCATTCAAGCGAGCGCACACAATAAAATTCAAACCATCGAACTGCTCATCCCACAGAAAAGATAAAGAGGTTAGAAGAGCCTTGTGGGCGGGGCAGGCGCGCCACACATATATGTAGACGCACATAGTCAGCCGAAATTTGTTTTACCGGCCAGTAATCGCGCTCTCACTGTGAGAACGTGCGACGCTCCGCGAAAAAAAAAGAATAATTTTTTTTTTTTTTTTTTTACAAATACAAATAGTTTATTTTCTTTAACATGGTATGTACTACATAGCTAGTGATAGAACTGTCCTTTTAAGCAAATAAATGCCTGTATTAGGACATTCCGACCTTTTGCGCCTTTATTTTTTTGCGCTTTGTTATGCCTTGTTGCGCTGTTTTAAAGTGTCGGAAAAGCAGCAAGTAGTGTAGTGTAGCCCGACAAGGGATTTCTTTTCACCGGTAAGTCCAAAAACCTTAAAATACAAGTGATATTTGTAATTATTACAATGGTATATGTAGTTTGTAGTTAGAAGCGATACAATCGCAAACAGATGCACAATTATACATTCTCTATATACATCTGTTCTGTGGCTCATCCAAACAAGACAGTGCTATTGTGTTTGGACTCAGGACATGTATTGACAACAAGTGCTTTTAAATTAGGTGATGTTCAGGGCCTGATGATCGAACCGGAAGGTGGCCATAAGAACTCCAGAACTAAACAAAATAGCCTTGTTATATTTGCGGTCGTTGCTTTTGTCTTGCCAAGCACTATAGCCGAAGGTGTATTCCAGGGCCTCATGATGGATCCGAAAGGTCATCATAGGAACTCCTCAACTATAGTATAGTTAAAATCTCGCTGCAGATTTGGTCATAAATCATAATCGGAGTAGGGATGTGCGCTAATTGCGCGCGCTCAAGGCCATTATCGATAACAGAATCAATCTGCAAGCCTTCTCCAGTAACTGCATTAGATGACTTTGATAAAAGTGTGATCAAACAAATCGTGACATCGTTTTACTCAGCTGGCGAATACACCTGTACGGCTATGATGATGATGACGATGACTCAGACGAAGAATTTTAATTTTCTATTTTTAGTTTTATACGTTCTTTTGTTTATATATTTAATATGCTTTGTAGTAAATTTGGTAATAAAATAAAAAAAAATGTGTATTTATTTCTATCACGCATTTATAAATATATAAAACTATCGATATCACTCATCGACTGCAGTAATGCACAGGACTACGTGTGGGCGTGGCCTGCCCATAAGGCCCGTGAGTGGGAAAGAGAGCGCAACACTCGAATGATTTATGACCGAGTCTGCAGCGAGATTTTAACTATACTATAGACAAGATAGCCCCGTTGTGTTTCGGCAAGACGGTACGTAGCCCAAGGTGTAGGATCTGATGATGAAGCCAGATGGTGATGATAGTGGAGGCTCATGATGGATCTAGAAGGGCACCTCAGTCAAGTGAGCCCACACAATAAAATTGGAATGGGAACCAAATCAATCAATCAACTCAGCCTGTCGCAGTCCACTGCTGGACATAGGCTTCTCCCAGGCTGCGCCACAACACCCTGTCCTCCGCCTTCCGCATCCAGTCTGTCCCAGCCACCTTCTTAAGGTCGTCAGTCCATCTAGCTGGGGGGCGTCCCACACTATTCTTGCCGATACGCGGTCTCCACTCCAGGGCTCGTCTGCTCCACCGGTCATCGGTCCTTCGACAAACATGGCCAGCCCACTGTCACTTCAGGCCCTGCAGGCTATGTCGGTAACTCCGGTTCTTTTCCGGATAATTTTTAATTTAATTATATTATATTTAATTTTTAAAACTTATGATCCCCAACCATTCATAACATTTGATCACGATTATTGCAGTCGTCTTACGTGAAATGGATTTTTAGTTTAATTTTGGTGTGATTATTGTGCGTCAGTTGCGTTAATGGTCGCGCCGGGGTTGGACTGGGAATCTATTACTTATTAATTTAATTAAGTAAATTTGATGTTGTATTTTTTTTTTTTTATACAGGGTGTTTGGTGCATCGTTTGCCAAATTGAATTGGCCGAAAGAAGAGGTCATTTGCTATCGCTTCAGGCTCAAGTACTCATTTTTGGCCACACCGGTTTTTTTATTACAACTTTCTAATTTTTATTTTGAAAAAATCCAAAACTCAGCATTAAAGCTTAAATTAAAAAAAAGTTTTAAGTGTAGTCGTCAAATTTCATTTTTATTTACATATGTACTGTTGTATGGCTCTATCAAATTTAAAATTACTTGCCAGTTACATCTAGTTTTTTTTTAATAAATCACAAAGTTTTTGGAAAAATAAAAAATGAACTTAAAACTCAACTTTAAATAGCTATAAAAAAAAAACTAAAAGCGATCGGGATCTTCGAATTATTTTAAAAAGTTCTCTAGTCTATCCCCTTTCCAACGGTATGTTATGTGTTAAAAAACTCTTTTAATATCTTTAATAATTAGCTAAATGTGTAGTCGAGACACATCAGGCTGATATTGGATATTACGTTTAAAACACTAGTTTTCGCATAAATTACATGCTATTAGTAGATAGATACTGTTATCTCACGTCTTACGTAGTCTCTTATCTCGTTCTTACATAGGGAACTTTCCTCGAAATTGAAAAAAAAATACATTATTACAAAAATAATCATTTATTAATAAGTAATTTAATTACATACTAATCTTACAAGAATTAGAATTTCTGCAAACAGAGTTGCCCTTATTATTAGCTGATTTGCCAATTTTCAGTGAAGACAGGTCTTTTGTTTTCCAACATGACGGTTGTCCCGCTCATTGGAGAATAACCGTCAGGGAGTACTTGAATGATGCATTCCCGGACTCATGGATTGGGAGGGATGGCCCTATTCCTTGGCCTCCACGTTCTCCAGACTTAACTCCGTTGGATTTTTACGTCTGGGGACGGGCCAAAGAACTCGTCTACGCCACGGAAGTTGAGACAAGAGATGATTTAGTCCAACGCATTGAGGCGGCTTTCATGACGATCAAAGCAGAAATGCGTTTACGCACCACTACAGTTGAGATAAGACGAAGATGTCGCGCGTGCATACGCAATAGTGGTAGACAGTTTGAACAAGACTTGTAAGATTAGTATGTAATTAAATTACTTATTAATAAATGATTATTTTTGTAATAATGTATTTTTTTTTCAATTTCGAGGAAAGTTCCCTATGTAAGAACGAGATAAGAGACTACGTAAGACGTGAGATAACAGTATCTATCTACTAATAGCATGTAATTTATGCGAAAACTAGTGTTTTAAACGTAATATCCAATATCAGCCTGATGTGTCTCGACTACACATTTAGCTAATTATTAAAGATATTAAAAGAGTTTTTTAACACATTGCATACCGTTGGAAAGGGGATAGACTAGAGAACTTTTTAAAATAATTCGAAGATCCCGATCGCTTTTAGTTTTTTTTTTATAGCTATTTAAAGTTGAGTTTTAAGTTCATTTTTTATTTTTCCAAAAACTTTGTGATTTATTAAAAAAAAAACTAGATGTAACTGGCAAGTAATTTTAAATTTGATAGAGCCATACAACAGTACATATGTAAATAAAAATGAAATTTGACGACTACACTTAAAACTTTTTTTTAATTTAAGCTTTAATGCTGAGTTTTGGATTTTTTCAAAATAAAAATTAGAAAGTTGTAATAAAAAAACCGGTGTGGCCAAAAATGAGTACTTGAGCCTGAAGCGATAGCAAATGACCTCTTCTTTCGGCCAATTCAATTTGGCAAACGATGCACCAAACACCCTGTATATTGTCTTCCCATGTTAAAGTGGCTCTTAGCTGTCTTCCATTGTAACAAAAAAATAGTTTCTTTTTTTTTAATCACTTTTAACATGTCCATCTTATAATTTGTGTATACATTATAATTATGTTTAAGCTGTGTACTTCTGTAAGTGACGAATTCACCATAATAATATGTATACTTATAAGTTCATTTATGTAATATGTATTAGTGAACAAGTCGTTGGAGTACCTTTAAATAAATAAATAAATTCATTTCTGATTTTATTCTTCAAAGAAGCCCGCTCCATACCACGGAACTCATTTGTTTCAAAAGTAAATCATCGCGGATTCACTACGAGGCGCCCGCGCCGCCGCCCCGTTCGATTTTCGAAGTGACGATGACGCTTCAGTTTAGAGAGCGTTGGCTCCGTAGGTACGGCATTTCATACAAACTTTCAAGTCTTTTTTCATCGAAATAAATGAACCGATTTTAATGAAACTTCATACGCATAAGCAGGGTACATAGGTCTAAAAAGTTAGTTAAGAACATTTTCGAAATGTCTTATTTAAAAAAAGATAATTGGAAATCTCTGTTTCTATGGAATATTTAAAATCGGTCGAATTTTGCTGCAACACTATTTTACGAAAATGTTCTTAACTAAATTTTTAGACCTTTGTATCCTGCTTATGCGTAAGAAGTTTCATTAAAATCGGTTCATTCATTTCGATAAAAAAACATTTTACAAAAAAATACAACCGACTTCCAAAAACAACACTACAAAGTGAAAAATAACTTTAATTTCGGAAGTCTGTGTTTGGTTATATGTATTTTCGTTTTTTGCCACCGACATCCGAAATTAGAGTTATTTTTCACTTTGTAATGTTGTTTTTGGAAGTCGGTTGTATTTTTTTTTTAAGTTTTTATTTTCCACTTTTTAGTTGTGGTTCCAAACCCACACAAATTCTTATACCACTACCTGCAAAAGAAATTAGAACATCATCCATATGAAAGTGGGAAAAAATACGTATTATTGAAGCTAACTCAAAAACTACCGAAGCAAAGTTAATCAATTTTATATGGGACCAACTGTGATGTATATACACTCTCGAACAAAACAAAAAAAATCCAAATCGGTCCAGCCATCTTTGAGTAATCGGGGAACATACATAAAAAAAAAGGTTCCGACGAATTGAGAACCTCCTCCTTTTTGAAGTCGGTTAAAAAGGACTTCAAAGTTTGTATGAAATGCCGTACGGAGCCAACGCTCTTAAGGCCTATTTCACGATGTCCAAATAACCACTACTCACCGAATAAATTCAAAAATGGAACAGAATTGTATGAAATTATCTGCCAAGTACTAATGTTAATAAGAACTTAATCGTAGGTGGTGAAACATAAGCCTACTGATATTGTAGCGAGGTTAATATCCTAATAGATTAATTAAAACATTGCGTATTTTTTTTTTGCATATTATTTTAAGTATATATGTAACAACCTTGTGAGTAATGCAACGCAAATGCAAGTTGCAAAATTATATTCCAAAGAAAACACTGCACGTATCTATAACAATCACTTCTTTATTTAGGGTTCCTCGTGGTTTTCTTTTATTTAAGGTGAATGCGCAATGGTAGAATAGAATAGAATAGAATAGAATACTCTTTATTATGCACACCATTTAAATTACAGGTTACAATGTTGAAATTTTACATAGAGTGACACAATGGGCGGTCTTATCGCTAAAAGCGATCTTTTACAGACAACCTTTGGATGGAGTATGGGGACAAGGAGAGACAATTCTGTAGGTAGTCCGTGGTGTACCATATACATATACAACATATACATACCGAAATAAAAATTAAAATTGAAATTAAAATTTTCTTACGTTTTTTGCAATCAAAAATTATGATTCGCGACTGTAACAAATATGTATTTTACATAATAAATTAAAACCATAAAAACATCTCTCTAAGTTAGACTTGTTCTCCCTAAGTTTGATTTCGGAAATCATGACATTTTAGAACAAATCAATCATGTGCGAGCAGAACCGTTATCTCGCACCCACGTTTTATGACCTGCTGTGATCGTAAATAAGCGCACGGTCTACTTAATAAGTTATGTGTATAATATATTGTACTTTCTGAAGGCCAATTATTCTCGTAAGTAAACACGTTGAAATTCGCAATCAACTCGCAATCTCATGCCAGCGACAATCAAATGTCAAAAATGTAGGTAAACGCCATAGACATATAAAAAAAGGAGGACTCCGCCCCACGCGTATCGGAAGTGAAGCACCTTACCGATCTATGTGTGCGTGATTTGACAAAGACGCCGTCATGTCACATAATGGCGGTCGGCATACTATGATGTAAATATGTGCGTGAGGCGCATGTTTGTATACAAACGGTCCCGGCATACTTACTGTGCTTCACTTTCGATATACGTCGCGCGGACTCCATCTTTTTTTATACGTCTATGGTAAACGCTATACAATTTTTGACAGATTGAGACTGAGACGAGACGAATGTTATTAAAAATACGGGAATTACGGGGCCCTCTGATTAAACCCAATAAAACTAATAGCTTCTGACCGCGACTTCGTCCGCTGAAATTTTTTGTCCCCCCACCTGCCTGCCCGCGCTATTACTTCGTTTTCGCTTGGCGTTCTTTCAGACTTCTTCTCGGCTTTTCTCGGCTCTTAGGAGTCCTAGGGGGATGTTAAATATCCTACAGCCCTACTCAAGAATTGGGCTAACAAATGCAACAAAGAATATTACAAATACGACTGATAGTTCCAGAGATTAGCGCGTTAAACATACAAACAATGAAAAAAACTCATTCTTCAGCTTCATTATAAGATGGATAGATAGCTAGGTTAATTAAAACCTGACCTTGAGTGCAATGTTATAGATGTATATGTCCTTACTTTCCTACATAATTATTAAACGGAACCGTTTTACGTTTGTTAATGTTCGGTTTCGGTTTTTTACAGTACAGATGTTTATTACAGTTTTTAACACACACAAAAAAAAGGAGGAGGTTCTCAAGTCGACACCAATAAATAGGTATTATTATTTTTTTTATGTAGGACCACGCATGTTTTTACAGAGTTATGCGATTTGAAAAATTTTTGTTTTATTCGAGAAGTTATACCTCAAAGTTGGTAAACTGAATATATGTTCTGCGATTTCGGCGGTGTCTCCAGTTCTGGAGCCATAGCGCTTGATGGCGGGCTTCTCCCAGTCTGCTCCGACTTTCGGTATCTCGGTTCACTCGTGCAAACCGATGGCGAAGTTGATAGGACGGTTAAGCATAGGATTAACACTGGATGGATGAAATGGCGGCAGGTCACGGGAACAATCTGCGACTCCCGCATTCCCCTTAAACTTAAGGGGAAGATATTTAAAACAATGGTTAGACCTGCTGTCTTGTATGGATCAGAATGTTGGGCCACAAAAGGGATGAATGAAAAGCAATTGCATGCAGCTGAGATGAGAATGCTAAGAGGGATGAGTGGTGTTTCACGAATAGATAGAATAAGAAATGAGTGCATAAGAGGAAGTCTGAAAGTGGCACCGGTGACTGAAAAGTTGTGCGGAAATCGGTTGTCATGGTATGGGCATGTGATGCGGAGGAGTGAGGAAAATGTCGCGAGGAAAGTTTTGAGTATGAATGTCGATGGCTATAAGAGTGGGGGAAGACCAAAGAAACGATGGATGGATTGTGTGAAAGATGACATGGCTAGAAACGGGGTGACTACCGAGATGACGAATAATAGAGAAGTATGGAAAAAAGGACATGTTGCGCTGACCCCAAATAAATTGGGATAAGGGGAGGAGAATGTTGATGATACCTCAAAGTTGGTCCCATATAAAATTTATTAACATTACTTGGTTGGTTTTTGAGTTAGCTTCAATAATACTTATTTCCCCACTTTTTATATGGATGATATACTAATTTCTTTTGCAGGTAAGTAGTGGTATTAGAACTTGTATGGGGTAAGTACCACAACTAAAAAAAGAAAAATAAAAACTTTTTTACAAAAAAATACAACCGACTTTCAAAAACAACACTAGGTACGTAGTGAAAAAAATAATTTTAATTTCTGAAGTTGGTGGCAAAAAACGAAAATACATTAACCAGACACCGACTTCCAAAATTAAAGTTATTTTTCACTTTGTAGTGTTGTTTTTGGAAGTCGGTTGTATTTTTTTTTTGTGTAAAAAAGTTTTTTAATAACAATATTTTTTTTACATCACCGATGTATGAAAGGCGTCTTCGGAAGCGGATGCGGATGCGGATGCGGACCTCAGGGATCCGTCAAGGCGGCAAGGAGAAATTCAAAATTTCTTACGTTTTTTGCAAATTGTAGCGCATTTGCATAGTTGTATTCGCGGCAATTAGAATAAAATAATTACTAAATTATAATCATTTAAAAATCAATATAACTCTCGAAATTATATTATGTGTTTGATAGATAAAAATACTATTTCATGAAAATGTGACGTTTTAAAGCTACACTGATTTTACTTACATACACCCGCATGAGCTCCGCATGCGGAGTTCTAAATAAATGCGGAAGCTCCACATTTGCGGATGCGGAAGCAAATATCCGCAACATCCCTACTCTGTACTACAAACTTTTATATGACCACACACCATTCTGATACACGCTGCATAAAATTATAAGTAAGTAGGTAGGTAGACGATATTAATTAAAAATAATATTAATAGTATTAGGTAATATGGGGCTCGTGGCTAAGTAATAACAGGCGCACGGGTCGATCGGTCAGATTAAGCTACGCTTGCCGCGGTTGGTCCATCTTTACATACCGAGACCCCTCCGTGCGTCGGAAAGCACGTTATCCGTTGGTCTCGTCTGTCATTCGTGGATCTTTGACAGTCGTTACGGGTCGTCGGAAGCCCGAAAGTCTGACAATCAGTATCTGGGTAGTCGAGGTCATGAATGGTATTCAGCTACATCCGATTAGACTGGAAGCCGACCCCAATATAGTCGGGAAAAGGCTAGGCAGATGATGATGAGTATTCGGTAATATATCGTGGTATATTTTTGATCGACTTGTTTGTAACTTATCAAAATTAATGCAACAACATTCTAAAAATAAATAATTTAATACAAAAATATAATTAATTAATCACTTTTGTTTAAAAGTAACTTTTCCCGCCGACGGCCCTGTGAACCTGCTTGACAAGTAAAATTATGAAACACATTTTAATTTATTCTTTCAAGGGAAATTGCAAAACTGTCAAATGTCCGGTTTCTGAGGTTCTCAGATACACTTTCGATACCTTTTGATTCGTCAAACTTATCTAAAATCTGTACAAGGTTAAACATAGATAACGCACAACCTCTTAAGGGGTCATTGTACTCATCATTATGAACAACGTTTACTATGGAACCAAACCCAAAATCGCGAAAAAAAAACAGCTGTTCCATACGTTATCAAAATGTAGGGAACAGCTGATTTTTTTTCGCGATTTCAGGTTTGGTTCCATAGTAAACGTTGTTCATAATGATGAGTACAATAACCCCTTAAGAAGTTGTGCGTTCCCTACATTTTGATAACTGTAGGGAACAGCTGATTTTTTTCGCGATTTCAGGTTTGGTTCCATAATAAAAGTTGTTCATAATGATGAGTACAATGACCCCTTGAGAGGTTGTGCGTTCCCTACATTTTGATAACTGTAGGGAACAGCTGATTTTTTTTCGCGATTTCAGGTTTGGTCTGTGGATTTGGGATACTACTAATACACACAGACGTACGACGTAGAGTACATACGGGTGAAGACCAATTGGACCTTGAGGGTGGAGAAGTTGGAGGCGCGCCATAACACCAATTTCAAGTCGTTCGTGGTGCGCGTTCCGACTCACCATTTGCTGACCTTCCTCAAGGAAGAGTTTTGGCCGAAAGGTGTGTTGTATCGGCGTTTCCGCGGCCAGCTACGCGACACCTCGCAGCGTAACACGACGCCGTCACTTCATGTGCAGTAGTTTTTAAGTTTGTTAAATGTTTTTATATGTATTAGTTTATAATTTTGTACCAATCATTTGTGTATTTTATCTATGGGCCCTAGTAGCCTGAAAATAAAGGAATTATTATTATTATTATTATTATTAATATACTAACTATAAACCTGAAGAGTTTGTTTTTTTGTTTGCATGTTTGAACGCGCTGATCTCTGGAACTACCAGTTGGATTTGAAAATTATTTTTGCATTTGATAGCCCAATTCTTGAGAAAGGCTATAAGTTATTTAACATCGCGCTACGACCCATATCAGCCGCACAAAATGAAAAATTTAAATTTTTTAAGGGATCACCGCGCAAGCTTCCTCTACCAAACAAATGAACTCGGTTAAAAAAACTAGCCTTGTGGTAAAGTTTTTTATAATGTAAAAATAATTATAAATCTATTATTAGGTACAGACGCCAGCACGACAAGCTACCTGCTATCTGTCAAATTTCTTTAATAGATTTTCATCTTTATCGCTAAAGCAACAGGCAAAAAAAAGGTAAAAGGTAAAGGGGGGTTCAAGGTTGATTGGGAAAATTTGACAGTTTCGGGTGGCTTGACCTGCTGGCGTTTGTACAAGTATTAAAGTATTATATGATTACTATGAAGCTGAAGCCTTCAATGTTTACTTCGACATAGCACACGCATGCTCTGGGCTTTCTTTTGATGTTAGTAAGCCTGACGTCGAAGAGGTAATTAATCAGTTGTAATCTTAACCGCTTGCGCGATTGTGGTGTGTTTCTCGAGAGTCAATTTTCCGTAACTGAACGTGTCTGAAGTTCTATACCAAGGAAATATTTTTTACTTTTAACCTTGTTCCACCACTATTAAGTAGTACTATCCAATTCCATGCATTTACTATGATAGATTATCTGTGTCCAAACCATAGACTAAATTAAAAAAAATATGGAATCGATATTCTATTTCATTTTAATTAATTCTCTATCTATTCTCTCCTTGTGTAATTATTCAGATTATTCTAACCTTAGATTAATTCTAGCGTATGGCACTCGTGGGTTGCAGCTGAAAATCAGCGTCAGGTGGTACACCTTGTGTTGTCATCTGACAGTATGCTGAGCTGAGGCCCTTTTGGCATTACAATCTTTGTTTCTATAATTTTAAGGTGTATTTATTTTTTTCTGTAATGCCAATTAAACACATTTTTTTTTCTTTCTTATTCTTTGTCAATTATTTTAGGTGCTCCGCACAATTGAAGAAACAATAAAAGGCAACAAGACTGTGATTACAGTCTGGCAAAAAAGTCCAGAAACGGAACTAATTTTTAATCCTTGTCAGTGTTGTCTCAGTTCGTTCGTTCGTGTGTGTTCGTGTTTTCAAATGTTCATCAGAAAAATGGTTTTTAAAGTTTAAATTTAATAATGTATGGCTAGTGGTGCCCCGCATTTTTTCTATTCTTTTTTGCCAGACTGTACATGGACAATAGTACTAGCCAATGTTAAAAAAGATATACGGGTAACGGGTGTTCTTTTCATGAAATTATCCATAATAATATACCTAACCTATTATAAATATCCCACTTGTACCACAGCTAATATAATACTAAAATTTCTAGTATTAGTTTACCGGCATTCATATCCTCGGTCCACGGCACAGAGAAATTAATCAGGAAAATCCTAGCCTCCACACTGGTTAATTTTGATGTGTCTTGTTTCACCGAGGCTATGGATGCCTGGAGACTCGCTTGCCCGAATTCAGATCCACCCGACAATCCATCTTCCCAGAGACGGTGGGATGACCCGCTCTGCAGAGTAGTACAGAACAATTTACTTGATACGTCTGCTACTACTGCGGAGCGTGCGCGTCTGCTGGCTGTGGGTAAGTGGGAGTCGGGTCTGTGGCTTCATGCACTACCGTCGTCGAACATAGGCACTTTGTTCGACGACACTACTTTCCGCCTCGCTGCTTCACTGCGACTAGGAGCTCCTTCTTGTTCTCCTCATCGCTATCACTGTGGTGAAGTTGTCAACAGCCTCGGACACCACGGCCTGTTTTGCAGCCGAAGTGCGGGTCGCTTTGCGCGGCACGCGAACATCAATGACATCATCCGACGAGCCCTTGTCACCGTCGGCGTTCCAGCTGTATTAGAACCCAATGGCTTGGCACGCGACGATGGCAAGAGACCGGACGGCATGTCTTTATTTCCATGGAAGGTGGGAAGGCCCTTAGTGTGGGACGCAACGTGCGTCGATACTCTTGCGCCATCCCATCTTCCTGGCTCGGCGTGCTGTGCTGGCACTGCTGCTGCAGTTGCGGAAAACCTCAAGCGGCGAAAGTATAATAACCTTATCGGTAATTATATTTTCGAGCCGTTTGGGGTTGAAACCCTTGGGCCGCGGGGTCCGAGTGCTCATGGTTTATTCAACGAAATCTCCAAGCGGCTTGTTGACACTTCCCGTGACCCAAGAGCTGGCTTTTACCTTGGCCAGAGGCTTAGCATTGCCATACAACGTGGTAATGCCGCCAGTCTCTTGGGTACTTTACCAGTCGACAGCGATGCGGAGGAATTTTTCGATGCCATATTTTAGTTTTTTAAAAATGTCAAACTAATTCAATAATGTCAAATATAATAGGTAATTAATTTTTTTTATTCGTTAAGTGAACAATGTATAAAATACTTACCTAATAGTATATATTATCTGTGGTACAATTGAGATATTTGTAAGAAACTTTGCCACGGGGCTGGCCAATTTTTAATCGACTTAATTTATTTGGTAGAGGAAGTTTGGTCGGTGGTCCCATATGCATTTAATTTTAACTTTACTTGGGTAGTTTTTGAGTTAGCATCGATAATATGTATTTAATCCACTTTGTGTATCTTGATAATATTTATAATTTTAGTGTTAGCTTGTATTTATAAGTATTGTATTTAAGATTTGTCAAAATAAATAAAAACAATTACTTAGATCTTATTCGAACAACAAATAAGAAGATACAGCATATATAATTTATATTATGTAGGTATTTAAATGAATAATTCTCACGTCGTCAAAAGGCCTGCCGAGGTCAAAACACTCGTTGGACACATCATTATGCATATAGAAT
Organism: Cosmia pyralina; assembly: GCA_946251885.1. Classification (NCBI taxonomy): domain Eukaryota; kingdom Metazoa; phylum Arthropoda; class Insecta; order Lepidoptera; family Noctuidae; genus Cosmia; species Cosmia pyralina. Next base: position 9,714,616 of record OX276371.1, on the reverse strand, counting down.
TGACAGTTACTCAACAAATACATAATTATTAATCTAATGGTGGCCGGAAAACGTCTCGTTAACAATTAATTTTAGGCTCGAGACTAAGTAGGGATTTGGTCTCCCGAAATCTCGGGAGTCTCGGAACTGCTGGCCTATCAATTATTAACCGATGAAAAAAAAGGAGGAGGTTCTCAAGTCGACACGTAAATTTTATTTTGATGTATGGCCACGCATAATTTTTTACAGAGTTTGATTTGAAAGATTCTTGTTTTATTAGAAGCCGGTTCCATGTAATATTTATTAATTTTGCTTTTTGAGTTTTTGAGCTTGAGCTTCAATGATACGAATTTTAGGTATTTGAATTTGTGTGGGGTAAAACCACAACTAAAAAGTGAAAAAAAAAAACTTAAAAAAAAAATAACAACCGACTTCCAAAAAACACTACAAAGTGAAAGATAACTATAATTTTGGTAGTCGGTGGCAAAAAATTTTGTGCTGACCACAAATAACCTAGAACAAGGACAGGCCGAAGAAAAAGTATTACTAACAATCTATTCTAATAATCTATAGAGATATTTGTTTGTATGTAGGGGCAGGGAGTAATCTCTGGAACTAACCGACTGATTAGAAAAATTCTTTTTGCATTTGATAGCCCAATTTTTGAGTAAGGTAAAGGCTATTTAACATCACGCTATGACGCTTAGGAGCCGAGCAAAAAGAAAAAAGCGGTAAGTAAACAAAATAATAACGATGCAAGAAATTAAACGCGGACGAAGTCGCGGGCAGAAGCAAGTTGCTAAATAGAAGCTAGAGTCGTGACCTCAACATCTCACTAGGTAGATGTATGGATAGCCAATCTAACCGGATGGAGCTGAATACCAGTTTTTTACATTGTGCGACTGGCTATCTGACCCACAACCCAGTTACTGGGTAACACGATACTGGTTGTCAGATTTTCGGGCTTCTGACTACCCGTAACGAATTTCAAAGACTGTGTGAAAGATGTATAAGCATAATCAGCCTATAACGTTCCCACTGTTGGGACACAGGCCTCCTCTCAGTGAGAGGGAGTGGGCCGTATATCTGTGATCTGTGGCAGCAATCTACTCGTACCACGCGGGCCCAGTGCGGGTTGGTAGATGTCACATGTCTTCGAACTTGCCGGTTTACTCACGATGTTTTCCATCACCTTGCATAAAAACTTTCCCACCCCAGGATAAAATTAACACATACTTTATATTCACACGCCCTATTAAACTTTCAACATAAGAAGGATGCGCTGTGGTAGCGCGTGAAATTCAAATTTTCTTGCGTTTTATACAATTTGCAGGTCCGTGTCAAGATTCAAGATTATTTATTTGTCATAACATGAGTATACATACAGAGTTGTTCAATTAAAATATAAAATTTTGAGCATTCATGTTTGGCCTTTGTGGCATACAAATATTTATATGTCAATAAAATTATTCAGGTTTTTGTCAGGTTGTATCTTAACAAAATATGATACGCGGCAATAAAACATATGTATTTTCATAATTTTAACCATGAAAATCATCAACACATCTCTCTTAGTTAGATTTCGTGTAGAGTCGTTAGATTTCGTTCTTTCGACGAATCTGCACGAAATCTAACTTAGGGAGATGTACCTATTGATGATTTTCATGATTAAAATTATATAAATATATATGTTTTATTGCCGCGTATCATATTTTGTAAACCTGTAACAAAACCTATGCTCTATTACAAATGGATCATCAAATCTAAAACGAAGAGTAATAATGTTGAGAGAAATGTCTAATGTTTCCGGCCGCTGACAGCTGCGCGCACAGATAACGCATTCTGCGGCGTGGGAGTCGGTGCTTTCGCGGAGCGGAATACGATATTGTCATTTTCTGTATATTTTATCTATACCTATAGAATTAACTTTATATTTTATTTATTTTTTAATTGCATATTATTTATTACATGCTGCACCGGTCGACGTCATCGCGTCAACGCCGGCTATCGCTGAAAACCAGCGCTGGGGCTCCGTTTCGCATGGGGTCGCGGCATTATGCTGAGCGGTAGCCGTTTTGCGTAGATGTGACGCATATTTTCCCCAAAACTTGCTTTTTACATTGTTTATTTTATTTTGTTGTCCTTTGCGTCATGTTTACCGCAAATAAACGTATATTCTTTCTTTCTTTCAAATGGAAAATACAATGTCAAACGCCTGCCTGGGTTCGACCCACGACTTATTACAACTTGTAAGTCAGGACCGTTACCATTTGGCCACTACTGCTCCCTCTGTCAAAGATGATATGGCTTTACAGGGGGTGACTACCGAGATGACGGCTAATAGAGAAGTCTGGAAGAAAACGTCATGTTGCATCGACCCCAAATAAATTGGGATAAGGGCAGGAGAATGATAATAAAACCGAGACAGACAGCTTAACGTGCTTTCCGAGGTACTGAGTGGTCTCATAATAGATGGTCACCCATCCACGAACCGACCGCGACAAGCGTGGCTTAGCCTTCGATTGACCCGTGCGGCTGTTATTATTTAGCCACGAGCCCCTATACTGGGTCAAATTAAATTATCTAGCGAAACTCCGCCGACGTGACGGGTAACAATATGTAAACACAATCTATCTTTTTTTTTTTTTTGTGGATGGGAAATCATCAAATGACTTCTCCCGCTCTGGGCAGAGCCGGAGGGCGTGTCAGACTTTTACTGACTAAAACCCACCCGTTTCCCTTCAGTTGCCCGTACCAGGGCCACGGTATCTCTTTCGAACCACCCGCGACCCCGGCGGCATCGGCCCTGTTGGGCCCCGTCACTGCTGACATCTCTTTGAGGCGCGCGTGGAACACAATCCACACAATGGTGACACCCGGGCGTTTCCTCCCGCTTTATCCGAAACAGGAACCTCCCGAAACAACCGTGTCCGGTTAGGATCTGCGTCAGGCGGAAGGTGAGGACGCCGTGGCGCCTCTCCAACCACTCCTCAAAGAGGGGACTTATCGCCGCAATTGTGGCGTCCCCAGCGCTGGGTTGCGACAATCGCACTCTCCATGTCGCCATGAGATCCCGCCGGAGCTCTGTCCGCTGTACCGAGATTTCTCGCGGCAGCGGAGTTACGCCCCGGCGTTTCGCCTAAACAAAATCTATCTGCCTAGCCTTTTCCCAACTATATTGGGGTCGGCTTCCAGTCTAACCGGATGCAGCTGAATACCAGTATTTTATATGGAGTAACTGCCTATCTGACCTCCACAACCCAGTAACTGGGTAATACGATACCCCTTGGTAAGACTGATTGTCAGACTTTCGGGCTTCTGACGACCCGTAATGACTGTCAAAGATCCACGAATGACAGCCGGGACCAACGGCTTAATGTGCTTTCCGAGGCACGGAGGAGTCTCGCTATGTAAAAATATGTAAACACTATAAAATAAATAATTTTTTTGGGGTCAATGACCGCTCTGGTAGTAATTGTTAAGTACTTGAAGTGTGATATGATGAAATCAGTATTATCGTGTTGAGATGTCGATACTCATCACGTCTTTGAAGTTTACTAAAAATAAACTGATATTTTAAAGTAAAATAAAAAAATAAAAATAAATATGTTTGGACATATCACACAACGCCATCTAGCCCCAAGCTAAGCAACCTAATGCTTGTGTTATGGTAACGAGATGGCTGATAAACTACTTATATACATTTTTTTTTTTTTTTTGTAAATACATACATATTATAGATAGAAAAACACCCAGACTCGGAACAAATACTTGACTACACTACCGGTCGATGACCCCAAAAAATATTTATTTTAATTTTATCATGTTTAAATATCGATACCAACACGTCTGTGGAGTTTCACTAGCTAATTTAATTTAACCCTGTATAAGCTTGCACGTATTGTGAACTAGAATTCATGACCCACCACACACACAGTCATGGCAACTGAGAGCGTCAGTCGTTAGTTTCCCATAACCACGGAACTAGAATGGTATCGGCAGGTAAATTTAATGTACCTAGAATAAGAAATTATTTTGGCGACCGAACGCTTGATAAAAGAGTACCATACCTTCTCAACCAGTTGCCTGCTGATATAAGGAATCAGGGAAATAAACGTAAATTTGCCAAATTGCTTAAGTTGATCTTTTTCGGGGGTTTGTAGGCTATTTTCTTAGGAAAGTGGTTTGCAGACTTTTGAGGGGAGGGCAAATGAGTAATTTGGTATTAAATGAAAATTAAGTGTCCACACTAAAACTTTTGTGTAATACCGTTTGTACCGTTCCCACAGACAAACTGTGAAAACGGTTTTGCGGGGCATAGTTCTTAGCTTAAGGTTTTGTTTGTAAAATGTTATAATATAATAAAATCATACTAATAAAAAAACTTTTTTACAAAAAAATACAACCGACTTCCAAAAACAACACTGCAAAGTGAAAAATAACTTTAATTTCGGAAGTCGGTGTCTGATTAAATGTATTTTCGTTTTTGCCACCGACTTCCGAAATTAAAGTTATTTTTCACTTTGCAGTGTTGTTTTTGGAAGTCGGTTGTATTTTTTTGTAAAAAAGTTTTTATTTTTCACTTTTTAGTGGTTCACATGTGCTTACCCCTTCACAGCGTACTGGCGTGATGTTATGTTATGAACTGGTGTGAACAACAAACAGACATGAGATTTCAGCAATCCCAGTCCATTTGCTATCATTTATTGAGGAGTTCCGTTGCCTATCTCAGAAGTTCTTCATCAGATCTTCACCAAATTGAAATGGGACCACTCCAAGAAAGTACTCTTCCAAAGACTATCCAAATCGCTTCAAGTGTGCCTATAAAATTGGAAGAGTTCTCTCTATTTCTCCAGGATCCCATCATCAGATCCTGACTTGATGATCATGGGACCACCTGGGAAGTATACCCTTTCAAACAAAAAAAAAATAATCCAAATCGGTCCAGCCATCTTCGAGTAATCGGGGAACATACATAAAAAAAAAAAAAAAAAAAAAAAAAAAAAGGTTCCGACGAATTGATAACCTCCTCCTTTTTGAAGTCGGTTAAAAAGAAAACACAGTTGAGTTCAAGGTCACAAAACCAATTCCCTAGGGTCATCCACTTCAATTTACAGCTGATTCCAAGCTGACCCTCTATTGTATGATAATGACACCCATCAAATTACAAGCCTATACGACAGCGGTTATCCTTAAAGGCTAATCAATAAAGATTAATAGTGTCCTGACCTCAATATCCTTTTAAACCTTATATTACGTCATTAATATGACGTATTACATCCTTATGAATGATTGACCTGACGTAGGCAGTTTCTGGCAAAGTTATATTTTGCATATGGAAAAATCTTTTTGAAGGTATGCACGATCCTTATTGCGTTGTGTTAAGGTATTAATTTGAATATCGAGATAGTGTTAGAGCGGTAAAGTTAGATTTTTTTAGGTGTCCGTGTGAAATGAAAAACCTCATTCACTTATCTTTCTTTTCTCATCGTCACAAGGTGATCAAAATAAAATCCTTCGTAACACACTATCAATCGGAATATGAATCATTTTGAAGCAAATTGCTAAACCATTACTTCATATGTTCCAAAAACTTGTTTGGACGACAACGTAAATACTCAATGAATGTTGTTGAACTGCCAAAAAACTTTTTTACAAAAAAATACAACCGCCTTCCAAAAACAACACTACAAAGTGAAAAATAACTTTAATTTCGGAAGTCGGTGTCTGGTTATACGTATTTCCGTTTTTTGCTACCGAGTTCCGAAATTAAAGTTATTTTTCACTTTGTAGTGTTGTTTTTGGAAGTCGGTTGTATTTTTTTGTAAAAAAGTATTTATTTTTCACTTTTTAGTTGTGTACCTACCGCACACAAATTCTAATACCACTACCTGCAAAACAAACTAGAACATCATCCATATAAAAGTGAGGAAAAAATACGTATTATTGAAGCTAACTCAAAAACTACCCAAACAAAGTTAATCAATTTTATGTGGGACCAACTTTGATGTATCTCTCGAATAAAACAAAACTTCGTTCCAAAAGTTGAGAGGTGTCAAGGGACACCCGGATGGAACGAAGTTCCTTTCGATTAATTAGTGAAGGAATTGTAATATTTTTTTTTTTAAGTTATAATAATAATAGGTCTTTACCTATGAAATTGCCGTTTTGTATGAAAAAATTTAAACGAATTTTTTTCATGCATTTTTTATTTGTATTAATCGAAGTAATCACCCATGCAATCAATGCATCTTTGCCAACGCAGTGGCAGTTTATTGATGCCCTTCTTAAAGAAATCAGCTGGACGGGAGGCCACAAATTCTTCAAAGGCATTTTGTACTGCCTCTCGGGTATTGAATTTTTTTCCCGCCAAGAAGTTATCCAAATTCTGGAAAAAGTAGTAGTCTGTAGGCGCAAGGTCTGGTGAGTAGGGCGGATGACGGAGAGCTTCCAACCCCAGTTCTTGCAACTTGGAGACCGTCTGCTGTGCAGTATGAGGTCGCGCGTTGTCGTGCAGGAGCAGCGGAGACGAGCGATTGACCAATGCTGGTTGGAGATGTGCCAGCTTCTCCATCATTGTGTTCAGTCCTTCACAGTACACATCTGAAGTAATGCTCACCCCGTTTGGTAAGAAGCTGTGATGAATCACACCGGCGCTAGACCACCAAACAGTGACCATCACTTTTCTAGGGGTAAGTTTTCGTTTAGGGCATTGTTTAGGTGCTGAACCAGGATCCAACCAACTTGCTGAGCGCTTGCGGTCATCAAACAGAATCCATTTTTCATCGCAGGTAACAATGCGGTTCAAAATTCCTTCATTTTTGTGTCTGTTGAGCAGTGCAAGGCACGTCTCGACGCGTACTTCGCGCTGGCGATCATTGAGTTCGTGGGGCACCCATTTGTCAAGCTTTTTTACCTTGCCAATTTGACGCAAATGGACCAATATTGTTTTGACGCTAACGTCGAAAGCTGCTGCTAATTCAGCCGTAGATTGTGTATCATCAGCTTCCACAATCGCCTTTAATTCGTCATTGTCGACCAAAGTCTTCGGACGACCGCGAGGTTCATTTTTCAGGTCGAAATTTCCAGAACGGAAGCGAGCAAACCAATAACAAGTGGTGCGTTGGTTTGTAGTGTTAGCTCCGTAAACGTCGTTGATGTTGCGTGCCGCTTGTGCCGCGTTGCTGCCACGATGGTACTCATATTCCATAATTACTCGAATTTTTAACGTATCCATGATGACGAAAAAGATTGAAATGCGATGAAAATGTAACACTAATCAATAAACAAATGACTACTTTTGGAAAAAAAAATCCATGTTTTTAAAATAAAATTAATTTGAAATTTGAATTCTTAGCCAAACAAAAATTATTTTGATTTGAAATGGCCAGTACTGCAGAACGGCAATTTCATAGGTAAAGACTTAATATTTTTTTTATTATTAACAAATATAATGTAAAATAAACTTAATCTTTCTATAAGAGAGAGAGAGAGAGACAGACAAAGAAACATGCGCACGTCGCACAGCTTACAATAGCTTACTATAGCAAAAAGTGTCGTTACAACTAAGAATCGTTAATACTAATTTGGTAATTCCTATTTTATTTTAATTTCTCACTTTTACTTTTTTTTTTTTGCTTCAATTATTTTTGTACATTACATTTTTTATTTTATTTAAATTAATTTTGATTTAAAACATAGTGTCTTTTTTTCTTTTTATGTACTTATCATAAAACTTTAAGTGTGCTTTTTTTATTACGGGAGGACACTGGCTCCTGCAACACAGTTTTAACTAGTGCAGGAGTCAGAGAATTCCATATCTGGTGTACCATCTGTTTTTAAATGACAATAAATATTTTTTAATTTTTTTTTTTTTTAACTTTTCGTGAGATTTTTTTCCGTCTAGCCCCCTTTCACAACGCGCGATAAGGAACTTCGTTCCAAAAAAATCGAAATCGGTCAAGTAATCGGGGAAAATACATAAAAAAAAAATGTTCCGACGAATTGACAACCTCCTCCTTTTTGAAATCGGTTAAAAATTAAACCGATTCCGTTTGATAGTATGTTACACCATTGCCCCGCTGAGTTCCTGAAGAATTCTTAAACGTAGTTTAAACTGTCATAGCTATTGATTCGACAAAATTATCTATTTAAGCGAATTCCTTCCAAAAGCTCGGTTTTTGAGGTCCTCAGATAAACCCTAATAATTCACTCAATTTTGAAGTTAAATTTTTCCTCGTATAGTTCACTATCGAATGGATAAATTCCGTTTAGAGCGCTATCACAATTTCTCTTGTATTCGAGCGTTTGACTCGAGTTTTGATATGTGATTGTGGTTTTGTCACAAAATTAAAAAAAAACATATGCTCAAGAAAGCTTGATTATTTCTCTTGGGAGTGTTCTAAATAAATATTTCAATTTGTTTACAAAAATCAGTAAAAACCTTGTCTCTGCAAAGGATGTTTCATAAAATTTTACTTTTGGACATGTTTTGATGCTTTGTTACATCGAAGATATAATAATTTAATCATTTAAAAAAATGTCCTTGGAACAACTATATCTTCAACTTTGGAGTGCTCAATTCAGTTTTTTAGGTTTCATACAGTAATACACCAAAAATAATTCCGTAAACCAGAGAGTTACTGACAATTTTTCGTCCGAAATTATATTTTTTATTTACGAATGTATAATCCAAATTCATACAAATTAGTCTATTTAAAAGTAAAATAATATGTTTAATTAATTATTGTATGCAGTGCTAAAAATCAATGTAAATCTCGGGACACGCGGTCTTTAGCTTTAGACGCCGACGCATCGCATTATGTAGCAATTTAGCAGTTGTCATTACGTTTATTTTGAGTCATATAATAATTATTTTTTTGTTTATAGTGTGCAATTTCAATTTATGAAAAAATCACGGTCAAAATGTAAGAGCGCCCTTAAATAAGTACCTCAGAAACCGGGCACGAATGGTATAAATCACCATTTTAAAAGTTTAAGAGGAGTAGTGGTCCAGTGCTAACGGCCTCGAATTACGAGTTGTAGGACTAATTCATGGGTTTGAATTCGGCCAGGAATGCACTGCACTTTGAGCAATTTATTTCATAAAGTGGTGATTCTCAAACCGTTGCGTTGATTACGGCCCACTCCCTCTCTCAAAGGGGAGGCTATACTTTTTCAGAATGCAAACGACAGACTTCATAAATCCCACAAGACAAGTAAAGTTATCAGATTAACTCTTAAAATGTCGATTGTACACCATGTGTACAGATAACAATAGAATTTCAATTGTGTCTGCTAATTGGCGCGCGACGGGTTAAGTGAGGTGATATTATTATGATGTAGTGTGATATAAAAAAAAAAATAAAAATGTTTATTTCAAAAAGAAAAAAAAAAGGAAAAAATGAATCAGTTTTTTTTTTTTTATATGTTTGCATAATTTGACTCCGATCATCCGATTGGAGTCAAATTATGCGTAGGTACCTATATCAGCCAGTTGCAGGAACGAACTTTAGTGTAATGGTGACTTTAAATTCATGCCATCGCTTATATTACTTATGTATAAAAAAAAACTGTTTTACAAAAAAAAAAAAAATATCCGACTTCCAAAACAATACTACAAAGTGAAAAATAACTTTAATTTCGGAAGTTGGTGTCTGGTTAAATGTATTTTAGCTTTTTGCCGCCGACTTCCGAAATTAAAGTTATTTTTCACTTTGTAGTTTTTTTTTTGGAAGTCGGTTATTTTTTTTGGAAAAAAGTTTTTTATTTTTCACTTTTTAGTGGCTCAGTCTGTAATTTACCTAAGTTACAATAGTCTAATGTCAACTACTCATCACCTTTTAAAAAATATTGCTTTTCCAGATACAAGGATGTTAATTGTTCCTCAACAATTAACGTCCTTCTCCTGTTCTCCTGGTTCTTTACCGGGAGAACTCCAACTTTAGTGTAATGGAGACTTTAAATTCATGCCATCGCTTATATTATGTATCAAAAAAAACTTTTTTACAAAAAAAAAAATAACCGACTTCCAAAAAATACTACAATGTGAAAAATAACTTTAATTTCGGAAGTCGGTGTCTTTGGATCTGTATTTTAGCTTTTTGCCGCCGACTTCCGAAATTAAAGTTATTTTTCACTTTGTAAGTAGTTTTTTTTTTGGAAGTCGGTTATTTTTTTTGTAAAAAAGTTTTTTTATTTTTCTCTTTTTAGTGGGTCAGTCTGTAATTTACCTAAGTTTAGCCTAATGTCAACTACTCATCACCTTTTAAAAAATATTGCTTTTCCCGATACAAGGACGTTAATTGTTGAGGAGTTCTCCCGGTAAAGAACCAGGAGAACTGGAACTGATGGTGAAGTCACCATCAGCTCCACTTCACCATATGTATTGTGACGAGCATAAATTGCTTAGCAATAATCGAATCGCAATTCATGAAATACGTATTATTGGCTAGTTTCGATGGGCATCTGTGGTCTTCCTCATCAGTCCCACTTCACTAAATGGTGCTTTCCGGGAGAAAATGCACGAGTTGCTATAAAAAATACCCAAATCGCTATAGTTGTGCCTATAAAATTTGAAGGTTCCCCTCGATTTCTCTGGGATGCCATCATCAGATCCTGGTTTCCTTATCATGGTACCACCCTTGAGATATCTCCTTTCCAACAAAAAAGAATCATCAAAACGGTTCATAAACGACGAAGAAATCCGCGAACACACATAAAAAAAATAATATATATACGGTCGAATTGAGAAACCTCCTTTTCTGAAGTCGGTTAAAAAGAACATTAGTCTAATGGAGACTTTAAATTGATGCTGTCACTTTTGTGCAAGTCACCGATAGTCTGGTCTCTGGTGTTCTGTTAGAGAATGTATGCAAGGGAGTCCGCCTTTCCATGTTAGTTTTAAATTAAACTAGCTGACCCGACAGACGTTGTCCTGTCCAAATTTCAATAATTCATACAAAATTACCATAGAAAATTCACTTTCAGTTTTCCCGATTTTTCCAATTTTCCTGGCAACGTTTCCAATTTTTCTCATCATAAGAACCTTCTCCTGACAATAATAAACACAACAAAAAAAGAATTAGCGAAATTGTTGCATCCGTTCACGCGTGATGCGATGACCAAGGGAAATAGAGATTCATTTTTATATTAAACTAGCTGACCCGACAAACGTTGTCCTGTCCAAATTTCAATAATTCATACAAAATTACCACAGAAAATTCACTTTCAGTTTTCCCGATTTTTCCAATTTTCCCGGCAACTTTCCGATATTTCTCATCATAAAAACCTTCTCCTGACAATAATAAACACAACAAAAAAAGAATTAGCGAAATTGTTGCATCCGATCACGCGTGATGCGATGACCAAGGGAAATAGAGATTCATTTTTATTTTTAACTAGCTGACCCGACAGACGTTGTCCTGTCCAAATTTCAATAATTCATACATAATTACCATAGAAAATTCACTTTCAGTTTTCCCGATTTTTCCAATTTTCCCGGCAACTTTTCCAATTTTTCTCATCATAAGAACCTTCTCCCGACAATAATAAACACAACAAAAAAGAATTAGCGAAAATGTTCCATCCGATCACGCGTGATGCGATGACCAAGGGAAATAGGGATTCATTTTTATACTTTTACGAGTAAGTATAGATACTCGTAGATTAAATGATAGACAACTTAATTAATGTCATCGTAATAATTGATTCTATGTTAATTAAGGGAATTGGTGTTGTACCGTTTTAATTAACTATAATAAATTAATTAAATCATACTGATCTTATTTGGATACACAGGATTATTAATATAAACATGTACAATGTACCTACATCCAAACATGGTATTGAAACTAAATTCAGACATACGGAACCCGAAATATTAGGCGCGATTCTATCTCTGCCAACGTTTTTAGTATGCAAAACATGATGGAACACTATTTATGTATTTGAAACCCTAGGACATTCATTGTCAAAGATCGCAACTAGGCTGAATGCGAACGATACCTTTGACAACGCATAGATTAAAAATAGAATAAGTTTGTCTATTGACAACCCAAGATGGAAGGAGGAAGTTTGGGGTTTTGAATTTGTTTATAGTTTTGTTAATTGTTTATGGTCTGACAGGCGTTTAGTAAAGTGTTGCAATTATTAATCATCTCTCTGTATCTGCCTCATTAGTTTGGTGGTTGCGACTGCTGAGCCTGAGGTCCTAAGTTGGATCCCCAGGTAGGACAAAAAGTTCGGGAGGTGTCGTGCGTGGAACACCCGCTTGGATCGAAGTTCCTTCCGCTGTATATTATGTATCCCACCAAAAACATTTTTATGTTAAAAACTTTTTTACAAAAAAATACAACCGACTTCCAAAAACAACACTACAAAGTGAAAAATAACTTTAATTTCGGAAGTCGGTGTCTGGTTAAATGTACTTTACGTTTTTTGCCACCGACTTCCGAAATTAAAGTTATTTTTCACTTTGTAGTGTTGTTTTTGGAAGTCGCTTCTATTTTTTTGTAAAAAAGTTTTTATATTTCACTTTTTAGTGGTTCACACGTGCTTACCCCTTCACATCGTACCGGCGTGATGTTATGTTATGAACTAGTGTAAACAATAAACAGACATGAGATTTAAGCAATCCTAGTCCATTTGCTATCATTTATTGAGGAGTTTCGTTGCCTATCTCAGAAGTTCTTCATCAGATCTTCACCAAATTGAAATGGGACCACTCCGAGAAAGTACTCTTCCAAAAACTATCCAAATCGCTTCAAGTGTGCCTATAAAATTGGAAGAGGTCTCTCTATTTCTCCGGGATTCCATCGTCAGATCCTGACTATATCATGGGACCATCCTTTCAAACAAAAAAAAAAATCCAAATCGGTCCAGCCATCTTCGAGTAATCGGGGAACATACCTACATAAAAAAAAAAAAATAAAAAATTAAAAAAAAAATGGTTCCGACGAACTGAGAACCTCCTCCTTTTTGAAGTCGGTTAAAAATGTTGCCAAGACGAGACCATATAGCTCGCACTGTCAAAAAGTTATTAGATCTCATATAGATCCAAGCTTTTAACTCTACACGTCCTAAATCTGCATCCATAGGGCAAATTATGACGCTTGGCCGTTTCCTTACTACAAGAACTATTGGTTAACCGAAAAGTAATTAATAGTGAATAAAATTTTCACCTTACGCCCATGTGAACGGTAGCGAAACAGCCAAGCCTCATATTTTGACTAAGGTGTAGAGTTGTGAAGTCTGTTCGTTCCGATATTATTGACGCTGACTGTAAGTAAGAAAGTCACCGGAACGTTGAGGTCGCTCTATCGGTTGAAAAACCTTCTTCCATCACACATAAAGGCCATGCTTGTACAGTCCCTAATCTTTCCCATAATAGACTATGGTGATTTGTGTTATTATGACCTGAATGCAGATCTCCTCAATAAACTTGATCGCCTTCTAAATAACTGCATTCGATTCGTCTTCAATCTTCGTAAGTATGATCATGTGTCTGCGCACCGGTTGCTTTTAAAATGGTTACCCATACGTCAGCGCAGAGAGCTGAGGGCTCTGTCTATGTTATATTCCATACTAAATAAGCCTACTTCTCCTTCTTATCTGACTTCCCATGTTCAATACTTGTGCTCTGCCCATAGTAGAAATCTTCGTTCAACCAACAATCGTCTTCTACGATGTCCTTCTCACCGCTCTGGTTTTATTCATTCTTCTTTCTTTGTCCAGGCGGTATTTCTTTGGAATGCGCTCCCTCTGAACATCAGGATAGCTACCAGTCGGCTATCGTTCAAAATGAAGGCACGTGAACATATTCGTATAAAGTTGGCAGAATCATCTCAGCGCTGATTCTTGCTGGATTCTTTTTCTCCTCTACCTATCGTTATTTCTCCTGACAAAGTTTATTATGTTTATATGTATGTATATATGTATTTATTTAATAGTATTTATTCTTTTTCGAGTTATCTATCCCTTATGCTGCACCTGCCATGTTTTCTCTCTGCATCACCCTAAGGTTGACTGGTAGAAAATGCCTCTGGCATTAAGTCCGCCTTTGTACAGTATTTTTTTACTTGTGCATAAAGTTTTAATATATAAATAAATCTCTCTAAGTTTTTGTTCTATTTTGATCTAATTTCCGAAATTAGATCAAATTGAGAGATGTAGGCACAGAAAGATAAAGAGATTAGAAAGGAAATAGTTCCTGATTTGTACTAGAACGCGTGTCGCCGCTTGTCCCCCACTCTGTAACTCCACTACAAGCAAGAGACCAATACGTACGCGCATTACGCACACAAATAAACCACACGCACTTAGATCGCGAGTTTGCTATTGGTTCTCACACTAACGCAAACACTGCGCTTGATGTACACTCACACACTAGCCATTATGTCAAAACTATGTCTGTTAATTGCACAAATCAAATCATCATGGCCTTGTACCCAGAGACCCTGCATTAAGGAAGCCAACTTTAAGATATTTCCCACTTTTAGGCATTATTATATTGTAAAATTATTGCTACAGTTATCAGTTGATTTGCCAACACTTTTAGTGCGCACTGACTAAAAATTACATCATTATCAGGTTCCCTTCTAACCTCTTTATCTTTTCTATGGATGTGGGTATTTATTTTCTTTAAATGTAATATAAACATAACCTAAAAATAACAAAATTATAACCTAACATAACTAAAACTATTAAAAAACTAAAATATGGCATCGAAAATTCCTCCGCATCGTTGTCGACTGGTAAAGTACCCAAGAGACTGGCGGCATTGGCATTCGGCTGGCTTACCTCTGGCCAGGGTAAAAGCCAGCCCTTGGGTCATGGGAAGTGTCAACCAGCCGCTTGGAGATTTCGTTGAATAAACCATGAGCACTCGGACCCCACGGCCCAAGGGTTTCAACCCCAGACGGCTCGAAAATATAGTTACCGATAAGGTTATTATACTTTCGCCGCTTGAGGTTTTCCGCAGCCGCAGCAGCAGTGCCAGCACAGCACGCCGAGCTAAAGGTAGGTATTGATGATTCTTATGGTTATACCTACTCGTAATTATGTAAATACATATCTGTTATAGTCGCGAATAATGTTTTGATCGAGATACAGCCTGACACTGACCTGCAAATTGCAAAAAACGCAAGAAAATTTGAATTTCGCGGGCTATCACTGCGGATACACGTTAATCATAACTGGCGAAATGTAGCTTTTCTATCTCCTCTGCCTGTCCCTTGGAAGAATACAACCTTGATGTTACGTTACTAAAAAACTTTTTACAAAAAAATACCACCGACTTCCAAAAACAACACTACAAAGTGAAAAATAACTTTAATTTCGGAAGTCGGTGTCTAGTTAAATGTATTTTCGTTTTTTGCCACCGACTTCCGAAATTAAAGTTATTTTTCACTTTGTAGTGTTGTTTGTGGAAGTCGGTTGTATTTTTTTGTAAAAAGTTTTTATTTTTCACTTTTAAGTTGTGTACCTACCCCACACAAATTCTAATACCACTATCTGCAAAACAAACTAGAACATCATCCATATAAAAGTGGGGAAAAAATACGTATTATTGAAGCTAACTCAAAAACTACCCAAGCAAAGTTAATCAATTTTATATGGGACCAACTGTGATTATACCCTCTCGAACAAAACAAAAAAAATCCAAATCGGTCCAGCCATCTTCGAGTAATCGGGGAACTTAAATAAAAAAAAAAAAAAAAAAAGGTTCTGACGAATTGAGAACCTCCTCCTTTTTGAAGTCGGTTAAAAAATAATAAAGTAAATATTCTACTTACTGCAACAAATCCCTTTCTTTTTATTTCCCTCGCATTTCGTCTCCTGTATGCAATTTTCTACACACGTATTATCTGTGGTCTTGAATAAACTATTCAGCGAGTCTGTGGCACTCTCTGGCGTAGAATCACTGTCTTCTGAACGCAGTGATACTGATGAAGAGCCGTTGTCTTCGTGGAGAATCTTTTCGGAAGACATTTTGGGTCGTTTGGTTTCTGTAAAGAAGAAAATTGTGAGTTAAAATCAAGACGAATATTTTTTTAAGTTGTTTTCAGATTGGGTGCAAAAAAGGTATTCGAGGTAGAAGACTTGGTTGTATTTTTGAGAGTGCGATATACAGGCTCTATCAGAAAGGTGTGAAAAAATTTAAGGGTATGGTATAGACCATCAAACTGAACAATTTTCTCCATGGGACCCACATCGTAATCGAGAAAAAATTATCAGCTGTCCCGTACTAAGCTTCAATACCTACTCGACCCAAATGTATGGGACGGCTGATAATTTTTCTCGAATACGATGTTGGTCCCATGGAGAAAGTTGTTCAGTTTGATGGTCTTTTGAATTGTGTGCGCTCACTTGAGTGAGGGTCCTAGTGAACTTCACAGAATGGCACTATACTGTTGATGTCTAGAACTGAACTGCTATGAACCTTATTGATTTAACCTCGTTTTTGCAGCCCCATAGCTTTCTTGGCTTCATTCCAGAGCCCGCGTTGTTTGGAGGCATGGGTCATGTTCCAGTTCCGGGGTTGATCATTAAAATACGAACTGAAATTGCTGATTTTTGACCGAAATTGTTAGTATTAGTAAAAGAACGTAGTATCACGTCTGTCCTATCCATTAACCATCTTATAAAAGTAAGTTAAGGAGTCTCATTTCCTACGAAATGTATGGTAAAAGATTTTGCGACTTCTGACTTTTCTAGCACTGAAAACTCATTTCATGACTTTTTTTTAATTCTTTGTAAGAAACAAACAATTGGCATCAAAAAAGTTTTTGTGAAAACTGCCTATTTTTTTTTTGCTTGTACAATATTTTTAAAAATCGGTGAATGCAGGTTATATTTTTTTACAAAACGTTAAGGACCGTTTTCCTGTAGGTACAACGGTTAAGAGGATACATCGAAGCGTGGTTTAGCTCGGTGTGTAAGTGAAATGGCATTATGGCTGTCTAGTTTGACGCGCGAGATAAAAGACCCACGCGCACTGGAATTTAAACGCGCTTCGTTTAAATGTAGATTTATGACTAAATGAATACTAATACTAATACTTAAATAAATTTTTTGCTTAGTAAGTTCTTAACATATTTAAAAACCTTCGATTTAAAGCAAATTTTACCACACAATGAGGAACTGTTTACGCATAATCGTATTAAAACAGAAAATAGACCTAGGTACCTACTTTGTAAAATTTTTTCTGTCGAAAAAATTTCAAGTAATTTAGTTTGTTTAAAATAAATAACTGAATCGATTCCAATAATTTTTATACCGTGTTATATTTCGCCCCAAAAATCTTTAAAAAAGGTTACATTATGGACACCGAGCGACGAACACAAATCTGTTGTATATGGAAAATCAAAATCTCATCATTTTGCCGTAAAATTAAGAACCTACCAAGAGCTTGTGCGAATAAAAAACATTTTAACTGAGTAAAATGGGTTAGCAAAAATCGGGTTACTTGAGGTTTTTATTTTTTTACTCGTTTTTTTAGTATGAAACTAACAAGTATTTTACCATTTTACAATTCTGATTAAATGCGCCAACTTTTAGTGGCACTTGCCAAGGCAGTCTAGTACATTTTTTTTAAAGGAGGGCCGTTCAAAGTCGACCAATTTTGAAAATTTTAAATTCATAGTTTAACAAGGTCATAATCTTCTAGGAAACTTGGGGCAATTGTGTCATTATTTTTGACTGTGATTCTTAAAAATATTATTTAGGGTTACGGTTCCAAAGTTTCAATGAAGAAAAATAATAAAAATTAACCGCAATAACCGAAAAATGGTTACAGATTGACCAAATTTTTAGGTTTTCCTTAAATGCCCATAATTTACAAACTGCATGGGATAGATTTTTTTTCTGATTTTTCTCATGATGTTTACAATCAATCCTGTCGCCCCGTTTCGGCTTGACGTTGAGTTCTGGGACACCCTGTATATATTCTTTTATATTAAAGATGGTCGGGTTTTTTCGCTAAAACTAGCATGCAAACTATTAAATAAATGAAGCTAATAAAATTAAAACATAAATCATAGTTATTCAATTAAGATAATAATGTTAATCATTTATCAAATTATTAAAAAAATAATGAAATTAATTAATTATTAAAATGTCAGTGTCACTCTTTAAAATTTAGGTACTCCTTCACAGAATAGAATGATTGTTCTACAAGCCATTTCAATAACGCTGTTTTAAAGCGAGCGTTTACATGGAGCGATTGCCTATCTCACCTCCATAATCCACAACCCAGTAATTGGGTAATACGATACCCCTAGGTAAGACTGGTTGTCAGACTTTCGGGCTTCTGACGACCCGTAGCGACTGTCAAAGATCCACGAATGACAACCGGGACCAACGGGTTAACGTGCTTTCCGAGTTCCGAGGCACGGAGGAGTCTCGGTATGTAAAGATGGTCACCCATCCACGGACCAACACCGGCAAGCGTAGCTAAACCTGATGGATCGACCCGTGCGGCTGATATTACTTAGCCAAGCGAGATCAGACTATCACAATAAAGGTGAAAGTTTGTGAGTGTGTGTGTTTGTATGTTTGTTACTTCTTCACGCTCAAACGGCTGGACCGATTTGGATGAAACTTGGTATGTAGATAGCTTATACCCTGGATTAACACATAGGCTAATTTTTATCTCGGTCTACGCGGGTGAAACCGCGGGGCGCAGCTAGTAGTTTATAAACTAACGAAATTCATAAATCGTTAGTTGTTTAGATGCTTCAGGAAATCATTTTGCCATATAATTATTATTACTTATGTTAATAAAATGGCAACATTATTTCCCACAAAATAAAGTACTTAATTATCTTTCAATGCATTTCCTGATGTTTCGATCATAATTTTTTTGTAAAGTACAAACCGCAAGTAGTGTTCAGGAAATTAAAGATGGGCCAAAAAATCTCTTAAGCTTACTGATTTCCTGGTACCTACTTAAATATTATTCAGAAGGTCAAGTGGTGATAATCATTAACTTAATTAACATCACCATATAAGCCCCATGTAACGAAAGGCGGGACTAATGATGATTTGAAACCATGACGGTTTTTTTTTAATTTTTCATAATGCGTATTTTTAGTTTATATGTATGTCGTGGATTCTGAACGGAACGTCAAGTTGAACCGACTTGGGTGTGTTCGGAAATGAGTGTTGGCATCACTGTGCGAGCTGTCAATGTCATTTTGAATTTGCGGGGGAAAATAACAGTGACAGATGATGGCTGTCATTCAAGGTTCCTGTACTTGACGAGGACTTCACAGAGTACATTATAAGAGGACTTCATGATTAGACACCGAACTGAAAGGACGTGCGCTACCAACCTCGCCCCGACCTCGCCGCGTTCCGATACGAATCCAGTTCCATCCGATTCGTGTGTGCTACTTTCTAACTGATTGTTTGTTAAATCGATCTAATTACAACTGTAGAGTGCATATTGAGTCTTATTTCGGTTACAACAATGAACGACGATCAGTCCGGCAACGAACGCCGAACCGAAATTCTCCTCCGACATGTATGTACGTGTACGTATACGTGCTTGATTGCGTTGATAAACATAATTTGCTTAATTTATCGAACTTTTACACTAATATTTGCCGAGACCCTCCCTCTCCCCCATGTGAGATTGGGTGAGATTCGACTCACCGCCTCCCCCACTAAACGCCTCACGTAAGAAGATTTTTTTATTTTTAATCTAAGTACTTTAGGCGTCCCCTTAGGCGGTATTTAGATTAAAAATAAAAAAAAATCTAATAACAACACGAGATTCCTGGGATAGCGCGTGTCGCAACGATGGAAAACCATACCATACTTATCAAAAGCCTTCCGGAATCCATGTAGGGCAGTAGTGGCCCAGACGGGCTATATACGAAAACTGAAAAAATCGCTAACGCAGGATACTTCTGGATGAAACTGAGCGCCTCCTCCATTTTTGAACTGATGTAAGAAAAAACTTTTTCAATACACTTCCTCGAAAACTGGTTCATATCGCACTACGATTAGGTTCA
The DNA here is from genome assembly GCA_946251885.1 of Cosmia pyralina. Classification (NCBI taxonomy): domain Eukaryota; kingdom Metazoa; phylum Arthropoda; class Insecta; order Lepidoptera; family Noctuidae; genus Cosmia; species Cosmia pyralina. The sequence continues at coordinate 9,694,619 of OX276371.1, read as the reverse complement.
CAATGCAATATATTTCACAAGCGTGCGATTTTTCATTTTCCAACCCGTGTGCGGGAATAAAAATTGCCACAGATAACGTATACCTATACTTAGTGCAAATTGGTTCAATGCCTCGATTCACACCGTCTCTATTCGGAGGTGAATGTTTTTTTTTAATCTCGGCAAAGAGATATGCGTCTTTACGGTGGTAATATTTTTTTAAATATTTAAATAATTTTTATAAATAGAATATCATCAAAAACCATGATTATTACAATAAAAAAAACTTTTATGAACAAATTAACATTTATTTGTGTTATAGACTCAAAAATATTTGAATATTCTATGAAAAATATTAGGCTGTTTATCTGCTTTATACCTTTGCTTCTCCTTCAAGCTTGCAATAACAAAGCGTGGAATTTTTTTTTTTAGAAATTAATTAAAATAACGAAAAATATTTTTCGTTATTTTATTTTATTTCTTCAAAAGTGTATTGAAAAACGTCGTTTGAGACACGTGGACATTTGTTATTGCAGTTCTCGGTTAAAATTTATTATTTATTTATTTATATATACTTTATTGTACACCACAAAAATACAAAATTCTCCACTTGTATCGCAATGTACTATTTTACAAAAAAAAAAAAAAAAAACCGACATCCAACAACAACTTTAATTTCGGAAGTCGGTGGCAAAAACGAAAATAAAAAACCAGACACCGACCTCCGAAATTAAAGTTATTTTTCACTTTGTACCTAGTGTTGTTGTTGGAAGTCTGTTGTATTTTTTTTTTTTGTATAAGTTTTAATTTTTCACTTTTTAGTTGTGGCAGCTACCTCACACAAATTCGAATACCACTACCATCAAAATAAATTAGAACATCACCCACATAGAGTCAGTGGGAAAAATACGTACTTACTATTGAAGCCAACTCAAAAACTACCCAAGCAAAGTTAATGAATTTTACATGGGACCAACTTTGAGTTATACCCTCCCGAATAAAATAAGAATCTTTCAAATCGGACTATTCTGTAAAAAGTAATGTTTTTTTTTTTTTTTTTTTTTTTTTTTTTTATTAGCCTACATTGTGTCCCACTGCTGGGCAAAGGCCCAAAAAAAAATATACAGGATAATTTTTTAAGCAGTGCGCAAATTTTCACAGGGTGTTCTATCCATGAAAATGAACAACTTTCACTATGGGACTAACTCTGAAATCGCGAAAAAAAAAATCAGCTGTTCAGTACATTTTATCTACACCAAACTCGTCAAAATGTAGGGAGCAGCAAATTTTTTATTTTTTCAGAAACAGAAAAATTTGTTCATATTCATGTGTGAAAATTTGCGCACTGCTTAAAAACTTATCCTGTATACGTGTCGATTCCAACCTCCTCCTTTTTTTTGTCGGTTAAAAAAAGAGTTGCGCGCTAAAGCTCGTCTAAAATTGATAAAAATAATTGATGCATTATATCGGTTTTGCAACACTCTATCGAAACTTTGAGTTGGCCTTGTAACGGGTATGTTTATACAACAAGGCAGGAATTTAACAGAAGTTTCACTTTCATTTACAACAATCAATCCGCCTAGTGTTTTCCCAACTATATTGGGGTCGGCTTGTAACCGGATGCAGCTGAATACCAGTATTTTATATGGAGCGACTGCCTATCTGACCTCCACAACCCAGTTACTGGGTAGCACGATACCCCTTGGTAAGACTGGTTGTCAGCCTTTCGGGCTTCTGACGACACGTAACGACTGTCAAAAATCCACGAATGACACCCGGGACCAACGGTTTATATCGTGCTTTCACGGAAGTCTCAGTATGTAAAGATGGTCAGTCGCCCATCTACGGACCAACCGCAGCAAATGTAGCTTAACCTGATCGATCGACCGGTGCGACTTTTATTACTTAGCCACGAGCCCCTCGAGTTCATTTACAGCAAGAGCCTCTTGCTGTACTTAAATGAAGTACTAATGTAGTAAATACCTACAGTTTAGACATCTTTGTGAAGTACTATAGTGTGCGCGCAAGTGCTAGTCACCGCCTGAGTTATGGGAGCGGTGACAAGGGGGAGGGCGCGATTGACAAGACGCACATGCTTGAAACACCTTGACGTTTTTCTACGTCCCCCGTCTCACCGCTCACATACCTCAGACGGTGAGTAGCACTTGCGCGCACACACATATTTCTGCCGTCAATCATTATGACCACAGAACAGATAAATTATCTGTTTTGTGGTTTGAACTGTACAGGTGACGAAATAATAGGGAATATGCATGTGATTCAAAACTCTTTCATTATTTAAATAATACATTGAGGAGTCGGTATCAAATTGCAATTTTTTTACATTTTTATGCAATAAGTCTTATTTTACAATTAATTATTTTATGTTACGTTTTTTTGGTGGAACGGAACGCAAAATCGAAACGCGTCGTCTTCGAAAATGCTGGAAGTAACCGCAAACATGTGAAATCTTTAAATAATCTTTTCTTAACAAACTATTTGAAAGTATGAATGTCACTTTGTCTATGCCCTGTGGGCAACCTGCTTAAACCGAGGTTGACGTGTATGTTGTTATTATATCACGTAAAACTACAATATTACTGACCCTGAATCTACATGAAGGTGCCATTGACCTACAGTTCATAGGAAACATGTATTTTTTCGCAACCGTATCATCTAAGCTATGAGCAAGGTCTTTTGTCTATACAAGATCATATCAAGAGTTCTAGGTGAGGCAACCGGCATGTCCTAGAACCAAAAATTCGAAGACATCTGACATCCTTCAACCTGCACTGGGGGCCAGCGTGGTGAATTATGGCCCACTCTGACTCCCTCTCAGGGAGAGGAGGCCTATGTCCCAGCAGTGGGAACATTAGGGGAGCCGGGGGGAATGGGAGTCAGTGAGCAATGGGAGTCGATTCAAAATGAATTGAGCCTAAAGCTTCACAGAATACGGCTATGTCGCACGGGGCTTAGCTCTGCACCCCTCCCGACTCCCGCACTGGCCAATACCCGCCAGTAACGCTCGCATTACTGGGAGCGACACAAGTGTCACAGGCGAGGGGCCGTTGTAAAATTTCCGAAATTTCGATCGATAACGCGAGTATATAAATTTGTTAATTTTGTGTATAAAATAATCTCAAAATGTAGTACTAGAACTAAACTTATGTTTATTAATGCAAGTTATTAGATTTTCTAATGTTTTTTGTGTAATAATTCAAATCTAGCAAACAAACCGTCATTGGGGTAATGAGAGTCATTTGACCCCCATGGTCGTCTTTTATTATGATACAACTTTTTTGTACATTTTAAATGCCAAGGAACTGGACAAGAAATACCTCTAAAGCCAGTTGAACTACAGGTGACCTGCAGGCAGCTGCTCAAATTAAATTAGCTAGCGAAACTCTGCAGACGTGATCGATATCTCCAGACGATAAAACAGATTTTATCAACTCATACTTCAAGTATAACAATAATAACAAAGGTCATTGACCTTAAAAAACTTGTCGTGTTTAGATATTGATACCCATCACGACTGCAGAGTTTCGCTAGCTAATTTAATTTGACCCTGTATAGATATGAAGTCGGTTAATAACCGGGAGTTAGACTACTGTTTCTAACTTGCTTAATCAAGCGAACGGTATTGACCGGTCCGTTCACATCGGATCAAGAAAAACAATATCGCAACTAAGTATGACTTAATACTAAGTTTGATAGTAACTTTAATTTTATTCATGAATCATTTTAAACTGCATTTAAGAACTAAACTATTGAACTATTTACACAATACACTGTTTTTTGTGGTGTTACACGAATGGATAGAATAAGAAATGAGTACATAAGAGGAAGTCTGAAAGTGGCACCGGTGACTGAAAAGTTGTGCGGAAATCGGCTGTCATGGTATGGGCATGTGATGCGGAGGAGTGAGGAAAATGTCGTGAGGAAAGTTTTAAGTATGAATGTCGATGGCTATAAGAGTAAAGGAAGACCAAAGAAACGATGGATGGATTGTGTGAAAGATGACATGGCTAGAAAGGGGGTGACTACCGAGATGACGAATAATAGAGAAGTATGAAAAAAAAGGACATGTTGCGCCGACCCCAAATAGATTGGGATAAGGGCAGGAGAATGATGACTGTTTTTTGTGCTGCTGTTGTAAATCATGATGTTATGACCATTTTGGGGTAATTGTGTATGGCTTATTATAGATGATGCCTGGGAAAAATAAAAGAAATTCTAATATATTTAGTCCGTCAGTGAAATAATAAAAAAAATATTAGACACGTATTTTTTGCTTTATCATATTAATAAAAAATTACTTAGATAACGGAGTGGGGCTCGCTACTCGCTACGTCACTTCTACGTCTAAAATCTAGCAAGGCGTGACGTCATGCCACATTTTAACTCAATGTATCGCCCGTAATTTTTTGAATGTAGAATAATAAAATAATCTACAAGACGGACACAAAACATTTTCAGTCGTTCATCAATCATCATCCCTATTCTGTAATTTGCAGATATTCAAATTTGGAATCTCGGGAAGCACTTAGCCTTCCGAAATTTTGACAATATTATTACCTTATTGAATGACTATTAAATGAAATTATGTTTTTTTTAAATCAAATAAAAAATTAAATCAAATTCATTTATTGGTTGAAAAGCAGTTCTTACCATCGCTGTAACCACAGAAAACATATCTCTTTATCTGTTCTGTGGCTGTAACATACCTAGGCGTACAATTGTCCGTTGAAATGTGCTCACAGGTTTAATAACATAATAAATAGCATTGTAAGATATTTACTTTCATAGAATAAGGGTAAGGGTCATGCGATAGAGATAACAATATATGTTAGAGAGAGTGATCCTATCCGATGAACTTATGTTTGACCTTATCATGACATGATGGGTTGATTTTAACTAAGTTTAATGATTGTTTTAAGTGATACGTCTACCTAGTCATTTCCCAACTATATTGGGGTCGCCGTTCGGCTTCCAGTCTAACCAGATGCAGCTGAAAACCAGTATTTTACATGGAGCGACTGCCTATCTGATTTTCACAACCCAGTTACTGGGTAATGCGATAACTCTTGGTAAGACTGGTTGTCAGACTTTTGTGCTTCTGACTGCTTTCTAGCACCAGCACTAGGTCATCGGTCCACCTTGTGAGAGGTCACTAGTGGCCTAATGTGCAAAAAGTTTCAAAAGGATTCTCCCAAAAAAGAGCTTATGGCTTTTTTAATTTTTAATTTAATTTAATGATTTTTAATTCGGAATAAATAATCGATAGAGTGTTACTAACATAATATTAAAACAATTTAAGGGAGACGCGCGGGAAATTTGAATTTCGCGGGCTACTTTTAGCCCGCGAAATTCAAATTTCCTTACGTTTTTTGCAATTTGCTGGTCAGCGTCGGGTAGAATTGACCTCAAATCTAGCGATTTCATGAAATCATGAGGTTTAAGGTCAATTCTAACTTATAGAGTTGTATTGCTGATTCTAAAGATTATAATTCTGTAAAACCATATTAGCTACGGCCGCGTCTCATATTTTAATCAATATACAACCTGACACTGACCTGCAAACTGCAAAAAAACGTAAGAAAATTTGAATTTTGCGGGCTACCTTAGCGCATCTTCCTTAATATCTAGTTTTACTAGTAACAATCACCCTCCGCACAAACTGCTTTATAATTGGAGAGCTGAAACTCTCCGCTACAGTTCTCAGGATGCTGTTGCGACTGCCTGGCACACTCCTCAGCAGCGAACCTATTTCGCTTTTCGCGTCAGTACGAGCTTGCGCAAAAATTTCCGACGCGCTGCAGTACTTAGCGAGGAAGTCCCAACAACATCCTGAATCTATTATTATACTGGACCGCAGTACATCCAACGATTTTTTGGTGGAACTGACCCATAGATTACTCGTGTACAGACTCTGGCAGTAAGTTGAAATGGTGATTTTTACTAGGTCCGTACACCGAGCAATCTATGGGTCGACATGTTGCACCGGACGGCGAGTGCCCTGGGATTTCTACATGGTCATGGTTTTTTACATGGCCCTTAAGGTCGTCGGAAAGAAACTGACCTAGGTATTTAAAAGTGGATACCCTTTATACTGACCCGTTTATAATTATTATGGTACTAGCTTTTGCTTGCGGCTTCGCCCGCGTGGATGTCGGAAAATATCCCATGAGAACGGGGGATGATTTTCAAAAATGCTGTACTTACCACATGTTTCTTTATTTCCTATCAAAAGCATAAATTTTAATTTGTATCATCATTCTCCTGCCCTTATCCCAATCTATTTGGGGTCGGCGCAACATGTCCTTTTTTTCCATACTTCTCTATTATTCGTCATCTCGGTAGTCACCCCCTTTCTAGCCATGTCATCTTTCACACAATCCATCCATCGTTTCTTTGGTCTTCCCCTACTCTTATAGCCATCGACATTCATACTCAAAACTTTCCTCACGACATTTTCCTCACTCCTCCGCATCACATGCCCATACCATGACAGCCGATTTCCGCACAACTTTTCAGTCACCGGTGCCACTTTTAGACTTCCTCTTATGTACTCATTTCTTATTCTATCCATTCGTGTAACACCACACACAAATTTTAATTTGTATATCCCTTACAAATTTTTTCGAGTTTCAAGGGTTTCCCATACAAACTTTCATCCCCTATATCACCCCTTGTAGGATTATTTTTGAAACAAAAAATAGCTTAACCCTTGCCAAATATTATCGAAATCCGTTCAGTGGTTTAGGCGTGAAAAGGTAACAGATAGACAGAGTTGCTTTCGAATTGATAATATTAGGATTGGCATTGGCTATTAGCCATTAGGTAGCCATCGACATGGTACCTATTTATCGTCATTCTGTTCCTGAAGAGTTACGCAAGTCGTCTCCTGAAATCTCCTGAAGACTTATCAAACTGCTGTTATTATTTTCACCAACAAGAAACCCTTCCCCGTCAAGACTTCAACACATAGCTACTGGTCATCAGCTTGCAGATATCCTGAGCCTATAGGTGCAGCGCCGTTTGGACTAGCAGGCGTAACCTCATATAGGGATACACCTGGATAGGCACACACCCTCCTTTCAACACATCGTGTCCATCGATCACGCCCGTCCGGCACATCTGCTGCTGCGAATTGATAATATTAGGATTGGCTTATGGCAAGCGCGAAGCCTCGATGGTGGCTCGAGTCATGGATGACCAGTTCTAACAGGCTTCCGAAAATGATTGCTGACAGAGAGGACTGTCCGTATGTAATGTCAGTTACATGTGCCATCGTATTGTTTACTAACACTTAGTTTTAAGGACAATGTCACTAACCTTTTATGAGTCTTCGCTCGAATTTAAATTTGAATTGCAGGTTTCCTACTCAATGGGGTTGTTTCCCGGAAGCCTCGCCGCAATTGAGAGCGCTGTGTGTTTGTCATTTGTCAAAGTCATCTTGAAGACAAAACGACCAATCGGCAACAAGAACAAACTCTTAGCGCCATCTCGCGGAAAGGTTTTAAGCAAGGAACTCCATTGACAGTTGAACGAAAGTAGCAAACACTTAGCGCCATCTACCTGGAACTAATTTGACAGTTTTCTTCTCCACTATGAAGACTGTCTAAACAGAATTATCTAATCTTGACTCAAATAAAGAAAGACGTTTGTTGCTTTCCCAGAAAAAACCTAACTTCTGGGGCACAGCGTTATTTATAATCTTTCCAACCATTTACTTATTTTATTTTAGCATCCATGCAGTATTGCGTTTTTAGGATTCCGTACCAAAATGGTAAAAAGGAATCCTTAAGGTGTGACTCAGTCTGTCTGTCTGTCACAGCTGTCGGCTTTTGATAAAAAAATAAACCCCCCCCTTATCTCCGAAGTTTGCATAGACAAAAATCTGAAATTATTCTATGTGATAGAAGTTTATGTATAGATTACGGGAAAAATAAAACAATATCTCTAAATTTTTTTAAAAGCACAGTTTTTCAGAAATCAACAACAAAAATTACATATAAATGATGGTACGGAACCCTCGGTGCGCGAGTCCGACTCGCTCTTGACCGGTTTTTTCGTCTATGGTTGCCTGTCAATAAATAAGGTACTTCATAGCGTTCATGAAGTATTGCATTTTTCGTCTATGGTTGTCTGTCAATAAATAAGGAACTTCATAGGCGTGCTTATGTCAAAAGGAAAATGAAAATAAAATGGCAACGCATTATTGGCGATCATATGGTTCTCATTACAAAACAACCATGGGAACCTATTGATTTTAAATTGTGCCAATTTAGCTGCACATCGATTGCCGATACATAATAGCTATTAGCGTGACCCGAATATGAAATTGGCCCAAATTTTATATGCAACAACCAATTCAAACAATCAGCTTACAATTTATTTCTGTAATGTCACTTGATGCAATGGCGTTGTGTTTAAATAGCTGTGTCTTTGGTTCCGGTCTTCATCATCTCTTGTTTCATCTTTTTACCCGACTGCCAAGGAAGGGTTATGTTTTCGCGCGTATCATGTATGTTATGTATGTTTGTAAATTTCTTTTTCTTGTGTTTTGTCGTTTCTTGGTTCATCTGTACTGTTGTTTCTCTGTATAGTGTGGTACAGATCATCAAACTGAACAACTTTCTCCAGAAGAAAAACATCGTAATTGCGAAAAAATAATCAGCCGTCCCATACATTATTTGGTTCAAGTAAGTATTCAAGTTTCGTATGGGGTCATTTTGGCGCTGATAGCAACGTGAGCGTCCATGGAACTAATAATATATTGATTTTTTGACATTTGACATGGAACTAGGTTATTCCGCTGTCTTTAAGATAGCGAATTTTACAAAATACGCATACTCTCATGATAAAAATGTTCTAAATATCACGTAGTAAACACAAAATTCACAAAACAAATCTTATTTCACGAGCTAGAACATCAGAGACGTACCAAAACAACACGTCGGCCATTTGCAACAATGTGTCAATTTTAGTTCCTGAGACGCTCGAGCGGGGCGCTTTGAATTGGCACAAAAATCAACTGTCATGTAATACTTTGTCCAGCATACTTGCATATTATAGGTCAGTTATACGAGACAGACTTGGATTTGAATATGGAGCTTAGACGTTAGTTAGACGGCCTCGGGCCGAAAGGCTAGATATAAAAAAAACCGGTCAAGAGCGAGTCATAGTGACACACATGTGTGAGCACTATGCAGCTACTTACTGCGGGTACGTCTTTCACTGACTTGTATGTGCCCTGGCGGTTGAGAGTATGTCATCGTGTGTGTTGGATCAGTAAGTTCCCTTCAAAATGGTTGAGCTAAATGGTGCTGATCCATGCGTCATGTTCGTGAACGGGCGCCGTCATCGTCAGTTGGGACTGGTCGTCTCTTGGGTGCCACGGCTTAATTTTAATTTAGTTGTTTTTAGTTTTTATCTTTTTATTACGGACGCTTTTAACGTGCACGTCTTTCTTCATTGTTCTCACATGTATATTTTCAACATGAATGATGTAACCAATAATTTGTAACAATATTTTGATTTAAAAGAGTGTCCGTGGAGTTTCTTGCCCGTTCTTCTCCATGGAACCTACTACGCTTTGAAATGGGCGCCTAGCTTCATCTGTCTGACTGACCGACCCCTTGCCAATTCAAAAGTGCCTGTAATTGGATTATTTGAAATATTTTAATGCATTGAGTTTGAGTTTTTGGACTCGCGCATCGGGGGTTCCGATCAGGTTCCAGAAAAAGTGTGCTATTTAGAGACATCATTTTATTTTTCCTGTAATCTTTACATATACTTCTATCACATAGAATAATTTCAGATTTTTCTCTTTGCAAACTTTGGAGATAAGGGGGGGGGGGGGAACGGTATTTTTTTTTTAATTTTTCTTCAAAACTCGAAAACTATGCGGCCTAAAGAAAAAGAAAAAAATATTTGAGAATGTGCAAACAGCGCTCTTTCATATGATACCCCCATGCCCTAGTAGTCCCACTTTGAATTTTTAGGACCTTCAGTCTTCAGGTCTTCAGTCCCTGTTGCAAAAAATAAATAAATTTTGATTTCTTTCTTATTTACAAAATAGTTAGACAAACGTCATCTAAAACTGTTCCAAATTTGAAATTTTTTTTTCATGTTTTCAAGCATTAGTAGTTCTTGAGATATCCAGCTGTGACAGACGGACAGACAGACTGAGTCGCACCATAAGGGTTCCTTTTTACCATTTTGATACGGAACCCTAAAAATATGTATTGAAACGAATAACACAGAGTCTACGTGAATAATATCGAAGCGTGGTTTAGCTCGGTGTGTAAGTGAAATGGTGTTATGGCTGATTAGTTTGACGCGCGAGATAGAAGACTCACGCGCACTGGAATTGTCTTATAAGTGCAAATAAATTCCTATAAAATTAGAAATTAACTATTGTAACAAACCTACTTTCAGTACATCAGTACTACCTTATAAGCAAAGGATAAACTATTAAGTTCCGCCGCTCGACACTAGATGGCGCTGTGCATTTACGTCACGTTTCTGAAACGCGGTGTTAAGATTCTCCGCGAGTTAATGACCACCCCTAGAATTATTGAACTTAAATTGTAATAAATAATTATGTGTGCTTTTCCGTATTTTGAATACTTGTCAAACAGACAAAACAACTACATTCATACGTTAAATAATCACATGCAATTCTTAGTTAGTCACCATAGTGACAAGTTAATATTTTTTGACACCAATCACCAACATTTTTGTTGATAAGCTAAGCTCGACTAGGGATACGGTACGGTGTAGCTGCCCAGTAGTTTTAGACGTCAAATAGCTAGGCTATTGGCTTTTAATATTAACTCAGACATAATTAGTATGTTAGTCAATAATTTAAACTAGTTTGTAAGACAACAGAAGGTACCACTAACAGTATAGTTACACTTAATAACAAAAAGGTATTTTCTAGCACTAAAATTGTTAACTGTAGAAAAGGGGCTAAGCAGAAATCCATGAAATTATTTCATCAAAATATTCAAGGTTTTTCATCCAAACAATTGGAAATTGAATTGTTTTTAGAAAAAACAATGTTCGACATTATTTGTTTAACTGAGCATTGGATAGAAGATTACGAAATGTTAATTAATTATGAGAATTATAGTGTGGCCAGTTGTTTTAATCGAACATCAATGATGCGAGGTGGTTCACTAATCTTAATTAAAAATTGTATTAAATCAAAAACTCGTACAGACATAGTTGAACATAACATTGAACTTTCCTGTGTTGAGCTGGATAAGCATGTCATAGTGTGCGTTTACAGACCTCCAAATTATCAAAACTACTCCATATTCGAGTCAGTAATGGAAGAAGTTTTGGCAAAACTTGCAGCTGGTAATAAGTCAGTAATTATCTGTGGTGACTTTAATATTAATATTAGGTCTTTACCTATGAAACTGCCGTTCTGCAGTACTGGCCATTCCAAATCAAAAAAATTTTTGTTTGGCTAAGAATTCGAATTTCAAATTAATTTTAGTTTAAAACATGGATTTTTTTTTCCAAAAGTAGTAATTTGTTTATTGATTAGTGTTACATTTTCATCGCATTTCAATCTTTTTCGTCATCATGGATACGTTAAAAATTCGAGTAATTATGGAATATGAGTATCGTCGTGGCAGCAACGCGGCACAAGCGGCACGCAACATCAACGACGTTTACGGAGCTAACACTACAAACCAACGCACCACTTGTTATTGGTTTGCTCGCTTCCGTTCTGGAAATTTCGACCTGAAAAATGAACCTCGCGGTCGTCCGAAGACTTTGGTCGACAATGACGAATTAAAGGCGATTGTGGAAGCTGATGATACACAATTTACGGCTGAATTAGCAGCAGCTTTCGACGTTAGCGTCAAAACAATATTGGTCCATTTGCGTCAAATTGGCAAGGTAAAAAAGCTTGACAAATGGGTGCCCCACGAACTCAATTATCGCCAGCGCGAAGTACGCGTCGAGACGTGCCTTGCACTGCTCAACAGACACACAAATGAAGGAATTTTGAACCGCATTGTTACCTGCGATGAAAAATGGATTCTGTTTGATAACCGCAAGCGCTCAGCAAGTTGGTTGGATCCTGGTTCAGCACCTAAACAATGCCCTAAACGAAAACTTACCCCTAGAAAAGTGATGGTCACTGTTTGGTGGTCTAGCGCCGGTGTGATTCATCACAGCTTCTTACCAAACGGGGTGAGCATTACTTCAGATGTGTACTGTGAAGAACTGAACACAATGGTGGAGAAGCTGGCACATCTCCAACCAGCATTGGTCAATTGCTCGTCTCCGCTGCTCCTGCACGACAACGCGCGACCTCATACTGCACAGCAGACGGTCTCCAAGTTGCAAGAACTGGGGTTGGAAGCTCTCCGTCATCCGCCCTACTCACCAGACCTTGCGCCTACAGACTACTACTTTTTCCAGAATTTGGATAACTTCTTGGCGGGAAAAAAATTCAATACCCGAGAGGCAGTACAAAATGCCTTTGAAGAATTTGTTGCCTGCCGTCCAGCTGATTTCTTTAAGAAGGGCATCAATAAACTGCCACTGCGTTGGCAAAGATGCATTGATTGCATGGGTGATTACTTCGATTAATACAAATAAAAAATGCATGAAAAAAATTCGTTTAAATTTTTTCATACAAAACGGCAATTTCATAGGTAAAGACCTATTCTTTAAAAAACAATTCAAATACCAGTAGATTGTTAAATTTGTTTAAATCATTCAATTTGTCAAATGTGTTTGTAGAACCAACCCGAATAACTACGACTACTGCTACATGTATTGATAATGTTTTTTGTTGCTGTGACTATTTAGAAAAATCCATTGTTAATTATCTCCTTTCTGATCACAGCGGTCAAACTGTAACTTTTGAGTCCAACATACCAATACAAAAAGTGCAGATACAATCCAGACCAATAACATCTGCTAATTTAAATAAATTTAATAACACTTTAATTGGTAAGTTATATGACCAAGAACTAACAATGAACAATGAACAATGTTAATATTTTGTATGAAGAATTCTTTTCGGTAGTTCAAACAGAGTTCGATAAATCTTTTAAGAAGATCACAAAAACTATAAGCCCTAAGTTTTTATTTAGTGACTGGGCAACTAGAGGACTCAGGAAAAGTAGGGAAAGACTTTTCGAGCTGTATGGCCTTAAGCCTTATATTAACACGGAATCTTTTAATAAGTATGTTTCTACTTACTCTAGAATTTTTAAGAATACTTGTAAGGCAGCTAAAGCTTTATACATTAGCAACAAGGTTAAATCAGCAGAGAATAAAATTAAGACAGTTTGGAAAATTATCAATAATGAAACTAACAGGATCAAAAAGCATAATTTTGATTACACACTGGAGATGTCATGTGGTCTCATTTGCGATAGCAAAGAAGTTGCTCAAGAATTTGTAAATTTCTTTACCAGTATCCCACTTAAAACTACTGAAATATTAGACTCCTCGCCCTCACTCTCTTTTGATTTAGTAAAGGCGAACGTTTCGGCCTGCCCGATTGAATTTAACTTTAAGCATATTAACCCCATAACAGTAATAAAAGCTTTTAAGCAAATTAAGATCAAACCGACCGAAGATCTTTGGGGAATGTCCATTAAAGTCTGTACCTCCATAATTGAGACTATAGCGCCTTACTTAGCCTTAATATTTAATTTGTGTGTGGATCAAGGAGTTTTCCCGGATTTAATGAAATACAGTAAGGTAATACCACTTTTTAAATCCGGGGACAGTAAGGACACAAATAATTATAGACCCGTATCCGTGTTGCCAGTTTTCAGCAAGGTTTTTGAAAAAGTAATGCTTAATCAAATGCTCAATCATTTTAACACGAATAAAATACTTCACGATCAACAGTTTGGTTTCACCAAAGGACGTTGTACGACCGACGCCGGTGTAACCTTATTAAAACACATTTTTAACGCGTGGGAAGAGGCTCAAGACGCCATAGGAATTTTTTGTGACCTCTCCGTTTGATTGCGTCGATCACGAAACCTTACTCTTGAAACTTGAGCATTACGGACTTGGAAAACTTGCGCTCAGTTTAGTAAAATCTTATTTAAATGATAGACAACAGCAAGTTCAAATAAATGGTATCACTTCACTTGGTTTAAATGTAAAAATGGGTGTTCCACAAGGCTCAATATTGGGTCCTTTCCTCTTTTTAGTGTATATTAATGATTTACTCCATTTATTAAAAAATCAACCACAAATGGTGTTATTTGCTGACGATACTTCCTTAATTTTTAAGGTAGGTAGACGTGATACAAATTTTGACGACGTTAATAACGCCCTACTGCAGGTCCAAAATTGGTTCACTGCTAATAATTTAGTATTAAATGGGAAAAAAACTAAGTGCATTAGATTTTCTTTACCAAATGTAAAAAGTAGTGATTGTGAGATAGTATTGAATCAAGATAAACTAGAATTCGTCGATAAAACCGTTTTCTTGGGGATCACGCTCGACTCAAGGCTACAATGGGGTCCTCATTTAACATCACTTGCAGGACGGCTAAGTTCAGCAGCATATGCTGTCAGAAAAATCCGTCAATTTACTGATGTAGATACCGCGCGGCTAGTCTATTTTAGTTACTTTCATAGTATCATGTCTTACGGTATTTTACTTTGGGGACGGGCTGCAGACATCGAGTCAATTTTTATTCTGCAGAAAAGAGCCATTAGAGCCATATATAATCTCCGCAAGCGCGATTCTTTAAGGGAACTGTTTAAGGAAATTAACATGACGGTACCTTGTCAATATATCTACGAAAATATCATGTACGTAAGGAAAAATTTACATCTTTTTAGTAAAAGAGGTGAAAGGCGTAATTATAGTACTAGAAAAAGGGACCTATTAGCTCAACCAGGTTTCAGACTAGCTAAAGTAGACTCGTCGTTCATGGGGTACTGTTTAAAATGTTACAATAAAATACCTCCACACATACTTCAACTCAATGAGACTAAATTCAAAACTTGTATAAAACGCACACTATGCAGGCAGGCATATTATAAGTTTGGGGATTACATAACTGATAAAAATGCTTGGCTCAATGCTGGTCCTGCTCCACAAACACAACTAATTAATTAACATTTGAAGATACTGTTGGAGCTGCTGAAGATTGTAAGACTATCATTGCATTGTATAGACTCAATCTCCTTTGTATTATATAATTGCATAGCACATGTGTGAGTACTATGTACATACTCTAAAGCTACCATTTACTGGGTACGTCTTTGTTTGACTTGAATGTGCCCTGGCGGCTGAGAGTATGTGACGCTCACTCTAATGTCTCGCTGATGGTGGCGCGTGTTGGATCATTTAGCTAATCCATGCGTCAGGTTCGTGAACAAGCGCTGTCAGTGAAGGCTGGTCATACCTTAGCGGCCACGGCTTATTTTGATTTAATTTAAATATTTGAATTGTTTTTTTTTTAATGACGCTTTTAACGTTCTGCATCGTTCTCACATGTGAAATTTCAACATGAATGATGTAACCATTATTTTGTAACAATATCTTGATTTAAAAGAGTGTCCGTGGAGTTTCTTGCCCGTTCTTCTCCATAGGTACCTACTATGCTTTGGAATGGGCGCCTAGCTTCATCTTTTTGACTGACCGACCCCTTGACAATTAAAAAGTGCCTGTAATTGGTTTAATTGAAATAAATGCTTTGAGTTTGAGTTTGAAAATTTATGTTTTGTGAGACTGACCTAGCGTTGCATTGGAATAACTACACGGGACCCTGCTAGTAAGTCTGTAAGAATTGAGACAGATTGTCATTTTTTTGGTTTAGAGGACTACTGTTCCCCGCCTTCGTCCTTACTGGGAAAAGGTGTTGGGAACCTGTCCTCATGTCCTGTATTATAATAATATTGTATTACTGTACGTCTTGGAATAAATCCTTGTCAACTTCACTTGGACTTCTCATTGTGCCGGACACGGTGACAACATCGCCAACACCTTCCTACACTATTTAATAATAAATAATCCATCACTGGATGAAGTTTGGCATTTTAAATTTTATGGTATATTTTTAATTATAATTCTAATTGTTAATGAAGGGATAAACTGCTTTTAAAGATTATTAAGAGGTATGCTTGAAGATTTTTTTGGTGCATTAAAGTATGTTTAATTGTGTTTTGAGTTCCATCACTGTATGCGAAAAGGACATGAAAATCCATATTTTTTAATTTGACAAAATTATTTACGGTTTGAGATACACTGCTTTAAAAAACCACCTTTTTGACGGTTTCCAAGAAATCTCCACCTTAAACGGTCCCAAGGAAGCGAGGCTCCTTCAGATCCTTACAGTACCTACCTACCTATTATGCTCCATAGCGTAAGCTGTTCTTTTGTTCATGAGAAGGTTATAGTACTTCACTTCCTGAAAGATTGAAAAATAAATTCAAAGACAGCCAGTAAGTAGATAGATAAGCCAGTATCAATCTTCAATTGTGTTTTTATCGGATCTTTAATGAGTTACTAATTCAATTATTCACAGTTGGACTAAGCTTGCTTAAAGCAGATGATAAGATGACAATAATCACGACTGTCATCAATAGTGGTAGATAGATCAGAAGGCCAATTCTCGTACGTAAAAAATTACTTTTAAAAAGTAAAAACCGACTTCAAAACCTAGAACGAATAAAATAACTTTCAAAAAAAACTTAACAGTTTCTGAAGTCGGTGTTAAGCTAAGGTGCATTGAAAAAATGAAAGACACCGACTTCAGAAGCTGTTAAGTTTTTGATGAAAGTTATTTTATTCGTTTTAGGTTTTGAAGTCGGTTTTTACTTTTTTTAAAGTAAATTTATTTTTCCATTTTTAGTTGAATATACAATTAGGAGCTCAATGAGCTCAAGACGAACGAAAAAAAAAATCATCACAAAATCCGCTTAGAAATGTCGGAGATACAGTACATTTATGCTAATAAGTTTCGTACATAAGAATCTTTACCTAATGTATTATATACTAAAACCTTCCTGAACGTACGTAGATTACGATAGTCAAAGAATCATCAAAAATGGTTCATTAGTTTTTGAGAAAATCGCGGACAAACAAACATACATACATACATACTACGGGTTGAATACAGAACCTCCTTTTTTGAAGTCGGTTAAAAAAATACGGGAATTACCCCTCTGTTAATCGAAGTTCAAATTTTCTTATTTTTTTTTGCAATTTTCAGATCAGTATCTGGTTGTATGTAATTATGATTCGCGGCCGTATGAAATATTTATTTCTGTAAAGCCATATTTGTTACGGTCGCCATTCACGACTCGCGAATCATATTTAAATCAACACTAGCTTTAGCCCGCGGCTTTGCCCGCGTGGAGGTCGGAAATAATCCCACGGAAACGTACTATCGTGACGCGCACGCCGGTAATGCTCCCAGTCGTCATGACTTTTCAACAATCATCGTCATATTTCAGCCAATTTACAAAAAACCTTTAATGAATGAACACCTAAACCTTCCACATGAATCACTCCGTCCATTGGTGAAAACCGTACCTATGAAAAGTTCAGTTGTTTTTGAGATCATCGCGAACATACAGACAGACGCGGCAGGGGACTTTGTTTTATAATGTGTAGTGATACAACCTGACACTGACCTGCAAATTGCAAAAAACGTAAGAAAATTTGAATTTCGCGGGCTACCTTTGCGCATTCATATTCTGATGGGTTGGCAAAGATGTAGAGATAATCCATCTATAAGTTGACATATACTGTGTATATGCGCCTGTATTTCTACGAAGCGGAGCCAAGCTAGTGTACTTAAGGCGAGTAGTGCCGCCAACTAGCGCCACCATTCAAAAAAAAATCATCTGGAGATAAGGAAAATTCCCTATGCTCACATTTTCATGATATAGATTTTTTTTCTCTCATTAAATTCTACCTCATCTGACTAAATATGTGAGCTTAGGAAATTTCAAAATGTTCCATATCTCCAGACTTATGATTTTTTTTCTAAAATAGTGGCGCTAGTTGGCAGCACTACTTGCCTAAATTCTCAAATCATTACGTACATATAAATTCGAACGGTGTCTCGTTGTGAATCCACGACGATTTACCAAATGAGTTCGGTCTCGAATTGTGTGCGGTGTGCGCTCACTTGAGGGAGGATCCGAGTGAACTTCACAGAATAATAGCACAATATAAATATGGACCTTAAGGAAACTACGAACAAACGTACGAAATGGAACACACAAAGACGCGCGCATCGATGAGACCCCTATAAAATAAAATAAACCTTTATTGCTTTTTGTTACTTGTCTCACAAAAACAACAATTTTTTTTCAATATTAATTAAATGTATGATATGATATGCTTCTCTGAAAAATGTAATCAATTAACGAACTAGTAAGTAATATTTTAATTAATTTAATGAATTTAAATATAATATAAACAAAATCAATCTGCCTAACATTTTCCCAACTATGTTGGGGTCGGCTTCCAGTCTAACCGGATGCAGCTGAATACCAGTATTTTACATGGAGCGACTGCCTATCTGACCTCCACAACCCATTAAATGGGTAATACGATACCCCTTGGTAAGACTGATTGTCAGTTTTTCGGGCTACTGACGACCCGTAACGACTGTCAAAGATCCACGAATGACAGCCGGGACCAACGGCTTAACGTGCTTTCCGAGGCACGGAGGAGTCTCAGTATGTAAATATGGTCATCCATCCACGGACCGACCCCGGCAAGCGTAGCTTAACCTGATGGATCGACCCGTGCGGCTGTTATTACTTAGCCACGAGCTCCTCCTTAAATATAATATAAACATAACCTAAAAATAACAAAATGATATCCTAACATAACTAAAACTATTAAAAAACTTAAATATGGCATCGAAAAATTCCTCCGCATCGTTGTCGACTGGTAAAGTACCCAAGAGACTGGCGGCATTGCCACGTTGTATGGCAATGCTAAGCCTCTGGCCAAGGTAAAAGCCAGCCCTTGGGTCATGGGAAATAAATAATATTAATTTAATAGGTTATTACTAAAAACACATTTTTATTGTAGCATTTATTTAACTCATCACAAAAACAGATAATACTTTTTGAGATGAGTATATTAGATAGGTACTAAAATAGAAATGTGTTTTTAACGACGAAACAAAAAGGAGGAGGTTCTCAATTCGACACGTATGTTTTTTTTAACGAAAATACATTTAACCAGGTACCGACTTCCGAAATTAAAATATCTTAAGAATATAAATAAATATAATATGTTCAGTAATAAATTAAAGCTATTTCTTATAAACAAAAGCTACTATAGGTAATATAAATGAATACATGAATGATAAACTGTGACTGGACTTGCAATAATTTTTTTAAATGTTGTATTTATTATAAAATCTAAATATATTTAATATAAATAAGAATTATCCATGTCCTAAATGCTAATATTTAATTTTAATGTTTAATTTTAATTTAATTATTTATACTTTTTGTAATGTTGCTGTGCCCTTACAGGGTCCATAATTGTAACTTAGCTTTAAGCCTATTTGTAACACCTGTATTTACATTATGGTATGCAAATAAATGAAATTGAAATTGAAATTACTTTTCACTTTGTAGTGTTGTTTTTGGAAGTCGATTGTATTTTTTTGTAAAAAAATTTTTAATAATTAAGTAAGTACCTATTAAATTACTATTATTTACTAGTTCGCTAATTGATTACATTTTTCAAAAAAGCATATCTTTTCTTTGGTCCCGTGTGAACGAGAGAGGTAACAAAATAGCTAATTGTATCGGCAACCGGTTTTTCTTCTACAGCTTGTCCTTCGCCAAAGACCTCCTCAAAGCTTTCCATTTTGTCCTGTCCCTATTCTGGACCAGCTACCTTTTTCATTCATGTCGTCTGCTCAACGTTTAGTTCTTCTACCTTTGTTCTTTTTACCATCACGCGGCTACCATTCCGTTACTAGTCCCGTCCACTTCTCTTTCCATTCCCTTAGCATGTGTCTTGTCCATCTCCATTTCAGGCGTTTGTATACGGTAATCAAATCTTAAATTTAGTTTTGCACCTTGTCTCTTCTTTTAACTCCAATTACGAGATCCCTAAGCCACAATAAATATACTGAGAGCACCGCGACTATCGCTTGGGGCTTCGTCGGTGTGCGTGTGTGTGTGTGTTCCGCTTAGACCGTTTGTACAGACAACAGCACATCAAGCTACTACAATCTGTCAATCAATCAAGTCTATTTATAATTAATTAAGATATATTTTTAGTGTTCTTTTTATATGTATTCCTCTCATACTGAGCACCTGCCATCTAATCTCTTCACCACCCTTGGTTGACTGGTAGAGAATGCCTAAGGCATTAAGTCCGCCTTTGTACATTTTAAGTGCGAAAAGTTTAAATAAATAAATAAATAAATCAATCAATCTGCCTAGCCTTTTCCCAACTATGTTAGGGTCGGCTTCCAGTCTAACCGGATACAGCTGAATACCAGTATTTTACATGGAGCAACTGCCTATCTGATCTCCACAACCCAGTAACTGGGTGATATGATACCCCTTGGTAAGACTGGTTGTCCGACTTTCGGACTTCCGACGACCCGTAACGTCTGTCAAAGATCCACGAATGACGGCCGGGACAAAGGGTTAACGTGCTTTCCGAGGCATGGAGGAGTCTCGGTATGTAAAGATGGTCACCCATCCACTGACTAACCCCAACAAGCGTAGCTTAACTTGATGGTTCGACCCGTGCGGCTGATATTACTTAGCCACGAGCTCCTCTAGCTAGCTACTACAATCAAATTTATTTAATAGATTTTCATCTTTATCGCTAAAGAATTGGGTTCAAGGTTGATTGGGAAAATTTGACAGTTTCGGGTGGCTTGACATGCTGGCGTCTGTGCGTAGTTTTCTTACTGTCCATATATTTATAGTGGTAGTAGGTATGTTGTCATAAGCCCATGTTCATCAATGGACGTGTACGGGTCATATTATGACGAACATTTGTACATCTTAGGTCATTGTCAGATAGTTGTTAAATGCGTCATACATAACAAGATACTTGTACAACGGTAACCTTAAAATAAGATGCCTTTTACCTTAATTATTTATTTTGTTTTTTTGAACGTCTGATACAGTTTTGGTTAGGGTTGTCAATATTTAAAAATGTGTTTATGCTGAGCGGTAGCCGTTTTGCGTAGATGTGACGCATAATTATTTTCCCCAAAACTAGCTTTTTACATTGTTTATTTTATTTTGTTGTCCTTTGCGTCATGTTTACCGCAAATAAACGTATTTTCTATCTTCTTTCTTTCTTTCTGTTTAGTCAGGTAATAAAATTGACCTTTCTCTATCAGAGAGCTAGCATTTAGCACACTTGGTTAAAATGCCTGTTGGCGATTCTAGAGCTTTAAGGAGGATGTGCTAAGGTAGCCGGCGAAATTCAAAATTTCTTACGTTTTTTGCAATTTGCAGTTTTTATCAAGTTGTATGTTGATTAAAATATGATTCGCGGCCGTAACTAATATGGCTTTACAGAATTATAATCCTTAGAATCAGCAATACAGCTCAATAAGTTAGAATTGACCTCAAACCTCATAATTTCATGAAATCGCTAGTTTGCAGTTGTATTGCTGATTCTAATAATTATAATTCTGTAAAGCCATATTAGTTACGGCCGCGTCTCATATTTTAATCAACATAAAAGAAAATTTGAATTTCGCGGGCTACCTTGGCGCATCCCATTAAAGATGCAAGTCTGAGTTATCACATCCTACTAATTATTCCTATATTAACCCCGTCAACTTAGCTATATACAACACACATTTACGTCGAAAACGTATTGAAGTTTTCTAAGGGACAGTAGAATATTTTTTCGCGAATACGATGTTGGTCCCATGGAGAAAGTTATTCGGTTTGATGTTTTGTACCACACCCTTAAATTTGACGAGGATACAAAACGACACGTTTTATATGATTGTGTTATGCTTATGAGTGTACCACAATAGTGCAATCGATATATCTCGCAATCACTACATCTCGCTCGCCGCTATACGCAGATATACCAGGCCAGGCGCACACCGCATTTTAGGTATGAAGCTACAAGTACGCGGCGGGCTCGACTTGTCGGGCTAATTCAGTGTGGGCTGGCGCGCACCGGCCAGCTCGCACGTTAGTTCGATCTCACTCAAACGCCTCGTCGTAAAAGAAGACAACCTCGAGTCCGAAGGTATAAGAGTTACCAAACGAAAAAGTACTCGGTGCAACCAAAATCAATCTGCCTAGCCTTTTCCTAACTATGTTGGGGTGCTGAACACTAGTATTTTACATGGAGCGACTGCCTATCTGAGCTCCTCAACCCAGTAACTGGGTAATACGATACCCCTTGGTAAGACTGGTTGTCAGAATTTCGGCCTTCTGACAACCCGTAACGACTGTCAAAGATCCGCTAATGACAGCCGGGACCAACAACTAAGCGTGCTTTCCGAAGCACGGAGGGGTCTCCTTGATAAGTAAAGGGGGACTACAGGACCTAAACGCAACTAAAAGCAAGTTTTTTTTAATAGTTTTTGATATATGCTAGTTAGATAGTGTGTTGAAAACATAATATCTAACATAATACCTACAACATAATATCTACAACTAATTTGATACGGTAGAAAAACATCACGAAGATACTTCTGAAAACTTATTTTAACGATTAAAAACCATAGTAATACATGCCATCATTATGATTTTTTGTCAGATTACTCTACAAGCAACATATTAAAGTAATAGTGTTTTTGTTTTTTAGTCCAATCAATAGATTTCTTGTAAATAAATAATTGCTTCATATTTTGGAAGAAATTACAAGCGTTGTGTCATCGCGCTTCTCTTTCTTTTCTATGCAGTCCGACAGTGACTGCGCTTTAGGTGCGGCTGTTATGACTATATTATTTACTTTATTACATATAATTTATATTTTTAACCGACGAAAAAAAAACAAAAAAGGTTCTCAATTCGACACGTATGGTTTTTTATTTTTTTTTATGTATGACCACGCATAACTTTTTACAGAGTCGTCCGATTTGAAAAATTTTTGTTTTATTCGAGAGGGTATACGTCAATGTTGGTCCCATATAAAATTGATTACCTTTGCTTGGGCAGTTTTTCAGTTAGCTTCAATAATACGTATTTTTCCCACTTTTATATGGATGATGTTCTAGTTTGTTTTGCAGGTAGTGGTATTAGAATTTATGTGGGGTAGCTACCACAACTAAAAAGTGAAAAATAAAAACTTTTTACAAAAAAATACAACCGACTTCCAAAAACAACACTCCAAAGTGAAAAATAACTTTAATTTCGGAAGTCGGTGGTTAAAAACGAAAATACATTTAACCAGACACCGACTTCCGAAATTAAAGTTATTTTTCACTTTGTAGTGTTGTTTTTGGTAGTCGGTTGTATTTTTTTGTAAAAAAGTTTTTATTAAATATTTTTATAAAAAATATTTAAAAATATAAAAAATAGTAGCCCAACGGTATCGGGAACAGGGTCCAAGCTACAGGGTCAGGGCTCCAGAGAATTATTACTTTTATTGTTATCGAAGCCACGATGTCGATGTTGACAACCCTACTTTTCAGACGAAGGTGAAAACAATATCTGGAGCAAGCGAGTTTAAAGTTGTTTCCAAAAGTCCGGTTTGTTCAAGTTATTTCAATAGCCAATTAAGTACCTACAGGTTCGCGATGAACCGACGTAGGTACTTTCGTTCTTTGTAACCATGTTACTGAACTCTGTTCAGATTTATTTTGTAAAGGTTTTTAAATTGATGATTAATTGTACTTCGTTAAGGGCACAGAACAGATAATTCATCTGTTCTGTGGTTAAGGGCGCACCGAGCTTTTGCTTTCGCCTCTGTCTTTTTTTTTACGTGTAAAGAGTAAAAATAACCACACTTTTGCACTTTTTCAATGTTTTTCGTTGTTATTTTCATCATAATGCTCTTAAATAAAAAACTATCGCGTATAAACGCTCCAGTGATCTATGAACTTTATTTTAGTAAATGAATCATAATATCAAATTACTATTTAAATAAAAAAAGCAGGGAAATAGAGGAAAAAAATACTCGAAAAGAGGTAACTTTGCGAATTTATTATATCGAGCCAACTTTATCAAATCGTGTTTCCATCGTGTATACTGTCTAGTATATATCCCCAATAATACCAATATATTTTCCTAGATTTTAATTTAATTGTTTACTACTTCAAACAACAGTTTTAAAAACGTGTTTGTGTGTATAAAAAGCTCGCTGCCCCGTTAAGAATGACATTGAATTTGTACACCATATACATATACACCATACACTGTGTAAACACACAGTGCGAGTTGGTGCACCTCGCACGCTAGCTCGCACGAAAACAAAAACGTTAAAATTACTCGAATGCATGTCCAACTCGCAAGTGCGGGTAACTCGTATGATGCGTCCACACAGTGCGAGTTGCTGCACTACAGCTACTCGGTAGGACGACTCACACGCTAGCTTGCACTGTGGAAACTAGCCATTAGAACGAGTGAGTAATTTTTAATTTATTCAGCGATAATTTTGTGATTTTAAAATTCCTATAAAACCAAAATTAAATGTCTAAGGTGAAATCATTTGGATTTTCCCTAAGTGACTATATTGTCTACTGCCTAAACCGAAACCTATTAATTAAGTACCTAATACAGTCCTACCAACTTATCTGTGAACTGAAAGAGGACGCCACCGTCGATCCGTCGACACAATCGAATGACATTTCAACAAGACGGTCGTAGTTCCAATTTTCGCCATTTCAGAGATAAGTTGGTAGGAGTGTACTTAATTTTTTTCCGATAGAATAAAAGTAGCATTCTCCATTTTCTATTTTATTAAATAAGTAAACAGTTCCTTATTTTTCAGTAAAATTTGCTTTGAATTGAAGGTATTTAAATATGATAAGAACTTAAAAACTAAACATTGATTTAAGTACCTATACTTGATGACTTTTTTTACCGTCTCGAAAAAAATAGGGTATAATAGGTGAACGGAATAGAAGCGTATGGCATACCTAGTTTTTTTTTTAATAGCTTAGTCAGAAAAAAATATCTAAGTATCAATAAATACTACAAATTCGTTGTAAACTTTTCATTTTAGAACAATTAAAACATAAATTTTGAAGAAAAATAATAAATCCTTTAAAAATATCGAAATTCAAATCATATGCAACCTGCATTATGATTTGAATTTTGATTTTTTTTTAATAAAAAAAAAAAAACTAGATATGCCATAGGCTTCTACTCCGTTCACCGAATATACCCTATTTTTTTCGAGACGGTAAAAAAAGTCATCCAGTATAAAGCATTTTGTCATAAACGTTTAAGTTCCGGTGCGCGTGAGTCTTTTAGCTCTCTTCTATTCTCATAATACATCAAATATATTTCATATTTTAACGTAAAACATAATAATATGAACATCGTAAGTAACTTTACAATCTATTGCTCGGCGAGTGGTCGACCTCGACGTTCGACAGCGTCAGTGCGTCTGTGATTGTTCAACCAAACCTAGTAACCTCTGTGCTCCTAAGTCGACGTTCGCACGGACGTAAAAATATCGCAGCGATTTTATTTCGCGCACTTGATTTTCAACACTCTACTTAGCGCCGAGAGTTGAAAATCCAACAGTTTGTTTTTTCGACGCGCTAGAATGCACTCTGTGTTGGATTCTCAACGCTCTGCTCAACAACGAGAGTTGAAAATTCAGTGCGCGAAAAAATCCCGCCGCAATATTTTTACGTCCGTGCGAACGTCGGCTTATAGTTGAAGATCACACAACCCTTCTTTGATCGCATAATATTATCAAAATCAAATAGGTATCATTAGTTTAAACAAATACTGAACAACAGGAATAACTAATTAAATAATATAGGTACCTATACCTAATGTTATAAAAACTTTTTTACAAAAAAATACAACCGACTTCCAAAAACAACACTAAAGTGAAAAAATTAACTTTAATGTTGGAAGTCGGTGTCTGTTAAATGTTTTTTTCGATTTTTGCCACCGATCTCCGAAATTATAGTTATTTTTCACTTTAGTGTTGTTTTTGGCAGTCGGTTGTATTTTTTTTTTTAAGTTTTTATTTTTCACTTTTTTGTTGTGGTACCTACCCCACACAAATTCTAAAACCACTATCTGCAAAAGAAAACTTTGAGGTATTGGTAGCCTCTCGAATAAAATAAAAAAAAAATCAAATCGGACGACTCTGTAAAAAGTTATGCATACATAAAAAAAAACATACGAGTCGAATTGAGAACCTCCTTTTATTTCGTCAGTTATAAAAGGCCTACTTACTCAAGCAGGTATTATTTATAACTTACTAACTAAGAAATAAAGCCTAAACATTATTAAACTATTTAAATAAATTAAATATCTATTAAAAGAAAAAGTATGAAATAAAAATACAATTACCAGAATAAATAAATAATAATAAACACAAAAGCCCTCTTCCTCCTCTCTCCTGCTATGCTGTGCCCGACAGGCTCCATAATTGTGTCATTAATTTTAAGCTTACCAACTGTTTTACATTATGGAATGCAATAAAGAATTAAGAATTGAATTATCATCATCCTTGTATTCCCGAGGGGGTGAGCAGATGGATGAAAGAAAAGTCCTGACTGACTGTCTGACTGACTGATTGACTGACTCATCAACGCCCAGCCCAAACCATTGGACCTAGAAAGCTAAAATTTTGCACAGAGGTTCCCTTTTATAATGTAGACAAGGAATAAGGATGGATTTTTGTTCCCGTGGGATATTCGAAATCCACGCAGGCGAAGCTGCACGGGAATGATTCTGTTATCTGCTATACCTACTTATAAAATATATTAAAAAAATTCTACATCTGACTAAAAATGTGTGCATAAGAAATTTCAAAATGACTACTGACTTATTATTTTTTTTCTTAATGGTGGCGCTGTTGGCGGCTATACTTACTCACCTTAAGTCAGTGTTTAGCTTTAAATAATCTTTCATTGTTTTATCGCGGTCATTGTCAGTCAAGCTATGCAAAGTCTTATCTTATTAATTATGTAGATTGTGTTGATAGAGATATAATCTTTTTCTAAGACAACATCAACACCACGAGTCGCCAATCAACATTCAGCGGCGAAAGTGGGTTACTTACGGTTCAAAAAATGAATCTGCCTAGCCATTTCCCAACTACGAGTATTCATTGGCATCGACTGCCAGTCTAACTGGATACAGCTGAACACCAGTATTTTACATGGAACGATTGCCTATCTGAACTCCACAATCTACTGGGTAACACGTTCCTTGGGTGTCAGACTTTTAGGCTTCTGACCCGACTGTCCTCGGGCCGCCTTTGTTACGAAAATTAGATTTTTTGGGTTTTTCTAGTCATTTACCCTAAAACGCCCGCCCATCACCACTTCCTAGTGCGTTAGCTGGAAAGAAGAAGTAACGATGGCGCAACAAACTCCCTAATTGCTAGTGGTATATCCTTTTCCCACCAAGTTTTTTAAGAAGAAAGAAAGAAAGAAAAATATTTTATTTGGGACACGCACAGGAAATACAGTTAAAAAAGAGCATATAAAAGTAACAAAATAAACATTAAAAAACAAAAAATAAAATTAAATTAAATAAAAATTCAAAATAAAAAGAGACCTGTGCGAGGCCAAAAAGGCATAAAGCTGCGATATTTAAAAAATAAATACCGCAACGCTGGTATTCTGATAGGGTCTGTGTGATGCCACGGACATACCCACGGATATCTACCCTTTAATTGACGGAGTGTAGCCGGCTGGACATTAATAAAAAATAAATTTGTAAACGAGTATACTGATTATACCAACATTTTTTTATTCTGGTGATTCCGCAATAAGGTTAAGCATTTGGTAGAAAAATAAATTATATACCTGGCAACATCAAAATATGTCAAAAATTGAAATGGCGTCGAAGCAACGGTCGGTTAATGCGACACAGGTAAGTTTTTGAATATTTTTTAATATATGGAATTATTTATATGGGTTCGCTATGCATTATATATTATTTCAAAGTGACGGTTTATTGCATGGTACCAAATAATAACCCAGAACTGTTTCAATAACGTTGTAATTTGCACTTAAAACTAGTTGTCCAGTATACTTCACACTGCCAATTGCTCACAATGTTATCACGGTTTTTGTTTGGGAAGCGGGTTGGACAATGCCAACTAATTAGTATTTTGGGTTTGTATGGGTTGCATGTATCAAATGAGCTTTTTCCTTTTGTTTTAGCGATTAATACGCTCCCGCACGAATAGGCTAGTTGCTTTGATACCGCCTGAACATGCATGCTCCGATTCCAGTGACGCTTCGTCTACCGAAGAACTTGAAATTACCAATAAAACTTCGAACAACCACGATTCTTCGGATGAAAGCAGCTTGCTATCAGTAGAGTAGTAGTAGTAGTAGTAGTATCCTTAGAGGCACTGAATATTTTAGAATCTTTTGAAGATGAAATTACAGATAACAATGCAATTAATTTACCACTCACACCAATATTATAAAATGTTTTTCCGTCTCAAAATGAAACAAATTACGATGCCATCCCTTCTATAAGTTCCTTACCATCAATTGGTTCAATGCAAACTGTCCAACCGACCATTGACACATGTTCCACTAGAAAACGTAAAAAAGCGCAGAAAAAGAAAGTACCTAGTTTCAAAAAAAGTTAAAACATCTAAAAAGTTTGTTCTGAGTTACAAGTGGAAGAAGGAATTATTTTTTCATCGGGCTGAAGTTGAAGATGAAAATATGCCGCTGATGCCGAGGGAAGACGAACAACAACCTCTTTCGTTCTTTTATCGTTTTTTTTCACCGAAATTATAAAAGATATAGTAGATCAATCAAGTCTGTACTCTGTTCAGGTAAAAGGAAGATCCATACAACTTACTCATGAAGAGTTCCTAACATTTCTTGCCATACAAATTTTAATGGGAGTTGTACATATGCCTAGCTACACTGATTATTGGAACCGCAAGCTTAGATTTACAAATATTGCCGATCTCATGCCACTAAAGCGTTACCAAACAATTAGACGTTACATACATTTTGTCGATAATAATTTAGACGACGGTGATAGATACTTCAAAGTTCGGCCCGTAGTGGAAAAAATTAGGCAAAACTGCCTGAAGATGTACGAGGAACAAAATTTTAGTATAGATGAGATGTTGATTCCCTATAAAGGGACCAAGGCGGGAAACAGAAGATAGAAAAATTAAGAAACCTGTGGTAGCAAGACCGATTGAAGATATACGCTATGATCAAGTAGGTCATTTTCCCGATTCGTGTAGCTATGGGAGATGCCGTTACTGTAAGGATGGTAAAACAAACGTTATATGTATAAAATGTAACCAAAGACTATGTTTTGTCGCAGGAAAAAGAAACTGTTTTTTTGAATTTTCATAAAAAATAAACATAATTAATAAAATTAATCAATTTTTCATTTATTTTCCTATTATTAAATTTATCTTAGTAAACTTGGCACTGTCCAGTATATTGCACATACATTCCAGCCAGTTAATTGCTATGTATTTGGTAATGTCCAGTATACTTCACATATAATTTTCAGAAAACTGAAAGACTCAGATTTTTATTTCTATTTTTTACCATGCCTATGAAGTGCTAGAAATTGACTCATGGTGTCAAATATAAAATTTTGTTATTTTGATTGTTCTGCCAATTAAAGGGTTAAAAATCCCTAGGGGAATAAAAATAAAATAAAATAAAAAAATATTTTAAAATCTTGCTTGTGTCTTTGCAGTGGTGGCCCAGTGGTAACGGCCGCGACTTACAAGTTGTAGGTCGTGTGTTCGAACTCAGGCAGGCGCTTTACTTTGCATAAATAATTTCATCACCACTGCTCTCAGAACGGTGAAAGAAAACATCGTGAGGAAACCGGCATGTCCTAGAACCAAAAATTCGAAGACATGTGACATCTACCAAACCGCTCTGGGCTCGTAATTATGATTATGATTATATTATGTCTTTGTGTGGTCACAAGGTAATTCTTATGACCGACACTGAATTAGACGAGACACTTATGATGTGTTGATTAAGGGGGATATGCAATGGTAGCCCGCGAAATTCAAATTTTCTTGCGTTTTTTGCAATTTGCAGGTCAGTGTACCTATACCTATCTTGATCAAAATATGATTCGCGATCGGACTCATAAAAACCAGCAAAGTGAGTGTTGGACCACGCACAATGAAGGGTTCCGTAATTGAAAAGAATTTATCCCAAAAATAAACTTAACATTGTAATCCCAAAAAATATTTTTTTTATGGGATAAAATTACAAATTAACAATTTTCGGACTTTTTCCTTTACTTGTGCTGTGAGACCTGCTTCTTGCCAAATTTCATGATTTTAGGACAATTTGATTTACTAGCGAGTGTCAATCAAAATATGTCGCATAAATAGCCGTATTTTTATTGCGTTGACTTAGAAGATTGATTTTTTTAGAACTCCCAGGAGACCATAGACGTACGTATTTGATATTAATTTCAGCTTGATACCTCCACGTGTTCCTGAGAAAAATGGTCATGGATGACAGACAGACAGTTAGACGGACAACGAAGTGATCCTATAAGGGTTCCGTTTTTCCTTTTGAGGTACGGAACCCTAAAAATGTATTTACATAATTACAACGTTCCATAACAATCATCAAATACTAAGTTACATTTGTTCTAAATTGTCTTCGATTTCCTAAATCAGATCAAGTAGGTATTATATCTCTCTAAGTTTGATTTGTTCAAGAAGAATCATGTATTGATGATTATTGTGGTTATAAATTATGTAAATACCTTCATATTTCTTCTATTTGCGAATCATATTCTGATCAAGATACAACCTGACACTTATATGCAAATTGCTAAAAAACTTTTTTACAAAAAAATACAACCGACTTCCAAAAACAACACTACAAAGTGAAAAATAAGTCGGTGTCTAGTTAAATGTATTTTCGTTTTTTGCCACCGACTTCCGAAATTAAAGTTATTTTTCACTTTGTAGTGTTGTTTTTGGAAGTCGGTTGTATTTTTTTGCAAAAAAGTTTTTATTTTTCACTTTTTAGTTGTAGTAGCTACCCCACACAAATTCTAATACCTGCAAAACAAACTAGAACAACATCCATATAAAAGTGGGGAAAAAAATAGGTACGTATTATTGAAGCTAACTCAAAAACTACTCAAGCAAAGTTAATCAATTTTATATGGGACCAACTGTAATATATACCCTCTCGCATAAAACAAAAAAAATCTAAATCGGTCTAGCCATCTTCGAGTAATCGGGGAACATACATAAAAAAAAAAAAAAAAAAAGGTTCCGACGAATTGAGAACCTCCTCCTTTTTGAAGTCGGTTAAAAAACGCAAGAAACATTGCGGATCCACCTTAAGCGATAATGTTTATAATAATCACTGTGTCAACTTATCGGTTGACGATAGATCAATATTATTATTAGTGTGTAGTTCAATGTCAAAGAATTATAGATATCGAAAGTCAATCGCAGGGAGAAGGCTAAATCAATCAAAACAAACGAACGGGATAGAACACAGAAATCTAAATAATAAGGCACTATTATTTAGATTTCTGTGGGATAGAACAAGATACCAGCATCCTAATTGCGTAACACATCGTAACACAATCGGAGTTGGTTTCATTTTGACAGTTCAACAACATTCATTGCGTTATTTATGTTGTCGAGCAGACTAATTTTTCGAACATATGAAGCAATGGATTAGCAATTTGTTTTAAAATGAAACCAACTCTGATTGATAATGTGTTACGCAATTAGGGTGCTGGGCCTCAGACCTTACTTATTTGCTGATTAACAAAATGTATGGGATGGAGTAGTGGTGTTAATATACAACGTGTTATGGGTGTGGTACCCACGGTGCCATAGCTTAGAACAAAAGTAAAGGTAACATAACCGGCCAGTTTAGGTAGGCTTCTGCTTTTGGAGGTACACTACTCAATTCAATGGATTTTTAATTTACTCGTATAATAATATCAAAAGTTAAACTTACTAATTGATAGATGGCGCTGTTCTCAAATTGTTCATGGGTTTAGTTTAAACATTATGATCCATTTTACTCAGATTGTATTAAAATAACAACAATTTATATTTACAAATAAAAAAAACTAAGGAGTTGAGACATCTTTTTAATTAATTGCGTTAACTTAGAACGTTTGTTTATATGTATAAAATCATCCAATAACGCAACGCTAATTTTTGAAACTGTTTTCAATTGAAGTGGAAAAAAAGGATCGCAACTCGCGTAAATGTCAAATTTGTTGTTAAAAAAATTATTCCGTTGACCCATTTTTTCTCTTTTCGAGTAAATGGATGCGCTTCGTTATATTATGTATTTCGTGGATTTTTCTTGACTTGGATTCTGCTTCTAAACATTGACGGAAAAGTATTTGATAACGACAACATCACTTTATGTGATTGACCCTTACACGAAAATCTGGACTGTTTACTTGTTTGTGAAACGCAGTGATACCTATTGTGTTGTGTTGTTTATAAACATGAACGCGAGCAATTAATTTATTCATATATAATCGGTGTAAAGATACAAATAAATTATTATGTTGATTACGTAAAGATTATGATGTAGAATACAAAATTCAGGAGTTGGTCTTCATTTAATGTAAATAAAGATTGAATTAAAGTGTTTGGCAGTGTATCTAATGTTTTATTAATAGGAAAATAGGACAGGGCCTACTGCAGGTCTGCAGAATAGATTTGAAGCTAGCTATACTAAACCTAGTAGGCTTCTTGGATTGTTGTTTTTACTTATTGCTAGAGGGCGCTATGAAATGTTCGAGTGACGTCTCTATCCTCCTATATACAAATGTACTCTGTGGTGGTACCTACAGACCATCAAACCGAACAATTTTTTCCATGGCACCAACATCGTAATCGCGTAAACATAATCAGCCGTCCCATTCATTTGCGTCGAGTAGGTATTGAAGTTTTCTATGGGACAGTTGAAAATTTTTTCGCGATTACGATGTTGGTCCCATGGAGAAAGTTGTTCGGTTTGATGTTTTGTATCACACCCTAAAATTTGACGAGGATGCAAAACGACACGTTGTAAACTTTGAACGTACGCATACCTGCTAGCTTGGGCCGACCGCTAATTTTCAGCTATCAGGTTCAGGTACCAAAGTACGTAAAAATATTTAGTTAATATATTTTGCTCGCGGCTTCGCTCGCGTGGAAATCGGAAATTATCCCACGGGAACGTGTAACCGGGATAAAAAGTAGCCTATGTATTAATCCAGGGTATAAGCTATTTAAATACCAAATTTCATCCAAATCGGTCCAGCCGTTTGAGCGTCAAGAAGTAACAAACATACAAACACACACACACAAACTTTCACGTTTATAATATTTATGTGATAATAATAAATTAATTATATTATAATTGTTAATTATTGAAAACACGTTTTTATTGAATAGAATAGAATAGAATTTTGCAAATATGGGTACATAGTAGTTCTTAAGATTACATTTAGCTCAGCCACGTTTTACCAATCGGCATGCAAACATTTTAAATTATTTATATCACTATTATTACACTTATTTAAATCATCAACTTAATTAAAAATATATGTTTGTATTAAAAGGAAAATATAAATTAGTATCATAGATATCATGTCATTACTATTACAAATATCATACCATTATCATTGCATCATTTAACATGTCATTATCATTACAAATATCATTATCAAAATGTCAGAAATCAAAATGTCAAAGATCAAAATGTCAAAAATCAAAAATGTCATACATCAAAATTTCATCATCAAAATCATTATATTATATTTTTAATAATTATATAACTCCCTGCAAATGTACCTATTTCTCAAAGATCTTCGAAATAACCGGTATGAGTGACATAGGTCTATAATATTCCATCAACTGCTATGGGTTTTATTATAGATGTTTTGAAAGCATCTGGATATTTACCCCTACAAATAATATGGTTCAGTATGTGACTTAAATGTTCGCATATCGCGGTTGAGACAGACTTCAGTATCTTTGTGGCGATTCCATCAAAACCAACACTGTTAGTATTTTTTAGCGACATTATTATTTTATTCAAATCGTGTGGTGTGCTGGGTGCTATAAAGATTGAGTTATGTTTCATGGACGAGATGCATGTTTTCGGCTTACAGTCAACATCTATTTTCGGACGTATTTTGTCAACGAAAAAGTCATTAAAAGCACTAGCGATATCATAAGGTTTGTATAAAATTTGATCACCAACTTTAAGTTTCTCAATTCGTTGTTTGTTTGATTAATTACCTGCCATGTAGTCTTTGATTTATTTTTAGATTGCTGTATTTTATGGTTATTTTGAGATTTTTGTGTCAAGTTAATTATTTTATTATATGGTCTAGAATAGGTAGTGAATTTCTTTTGGTTGTCATGGTGGGGTTTCAACCTGGATCGCCGCAAAAGTTCTCTTTTTTTCCTACTGCATAATTTAACGCCACGTGAAAGCCATTTTGGTTTATTGATTAGGTTTATTTTTATTTCATTAAACGGAAAACATAACTCGTAAAATAACTTGAATATGTCGATAAATTCATTGTAAGCTACGTTGGGATCGTCAGAAAGATATACCTATCTCCGAAAATTTGAGACTGCTTATGCTATTTATAAATTTCTCTATATTATCGTTACTGTAATCTCTTCTAGTTATATACCAGGATTTGATATTATATTATATACATTGGGTACTGGCATTGTGGCATTTATTTAACGCATCTCAAAAATAGACACCTACTACTTTTTGAGCTGAGTTTAACACAACAAACACACAACACAATAACACAATAACACAACACAACAGAAACAGAACAACAATAAACACAACCACAATAAACAATAATGAGATAACACAATAGAAATGTGTTTTTAAAACTGGGTACCTATTAAATTAAGTAATATTATTTACTAGTTCGCTAATTGATTATATTTTTCAAAAAATGCATCTATACTAAGACCTTTCTGAAAGTATGTAGATCACGTTAGTGAAAGAATCATCAAAATTGGTTCATTAGTTTTTGAGAAAATCGCGGACATGAAAACATACATACATACGGGTCGAATACAGAACCTCCATTTTTGAAGTCGGTGGTTAAAAATGACTTTCCATTTTCAAAAATTAACAAAAAAGATGAAATCGTAAAGTTTCACTGGAGTGTAAACAAAAAAAAATTATAAAGCGTATCCGATCCATTGATTGTCCATTGACCAAAATTAGTAAGTAGGTAAGTACTTAATAAAGGTAGTGCAACAACTTCACTTTTTAAAACAAGTTATGTTCGGAAAGTAAAAGAAACTTGTAGTGGGCTGGAGGCTGGAGGCTGGGCCCATAATTTTTGGCGAGAGTTATTAAGGGGGATGCGCTTGGTAGCCCGCGAAATTATTATTTTTTTTTTTGGTTTTTTGCAACTCCGTGTCATGTTGTATCTTGATCAAAATATGATACGCGGCAATAAAACATATCTATTTATATAATTTTTACCATGAAAATCATCAATACATCTATCTAAGTTAAATTAATTTTAATGTACCTATTTTCGTTTTTTGCAAAAAACTTTTTTGCAAAAAAATACAACCGACTTCCAAGAACAACACTACAAAGTGAAAAATAACTATAATTTCGGAAGTCGGTGTCTGGTTAAATGTATTTTCGTTTTTTGCCACCGACT
Organism: Cosmia pyralina; assembly: GCA_946251885.1. Taxonomy (NCBI): domain Eukaryota; kingdom Metazoa; phylum Arthropoda; class Insecta; order Lepidoptera; family Noctuidae; genus Cosmia; species Cosmia pyralina. The sequence goes on along the minus strand of OX276371.1, from coordinate 9,658,838 downwards.
TCCGAAATTAAAGTTTTTCACTTTTTAGTTGTGTACCTACCCCACACAAACTCTAATACCACTATCTGCAAAATAAACTAGAACATCATCCATATAAAAGTGAGGAAAAAATACGTATTATTGAGTAATCGGGGAACATACATAAAAAAAAAAATAAAAAAGAAAAACAAAAGGTTCCGACGAATTGAGAACCTCCTCCTTTTTGAAGTCGATTAAAAACGCAAGAAAATTTTAATTTCGCGGGCTACCACACCACATCTCTCCTACAAACAAATGCGACACGCGATATAATCGCGTATCGCGTCTGTTTGAAGGAGCCTTTACCCCAATGCCATCGTGACTGGTGAAAAGCCCTTCGTACCCTTCCCTTTCGCTCGTCCGGTCGATCGAAGGTTAAGCTACGCTTACCGCGGTCGGTTCGTGGAAGGGTGACTAATCCATCACATATCGAGGCTCCATTCGTGCCTCGGAAAGCACGTTAAGCCGTTGGTCCCGGCTAGTGTTGCCATCTGTTCGGATAAAGCCGGACTGTGTTAGGCTTTTTGACCTCATTTCCGGCCACATTTGACAGCGTCCGGCTTTTGTTAAGTTTTTTACATCTATCGTTCAGTCACTTCAGTCAGAAACGAGCGAGCGAGCGACGAGACTCGCAAGTTCACATAACTACCTACATTATTGTGTCTTGCTTATAATTTACCTAATAGAATGTACCTAGTAGAATTCAAAAAGCCTGTTTTTAGCGTCCGGCCTTGAGACTCAAAATCGGGCTTTTAAATTATTGTATTTTTATTCGATATTTTTGTCACAACTCCTTTTTTTTCTTTGCATCCGGCCTTGGGATCCGAAAGTCCGGCTTTTTTAATGGGCAAGTCCGGCTATGGCAACCTAGTCCCGCACCCTAATTGCGTAACACATTATCAATCAGTGTTGGTTTCATTTTGACAGTTTAACAAAATTCATTGCGTTATTTAATGTGTGTAGTCGAAGCAAACAAAATTTTCGAACATATCAACCAATGGATTAGCAATTTGTTTCAAAATGAAACCAACTCCGATCGATATCGTGTTACGCAACTAGGGTGCCGGCTGTCATTCGTAGATCTTTAACATTCTTTACGGGTAATCAGAAACCCATGACAACTACTTACTTGATCTTACCAAAGGGTATCGTGTTACCACTGGGTTGTGGAGGTCAGATAGGCAGTCGTTTTTTTTTCATTTTTTCACCAGACACATCATACCTACTTAGTTAATTAAATTATTCAGTGCTTAAACAATAAAATACACAAATTATTACTATGACTTTCGAAGATTTCCAGTTTGGTATTTTATTGAATTTTTATTCAAATTGTGATGAAATTAAATTAGCTAGCGAAACTCTGTGGACGTAACGGATATCCATATAGTCTAAAGAAAATTAAAAAAAAAAACTAACTAGGTAGGTACTTACTTACTTACTAGATTTTTTTAACATTTTTACGATTGCAAAAACACAATCTGTGACATATAGATCCACTTCAATATACTGACGATTACAGAAACCGTGTCCGATCGTGATGATTGTTTGGGAGATGAAATGAGCCACACGAGTCAACAAGTATCATCAAGTTTCATCTGCAAGTGAATTTACGTAAAAGTTCTTTTTTAGGGTTCTGTACTCTACTTTAATTTCTGGTTCAAACAGGACCCTGTATACTAATTACTAATATACAGGGTTAGTTTTCAATGACCACCCAAAGTTTCACAAGGTATTGTACCCATGATTATGAACAACTTTCACTATGGGAACAACTTTGAAATCACGAAAAAAAATCAGCTGTTTCATACATTTTGGTCGAGCAGATATTGAACTATTGTATGAAACAGCTGTTTTTTTTTCGTAATTTTTAAGTTGGTCCCATAGTAAAAGTTGTTCATATTCACGAACGCACTGTGAAAATTTGGCTGGTCATTGAAAACTAACCCTATATACTAAGGCTCCGCTGCCCGACCGTCTCGTCTGTCACAGGGCTGTATCTTGTGAATCGTATAAGCCGACGTTCGCACGGACGTTAAAATATCGCGGCGATTTTATTAACTTCCCAAAACAACACTACAAAGTGAAAAATAACTTTAATTTCGGAAGTCGGTGTCTAGTTAAATGTATTTTCGTTTTTTGCCACCGACTTTCGAAATTAAAGTTTTTTTTGGAAGTCGGTTGCATTTTTTTATAAAAAGTTTTTATTTTTCACTTTTTAGTTGTGTACCTACCCCACATAAATTCGAATACCACTATCTGCAAAACAAACTACAACATCATCCATATAAAAGTGGGGAAAAAATACGTATTATTGAAGCTAACTCAAAGACTATCGAAACAATGTTAATCAATTTTATATGGGACCAACTGTGTTGTATACCCTCTTGAATAAAACAAAAAAAAATCCAAATCGATCCAGCCATCTTCGAGTAATCGGGGAACATACATAAAAAAACAAAAAATAAATAAAAAAAAAAAAAGGTTCCGACGAATTGAGAACCTCCTCCTTTTTGAAGTCGGTTAAAAACAAAAATGTATTTCAAAATAACATCTAATTGGGTAAAATAGGCATATACTTACTTAATTCCCAAAGTATTTTTTTTTTTAATGTACAATGTGTTTTGTTGTGTGTGTGTGTTGTATGTGGTCAAAGTTCCGCATGCTCACCTCCAAGGCAATAATCGCATAGCACGGCTCACGACTCGATCACACAACGCATGCGCTTTGACCAATAGTATGCACGAAGCGCATTTTAGTTGTGTTCGTATTAGTTTAATGATGTATAGAAGACACACACTAGAAGCGTGCTATGCTCACTTGTTTGTGTTGTGAGACGATTTTTTAATGAGCACGGCCAGCGTGAGCTCTTTGTTATTGAATTGAATTGTTATTTTATTATTGACAAGAAGTAATTTTACTACTCATATCTTCAGTTTTGTTTAGAAAATGAATTATTGGTATTGCTGCATTTAATTAGTAAGTGATCAACTTTCCACAAAAATATAATAATTTGGAATAAGAAATGTCAAACTACAATTTATATCTATACGTTTGCTCTTCGTCGAGAGTTTTAAAGTTCTAATTTTTTGACGCGTTGGGATGCACTCTGTTGGATTCTCAATGTTCGGCTCAACATCAAGAACTGAAAATCCAGTGCGCAATAAAAATCGCAAGTGAGTACGAGGGCTTAGGAATATTACACTTCTGGACACATCTATTGGCCCACCTTAGAGTTTAGGTTTCGATGGCCCCTACCGAAATATGATTGCTAGATTGAACAAAAACTGTTGATGCAGTTTTAAACCTGATACATTTTACCATCTTTTTCGATCGTATTGTTTTAAATTTGAATTCAGAATACCATACGACATGGAGCTACGCCTAACAAGTCGGATATGCGCCTTGTTAAAGGCAATTGATTTTTGAATAAAAAACATGTTTTATCAAATAAAGGTTTAATTTAATAACGCGTGTCGCCTCCATGGGCATCTACCACAGCTCTCATACGATTAGGCATAGAGTTTATCAACCGCTCTATGAAATTTTGAGGGATCATCTCCCATTCCTCTTCTATGGCAGTTTTCAACTCCTGCATCGTCTGGGCAACTGGCTGACGAGCCCTAACACGTCTTTTTAGCTCGTCCCACATGTGCTCAATGGGGTTCATGTCTGGGCTTCTGGCTGGCCAGTCCATAACTGTGATGTTCACATCCCGAAGATATTCCCTGACGATGCCGGCCGCATGGGCTCTTGCATTATCATGCATAAAAAGGAAATTTGGGGCCACATAGTCCGCGTATGCACGCGCGTATGTGCGCGTATGAGGTTCTAAGCACTCACGAATGTACCTTTCAGCATTTAATGTTGGCAGCCGTGGTCCTGTAACAACCTCAAGTTGAGTTTTGCCGCTCGCGGATATACCGCCCCAGACAGTCCATGAGCCACCGCCATAAGCAACCCTCTCTTCAAAGCAGCATTGTGCGAAACGCTCTCCCTTACGTCGGTAGACCTTCTTCCTTCCATCATTGCCATGTAACACAATTTTAGACTCATCAGAAAAGAGTACACGGCTCCAATCTTGCTGTGTCCAATTTAAATGACTGCGTGCGAAATGAAGGCGCGCTGTTCGGTGGGCTCGCGTTAGATTGGGGCCATTAGCTGGCTTGTGTGGTACCATATCGCGTTCTTTTAACCTTCTCCGAACCGTTCGAGCGCTCACAGATACTCCGTGGAAGTCGCGAAGTTGGTTTTGTATCTCAATGGAGGTAAGGTGACGATTTCTCAAGCTGGTCGTCACGATGAATCGATCCTGCCTTTCAGTTGTGACCCGAGATCGTGGCCTTCCTTGGCGACGAACAAAGCCGCCAGTCTCTAGGTACCTCCGATAAACATTTCGGACCGCAGATCGACTTAAATTAAGTTGAGCACTCACGTTTCTTTGGCTGTGTCCGGCCTGAATAAGTGCCACAGCTTGGGCGGCGACTTCAGGTGAAGTATCCATAGATTATTGATAGAACCTCACCTTAATGTTAAGAATAAGTAATGTTTGTTGCAAAACCAAAGATATCAATCACTTTTTCAAGAATTAAATCCAAGTAAACCAATAAAACCAAGTTTTCTTAGTATTCGATTGTTTGATATCAACAAACAGGCTCCAAATTGTCTTTTGTTTCTTTAAATTCTGTGTTCGAAATTCAAAAAAAGACTATTGAATGAAATTGTGAATGTGCCAGGTTCAAAACTGCATAAAAACTTTTTGCTCGACCTAATATAAAATTTTAGCTAGGACCAAACGAAACTGAAAATACAAGGTGGGCCAAAAGATGTGTCCAGAAGTGTATTATAATCCAAGGCACTTTTTCAATTTACTGGTGAGTATTTAGGTTACAGCAGTTAATGCCAAAAACGGCCGTTTTTGTATATTGTCTAATATATATTTTTATTTTTTGATAAACAAATAATTAAAATTCGTGTTTTTGATATACACCCTTCATAGGAACATATATATGTACCTACTTATGTATTTATATATGAACCCAAAACCCCAGGGGGAGGGATTTATTAAAGGATTTTCCTTATGCACACATGGGGTGCAATTGGTGCGTCAGAAGTTTTTTTGTTGTAACTTTGGACAAAAATTGATGTTTATTTATATAATTATTATTATTTGTACAACTTTTGATAGTTATTAAATTAGATTTTTGTTTGATTTGTTCTGATTGTTTTGATTTTTTTTTGTTTAATATTGTTTTTTATTCGGAGCTCGTGGCTAAGTAATAAAAGCCGCATGGGTCGATCCATCAGGTTAAGCTACGCTTGCCGGGGTTGGTCCGTGGATGGGTGACCATCTTTACATACCGAGATTCCTCCGTGCCTCGGAGAGCACGTTAAGCCGTTGGTCCCGGCTGTCATTCGTGGATCTTTGACAGTCGTTACCGGTCGTCAGAAGCCCGAAAGTCTGACAACCAGTCTTACCAAGGGGTATCGTATTACCCAGTTAATGGGTTGTGGAGGTCAGATAGGCAGTCGTTCCATGTAAAATACTGTTATTCAGCTGCATCCGGTTAGACTGGAAGCCGACCCCAACATAGTTGGGTAAAGGCCAGGCAGACTGACCCTTCATAGGAACATATGTACTTATGTATTTATATAAGAACCCAAAACCCCGGGGGGGGGGGGGGGGGGATTTAGTTTCAGATGATGTTTTTTTACGTTTATATTATATAAGCTTATATACATATTATGTAAAGGATTTTCGTTATGCACACATGGGGTGCAATTGGCGCGTCAGAAGTTTTTTTGTTGTAACTTTGAAATTGGCGTTTATTTATATAATTATTGTTATTTGTACAAGTTTTGATAGTTATTAAATTAGATTTTTGTTTGATATGTTTTGTTTTTTTTTTTTTTTGTTCAATATTGTTTTTTTATTAGCAGTGCAATCATTGATTTGGCGTACCTGCATGTAGATTATTAGACGTAAAGTATTTGATGTAAGAATATTTTTCTGGCGTGCGATTGATAAATTCCCTTTTTTAAAACAATGTAATGTTAATAATCAACCGTCCCATACAAAACTTCAATAAGTTTTATATGGGACATTTGATTATTTACCCGCTGTAGTTTGCCGTTACGCCACGCTGTGACTGAAATATTGGCTTTCTTCTCTTTGGGAAACCCAACACAAATATTGGTATGCCCTACAGACAGTCGTTCCGGGTCATGGTGCTTATGGATTCAAGGAGAAACTCCACGGGCGAGGTACAAAATCAATTTTCACATGCTGAGTAAGATAATCGAACAGGACATTATTTGTGCCATAAAAAATAATGCAATTTGAGTTGATTTGAATATTTTCGACTCGGCTCTTTGGTCACAACGAAAATTCATGATGGCCCAGGGGTAAAGGCCTCGCTCCTCATGCACGAGGGTGTGGGTTCTAATCCGGGCAAGTACCTATGTGACTTTTTCAATTCATAAGTTAGTACTTTCTGAGTTTATCTTAAACATTACTGACTTAGGTGAAGGAAAATATCGTGAGGAAATCTTATCACACTAATTTTATAAAGGCGATAGTTTGTGAGTGTGTGTGTGTGTGTGTGTTTGTATGTTTGTTACTACTTCACGCTCAAACGGCTGGACCGATTTGGATGAAATTTGGTATGTAGATAACTTATACGAGTACCCTGGATTAACACATAGGCTACTTTTTATCCGTACGGGTAAAACCGCAGGGTGCAGTAGTTCTGTAATAAAAACTAGTGATATTATTTTTTGCTAAGCAACTATTTCAATGAGAACACTTTGCTGTAGATTCTAATCAAGTTAAATATTTCGTGAAGGATGTTTTAATTAGCATTTTGTTTTGTAGTAAATGTTTGATTTTTTTGTATTTTTGTTTGTTAGGCTTTCAAGGCTAAACGGCTTAATCAAATTTGATGAAATTTTTAATGGAGATACTTTGTACCCTGGGGAAGGATATAGGTTACTTTTTATCGACTTACCACGCGGATGAACCCGCGGGCGGATTCTATAAGTGACTAATATTTTCGTAATATTTTACAAAAAGTACGGGGATATTTTTTGTAGTGAAAACTTCTTGCTCGTAACTCGTTGCACAATTTTTGTTAGAGGAAAATCTTATGAGGTCGCGTCACCGACATGTTATGTCACCTAATATTGACAATATATCTGTAGGAGTATGACGTTGTGCTCGGAGTGCCGGTAGATGTGAAAACCAGACTAATGTCAATAATTTTTGATACAATTAATTTGAAATAAAAACCGGTCAAGTGCGTGTCGGACCACGCACAATGAAGGGTTCCGTAGTTGGTTGACTAATACTCGTAAACTTGAAAAGCCTACTTAGCTGTGATAGTTTTCCTTTTAACTTCGTTATATAAACTGCTACCATGAATTTTTTCACCCATCCAAAACTAACTCTTTAGCTGGCAGGGGGGACAATGACACTTGGCTCTAACAAAAATTATCACTTTAAAGCGTAATATTTCAGAAGCGGATCCCTAAATCGAAAATTTTTTGCACAAACCCGCAATTTTTTTTAAAGACCCATCCAACAACACCACACACCATGGGGTAGACGAGAAAAAAAAAACATCCCAACTTTACGTATACACCTTCCTAAAAAAATTTTTTTTCGTGATTTTATTTTACCACTTCGTCGGCATGATGAATATGTATATCCATACCAAATTATAGCTTTATGGTACTAAGAGTCTCTGAGCTAAGCTGCGGACGGACAGACGGATAGACATAGCGAAATTATAGGGGTTCCTTGTTGACTACGGACCCTAAAAAATAGCAACTGTTATTAATTCATTCGTTCTGCGTGCATGTTTATTAAACTTTAAAGTTTTTCACTGATCCAAATTTAAAGTTTTTCGCTGATCCTTTTTTTTTTTTTAATTAAAACTAAGAAAGTAGGTAGTTATTTCTTTATTTTCCCTTGTAGTTAAAACTATATTAAATTGAAAAAATCATGGTTTATTTTGACAATAAAACTTAATATTGATTATAATATTTTACAACTGCATTCATAATCTTAGACGCTTGTGATGTGAACGTGCTAGTTTATAATAGGACCCATTTGAACTCAGTACGTAGAAGTTTTTTTTTTCATTGTTATAATCTGTGATGTGATACTGATAAACTGATAAGGTACCTAGTATTGTTAATATTTTTTAGTTTTTGTTCTTAAGGACGCTGTTACAAATGGGTAGTCAAATCATTACTTTTTACACAAAAGTGTGTTTATTAAATAAAATGCTTTGCATTCTCAAAATGTTTTTTGGCCGAATTGTTGCATGGTACGATTCTGAACTGAAAATATGATTTTAGATACATTTTCCCAATAAATGTACCGAAGTAAAAAATTTTCACTTCGGTACATTTTATGAGAAATTGTTTCTTAAAAAAAAAATATTTCTAGTTCAGAATCGTACCTTGCACATCTATCAACTATTCGGCCAAAAATCATTTTGAGAATGCAAAGCATTTTATTTAATAAACATACTTTTGTGTAAAAAAGTAATGATTTGACTACTCTTTGTAACAGCGTCCTTAATTCAAAGTCTCAAATATCTGTAAAGTCTATATTACCTAGCGACACTACGCAGACGTAATGCTATCAATAATTGATATCTTAACATGATAAAGCAAAAATAAATTAAGTAATTTGGTATTTTTTTTTGGGTTATCAACCGCAGCGTAGTTGAAATATCAGTTTAAAAAATTATAGTTTAAAAAACTAAAAAATACGCTTTAATACCATTAAACTGAACTAAAAAGTAAAAAATAAATTTTTCAATATAAGAATAAAGTGAGTAACGTTTTTTTTACAATGACATATTTTCTCGTTACTCACTATAATCTTATATTGAAAAAAATATTTTTTACTTTTTAGTTCAGTTTAATTGTATTAAAGCGTGTTTTTTAGTTTTTTAAACTATAATTTATTTTTCAATTTTTTAGAGATTAATCGTTAATCCTGATGATCCTGATCAGGGTAATGGGATAAAAGTATTAAATTATTGTATTGTCATCGGGCCCTGTTATGTGTGCAAAATTTCGAATTAATCTGACCATTTAAAGTGGGTAAAAATCGAGTTCAAAGATTCTGTTACATACATACATACAGGTGAAGTTAATAAAAGCGTGTTAATAATAAAAAAAAAATTGCCGATTTTTCATCTCGTACTTCAAGTAACAACACTATATTACCAGCGGTGTTGACCCCAAAAAAAAACATCAAATATTTTTTATCTTTATTTTGTCGTGTTTGGATATCGATACTCATGTCTGCAGAGTTTCGCTAGCTAATTTAATTTGACCCAGTATACTGTTTCCAAACATTTATTTTTTACTTTTGACATAAGCAAAGCACGCCTTGTATAGTTCCATAGTTATTGACGAAAAAATGCAATACTTCATGGACGCTAAAATGGTTGGATATTTATAATGAAGATTCGACCGTTTAATTATGAGTTACTGTTAGCCTGTACCATCCCACGGTTGGGCAAAAGCCTCTCCCCATGTCTTCCAGTGCTTTCGATCTAGGGCTAATGTGGACAACTGTGTTTTGTCCAGCTTCATCTTCGGCATCTTCTACGGGGTCTGCTACGACGCCTTGTCTCAGGGCTCCACATAGTGACCATTTTGGCCTACAGTTCATTGGATGTGTTCATGTATTAGTTAAATGATAATAATTTTAGGTAGGTAGGCGCCTAATTTTAAACAGCCCTTTAAAAAAAAAAGTATGTCAAATGTTGTTAAACTTCGTTGGTGTGATATGTATGATAGGTGTTTTTTTTTTAATTCTTATGGAAATACCTACATTTTAATTACCTTTGATGTTTCTGCATTATTTTATTTCAGTTTAAATTTTATTTTTCGTTACGTGACGTAAAACTTATTTATTTAATAGGCAAATCTTAATTTAAATATGTGAATGTCTAAATATATGAAATGTTAGGTAATGAGAGCTGCGGTGTGGCTATGGTAAGTACCTAGTAAGTAATTAAATTAATCAGTCGTGTTTAAATCCCATTATTAAATTATTCAATAACTAGTATTTGGTTTTGATGTTTTACAACAAACTAAGTGATTTGTTATTGTTTGATTTATCAAATAAACATCTCTAAAACTACTATCGTTAGGTAGGTAGGTACCTACATAGATAAATATATTTCTGTTTTTTTTTTAATAATTTAATTTAAATTAAAAAAACCCAATATTCTAAGTACTGTCAGGAAATAGTCTAGGAAAAAATAAAATCTACTTATCGAAAAAAAAAAGCAAAAAACTAACCTTACGAAAAAAATCACCAACAAAATAGAACCAAACTCACAAAACAGTCATAGTAACAAATAAAGTCCATGCACAAACCAAAAAAAAACAAAACCGAAGCACAACAAAAAAAATAAAATCGTATTCTCGATTAAAGTATTTAAATTTAGAATTCGCGCGCGCACTCGGCCTGCCTTGCCGTGGTCTATTGCGAAATGCTGCGTTTAACCTTAGCCGCCGCACCATTCATCTGTCATACGGCCTCTGCTTATAATTTTAATCCACGAACCGCTACTTAGTATATTCTTCGGTTAAGGACGTGAATTTGAATGTCGAAGGGCTGAGAAAAAAATAATGTACGCTCTATGGAATTGTTTTTTTAGTTTTCACGTTCTGGTTGAATTGAGGATGTACCTAATTTTGTTAAATTAGCTGCATTGGTGAAAAAAAAAATATAGGTTTTTTTTTTTAATCTATCTAACATGAAATAAATAGATTTCTGTTTTTTATTGCATTTATCTTATCCACCTGTTTTTATAATTCTTACAGAAAAACATTTACATTTACTACATTTTCTATCAGTCAACCAAGGGACGTGAAGACATAAGATGGCAGATCGTGTGCTCTGTTTGAGAGAAATATAAAAATAATAAAAAAAAAAATTAAAAAGATTGCATCTTTTAAATAAAAATCAATTGCTGATATGTCTCGCTAAAACCACAGTCTGTGCTAAAACTCAAAAACAGCTCGACCAATGTGTTTTTTTTCTCCTCTTTACTTTTAAAAGAAAAAAAAAGAAATTGAATTTTTGACAGAACAACCTCTGGCGGATCACCTAGTAGGTATTGAATAATATATAAAATAGATAGGTACACAAGTAACTGCAGCCAAACTGTCAAATTTCTCCAAATGATTTTAAATCTTAAATGTTGACAGTTAAGTTAAAAACTTGACCAGCTGCTGTGTGTACATAAATAGGTTATAAATAAACTAATATAATAATAATACAGTCATGTAAGTATATAGAATATTTCAGTGTTTAGGCTATTTTGGCAATTTTTGTTGTAAAATAGTTCATTTCATTTATTTATTTATTTTTTATTTTTATTTCATTTCATTTATTTGCATACCATAATGTAAATACAGGTGTTACAAATAGGCTTAAAGTTAAGTTACAATTATGGACCCTGTAAGGGCACAGCAACATTACAAAAAGGATAAATAATTAAATTAAAATTAAACATTAAATAATAGCATTTAGGACATGGATAATTCTTATATTTAGTTTGTAGGCTCGAGTGCTATGGCGTGTATGCTTCAACATATTAAGAGAAGGCACCACACTATTGCATAAAAGTTTAAAATCAACTTGAACTCGCGTCCTTCTAACGCTGTGGTAAGGTATGGTATTATCCTTTTATCTTATCTTGTCGGTACCTATTTTACGTTTATGTATTTACATCTACATTGTCTAGTATTTTATTCTCTTCGGTTCATAAACTTCACAAAGTTCGGTTCATAAAGTTCCGACTTTGTACATTTTTAGTGTGAAAATTATAAATAAATATTTATCAAGAAGATTATTTAATTAAACATAACATGACTACTAAATACACAATAAGTAAATTATAAAATGTTACCTACTAATCTATAAATTATCTCTAATTGTAGTAGGTACAAGTAAAACTGATCTCTATATAATAATTTGCAATTGTAAAAATATTACCCAAGTATGTAATTCTAACTTTATTTAAATGTAATTTAATATTATTTTAAGAAAATAGCTACCTACTTACAACAACAATAGAACTATTTATGTAATTGATATTAATTTTTTATGCGAATTCAGTTTTCATGTATAATTTAATTTTTATTTTAATTTTAGTTTCTATGATTTAGATCTGTAGATCTGCTTTGCAGTTTGGCAGAAGTAATATGTATTTGAAAAAAATATTTCTGTGAATAAACACTTTTTCATTATTTTTTTTTATTTTTTTATTTTTGCTGTGCCCTGACAGGGTCTACAGCGGCTCTTAGCTCTAAGCCTTTTGTTAACATCTTATTTTACCTTGTGGAATGCAAATAAATGAATATGAATATGAACTTACAGAAGTTATGCCCGAATATAGCAGACGAATTGAGAACCTCCTCCTTTTTTTGAAGCCGGTTAAAAATAATGGCATTGAGTCAATTTTAATATTTTAGATTATCTACCTACTCTGGTCTTTGATCACAATGAAAATCTATTTATATTATACAACGTGGTCGTTTTGTATCCTCGTCAAATTTCAGGGTGTGATACAGAACATCAAACCGAATAACTTTCTCCATGGGGCGACAACGTAATCGCGAAAAAATTATCCACTGTCCCATAGAAGACTTCAATACCTACGTACTCGACGCAAATCTTTTACGCGATTACGATGTTGGTGCCATGGAAAAAGTTATTCGGGAATCCCTATTTCCATTAGTCACGCCATAACTTGAGAACGGCTTGACCGATTTGAATATTTTTTTTTTTGTTTTATTCTTTTCTTTACTGGAGTGGTTTAAAAGAAAAAAAAAATAGGAAAAAAAGGAATTTGAATTTTGTTAGGACAACGTCTGGCGGGTCAGCTAGGCTAGCTGTAGGTGTATTACGAGTATAAATAAAAATCTATTGCTGAATGTATGTAAGCGCGCATCACTTCAGAACGGCTGCACCTATTTGGCTAATTCTACCCTTATGGTGCGACTCAGTCTGTCTGTCTGTCCGTCTGTCACAGCTGGATATCTCAAGAAGTACTAATGCTATCAACTTGAAATTTGGAACAGTTTTAGATGACGTTTGCCCAACTATTTTGCAAATAAGAAAGAAATAAAAATACTTTTTTTATTTGCAACAAAAAGAAAGGGGTCTTAAAAATTCGAAGTGGGACTTCCAGGGCATGTAGGTATCATATGAAAGAACGGTGTTTGCACATTCTCAAACATTTTGTTTTCTTTTTTTTTAGGCCGCATAGTTTTCGACTTTTGATGAAAAATGTAAATAAATTATAGTTTAAAAAAGTAAAAAACACGCTTTAATACCATTAAACTGAACTAAAAAGTAAAAAATAAATTTTTCAATATAAGTATAAAGTGATTATCGAGAAAATTAATGTCAGTTAAAGCACCCCACGCTTTTTTTTTTACAATGACATTTATTTTCTCGATAATCACTTTATTCTTATATTGAAAATTTTATTTTTCACTTTTTAGTTCAGTTCAATGGTATTAAAGCGTGTTTTTTTAGTTTTTTAAACTACCTATAATTTATTTTTCAATTTTTTAGAGATAAATCGTTAATCCTGATGATCCTGATCAGAAAAGTTTTAAATTATTGTATTGTCATCGGGCCCTGTTATGTGTACAAAATTTCGAATTAATCTGACCATTTAAAGTGGGTAAAAATCGAGTCACTTTACGCGCCTAACGAAGTTTTCACTTCAAAAAAAAAAAACATCAAAAAAATTCAAGATCAGCCCAAAACAATCACTTCACAATAAAGTGATAGTGAAAATAACGAAAACACATTACGGTACGACCGTGCGCAGTCCGGTAATCAGGTTTCTCATGCCTGACCTTAAACGCTCCAAATATGGCCATTAACGATAATAAAAAAAATAAAAGCGAAAATCTGGAGCAATATGGCGACAGCTCGTTTATACGAGGCAAGAGACTCTCGCCCGTCGAGCGCCGAGCGGCGAGAATGTTCGGATCCTGCACCCAATTGCGTAACACACTATCGATTGGAATCTTGTTTAATTTTGACAGTTCAACAACATTCATTGCGTTATTTACGTTGTTGAGCAGACAAATTTTTCGAACATATGAAGCAATGGATAAGCAATTTGTTTCAAAATGAAACCTGAAAATTAATTAAGTAATGTGTTACGCAATTAGGATCACTAACACTAACAATCGGAATCTGAATCATTTTGAAGCAAATTACTAATCCATTGCTTCATTTGTGTGTTACGCAATTAGGGTACGAGACCTAAACATATTTCAATAACAAAATAAATAATTAATTGCAGTCGGGACCTTCTGTTTCCTGGTTTGTGGTCCTAAATAAACTTACAAAGTATGAGATATGAGCCCATGTTTGAGTTTAAGATGGGCTATAGCAATAAGCTCAACAAATAAACTTGCTACATACATGCAGCGATAGAGAGAAGCATACTAGGAATTTTTAATTTTTCTTTTTTTAAATGTCATCTAAGAAACACACACACACACACACATTTAAAAAAGAAATAAAAACTTTTTTACAAAAAAAATACAACCGACTTCCAAAAACAACACTACAAAGTGAAAAATAACTTTAATTTCGGAAGTCGGTGTCTGGTTAAATGTATTTTTGTTTTTTGCCACCGACTTCCGAAATGTTATTTTTCACTTTGTAGTGTTGTTTTTGGAAGTCGGTTGTATTTTTTTGGAACAAAAATTTTATTTTTCACTTTTTAGTTGTGGTACCTACCCCACACAAATTCTAATACCACTACCTGCAAAACAAACTAGAACATCATCCATATAAAAGTAGGAAAAAAATACGTATTATTGAAGCTAACTTAAAAACTACCCAAGCAAAGTTAATCAATTTTATATGGGACCAACTTTGATGTATATCCTCTCGAATAAAACAAAAAAAATCCAAATCGGTCCAGCCATCTTCGAGTAATCGGGGAACATACATAAAAAAAAAAAGAAAAAAGGTTCCGATGAATTTAGAACCTCCTCCTTTTTGAAGTCGGTTAAAAATAAAAGTAAAAACGATTTCCCGCCATTTTTCAATTGTAAATAATAATAATTATAATAATAATAATAATTCAATAATAATGGCTGGCAACACCAACGTCAACAAACGTCTTGGAATTTGATTTTATAATATTACAAATATTTTATCAGTTTTAACGATTAGGTATCAACAATATTTTGAATTTCATAAGTGCTTTTTTAAAAAAAAAACCCAGCAATATACCTACAATCAATTAAATCCAAAAAGAGCATTTCGATATGAATAAAAAACTACCGAATAGGAGATGACATCTGTCATGTCATCTCCGAAAATAACATCGATGAAAAATTCCGACAAAATATGTTGACAAGATCAGCCGCACGAAAAGCACGCCTACCACCTCCAGACTCTTCGCTCAGCTCCGCCTCACCGCCGCCGGTATCCAGCCTCACTGTGAGCGCTGTGACGACACTGGCCGCGGTAGTTGCGTCGAGCTCGAGCGACGAGTATTTCTCCCCGCCCACGACACCACCACCTGCTCGTCGACGGGGAGGACGCCGACCGCCGGACGGTTTAGGACCTCGAGGCCCACCGGCCTCTGATAGGGTCCCAGCTCCCGGCGGAAGTGTGCAGCGCATGAGATGGACACGATCCATTAATGAGAACGTCATGCGCTCATACTATGGGGCTACAGAGGGGGGAAACAATCTGACCGCGTACCGTGTTCGGATGCTCTCTCTTTTTCAGGTGCTTGAGCCAGTTGTCAACGTTTCGGCACAACGACTGTCGGATCAGGTGCGGGTCATCCAGCGTAATCATATGTTGGATGACACTGTACTTGATCGCTTGCGAAATGAAATGCTGAGTAGCCATGTCATTGCCCCCCCGTCGCAGACTAATATAGAACCACCACAGTCGGACACAAACCAAGCTGATGAGGGAAGTGATGACAGGGCTATAAACGTAAGTACCCAGTGCAATGAAGAATTGAGGAGTGCTTTGGAAGGTGCGATTCGGAAATATCGATTCATGTCTCCCGAACTTAGACCACGCTTACCTCGTTTGCCCATGCATAACAAAAATAGGGCGCTTGTGGCGGCTCTGGATTCGCAGTTGTCAAACTATTTTGATGACTGCGAAGACCTCACCGATACTCATTCAATTCTGTACTGCGCGGCTGTAGCGGCATGTCGTGTAGCTCACGTCAAATTTGCTAATGACTCTAGAGCTACACGACCGAAACCAGCCGTACCAGCTTGGCAGTGCAGAATTGAGCGCCGTATTGGTGGGGCCAGAGCACTCATCGGCAAACTAATCTGCTTCAGGGAGGGCAATACTCGCCCTAGAGTGATGCGCTTTGTGAGACGGGCGTTCTCAGGGACTGATGTCAGCCCTCAGGACTATATGTCCCGTGTCACAGAGCGCATCGACTTCCTGAAGCAGAAAGTCTATGCATGGGCAAACCGTATTCGTAGGTATAAGCGGCGAGTGGAACGATACACTCAGAATCGCACCTTCCAGAGCGATGAAAGGTGGGTTTATAGGAGTTGGGAGCGACCGGACCAAGGTGTGACTGACACGCACCTGCCGGATGATGATGCCATGTGTTCTTTCTGGCGCAGTATCTGGGCGGTGCCTGTCAGTCACACCGAAGGTGATTGGGCTCGGGAAGTCAAGCGAGCCTGCGATCCAATACGAGAAATGGAGGCTATTACCATCTGTTCCCAAGATATAGCTCGTGCAGTCCGTCCGTTGCCTAACTGGAAGTCTCCAGGGCCGGACGGACTGCACAACTTCTGGATCAAATGGTTTCTTGGATCGCACGCTCGCTTGGCGGCTCAGTACCAGTCTGCTTTAGAGTCTGGTTCGCTACCCCAGTTCCTAACGACAGGAGTTACCCACCTGCTCCATAAATCCGGTAACACCGCGGAACCCAAAAATTATAGACCGATCACGTGTTTACCGACGGTCTATAAAGTTCTTACATCCATTTTGAGAGCTAAAATTAACGAACATATAGACACCAACTCCATCATGTCTGCCTCTCAAAATGGATGTAGGAATGGGTCCCGTGGTACTAAGGAGCTACTCCTCATTGATATGGCCATTAGCCAACAGGTTCGTCGTTCCCGAAAGGATCTGTCGACATGTTGGATAGACTATAAGAAGGCCTATGACTCGGTGCCACATACATGGCTCATGAGGGTGTTGGAGTTGTATAAAGTAGATGCAACTCTGCGCACCTTCCTGATGTCGTGTATGGGGCAATGGAGGACGGTCCTTCGCTATCCAGGATGTCGAAATATCCAGAGGAACAGCGAGCCGATAAGGATCGAGCGAGGCATATTTCAGGGCGATAGTTTGAGTCCGCTTTGGTTCTGCTTAGCCTTGAATCCTCTAAGCACACTGCTGGAGGATTCAGGTCTAGGATATCGGCTGCGGAGAGGTGGTCAGGTTATATCCCACCTCCTCTACATGGATGACCTAAAACTCTTTGCCCCCAACAATTTGCAACTGATGGAGCTACTGAAAGTAACTGAAACATTCAGTAGCGCCATCAGGATGGAATTTGGTGTGGACAAATGTGCGGTCATGCATGTAAAGCGAGGAGAGATTGTGGAATCCGTGGGAACCCAACTCTCGGATTCCATAAACCTTAGAGCCCTCTCCGCACCCGAAACCTATAAGTATTTGGGTATGTCGGAAGCGTTGGGCATCAATGTTACTGACATGAAGCAATCGTTGAAGGAGCGCTTCTTTGGCCGCCTGAAGAAAGTATTTAATAGTCTTCTATCAGGCGGAAACAAGGTGCGTGCCTTCAACGGTTGGGTCATGCCGGTTTTGATGTACTCTTTCGGCGTACTCAAATGGACTCAGACGGAACTCGACGCCCTGGATCGGAGGGTCCGTACGCTGTTGACTGCATATCGAATGCATCACCCACGGTCATCGGTAATGAGACTGTATATCCCGCGAAAGTGTGGAGGCCGAGGCTTTTTAAACGCTAAGACTCTCCACAACCGCGAGATATGCAGTCTCAGGGAATATTTCCTAGAAGCCGATGTGAGGATGCATCGAGATGTGGTCGCGGTGGACAAGGGCCTCACTCCGCTCTCCTTGGCTAAAGAGAACTGGCGCAAACCTGTAGTGCTTGACACTAACGATCGCAGGGAGGTATGGCAGAGTAAGGAGCTTCACGGACGCTTTTTCCGGGCCCTACATGGACCCGACGTAGATTTGTTAGCGTCCGTAGCCTGGCTGCGTTCCGGTGACCTCTTTGGGGAAACCGAAGGTTTTGTCTGTGCAATTATGGACGAAGTTATGATGACGAACAACTACCGGAAATATATTGTGAAAGACGGCACGGTTGACATCTGTCGGGCATGCCACCGTCCGGGAGAATCAATCCGACACATTATCTCCGGGTGTTCTCGTCTTGCTAACGAAGAGTACTTGCATAGACACAACCTTGTAGCCAGGATTATCCATCAGCAACTTGCACTGAAATACAACCTTGCGGAATCGGAAGTGCCGTACTATAGGTATGTGCCCGACCCAGTTCTCGAAAATGGAAATATCACATTGTACTGGGATCGATCCATCATCACTGACAGGACTATTGTTGCCAATAAGCCTGATATAGTGGTGGTGGATCGAACAGAGCGGCGCACAATGATTATTGACATAACAGTCCCGCATGACGGGAACCTCGTGAAAGCCGAGAAAGATAAACAAATCAAGTATCTTGACTTGGCTCGCGAGGTTGTCGACATGTGGGATGTGGACTCAGCGATCATTGTGCCGATAGTCGTATCAGCCAATGGCTTAATCGCTAAGAGCCTCGACCAACATCTAAGGAGGCTCTCGTTGGGCAGCTGGATTAAGGGCCTGATTCAGAGAGCGGTACTTCTGGACACGGCGCGCATTGTTAGGAGGTTCCTCTCTCTGGAGCCCTGACCGCCGGTAGCTTGGACCCTGTTCCCGATACCGGTGGGCTACTATGTTTTATATTTTTAAATGTTTTTTTTTTTATTTCATGTTTTTATAAAAAAATATTTAAAAATGTGAAATATATGTATATAAATGGAATAAAGGAAATAATAATTCATTTTGTTTTGCTGTCTGTCTAAATGAGTCAATCTAACGAAGAAATTCGATACATTTTAAAGTTTTATTACAAAAAAAGGGAAATATACAGGACACAACCCGCGAAAAAAAATTGTGACGTTTATGGACGCAGTGTCAGTAAGAGTAGCACAAAGTTGATTTAAAGGGTTTTCAGTCCGAGAATTTTAATTTCAAAGATGCAGCTAGATCTGGTCGGATGTCACGGATAAATTCGATGCCATTTTTGAAAAAGTGGAGAAAAATTATTAGTGGAGAGAGTATTTAGTAGTTACGACATAGCTAAAGAGTTTTAGGGGTTGACCGCAAAACAGTTTTGACCCATTTGGCAAATGGCACATATTATATATTATAAGGTGTATCTATTCAAAAAATCAGCTGTTCAGTACATTTATCTATATCAAACTCGTCAAAATGTAGGGAGCAGTTGATTTTTTTTCGCGATTTCAGGTTTGGTCCCATAGTAAAAGTTCATAATGATGGGTACAATGACCCCTTAAGAGATTTCGTGTTGATACATCTTTTAAATTATAATCAAATGTAAATTAATCTGCCTAGCCTTTTCCTAATTATGTTGGGGTCGGCTTCCAGTCTAACCAGATGCCTATCTGACCTCCACAACCCATTAACTGGGTAATACGATACCCCTTGGTAAGACTGGTTGTCAGACTTTCGAGCTTCTGACGACCCGTAACGACTGTCAAAGATCCACGAATGACAGCCGGGACCAACGGCTTAACGTGCTTTCCGAGGCACGGAGGAGTCTAGGTATGTAAAGATGGTCACCCATCCACGGACCGATCGCGGGAAGCGTAGGATCGACCAATGCGGCTGTTATTACAGCCACGAGCTCCTCATATCCAGTTATAATCAAATGTAAATAAACTATGAAAAAAAAAATGTCTAGAATTTGTATGTAACATAAGAAGGAACTTTTTCCTCGACCTAATAGGTATGTTAAAATTAAAACAACTCTCACGCGTTCCAAGTCGCGGGCCGAAGATAGTAGGTACCTACCTCGATACCCTACATAAACTTCTGGAATATGTGCCCGTTATCAGTGTCACCTACATGTTGTTTTGAAGTAGTAATTAGCTGTAACGTGTATTATTATATTATTATCCACGAATGTAGACAAAACATTAAAAAAAAATTGCGATTTTTTTCTTGGATAAACCGAGTCAACAACTAATTAGCGTGTTTCATTTCGAGTTTGATAAGTGCGTATTTTGTTTTATTGTTTTAATGATTACCTTTTTTTGTTTTATTATTTTAATGATTACCACGTTGCGGCGCGGCATTGCTATTCTGTACCTACAAATCTCACCGTGAAAACCTAGGTGAAGTGAGTTGTCATTACACGATGCTAGGGATTGACACTATTGACAGCTCACTCCACGCTCACTTCACCTAAGTTTTCACGGTGAGATTTGTACAGAATAGCACTGCAGTATACGGCTATAGCTGTCATAACAATAAAGCCTCTCCCAGGTGCGTTATATCGGTCGGTCAGTTCTAATGATTACACACAATGATTCCACATAATTTAAATTTAGAATAAAATTGTATGTACCTATTTGCATGCCAATTGCATGCCCATGTGTCGGTAAAATATGGAGGACCTTTTTTTAAAAAAAGAACATCTATGTACAGACACCAGCACATCAAGCTACTACAATCTGTCAACTTTCTTTAATATTATAGATTTTCATCTTTATCGCTAAAGCATTAGGTTCAAGGTTGATTGGGAAAATTTGACAGTTACGGGTGGCTTGACCTGCTGGCGACTGTACCATTATTACCCATGTTTGCAAAGTAATAAATGATTTGATTTGATTTGATAATATCAAATGGGGTAGGTACTAGAACTGACGTTATTAACGCAGGTGTCTGTTAGATCGTATGCGTCCTAATACAAAATGTTCTAAGAATATGTACTCATTACGGACACAGAACAGATAAAGAGACCTCTTTATCTTTTCTGTGAGCAGGACTGAGGAACGCAAGCGTCAGCTACTTCTATTGCGTTGTTATTATCGCAGGGGAATGCCCTGCTTGGGCAGTGCAACGCCGTGACCTCGTCGCGGCGGTTGGTGCTGCAGATACGAGTACTCTCTCGCTTCCGGACATGGCCCAGTCCATGGTCGGAAGTGATAGTCACGAAGGCTAAAGGGAGGCGTAAAGGGAAAGGTAGGATACAACCTCCCTTTCAATCCGTAGCAGACGCACCGGGCGCCGGAGGGCGCGTAAACTCAAACTCAAACTCAAACTCAAAGCATTTATTTCAAATAAACCAATTACAGGCACTTTTGAATTGTCAATGGGTCGGTCAGTCAGAAAGATGAAGCTAGTTGCCCATTCCAAAGCGTAGTAGATCTATGGAGAAGAACGGGCAAGAAACTCCACGGACACTCTTTTAAATCATAATATTTTTACAAAATATTGGTTACATCGTTCATGTTGAAAATATATATGTGAGAACAATGTAGAAAGACGTGCACGTTAAAAAGCGTCCGTAATAAAAAGATAGAAACTAAAACAACTAAATTAAATATTAAAATTAAAAATAAGCCATGGCAGCTAAGAGACGACCAGTCCCAACTGACGGCGCCCGTTCACGAACATGACGCATAGATCAGCACCAATTAGCTCAACCATTTTGAAGGGAACTTAATGATCCAACACACACGCCACCATCAGCGAGACATTTGAGTGAGCATGACAGTGAAAGACGTACCCAGTAAAAGGTAGCTTAATAGTAGCTACATAGTGCTCACACATGTGTAATGATCTCTTGCCGCCTTAGGGTGAGGCCTGCAGGCAACATACTTGGGGAGTTTGTTGCCTGAATAGTGAAAGGCCCGAGACGTTGGCGCGCCGTGTTCTGCGCGCGCCTCTCTTTAGCTAGAGGAGCGTGATGGGGTCCGCATGAATTCATGCGGGCCGACACCTAGCCGGGGGAGCGTGACGAAATGCGCAAGCACTCCAGCACCCCGGCTAAAGATAGCAGCAGAACACCGTGTGGTTTTAGTTAGTAAAAGTCTGACCGACCCCTCCACCCGCCCCAGGGTGGAGGACATCCATGAGAATATCCACACGATAAAAAAAGGGTGTACCAGAAAGGTGTGGTCAAAAATGGTGTGGTAGAGACCATCAAACTGAACAACTTTCGCCATGGGACCAACATCGAAATCGCGAAAAATTATCAACTCAATCAATCTGCCTAGCCTTTTCCCAACTATGTTGGGGTCTGCTTCCATTCTCACCGGATGCAGCTGAATACCAGTATTTTACATGGAGCGACTGCCTATCTGACTTCCACAACCCAGTAACTGAGTAATACGATACCCCTTTGTAGGGCTTCTGACGAATCCACGAATGACTTCCAGGACCACGGCTTAACGTGCTTTCCGAGGCTCGGAAGAGTCTCGGGACTCTCGGTATGTAAAGATGGTCACCCATCCACGGACCAACCCCGGCAAGCGTAGCTTAACCTGATGGATCGACCCGTACAGCTGTTATTACTTAGCCACAAGCTCCTCAGCGAAAAATTATCAACTGTCCCGTATAAAACTTCAATCTACCTACTCGACCCTTTACTTTACTTTTTTTTTCGGCTGATATTTTTTCGCAATATCGATGTTGGTCCCATAGAGAAAGTTGTTCAGATTGGTGATCTGTACCACAGCCTTAAATTTGACCACACCTAGATAGATGGCCCGTTTGTGCGAAGCCTAAAAGTAATTTATACAAAGCTGAGAATCAGCCTTTTCGAACGTCAAAATTACACAAGATGGCCGCCCTTCACTCCTTCCTAGTGCTTTAGCTGGCAAGAAGGGGCACAACTTATTCCCCACTCCCCAGCACCACAGCTGTCAGTGCTGTCTACTATACTCCACCTTCAAAACTATCAGTCGAACAGTATTATAGTATTTGAAAGTAGAATTGGACCTACCGGTAATGCCCCGAAACTGTAGACATATTCAAGGTATAACTTACACGCAATCTCTTAAGGGGTCATTGTAGTCTTCATTATGAACAACTTTTACTTGCGACCAAGCCTGAAATTGCGAAAAAAAAATTTTGCTGTTCCTTACATTCGTGTTCGCATAACTCGTCAAAATGTATGGAACAGCTGATTTTTTTCGCGATTTCATGTGTGATTCCATAGTAAAAGTTGTTCATAATGATCAGTACAATCACCCCTAAAGAGTTTGTGCGTTATTACCATGTATAGAAGAACACGTTCGTAGAGATTCGTAGCGGGAGTATCGCTTCTACACAATACGTTGTTATTCTATCACTGAGGGTAAAGCCGCATACAATTAGCATAATTTTTAATTACGTAAAACTAAATTAATAAAAACAAACTTAAAGATTCAAGGTTGCTCTAACGGGTATAGTAAAAATATGCATGTAGGGCAATAAACTGATGTAGTCAAGGTCAGTTTTATTTGAGGAGTAACAGTGGCCTTAGCGTAAGTTTTTTAACGGACTTCAAAAAGGAGGAGGTTCTCAAATGTATGTTCCCCGATTACTCGAAGATGGCTGGACCGATTTGGATTTTTTTTATTTTATTCGAGAGGGTATACATCACAGTTGGTCCCATATAAAATTGATTAACTTTGCTTCTGTTTTTGAGTTAGCTTCAATAATACGTATTTTTTCCACACTTTTAAATGGATGATGTTCTAGTTTGTTTTGCAGGTAGTGGTATTAGAATTTGTGTGGGGTAGGTACACAACTAAAAAGTGAAAATTAAAAACTTTTTTACAAAAAAATACAACCGACTTCCAAAAACAACACTACAAAGTGAAAAATAACTTTAATTTCGGAAGTCGGTGGCAAAAAACGAAAATACATTTAACTAGACACCTACTTCCGAAATTAAAGTTATTTTTCACTTTGTAGTGTTGTTCTTGGAAGTCGGTTGTATTTTTTTGTAAAAAAGATTTTATTTTTCACTTTTTAGTTGTGTACCTACCCCACACAAATTCTAATACCACTATCTGCAAAACAAACTAGAACATCATCCATATAAAAGTGGGGAAAAAATACGTATTATTGAAGCTAACTCAAAAACTACCCATTCAAAGTTAATCAATTTTATATGGGACCAACTGTGATGTATACCCTCTCGAATAAAATAAAAAAAATCCAAATCGGTCCAGCCATCTTCGAGTAATCGGGGAACATACAAAAAAAAAAAAGGTTCCGACGAATTGAGAACCTCCTCCTTTTTGAAGTCGGTTAAAAATAAGCCCTAGCAGGTAAGAGATGACCAGTCTCAACTAATTATGACGGGAAACACAATTATTCTATACAAATAAACGCGATCGAGTAAGTTTATAAACTCGCACTAAGGCCACTGATCAAAGCGTATTTAACTCCGGGCCATCCATCCAAAAATGATGGTTACGAAACGGATTTTTAATCATTTTTACACCTTTTACGAGTAACTCATGTGAAAATATGTTGTATCATACCGTATTAAATTCTATATTAATAAAAAAAGAACCATATGTACAGAGGCCAACATATCAAGCTACCAAAATCTGTCAAATTTCTTTGATAGATTTTCAACTTTACCACAAAGAAATAAGGTTCATATTCAATTGGGAAAATTTGACAGATTGGGGTAACTTGATGCGCTGGCCTATGTACCGTTTCAAACAGTATTCAGTAAATCTCTTTGTTTATTTGTGTCCTCTCATTTAAAATATAACAGCACCTTAATTGCGTAACACACTGTCAATCGGAATCTGATTCATTTTGAAGCAAATTGCTAATCCATTGCTTCATTTAAGTTCAAAAAACTTTGTCTGCTCGATAACGTAAATAAGCAATGAATGTTGTTGATCTGTCAAAATGAAACCGATTCTTATTGATAGTGTGTTACGCAATTGCTCCGCAGATTATGCCTTTACTTACCTCAAAAGATAAATTGATGTACCTAGTTACAACACTTTGATCTATTATTTATTCATAAACTTGTAAGTGAAAATTGGATACTTCAACAAGGTGTATCATAGATAAAGCACAACCTCTGTACTGGGCACGCCACAATTGCGGCGATAAGTCCCCTCTTTGAGTTGCACGCCACAATTGCGGCGATAAGGTCTTTGAGTTGGAAAGGCGCCACGGCGTCCTCACCTTCCGCCTTAGGCAGGTCCTCACCGGATACGGTTGTTCCGGGAGGTTCCTGTTCCGGATAAGGCGGGAGGAAACGCCCGGGTGTCACCATTGTGTGGACCGCCCGGAGGACACGGTGGAGGTCTGCCCTGCTTGGGCGGAGCACCGCTGTGTCCTCGCGGAGGCGATCGGCGGCGGCGATCTCTCGGTTCAGGCCCGGGTCGACGACGCGTTGTGTTCCACGCGCGCCTCATTGAGATGTCAGCAGTGTTGGGGTCCGATAGGGCTGTCAGGGTCGCGGGTTGTTCGAAAGAGATACCGTGGCATTGGCACAAACAACTAAAGGAACACGGGTGGTGCTTCATATAAAATACTGGTATTTTGCTGCATCCGGTTAAACTGGAAGTCAACCCCAACATAGTTGGGAAAAGGCTGGGCAGATGATGACATAGGTTCATAATATCTATGTACTTATCTATATAAAAATGAATGGCTAAATGTGTTGCTAAGCGCAAAACTCGAGAACGGCTGGACTAGCTCGGATTTTTTTTTTTGCAATTTTCGTCGCAGTCCGAGGAAGGTTCTTAAGAAGAGAAAAATTGGAAAAGTTGCCGAAAAAATGGGAAAATTCGGGAAAACTGAAAGTGTATTTTTTATGGGAATTTTGTATGAATAATTACAAAAATACAAATGAAAAAAAAAATTAAATTAAAAGAATAAAAAATTTAAAAAAAAAATTTAAAGCTTTAATTTTTTTAAGGACAGGACTACGTCTATTGGGTCAGCTAGTGAGTATTAAAAACGGATCGTATTATCTAATTGGGTTTAGGCCATCAGGTGGCTGACCGCTACATCGTTTTTAAGAGACTAGTACCTATTACTTCACTTTAGCATGGCCTTGCACTAAGCGCGTTAGGTCCTAAATAGAGTCCATCAAGGACGTGGACTAGACTTTCTAAATCTAACTTGGAGAACTTACACGTCTCAGTATTATCTGTGGTATTATGTTTCTTAAAAACGTCTCGATCGCGTAAAATAATTAGATCTTAATAATAATAAACCTCTCTTAATTTATTAATTAGTAATTTACTTACTTACTTATTTATTTATTTATTCAGTAGTACACTTACATCTTATACATCTTTATGTTGGCGCAAACATAAACTCATTAGAGTTTTACCGTGCACCAAAATCATCGACCATACAATTTAGATAACTAAAACCAACTTATAATCATAGTTAAAATGAAACAACAACTATAATAAAAATGAGGGTATTAAGTGAAACATTTATCTAATACTAACAAACGAGCGAACATCGGTGACCGAACTGACCGCCTTAAAAAACAAAAAGTGGTGGAGGAATGTGATTTCGATCGATACAGGTTGTTCCTAAAAGTATGTTTTTAGTAATAGTTAATTTTCCTATATTTTGGTTTGTCAAGATATTGTTAAGTATTATGCTTCTTTTTTTTTTACTATTTAACTTTTTGTATTCAGTTATAATTATAACATTTATTTTTTTTTTATTTGGTTTGAGTTTTTAAACTTACTCCGAGACGATCGACTTTTTTTAATCTGTCGGTTTTTCTGATGTACTGGTCCCGTACCTACACATAGCTGCGGACCCGTAGTGCTATTCTGTAAACATCTCACCGTGATAACTCGGGTGAAGTGAGCGTGAAGTGAGCCGTCATTCCACATAATGCTAGGGGTTGACACTATTGACAGCTCACTTTAAGATCACTTCACTTATGTTTTCACGGTGATGTATTTACAGAATAGCACTACCGGTGCTGGGATTACTATGTAGATGATAGGTTATGGTCATGTTTTCGTTTTTTTTTTAATTGTTTTGTTTTAATTTTGAAATTATTTAAATTTAATTTAATTTTGATTTAAAGTTTAATTTTGATTTTGATTTCAACACTAACATAGTTTGTAAGTTTCAATACTAACTAATGCAATTATGGATGATTTCTGAATTAAGTGATTGGTTGATTATTTCCGTTAGATTATAAATTGTCAAAAAATTGACAACTAGGTGAAACGGTTAAGTTAGAACCATAGCAATATAAAAAACAGTCTCATATACCTACATGGTTAGAACTGTGACAAACCGCGCGCGAGCCGAGCGAGCAAAGCGAGCGGTGCCGCGGCAACGGCTGGCAAGCGCTACTTCCAAGTTGCTCGCAGCTAGGTAGGCTATTTAGTATTAGCGCAGGTATTAGCGCAATGTTGCAAGCAAGTTTGATTTTGTCGGTATCCCATGGATAGAATAAAAACTATAGAAAAATAATGCGTTAAATTGTAAATGGTTTATTGCAGTTTAAATTTTTCGACAGTTTATAATCTAACGGAAATAATACCAATAGGTAATTTTTTAGACTTTTTATTTACAAGTCCGTGATAAGGCCTGTCGTACTTTATGGATCGGAATGCTGGGCAGTGAAGAAGACGGATGAAAAAAAATTTAATGCAGCGGAGATGAGAATGTTGAGATACATGTGTGGAGTGACGAGAATGGATAAAGTAAGAAATGAGTATATAAGAGGAAGTTTGAAAGTGGCGCCAGTGACAGAAAAGTTGAAAGGAAATCGTTTGTCTTGGTATGGGCATGTGATGAGGAGAGACGAAACGCATGTGACTAAAAGAGTGATGAATATACATGTTGATGGAGAGGCAGAGGAAGGCCAAAGACATGGCTTGTGTGAGGAATGATATGAAAGAGAAGGGAGTGAATGATAGCGTGACGGTTGACAGGGGAGTTTGGAAGAAGAAAACGTGTTGCGCCGACCCCTAGTAATATGGGATAAGGGCAGGAAGATGATGAGGTCATGTTTTAGACTAACAAAGTTCATACGAAGACAAGGATCATACAAAAACCTACAATTTTAATAGCCGACCTTCAGTTGTGTAAGTAACAACTTTAAATAGCTACCTTAACCTTCATTTCTTTACTTTATTTCCTAAATCTTTTGATAGGTAGGTACGTGCGGTCAACCACAATAAATATTAGCAGGTTTTATGCTCAATAATAATCATAACAGAGTCATTAAAATTACATAACTATTTTTTAAATTATAAGATGATGATGACCATAGAAATATAAAAAACATATCTATGATGATGGCTGTTGTTTTAATAGAAACACAAAATATGTTATGACGATGTATTAGGGGGATATATCGATAAATTTTGTGTTTTTAAAATTCTTATAAAACCAAATGTATATTGTTAAATCATTTGGATTTTCCATGTGTTATTTGACTATGCAGGGTGTTAGGTTAGACATACTATAGCCACAACTATAACGGAGTTTAGTACTCATGAAATTACAAATTCCAAAGTAGCACCGTCTATTTTCTGTTTTATACGAATCATCTGATTATACGTTCTCAGTTCCCTATTGTGAAGTAAAATTTGCTTTAAATCGAAGGTATTTAATATATGTTAGTAGAACTTACTAGAAAGGTATTTAATGTTGTTACTTACATAACTGAAGGGCCCAAATTTATATTATTAACTCGTGCAATTTACCTATTTTATATTTTTTTATCAATTATAAAGATACCAATTTTATCAGTTTTATTTTTATTATAATTAATTATTGTTGTCTTGTACTCTGCATCAAAATACGTTAGAATAGAATAGAATAGAATAGTCTTTATTAAGCACACCATTTAAATTACGGGTTACAATGTTACAATGTTCGTTTCGTAGTTTAGAAGAATAATGCAGTCTCACGATTTTGCTATGAAGGTGATTAATATTTAGATATAGATTTATTGTTATTTTAATGTAGTTAATAATATGGATATTGGGTACATATACTAGTTTTTAATTAATCACAACACAACACACACACGCATGCATGTCACATCATTTCATTTTAATATCTCTTAACTCATTATGAATCGGACACACATTGCCTTGTGTTAATTATTCAGATTATTTTAGCCTTAGATTCTAGCGTATGGCACTCGTGGGTTGCAGCTGAAAATCAACGTAGGTGGTATACCTTGTGTTGTCATCTGACAATATGCTGAGCTGAGGCCCTTTTGGCATTACAATCTTTGTTTTTTATAGTTTTAAGGTGTATTTATTTTTTGCTGTAATGCCAATTAAACGCATTTTTCTTTCTTTCTTTCTTTCAGTGATCATGTTCCAGTCCTTCTTGCGCAGGCCCAGTCTGAGGTCAGCCGCATCACCTGCCACCGGCACGATCTTCTCTCCGAAGTTTGGTTGTTTCTTTTGACGCATGTCGTACACCTGAAATTTATTGTAGAATTGTCATCATTAGCTACCTAACCTCTACCAACATATGTTGGGGCTGGCTTCCAGTCTAAATGGATGCAGCTGATTACTAGCATTTTACATGGAGCGACTGCCTATCTGACCTCCACAACCCAGTTAGTAGAGTATCGGGTAGCAAGAGTGATCCCTCAAATTATAGACTATATAATTATAGAATTATAAAATATATGAAAAAATCATGCTAGACCAGATGTTTTCACATTTTAATTCAAATGGGATTTTACATAGTCAGCAGTTTGGTTTCACGAAAGGTAGGTCGACGGCTGACGCAGGAGTAAAACTCATCAGCCACATTTTGGAATCCTGGGAGAATTCCCAGGATGCAATTGGCATTTTCTGTGACCTCTCAAAAGCGTTAGTCTGCGTCGACCACAATACACTTATCTGTAAATTACACCACTACGGAATTCGCGGACGAGCTGCTGATCTTGTTCTTTCCTATCTATCAAACAGGTAGCAAAAAGTAAACGATATTGAGGCGACGTCCTCGGGGTCTCTAGTTAAGATGGGCGTGCCTCAAGGTTCAATTCTTGGCCCTTTCCTATTTCTAGTTTATATTAATGACCTTCCTTACATGATGGCTAACTTATCGGATATAATTATATTCGCTGATGACACTTCTCTTATTTTTAAAGCACGCGTAGAGGTATCAAATTGGAATTAATATCAAATATGTAGGGCTATGGTCCCTTAGAGTTCTAAAAAATGAAGCTTCTAAATCAACGCAAAAAAAAATACGGCCATTTAAGTGACATATTTTGATACTCGCAAGTAAATCAAAACCTATAAGATACCTCCCGTTGACCTAAAATCATGAAATTTGGCAAGAAGCAAGGTCTCACAGCACAAGTAAATTAAAAAGTCAAAAAATTATTAATTTGTAGCTTTACCACATAATTTTTTTTATTTGGGATTACAATGTTAAGTGTGTTTTTGGGATATAGTACATTTTGATACAAGTGGAGAATTTTTGTTATTGCGTTCGAGGCGGAATTAACACCCGAGCCGTAGGTGAGGTTGTTTTTGAGCCGAGGACTGCAATAACAAATGTCCACGTGTATCAAACGACGTTTTTCAATACAGTTTGGAAGAAATAAAATAAAATAACGAAAAATATTTTCGTCATGAATGATTGGGAAACTATGATTTAAATTTTCTTTTTTTTTCGCGCTTTGCTTTCGCCAGGTTGAAGGAGAAGCAAAGGTACCTATAAAGCATAATCTTAGCTTAGGAATCTTAGCTTGGGTGCCAGTGGTTCATCAGTGATTTATGCAAGATTATTGTCATAGAATTAACTCATTGCCGCAAATTGTAAAATTGGAAATAAAGTTATATTTTTTTTTTTTATATGAAAAATAAAAAAATCAAATTTTTTTGAGTTTAGAACACAAATAAATGTTAATTTGTTCATAAACGTTTTTTTTTATTGTAATAATCATGGTTTTTGATGATATTCTATTTATAAACATTATTTAAATATAAAAAAAAATATTAACGCCGCGTCGTAAAGACGCATATCTCTTTGCCGAGATTAAAAAAAAAATCACCTCCGAATAGAGACGGTGTGAATAGAGGCATTGAACCAATTTGGACTAAGTATAGGTATAAGTTATCTGTGGCAATTTTTATTCCCGCACACGTGTTGGAAAATGAAAAATCGCACGCGTGTGAAATATATTGCATTGTGAACCTAATCGTAGTGCGATATGAACCAGTTTTCGAGGAAGTGTATTGAAAAATTATTTTCAACTACGCAATCCTTCATTGTGCGTGGTCCGACACGCACTTGGCTGGTTTTTTTATAGTATTCCTCAATACCTGTAAGGCAAATATTTTTTTTTGTTTTTTTTTTTTTGTACGATAGTAGGTACCTATAAAAGTGCGAGGCTGACTTTGCGCTTGGCCGATTGTTTTTAATAAGTGTAGAATAAAATTATAATAAAAACACCCTTTTAAATAATAACAATCATAAATTCATAACATAAGGCGAGACACTGATACGTCACGGTTGAGTTATACTTACATACTTATCCCATTAAATTAGGAAAAAAAACATGCCAACTGCCTGTCTGGTTCACGTAGTGGAGGTTCCGTACAATGCGTGCCACGAAAGATGAGACTTGGCACACCACGTAGTTTGACTTGCGCAGTAGAAATTCTCTGATTCTGATTATTCTGATTTATAGGTCTCTTTAGCGGTATGAGGTCTGAGACGGGAAGGTACCGGGGCGGGCGTCATCGGGGCGGCGGAAAGAGCGCGGGAGGCGCGGTACTTACTGCGCTCGTCAAGTCTCATCTTTCGTGGCACGCATTGCACGTGTCACATTTTTTCGTGAGGAAAGTTTTGAGTATGCATGTGGATGGCTATAAGAGTAGGGGAAGGCTGTCATTCGTGGATCTTTGACAGTCGTTACGGGTCCTCAGAAGCCCTGACAACCGGTCTTTCCAAGGGGTATCGTATTACCCAGTAACTGGGTTGTGGAGGTCAGATCGGCATTCGCTCCTGTAAAATACTGGTTTTCAGCTGCATCCATTTAGACTGGAAGCCAACCCCAACATAGTTGGGAAACGGCTAGGCAGATTGTATAACAATGTATAAGTTTGTTTTTGGGATAAATTATTTTCAACTATACGGAACCCTTCATTGTGCGTGGTCCAACACGTATTTGGCCGGTTTTTTTATATGTTTTTTAGAGGCTTAAGTAGTTCATTAGATGCGTATTTTTTAAAGCTATTCGATGATGGCATAAAAATCAACTTTACGTTTTTTTTTGAGATACCGCTTTTGCGCTTAGTAGTGCTGAAATGGGGGCTACCTATGGGGGCTACTGTCCGAGGTAAAGTCAATCAAGTAACACATAATTATGGCAAATACATTTGGATTTATACGAATTTCAAAAACACAAAATCGATTTATATTCGATTAGCTTTTGCCCGAGGCTTCGTCCGTGTGATTGTCGAAAAATATCCCACGGGAACGGTGTTAAACGTACAGCTACTCTATGGTTTAATTCAGGTAAACAACGTATTGATTCCGTAAAACATACGTTATTTTCATATAACTGTACTGGTTTACGCGACGCTCCCATTGCAGTCGGTATGGTTTTTTCCGACATCTTCAACAACCATCGACATATTTCAGCCAATTTACACAAATCCTTATTGAATACTAGTAGCCCGCGAAATTCAAATTCTCTTAAGTTTTTTGCAATTTGCAGGTCAGTGTCAGGTTGTATGTTGATTAAAATATGATTCGCGGCCGTAACTAACATGGCTTTACAGAATTATAAATTTCAAAATTCAAAAATTCAAATTTTTATTGCTCAACACATTACTTAAATCATACATTTCTAGATGTCAAGTGAATGCGCAGTCCACTGTGTTGCACCAATACAGGCATGCAAAATTATAAACACTCTCCTAAATTCCAATTAATACCAAAAATTCATAAAAATCATTAATAATACTCTCTCTCTCTAATGTCATAAATTCAAATCAATAAGTTATGCAATGTCATAAATTCAAATTAATAAGTACGTAATGTCAGAGTATAATAATGTCATTATAAAAAAGTAATGTCTAATTCAGTCAACACTTAATTAACAATACAAACAAAATAATTTTAATAACAATCGGACTCAATCAAGTATTCACCATAATTTTCTGTATTATTATTATACACACACATTTCTATCGGACAGGTATTCATTAATTGTGTAGTATGTCTTACTAATCATTAGAATCAGCAATACAACTCCATAAGTTAGAATTGACCTCAAATCTAGCGATTCCATGAAATCATGAGGCTCCGTCGACCTGCTGTCAGTTTTCTAAAGTTATAATTTCTCAATATACCCCGACTTCACGTAGGCTAACCTCTAGAGTGTATATAAAAATCCGGAGGCGCAAAGTTCCCGCCCGCTGTGACAAAGCTTAGTTACCATGGCTACCTATCCTTTATTTGTTACGTAAGGGCGAAGGGGCTGCACTTCCCGCAGCGCCGGACACCTTGCAGAAACAACTGTAAAGTGTTTTGAGGTTAGGTTACAATAATTCGTTTTTCTCAAGAACGGTGCATTACCTTTTCATGGGAGTGGTACCAGGGGAGTGAGGCACTCCCCTTCCCCCTTCCCACCCTACCCCACCCCCCTCCTCCTGCCAAACGATACTGGAATCCAACCCAAAAATTTTAATATTATTTGTGAATTTTAAAATGAACTCCTATTTTACTACAGGGGATGATTTTTCAAAAACGCTGAACTACATAATTCTTTAGTTCCTACTAAAAGCATACATTTGAATTTTCATATATAATATAAATCCGTAACTTAAGAAATGCTGGGTTTCCCATACAAAATTTCATCCCCTATATCACCCCCTGTAGAAAATTATTTTTGAGACAAAAAGTAGCCTTTGTCTTTCTCAAGGATGCCATCTTGCCTTTCCAAATTTTATCGAAATCCGTTCAGTGGTTTAGGCGTGAAAAGGTAACAGACAGACAGACCGACAGACAGTTACTTTCTAATTTATAATGTATGGAGTATGGATTTAAGTTAGTCTGCCTGACACCTCTCTGTCGCCCTCCACGAGGTTGGACGACAACCACGGACCACGCCAAAAAAAAATGAAATTCTCTCGCTAGTTTTCTAAATCGCATGTACCAAAAAGATGTGGTCAAATTTTAGGGTGTGGTACAGACCATCAAACTGAACAACTTTCTCCATGGGACCAACATCGTAATGGCGAAAAAATAATCTGCCAGCCCATACATTTTGGTCGAGTATCTACAGTCAGATTTTTAATTCGACGAAATTCTGACATTTCAAAAGTGTTGCCAATAATATAACAGTCCTACTAAAAACGGAACGCATTTAAAACCTAAACAGACTGTATGAGTCAGATCGTCTGTCGGTCAATGACAGCCGCATAGTAGGTAACATACATTTTAAGCTGGTCGACACCTACCAAACAGGTTATTTTAGCTTTGACCCACGACTCTAAGCTATAGTGTAGTGTTAGATAATCTATTCTAAAGACACTTCTAGGTAATTTTATTAAAGTGTTTATATGCACGAACGTGGGTAAGTATCTTACTGATTGATGGAGTGAGTACCTAATAATAAAATTTTCTTGACCGAATTTCGATCACGGCAGCTAAAACTTTTTTACAAAAAAATACAACCGACTTCCAAAAACAACATTTCAAAGTGAAAAATAACTTTAATTTATTTAAAAATAATTTAATAATATATATAATTTAAAATAATTTAATTTATTTAAAGTTATTTTTCACTTTGAAATGTTGTTTTTAGAAGTCGGTTGTATTTTTTTGGTTCCATGGAGAAAGTTGTTCAGTTTAATGGTCTGTAGTCTGTACCACAATCATGTTGCTTGAAGTTTTGGCAAAATTTTATAGTCGGCCGCCAGCCTGACACCAACCCTCCTTGGGAATGCGATTGCTGATGGTTTACCCGCCATCGCGCGGGTGACCCAAAGTGCTATATGGTATGCACTGGGTCTTGAGCGCCCTTAGTCAAATAGTCGCCTCTTATGACACCCACGGGACGAAATGGGGTGGTCCTATTCTTTCTCCGGGACCGACACAGACAGCCCTTACCTCTTTGTGCTGATAATGGATGCTCTTTCTTCGGATATCCAGGAAGCGGCTCCCTGGTGTATGCTGTTCGCCAATGACATTGTGCTGGTTGCCGAGAGTGGCTTAGAGGTCCAGAGCAGATTGGAGGTGTGGTGGAAAAGACTGGAGACCGTTGGCCTGAGAATAAGTCGGACCAAAACAGAGTATTTGTTTTGTGATTTTGGCGGTCTCTCCGGTCCTGTGCCCATATCTCTTGCCGGAACGCCCTTACCGATCTGCTCCGACTTTCGGTACCTCGGGTCGCTTGTCCAAGGGGATGGCGAAGTAGACCGAGACATAACGCACCGGATCAACTCAGGGTGGATGAAATGGCGACAGTTTACAGGAACAACTTGCGACCCACAGATGCCCCTCAAGTTGAAGGGGAAAATTTACAAGTCCGTGATAAGGCCTGTCGTACTTTATGGATCGGAATGCTGGACAGTGAAGAAGACGGATGAAAAAAATTGCATGCAGCGGAGATAAGAATGTTGAGATGGATGTGTGGAATGACGAGAATGGATAAAGTGAGAAATGAGTATATAAGAGGAAATTTGAATGTGGCGCCAATGACAGAAAAGTTGAAAGGAAATCGTTTGTCTTGGTATGGGCATGTAATGAGGAGAGACGAAACGCATGTGACTAAAAGAGTGATGAATATACATATTGATGGATGGAGAGGCAGAGGAAGGCCAAAGAAAAGATGGATGGATTGTGTGAGGAATGATATGAAAGAGAAGGGAGTGAATGATAGCGTGACGGTTGACAGGGAAGAATGGAAGAAGAAAACGTGTTGCGCCGACCCCAAGTAATATGGGATAAGAGCAGGAAGATGATGAGTCTGTATCACAACCTTAAATTTGACCACACCTTTCTGATACACTCTGTCTAATTTCAGTAAGTAGAATGCAAAATTAAATTTCAAATTCAAAATTTTATTGCTCAACACATTACATAATCATACATTTCTAGATATCAAGTGAATGCGCAGTCCACTGTTTTGCACCAATACAGGCATGCAAAATTATCATTAAACACTGTCCTAAATTCCAATTAATACCAAAAATTCATAAAAAAACATCAATAATACTCTCTCTCTCTCTATAATGTCATAAATTCAAATTAATAAGTACATAATGTCAGAGTATAATAATGTCATTATAAATAAGTAATGTCTAATACAGTCAACACTTAATTAACAATACAAACAAAATAATTTTAATAAAACAAATCGGACTTAATCCAGTATTCACCATAATTTTCTGTATATACACACAAATTTCTATCGGACAGGTATTCATTAACTGTGTAGTATGTCTTACTTATCAGTAGATTAGCTAGTTGCTTCTTAAATACATCGATATCTTTAATATTTAACAAAGTATTAGGTGATTTATTATAAATTTGTGGCGCCATTCCCCGGAATTTTTTACGAAATACTGCTTTTTTGTGTTGCCTACTGCTTATTTTATTTCTATGTCGCGAACTGTGTAGTTTTTCATATAGGTGGAAGTTTGTTTTGACAAATACTGCCACAATGTATAGGCAGGGTACTGTTAATTTACGGAAATTCACAGTCAAAGTAACTTAAATTATTGTTTCAACGATCAATAGGAATTATAATTATGTCGTATTGTTCTGTGCTGTGACCCGTCAATGATAGCAGAGGTGACTGATAACGGCACAGTGTAGTTCAAAGTAACAACTACATTATTAGAAAGTAATACAATAACATTAACATAAACTAGAGCATATACGTCACCGTATACTATGAACTTTGCTAGTTTATAATCTAACTCGTGAGATTGTAAACTGTCGATAAATTGAACTGTACGGTCAGCAACAGAAGTCGCTTAACACTGCTACTTTTTGACATCATCTAAATTAACACAAAATGATTTGATAAAGTTTTTTTTCGTTTAACTGTTAAGAGTTAATGTTCTTAAAAATTTAAGTACTTCTGTTCCGATTTGAATTAAATATGTCGCTTAGTATTTAAGATTAAAAAACTGGAAGTGTTAATCGACTTTTGTTGCTGACTGTACAGTTCAATATGTCGACCAATACAACAACCACCACCACCATACCGTAGTGCTTACAATGTAACGTATTTATTTTTGATAGTCAAACCGTCAAATTGTGATCTGACATCATACAAATGATTGCGACGGAACGCACCTTGCACGCTGATTGGGAAACCCAGCATTTCGGATATGAAAATTGAAATGTATGCTTTTAGTATATCATAATTATTTATAAAATACAATATTTGAGCTAACATATTGATAAAAAATAATTTCAATTATATAAATCAAAAATAACCTTCATAGACTAAGCCAATAAGAAACTCTATGAGAGAAAATTTTGAAGAAAAAGTAATGACTGCTTGACAGCCGACTTATGTGTCATAATAACATTATGAAAAAAAAATGGTTCATTATTTTTACAAGTAATATCTTAACAACTAGTGATTATAAATTAAGAAAATTAAAGAAAACAAATCGTTTTAGACCGATTCGCAAAATACTAATGCAAAATCAATAAATGAATATGATATATACATATATTAATGAATGTAAAGTGTAAGTATATGATGTAAAATGTCTGTAGTACGTAGGTACTATAAGTAGGAAATAAAAAGTTATATGGTTCAGCGTTTTTGAAAAATCATCCCCCAAGGGAGTAAATTATGAGTTGATTTTAAAATTCACAAATAATATTAAAATTTTTGTGTAGGTTTCCATTGTAGTTATATATAGTTCTTATCTTGCTGTAAAATTTAGTATTTATTTCATTAAAATCGATCCTCTCGGTCAAAAGTTACTTAGTTGTTATTAAACTTAAACTTAAACCGTCTTATTACAAAACGCGATCTAAATTTAGTACTAGGATTCTTACTAGGTTTAAACCATGACTAAATAAAACGTTATTATAAAATGAAGTTTATCACTAGTTCATGAACTATCCATGGTACTAAAGTTAAACCACAGAGACCCCTAGTTTATCTATTGGACTAACTGCAGTACTAATTTATTTGAGGTTAGCGTCGTTGTCAGTTGTCGTTGTTGTGTGTCGTTTTACTTACAAATTGTTAAAAATGGATATTAATAGGATTGATTTGATGGATTTGGAAGATTTGGATATGCTGGAGACGTCTCGGCGATCTTACAGACAACGTTATCGCGTGAATCCTTTTGAATTGAGTGACGAAGATTTTAGATACAATTAAAGGTTCACAAATCCGTATATTCTTCCACTCTTTAGTTTTCTACATGTTTACTGATGTTTTCGTGGACTTATCTTCTATAATATGTGCTGATTGAGCAATAAGTTGACGTAATATATCCTATAATTATAAGAACATCGCGTTAAGTAGTCGAAATAAGATGATACATAGCATTGCTTACCTAATAATAATTTAAAATCCATGTTTTAAGTACCAACTTCATAACAGTAACAGTAATACTAAAAACAATTAATAAGAAGTGCATTCAGGTATTTATTAGTAGGTAAGTATAGGACGCAACAAAAACATTCGTCTCAACTCTCAAATTACGCGCGCCGCCCGCAGTATTTAAATCACTCCACTTCACGCTAGAGGTGTTAAAAAATATGACAACTTGTTTACAAAATGCACGTCAAAAGTATAAGTTGTGCTTGTTCAATATATTGTAACTTATACTAAGAACAATGTTTGACCTATTTTTGTATTGATAAATAATTATTTAAGCATTTCAAGTGATACTATTATATCAATATTTAGAGAAACGGAACGTTGCTTCAAATAAATACTATACGATCTTGGTACGAACGAATGAAAGAATGTCATTTTTGTTTCTTATCTGTGGTTATTTTAAAAGCATGGACCTTCATTGCTATAACCATGGTACTAACTGATCCTCGGATGGTCTTCGTTTTGTAATCGGAACACATTTTGATCCTGGTACTAACTTTAATACCGTAACAATCCTAGACCTTTTAGTCTTGGTTTAAACCAGTACTTAAGCATTTTTTTGTAATAAGACGGTTAGAGCCAAAATGTATTGTCAAACGCTTTTACACAACAATCAGTCATCGCCAAAACCTTTATACATCGTTCACTCAGCTTTTTGAGATATAAGGTTTGGTTATAGGGCAAAATTGCTGGTTGGGTGGTTAAACGTCATGTGCCCCGCGCCGCAATCTTTGGCTGATTTGATTTGTCATTTGCTGTCATTCGTTCGTTTGTCGCCGAACATAAACGAACAGATGTTTTTGTGGTTTTTAATATCTAGTTTTCGTGAAGAAAATAACTAAAACTTATAATAGGGTTATATTTAATTTTGGTTTGTCGGAAAGTGCAAAATTGTGGAGGAGCTCGTGGCTAAGTAATAACGGCCGCACGGGTCGATCCATCAGGTTAAGCTACGCTTGCCGGGGTCGGTCCGTAGACGGATGACCATATTTACATACTGAGACTCCATGCCTCGGAAAGCACGTTAAGCCGTTGGTCCCGGCTGTCATTCATGGATCTTTGATAGTCGTTACGGGTCGTCAGTAGCCCGAAAGTCTGACAACCAGTCTTACCAAGGGGTATCGTATTACCCAGTTAATAGGTTGTGGAGGTCAGATAGGCAGTCGCGCCATGTAAAATACTGGTATTCAGCTGCATCCAGTTAGACTGGAAGCCGACCCCAACATAGTTGGGAAAAGGCTAGGCAGATTGACTGGTAAGTGCAAGATTGTGCAAGAAGTGGAGAGCAGTGGTGGCCCAGTGGTAACGGCCCCGACTTACGAGTCGTAGGTCGGGGGGTCAAACCCAAGCAGGCGCTTTACTTTGTGTAAATAATTTCATCACCACTGCTCTCGAAACGGTGAAGGAAAACATCGTGAGGAAACCGGCATGTCCTAGAACCAAAAATTCGAAGACATGTGACATCTACCAACCCGCACTGGACCCGCGTGGTGGATGATAGCCTACTTCCTCTCACAGAGAGGAGGCCTGTGTTCCAGTAGTAGGAACATTAGCATTGGGCTGATTACGAAGTGCAAGATTCGTTTACAATTTGACGGTTTACATAGATTATAAACTATTGAAAATTAATAAGTACGTTATTGTAAGCAGTATGGTACAGTCATAATTTATCAACAATCTCACGAGTTAGATTGAGTAAGATTATAAACTATCGAAGTTCATAATTATTGGGTGACACATAATTATACCGCGAACAAAATTTTTGCGCAACATGTACAGATACCAGCACATCAAGCTACCCCAATCTGTCAAATTTTCCCAATTGAATATGAACCTTATTCCTTTGTAATAAAGTTGAAAAACTATCAAAGACATTTGACAGATTGTGGTAGCTTGATGTGCGTGCCTCTGTACCAAACTAAAGACTACAACCGACTTCCAAAAACAACACTACAAAGTGAAAAATAACTTTAATTTCGGAAGTCGATGTCTGGTTAAATGTATTTTCGTTTTTAGCCACCGACTTCCAAAAATAATGTTATTTTTCACTTTGTAGTGTTGTTTTTGGAACCCGGTTGTATTTTTTCTGTAAAAAAGTTTTTATTTTTCACTTTTTAGTTGTGGTACCTACCCCACACAAATTCTAATACCACTACCTGCAAAAGCAACTAGAACATCATCCATATAAAAGTGGGAAAAAGTACGTATTATTGAAGCTAACTCATAAACTACCCAAGCAAAGTTAATCAATTTTATATGGGACCAACTTTGAGGTATACCCTTTCAAATAAAACAAAAAAAAATCAAATTGGACGACTCTGTAAAAAGTTATGCGTGGTCATATATACACGTGTCGAATTGAGAACCTCCTCCTTTTTTTTTCGTCGGTAAAAAAATGTGACAACCGCGGTGTAAAGTCATAGCACACATATCAAGTCGGAAAGGGATCGTCACCATATCGCCTCTATATATCGAGGCGAGGCGATTACGTTACGATTCCGATTGGTATGCGTTGCAGTAGAGAGTTTTATACAAAGAATACTGCACGGCTCGAGTTCATACGGTGACGATCCCTTTCCGAGTTGATATGTGTGTACCTTTAATGCGTGTTGAGGCAGTAGACTTATACGGAATTCTTAAAAAACGGAGTTTAAAC
This sequence comes from Cosmia pyralina, assembly GCA_946251885.1. Classification (NCBI taxonomy): domain Eukaryota; kingdom Metazoa; phylum Arthropoda; class Insecta; order Lepidoptera; family Noctuidae; genus Cosmia; species Cosmia pyralina. Next base: position 9,617,438 of record OX276371.1, on the reverse strand, counting down.
TGTTGCCCCCCTATTCATAAAAAAACTAAAACGCTCTAAAAACCGACTTATTTTAGATATAGAAGTGTTTTGTCTTCTTCTTTCATACTCAAATCATAATTCGAAAGAAATTGAGAAAACATTTCTATAACTAAAATAGGTTTATAGAACGTATTAGTTTTTTATGAATAAGGAGGATAGTTCATCAAAATTATCTCTTTCTTATGTTCGGTTTTTGTGGTCTTCAGATAAACCCTCGATAATAGGTAAATCACTTGACTTTTAGGACGCTGTTACAAATGGGTAGTCAAATCATTACTTTTATACACAAAAGTATGTTTATTAAATAAAATGCTTTGCTTTCTTAAAATGTTTTTGGTCAAATTGTTGATAGTTGTGCATGTTACGATTCTGAACTATAAATATAATTTTAAAAGAGACATTTTCTCAATAAATGTACCGAAGTAAAAATTTTCTCTCCGGTACCTAATTTATTGAGAAACTGTACCTATCTAAAATTATATTTATAGTTCAGAATCGTACCAAGCACATCTATCAACAGTTTGGCCAAAAAACATTTTAAGAATGTAAAACACTTTATTTAATAATCATACTTTTGTGTAAAAAAGTATTGATTTGACTTCCCATTTGTAACAGCGTCCTTAAGCTAAATTCTTCCACTAAGTGTTCAGAAACACGACATCGAACCAATAACCACTATCGAATGGATAAACTCAGAAACCGGGTATGAGCCGTTTGCTGTCCCGGACAACAACATGTTGCGCAAAAAATTTGCTCTCGGTGTCTGCTCTAACTTTAAACATTGAACCTCAATGGCACGAAGTTGTGTTTATTTATTTTAGAGCACTTGGGTTTGGATGATTATTATTGTATCATTACCAACGTCATAATAAATATTAAGTCACCGATTTACGTCATTATTTGACGTGATTAGAGCGGATGATCGCTTAGAAACAAAAATAAAACTTTAAACAATGACATGTTTAGTAAGATAATATTGCTTCTGTTCCTCGATGAAGTATACCTACAGGCTGTTATAGTAATTGGTGTATCTGCCTATTCACTAAACGGAGCGCTATTCAACTAGCGGCCTGAATGATATTCAGCCATTCAATCAAATAGCGGGCGGCGAGACTTTTGAAAATCAGGTAATTGAAGAAACTATTGCTGTCGCTCTGCGAGCGCTTCGCCCTCATATTCGTGCTGCAGATCCGACTGAATATGAAAAAAATCATGTCTCGAGGTTTGGCTCTCGCCTATTTCCTCCTCCAATATTGGACCAATTTAAAAGATTTTCATAAACTGAATAAGAAGGATATATACTATGGCCCGATGTTTTTCTTTTTTCGTTAATAGTTGTCAAATTTATACACTAGGCCTTTTTGAAGGAACATGGGTGGGTTTTAGTCAGTAAAAGTCTGACACGCCCTCCCGCTCTGCCCAGAGCGGGAGAAGTCATTTGATGATTTACCATCCACAAAAAAAAAAAAAAAAGGCCTTTTTGACAGCGGTCTGAATAGGAAATTTTGAGCATTTTCTGAGGGTTCTAGTTCTTAGGTGTATCATCAGAAAGGAAAACATAGGAGCATACAAGTAGCTAATATTTATATTTCTGTTAAAAAACATTGCTTTATGGTCATTAACCAGAAAGAAAACAGGCGAGAGCGTTTCTATGGAGAAAAAAGAACACCGCGATCAGTCACATTTAATTCGGCAAAGTTCGGTTTTTCCGAAAACAAACGATGGAACATGGAACCTTTAAACCACAGTATAAAAGCATACAGTAGGACGACGCCTTTGATCTCGTGGTAAATGCCGACAACGCCAACGTCTAGACATTGTCGCAACAGCAAGGGTTGTCCCAAGTAAACGATATTAATTAAATAATTTGTTTATTTGAGATCAACATTATTATTGCTATAAACGACATTTGAGTGCCTGCTTATTTCTTAAGTTTTTTTTTCTGTTTATTTTATTATTTTTCTCTTTAGTTTTTTTTTTCGACATGGATGTCATTCTCATGGTTTTTGAGGTCGCTGGTAACGATAACGGGGTTAATATCAAAATTCAAGATGGCGGGTGCGAAAATTTTCAAATTTTTCGTCATGGATATCGCTTATGTCCAACTTATGTCCAAAAAAAAAAAAAATAAAAAAAAAAATAAGATAATTAGAAAAAAAAACTTAATAAAATAAGTAGGCACTCAAATGTATTTTTCTGTATAATACATAAATAAGCAAAAAAAAATAAAATAAAAATATACTGTACATCACTGCCCCAACCCTTTGAAAGAAGGCGTGATGTTATGAAGAAATCTCATTTCCGCAACTTTTTCGCCCAACTGTCCTGACGCGCAATTGTCTTTCCCGCAAGCGGATTCGCGCAAGTATCCTCCGCGCAAGTGTCTTTCGCGCAAGTGTCTTGCGCGCAAAATTCCATTCGCCCAAAAGTCCAATCGCGGAAATGTCTTGTCGCGCAAGTGTCTTTCGCGCAATAGTTCGTTCGCGCAAAAAGTCCATTTGCGGAAATGTCTTTTGGCGCAAGTGGGTTCGCGCAAGTATCTTTCGCGGAAATGTCTTTCGCGCAAGTGTCCTGCTACCCTCAAATGTTACTATGTCGTATCTCTGTATTTTTCCGTGTACATAAATTAAATAATAATAATAAATTAAAACATTAATAAAATCAACACGATAGCCCTGAAAATTATGTACCGAGCTACTAACACGGTGGAAGTATGCAGCTCGGTCTCGCGCCTCCCGCACACAGCCGCAGCCACAGCCCGCACGATAGCCCTGTCTAGACGGCTTCGTCGGACGACTGTATGATGTACAGACTGTGCTTTAAATATTATCGTACAGCACCTACTGTGGTGACCAATGGTGACTCAAGCATCTCTAAACCTTGGGGAAATCCAGATCTTTCCTTCTAAGTATTAGAAAATAATACTTCAACAATATTAGTGCACCAGCACGGAGTCGAACCCGGCAAATGGTAAAGGTCACCGCTGCACATGTCGGCACATTAATTCATGTCTCTCTTGATTGTTTATGATTATTCATAAACCGTCATGTAAGTATCATCTTCCCTGCAGATTGATTAAACTCGTTGTGGCTTTAATGAATGCGAAAAATGATACGTTCTGAATTATGATGTTATATCATCAATGTCTGCTACCAGTTACAGTATCTCATAGAAATGTATTACCTTATACAGGCTGTAAGTATAAACAGTGGCAATATTTTAAGGGCTCATTGTATTCATCATTATGAACAACTTTTACTATGGGACCATTTTGTCTATATGATACACCTCGAGAGAGCCCAAAGGTCTTTGTTAAAAGTCATGACCTTCAAACCGTACCGGTTCCCTACAAAAACCCTATACGAAAGCTGTCATTTGCTTACAGTGAGACAACTATACCTTATCAATCTCATAATAAAACAGCATGAAATCACTCCAGTAAATCACGCAACCAAACATAAGAGAACTGTAATGAATGTTTGTCGCGCTGTCAAATGTAATACCGCATCCGCTCGACGTCAACGCCTATACCTAGCTACTTATATTTATTATAAAGTTAACAGAATCCTCAACTTCAACCCACTAACAAAAAATAAAACTAAGATAAAACTAAACACATGGCTTCAAACGCTAGATTACCAACAGACGGAAAACTTACTTAGAGAACAATACACGTGATAATTAAATTAATTAAATAATAATGTAGGCAATCAAAATCAGATATCTAACCCAAAGTCCAGTCACGAAGCACAACCACTCATACACACACACACACACACACACACACACACACACCACGTCACACACGCATAATACAACACATTAAACATACACACAAAACACAACAAACACTCACACATACATACCACTCAAGAGCATGCATGTACGTTTTATGATATATTTTAATTTTAATTTTTGTTGCATAATTTGTTAATGTTTCAAAATCGGGTGAAGACACTGACTCCTGTAACACAGGTACCACCTAGCACAGGAGTTAGGGCTTCAATTGAAAATGTCTCCATTTTTTTTTATGTCAATAAAATTTTTTTTTTTTTTTTTTTGACAAATTGTGCGTACATAAATGTGCTGAACTTCGCTGCTGTCCCATTTTCACGATTTCAGGTTTGGTCCCATAGTAAAAGTTGTTCATAATGATGAGTACAATGACCCCTTCAAAGATTGCCACTAACACACACACTCATACCCTGTATATGTATAAAAAAAACAAGCTTTTATTAGTCTGGATATCATCCAGATCCAGAATCCTTGTCAAGACGAATCAAACGAGCCCAAACTCGATAGGGTTGCGTCGTTTTATTACTGAATTCCCTTGGCCACCTTCCGGCTCCATCATCAGATCAGCTCCATGTCATAATAATATTGTACTGTCATCTGATTTACATATGCATGTAAGATTTCAACTCAATCGGAAACCGGGAAGTGGGTTAAATTTAACTTGCAAGATTAGATTACAGACAGACAGACAGGAGAAACTAAATAAAAGCATATAATAATTTCAGATATAAGTATCTAAAACTCCCACGAAAAACTAAAATGTATAGGATCAACATCGTAATCGCGCAAAAATTATCAACTGTCTCATTCCAAAACGTCAGTACCTACTCGACGCAAATATATTAGGACAGTTGATATTTGTTACGCGATTTTGATTTTAGTTTTTTTGTGTAATTATTCGGGTTCCGTAAAGAAATGGTAAAAAGGAACCCTTATGGTGCGACTCAGTCTGTCTGTATCTCCGTCTGTCACAGCTGGATATCTCAAGAGCTACTAATGCTATCAACTTCAAATTTAGGACAGTTTTAGATGACGTTTGCCCAACTATTTTGCAAATAAGGAAGAAATATTTTATTTTTTTTTGCAACAGGGACTGAAAGGAGGTCTTAAGAATTTGAAGTGGAGCTACTAGGGTGTCATATGAAAGAGCGCTGTTTGCATATTCTCAATATTTTTTTCTTTTTTTTTAAGCCGCAAAGTTTTCAACTTTTGATGAAAAATGTAAAAAAAAATACCGTTCACCCCCTTATCTCCGAAGTTTGCATAGAGAAAAATCTGAAATTATTCTATACTAGAAGTTTATGTAAAGATTACAGGAAAAATAAAACGATGTCTCTAAAATAGCACGCTTTTTCAGAAATCATCAACAAAAATTACTTAAATCATGGTACGGAAGACGGAACCCTCGGTGCGAAATCCCGACTCGCTCTTGACCGGTTTTTTTTATCTATTGATCTCGGCATTATGACGTAGGTACCTACTTATTTATAGAGGGGGCCTTGTTTTTAGTCAGTTAATTTAATATTCTAATTGCATTTTATTTTAATCTTCCTTGTTATCAATCATTGTGTGTGCCTAATACTAAATAATGTTTAGTGGTTTAATTTAAATTGACTGTCTCGTTGGTCTATTGGCCGCAAGAATGACTGCAGAGCGTTGCTGAAGGATCCCGGGTTCGATTCCCAGGTCAGGCAAAGTGATATTGGGTTTTTCCGTCAGTTTCTCAGTAGCAGAACAGAGTCTGGATTTGTGGCAATTGACCTCCTCACCTTTTTCTTCTTTGTCGTTCCCTCAATGCTGAGGATCGCGACCAAGCTATGCAGTCTTCTGCAGTGTGGACCGCTGGGTACAGTCAACAAAAGTTATATCTAGGCAGGGATATACTAACATATTTGTATGTGTTGCTTCATGTTCAATTTTATTTAAATTACTTTGTTTTAGCAATACTCTTACATTGTAACACATCAACACAAAATTGTATATTTTCACGAAATGTATGTATACTGGATGACGTTTTTTACCGTCTCGAAAAAAATAGGGTTTATTCGGTGAACGGAGTAGAAGCCTCTGGCATATCTAGTTTTTTTTTTTTTTTTTTTAATTAAAAGAAATCAAAATTCAAATCATAATGCAGGTTGTATATGATTTGAATTTCGATATTTTCAAAGGATTTATTATTTTTCTTAAAAATTTATGTGTTTATTGTTCTAAAATGAAAAGATTACAACGAATTTGTAGTATTTATTGATACTTAGATATTTTTTTCTGACTAAGCTATTAAAAAAAAAAAAACTTGATATGCCATAGGCTTCTACTCCGTTCACCGAATCTACCCTATTTTTTCGAGACGGTAAAAAAAGTCATCCGGTATATGTACATGCTGCCTCCATCAGCCTTCTTGACCGCGTGTGATCTTGCCGATGCTCTGCCTGGAGCGCGTTGTCCTTCCACCTGGCCCAGTATCATACCATAACCATGCTTAGGTGAACGCATTAGGTGACCTCCTCTTCGCTAAGTAATAACAGCCGCAAAGGTCGATCCATCAGGTTAAGCTACGCTTGTCGGGTTTGGTCCGTAGATGGATAGCCATCTTTGCATACCAAGACTCCTCCGTGCCTCGGAAAGCACGTTAAGCCGTTGGTCCCTGGATCTTTGACAGTTGTTACGGGTCGTCAGAAGCCCGAAAGTCTGACAACGAGTCTTAACAAGGGGTATTGTATTCAGCTGCATACGGTTAGACTAGAAGCCGACCCTAACATAGTTGGGAAAAGACTAGGCAGATTTATTTTTGTTTTTAACCAATTTCAAAAAAGGAGGAGGTTCTCATTTCGGTTGTATTTTTTTTTATGTTCCTTACCTCAGTACTGTCATTTATAAACCGATTTGGAAAATTCTTTTTTTATTTGAAAGGATATACTTCCAGATTGGTCCCATTTTTATCAAAATCCAGTTCTAATGATGGGATCCATGAGGAATTGAGGGAACTCCTCTAAAATTATACATACATATAGCGATTTTGGTATTTTTATCAACAAATCAAGCATTTACATTCGGAAAGTAGCATCTGGAGAATTGGAACTGATGAAGGAGACCACAGATGGCTACGGGAACTTCTCAACGATAGTAAGTATTTCACGGGTGGCGATAAGATATAAACGACTATGACGAAGCTTTAAATAAATGGTTCTGATGAAAATGGTACCATCCAACCGATCTGGTGAAGAAGCCGGAAGGTAGGCACTCAGTAATAAAACAATGTATTCTAGCCGTGTTTGGGCTTATTGGAATTGTCATGAGGTGTACTCTGCTATAAATGATTTTAATGGTAATTATATGCCACTTCAAATTACGCTACTTGAGTTGTATGTTATGTGTGGCCTTGATAGTCAGAAGTCGGATTTCGTAGCCTCGTTATCTCCGTCAACATAAAACTACGCCTTCCAAACTTCTGACACGGCTTAGCGCGACGTACCTACTCGCATTTGCCTTTTTTGCTAAGTTTTTATTTGAGATGGTCGCATATAATATCTTCAAGTTCTGATGAGTGGCTTTTGAGTTAGCTTTAATAATTTAATAAGTACTATTTCCCACATAGTCTATGTGAATGATATGCTAATTTATATTGCAGAGTGGAATTCGAATTTGTGTGGGGTAAGCACCACTAAAAAGTGTAAAATAAAAAAAAATTACAAAAAAAAACAACCGACTTCCAAAAAAAAACACTACAAAGTGAAAAATAACTTTAATTTGGGAAGTCGGTGGCAAAAAATTAAACTAAAAAAAACCAAAGACACCTACTTCCGAAATTAAAGTTATTTTTCACTTTGTAGTGTTTTTTTTTTGGAAGTCGGTTGTTTTTTTTATGTTAAAATTTTTTTTCGGGATAGACCTTCAAAAGACTTTGGGGAAAAGACCGGGGAGTGTAGGATTTTTACCTCACTAAAACCACTCCGCTGGTCATCATCTGCACATGGAAGGAATCAAAAGAAAGACCGATCCGGAACCCCCTCTTTGCAACGCCTGTTAACATCTCTGGGGAGACTGTAAAGGGGTCTCCCCGAAATCTAACTATGCAAATGTGCAAGGCAGCACGTGATCACTGTGCGCCGTCTTCCCTTTTTTTTTTGTGGGTCTTCAATTCTTCAATGCACTTTAGCTTGACACCGACTTCAGAAGCTGTTAAGTGTTTTGTGAAAGTTATTTTATTCGTTTTTGGTTTTGAAGTCGGTTTTTACTTTTTTTTAAAGTAAGTTTATTTTTTTAGTCAGATGACTGTCAGACAGACAGATGACTGAGGTCAGGTGAGGTCAAAAAATTCTACCTCATCTGACGAAAAATGTGAGCATAGACAAAACGTTCCATATCTCCAGACGTATGATTTTTTCTCGATGGTGGCGCTAGTTGGCAGCTCTACTCGCCTTAAGGGGTCATTATACTCATAATTAAGAACAACTTTTACTATGACCAAACCTAAAATAGCGAAAAAAAAAATTCATTAAAAAAACTAAAAAACCCGACTGCGGTAAAAAACTGAAAAGCTAAAAACAAGCCCATTTTAAATTAAATAAAAGGGAAGCAGCAGTAAAGTAATTCATAATTCATAATTCTTTATTGACATAGATGGTTACATAAACTTGTTTGAAGCCTCTGATTCCTGAACTAGGTGTACCTGTATGTCAGGAGTCAGCGCACTCTCCCATTTTATTTGGCTTATAAACTAATGTCAACATAGGAATAGACAAAACAGATGTGCTACAAAATACAATTTTAAATAAAAAATAAAATAAAATATAATAACAAAAAATTGAAAAAACATGGAAAATACGGAAAAACATTCTTAAATTATTATATCGTGCTGTGTGTGTTTGTGTGTGTATGTGTGTGTGTGTGTGTGGGAGGTGTGTATGTGTACGTGTGGGTGGGTCGTTCGTTTTTGTGTATGAGTAGGTGAATGAAAGAAAGGTATGTTTATGTATGTGTTCCTTTGTAGAATAAAATTAATTAATTATTAATTTCTCTACATCCTCATAATTAAGTGTAAAGAGCCAGTTTTTTACTTTAAGTTTACATTCGAGTAGCGTTAGCGGATAAATATTTAAGATTCTATTAATTTTGTTATATAAATATACAGAAAGAAAAGAGTATTGTCGTCTTGCAAAAGCCGAGTGACATTTAACAGATTCAATTACGTTCGGAGTTGTTCGCTTATTTCGAAGTTTACCTGGATCATATGGGGTAGATACGTGTTTTTTATTAATTATCTGGAAAATAAAAAGTTGTCTTACTGTAAATACCCGGCATAACTCGTATAATGTCTTTGTGGGAAATCTGTATGGTTTGAATGACATTGTCTTCAGCAAGGACCGTTGCGCTCTTTCAAGGCGTAAGAAATACGTTTTACATGCACCTCCCCAACCCCAATACAGTAACCAATCACCGATTGTGCCAATGCAAAATAAACTGTACGGAGGAGATCACTGTCAGCTATATGCCTCAGATTTTTAAACACCCATGCAAGTTTCCTAACTCGTGACGAAACCATCTCGATATGTGGTTGCCAGGATATTTTCTCGTCTAAGAGAACCCCAAGGTATCTGACCGTCTTAGATTTGCTCAGAGTTGTACACGAGCACTGCTGATCGAAAGGAGACTTGCATGTGTGGATCCGGACAGCTACATTGGGTTGTTTTATGCGAGCATTAGTGAACTGAACAAATGATGTTATCGATATGTTAAGTGCTAACAGGTTATGCCTCAGCCACAAGCAGACTTTATGGAGTCCCATCTCCGCATTTTGTTGGACTACATCCCAAGTCTCTCCCTGAAATACTAAAGCTGTGTCATCGGCATAGGTAAATATTTTGCCTTTAGTCAGTGTCATTTGACACAAGTCGTTAATATAAATCAGGAAGAGACTGGGACCGAGAATGCTACCCTGTGGGACTCCATAGGTGACTGCAACATCCGAACTAACAGCACTACCCACTTTAACCCTCTGCAGACGGCCAGAAAGAAAGTCTTTGTAGATTTTAAGGACCGTTCCCCTTATTCCACACCTTTCCAGCTTGTCAACAAGAGCAGAAATCGAGACAGTGTCAAAGGCCTTGGCCAGATCAATAAAGACTCCAACACACCTTCGTTTATTATCTAGACAAGCTGCAATATAATCTACTAACGAGGTAACGGCTCCATCTGTACTTTTACCTACCCTAAAGCCAAATTGGGAGTCAGATAAAATTTTATTTTTTTCTAAAAAATTTATGAGCTGGTTATTCAATACTTTTTCCAGTAATTTAGAGAGTGCTGGCAACACAGAAATTGGTCTGTAGTTTGATACGCTGTCTCGAGCTCCACTCTTGTGGACAGGAGTGATGAGCGCCCTTTTAAATACACGAGGAAAAACGCCCTGCTCTATACATAGCCTAACGATCGTGGTAAAGTGTGGGACGATAATATGTTTTGACATTTTTAGAAACCTGTTCGAAACAGAGTCCCAGCCTGTTGCAGAGTAATTTTTAAGATTCATGATAAGAGATTCAATTTCGGATTCGTTTGGTGGGAGCAATACCATAGAATTCGGGACGCGAGGTCTAATGAAATTATTTAAAGTAGGCAGGGTGATTTCGGGATTGTCAGAGCATTTTATCTTGTCGGCAAGTAGCTTTCCTGTATCCGCAAAAAAATTGTTCACAGTTTCAATGGCATCGAGGGGGCTATTACTGTTTTTTAGTAAATCATCAGCAGAAGATTTTTGCTTGGCAGTACCAGTGATTGATTTTATAGCTGACCACGTTTCCTTACTATTTCTTGCATTTTGTAAAAGAGTTTTTTCATAATTTCTTTTTAGCTTCCGCAAAAGAGCGTTACAGAAATTTCTGTAGCGCTTATAAGTAATTCAAAGTGACAAATCGTAAAAAACATAAAAAAAGGCTTGGCTATTTTTGTGCATTTGATCCAGAAAAAATACTCTCACGGCCAAAACTCCTTGCAAGAACTAAATCGTCTGCGAAATCTTTCACATTTGTAAACTAAAAAGCTGGAAATAAAAAAAAATAATTAAAAAAACTAAAAAGCCCGACTGCAGTAAAAAACTGTAAAGCTAAAAACAAGCCCATTTTAAATTAATTATAAGTTGGAAGCAGGCGGGACCCATTCCATTTTTATATTTTCTAACTCAAATGGGTCCCGCCTGCTTCCAACTTTTATTTAATTTAAAATGGGCTTGTTTTTAGCTTTACAGTTTTTTATCGCAGTCGGGTATTTTAGTTTTTTTAATTACTTTTTTTTTATTTCCAGCTTTTTAGTTTACAAATGTGAAAGATTTGATTGAATTTTTTTGGATCAAGTGCACAAAAATAGCCAAGCCTTTTTTTTATGTTTTTTACGATTTGTCACTTTGAATTACTTTTAACCATATAAGTTGCATATATTTTTGTAATCACCTTTTAAAACCCTTCATTTTGATATCCCACTCGATGGTATTAGAAGAAAAAAAATATTCGATCTCCACAATATGGCACCCCAATCCGCCATTTTACTTTGTTTTTGATTTAAATGTAGCCAGTGACACTCGCGCTACCAAGACAAATCTAAAGACGTATAATTTATCCAAATACATTTATGTTCGCATTTTAGCTCGACATTATCAATCAGAGTTGCTTTTGAATTTTGACAGTTCAACAACATTCATTGCGTTATTTACATTGTCGAGCGAACAAATTTTTCGAACATATGAAGCAATGGATTAGCAATTTGTTTCAAAATGAAACCAACTCCGAACGACAATGTGTTACGCAATTAGGGTGCCGATTTTTTTTTCGCGATTTTAGCTTTGGTCCTTTAATAAAAGTTGTTCATAATTATGAGTACAATGACCCCTTATGAGGTTGTGCGTTATCTAAGTTACACTTTGTAGATGCGACGTTTGCTTATAATCAGTTTAATATTCTAATTGCATTTTATGTGAGATCTTCCTCGATATCAATCATTGTGTGCAACTAATACTAATTAATGCTAGTGGTTTGGTCTGTTGCGTAAATACAGCTGGTGTTTGAATAAATAAATACTGTGTTCTGATTGCTGATTTAAATATAAAAAACGACCAAATGCGTGTCGGGCCACGCGCAGTAATAGGGTTCCGTAGTTGCACAATAATGCGGACTAAGAAGAGGGCTTTTTGTTGTTTCATGAATATTTGACTATTACATGTATACTTGAAAGCATACTTAGCTGTGATAGTTTTCCTTTTAACTTCGTTATATATACTACTACCGTGGTTTTTTTCACTTATTCAAAACTAAACGTTTAGCTGGCGGGGGGGGGGACACTTGACTCTATCAAAAATTAAGCTTTAAAGTGCTAAAACCGACCCCGTTTCTGAAAACGGGGTCGGTTTGGGGTCGGCTTCCAGTCTAACTAGATGCAGCTGAATACCAGTATTTTACATGAAGCGACTGCCTATCTAACCTTCACAACCCAGTCACTGGGTAGTAAGATTCCCCTTGGTTAGACTGGTTGTCAAACTTTCGGGCTTCTGACGACCCGTAACGACTGTCAAAGTTCCACGAATGGCCGTGCTTTCCGAGGCACAGAGGAATCTCGGTATGTAAAGATGGTCTCCATCCACGGACTAACCCCGGCAAGCGTAGTTTAACCTGATGGATCGATCCGTGCGGCTGTTATTACTTAGCCACGATCACAATTCGGAAACCGTGTAAAATCTACAAAATTCCCACCACACTACTACTAAAAACTTCTATTGTGCTGAGAAAACTAAAACCATCCTCAATTTCTTATTATGGCACGAAATTGTGTGAATTCTACGATTGTGAAAAACATGTTAGTTTTTTTTTAACAATAGTTAAACTAACTGGTTGTTTAATAATCTTCTCAAAATTCCAAATACACAGGGTCAAATGAAATTAGCTAGCACAACTCCGCAGACGTGATGGGAACAGGGACCATTTTGGTTACCCTTTTTTTTTTTTTTTGTGAATGGGAAATCATCAAATGACGTGTCAGACTTTTACTGACTAAAACCCACCCGTGTTCCTTCAGTTGCCCGTGCCAGGGCCACGGTATCTCTTTCGAACTACCCGCGACCCCGGCGCCATCGACCCAATTGACCACGGGGTCAACGCGCCGTCGACCCGGGCCTGGTCCTTACCGAACGGCGAACTCGTCGTCCGCAAGCCCGCGCCTACGGTGGCCGGGAATCGGCGATAGATTCCCGCCGCCCAGGGCGTCTCCTGCGGCGGCTAGGGGCGCGAGGGCGCGGCTGTTGCCTCTCCCTCACGCGTTCCGCCTCCTCCTTCGCGAATTTTGGTTACCCCTTACCCATTGAAAGGGTTTCAGTGGGTAACCAAAAGGGATCTAAAATGAAAATCTAATTTACATCTAATTAGTATTTATAGCTACAGATCTTTCTCAATCTCCCCAGCGTTTTTCTCAACTAAGTATGTTGGGGTGGCTTCCAAACTAACCGGATAAACCGAAGGCAGCTGTACTCGTATGCCAGTATTTTACATGAAGCGACTGTCTACCTGACCTCCACAACCCAGTTACTCTGTACCCCTTGGTAAGACAGGTTGTCAGACTTTCGGGCTTCCGACGACCCGGAACGTCTTCGAGGGGTCTTGATATGTAATGGATAGTCACCCATCCACGAACCGACCGCGGCAAGCGTAGCTTAACCTTCGATCGACCTGTGCGGCTTTTATTATATAACCACAGATTTTTCTACCCTACAAAATATAAGGCACACTACCCAGTGCGCATCCTTCGTTAAGAATTAGACACGCGTTCTGCGCGCGCGCTGAATTACAACATAAAGCCATCAATCATTCGGACAGGTAACACCAAACGTTTAGACTTAAACTTAGATTAGTTTGTCTGGATGTTTCTATCAACTGCTCTATTGATAAGGTAGCCCGCGAAATTCAAATTTTATTACGTTTTTTGCAATTTGCAGGTCAGTGTCAGGTTGTATGTTGATTAAAATATGATTCGCGCCCGTAACTAATACGTTTTTTGCAATTTGCAGGTCAGTGTCAGGTTGTATGTTGATTAAAATATGATTCGCGCCCGTAACTAATATGGCTTATAATCATTAGAATCAGCAATACAACTCCATAAGTTAGAATTGACCTTAAATCTCATGATTTCATAAAATAGTCATTCAATAGGGTAATAATAGGCCTTTACCTATGAAATTGCCGTTTTGTATGAAAAAATTTAAACGAATTTTTTTCATGCATTTTTTATTTGTATTAATCGAAGTAATCACCCATGCAATCAATGCATCTTTGCCAACGCAGTGGCAGTTTATTGATGCCCTTCTTAAAGAAATCAGCTGGACGGGAGGCAACAAATTCTTCAAAGGCATTTTGTACTGCCTCTCGGGTATTGAATTTTTTTCCTGCCAAGAAGTTATCCAAATTCTGGAAAAAGTAGTAGTCTGTAGGCGCAAGGTCTGGTGAGTAGGGCGGATGACGGAGAGCTTCCAACCCCAGTTCTTGCAACTTGGAGACCGTCTGCTGTGCAGTATGAGGTCGCGCGTTTTCGTGCAGGAGCAGCGGAGACGAGCGATTGACCAATGCTGGTTGGAGATGTGCCAGCTTCTCCATCATTGTGTTCAGTTCTTCACAGTACACATCTGAAGTAATGCTCACACCGTTTGGTAAGAAGCTGTGATGAATCACACCGGCGCTAGACCTACAAACAGTGACCATCACTTTTCTAGGGGTAAGTTTTCGTTTAGGGCATTGTTTAGGTGCTGAACCAGGATCCAACCAACTTGCTGAGCGCTTGCGGTTATCAAACAGAATCCATTTTTCATCGCAGGTAACAATGCGGTTCAAAATTCCTTCATTTGTGTGTCTGTTGAGCAGTGCAAGGCACGTCTCGACGCGTACTTCGCGCTGGCGATCATTGAGTTCGTGGGGCACCCATTTGTCAAGCTTTTTTACCTTGCCAATTTGACGCAAATGGACCAATATTGTTTTGACGCTAACGTCGAAAGCTGCTGCTAATTCAGCCGTAGATTCAGCTTCCACAATCGCCTTTAATTCGTCATTGTCGACCAAAGTCTTCGGACGACCGCGAGGTTCATTTTTCAGGTCGAAATTTCCAGAACGGAAGCGAGCAAACCAATAACAAGTGGTGCGTTGGTTTGTAGTGTTAGCTCCGTAAACGTCGTTGATGTTGCGTGCCGCTTGTGCCGCGTTGCTGCCACGACGGTACTCATATTCCATAATTACTCGAATTTTTAACGTATCCATGATGACGAAAAAGACTGAAATGCGATGAAAATGTAACACTAATCAATAAACAAATGACTACTTTTGGAAAAAAAAACCATGTCTTTAAAATAAAATTAATTTGAAATTAGAATTCTTAGCCAAACAAAAATTATTTTGATTTGAAATGGCCAGTACTGCAGAGCGGCAATTTCATAGGTAAAGACCTAATATATTTTTAATGTCATAAGTAAATGGCAGATTCAAGAAGGTAAAGTACTAAATATAAAAACTATTCACCATCATCTGTCACAATTCAGATATGGAATATAAACATTTCTTTAACAGGAAAGCTTTAAGTTTAGCTTTGAAAAGTGTACCTCTGTAAATCAATGATCTTAAATCAGTAGGCAACCTATTAAATAATTCTACTGCTTGATATTTAGAGCAATGTTTCGCAATATTAAGTTTAGGTGCAATTTTATTTTTTATAACTTTTCTTCTAGTGTTCTCTCTAAGTTCGCGTTCGTCTTGTGATTCGTGCTCGTGTATGTATTTTTCAAAGTGGCAGAGTAGTACCAAAATATATAAACTTGGTACAGTTAACATACCAAATTTTTTTTAAAATTCTTTACATGATTCTTGTTGTGGGATTCTGACAATCGTTCTTAAGGCACGTTTTTGTAGTATAAAAGCTCTTTGGCAATTATACCCGTAACTATTCCCCAAAAACATAATGCTGTATCGTAACCTGGATTCTACCAATGCATAATATACTGCTTTTAGCTGCTTTAGATTAATATCGTCCCTGAGGCTTCTTAGCGCGTAACAAGCTGAAGATATTGAAGAATCAAGGGCGGTGAGCTCTTTTTGCCAATTTAATAGGGAATCTATATAAACTCCTAAAAATTTAACCTCATTTACTAGTCCAATATTATCCTTATTGAGCATGACATCTATGCTATCGTTGTTACGTGACGTTGTTTTAAACAACATAACATGGGTCTTATTTGAGTTTATTATCAAATTATTTGCTGTAAACTAAACAGAAAGATTCTTCAAACTCTTATTTACATTTTCTGTCAACTCATTTAAGTTTGGCGACCCGATTATGGCGTTCGTATCATCTGCAAACATTACAAGTCCTGCGTTTGGTTGGGTAATATTCATAAAATTTAGTAAATCATTAATAAAAATTATATATAATATTGGTCCCAAGATTGACCCTTGAGGCACACCGCGGCTTATTTTGGTCATTTTTGACTTATATATTACTTCATTCACACACTTTACGTCACAATTATTTGCAGTAATTTCTTTTATTTCGACGTACATTCTACGGTTTTTTAAATAAGATGTCAAAAGTTTTAACGCTTTACCTCTAATACCATAATGCTCTAGTTTAGCCAGAAGTAGCTCGTGATCTACAGTGTCAAACGCAGAACTTAAATCAATAAATAAGCCAGCTTCCTTAATTTTGTCATTCAATTTACTAATAATGTCATTAACAAGATCATCTATCGCGTCTGAAGTACCTACCCCCTTTTGGTATCCAAATTGTCTAAAGTTAATTATTCTATTTAAATTTAAGTGGGCCATAAACCTAGTTTTCATTATCTTTTCAAAAATTTTTGATAATATTGGCAATAAGGATATTGGCCGGTAGTTTTTGGGATCCGTTCTTGTACCCTTTTTGTGTAGCGGAACCACCTTTGCCAATTTAAGTTGTTCAGGAAAAACAGACTCTTTAATACATTTATTAATGAATTCAGATAGGGGATACGCTAATATTTCTATGTTATCTTTGATCACCGATATCAGTACGTCATCGTGTCCGCAAGACGTTTTGTTTATCATCTTATTTACAATTTTTGTTATTTCCTGTGGTGTCGTCATATTGAAAGTCATCTCACTTTCAACTCTCAATGTTGAGTTTCTTAGGAAGGACATCGCCCTTTCTTCTTCTGTTTTTAAAAGTGATGATTTATACATAAATATATCAACAAAAATATCTGCTATTTCTTGTGGATCAGTAACTACCTTGTTGTCAATGTTTAGAACAAGCTTTCTTCTTCTAACTTTGTTTTGCTTTCTCTTTGTCTGATCATTTACAATTTTCCATGTCTCCTTTACTATATTTTTGGCCTTGTTGAGATGACATGATATGGCTAACTTTCGTGCGTGCTTTAAAATAAACACTTAGCGCCATCTACGCGGAACTAATTTGACAGTTATCTTCCCAATTTGTCGTTTCATAGAAACAAGAGCCGACAAGAAACTCCACGTATATACTTAATTGGCTTTTATAGTCTGTTTTTTTTTTTAACAAACGAGTACTGAGTTATGCCTTTCGCACATTTCCGATAATGACAGAGTGAGATGGGTCCACTGGTCGGGGTGGGTCCAACGCATTTGTTTTGTTTTTAAATTGTTAAGACCCGTTCATATTGAATACTTCTAAAATTTACTTACAGGAGACACGTCCGCCATGACTCACGCACAAACAATATCGTCTGGTTCACTCACTAAAACACGTGCGACGCGCAGGTAGGCGATGACTCAACTAAATGTACCTACATGTAACTTCAGCGTTTGTTTTTTGTGGAACTTTGATTACGTGGACCTATAGCAACGCAGTCAAAATTTTCGGTACTCGTTTGTTTAAAAAAACAGACTATACAGTGTTTTCAAATTATAGTGATAATAGACTGGGACATATGATATCATGGATCAACGACTGATTAGTCACAAACTTTGTACTCGTACAAAAGTATTTTGTTCCGCACCTCTATCTTCTAAGAAAAAGGAAGGGTACTGTGTTTCTGGGTCAAGAGCAGCCAATCAATAATTATGATGAGCTATGAACATGCGATGTTTAGTTATTTTAATTAATTAATTAACTGTTTAGACGAACAATGCGCGAAAGTTTATAAACCTACTATATTTTTATATTCGTGTCAAGTTTTCAGAGCCTAGTGTTAGAGCCAACAAGAAGATATAAAACCTCTTTAGATTTCATTATTATTTATTATTCTTAATTTTAAATATTTTACATCGTCTTTTGTTTTCTTCTCTTCTATAAAGTGACATCTCATGTATGCACAAAACTAAATAAATATTTTATAATTTTTCATAATATATTGTTTCATTTTGTTTGCTTATGTCTAACATCTAGCAAAAGAAACTCTTCATCATTTCAGCCGAAACTGCAGTGTTTCAAAACCTAGTCTTGTTGCCAGTGATGACCAACGGCATTGAAACGTGGGCGCTCACAATAGACTTTACTATAAGGCTAACGTTGAGTTGCACAAAACCAACATTAGTATAACGGAGGTTTTAATCTCATGCCGTCCCTTACACTTTGTATCAAAAAGAAAGTGACAGCATCAATTTAAAGTCTCCGTTAAACTATTAATGTTGGTTTCGTGCAACTCACCGTTAAAGTCAGCCAAAGGGCAATGGAGAGGGCTATGCTTGGAGTTTCCCTACGTGATTGAATCAGAAATCCGCAGAGATCCGCAGGATCTCCTGCGGATCTCTTCAAGTTAACCGACATAGCCTGAAGAATTGCCAAACGTAACTAGCAGTGGGCAGGGCACATTGCTCGCAGAACAGATGGCCGCATGGGGCCAAAAGGTTCTGGAGTGTCGACCGCAAGTTGCATAAAAAAAAGCCAGGATTAAGCCGCATCCCGCATGGATTCGTTCCTTCGACCTTCTTCTGGTAAATAACCTTATTCTATAATCGCCCATCCGTCAAGCAATACTGGTTTTTCGGCAAAATTCCTTCTTGTAGCGCAGCGTCATTAGGAAACTCAATCATTCAGCCGTTCAAATTTAAGGTTGAACTAGTCGCAGGCTCAAACTCACTAGTGGGGTTGGCCAAAAAGGTCGCTGGCTTACCTGGCATCTTGTCCGACGGAGATAGTATCATTGATGAGCATTTAGATGCTAGTAAAATAATAAACTACCGGAAAGTTTAAAATCCCTACCAAATGACTCAATTTTCTCGAAACAGTTGAAATCTCTGTTAATAAAGAAAGGCTACTATACCGTTGAAGAATTTAAAGCTGACAAATTTTGAATCGATTGACCTAGTAACAACAATGCTTGACGTACCTAAATGTGAAACAATACTCGTAAATGACAATATTATAATGTATGCTTACCTACATGACTAAGATGAAAAATGTATATTCATTAATGTTTAGTTTATTGTAATGAATTGTAATAATTAGTGTAAATATTATATGTATTATTAACTTGTTAAGAAACATTTGCAGTGCCCTTACAGGGTGCATGTCTTAATACTGTGTCATGAAATTTTAATGCATGCCTACTAACCAGTGTTTTACATGCTAGCAAAATAAATAAATAAATAAATAAATAAATAAATAGTTAGTAGTAGTACAGTAAAACGAGCGCGTAAAATTTACGAAAAGTCCTTTGGAAGATCGAGTTTTATGAAAAAACAACTGCATAAATCAATTACAAATAAAGTTTATTGAACTCTCCGATAATTGAGCTTTGTCGGTGCCGACTTTGATTTGGAGATTTTACACTTCTTTTGTTACTTATTTAATTTATGCCCAAAATTGCGTTAAATTAGCAAGAAAAACGAATCCTTGTTGGCTCATAACTTCTTAATGGCTTTTTATTTTACCTACACACAACACAACAGACAACATTAATAATGAGACAAAACGATATCATGTTTAACTTTGGATGCACAATGTCAAACAGTGGTGTAATACCCTCCCGAAATTTGTATAGAAAAACTATCGACTAGTTTCACCTTTAGAGTTACTTTATGAAATCCATATTTAATCATTATATTACTAACACTTGCTCAAGCAGTTCTTGGACGTACGAAATCAGCACGCTCTCAATGCAATACATGTGTACTTATGATAGATTAAGTTACTTAACTTACATTCACTTTGTATTGCGTTATGGTCATGTTAAGTAAAGTTTGATAAACATTACTAAGTTGAACATCCACTGCTGCAGCAGTAGAAACTGGCGCGAATACAGGGCTGCAGTTTCCCCCCCTTGGGTTTCGACCAACCTTTATTTTCTTCAACACACAACTCTAAATTAGACATAAAATTAAGTTTTGTAAACTTATTTTTACACTTTGTATATTCACAGTATCATCATCTTCCTGCCCTTATCCCATGGTACGTGGGGGCGGCGCACCACGTTTTCTTCTTCCATTCTCCTCTGTCAACCGTCACGCTATCATTCACTCCCTTCTCTTTCATATCATTCCTCACACAATCCATCCATCTGAAACTGGCGCGAATACAGGGGGGGGGGGGGGGTAACGGCTGCCCCCCCTTGGGTTTCAAACAACCTTTATTTTCTTCAGCACACAACTCTAAATTAGACATAAAAATTACTTTTATAAACTTATTTTTACACTTTGTATATTCACAGTACCTATCATCATCTTCCTGCCCTTATCCCATGGTACGTGGGAGCTGCGCACTACGTTTTATTCTTCCATTCTCCCCTGTCAACCGTCACGCTATCATTCACTCCCTTCTCTTTCATATCATTCCTCACACAATCCATCCATCTTTTCTTTGGCCTTTCTCTGCCTCTCCATCCATCAACATGTATATTATTCTCACTCTTTTAGTCACATGCGTTTCGTCTCTCCTCATTACATGCCCATACCAAGCCAAACGATTTCCTTTCAACTTTTCTGTCACTGGCGCCACTTTCAAACTTCCACTTATACATGGTGAAATTGAATTCATGGGCAATATTTTTAAGGGGTCGGTGTACTCATCATTATTAACAACTTTTACTATGGGCACAAACCTGAAATCGCGAAAAAAATACAGCTGTTCCTTACATTTTGACGAGTTATGCGAGCATAATGTATGGAACAGCGATTTTTTTTTCGCGATTTCAGGCTTGTGCCCATAGTAAAAGTTGTTCATAATGATGAGATGAGCCCTTTAAAATATTGCCCATGAATTCAATTTCACCCTGTACACTCATTTCTTACTTTATCCATTCTCGTCACTCCTCACATCCATCTCAACATTCTCATCTCCGCTGCATGCAACCTTTTTTTCATCCGTCTTCTTCACTGCCCAGCATTCCGATCCATAGAGATTCATATCCGTTGTATATACACAGTATATTACTAAGACATATTACGCTCCCCCGTTCCCCGCCCCCAGAGAGAAACATTTGCCCCCCCATTGAGCGAAAACCTAGATCCGCGGCTGAGTGTAAACAACCGCGACTTACGAACTGAAGGTTCTTGTTCAAACCCATTTCATCACTATTATCATCATCACAGTTTATCTGTTCTGAGATCATCATCCATAGCCCGACTTCACCCACTGTTGAGCATCAGCCTCTCTTTTCTTGTGCCATTCCCCCGCTCCAGTGCCAGCTTCATACAGGTTCTACCGGCGATGGTAATAATGCCGTGCATCTCGCCGCCGCAGGCACTTTTTACCCGACGAAAAAAAAAGGAGGAGGTTCCCAAGTCGACACGTATTATTGCCCACGCATGATTTTTTACAGAGTTGTCAGATTTGAAAGATTCTTGTTTTATTCGGGAATACCTCGAAGTTGCTCCCATGTAAAATTTATTAACTTTGCTTGGATAGTTTTTGAGTTAGCTGTAATAACAAGTATTTTTTCTCAACTTTTATGTGGATGAAATTGTCATTTCTTTTACAGGAAGTGGTATTCGAATTTATGTGGGGTTACTACTACTAAGAAGTTTCATGAAAATAAAAAAAGTACAGAGAATACCACATAGTACAATCCGTGAGAAGACTAAAGTGATAGATGCTGTGACCTACGCACAGTTCAAACAAAAATGGAAATGGGCAGGCCACGTAGCCAGTACAGCAAGCCCAAAGGTGGACACTACATGCGACAGTTTGGCCGGGACCAGCAGGACAGAGGAGGATAGGCAGACCACTTGCACGCTGGGTAGACGACATCACTCGCATAGTCGGACGAGACTGGACGACAGTAGCAAGGGACAGGGACAATTGGCGATCTCTGGAGGAGGCCTTCACCTGAGAGGGGTTCTTGCAAAATAATAAATTAGATATAAGAATTCCGTAATTATATATTTTAATTAAATTAGATGTTATTATTTATTTGTAATAATTGTAATAGAAGTAATTTATTGAGAACAACTCTAATTTGTAATAATAATATTTTTTTATAGATATTTAATTGGAAATGTATTCTAAGGCAAACTGCAAGAAATAAAAGGCTTTTTTTATTTTTTTTATTTTATTTTTTTTATTTACTATTTATTAAAAAGTGAAAAATAAAAAAAATTTTACAAAAAGATACAACCGACTTCCAAAAACAGCACTACAAAGTGAAAAATAACTTTAATTTCGGATGTCGGTGGCAAAAACCAAAATACATCTTCACCTAAGTTTTCATTGTGAGATTGTTACAGAATAGATCGGCAGTTTTTGCAAAAGTCTGCTCAGTGCCGTAGTTTCAAATGGTATTTATTATGTGTCCAGACTTGATAAAAAAACTGTTTTACAAAAACAACACTACAAAGTGAAAATAACTTTAATTTCGGAAATCGGTGTCTGGTTAAATATATTTTACGTTTTTTGCCACCTACTTCCGAAATTAGTTACTTTTCACTTTGTAGTGTTGTTTTTGGAAGTCGGATTTTTTTGTAAAACAAACTTTTTATTTTAGGTACACTTTTTTGTTGCGGTACCTACCCCACACAAATACTAATACCACTACCTGCAAAAGAAACTAAACATCATCCACATAAAAAGTGGGGAAAAAGTACGTATTATTAAAGCTAACTCAAAAACTACCCAAACAAAGTTAATAAATTTTATATGGAACCAACTTTGAGGTACTCGTACCTATACCCTACGAATCCTACACCCTATCAAATAAAACAAAAAAAAATTCAAATCGGAAGACTTTGTAAAAGTTGTGCGTGGTCATACATTAAAAAATATATATATAATATACGTGTCGAATTGAGAACCTCCTCCTTTTTTATTGTCGGTTAAAAGGAGAGATTTTGAAAACTGTAGGAGATATAAAAGACTTGACTGTTCACGTTTAAAGCTTAGCCGTGAGCTGGTGTGGAGCAGGTCCATTATTATTGCCTTAAGACGCAGATATATGCCAACGGCCTTGAGTGGTTAGCTTGCGTGTTCTGTGCTGAGCTCACCCAACGCGTCGTACGTCCACCCAGTAATACTCGCTCATCAAGGACGAGCGCTGCAGTGCTATTCTCTACAAATCTCACCGTGAAAACTTAGGTGAAGTGAGTGTGGAGTTAGCTGTCAGTAGTGTCAATCCCTAGCATAAGGTAGAATGACAACTCACTTCACCTAGGTTTTCACGGTGAGATTTATACAGAATAGCACTGCTGTACCAAATTAAACGTATTATTAATATTTTTTATAAATAAAACAAAAGATATTACATTAAAAAACGTATACTAAAAGATAAATAATTAAATTATCTTTAAAATGGTAAATATTTCATAAAAATACAGCTACGCTTGATAAATTTTGCGTGATGCTCAGTTTTTTTATCCGCGTTAGACATAACTTTACAAATTTATTAATCTAAATATACACATAATCTAAAATATTCACATTAGTTTTAAGTTTATGAAGAATTCTCTAATTTAACGTATATTTTTTCCAAATCATTCACAGTACTCGTTTCAGTTGGTTTAGTCAGTAGACGTGATCTCATCATTCTCCTGCCCTTATCCCAATCTATTTGTGGTCGGCGCAACATGTCCCTTTTTTCCATACTTCTCTATTAGTCGTCATCTCGGTAGTCACCCCCTTTCTAGCCATGTCATCTTTCACACAGTCCATCCATCGTTTCTTTTGTCTTACCCTACTCTTATAACCATCGACATTCATACTCAAAACTTTCCTCACGGAATTTTCCTCATTCCTCCGCATCACATGCCCATACCATGACAACCGATTTCCGCACAACTTTTCAGTCACCGGTGCCACTTTCAGACTTCCTCTTATGTACTCATTTCTTATTCTATCCATTCGTGTAACACCACACATCCCTCTTAACATTCTCATCTCAGCTGCATAGAATGCAAGTCTTTTATACGTGATCTCCAGTTTAAAATCATTAAAAGTCGGTTATCGTCGCCTTAACTTAATTTCAATGATTAGCTCGAGTAATATTGGTAATATCGGCATTTTCTATGTCGTAAAGTTGCATAATTATGTGTAGAGATCACGGTTGTTATTCGATGAGTTTATAAGACTTTTAAGCTAATGCCATGACATCTACGAAGGTTTTCCTTTCGCCAGCCGCTTGGCTGATGGTCATCTACACAGAACTGATAAAACCTCTTTTATCTGTTTTGTTGGTCACGTACATAGGTGGGGTACAAGCGTTAGGCCGTCTGCTTTTTTTACGTCGTGCATGTGCTGTATCATATGACCCTCAAGTTAATGGCGTTAAGTCCGTGATAAGGCCTGTTGTACTGTATGGATCGGAATGCTGGGCCGTAAAGGAGACAGATGAAAAAGATAAGTAGCGTGCAGCGGAGATGAGGATGTTAACATGAATGTGTGGAGTGACGAAAACTGACAAAGTAAGATGAGTATGTAAGGGGAAGTTTGAAAGTGGCGCCAGTGACAAAAAAGTTGAAAGGAAATCGTTTGGCTTGGTATGGGCATGTGGTGAGGAGGGAGGAAATACATGTGACTAAAAGAGTGATGAATATAAATGTTTATTTATTTATTTATACAATCTTACACTATCATAACAGGTTCACACCCAATGCGATAATGTGATTAAATGATTATCATTTATTAGATAATAAATATTAGATGGATGGAGAGGGAGAGGAAGGCCAAAGAAAAGATGGATGGATTGTGTGAGGAATGATATGAAAGAGAAGGGAGTGAATGATAGCGTGACGGTTGACAGGGGAGAATGGAAGAAGAAAACGTGTTGCGCCGACCCCACGTAGCATGAGATAAGGACAGGAAGATGATGCATGTGCTGTGCAAGAGTAGCGGATGTTATACCGTCTTCATAATGGGATGAGACACCGAAACATTCAAAATCGGTGAACGGACTGTAAAAGGGGTTCTTTTACAGTCCGTTCAACCGATTTTGACTTCTATTGCGTAGGCTTAAGGATGGCATTAATTACAGGCAAAAAAGTGGTTACAATACCAACTGTTTACTGCAGCTGCCATTTGTCATGCCGCCAACGTAATAGAAGTCAAAATCGGTTGAACGGACTTTTATGGTTTGTTTGACTTTTATCTCACGGCTCCCTGAATACGGTATAGTTATAAATATTAGGTCTTTACCTATGAAATTGCCGTTCTGCAGTACTGGCCATTTCAAATCAAAATAATTTTTGTTTGGCTAAGAATTCTAATTTCAAATTAATTTTATTTTAAAAACATGGATTTTTTTTTCCAAAAGTAGTCATTTGTTTATTGATTAGTGTTACATTTTCATCGCATTTCAATCTTTTTCGTCATCATGGATACGTTAAAAATTCGAGTAATTATGGAATATGAATACCGTCGTGGCAGCACCGCGGCACAAGCGGCACGCAACATCAACGACGTTTACGGAGCTAACACTACAAACCAACGCACCACTTGTTATTGGTTTGCTCGCTTCTGTTCTGGAAATTTCGACCTGAAAAAGGAACCTCGCGGTCGTCCGAAGACTTTGGTCAACAATGACGAATTAAAGGTGATTGTGGAAGCTGATGATACACAATCTACGGCTGAATTAAGAGCAGCTTTTGACGTTAGCGTCAAAACAATATTGGTCCATTTGCGTCAAATTGGCAAGGTAAAAAAGCTTGATAAATGGGTGCCCCACGAACTCAATGATCGCCAGCGCGAAGTACGCGTCGAGACGTGCCTTGCACTGCTCAACAGACACACAAATGAAGGAATTTTGAACCGCATTGTTACCTGCGATGAAAAATGGATTCTGTTTGATAACCGCAAGCGCTCAGCAAGTTGGTTGGATCCTGGTTCAGCACCTAAACAATGCCCTAAACGAAAACTTACCCCTAGAAAAGTGATGGTCACTGTTTGGTGGTCTAGCGCCGGTGTGATTCATCACAGCTTCTTACCAAACGGGGTGAGCATTACTTCAGATGTGTACTGTGAAGAACTGAACACAATGATGGAGAAGCTGGCACATCTCCAACCAGCATTGGTCAATCGCTCGTCTCCGCTGCTCCTGCACGACAACGCGCGACCTCATACTGCACAGCAGACGGTCTCCAAGTTGCAAGAACTGGGGTTGGAAGCTCTCCGTCATCCGCCCTACTCACCAGACCTTGCGCCTACAGATTACTACTTTTTCCAGAATTTGGATAACTTCTTGGCGGGAATAAAATTCAATACCCGAGAGGCAGTACAAAATGCCTTTGAAGAATTTGTTGCCTCCCGTCCAGCTGATTTCTTTAAGAAGGGCTTCAATAAACTGCCACTGCGTTGGCAAAGATGCATTGATTGCATGGGTGATTACTTCGATTAATACAAATAAAAAATGCATGAAAAAAATTCGTTTAAATTTTTTCATACAAAACGGCAATTTCATAGGTAAAGACCTATTATGTCAGTTTTTTGACTGCCTCGTTGGCCTAGTAGTCACAAGCGCGACTGCGGTGCGTCGAGTCTTGGGTGCGAAACTGCGAACCCCATGTTAAGTTTTGATTTCTCTTTGGCTCAATTTACATTGCTGAGATGAGAATGGATGCGAATTTTTGTCACGAAATTGGGTCAAAGCATAATGAACTTTATTAGATTTAGATTCGAATTTTAGAATCCGTTTTGAGAGCAGTGGTGGCCCAGTGGTAACGGCCGAGACTTACGAGTTTAGGTCGTAAGTTCGAACCCAGGCAGGCGCTTTACTTTGGTAAATTATTCCATCACCACTGCTCTCAAAACGGTGAAGGAAAACATCGTGAGGAAACCGGCATGTCCTAGAACCAAAAATTCTAAGACATGTGACATCTACCAACCCGCAATACAGAGGAAGTGCGGGAATTCCCGAGAATTCGCGAGAATTCTCCGGAAGTAGCGCGACCTGTTTTTCTGCTCATATCTCTCAGAAAATAAGTAACTTTTGCATAACTTAATAAGTTTCGGTTTTGGTTTCGGCCGAAACTAGAAGAGTAGCCTAGGGTTCGCCGGTTACGGTTTCGGCTGAAAATCGTGTTTCGGTCGGACACTGTTTTTCAACTGCGTAGAAATTACACTAATTTTAAACCACCGTTAACTTCTTGCACGGTGCCACCGACTCACATAACGAACCTATGCAACAGGTTAGAGTTGTACCTAGTCGCACGCGCAGGAAGGTCGCGGTGTGCGTGACGCGAATTGACGCACAGTAGGTATAATTTAGTAAGGTGGTTGACGCGACCCGATGACTTCTTAATTATTCTTAGTTTGTATTTAGTTAAGATTATCTCAAAATCGACATACCGTGACGAGGTTGGCAGATGTGTGATATAATTATAGAGGGCCTACAATTCGTCAATGTCACAGTCACGCAGATATAAGCCAACGGCCTTGAGTATATATCTTGTGTGTTCTGTGCTGAGCTTACCTACGCAACGCGTCGTACGTCCACCCAGTAATAGGACTCGCCCATCAAGGAGCGCTGTTCCAAATTAGACGCATTACAAACTTTTTAAAATGGTGAAGGTTTCATAAAAATACGCTTGATAGTTTTTGCGTGATTCTCAGTTTTTTATCCGCGTTAGACATAACTTCACAAATTAATTACACTATGTAATATAAACATAATCTAAAATATTCACAGATTAAGATAATATGAAAATGCTGTAATTTAAAGACGCTACGCTCGCTCGGTCAAAAAGTCTATATATTTTTTTTCGGTCGTGATCGTGAATCATACTTTTATCAACATACACCCAAACACTGAACTACAAATTGCAAAAACCGGCCAAGTGCGTATCGGACCACGCACAATGAAGGGTTCCGTAGTTGGGATGAATTAATCCCAAGAACAAACTTAACATTGTAGTTGAAAAACATGTTCTCCCATACATTCCAACTGTAAATGTAAGTTTGTACTCACAATATTGAGAGATTTACCATGTTATTTTAAGACCACAGACTTCTTATAGGTTTTCCTGTAATCTACAAAAAAAAGATAAAAAAGAAAAAAAGATAAAAGATATATTTTCTGTAATTTTCTCAAAATTTTAGACTCAGTAGTTTCGGAGATAAGGGTAAATAATAAATAATAGTCAATTTTCGTCTATTTTCTTAAATAACTTTAAAACTATAAAAAAATATATTTGAGACCCTCATGGTAAGCCCTTTCATTTCATATGTCACACGGCATAGTTTGCAAAACTTTTTTTTTAATTTTCTTATTTGCCCCCCAAAAGTGACCCCCATATTCAAAATTCATTTATTTACTATAACCGTCCGATTCGGGTCACAAAAATTCATATATGTACCAAATTTCAACTTAATCGGTCCATTAGATCCGGAGCAAATTGGCTGTGACAGACGGACAGACAGACAGACTCACGAGTGATCCTATAAGGATTCCCTTTTTTCCTTTTGAGGTACGGAACCTTAAAAAACGTAAGAAAATTTGAATTCCGCGGGCTACCTTATCGCTTCCCCCTTGCAGTGCGTTGTAGCTTTTCCCGCGGCTTCGCCCGCGTGGATGTCGGAAAATATCCCACGGGAACGAAAATCCTTCCTTATTCCTTGTCTACATTATAAAAGGAACCTCTCTGCAAAATTTCAGCTTTGTAGGTCCAAGGGTTTAGGCTGGGCGTTGATGAGTCAGTCAGTCAGTTCTCAGTCAGGCTCAGGACTTTTCTTTTTATACGTGTCGTTTTGCATCCTCGTCAAATTTAAAGGTGTGGTATAGACTCAAACCGAACAACTTTTTCCATGGCACCAACATCGTAATCGCGAAAAAATAATCAGCCGTCCCATACATTGCGTCGAGTAGGAATTGAAGTTTTCTGGGAGAGTTGAAAATTTTTTCGCGATTACGATGTTGGTGCCATGGAGAAAGTTGTTCGGTTTGATGTTTTGTATCACACCTTTTTTTTTGTGGTTTTTTTTCCGCCCAGAGCGGGAGAAGTCATCATCAAATGACTTCTTCCGCTCTGAGCGGAGCGGGAGGGCGTGCCAGACTCTTACTGACTAAAACCCACCCGTGTTCCTTCAGTTGCCTGTGCCAGGGCCACGGTATCTCTTTCGAACAACCCGCGACCCCGGCGGTCTGTATAACACCCTGAAATTTGCCGATGATGCAAGCGACACGTTGTATATTGAGATAGCTTCTGCCCGCGACTTCGTTCGCGTGAAATATCTTTTAAACTTGAATATACTATTTAATTCTGAACATCACCCCAATTTGCACATACCATCTGTTGCTACCACATTGTTTATCAATAAATCACTATCGAAGCACGTTAGCAGAAGGAAAACCAAGAAGGATATTTGTCTAATACACGTCTTCAAATGGAATCGTGACCAGCTTCTGAAGTCTATACTGACAATGATTTAGTTCTGTTTCATTGTTCTACGTGAGGTTAGGTAACTGCATAGTCTGATGTGCTAAGTAATTGATTTATGGAAGTCCTACTTGCCCCGTTGATCTTACCAAGGGGTATCGTGTTACAATACGCGCCACGAAAGATGAGCTTTGACACACCATGTGGTTTGACTTGCGCAATAGACGATTTTAGGTCTCTTTATTAGTATTGGACAAAAATGGCAAAATAATTCAATTCTATATGACATAATAAAAAGTATATTTTAAAAATGTGGTAATTTTCCAAGAACAAAAATGTAAATTTTTGTTTATTAAGCTTGAAAACCACAAATTATGTAAACCGGTAATCGACCGGTAAAATAGCGCAACTCTATCGTCATGCGTCTTTCGTTCACGAATAAAGTCTATAAATAGTCTATGATTCCGTGTCGTTCTGATGACTCCGAAATCATTAGGGAGTAGGTAGGGTTCGCTCGGACTACTGTCGGACGGACCCGTTGCTTTGCTGACGGAGTTACGGAGTAGACCCTCTGGTCTGAACGCGGGAAGGGACCGGGCGTTATCGGGGCGGCGGAAAGAGCGCGGGAGGCGCGGTCAAGTCTCTTCTTTCGTGGCTCGTATTGTACCGAGTTGGGTTGTGAAGGTCAGAGGCCTTAGTCCTAGTTTATATAAGTACTTACCTACTCGATCACGTTAAAGGGGAATCCCCTAAGGTAGCCCGCAAGTTCAATTTCAATTTTTCTTACGTTTTTTGCAATTTGCAGGTCAGTGTCAGGTTGTATGTTGATTAAAATATGATTCGCGCCCGTAACTAACATGGCTTTACAAAATTATAATCATTAGAATCAGCAATACAACTCCATAAGTTAGAATTGACCTCAAACCTCATGATTTCATGAAAACGCTAGTTTTGAGGTCAATTCTATTCTAAATATAAGTAAACTTCAAATTGTACTGAACACAATTATTCCATACAAATTGACGTAAGATAACGGTGTCCTTCACCACACAATCCTTAACTTTGAAAACTTCATGAAAATCAATTTTGAGAACGCCAAAAAATAGTCAAGAAATAAGTACCTAGTCATGACATGGTCATAATAATAGTCGCATATACCGAAATTTATTTCTCAAAGAACAAACAACCTTAACTGAACTAAAAATAGGTTGTAGTTTGCATTACGACGTTCAAGTCATCCAAGAAATTGAACACCTTATATTCGTTTACAAAACCAATCAATCTGCCTAGCCTTTTCCCAACTATGTTGGGGTCGACTTCCAGTCTAAACGGATGCAGCAGAATACCAGTATTTTACATGGAGCGACAGCCTATCTGACCTCCACGACCCAGTAACTGGGTAATACGATACCCTTTGGTAAGACTGGTTGTCAGACTTTCGGGCTTCTGACGACCTGTAACAATTGTCAAAGATCCACGAATGACAGCTGGGACCAACGGTTTAACGTGCTTTCCGAGGCACGGAGGAGTCTCGGTTTGTAAAGATGGTCACCCATCCACTGACCAACCCCGGCAAGCGTAGCTTAACCTGATGCCGCCTGACCTGACCTTAACCTGACGCCTGACCCGTGCGGCTGTTATTACTTAGCCACAAGCTCCTCGTTTACAAAATATTGTACTAATACTGTACCTACTCAAATCTAAATAAAATAAAATACAAAACAGTTCAAGCTAGTTCCAGGAATTATATATTAGACACATAAGTTTTCATGTGTCATTCCTTAGGGCTTTTTTAAATGTTGGTATGCTCGTACACTCTCTTACTTTTTTAGGTAATTTATTGTACCTTTGGTGAGGATTATGGAGTGAACGTCTCCACCCAATCATCACCTTTAGTGCAAGCAAACGGCTGGAAGTATCGACTTGGTTTCAATTCTAAAAAAATAGTCAAGAAATAGTACTAACGCTATGCAAAATCTCGAAAATAGGGATTCCAGAGATATACAGATATCTTTGAGAGTGTCATTTTGAAACAAATTGCTAATCCATTGCTTCATATGTACGAACAATTTGTCTGCTCGACAACGTAAATGACGCAATGAATGTTGTTGAACTGTCAAAATGAAACCAATGACAATATACAATGATAATTGATAAGTACGCAATTAGCTCACGCATCGATCTTATTATTTAGCAATAAGTAGTAGTGCATCAAAAGCGCACACTTGCGTCTCAGTTCGTCGGCGTGGTCAGTCGTCATAAATTTAATTAGAACACCCAGGCTATGAAAGTTCTGAATAAAAATCAGCAGCACGGTAAAGTTGGAACTACCGTAAAAGTGCTGGATGCCTCGATTGGTCTAGATAGCGCTGGGCAGGTTGATGTTGACCAGGCTAGTTCTCAGATAAATACGCAGAGGCAACAGGAAGAAAGAAAAGAAATACAATACAAAGATAGAATCAATAGCACACAGACTGAAGGGCAGGAAGAAGAAGCAGGAGGAGGATGGAATAAAGTGATAAACAAGAATAAGGAAAGAAGAAGTATCAGGGCATCGGTGATGAGAGGAGAAAATAGTCAGATAAGAAATTGATTTAAAACGGTATAATAAAATATTGTAGTACCTATGTAGTTACGTAGGTAGGCATTATATTTTCTGTTAAAGTTTAATAAATACCTGTAAATAATATTCCTCCAATGTTATATGTTTCCTACTATCCTTCCGGTTGGCTTTATGATAACGCAAACGAGTAAGTATAAAAAAAAAACTCGCACTAAGGCCACTGATAGTGATAGGTAGTCGCTATATGTAAAATACTGGTATTCAGCTACATCCGGTTAGACTGGGAGCCCACCCGATCTCCAGTCCGGGCAATGTGTTATTGGGCTTTCAACCAACTTCAAAAACGAGGCGGTTATAATATGTTCGTCTGTATGTTTGTTTATTATTTATTTATTTTTTATGTATAATATGTTCATCGATATTTTCGTCAAAAAATTGTGGACCTATTTTGAAAATATTTTTTCCATTTGTTAGAAGAAGCTTGCGTGGTGGTAAATTTTATTAACTTGAAATTATAGAGGCATGAGGAACAGGGTGTAAAGTTTACTCATCCTCTATTGAAAAGGGAGGATCCTCCGACCAGACGGGTGTTATGTCTGGTGGGCAACTGCGCGACGGTTGATGTCGGGACGTTGTATATATGCTAGTCGCGCGGTAAACTCTGATTGCGCGATGCAGGATTGCGTGACGGCAGTGTGACGCGTAATTCGTATGTGGCGATATAGATTTCACCACATCACTCCCCTTCGGAGACCGGAGGTCGATAGTGGGCTGATTGGTGTATCTTGCGATGCTTGCCAGTGCCAGTTGTGGTTCCAGAGAGTCGGAACCGGGTGCCGCATAGTTCACGGTGAGTAGGAACTGTCTGCGGTGATACCTTAGTGAGTCGGGGTGGCGCTGCGTTATGCTCCAGTGAGTCGGAGTGTACAGCGCTGGGTTGAGGTTGAGGCTGAAGGTGATGACCACGAATGCGCGTCTGCTGCATACTGGTGGTCAGGATACCCGTTGAAGCCGTGGATGCTGGCTGGCTGTGTGACTCGCCACTCGAAAGCTTGAGGAAGTGATGCTGTTGACGTCACGCTGAAGGAGTTGCACGAAGGCTGCGCTGACTCGGGGTCACCAGTTTACAGGCATGAGGAACAGGGTGTAAAGTTCACTCATCCTCTATTGAAAAGGTAGGATCTTCCGACCAGACGGGTGTCGTGTCTGGTGGGCAACTGCTCGACTGTTGATGTCGGGATGTTGTATATACGCTAGTCGCGCGGTAAACTCTGATTGCACGATGCAGGATTGCGTGACGTCAGTGTGACGCGTAATTCGTATGTGGCGATGTAGATTCCGCCACAAAATAATAAAAAAAAAATAAAGTTATTTTTCACTTTGAAGTAGGATTATTTTTGGAAGTCGGATTGTTTTTTTTTTTTGTAAAAAACTTTTTTATTTTTCACTTTTTAGTGGGTCAGTTTGTAATTTATCTAAGCTACAATAGTCTAATGTCAACTGCTCATCACCTATTACAAAATATTGCTTTTCCCAATACAGGGACGTTAATTGTCGAGGAGTTCTCCTAGTAAGGATGGTGAAGTCATCATCAGCTCCACTTCACCATATGCATTGTGACGAGCATAAATTGCTTAGCAACCATATTAAAGTAATCGAATCGCAACCCGTGAAATACGTATTAGTGAGTATCCGATGGTCATCTGTGGTCTTTCTCATCAGTTCGACTTAACAAATGGTGCTTTCCGGGAGCAAATGCACGAGATTCTATAAAAAAAGTTTGAGGGTTTCCGTAGATTTCCATGGGATCCCCTCATCAGATTCTGACTTAGTGACAATGGGACCACCTTGAGAGCACACTCTTTCAAACAAAAAAATAATTTTCAAAATCGGTCCACAATTGACGGAGAATTCGGTTAAAAATACGGCCATTTATGCGACATATTTTTGATACTGGCAAATAAATCAAAACCTATAGGGTAAGTACTTCCCGTTGACTTAAAGAACTATGAAATTTGGCAAGAAGCAAGGTCTCACGCACGATACAATTAGTAAAGGAAAACGTTCAAAAATCGTTAATTTGTCATTTTTAACCGACTTCAAAAAGGAGGAGGTTCTCAATTCATCGGAAGCTTTTTTTTTTTTTTATGTTCCCCGATTACTCGAAGATGGCTGGACCGATTTGGATTTTTTTTGTTTTGTTCGAGAGTGTAGGTATACATCACAGTTGGTCCCATATAAAGTTGATTAACTTTGCTCCGGTAGTTTTTGAGTTAGCTTCAATAATACGTATTTTTTCCCCACTTTTATATGAATGATGTTCTAGTTTGTTTTGCAGATAGTGGTATTAGAATTTGTGTGGGGTAGGTACACAACTAAAAAGTGAAAAATAAAAACTTTTTTACAAAAAAATACAACCGACTTCCAAAAACAACACTACAAAGTGAAAAATAACTTTAATTTCGGAAGTCGGTGGCAAAAACGAAAAGACATTTAATCAGACACCGACTTCCGAAATTAAAGTTATTTTTCACTTTGTAGTGTTGTTTTTGGAAATCGGTTGTAGAATAGAATAGAATAGAATAGAATACTTACTCTTTATTATGCACACCATTTAAATTACTGGTTACAATTTTACAATGTTGAAATTTTACATACGAGTGACACAATGGGCGGTCTTATCGCTAAAAGCGATCTTTTACAGACAACCTTTGGATGGAGTATGGGGACAAGGAGAGACAATTCTGTAGGTAAAAAAAGGTAGGTGTAGGTTTAGGGTTGTATTTTTTTGTAAAAAAGTTTTTATTTTTTTCAACTACAATGTTGAGTTTGTTTTTAGATAAATTCATCCTAACTACGGAACCCTTCATTGTGCTTGGTCCGACATGCACTTTGCCGGTTATTTTTTTTTTTTTTTTGTAAAAAAGTTTTTCCTGCAGCACGGAGAATGGATTTGATAGCAAAAGGCTCGCCCCCTTTTACATCGGATTTAATAAACGTAACTGGCGCAATGTGGGTGTACTCTAGGTAGGTACACCTCTGCCAAACCCTTCGGAGAATACGGGCGTGATATTATGTTTTGGCCAATATCTACGCTATAAAGACGTGATCAAACGAAATCTCGTGGCTTATAATATACCAACTGAAAGCTGGGAGGGTCGCGCACAACTTAGACCGGAATGGCGACAAACTGTTCATAAGAGCGTGGAAAGTTTTGAAACCAGGCGTCTAGAAGATCTTGACGCAAAACGCCAAGTAGGTACGGAAAACGAAGCCAAAACCCTCCTACACTTACACTACCAACTCAGCTGGCCAGCTGTACTGTGCTTCTTGCAACCGAGTCATTAAGACGAAGTTCGGTTTTGCTAGCCACATCAGAGCTCACCGGAATTAAAAAACATATAGGAGTCGCCATCGCCGGATACGGTGTGGACGACATGATGATGTTTTGGTTATTCAAACAAACAGGTAAGGTATCTAACAATTATCTTGTGTAATATGTTTGCACTCCATTAATTTAAAATAAATAAATAAAATAATAGCCACTTTATAATCATTCAGTAATGTTTATTGTTTGTTTATTGGCTGTCAATTTATTTGATGTCTTTGACAATCTTGTAATGTAAATGTTTCGATTCAAGCATAAAGTTAGCTGCGGTTCGCGTGTGCAGGTACAGTCAAGTCGACAATCATTTTGGCTCTAGTGGGTAGTCAAATCATTACTTTTTAAATAAAATGCCTTGCATTCTTAAAATGTTTTTAGGCGAATTCTTGTTAGTGCATGGTACGATTCTGAACTATAAATATAATTTTAGATAGGTACAGTTTCTCAATAAATGCACCGGAGTAAAAATTTTTAATTCGGTATATTTATTGAGAAAATGTGCCCATCCATTGATAAATGCCACCTCTCTCCACAATTCCATTGCTTGCTATAGGGTGCATACTCGGAAGGCTCTTTATCCCCTCCATATCCTAAGGGCACGTCTTCCCTACCATTATCGCGCCCCCCGGTGTACTACTTGATATGCAATGATGGGGGAATGGGGGGCTATAGTATAGTTAAAATCTCGCTGCAGACTCGGTCATAAATCATTCGAGTGTTTCGCTCTCTTTCCCACTCACGGGCCTTATGGGTAGGCCACTCCCACACGTAGTCCTGTGCATTACTGTAGTCGATGAGTGATATCGATAGTTTTATATATTTATAAATGGGTGATAGAAATAAATACACATTTTTTTTTTATTTTTTATTACCAAATTTACTACAAAGCATATTAAATATACAAACAAAAGAACTTATATATAAAACTAAAAATAGAAAATTAAAATTCTTCGTCTGAGTCATCGCCATCATAACCTTAATGATTCTGTTATCGATAATGGCCTTGAGCGCGCGCAACTAGCGCACATCCCTACTCCGATTATGATTTATGACCAAGTCTGCAGCGAGATTTTAAGTATACTATAGTTTGAATCTTTGGATTCATTCAAGTATAATAGTCTGGTGAAACCACGCTTGGGTCGGCAATGACGTATTGGGTCGGTGCATTTCTTTCATTCATTGTATGTATTGTATGTATGTATGTACTATAAAACATTGTTTATTTCTTAAATTAGTAATAGTGACTGGGAGAATATTGTGGTCACATTACAAATCTACGCACGCACACAGTCGCACACGTATTTAAAGTGTCTAGCATAGTTTATAGGTATAAGTAGCAACGACCTTGCGTAGTTGGCACTTGGTCCATTCTGACTGATTTGTTTTGACTGTCCAGCGGAAGTACGACTGTAATATACGTAGTTTTAATTATTTTTGGTACATTTTGTAATTATTAGTGTACATTTTGATACAAGTGGAGAATTTTGTTATTGCATTCGAGGCGGAATTTACACCCGAGCCGTAAGCGAGGTTGTTTTTGAGCCGAGAACTGCAATAACAAATGTCCACGTGTATCAAACGACGTTTTTCAATACACTTTTGAAAAAATAAAATAAAATAACGAAAAATATTTTTGTTATGAATTATTAGGAAACTATGATTTAAATTTTCTTTTTTTCCGCGCTTTGGTTTTGCCAGGTTGAAGGAGAAGCACAGGTATAAAGCCGATAAACAGCCTAATATGAAAAATAGAAAATTCAAATATTTTTGAGTTTAGAACAGAAATAAATGTTAATTTGTTAATAAACGTTTTTTTATTCTAAAAATCATGGTTTTTGATGATATTCTATTTATAAACATTACATAAATTTTGAAAAAATATTAACGCCGTAATGACGCATGCCGAGTTTAAAAAAAAAACATTCATCTCCGAATAGCGACGGTGACGACGGTGTGAATAGAGGCATTTTGGACTAAGTATAGGTATATGTTATCTGTGGCAATTTTTATTCCCGCACACGTGTTGAAAAATGAAAAATCGCACGCGTGTGAAATATATTGCATTGTGAACCTAATCGTAGTGCACTAAGGACCAGTTTTCGAGGAAGTGTATTGAAACAAAATTACCTGTAGTTATTAAAAATGTCAGAAATCGATTCAATAAAAGACTCTCAACAAACAGGAAGCAATTTTAAATAATGCGAGCGATAAATGATTGCAAACATAAAACTTCCGTAAATAATGCTCCAAATATGATATTGTAAACGGCATGAATATTCGTTGTGCAGTTTAGAAGATCTAAGCGGCTAGACAGACACAAATCTGCATAGCCTTTTCCCAACTAGGTATGTTGGGGTCGGCTTCCAGTCTAACCGGATGCAGCTGAACATAGTGAACATGTATTGTTTGTATTTTACATGGAGCGACTGCCTATCTGACTGACAGGCGCTTCATGTAAAACCTAATAACTACGTAATACTGGTTGCGTAATACGAGGAGGAGCTCGTGACTAAGTAATAACAGCCGCACAGGTCGATCCATCAGGTTAAGCTACGCTTACTAGGGTTGGTCCGTGGATGGGTGACCATCTTTACATACCGAGACTCCCCCGTGCCTCTTGGTCCCGGCTGTCATTCGTGGATCTTGTGACAGTTTTTACGGTCGTCAGAAGCCCGAAAGTGACAACCAGTCTTACCAAGGGGTATCGTATTACCCAGTTACTGGGTTGTGGAGGTCAGATAGGCAGTCGCTTCATGTAAAATACTGGTATTCAGCAGCATCCGGTTAGACTGGAAGCCGACCCCGACA
This sequence comes from Cosmia pyralina, assembly GCA_946251885.1. NCBI lineage: Eukaryota > Metazoa > Arthropoda > Insecta > Lepidoptera > Noctuidae > Cosmia > Cosmia pyralina. The sequence continues at coordinate 9,579,106 of OX276371.1, read as the reverse complement.
TAGTTGGGAAAAGGCTAGGCAGATGATGACTGGTTGCGTAATACAATATTCATGGTAGCCGTGTGTACAGTAGTTAAATTATTTTAGCGGTCATCGATATCGTTATTTTCGTGAACTTGACAGTGACATCGGTTATCAATATTGTATGTCCCAAATTGCGTAGGTAGTTATAGTTAGATAGATAGGTAGGTACACTAGCGTTGCAAAACTTCGGAAGTATTCGCAATTATTCGCAAATATTCAAAAGAATACTTCGATTTACGCTCTGCTTAGCGCCGAGAGTGCAAAATCCAACAGTGTGTTTTTTCGACGCGCAAGAATGTACTCTGTTATTGTTAAGTTGGATTCTCAACGCTCGGCTCTACAACGAGAGTTGAAAATTCAGTGCGCGATAAAATCCCGCCCCGATTTTGTTACGCCCGGCCCGTGGGAACGGGGGCTAACAAACACGAACATTGTTTGCTTGCTCAGAATCAGCCAATAATGTTCCCACTGCACTCTGCAGGCCACTTCAGCGACACAGCCCTCCTCTTTGTGAAAGAGAGCGACTTGCTCAGTGCTACTTTTACACGTGATCTAAATTTACACAAAATTACAGTCCTCTAAAATTTTTTTTTTAGAAAATATAAAACAACCGACTTCCAAAAAAACACTAGGTACGCACGGCTACAGATCAAGCTATGAATTTCCAGTATAAGCTGATCTCGCATTGTATAGGATTTCCTTACAATGAGAGGTCTGCGTAAACTGGAACTGTATAGCTTAATGTGTAGCCGTGTGTACCTACAATGTGAAAATTTGGATCTGTGTTTTAGTTTTTTGCCACCGACTTACAAAATTAAAGTTATTTTTCACTTTGTAGTGTTTTCTTGGAAGTCGATTGATTTTTTTTTTATAAAAAAAAAAAAAAACACTTTTCAGTGGGTCAGTTTGTAAGTTATCTAAGTTACAACAGCCAAATATTAACTGCTTATCACCTTTTACAAAATATTGCTTTTCCCGATGCAGGGACGTTAATTGTTGAGGAGTTCTCCTAGTAAGAACCAGAACTGGAGCTGATGGTGAAGTCACTATCACCATATGCATTGTGACGAGCATAAATTGCTTAACGACCATATTAAAGTAATCAAATCGCAACCCGTGAAATACTTAGATAAAATTGACTAGTTCCAATGGCCATATGTGGTCTTCATCATCAGTTCCACCAAATGGTACTTTCCGAGAGCAAATGCACGAGTATACTATACTATAAAAATTACCCAAATCGCTATAGTTGTGCCTATAAAATTTGAGGGTTTCCCTGGGGTGGGATGGGGATCCCACCCCAGGGAAACCCTCAAATTTTATCACCGCAGACAGTTCCGACTCACCGTGAACTATGCGGCACCCGGTTCCGACTCACTGGAACCACAACTGGCACTGGCAAGCATCGCAAGATACACGACTCGGCCCACTATCGACCTCTGGTCTCAGGAGGGGAGTGATGTGGCGGCATCTACATCGCCACGTACGAACTACGTTATTACGCGTCACACTGACGTCACGCAATCCTGCATCGCGCAATTAGAGTTTACCGCGCAACTAGCATATGTTAATATACAACGTCCCGACATCAACCGTCGTGCAGTTGCCCACCAGACACGACACCCGTCCCCTCCCCCTTTTCAATAGAGGATGAGTGAACTTTACACCCTGTTCCTCATGCCTCTATAGTCCCATTGTCAACAAGTCAGAATCTGCAGATTCTGACTTGTTTCACATCACTCCCCTCCTGAGACCAGAGGTCGATAGTGGGCCGAGTCGTGTATCTTGCGATGCTTGCCAGTGCCAGTTGTGGTTCCAGTGAGTCGGAACCGGGTGCCGCATAGTTCACGGTGAGTCGGAACTGTCTGCGGTGATTCCCCAGTGAGTCGGGGTGATGGCGCTGCGTTATGCTCCAGTGAGTCGTAGTGTACAGCGCTGGGTTGAGGTTGAGGCTGAAGGTGATGACCAGGAATGCGCGTCCGCTGCATGCTGGTGGTCAGGATACCCGTTGAAGCCGTGGATGGTGGCTGGCTGTGTGACTCGCCGCTCGAAAGCTTGAGGAAGTGATGCTGATGACGTCACGCTGAAGGAGTTGCATGAAGGCTGCGTTGACGTTCATGCTCGGGGTCACCAGTTTAGAGGCATGAGGAACAGGATGTAAAGTTCACTCATCCTCTATTGAAAAGGGAGGATCCTCCGACCAGACGGGTGTCGTTTCTGGTGGGCAACTGCCCGACGGTTGATGTCGGGATGTTGTATATACGCTAGTTGCGCGGAAAACTCTAATTGCGCGATGCAGGATTGCGTGACGTCAGTGTGACGCGTAGTAACATAGTTCGTATGTGGCGATGTAGATGCCGCCACAAAATAAAAAAAAAAAAATAAAGTTATTTTTCACCTCGAAGCAAAAAAACAAAAAAAAAATTGCAATTTCGTCTATATATATTATGACGAAGTTATGCCCGAACATACATAAATAGAATATAAACATCCGAATTGAGAACCTCCTCCTTTTTTTTTTGAAGTTGGTTAAAAAGTAAAAAAATTAAATTTCTCTCTTGGCCTTCTAACTTCATTCAAAATTTTAAAGTAGGTACCTACTAATATTTTGATGATGAACGTCGCCGCATTGGGGGCCGCTGCGCTGTGTGAAGAAGTATGTTTAATTACATAGGTATAACGAATAGAAAATACCTACCTTAGTTTTGTACATTAATATTAGCGGTCCCCCGACGACGCGCAACGTAGCGATTTTAATTAAGGTTACTTTAATAAGTTGCCTTTTGTCGCCGACTGTTCCTAAAACAGCTATGACTATCGCAGTATAGACTGGATTCCAGACTATTTTTAAATCTGAAGGCCAATTCTCGTACCTAAAAACGTTCAAATTGAAGTCGCAATCTCATGCCAGCGACAATCAAATGTCAAAAATGTAGGTAAACGATAGACAATTTTTGACAGATTGAGACTGAGATGAGATTGCAAACGTTGTTAAAAATAAAGGAATTGCCCCTCTGGACTAAAAATACGATAGATAGGTACGAGTATGCGTTGAAGTCACTGCGTCATTGCGTGTCAGGTGTCAGTACTCAAAGGTGTCAAAATAAAACAGAAATGAGCATGAAATGAGACTATCTTTTGACGCGGTAGGGTGAATCTAACGATTTAAATCTTTGCCGCTGTTATCATTTTCATGACAGCTGTCACTACGGCCGTTAAGTTTGGAAGGCAAATAATAATAACTACAACGCTACAAGGTTCTTTCTGTGCGTGGTCAAAATCGGAACTAACACCGCCATCTTGTCACAAGTGACAATGTCACACGTAGAATTTCACAGATGTTTACCAACAACAACACCTCTGTCAATGTCATTCAGGCGCCAAAAGATCCATAGAGGATACTATAGGATTTCTATTTCTATATTTTAGAACGGTCATGAAGGTCTATTATTTATGCTATTTCAAGGAGATATCCAGGGAGAGACACGACGTCATGACCAGGTGTACAGGGCTGAGTTCCGCCAGACCCTAGTGGTGGAGTGGGAGCAGCGACTTGCGCAACCCAGCGCAGGGCACGCTACCATAGCGGCGGTAATAAGACCCCTTGTGAGGGAGTGTCTGGAGAGACGGCATGGCGCATGGCGCCCTTATTTTCCGGTTGACACAGGTGCTGTCCGGACATGAGTGCTTCGGTAAAAGTAGGTACCTGTGTCGCGTAGGCTGGGAACCGACACCCGGTTGCCACCACTGCAGCTGCTTCGACGACACGGCGCAGCACACTTTGGAGGAATGCCCTGCATGGGCAGTACAGCGCCGTGACCTCGTCACGGTGGTTGGTGCTGCGGACTCTCTCTCGCTTCCGGACATGGCCCAGTCCATGGTCAGAGGTGAGAGCGCGTGGGACGCCGTTGCCTCCTTCTGCGAGGAAGTGATGGTCATGAAGGAGGCGGCGGAAAGGGAGAGGGAGGATACAACTTCCCTTCCAATCCGTAGCAGACGCAACCGGGTGCCGGAGGGCGCGGAATGATCTCCAGCCGCCTTAGGGTGAGGCCTGCAGGCAACAGACTGGGCGAGTTTGTTGCTTGAACAGTGAAAGGCCCATGACGGCGGCGCGCCGTGTTCGGCGCGCGCCTCTCTAGAAGGATTGCGGTCAAGGCCGCTGAAGGTGACGGGGTCCGCATGAATACATGCGGGCCGACACCTAGCCGGGGGAGCGTGACGAAATGCGCGAGCACTCCAGCACCCCGGCTAAAGGTAGCAGCAGAACACCGTGTGGTTTTAGTCAGTAAAAGTCTGATAGACCCCTCCACCCACCCAAGGGTGGAGGACATCCATGAGGATTCCCACACGATAAAAAAAAAGGGAGAGACACTGCCAATTTATCCCGCTGGAAGTCGCATCATCGCTGGTGTTGTTTACATTTCAAATACAATTTTTTTAGGGTGAGAGCGCGTTTACTTTTTAATATCCTTGAAAACCTTCAACAGCTGACAGTTACCAGCGATAATGGTATCATCTATATTTAACTTTGCCTGATTCTTCCCAATTTTCGCCAAGGGGCTTGCGGTATTCCAATCCTAGAGACCAAGTTGTAGTCTAATTCCGAATCACCTGTTACTTTATCGGCACCCGTAGACTACAGCCCGGCTACAGCGCTTGCAGCAACCGGGCTATGGCAGCCAATTCAACATTTATAAATGATGGATCATTGCAGCTTGTGGACTAGGTGGCCAAGAATTTGCTCAATATTTCGCCTATCCTTCCTAGTCAACTCAGATATTCCAATCTCCACCTTTTCTTATTTTTTACATTTCGTGCCACACCTGCGTATCCGAACACAAAATAAAATCGCATCAATCTTCAACAAACGTCAAACGTTCAAGCTGTCATGTCACTGTCAAATCCCAACCCATCAGCAGGGCACATCGGGAAATGAAATCATTACACCGAAAAATGTTATTTATTCAATAAATTGCAAAATCACCAACAATAATAACATGTAAATATGGCAGACAAACTCAGGCAGATAGCGCAAAAGCTGAAAGACAAAGTGCATTTACCTAATTTTAGTGGCCGTGACAAAGTCGATCAAATGATAACCAGTTATGTACCAGCTGCAAGAGTAACTGAAATAGCAGAAAGGCTCAAATACGAGACTGTGACGAAAAGAGTACGGGATTTAGTTAACAGATATGAGAAATTCACAGGTGTTGAAGAGATTATGGCTCTGCAAAATACTGTCGTTGATGCACAGGTTAGAGACGCCACATCTTTTTTTTTTAATTTCATGAAGTCTAGGCTTGTTATGCCTATGTTTTTTTTTAATGAGTAGCGTCATTGTATTCATCCACAAGCTTACATCATACAATTAAAATCATTTAGAAGTTATAAATAGTCTCTTTTATAGATGTAGATTAATGCAAATACAGCTTAATCATTGTAGATGATAGACATTAGACGTTTTTATCAGATAACATGTATGTAGAACTTTCTGTACCATATCTTATTTGCGGAGATTTAATCTTTTGAATCTTGTCATGCATACTCTTTAAAGTATTGTTAATGTATGAAATTATTTTTAATAACAGAATTGAGTCTGATATGCCCTTAAAGTTTGTATTGTTTGTGTTTTGTTGTTTGTAAAAATGTTAGTCTAACATAAATAAATATTGATTTATGCCTTTTCCCAACTATGTTGAGGTTATTTTCCAGTGTAACTGGATGTATTCAGCTGCATCTTGTTAGCCTGGAAGCTATTTTACATGGAGCGACAGCCTAGCTGACCTCCACAACCCAGTTACCCCAGTAACTGGGGTCCATAACAGCACCCTTCTGGCACTTACTATCATCATCATTCTCTTGCCCTTATACCAACTTATTTGTTGTGGATAAAACACTTCCATACTTCTCTATTAGTCGTCACCCCCTTTCTAGCCATATCATCTTTCACATAGTCCATCCATGTTTCTTGTACTACATAATCATCTGCCTAGCCTTTCCCACCTGTGTTGGGGTCGGCTTCCAATTTAACTCAGTTTAACTGGATGCAACTGACTGATGACCCACAACAACTGTCAAAGATTGATGAATGACAGCCGGGACCAACTGCTTCTCATGGTTTCTGAGGCTCTGAGGGGTCACCCATCCACACCGCAGACCAACCGCTGCAAGCGTAGCTTAACCTGATTTATCAAGCTGTGTGGTTGTTTTTTATTAGCCAGAAACAAGCCTCTACATAATAACATAAAAAACAACTACTATATAATAATTATCCTCCCAATGTACATTGGGTCTTACGAGGATAATTATTATCACTAATGTACTTTGGGTCTAAGGATCGATCGAGGATAATTAGTAAGACCCAATGTATATTGGGTCTTACGAGGAATGTAGGTATTGAACAAAGTGAGATGCAGCATTCCGGCTCAGATGTAAAAATTAAATATACATTGGATGTTTAGGAAAAGTTTTTTCTGGAAAGCTGCATGTCACTTTGTTCAATACACATTGAATACATTGGGTGTTTAGCTCATCTTGCGAAAAGCTTGGGACTTACGAAGATATCATAAAAAAATATTTCAACTACTTTCAGGAAAGATTCATGGCGGCACAAGATAGGAGGCGTGAGCTGGGCCGTCAGGTAGCTGACGTTGAAATGAAGCTAAAAGAACTACATGCCGAGATGCAGAACACCATGAAGGGAGACGACAAGTACTTACATCTTTGTACTGAAGAACATAAGGTACATATTGTTTTTTTTTATCATTTCAGGGACTGTACTACAACATGAAAAAAGATCATGGTTCCATTGTGAGAAAAGGATGGTGATATAGGTTGTATATAGCTCCGTCTCTCTCTCACACTGGTACCATGATGTATCCATGATCTTTTTTCACATCATAGTACATCCCCAGTTGGCGGAGTGAACGTAACATAAACTCAAACAAGCTTGAATTTGAAAATATGTATTTGTTCCACACTAGGTATTTATTTTGTCTTATGATGGGCGCTACTAATTATTGTTTGCCGCATAAATATAGACCAAAATGCTATAGATACAGTCCAACCGTCTGAGAATGAGTTCTTGACACTTGTTAGTTTCATACTAACAAATGTGTTTTGCGAATTTGATCCTTATTACTACTAGAAATTGTGTAACGGACAGGTCTCAGGAAATCAATTTTGTGCTACAACCTCAGGATTGGAGAAAGTGTGTAGCCACAATTGAATTGTTGGTTAATCTTATGAGCGCTTTGGATGTTATGTCTGTTAGCTCGTAAGACCAATTGTATAAATAAATAAATAAAGGCCTCTGAGATATGTTGGCTTTTCTGAAATATCATTTCATACGAATATCTAATCACAATGTTTTAATTTTATCTAAAAACTAGTTTCTGTCCGCGACTTCGTTCGCATGGAATTCGTAAGATACACTAAGTTTCAATAAAATAATAAGTAGCCACATTATATATAAAACTCTCCCGGCCCCTGACCCACCCGCCCACCGCGTCGCGTCGAATTGCCCGCTCGCGACTTCGTTTTCGCTTCGTTCTTTCTGTTTTTATTTTTTGCTCGGCTCCTAATCCTAAGGGCCAAAACGTGCTGTTTATTTTTATGTTATTCCCTAGCCGAAACAAACAGTAATATATTAAAATAAACAGAAATAAATAATGATAAATAGCCTTTCCTCAAGAATTGGGCTATTGGATAAAAAAGTAATTTTTCAAATCCGACTGGTAGTTTTGGAAATTAGCGCGTTCAAACAACCGCTTCAGCTTTATTTTTATAGCCAAAATTCAAGCAGGCCAAATTCCATTCACATTCTTTTCACAGATAAGGCAGAGATATAATATAAGTAATTCTTTTTCTTGTACATTTTGTATTTCAAAACTAGCCTTTTGGCATTATAATGTTACCGGCTTAAAAGGTTTTCCTTCCCCACAAAATGTGGGTAAATTATATCACAAAAAACGGGTCAAGTTAAAATTATTTTTCGCCCGATACCTCCTTTTTCCCGACTGATCCAGAAGGAGGGTAATGTTTTTTGCGCGCATGTATGTAAGTATGTATGTGGGGACGTTTCATTGTGACCTGTAGCCTAAATGGCCTGGTCGATTTTAACATATGAGATATCGTTAGATTCGTCTTAATTGTGGGAGTGATATAGGCTATATAATATTTATATATTGCATCTGGAAATACAAAAAAGGATGGGGGGGAAGGTTTTTAAAATAAATTTCAACAATATTGGTATCAAATGAAAGCTAGTAATGAGTCAATTACAGGGTTATTGGTAAAACACCAACACTATGAACAACTTTTACCATAAATCGCAAAAAAAAAAAAAAAACAAAAAAACTCATCAAAATGTAGCGAGCAGCTGTTTTTTTTTTTTTCGCGATTTCGGGTTTGGTCCCATAGTAAAAGTTATTCATAATGATGAGTACAATAACCACTTAAGAGGTTGTTGATGTTTTACCAATAACCCTGTGTATGTAGTCATAAAACTAAATGAAAATAAACAAATTGTTTAAAGAAACAAAAACAACTGAAAAGAGACAAACAAGCATTGTAATCTATAGAATTTTGGTGTCGAAAGCGGGACAAACAAAATTTCCTGCCTGCAATACCACAATTTTATAGATTACTAGCTGCGCCCCGCGGTGTTACCCGCGGTTTATGAGATATACTAAAACCTGTATTATTTAATTGGTGAGAAAAGTATTCACAAAAAAATTGCTCATCCCACGGAAAAACTACATTTTTCAGGATGTAAAGAGCTGCCTGAAGCCTATGTGTGTATTTGTGCTATGTGTATACAGGGTGTCTGCTACTTCCACACCAAATTTCATCAAAATCGGTCGAGCCGTTTGAGTTTGAAAGAGTAACAAATATATTTGAATTCCTTGCTAATCCCACGAGAGCACTACATTTTTTCGGGATAAAAAGTAGCCTATGTGTTAATCCAGGGTATAAGCTGTCTACATACCAAATTTCATCCAAAGCAGTCTAGCCGTTCGAGCGTGAAGAAGTAACAAACATACACACACACACACACACACACACCCACTCACAAACTTTCGTCTTTATAATATTAGTGTGATAGTGCTTGTTTGTCTCTTTTCAGTTAGTGTTTTTGCAATCGGGTTTTTTTTTTTAATAATTTCCTTTTTTGCCAATACAAACAAGACTTTGTTTTTTTTTTTCAGTTTATCGTACAAGAGCGTGCCCTCCGCGCCATATTCGGTGATGCCGAACGCGAGGAAAGGGAACTGTTTGCGACTATGTCAGCCGCTGTCAAACTCGGACACGAGCGAGAAAGAGCGCATGCTGAGCGAAACAAGTATTGGTATATTGTCGCCTCTATTTTTGGTAAGTGTTATTTATTATTGGCAGAGAAATTTATTATTGGTGAGAAATGAGTATATAAGAGAAAGTTTGAAAGTGGCGCCAGTAACAGAAAAGTTGAAAGGAAATCGTTTGGCTTGGTATGGGCATGTGATGAGGAGAGACGAAACGCATGTGACTATAAGAGTGATGAATATACATGTTGATGGGTGGAGAGGCAGAGGAAGGCCAAAGAAAAGATGGATGGATTGTGTGAGGAATGATATGAAAGAGAAGGGAGTGAATGATAGCGTGACGGTTGACAGAAGAGAATGGAAGAAGAAAACGTGTTGCGCCGACCCCAAGTAATATGGGATAAGGGCAGGAAGATGATGTTATTTATTATTGGCAATCATTAAGTGAACTGTCTGCAGCCACTCGCTTAGCGCCTCAAGTATCGCAGTCGCCGTAATATTGTTAATATTTGCGAATGTCATTATTGACATTTTGCCTTATTAACAAGGTCGGCGAATAAGTTATGTGAGAGATGTACTACATAGTTGGCTATTTAATTTCTCGTGTTTTTGCCTTGAAGTTATCATTAAAAAAAAAACCGGCCAAATGCGTGTCGGTCCACGCACAATGAAGAACCGCAGTTGAAAATAATTTATCCCAAAAACAAACTTAATATTGTAGTTGAAAAACATGTTCTCTTATACATACATGTATGATATATACCATCGGCAAACTTTCCAGTGAACCACTTGAACCTTATTGTGTTAGTAATAAGGTCGAAAAGTGGTTCACCCGAAAGTTTCCCGATGGTACATTGATATTTATGTCACGGTCAATTCTCCAATGGCAAATTTAAGTTTGTAATCACAAAAAAAAAAACATGATAAAATTACAAATTAACGATTTTAGGATTTGTTCTTGCCAAATTTCATGATTCTAGGTCAACGAGAAGTACCCTATAGATTTTGATTTACTTGCGAGTAACAAAATATATTGCATAAATGGTCGTATTTTTTTATTGCGTTGACTTAGAAGCTTGATTTTTTTAGAGCTCCAAGGGACCATAGACTTACTACGTATTTGATATTAATTTCAACTTGATACCTCCACGCGTTCCTGAGAAAAAGGGTCTTGTCAGTCTGCCAGACAGACAGACGGACAACGAAGTGATCCTATAAGGGTTCCTTATTTCTTTTTAGGTACGGAACCCTAAAGATAACTGTTGATAAATAACTTAAGACAACAACAACAACTCAAACACAAAAACAACAACAACAACTCAGTAGTTGTGTTATTAGGATTCTTAGAACTTCAGAAATCGCTCTCTTCTTCTTCGGAACCTATTTTGAGACCAAATTCGAGGGTTTTTGTATTTTTTAACGCCTTGAAGGACACTGTGACTCGTTAGTGTTCTTCAAACCGTTAACTAACCGTCGGTCATATCCCTTGCCCAGGCACAGTACTCGGTATAGCTGGCTCATCAATCAACAATCACTTGAAGATGTCAGAATTCCGCGAGATGATGGAACAACAGATGGCTCGAAGTGCAAGCGTGTTATATACCGTCGCTGGTGGTGGTACTGCCAGCAGAGCTGATATCACAGAGGCTATGAAGATGGAGTTTGCTTATCAGGTGAGTTATTGTATCCGAAATCATCGAACTTTATAAACAGAACTAGCTTATCGTCCGCGTGGAGTTTGGAAATCGACAAAAAGAATATTTAAATTAAATTAATTTATTTTCATAGACAACAATGATCCATTTATGTTAGTTAGTTAGTACAAAAGAAATGTAATCGCTATGTTAGTGTGTTATTATAACTAGGTACTAAGCTCACAGAAAAAACATTTCACCGGATGTAATGAATCACTCCTGCCTAACCAACACCTGTCTGAAGTGATTTATTATCGGTGAGTTAAACTTGTCCACTAACATCTTCAGAATGCTATTAGGACTTGACCGCGTTCTGTCTAATAGCGACGCCGTTTGCCCCCTCACCATTGTGTGAAAGTCATGAACACGCGCCTGAGCGAACATGCCAGAGGCACTACAAAAGCGCGGCAGTCCAAACAGCATTCTGAAGCTGTTATTGTATTTTACCCTCAGAGCGTCCATTGTTTTCCGCGTGTAGCTGGCCCACAGGCCGCTTGTGTAGAAGGTCTGGCAGTAAGCTTTAAACAACGTAATTTTAACCTCCTTACTACAACAAGCAAACCTGCGAACCAGCATATTGATTCTCACAACAAGAGCCCTGCGCTCGCGTTCGATATCTTCGTGATCTTTAAGGTCCTCAGTTACATAGTCGTAATGCCCGAGGTATTTAAAAGTGTCCAATTCTTAGCAAACTTAATTTTGATTGCTATCGACACGCTAAGAAGATCCCACAAAAACGTACTACCGGGATAAATAGTATCCTGTGTCCTTACCCAGGTTATAGTCTATCCAGATACAAATTACAACCAAAGCCGTTTGCCGTTTATACGTGACTTAGCAAAGTAGGATAGTAATCCTACTGACATTCTTTACTAAATAACACAGACGACAGCGTGTTTCCAGCGAGGTGATTCGTGAACTTGCTCTCCGCGATTCGGAAGCGAGCTAGCCGTGATAATGCGACATTTTCTCCGCGTTTAAAAAAATAATACAGTCGCACGTGAATCGCTCTCGTTACGCTAACGTGGCGAACACGTGGCGTGCTCGCTACGCAGACGCAGAGAGCACGTTAAACATACTCTTCGCTGGAAACACCTCGCTAATTGCCAGTGTGTTAAGGCCCTTAGTTTCGTTATCAATTATAGGAATCTTTCCAAAACACACATTTTATGCATCAATCTGCCTAGCCTTTTCCCAACTATGTTGGGGTCGGCTTCCAGTCTAACCGGATGCAGCCGAATACCAGTATTTTATATGGAGCGACTGCCTATCTGACCTCCACAACCTAATTACTGGGTAATACGATACCCCTTGGTAAGACTGGTTGTCAGACTTTCGGGCTTCTGACGACCCGTAACGACTGTCAAAGATCCACGAATGACAGCCGGGACCAACGGCTTAACGTGCTTTCCGAGGCACGGAGGAGTCTCGGTATGTAAAGATGGTCACCCATCTACGGACCAACCCCGGCAAGCGTAGCTTAACCTGATGGATCGACCCGTACGGCCTTTATTAATTAGCCACGAGCTCCTCACACATTTTATGCATGTAACATGAATTACCTCATCAAGTCAATGAAAATCTTAAAATAATTTTAGTATTAATGTGATGGTAACGCCCCCGACTTACGAGAGGTCATGGGTTCGAACCTAGCCAGGCGCTTTACTTGGTGTAAATAATTTCATCACCACTGCTCTCAAAACGGTGAAGGAAAACATCGTGAGGAAACCGGCATGTCCTAGAACCAAAAATTCGAAGACATGTGACATCTACCAACCCGCACTGGGTCCGCGTGGTGGATTATAGCCCACTTCCTCTCACAGAGAGGAGGCCTGTGTCCCAGCAGTGGGAACGCTATAGGCTGATGATGATAATTTGCCATTCCATTGGTTGGCTGTTAGCTACGAATTCTAGTCTACAGCATGAGGTAAAGATTAGAATTCGCAACTGAATTTGCTTGGTAATAGTTTCTATATTTATTTTTACAGGAAAATCTCGCGAAAAACTTGGAATTAATGCAAGAAAACATAAACAATCTAGTCGACAAACAGGAATCTTTAATAGGTAATTGTATAAATACATAAATGAATACTTATTTTATTTATATCACATAATGAGGGGAGGGTGAATCTCGATCACTAAGTTACGAGTTCGAAGACTTCAAACCCGACAAGTTGGGTAATTGCTGTAGCTATTGACCACGGTTTAGTAACTGATCACTCGTAAATAAAAGAGGTAGGAACAAGGTAATGCAAGCAAGCTCAAGAATGAAAAGCCTTTTCCCAACTATGTTGGGGGCGGCTTCCAGTCTAACCGGATGCAGCTGAATACCAGTATTTTATATGGAGCGACTGCCTATCTACCCTCCACAACCCAGTAACTGGGTAATACGATACCCCTTGGTAAGACTGGTTGTCAGACTTTCGGGCTTCTGACGACCCGTAACGACTGTCAAAGATACACGAATGACAGCCGGGACCAACGGCATAACGTGCTTTCCGAGGCACGGAGGAGTCTCGGGCTCCTCTTATCAATATCAGGATGTTTCCCGTCCGCGTGGTTGTCGGAAAATATCCCACGGGAACGTACTACCGCGATTAAAAGTACCCTATGTGTTATCCAGGTTATAAACTATCTTTGCCAAATTTTATCCAAATCCGTTCAACCGTTTTTGCGCCAATCCGAAACATACATCCAGACAAACGGACAAAAAATCTAAAAGCTATATTTTCGGCATCAGATTCGTTTCCAAACCTCGTAGCAATAACTTTTTTTTTTCATAAATATTCAATGTACAGTTTTGATTTCATTACTATTTTCTTATATGGATTTTGTTTTGGATAGATATCATTGGGGCTTATGGCTAAGTAATAACAGCCGCACGGGTTGATCCATCAGGTTAAGCTACGCTTGCCGCGGCTAGTCCGTAAGGGGGTGACATCTTTACATACTAAGACCCCTCCGTGCTTTGGAAAGCATATTAAGCCGTTGGTCCCGGCTGTCATTCGTGGATCTTTGACAGTCGTTACGGGCCTGAAAATCTGACAACGAGTCTTAAGTTTTTGGTTGTGGAGGTGGTCATCAGCTGCATCAGGGTAGACTGGAAGCCGACCCCAACATAGTTGGGAAAAGGCTAGGCAGATGATGATGATGAGGAGATATCATTAATTATAGATTCATGTTTCGTTATTTCCAGAACATCTTCAACATCGTGAAAGGACTGTAGATGCGCAGCTCCGCGACTTAACACGCGCAATTGTGAGCGCTGCTCAATCGAGCTTAAAATCCGATGCAGAGATCACTAAAGCATTATCCGCGGTCCATCAAGACTTGGAAGAGGTCGAACAAATTAAGGAAGTCGACAATAATAAGGTTCTACTAGAACCTAACCAGATCTTGACTGGAATAGGCATCATAATGGCAATGGCGATTATTTTCGGCAATTTCATTGGCAGAGTCAGTTGATTTTGTTGCAAAATTTTGGTGTACGAGGTTCCTGCTTTTTTTTATTAATTAGGTGGAATCATCGAGCAGTTAAATTGTAGTTGTGGATTTGTTAAGAGTTATGTACATTTATATTTAGTTTTGTTAGATTTTACAGACTGTCCCAGTGATATTTTGAATAAAGGCGACAGCACGGCCAATGACTTTACAAACCTACCTAAATTTCTGTAGATTAAATTATATTATTATTATGTTAACCCGCTATCTGACCCGGTCTTACATTACAACTAATTAAGAATAAAAATACTTGAAAATAAGTTCTGAAAAAAAAAATTGTAAACACGATCATTCGCTTGTAAAGTCATTAAAAGTCAGCGTGTAAGCGATTTATAGAGAATAATCTGACGTGGTAAACAAACTGAGTCTAGTCAAAGCCGTTGGCGTTTACATATTTATTTAAACAAATAAACAGACTATTACTTCTAATACACATCGGACATAAAAGGGATATTTTTGATACAATATTATCTAGTGTACGTCTTGGGGTAAGTATTCTGTGGAGGTATGCTATTAAATGTCATTGCAGGCCGAATTTATTCAAAGATACTTTCGTTTGTACGCCTTTCTGAAATAACGACTGTAATTACAAAACTGTAAGACCAATTCTCTCGCTCTAAGACTGCTAACTGTCCTTTTTTAAAAACAATATTATTACACTCAGAATATTTTGCCAACTCTACTAGATACTACGGTTTTTTTTTCTTTGGCAACACCCGATGTCGACTATTCTGCCAGCGTACTTTGATTGCAAAGTTGAAGATCCTACGCAATTCGAGAGGGCTCCACAGATTTTTATTCCAAGTTGATCGATGCAGGAACCTCTTACTATTTATTCTGCCGCCGTAATCAAAAGGGGCGTATCTGAGGAAAAGTAACAAAGAAAAATAAGCCTTACGAGACAAAAAAGGCACATCTAGTAAGGTTTATTTTTTTTCTCTGGTGCGCTCCTTTTGCCAACAGCGGCAGTATTGTGATCGCCCTTAACTTATACTTACAGCGTCAGACGCAGAAATGTTATGGAAATAATTACCACTCGGTTTCTAAAAGTCTATTGAAATTGATCTGTTGCCAAATGTGATGTCAAGGTTTAAGATACAAAATCGTAAATCATTCATTCAAATTGGGCTGAGAATCAGAACTTTTTACCTCAAAAGGTAAAAAATAGCCCCCAAAACGTCCATTTACAGCAGTCATAACATATTACGAATTTGAAAGCACATTGATCAGCTTTATAAAAACCGGGTGTAAAGTTCGCAAGTCAGTGGTAATAAATTACCATAATTCTACAATGTCTTATAATGTCAATGGTTATAATTTCTTGCCATATTTTTTTTTCTCAACTATGTAGTTTTTTATTTAACCCGTCGCGCGCTAATTAGCAGACACAATTGAAATTCTATTGTTATCTGTACACATGGTGTGCAATCGACATTTTAAGAGTTAATTTTGATAATATGATGATTTGCGATCTCAAAACTAATGTTTTCGGAGTAAAATTAATTTGGTTGTCTTCTCTTGGTGTCAAGTGGTATTGAAACTTGTAATTGTTAATGCTTGTCGCTACTTCGAAGACATTCAGAGGTTTTATCAAAATTGTAATTTATTGTATGTGTATTTATTTGTCTTTCAGCACCTAATCGACATTTGTCTCGTTATTAAAATATTTTTGTTGTTGACTGTACCAAAATGTTGGCTTAGACAAATGATGTATTTTAAAAGTTTTTTGTACATGCAACACAGTTGAAATAGTTCATAAGTACATTGTTAACCAACTACGAAGATGAAGGTGTGTACCTAATGGTAATTACTAAGCCTCAATTACTAAGCGTTGTTTGAGATCGTTTTTATAATTGAAATCAGTTTATTTAGTCATCCAGCATCCACTTATAGAAGACTTCGCAGTCTTAATGCATTGTTTTAGTTTAGAATAACTAAATATTCCAATATGTACGTAACGTTTTTAATAAGACAGTGTTACTGAAATAAATGTGATTGTTGTATGATATTCGTTTTATTTCTCTCTTACCCTATTCTATCAATGTCCGGTTAAGTTCCTGGACAGGGCAATTAGTTATTCTATTCCATTTATAATTCTTAACACAGAGCATGTAACTTGATTCTTAATATAACATGAAGCCTGTATTCCCCGAAGGGTTAGGCAGAGGTGTACACGCACATTCCCAATTTCATTTCCAACTGAAAAAATCTATTATTACACCGGTACACAAGGGAGGGAACAGAAATGATGTCAATAACTACAGACCTATCTCGGTCCTACCAGCCCTGTCTAAGATTATAGAAAAACTAACTAATACGAGACTTATAAACTACCTAAATAAATTTAAAATAATATCATCAACACAATTTGGTTTTAGACAGGGAGTATCCACTGAAGATGCAGTTGCTGCCCTCAGCTCATTGGTTACCGAGCATCTCGATGCAGGGAAGAAATGCCTGACGGTATTTCTGGATCTAAAAAAGGCTTTTGACACCGTTTCTGTTCTAACCCTTGTGACCAACCTGGAAAGAGCCGGTATAAGAGGAGCCCCTCTCAATTTTTTCAAAGATTACCTGTCTAATAGAAAGCAGAGGGTTAAGATAGGAGCATATATTAGTGATGATGCTGACGTCTCGTACGGCGTGCCCCAGGGGAGCGTGTTGGGCCCCACGTTATTTCTAACGTACATTAACGATCTTTGCAACTTAAAAGTCAATGGTGCAAACATTTTTTCTTACGCCGATGACACCGCTGTTGTCTTTTCCGGGAATGACTGGTCTGATGTCAAGCTCAAAGCTGAATTGGGCATGGTCCAAATAACCAACTGGCTCAATGACAACCTTCTCACACTAAACACAGCTAAGACCAACTACATTTGCTTTACCATATTGAATCGTTCACAACCAAATGAAGCTTTTAGCGTCCAAATACACTCATGTGATCCAGTTTTAAAAAATAACTGTAGTTGTCCTGCAATTAGTAAGGTCTCTCAGACTAAGTATTTAGGTGTCCTGATTGATCAAAACCTATCATGGTATGCTCACCTTGACCACGTAGCGGGAAGGGTTAGGAAACTGGGCTGGATATTTAAAACACTACGACATGTCCTCCCTACTAACATAAATAAAAAAATAGGCCCTCATAGAAATCTCCTTAATGAAGTTTATGTGGCACTCGTGCAATCAGTGTTACTTTACTATATCCCCGTATGGGGCGGTGCGGCAAAATCGAGATTAATAGACGTTGAAAGGGGACAACGAGCACTAATAAAAATTATGTATTTCAAAAAGAAAAGATTCCCTACTGACAGTCTATACCAGATTAGTGGACTGCTTTCTGTTAGAAAACTATACATTACATGCACGGTCCTAAAAAAACATAAGACACTTCCTTACGATTCAAGCATTATATCTAAAAGACGGAAAGACATGATTGCTCAAATCCCTCAAACTAAAACAAAATTTGCTGCTATACAATACAGCATACGATCTGCTCAACTATATAATAGAGTAAACAAGGATATAATATACATATACACTAAACAAGCACATACGTGTAAAAAGATTCTAATAGATTGGATTAAACCATTTTCTTATGAAGATACTGAGGCACTATTGAAACTTTGCAACACATAAATCACTCGGTTTATCAACACACTCACAAAACACGCGCTAGCCCACCCTCATCCCCATTTACATATGATTACTTTTATTGAATTTCCACTTAAACATTTACATACATACATACGCACACACACACACTCACACACACACACACACACACACACACACATTTAATTAATTAGTCTTATTTTATTTTGTATTTTATTTTGTACCTTGTTGTTGAAAGAGCGGAGTCTCCTAATACAAGCATTGTTTGCTTACAAGGAGGCTCCAATCACTAATTGTGTTTGTTTATTTATTATGGTTACGAAATAAATAATTTTTATTTTTTTTTATTCCACCAGTTATGGTAAGTTATGTTTTTTTTTTTATATAAATGACGTATAGTGATGTTCTATCACAATTTTATTTTACTTTGGGAGAAAATTATTTTAGGATGGTATCATTGGCTCAAAGGCCAAATATTTGAACAATTCTATTTAGGCTGAATGTGGACACTCGGATGCAGATACGTCAAAAAAAATTAAAAAAAAAAGTTTGTGTCATTACATTACTGTCAATTTGCAAATTGTATTTTTAGCGTCGTGTTTGGTCATTTGGTCGTATTACTAAAAAATATTGTTTTTAAGCATAAATAATCAAAGAAACAGTGCAAATAACCCTCAAATTAAACGTTCTTACTCAAAATGCAAGAAGGTAACTATCAAAACCAATAATAGAACAACTCACAACCTGCTATTTACGACGATACGAGTTCCCTCCAAAATTGACAAATTTTGTCGAAATTTTCAGATTTGGAAGTGACTGGAATATCTCGTAGCGGCCGTGTGAGGAAGAAGAGTTCTAAATTGATGGACTTCGAGTCCCCAGACGATATTGAGACTAGGTTCCGTCGCCAGACGCCAGTGAAAACCTATGCTGGGCTTAGGGCGGAAGAAACTACGGAATTTCAACCGCAGGAGAGTGCTCCTCCTCGACCGGTGGAGGAGTCAGGCACTGCATCCGGCAGTGAATCCGATTATTATGATAATCCTGGAGAAAATGCTGACAGGTACGTTTAAAGTTCAACTTTCAGTAGATTCCATGGGATTTGATTAGGAGTGAATAACAATGGAACATCTTATTTTATTTTATTTGATAGGAATAACAAACAGCAGTATATTACACAGTAGGCATACAATATATAACTTGCAATAAAAGTAACAAATACACTACTCAAGACGTTATCCACAGATTACCATACAGAATAGCTAGCTGTTAGCAGAGCAAGTTAAAAAAGCACTTATATTACTTATTAACTATATATTAGGGCTATGATCTCTTAAAATAGTCACAATTTCAATCATAAATACAGCTTGGCTGAGAAACATAATATCAGTAGAGCCAAACTGTTTATTAGGTGTCAACCAAACAATGTTATGGCGAGCGAATGCCTGAGTTAGTTCGACAAAATGAATCTTATCTGTGTAAGAAGATATTGTGCTCTTTTATCACAGTTGCTCAGCTAAGACATTTCTAGAAATACATAGTGCCTTATTGTTTGTTTTGTTTATAATCCTTCTCACGGAGTGGCCTGCCCCAGCAGTGGGAACTTTGTAGGCTGATTTTGCTTATGCTTCGTAGGTATTATTCTGAGGGCCTGTTTCACCGCCTAGGATTAAGTTCCTATTAACTTACTGGGCAGATTCTGTTCCATACTCTCTATATAGGTAGAGGTTACCACACTAAAAAGGCCATTTACTCAAACTATAATGCTAACTAAGATAAAATATAAATACTAGCCTATTACTGTCACACTGCAGGGCAAAGGCCTCTTCTCATACAGAGAAGGCACGAGCATTGATCACCATGCTTGCTAACGACAAGATGACAATTTCGAATTATTATTAACACTGAGGGACACTAAATGCCCATCGGCGTTGTAACAATGGAACTTCTATTGTTTCTCATGTTAGTGTCCTTGAATGCTAACGCATGATGTTAACCATCATAAGTAGGTTTTCCTTCACCTATGTCAGAGATTTCCACGATATACTTAGAAAGTACATAATTAATATAAATTCAATAAATAACTGCTAAAACATTGCATCTCTGATACTCAAATCTTCATACAAGCAAATGACATACACCTTAAATAGACTTTGTACCCAAGTAGGCCACAGCAAGAACAACCTCCACAAGTGAGGGTTCATGGATGGTTCAGATCTCCGGTGTTTATGTGGCGTCTCTAGACAGACAGTGGCTCACCTCCCATCTTGCACTGCATGTCCGGTCACCTGTTGAGCACATGTGAGGACCGCAGCAAACGGTATTTGTTTTATTTTTCTTTTATAAAGTATCACAGCTAGTGATACTTTATAAAATAATTAATAGAACTGTATACATTTCTTTTGAGTTATTTTTGTCACCAATACACTACGAAGAAGAATCAAATACATCCACTTTTTTAGCAACTTCATTAGATTTTAATTCCCTACAAAACACTAAAACCTCCATTCTCCAAACAGTGGTGAGCCACAAAATTGCAGCATGGAATCCGATAGCTCAGCGTCAGACGAAGGTTCTACCAGGACTCCCGCTAACTCTCTGTACATGATGGAAAAGAGCAGTAAGAAGAAGCTCATTGTTAAAGATGGACGAGTTGTTGGCAGAGCTAAGGCGCAGAGAAAAGATAAAGGTAAATATTAATATTCAGCCCAGCTATGCCAAAATGAACCAACCAACAACACATTTTCCAAAGTAATAATTTATTTTTTATTTTTGATAGTAACGCTGATTACACACACACACACAAACACATACCCACACACACACACACACACACAAACACACACACACACATCAATAGACATAGATCACACTGCAAAAGAACTAAAACAAAGCTAACTTTTCAATACTCAATATCTTTATTGCTTTACCATAATGTGTACTTTATTATGCTGGTGTGCGTGACAGCTACTTCTTACACTCGCGCCACGTCATTCTGCTTATCTAGTGTGCGTGCTAAATGCAGCCAACAGTTGGACGCTATTTTTTTCGACGAGATCACAGCTTTGACTATATCTAGACATATTTATATCTTTGCAATTTAATAATGTTATTCAATTAATAATAATTATTGGAAAAACTCGGCCAATTACGTGGCGGACCACGCACAATGAAGGGTTCCGTAGTTGGGATGAATTTATCCCAAAAAGAAACCAGAAGAAAAGTAACATTGTAGTTGAAAAACATGTTCTCCCATACATTCCATCTGCAAATGTAAGTTTGTATGCACAATATTGAGAGATTTACTATGTTATTTTAAGACCAGGTCACCAGGATCAGGACCAGGTTTTCCTGTAATCTATTAATAAAATAGTTCTTTAAAGAACTATTATTAAAATATATATAAATATATTTTATTTTTTTATTTTAGGCTCAGTAGTTTCGGAGATAGGGTCAATTTTCTTAAATAACTTTAAAACAATCGATTTTAAAATTATAAAAAAAAATCTATTTGAGTCCCTCACAGTAAGCCCTTTCATTTGATATGTCAAACGCTACAGTTTGCAAAACTTTTTTTTTTAATTTTCTTATTTGCCTCCTAAAAGTGTATTGATTTAATATTTATATCTTAGGTAAGACCCGTATCACTGCCTATATGATGTGGGCTAAAGAAGCGCGCAACGAACTCCTGCGCAAACATCCTGATATGGACTTCTCTGCGATATCCAAACGGCTTGGGGAGATGTGGTCTAATGTAAGTAAGTTATTTATTTATTAATTACCTTTTTCTAGCACATAGAGGGTCTTGTGGCTAAGTAATAACAGCCGCATGGGTCGTTCGATCAGGTTAAGCTGCGGTTGGTCCGTGGATGTGTGACCATCTTTACATACCCAAGGCCTCTTTTGGTCCTGGCTGTCATTCGTGTATCTTTGACAGTCGTTACGGGTCGTCAGAAGCCGAAAATCTTAACAACCAGTCTTACCAAGGGGTATAGAATTATCCAGTAACTGGGTTGTGGAGGTCAGACAGGCAGTCGCTCCAAGTAAAATATTGGTATTCAGCTGCATCCGGCTAGACTGGAACTGGAAGCCGACCCCAACATAGTTTGGAAAAGGCTAGGCAGATTGATTGATTGAATATATTTTTGTAAATAGGGTAACTACAATGAATGTTATGTATGGAAGAGTAAAGCTAGCATAATCAGCCTATAATGTTCCCACTGCTGGGACACAGGCCTCCTCTCTGTGAGAGGGACTGGGCCATAGTCCACCACGCGGGCCCAGTGCGGGTTGGTAGATGTCACATGTCTTCGAATTTTTGGTTCTAGGACATGACGGTTTCCTCACGATGTTTTCCTTAAAGTAAAGCGCCTGGCAGGGTTCGAACCTATGACCTACAACTCGTGTAAATCGCGGCAGTTACCACTGGGCCACCACTGCTCTCAGTTTGGAAAAGGAAAACGCTAGAGAGATTGATTGTTTTTTTTTTTTATTCTATTTCTATCTGCAATCAGCCGTTGAGTTTGTTCGAGTTACGTTTGAGTTTGACGTGTCTCCTCATTAAAATTTCAATTTAAAGAGTCATTAAATTGAGTCTATTTTGTTTCCTTTTTAGGCGGAATATGGAGTTCTTACTGTCCAATAGGGTAACAGCGGGTTGGTTTTTATGTCGCTCGAGTCTTTTTTTGTAGATCATGCATGATCTTTCCACTTCTTCCTTAATTAATGGGATTTCCAAGTATTCATGGACTTCACTGTTCCTTGTGAACCAAGGTGCACCGCTTATCTTCTTTAGTGCTTTGTTTTGGAAGTGTTGTAGAATCTCTATATTTGAGTGGCTGGCTGAACCACGAAGCTCTATGCCGTATGTCCATACAGGTTTTAGTATGCATTTGTAAATGAGAAGTTTGTTTTCAAGACTGAGTGAAGACTGCCTACCTACAAGCCAGTACATCTCTGCTAGTTCTCTTTTGTTCTTTATATGTTCACGCCAGGTAAGCCGTCTGTCTAGATTGATTGATTGAATATATTTCTGTTAACAGGTGAACTACAATGAACGTTATCTATGGAAGCGTAAAGCTAAGCGCTTTGCAATGCAGAAGGAGCAAAGCAACCAAACTACTACCAACAAGATCATCATTTCAAATCCAAGTAAGTATGAGTTGAAAATTATGATAAGCACATGACTCGGTGGAACGCAGAGCATAAAGGCTCATAGGTGACGAGGTGCTGGGGGCTAGGCTTCACAGCCTGGTTTAATGTTGCTTGCCGGTCGGTCTTCTACAGACTGTAGGTACTTCGGAGAGTGCACACAAGCTCCACAACCTGATCCCACTGTCTCCCTTTCACTACCAGACTACCACAAGTACTGCAGGTTACAGTCAACAGCAAAAGTCGATTAACACTTGTGTTTCCTAAATCTTAATTATTGAGAAAAATACTTCATTAAAATCGGAACAGATGTAAATTTTAAAGAAAATGTACTCTTATCTAATAAATGAAATGCTAAAAAACAGGTTATCGTATCATTTGTGTTAATTTAGAATTTAGATGATGTCAAAAAATACCAGTGTTAACCAACTTCTGCTGCTGACCGCATTTGGTAGATATACCGACTCGTCCTACTCAGCGCTTCAACTCCACATTTATTATGCGCATAGCCAAAGTGTGGAACTCTCTGCCAGCGTCTGTGTTCCCTTCCACATATAACCCGTCTGCCTTCAAAGCAAGAGTGAACAAGCATATTCTGGGCTTGATCGTTCCATCAGCAATATCGCAATAAAAAAATAATAAGAATTTTATTCCATTGCAAAAGTTTAGTTCTCATAAGCCTTTTGAAGTATTTGGGATTAAACCTGATGGTGATCAGAGGAAAACGCAAGCTTTGTCCAATGCGTATATTGAAAAGGACAGATAATATAACAAAATGTTGTCATCTAATCCGATGACATTCCAGAAGAGTATCCAGTGTTCTAATACTAAATAATGTAAAGGTGTAAACACACTTCTTCATACATTACACCTTTGTGTCCTAGAACAGTGGTGCCGTCAAATTACGGCCAGTCTTGTGAGGAGCGTTTTTGAAACCATAAATTCAAAGAAGGGCTCGTGGCTAAGTAATAACTTCTGCATGGGTCGATAGATCAGGTTAAGCTAAGCTTGCCGCGGTCCCGGCTGTCATTCTTAGATCTTTGACGGTCGTCACGGGTCGTCATTTGCCCGAAAGTCTCACAAATGGCAGTCTTACATTAATTGTCAACTTCGGTGACAAAAAAAATCATGCTGCTTTTCCAAGTCAGTGATGTGGATATCATTGTGAAGAATTGAGACGTTCATGTCAAGAATATTGCTTTTATCAATGTATGGGGCATCCGTAAATACATCTTACCTATCTTCACGAAACCACAGATTAAAACAGATGGGACATTCCGCAGTTTAGGTATGAAGCTACAAGTACGCGGCGGACTCGACTTGTGGAAAAGAAGACAACCCTAACGAGTCAGAAGGTATAAGAGTTACGCGATAGAAAGAGAGGCAACTTATAGGTGAATATAACTATAGGTAATGAAGCGTTGTGCGATCTGAATTGCACTTTATTGTGTTGTAGCAAGAGTTGCTTTTTATTTAAATGATTCAAGAGTTGCTTTTTATTTAAATGATTTTGCGGAGTGTCCCATCTGTATTAATCTGTGACGAAACATAAAATAATTAAAATATTCTATTCATTAAAGTTTTTGAGATATTGTCTCTCAAATAGAAAGCAGGTGGGCCAATTTTTTTTGCATGCAAGGGTCTTGAGTTTTTCATATAATTTTGAACCTTATTCGTTCCTATATCTTTTGTATAACAGTTGGAAACTGTTATGTTAGCACAATACCTATATAGAATAGAATAGAATAGAATACTCTTTATTATGCACACCATTTAAATTACATACACACACACACACATACTACACACACACACACACACATACACACATATATTACACATATATTACATTTTTCTATATTCCATTTGAAATAAGATAGAAATTTAAATAAACATTTTTTACAGTCTGTTCAACCGATTTTGACGTCTATTCCGTAGGCATAAAGATGGCATTAAAAGCATAAGCGTGGTTAAACTACCAACTATTTATTGTAGCTGCCATTTGTCATTCACCAACGCAGTAGAAGTCAAAATCGGTTGAACGGACTGTAAAAAGGTTTATTTAAATATCTAATCTTATTTCAAATAGAATATAGTTACTATATCCTTTAATTTTCACAATCTTGTGTTTTAGCTCGTCCGCTAACGTCGGTGGGGCCGGGTCGCCCGCCGCGTGCGCAGCCCAAGCCGCAGCCCACACCGCCCACACCACCCACGCAAGCTTTAGTGGTAAGTTGCTTTGTTATTAACACTAGCTTATGTCGGCGACTTCGTCCGTGTGAAATATCTTCTCCCCCGACCCACCCCGTCGCATCGCATCGCCTGCCCGCACTATTACTTCGTTGTTTTCTTTTAATGTTCTTTCTTACAATTTTCGCTCCGCTCCTAATTGTCCTAGCATGATGTTAAATAGCCAAGAACCTATCTTATCTTCTTGAGCTACCAAATGCAAAAAAATTTTTTTTTTCATGCCCAACTGATAGTTCCAGAAATCCAACAAAAATATTGATGATCCTTGCACTTAACAATTTTCTCTTCTGCAGCCCGTATCAAGCTCAGCAGCTACCAGCGCTGGCATGTATCGTGTGACAGGCTGTGGAGCAGTTGAGGTGGCCGCACATCTGCGTCTATTGGGAGAGAGTCTCGCTATAATAGGAGAGAGACTCAAGGAGCATGAGGTAAGTCTCGCTATAATAAGAGAGACTTTCCCAATCCAATACAATAACTCATTCAGGGTATTGTTGCGACTGCCGCGCTTCTGCAGTGCCTCGGCAATGTTTGCAGAAGCATGTACTGACGGCTTTGATGCACTATGGCGTAAAAAATCTGCCTCACTACTTCGCAGGCTGCGTGACAGTCCCAACACTATCCTGCAATCGATAGTCTCCCGGGCAGATAGCCCGCTAGTGTGGGCGCTTGCAAATCGCACCCGATCTGTTTTAGTTATTAAGTGCTAACATAGGCTAAGCTATTTTGTTACTAACACTGTGGACCACATAGTAGTCTGATTAATAAAGATTAAATTAAATTAAATTTATTAGTAAGGGTAGAGGTGGCCGCGAATCTGCGTCTATTGGGAGATAGACACGCTATAATAGGAGAGAGATTGAAGGAACATGAAGAGAGAGACTTTATTACTAAGAGTTTATAGGTGGCCCCGCAGGGAGAGTCTCTATAATAGGAGAGAAAGACTGAAGACCGAGGAGCTTTGATGATTATCGCTTTAATGCGAGAGATCTTTTGATTACGTGAAAAAAGAAAAATGCGTGTCCAGAATTTTATAATAACCCAATTGATGGACTAAAAAAAATTTTTGTTAACATCCCTATTCTCCGTGATCCCTTCCAGGGATCATGGGGATTAAGCGGATTCAGTTATCAATAAACAATATAGTACCGAGAATCGTATCTAACCCGACCGTTTTTTCCTACAGGGCCAAATCGCAGTCTCAGGCTCAGTGTCAGTACTACTGGACACATTGCTCTGCTCGCTCGCTCCGCTCCTGAGCGTGTGCCGCGCAGTACCGGCCATAGCGCCGCCGTCTCGTCTGCTACAAGACACTCTGCACAACATAGCTTATATTATGCCTGGACTATAAGACTATTGTTTCATGACCAAAAAAAGTGTTAAATAAAATATCATTTTAATCAACAAGGTTTTTCATTTTTACTTTTCAAAAATAGGAACTAACGCTTGTGGCTAATTAATAATAGCCGCACGGGTCGATCTATCAGGTTAAGGTACGCTTGCCGAGGTTCGTTTGTGGATGGGTGACCATCTTTACATACCAAGACCCCTCCATGTCTGTGAAAGCCGTTGGTCCCGGCTGTCATTCGTGGATCTTTGACAGTCATTACGGGGTCGTCAGAAGCCCGAAAGTCTGACAACCAGTCTTACCAAGGGGTATCGTATTACCCAGTAACTGGGTTGTGGAGGTCAGATATGCAGTAGCTCCATGTAAAATACTGGGGCCGTATTATGAACAATTAATGCTCTAATTTTTCCAGTGCCAGAGAGAGACGGAAGTATAGGTATGACCTGTAGAACCATCCCTTTTTCGCAACGGAATCATGATGTCTTTAATACTTCAAAATAAGGACCCTGTTATTGAGCTGCATCCAGTTAGACTTGAAGCCGACCCCAACATCGTTGGCAAAAGGGTAGGAAAATGATGACGTTTAAAAAAAAAATACAATTTTGGGTGGACCAAAGTTTAGTTTTTTTTTAAACGTTGGGTTCCGTCGTTTGCTCCCGTGCGAAGAAATTTTTCCGGTAGTAAAAAGTAGCCTATCGTCTCAAGTTTCAAGTTTCAACCAAATGATAAGATTTTTCATATAAACAAAATCTCCGCTTTTCACCTCCTTAAGGCTGCCTGTCCACCGGAGCGGAGCGATGCTGCGGAGAGGATAAATATTGACCAATAGAATCTTAGCTCCGCTCCACTCCGCCGTCCGCTCGCGCTTCTATTGGTTAATATTTCTCCGTTTCCGCTTCCGCAGCCTTGCTCCGCTCCGGTGGACAGGCAGCCTAAAGGTCGAATTTCCAAAAAAAATCCCTTCTTACTGCTCCCGTACATTATCAAATGAAGCCTTGTGCAAAATTTCATGTTTCTAGAGCCAGCAGTTTCCGCTGTATGTCAGGTATTTTTATAGCATTTTTTTCCCATTTTTCCAAACTGACATAACTTTCTTGTTTATGAACCGAGTGAAATAAAACAAACACTACATCATGTTAAGTGAAGCTTACCACAATACATTAGTGAAAACCGTACCCAAATCGGTTAAGCCGTTTCTGAGATTAGCGCGGTCAAACGCACAGACAAACAGAAAAAAAAACATTGTTTTGGGTTCTATTGCGTTAATAAAGACCCCCAATAATAGTTTTTCTCAAATATCTTCCATGTAGTACAAACAGCCATTAGTTACACTTTTTAACCGACTTCAAAAAGGAGGAGGTTCTCAATTCGTCGGAACCTTTTTTTTTTATGTATGTTCCCCGATTACTCGAAGATGGCTGGACCAATTTGGATTTTTTTTTTTTGTTTGAAAGGGTATACTTCCCAGGTGGTCCCATGATCATCAAGTCAGGATCTGATGATGGGATCCTGGAGAAATAGAGAGAACTCTTCCAATTTTATAGGCACACTTGAAGCGATTTGGATAGTTTTTGGAAGAGTACTTTCTTGGAGTGGTCCCATTTCAATTTGGTGAAGATCTGATGAAGAACTTCTGAGATAGGCAACGGAACTCCTCAATAAATTATAGCAAATGGACTGGGATTGCTGAAATCTCATGTCTGTTTGTTATTTACACCAGTTCATAACATAACATCACGCCAGTACGCTGTGAAGGGGTAAGCACATGTGAACCACTAAAAAGTGAAAAATAAAAACTTTTTTACAAAAAAATACAACCGACTTCCAAAAACAACACTACAAAGTGAAAAATAACTTTAATTTCGGAAGTCGGTGGCAAAAACGAAAATACATTTAATCAGACACCAACTTCCGAAATTAAAGTTATTTTTCACTTTGTAGTGTTGTTTTTGGAAGTCGGTTGTATTTTTTTGTAAAAAAGTTTTTATATTATATGATCGAAGTGTAAATGAATGTTGGAATGAAATGGCGGGGTATATTAGGAGTACAGCGAAATATATTTTGGGAGAGACGAAAGGAAAGGGTACTATAGATAGGGATACATGGTGGTGGTCGACAGAAATACAGAATATGTTACAGGATAAGAAGAGAAAGTTCAAGGAATGGCAGAGTGTAGAAAATGAGAACGTTAGTTTGAAAGCAGAAAAAAAGAGTGAGTATGATGCTCTAAAGAAAAAAGCCAAGAAAGCTGTAGCCATAGCGAGAGCAAAGGCCCAGGACAAGCTTTATGACACACTGGATAATCCAGCAGGCCAAAAACATCTATACCGGCTTGCTAGAGCTAGAGAGAGGAAGACGAGGGATGTCTGTCAGATAAAGTGTATAAGGGATGAAACTGGAACAGTTCTTTCGGACGATGAGAAAATTAAGGATAGGTGGAAGGGCTATTTTGAAAGACTGATGAATGAGGAGAATGACTGGAGTGGTGTGCTTGAGAATAAACCAGTAAATGAGGGGTTAGTGAGAATTATTAGTATGGATGACGTGAGAATAGCAGTTAATGGGATGAAGAATGGTAAAGCAATAGGTCCGGATGGAATACCAGTCGAAGTATGGAAGTTATTACGGGTAGACGGATGGACGTGGTTAGCTTTATTCTTCAATAAGTTGTTGCTGGAAGAAGCCATACCTGACGAATGGTGCAACAGCTCGCTGGTGCCCATCTTTAAAAACAAAGGTGATGTGCTGGAGTGCAACAACTATAGAGGAATAAAGCTAATGTCACATAGTATGAAGGCTTGGGAGAAAGTTATTGAAAGGCGACTAAGAGAAGAGAGTGAAATTTCGCCAAACCAATTCGGTTTTATGCCTGGTCGAGGAACAGCAGATGCCATCTTTGCTATCCGCCAGCTGTGCGAGAAATACAGAGGTGCGCATAAAAACTTGCACATGGTATTTGTTGACCTCGAAAAGGCATACGACCGAGTGCCTCGTGAAGTTTTGTGGTGGGCACTTAAGGAAAAATGTGTACCAGGGAAGTATGTGCAGTTGATTCGCGCGATGTACAGTCGATGCAGTACCCAAGTCCGGTCTACAGTGGGCACTACTGACAGCTTCGATGTGGCTGTCGGCTTGCACCAGGGGTCTGCACTCAGCCCTTACCTCTTTGTGCTGATAATGGATGCTCTTTCTTCGGATATCCAGGAAGAGGCTCCCTGGTGTATGCTGTTCGCCGATGACATTGTGCTGGTTGCCGAGAGTGGCTTAGAGGTCCAGAGCAGATTGGAGGTGTGGTGGAAAAGACTGGAGACAGTTGGCCTGAGAGTAAGTCGGACCAAAACAGAGTATTTGTTTTGTGATTTTGGCGGACTCTCCGGTCCTGTGCCCATATCTCTTGCCGGAACGCCCTTACCGATCTGCTCCGACTTTCGGTACCTCGGGTCGCTTGTCCAAGGGGATGGCGAAGTAGACCGAGACATAACGCACCGGATCAACGCAGGATGGATGAAATGGCGACAGGTTACAGGAACAACTTGCGACCCACGGATGCCCCTCAAGTTGAAGGGGAAAATTTACAAGTCCGTGATAAGGCCTGTCGTACTTTATGGATCGGAATGCTGGACAGTGAAGAAGACGGATGAAAAAAAATTGCATGCAGCGGAGATGAGAATGTTGAGATGGATGTGTGGAGTGACAAGAATGGATAAAGTGAGAAATGAGTATATAAGAGGAAGTTTGAAAGTGGCGCCAGTGACAGAAAAGTTGAAAGGAAATCGTTTGTCTTGGTATGGGCATGTAATGAGGAGAGACGAAACGCATGTGACTAAAAGAGTGATGAATATAGATGTTGATGGATGGAGAGGCAGAGGAAGGCCAAAGAAAAGATGGATGGATTGTGTGAGGAATGATATGAAAGAGAAGGGAGTGAATGATAGCGTGACGGTTGACAGGGGAGAATGGAAGAAGAAAACGTGTTGCGCCGACCCCAAGTAATATGGGATAAGGGCAGGAAGACACAATGTACAGATTCACACCATATTGTATTTTAGATACATATGCGTTGCTTTTGTAAGACCCGCTGAACGTATACTTATTTTTAAATTGTTTTCTTTTAGTAACAAGTTATAGCTGTCACGTTTTAGCACGGCCATGGTGGTCACTGACCCGCCTACATTTTATATTCTCATAAACTGAAATAATATCGGCGTTTTACCTGAAATGAAACGCTTATTAAACTACTTGCCTTATTCGAAGCATAATTAAACTATTGAGATAGGCTGAACCTTGTTTCCTGTGCCTTTTTTCCTTACGTTTCTAGCGATATAGCTCTGTCTCGCTCTCATGACGTCACCAGGTCAGAGAGGGGAGCGCATTTTTGAGCGCGCGCGCTCTGTCTTGTTCATTGGATGATTGACTATGTCACCTGGCAGAAATTAATATTATACTTCGAATAAGGTAAGTAGTTTAACTCTTAAAATGTCGATTGTACACCATGTGTACAGATAACAATAGAATTTCAATTGTGTCTGCTAATTGGCCGCGCGACGGGTTAATAAGCGTTTTATTTCAGGTAAAACGCCGATATTAAACCGCTTGACCGTTATTCGAAGCATAATTAAACTATTGAGATGATATGTCTGTTATAGCCTAGTGACGCTCATGACGAACGCCAATGTGTAGGGAAAGATCAAGAAAAAAGAAAAGATAGTAGGTAGTGTAGGTGTGGTAGTATTGCAATTTGTTTTTATTGCAGAACATAGGAGAAAGTGTTTGAAAATATTCAACAAAATATCAACAAATCAACATAATTCACTATAAGACAGGTTTAAAAAGAGCAGTAATGCTGTTACTCCTAGAAGAGCCCAAAACCTGTCGTTTATAAAATCGATTAAAGTGTTTGATGACCTCCAATTTTCCCGAGCCATAATATCTTCCATGGGGAAATTGTCCAACCAATTCTTGGAAGCAACAGCGGAACGGACACCCAGGAGTAATAACAATACCTGCCTGACGCATCAGAGTTTTAATCCAGCCTGCAATAACAGTTCGTTAGGCCGCACGAGCTGTACCTCTCGTAGTTACAAACAAGTTAGGACATTTGGCTTCCTGACGTCTAGTGGAAAGCAGTGATACAGTTTGTTCAACCCAGTATACGGGGTCCAAGTTCCTATTATCATTATTTTTAAATAATCTCCATCCTGATTGCCTATAGTCAGATGAATCAGTCTTAGACCCAAGGCTGGCCACAAAGTTATAAAATTATGGTCTGGTGATTTAATATAATTATCGTTATCGGTCATAAGGAGTGTCAAGTCATGAATACGCCTACCAGAACAGAGTACTAAGAGGGCAGCGGCTTGACTCGATACATCAAAAATGTTGTCATGATTTATCGTTCTAACGCCAAGAAAACATACAAAATCATCAATATTCCACACGGGTAACTTAGAAACAATTGGTTTTTTGATTGAAATCGATTTCAAAATATGTTTCACCAAAACATGATTACTTAGAACACCTGAATCATTTACATTACAAAGGGTGGAGACCACAGACTTGTGTAACAATATTGTATTATAAGACAGTTTATGTTTTATATGCAGATCAGCCAGAAAACGAGCTAGGTCAGATCCTGAGGGATTCTTAGGGCTAATATGACTAGTTCTACACCACGAAACCCAGCGGTTCCATGCAGGTTTGTAAGTTCTTAGGGTAGAATCGCGCCAAGAACTTTTCAAACGATCTATCTGAGAATTATTCCAATTACCTAAATTTATTTATTTATTTATTTATTTATTTATGTTAATACGGTTTGTGGACCAATTACATTAACACATACAGTAAATATAACATAATCATAAAAAAGACAACAAAAAAAAAAAATAGAACAAAGATATTATAAACAAAACACAAGTTTTAAATTTATGTGCTCTCACAAAAGTGAAGACAAGCGCACAAAACAGTTTTGAGATCATCTGCAAATAGGTCACAGTTCGGGTTGGCTTCCATGACGTTATTAAGCGCAGTCAGGGCGCGAGGAACAGGGGATGAGGCGCGGGCCACTGTTCGAGTTGTGGGCACGGCTAGCAGACGGTGTTTTCTACCACGGAGATAGCTGCTTGGAACGTAAAGGTGAATCAGCTCATTATGGAGATCAGGAGCATCTGTTATCCCACGACATATTTTAAGCATGATGTACAACTGATCATAGGCTCTCCTAGTTTGTAACATATGAAATCCTAGAGATCCTACGAGAAATTTTGTTGGATATAAAAATGGATAAAATCCGTAACGGAATTTATAGAGAAATCTCAGAAATGCTTTTTGAACCTTCTCTAATAAAAGTGCATAACTAGCCTCGTGCGGGTTCCAGACACAAGAGCTCGCCTCCAACTTGCTTCTGACAAGCGTACTGTATAACAGCTGTACAACATGCGCATTTTGAAATTCTCGTGCGTTTCTAAGAACAAACCCTAGTCGTTTAAATGACTCCTTAGCAATCGTTGAAATGTGGTCATGGAATGTCAACTTCTGGTCGAATACGACACCCAAGTCTTTTACAGTGTTCGATCTTGTAACAACAGTGCCATTTATTTTATATTCATAATGAATTGGATGCCGCACCCGGCCAAAAGTCATGACATAGCATTTAGAGGAATTGAATGCCATTTTATTGGCAACTCCCCACTCGTAAATGGCATCTATATCTTTCTGAATATTCTCACAGTCTAATACGGTACTAACACGAGCGTACAGTTTTATATCATCTGCATAAAGAAGACATTTTGAATATTTGAGAACAGAAGGCAGGTCATTTATCATCAACAGAAACAATAAAGGTCCAAGAATTGAGCCCTGACTTACGCCTGAGCGAGTGTGATAAGCACTCGATTCGTAAATACCTAGCCGCACAAATTGCTGGCGACCACGGAGGTAATCAGCTAGAAGTCGTAGCAAGTCAGGACAAAAACCTATGGCGCTAAGTTTTGCAAGCAGAATGTCATTGTTGACCCGGTCGAAAGCCTTTTGGAAATCGAAATACAGCACATCTACCTGCTTTCCCTCGTCAAGCTGTGCAGAAATATACTCTGTTAGAGTCAGAAGATTAGTCTGTACGGATCTCTTGCATCTAAAACCATGCTGGGCATTACTGAGGTGTATTTCAACCTGTTTGTAGATTAACTTATGGAGAACATTCTCAAATATTTTTGCTGGTGAAGATAATATTGCTATGGGCCGATATTCCTCTACATTTACTTTATTTGATGTTTTAGGTATAGGTGTTACGCGTGAGATTTTCCATTGCGGGGGATATATTCCTGTTTTTAGCGATAGGTTAAATATATGACATAACGGGGGTACAAAATAGTGTTTCAGGCACTTGAGAAGCGGGGCTGGTATACTATCTGGACCTATAGAGCTATTTGTTTTCAATTTATCAATTCCGTATAAGACGTCCTCGTTGGTAAACTGGAAAATATTAATGTAGTTGCTGTTGTAACTTACATCGCAACTATTACAATTAGCAGCATTTAACAATGGTATGTCAGTGAGAAACACACTTGAGAAAAACTTGGCAAAAATCTGAGCTGCTTCTACGCCTGCGTAACTTTCACCACGGTAGTTCACCTGTGGCTCGAACCCACCCTTAGACCGCAAGGAGCAGATATGTCGCCAGAATTCACGTGGATTGATTTTGATGTTATTTTCTACACGTCTAATATATGAACGGTAAGCTTGAGCAACTCTATGTTTTAAGGAATTTCTTAGATTAGAGAAGGTTTCATAGTCATCGTGACTTTTAGAGCGCTTCCAGTTTGTATGCAAAGCAAGTTTACGCTTGGTGTCATTAATTATTTCTGGTGTAAACCATACAGGATACCGCCTACTGGTAGAGTTCGAGCGACGCTTCTTTGGCATACAGCCATCAAAAATTTCATAAATTATATTATAGAAGGTGTTTAAAGCCTCAGAAACGTTACTGGCCTGAAATACAGTTGCCCAAGAGATCTCTGACAGTAACAGATAAAGTTGCTCATAATCGCACTTGTTAAAATTCCAATCTCTCATAGAATTTATGTTACTTGGCTCTATTACGTCTGAACAATGAACTGATTCAACCTTTACCTCTATTTCCAGCGGTGGGTGATATGCGTCTGGCGGGACAATGCTATCCGTACTGGACACACAAACCTCATGAAGGCCATCCCGAACTAGTACCACATCCAACATTCCACCGTGAACATTCAAAATAACATTTTTATCTACCAGAGAACAGAACGACAAAAAGTAACAGTAGTAGTTCGTGACATCTGTTGAAGCACTTTTTAAATTAAGATCACCAGTTAGAATTACGAAGCCTTTAAAATTGTTTATGAAACTTTCAGTTTTGCAAAACCAACGCATATAATCCTCATCACTGGCACTGGGCTTTATATACACTACACAAATAAGATATGAGCGACCAAGCCACGTGAAGGATGCCCAAAGATCTTCGCCACAATCAGTTTCGTACTCACTTCTTCTACGGAGTATCAGAGGAGATCGTGCTGCCAATAAAACTCCTCCGCATGGTGTTTTTCTGTCACGACGCAGGACATTCCAGTCATCAACTTCCAGTTCTGAATCCGTTACCGAAGAATCTAGAAAAGTTTCAGTAACAGCGACTAGACAATTTTCTAATAAGGCTAGATTGTTGCGCCACATAGAAAGCTTCGTTTTTAGGCCACGTACATTCTGGTAGAAAAAGCTGATGCGAGCATTTTTACTATTGCTGTTGGGTAGTTGTAGATTAACGAAAGGGCGGCGGCTGGCTCAATGACACGTTTGCTGTATCGTTTATCTTGGTCTTGGGGGCTGTTCTTCTGTAGTTTATCCACGGATTGAGTTTCGCATTTATCGGCCAGACACTGGCTGAGTAGAGCTGATCATAAAACGCAGCTATAATCCCAATTTTGTACGATTTGTAATCCCCACGGGCAGTAAGTTCTTCCACCGAGCAGTTAGCGTCAGGACACAGATTGGCAATATACTGTCGAACTTCTTCGAGACTCGAGGCCATGTTCCACAGATGAAAATACTTGCGAATTTCAATCGCCTTTAAGTTAATGGTACTTGGACTGGCAGTTCCACATAGAGGCGATGGGCGTTGTCTACTGTTCTAAATGATGTGTCCACCCCCACATTTCGAAACTTCCAACACTAGATCCTGGACGCGAGGAGGTGGCAGTCCCGTTGTCACATCGATCAATACTTTGTTCAGGTTCTGTATTGTGAACGCTACCGTTCACCTACCCACCCTACCCCACCTACACCCAGAACCTACGTCCAGAGCCCGGGCTGTGAGACCTCCGCGCCAAAAGACTCTCTCCCATCGCGGTGCTACTATCAAGTAAATTCCCGATGCCCGATTGAGGTAGCTCAAAACCCTGGGAATCAGGAACGGGTGTGCGAACACCCATGCCTTCATTTAACATTTAACTTAATGTTAACATTGTTATTTTTGATTAAATAAATTATTATTAAATTTAAAAAAAAATTAAACATTATTTAAATATTCAAAAAATATTAACGACTTAGAGACGCATCTTTGCCGAGATAATAAAAAACATTCACCTCCGAATAGAGACGGTGTGAATAGAAACTTTGAACCAATATGGACTAAGTATAAGGAATAAGTTATCTGTGGCAATTTTTATTCCCGCACACGTGTTGGAAAATGAAAAATCGCACGCGTGTGAAATATATTGCATTGTGAACCTAATCGTAGTGCGATATGAACCAGTTTTCGAGGAAGTGTATTGAAAAGTCCATTAACGTCCTGAATCAATATCTATAGTCATCTTCAATGTTCCAACAACAATAACCCACACATACGTAGGTACATTTTTAAGTTCGCGGAATGGAGGGTGAGAAGTGAAAATAAAAATACTAAATTATTTTTCTTTTTCAATATAATCACCTATGCTACCTTTATACATTTTTCAGATCTTTCAATTAGCTTATGTACCTATACCTTCATAAAAAAAAAAATGCTTTGTCTTTGTCCGAAAAATAAGCTGAAACCGCGTCCTTCACTTCTTCATCAGTTGAAAATTTGTTCCCACGAAGTTCTATTTTCAGTTTTAGTTTACATCTGCTATTAAATTATATATGAGTATGAAAGAGTACAAAGGTGGGGGTGAAAGAATGTGATTGTAGGTGTGTATATGTGTTTAGTTTCATCTCGAGTAACAATTCGACTTAATAGTCCATCCTTATCTTCGTTACAGAGGTCCAAAAACGTGCGAGAACACTCCACGCGGTGTTGTTTTTGAGGCGGCGTGAGCATTCTTGGCACCCATCTTGCACTGACCTTTGTCATGCCAAGATGATCGTGTAGAATTTTGAAAATTGTCGTATCCGATACTCCAACCATTTCTGCAAGCTGTTTCTTCTTTAGTCTGGCATCTTCCAATATTATTTTTTCGACTTTTTTAATGATTTCCGGAGTAGTCACCTCGATCGACCGTCCGGGCCGTGGGTCGTCTTCAAGTGAGGTCCTGCCTTGTTTAAAGAGACTGTGCCACTTGTAAACCATGGTTTTACCCGGGCAAGAGTCCTCGTAAACGGATTCCATCTCTTCCAGTATATTTTGAACTGACTTTCCTTGCTTGGTAAGGAACTTTATTACGGCACGGTACTCGATTTTTTCCATAATTCACGCTTTCTTCCCAATTGAGTTGTTTGCTTGACGATAGTTCAAAGACTAATGATCCAATTATTATTTTTTTTTTTTTTTTGGAATGGCATCTCGTAGTGTGACCTTGAGAGGTCTCGACTACTTAACCGGACTTTCCTGTGGGCGCCTTTAAGCGAGCTCAAAAGCCTCCAGCCAGGGGCATAATATACTAACTAAACGACTGCGCACTAAGGGCACCCCCTGTGGGGTACGGACCTCGGCTTAGGGAGTCGTTGTCATTGACAATAGATAAACAAGGCAAAGCAATAGGCTGGATCAAGTTAGGGGAATTATTATTATCAGGGGAGTTTAAAGCTACAGGCTCAGCTACGCCACCAGCTGGCTCGATTAAACCGATCAAGGGACATGAATTTACATTTACATTTACGCTAGATGGTCTTAAACGCGGTGGGCTTCGGCGGCGAGGCCGGAATGTAGATTTGTGTTTGTGTTTATAGACGGTGCTAGTCTCCCTACTACTTTCCTGGAGGAGGGTGATAGGGTCATCGGGTTCAGTGAGGGCATGTCGCGGACGGCGGATACTACTGATTCTACTGGGGACATAGCTAACGGACTCGACAACCAAGGGGTTGCGATGTTTCACGGCGGAATCAAAGAAATGCTTGGAAAGGCGTTTCAAGTACTGACGGATGGTCGGGACTTTTAAGATCTAAGTGAAGGTTTTCGTTCCGAACGAACCAAGGGGCTCCCGTTAACTTTCGGAGGAAACGGTTCTGAAGGGTCTGCATCCTATGGATGAAGCGGGGCTTTGCGTGCGCAAAGACTGGGCCCGCATAGGTCATGATAGGTCGAATGCACGCTGTGTAAATACGCAACTTGCACTTAAGGGACAATTTGCTGCGTGCATTCAGAACGGAGTGTAAACGGCTGAGAGCAAAGTAGGCCCGCGAACGAACCTGCTTTATGTGCTCTGAAAATGTTAATTGACTATCGAGCGTCACACCTAAATATTTGGCTCGCTTTTCCCAAGGGATCTGCTTGCCAAACATGGTGATCGGCCGAGGCGGGGAATAATCCAATTAAGATAAAACCTGGTATTTATACTAATATTGAGTGGCTGCAGTTGTGGCCATCCCGATAATGACCTATTGTTATCCCCTGAATGGAATGGGGGGGCCCATTCCGCGAACTTAAAAACGCCCCCTCGTAGTTTAAAGTTTCGGTTCCTACGGAGAGATATTGCGGAGGGGGCAATGACCGCTATTGCTACGCTAAAACGCGACTACTATAGTTATTCAATTCAAATTACTTTTGCTTTTACATTTAATTAATTAAAGCTTCTAATATTTATTTACCTATCGACCGCTTGGCTTTATAACAATAGAGATGGTGCCTGAGTAAAAAAAAAGAAATTCTATTTAGTCCGTCAGTCAGTTATTAAAAAAAATATTAGATACCTATTGTTTACTTTATGATATTAATAAAAAATGACTTAGATAAAACGCATTAAAGTTGGGGAGTGGGGGGGGGGGGGCGCGCTACGTCACAACTACAACAAACTACATAGAAAATCTAGCAAGGAGTGACGTCATGCCACATTTTAAACTCAATGTATCGTCGTAATCTTTTGATTACATAAAAAAAGAAAAACTACGTGTCCATTATTATTTAATACCTAATCTAAATGACGGATAAACATTTTTTAGTCATCATCCCTATTGAGGAGCTCGTGGCTCAGTAATAACAGCCGCACGAGTCGATCAATAAGGTTAAGCTACGCTTGCCGGGGTCGGTCTGTGGATGGATGACCATCTTTACATACCGAGACTCCTCCGTGCCTCAGAAAGCACGTTAAGCTGTTGGTCCCGGCTGTCATTCGTGGATCTTTGACAGACATTACCTACGGGTCGTCAGAAGCCCGAAAGTTCGACAATCAGTTTTACCAACGGTTATCGTATTACCCAGTTAATGGGTTGTGGAGGTCAGATAGGCAGTCGCTCATATAAAATACTGGCTGCATCCGGTTAGACTGGAAGCCGAAACCAACATAGTTGGGGGAAAGCTAGGCAGGTTGATTATTCATCCCTATTGCGTCCAGCTCAAATCGACAAATAAATACCTACGACGAATAGAGTCGTGCAATGATATAAAAAACAAAAAAATAATATTCGTTTTTGCCTTGAAAAAAGTATTCGTGTCCGAGCCGCCTCAATCATATGACTAAGGCGGCTCGGGCACGAAAACATTTGTCGTATTAATCCGACTGGGACTGTCAATAGGTAATGAAGAAATAATGAAATAGCAATATAGTTCTATCTCTTTCTTGCGTTAAATTTACAACAGAAGAAAGTTTTATTTTAAGTATAGGCAGGTTTATAAGGTTTTATAAGTAAACAACATGAAACTGTTATTGAAGATTATATTCATTTTGACCACTATTTATTTCAAATTTTATGATATTTATTTTATAATGCATATTTCTATTTTATTACATCGATATTAGTGTTACTAGTTATTCAATCACGAATCATAAGTTAGAGTGTTCTATTCTAAGACATAAGTAGTCAAAAAATATTACTGAAAATTGAGATATACGAACCAACAAAAATTATATTGCATACGGAGGATGCGCTGTGGTAGCCCGCGAAATACAAATTTTCTTGCATTTTATGCAATTTGCAGGTCCGCGTCAGGTTGTATCTTGATCAAAATATGATACGCGGGAATAAAACATATATCCTACTAATATTATAAATGTGAAAGTTTGTATGTTTGGATGTTTGTTACTCAATCACGCGAAAACGGCTGAACGGATTTGGATGAAATTTGGTATACAGATGGTTTATACCCTGGATTAAGACATAGGATACTTTTCATCCCGGTAGAAGGTTCCCGTGGGATAATATCCGACATACACGCGGGCGAAGCCGCTGTCAAAAGCTATTATTTACATAATTTTAACCATAAAAATCATCAATACATCTCTCTAAGTTAGATTTCGTGCAGATTCAATAGATTTCGTTCGTTCGACGAATCTAACTTAGAGAGATGTACTCGTATTGATGATTTTCATTTTTAAAATTATATAAATACATAATGTTTTATTGCCGCGTATCATATTTTGATCAAGATACAACCTGACACCGACCTACGAACTGCAAAATACCCAAAAAAAAAAAAATTTTATTTTGCGGACCACAGCGCATCCCCTTAACCTTTCGTATCAATTAAAAAGCCATTGTCTCGCGTTACGAAGGGTTAATGAATGCAGACAAAAAAAAAAAACATAGTGAGAAGTGAAAACTTAAAACGATTCATAGCTACAGATGTACTGTGAACATTAGTTTGTCGCTGATGCGAACCAATACGATTTTCACTTATCAAAAATTGTTCAACGCATCTAAAGAAGTTTTCACTACAAAATTGTTTTTTTTTTTTTTCAAACTAATGTACGAAGAAATAGATTTGTAAGCCGCTTATTGCATCAGCTCTCTTAATATAGAAAAAGTACAAGTCTTGTTATTTTAACCACATCGAGAACCATTACATAATAATATCTATCAATATAAGTCTATACTCTGATTTTTTTTAACAAACGAGTACCAAAAATGTTGACTGCTTACATAAAGAAACAGGTTTAAACTTGTTGCACAGATTTGTCTGTACCGGTAACCTACTTCTTTACGTTTGCACCCAAACGCTGTAGTTACATGTACATTCAGTTCAGTCATCGACTACCTGCGCGTCGCACGTGTTTTAGTGAGTGAACCAGACGATATTGTTTGTGCGTGAGTCATGGCGGAGATGTCTCCTGTACAGTAAATTTTAGAAGTATTCGGTATGAACGGGCCTTAACAATTTCAAAACAAAACAAAGGCGCTGGCCCCACCCCGACCAATGACCCATCTCACTCTGTCAATATCGGAAATGTGCGAGACAGAACTCAGTACTCAAACAGACTTTAGTTAGAAATCGTATGAAAAAGTACAAGTCTTATTATTTTAGCCA
Source organism: Cosmia pyralina (assembly GCA_946251885.1). Taxonomy (NCBI): domain Eukaryota; kingdom Metazoa; phylum Arthropoda; class Insecta; order Lepidoptera; family Noctuidae; genus Cosmia; species Cosmia pyralina. The sequence goes on along the minus strand of OX276371.1, from coordinate 9,537,538 downwards.
CACGAGAATCATTACTTAATAATATCTATACAATACAAGCAAAATCAAAAAAAAAAAAAAATCAAATCAAATCTTGTATCAATACAAGTCTAGTACAAAAGCACAATTTTTATTCTACGAAAATTCAATTTTTATTTCTAAGGATAATTAGACACAAATAATTTTTTGCTAGCCATTACGAATGTCAAACTCGACAACTAATCGTGGACTGACAAGGTTCTAAGGATGCATCGATACGCCTTTTTGCCGATACGATACCAATTCCGATACTTTTATCAGCGATATCGATACCCATGCCGATACGCTTATTAAATAAAGGTAAATCAATAAAGAAAAAAAGAAAAAATAAGTGGGGATTTCTCTTAAATTAATGTAAAAAATTACAGACTTAAAATGAGATCATTAGTTATTAAAATTAATAATTAAGGCTAATAGCTATTAGTATAAACGTTCATAAAACAAACTATTCTCAAGTTTTGCGAAGATAAGCGAGCGATTCGCAAGTCTGTTTGGACGAGACCTGCAGTGGAAAATAGACTCTCAGATGCGACATGCGACATTTAGATACTAAAGTATTTCTGCGCCATTTTTTTCAAGTTTGGGTATAAGACGTCATTGTCGTGCCTCGTTTGCAACGAAACAGACACGCGCGTTTACATAACTTTTTTGAAGCGCAAGTATCGTTGTATCGGCTATAAAAATATCGCCAATGCCGATATATCGGCAAACCCGAATTATCGCCGATATATCGGAACCGGTATCGGTATCGGATGCACCCCTAGTTCTAAGCAACATTATTGAAATATACACGACTTTCATAGTTACCTGTAAATTCCGATTACATACCAATTTTATATCAAGGTCTAAGGCGAACAAAAGGTATTTACAAGGCAGTGTGGCAGGTAGTATGTGAGTGGTAACGCCGGGAGGGGACGCCCTAGGACAGAGATGGGGAAACTACGACCCGCGCGCCATCTCCGGCCCGCGACCACCAACTTGAACTAATTGATTAAATCATGCAGAAACAAAAACAGTTTCACATGTGCACAAAGACCAGCGCTCCTCAACCTTCTACTTCGCAGCCAACTTAAAAGTTTAATTTAATTGTAAGTAATTTATTTCTTATTTCAATAGTTATTTTGTAATATTGCACAATAAATTAGTGTTTCAGAAAATCCATATCAATATTTTTATTTCAGTAACCGTTATAGCCAAAAATGCAACAACTTGGCCCGCCATATATTACATTATTAAATATTGGTACGCGAAGGAAAAAGTTTCCCCATCCCTGCCCTAGGAGGACAATATTGGCACGCGAAGGAAAAAGTTTCCCCATCCCTGCCCTAGGAGGACAATATTGGCACGCGAAGGAAAAAGTTTCCCCAACCCTGCCCTAGGAGGACAATATTGGCACGCGAAGGAAAAAGTTTCCCCAACCCTGCCCTAGGAGGACAATATTGGCACGCGAAGGAAAAAGTTTCCCCAACCCTGCCCTAGGCGGACAATATTGGCACGCGAAGGAAAAAATTTCCCTATCCCTGCCCTAGGAAGACATACAATGACCTTATCGGAGATGTTCTTCAGAAAAATCAGGTGCGTTACTCGCAACCGGCGTGCGCCATACAACGCAGGCAACCTAACTGTTACATGTTCCGTTTGCTTTATGCTTTTGGAATCTATTTGTTTGGTAAAAAAGTCAGTGAAATATAAAAAAAAAAAATACTTACGGTATTTTTAATTAATAATAGCCATGAACATATTTAATTAGGCAACCCATTTGCAATATACAACATGCAGCTGTAATTGCGACATTAATTCAACATGCATATACGGTTCCGCGTTTTCGTTTTACAAAGATATTTTTATTTCATTAAACGTTATTATTTATTGATTTATTTTCAATTTTCTAAAATAGCATCTTGGAGCAAACTATCGCGCAGAGATGAAATTGAAACAAACGAGAAAAAAAGGCCACGCAACTCAAGTTTTTTTTTCCATGAAGCTACTTAGCAGCTGGGACAGAACAATAGACAAACGATGAACAAAACAAAAAGGTGTTGGGTCAACGACATATTACCAGATGGCATAGAACAATAGCTACATGAGTCTTTTGCATAGAGTGATCCTAATTTTGGTTATTATTTAGTTTGTTTGAATTTTTTTTTTCAATTTACGAATTATTTAATCTTAATTTTTATGATTACTGGCCACTAGCCCTACTAGCGTTTTGAATGTCGCGATTGCGGCAGCACGTTGTATTTGATGTTATATTTGATAAAAAAATATTTTCATCCGGTAAGCAGATGGGTGAAGGTCGATGTTACTTCGGATCCTAAACTATGTGATAGCGCGAAGAACACCACCCAAGGAAGTGGGGGTAGTGTAATAAAAAGGTCCTAAATTAATGTTGGTTGCAATCGAATTTGCATTTTGTCATGTATGACATTGAGTTGTTTTTTCCATAACTTAATAATTACTGTATCTAAGTTTACATATTACTTTGCAAAAAATGTGTCAAATTTTTCTTATATGTATAGCTACCCTCATAATACAAAATTACAACAGCCGTCCCCTACAGTTAGGAGATCCACAGAAACAGTAAAGTATCTTTCCTGGAACGGAACCCACGTCATAGTTGTAGTTCCAAGTGAGCTCGGTGCCTGCTTTGATGTGTGATAACGCGAAGAACGCCACCCAAGGGAAGCGAGGGTCGTGGGTGTCCACGAACACGTTTTGTACGAACACATTCGGGCAGCAGGAATGCTGGAAGAGAAAAAAAAAAAAAATTAGTTAATACTCTTGCTATTGTCGATCGGAGGTTGCTTGCCGCGGTCGGTTCGTGGATGGGTGAGCATCCATTATATATCGAGACCCCCTCCGTGCCTCGGAAAGCAAGTAAAACCGTTGGTCCCGGCTGTCATTTGTAGATCTTTGACAGTCGTTACGGGTAGTTAGAAGCCCAGAAGACTGACAACCAGTCTTGCCAACGGGTATCGTATTACCCAGTAACTGGGTTGTGGAGGTCAGATAGGCATTCGCTCCATGGGTTCCCGCATTGTCGAGGCGGGGGGGCTCAGTAGCCGTGGCTTGGTCACCCACGGTGAAGCGAAGAGGAACCCATGCGGGGGCCGCTCGTCAGGGCTTTTGCCGATAAGCCGACGACGTAGCGGCCAGCGGGTAGGTTGCGGTGGCCGTATGGGCGACACCGCAACTGAGGCGGGCCGCGGTGTCTTATGGGAGGCATCGCGGCTGAGGATTGGAGGCCGCGGCGGGAGAGGAGTGCCGGTATTGCGGTGCGCCGCTCTCCCTACCTTCCGCGGCCTTGACGGGGCCGCCACCGTTTGATGGCGGACGCGGTGGGGCCGCAGGGGAAGAGGAGTGTCGGTATGACGTCGGCCGCTCTCCCTATCCTCTGCGGCCGAAATGGCGGCGGAGCGCGCGCGGGAGGACGACCCTCACGCGGCGCCGCTCCGAAGGCGGAGGAGGGGTCGGAGCAGACGACTCCTCCCAGGTGGGGGCCAGCAGGCAACGGGTGTGGGGGCATCCTTGCCTGTATTGCACAGGCCCCCACCAGTGTCGGACGGGAATGGCCAGGTGTTCCCGGTCATTCCCGTAGCCCCCCATCCCGGGGGGCATGCGGGGCCCGCCAGCTAGGCGGGCATGCGCCGGGAGGGTTGTGGACGTAAAGGCTGAGCCGGTTTCCCATGGCCCTCCCATCACGGCGATGTGGGAACACTGCTGAGTTTTAGTGGGTATACTGTCATTCCGACAGGAGTCCCACATACCCTGTCTCGTCCCCCACGAGCGGGGATGCATAAAGCATTTCTCAGCGTCAAAAAAAAAAAAAAAAAAAAAAAGGCATTCGCTCCATGTAAAACACTGGTATTCAGTTGCATCCGATTTGACTGGAAGCAGACCGCAACATAGTTGGGTTTTTATATGTTATTATAATTTCCGTCATTTTTATCGGACAGAAATCCATATAAAATAATAATTGACCGTAAAACGGCTAAGCGTGAGTTTTATTAATAAAATGACAACTTTGGCAAAATAATGAATTTTTGGTATGATCTTGCCTCCTGTGACATACGAGTTTACATCAAGGGCCTGCCATAACCACTTACAAGGGGGTGATGTCAGTGGCGTAATTACAGGGCGGCAAGTCGGCAAAATGCCACGGGCCTCCAGCCGGAAGGGGCCCACGGTCAGAGGAGAATCCCAACTCCCAACATTTATTACACATTTAGTAAAAAAAAATATTGTTTTGTCTTTAATTTATTTAAGTTACCTACATAACTATTTAAAAATACTATTATTGTTGGGTCAGCTTCATTATATTGAGGGGGGGGGGGGAGAGGAAGGGGGGATGAATTTGCCACGGGCCTCGAACGGTAAAGTTACGCCACTGGGTGATGTGCAGGGGAGTCAATGTGACAGTTAGTTGTTGTTTATGTAAAGACAATTTTGAATCTCGATTTCGTTTTTTAAAAGCCCATACACTTTCACTCACTTTCATATCACTTTTTATCTCGCTCGCACGATACTGCTCGCGAACTGAGTGAGAGCGAGACTGAGTGCGGTGCTGGGCGCCGATAGTTTAGGTAATTGCATTTTACAGTGAAAATAATGTTACCTAATTTGAAAAAAAAAAAAACATCAAACCTGCTTTATAGTTACTTCAGTTAGTATGCAAAGTTTCATGATTGAAGAATTTTTTAAATATCAGCGGTTTATTGTACGGTTTAGAGGTAACTTTGGAATTTTTTTTATATCAAGAAAATTTTATGGAATCGTGTTTTCTTCAAACATAATACTTAGCATTAATCCTCAACTTTACCATATATTTATTTCAAAATGAATGCTGCATTATTTTCGACATAACGGAGGATCATGCTAAACCATTTGAGGTAGTATAGGCTCTTAAGGACGCTGTTACAAATGGGTAGTCAAATCATTAAGTTTTTTACACAAAAGTATGTGTTTCGATGGTAATAAGGTTGAATACTGTTTGACTGGATTTTTGTGGGAATGAAACGCGTGCTTTCTTGGTGACACCTTTAATGCGACTGAATACAATGAACATTGGTTCACATCTTTATTCCTACTACATTCAACATACCGGCCCCCAAAGGACTATCATGTCCTTTTAGCAACAAAAACTAACATACAACATTGTATTATTGACATAGGCTGGTACCGTGATCGCTAACTCAATTATACAAACATAGACCCAACTTTACGGGTTAATAAAACATCAGTACATATCTAAGACAAGTAGTTACTGTAGTCAACGATTCAACAACACAGGTAAGTATACATGTTTAAATTAAGTTAAGTTATAAGAACAGTGCAAGGCAGGGTAAGTAAATTATTAGCAATATTAAGAATCATCATCATTACAGTCCACAGGTAAGTGACACAATTCAGTAATGCATCTTTTGATGACACTGTCTCCACTTTTTACACTGTAGACTCTAGTCAGGCCATCTGGTCCAGGGTGTTTTTCAATTATTCTTCCTAAATGCCATTTGCCAGATGGTAAGTTGTCTGTTTTTATAAGTACTATTTGTCCCTTTTCTAATTCTGTCTCTTGTTTTATCCATTTAGGTCTTTGCTGCAGACGTGTTAAGTATTCCATTTGCCATTTTTTCCAGAAATCTCCCAGCAGTTTCTGCGTGTGCTGCCAACGTGAAAGGTAAGTGAATTTTATATTTTCTAGGTTTGGATGTGGCACTACAATTCCATTGCATCGATGTCAGACTCATCTAGTTCTTTTGTCGTGATATGTTTCTCTGATTCAGAAATAACTATGTTGCTTTTATAATGTAGGAATCTTCGACAGTAGCAGATGGCTGTTAGCAATTCCTTTAAATTATTGAAATTTATAAATTGTTCTGTTGTGTTTGCGTAATCATTGTCCATGTTGTTAACTATTAAGTTTGTGTGTAACTCTTTGATTATTTTCTTTTCTTCATCAGTTTGTGTGTTGTCCAGTCGACTGAATTTGATTTCTTCTGTGCTCAGCCAACTGGGCCCCTTCCACCAAAAATTACATTCTTTTAATTCTTCTACTGGTAACCCTCGAGAAGCAATATCGGCAGGGTTTTCATTGGAAACCACGTGATACCATTGCTTGCAGTTTATATTGTCCAATATCTCCACCACCCGGTTCGCCACAAATGTCTTCCACCTAGAGGGTTCGCCAGACAACCATGCCAAGACAATTGACGAATCCGTCCAAGCGAAGATCTGTGATTTTGGTATTTTCATTGCTCTGCCTACATGATTTAATAATTGTGACAACAGTAGGGCTCCACACAATTCGAGTCGGGGAATAGAAATAGTTTTTAATGGAGCAACTCGTGTTCTAGCTGCCATCAGATTGGTATGAATTTCACCGTTGGGGCAAATTACTCTCACGTACACAACCGCTGCGTAAGCACGTGATGATGCATCGCTGAATCCATGCAACTGAATGCATTCTTTATTTTCAGCTGTTGTGTGTATCCATCTATCAACACAAATGTCGTTAATATGCTCAAAATCAGATCTTATGTGTAACCATTCATTTTCTAAGTCCTGACTGATTTTGTCATCCCAGCTGATTCGTTCCAGCCAGAGTTTTTGCATTAGTAACTTAGCTATAATTATGCTTGGGGACAACCAACCCAGAGGGTCATATATTTTTTGCACATCTGAGAAAATGCTTCGTTTTGTTGTATCACCTTCTACAGTTTTCAAGGTAAATTTATATTCAAATTTGTTTGTTTTCAGGTTCCAAAGGATTCCCAGCGCCTTCACCGTTCCAGCGATATTCAAATCAAGGACTGCATTTTGAGATCTCTCGTCTGGTGGTATGGATTGTATGAAGTCCACATTGTTTGACGACCATTTCTTTAATACGAAACCGCCCCTTTTCATTAACTCTTTCAGTTGGCGACTGGCTTCAATAGCCGTTTCTAGCGTGTCCGCTCCAGACAAGACATCGTCGACGTAAAAATCTGATATCATTTGCGCAGCGATAGGATAATTTTTACCCTCATCATTTGCCAGCTGAAGTAAGGTTCTGCACGCTAAGTAGGGTGCTGGAGCTGTGCCAAACGTTACGGTAAGTAAACGGTAATCTTTCACAGGTTCGGACGGGTCTTTTCTCCACAGGATACGTTGAAAATCCGTTTGCGTTTTGGACAGCCTTACCATTCTGTACATTTTTTCAATGTCGGCTACAAAGCAAACGGCGTGCATCCTCCATCGTATTATAATGCTGCGAAGGTCATCTTGAATTATAGGTCCAACTAGTAATTCGTCATTAAGTGAGATGTTATTGGAACCTTTGCAGGAAGCATCGTAGACCACTCTAGTTTTGGTAGTCTCTTTGTCACTTCGGACAACTGCGTGGTGAGGTAAGTATACAGCTTTCTTTGTGTTCAATTCTTCTGTAGGTACTTCTTCCAGGTGATTTAGCATTCTGTAATCTTCTATAACTTTCTCATATGCCTCCTTTAAGTCTGGTTGTTTTGTAAATTTTCTTTCTAATTGTAACAATCGACGCATTGCTATTTCTCGTGTATTACCGTCTGGTGATTTAGGGTTTTGTGTTTTGAAAGGTAAGGTAACTACGTATCTACCTTCTTCATTCCTTGTAAATGTTCTTTTGTAAATATCTTCACATAACTGCTCTTCTTGTGTGTATTTTCTTTTCGTTTCAGTATCTATTTCCCAGAGTGATTTTAAAAGGTTATCCATATCGACTTGATGGTGCATAACAAGAAAAGAGTTGTCTTCATCTTTGTTTTGTATTTCTCCGAATAAAATCCAACCCAGGCTGGTTCGTTGTGCGCATGGTGTGCCTGGTGGACCTTTGATTAGCTCTGGTTGCAGAATGTCTGCATATTCTCTCACTCCTAGCAGAAGATCGATCGACCCTGGTAAATGGTAAGTCGGATCTGCCAGGTTTAGACATTGCAGGTGCTTAACATCATTGTATACAGCGAGCTTTGGTAACTTAGTGGTCAGTTGTTTATTCATCACATAGGCTTGTATGTTAAGACAGAAGTTGTCTTCTACTCTTGATAGAACCTGTAGCTGAACCACTTGCTTGACATCTGTTTTAGTAGATCCCACTCCGATCACGCTGCCTCTCGCTGACTGCCTTTTGAGTTTCAGAAGCTGAGCCGCCTTCTCACTAATGAAACATGCTTGCGATCCTTGATCAATAAGCGCTCTTAGTACAATGGTGTGTCCTTCATTCTCACATTTCACCATTGCAGTTGCTAACAGCGCCGTCACCTTTCTATTGCTATATTGTGCCGCCATTGTTACTGTTGTGTTTTCTTCTATGGTGTGATTCACAGACACACTTGACGTTGTAGTAGCTGTAGTGGCTGTTTCATTCACTGTTTTTGAGAAGTCTTCTTTTTTCTCGTGAAGAAGAGAATGATGTCGCTTGTTACAGATGCGGCAGTTAATAGGGACTCGGCATCTGAACACTGCGTGGCCTGGCAACAAACAATTATAGCACAATCTCTTTTGCTTCACATATTCATTCCTGTCTTTGACATTCATGTCCGTAAACTGTTTACAATGACACAATGTATGTTGTTCTTCGCACTTAACACACGTTTTTTCAGCTGACGTAGTAGCAGTGGCAGCAAATGATTTTTCTTTTAGTTTTTCACGTGCAGGTGCAGCTATAGCTGATGACACAAGCTCAAGTGTACGGAACTTCGACTCGAGGAACTTCTTCAGGCTCTCCCATGAAGGTAACTCCTCTGAATTTTCTTGATATGAATACTCCTCCCAGTCTTTGTGAGTTTCTTGGTCCATTTTTTGTACAACAAGAAATATTATCATAGGATCCCAAGACTCCGTGGAAACTGTCATATTATTGAGGTTATTAATGCACTCGTGAGTTGTGTCTAACAATGATTTTAATTGACTGGAACTCTGTGTATTTATTTTTCTTTGATTAAACAAGCGTTTAATAACCGCGTTCACTATGAGTCGTTTGTTTCCATACCTTTGTTTTAGTGCGGTCCAGGCTTGCGAGTAATTGCTTTCCGTTATCTGAACGTGTTTCAATAGCACCTCTGCTTCGCCACCAATGCTTGACTTTAAGTAGTGTAGTTTTTGTACGTCACTTATTGCAGTATTTTTGTGAACTAATGACGTAAATAAATCGTGAAAAGAGGACCATTCTTCGTATCGTCCCGTAAATTTTGGCAGTTCAATGTTCGGCAATCTAAGTTGTGATGTAAATGTTCCCGACGATTCATATGCACCTGAACTACATGACGGGCTGCCGGACGACGTTTGTAAACACAAGTCTTTCAAATCCGCTTGCATAGTTAAGTAAAGATCTTCGCATAAATAGTAATCTTCGTTCACAAAATAGCTCATAGAATTACGTTTTTCGCGTGTCGTACATTTTATTAGTTCTTGATGGGTAGATGTAAAATTATTCCAATATTCTTCTAAACATTTCAATCTTGTTTCAATATATCCTCGCGTCAATCTCTGCTTAGGACATTTCTTCAAGTTGATTTGTGTTTTTTGTAACAACATCTTAACTTCTTCTAATACTTCTAGTAATTGTTCTGGCTGAGACATCTTTTATAAACACAGCGCGTTCACTGTATAACTATAAACACAAATAACTTAATCTTCTTCAAAACAACGTGATGTTACGATGCGTAGATTCGTTTGTAATAATATTGTAAATATTATATAACTTGCACAAAAATCTTCAAACTCTGCTAATGACGGTCCGGCGCTCGCTTCTTATCTAAGGAATGCGATGTCTATTGTTCTCGGCGCTCGAACACGATCACTGCGGTGCACTATGATCCGGCTCGTTTTCGACCATGTTTCGATGGTAATAAGGTTGAATACTGTTTGACTGGATTTTTGTGGGAATGAAACGCGTGCTTTCTTGGTGACACCTTTAATGCGACTGAATACAATGAACATTGGTTCACATCTTTATTCCTACTACATTCAACAGTATGTTTATTAAATAAAATGCACATTCTTAAAATGTTTTTTGGCCAAATTGTTGATAGATGTGCCTGGTACGATTCTGAAATATAAATATAATTTTAAATAAGTACATTTTCTCAATAAATGTACCGAAGTAAAAATTTTCACTCCGGTACATTTTATTGAGAAACTGTACCTATCTGAAATTATATTTATAGTTCAGAATCGTAATATGCACATTATCAACAATTTGGCCAAAAAACATTTTAAGAATGTAAAGCATTTTATTTAATAAACATACTTTTGTGTAAAAAAGTAATGATTTGACTACCCATTTGTAACAGCGTCCTTAAGGGAAGAGTAGTATACTTACATTGAGATATCTGCCAATGTTGCCTTGAACCTTAGCGTCCATGATATAGCACGCCTCGTCCTTACCGAATAACGTGCGAACTGACCTGGAAATAAACATATACTCAATTAACTAACATTCAGGTTCATCACCGCGCGGTGATGTGGCGGCATCTACAACGCCAAATACGAACTACGCATCACTCTGACGTCACGCAAAAATCCTGCATCGCGCAAGTAAAGTTTACCGCGCGAATAGCATAATATAAACAAAGCGTGGCGTCCCACAAACTGTAACCATGGCTTCAGCACATGATTCTAAACAGCGTAGAAATTTTTAGTCGGTTATCAAAACAAAAATCAGCTGTTTTATAGAAAAGTGCAATTCGCGCGCGAATATAGTGCGGTCAAAATGTATGGAACAACTAATAATTTTTTTTTTAATAACTGACGAAAAATTTCATCTCAAGAGGGTTCAGAATCGTGTACGGAATTTATGGTACTGTAAAGGATTGATGCTTTAATCAAGCCTCGTTAATATTATACTGGCTGACATTCAATCATTTAAATAAGGAATGTCTTCTGTCAAGAAAACGATTCTCGTTTTCTTCATAGGATGACATATAGAATCTGGTGAGGGCTCCGCGTAGAACTAATTTAGTAGGAGTGTGAAATATAATAGAGTCCCTCTAGTTGTATTATTTATTTAGTAAATCTCATACTGTGAGGTTCGAGCCCTCACAGTACTTAACCAGTTGCTGATACGAAAAGCGATATTAATTCATAATATTTATAGGTGTAGATAAACTTCGCTAAATGTAAAAAAAAAAATTAAACTTTAAAATTGGAATCTGTTTTGATCAAAGTTTGCGATGTTCTGGCCGTTTTTCGTATCGATAAAAAATCAGCATTCTAATGTTTAACAAGGCGCACACTATGAGACATGCGACAGCTCAGCGATTAGACGCAATGCAGCAGCTCGGCGATTTAACGCAACGACAGGCTGCGGCCGACAATTTTCATAAACAGGGTGGCGGTTTAGTCACATATGCATCCGTTTAGGAGGTAATTCTACCCATCATATAAAACTATATCAATGTTGATGACTATAAAATAAAATGAAAGAAAATCACTTACTTGTATTTAGATATATATTCGCTAGCTCCCATGTTTGTTTGCGCCATGAATCTTGATGGTTCTCGTACTGTTAAACAAACAATTATAGAATAGAATAGAATCTCTTTATTTGCATAAAATATGGTACATAAAAGGTCTTAAGTACGCCAGTGATTTGACTACCCATTTGTAACAACAAATGGGTAGTCAAATCATTACTTTTTTACACAAAAGCATGTTTATTAAATAAAATGCCTTACACTCTTAAAATGTTTTTTGGCCAAATTGTTGATAGATGTGCATGGTACGATTCTGAATTATAAATATAATTTTAAATAGGTACATTTTCTCAATAAATGTACCGAAGTAAAAATTTTCACTCCGGTACATTTATTGAGAAACTGTACCTATCTAAAATTATATTTATAGTTCAGAATCGTACCATGCACATCTATCAACAATTTGGCCAAAAAAACATTTTAAGAATGTAAAGCATTTTATTTAATAAACATCCTTTTGTGTAAAAAAGTAATGATTTGACTACCCATTTGTAACAGCGTCCTTAAATATAAAACAGTTCCACATATTTTGCTTACTTTTTTCAGCATGTAAAAAACACCTTAAAAATAAAAATATAAACAAAAACACTTATTACTAGGTACTGAGATTATGTGAACAAAAAATATTAAAAAAAAAGATAAGTTATATAAATTAAATGAGAATAGTGAGATCAATTATACAATATTAATGGCAAAGCATAATCCTGAGAGCGTTCGTGAAGAGGTTCGATTGTTAGTACACACGGCTACACATCAAGCTATACATTTCCAGTTTACACTGCCTATTGTAAGGAAATCCTATACAATGCGAAATCATAGATCATCTTATACTGGAAATGTATAGCTTGACCTGAAGCCGTGCGTACCTGAACCATTGCTGTATGGTTCACATACTGAGCAATCGAGGTCTGTAATCTCGTTGTTCATATTAATTGTACGTGTTTTATTTTATTTCTTTTGTTTTATTTTTAAATTTTGCATTTTTTGAGTCTATGATACTTTATTGGTCGAAATAAACGCTTTTTATTTTATTTATTTATAATCAGCCTCTAATGTTGACAGGCAAACTCAACTACACATATTCAGTTCAATTAAGCTTTTGTCCATAAAAAAAACAGTTTTGTATGGAATGAAGCGGAAAGCTGTACGCATCCGTTCAGCTTTCCTGAACCGATGCGTACGAAATACATACAAAACTGTTTTTTTTTTGACAAAAGCTGAATTGAGCTGAATAAGAGTAGTTAGTCCCTAATCCACCAAGCGGGCACAGAGTTTTGGTTCTAGAACCAAAACACTTTGGTTCTAGAACATGTCGGTTTCCTCACAATGTTGAAATTCGAGTTACTCTTTCAATTGATTGCAATTTTGACCAATTCTGAGATTGACCCTATTAAATAGGAGTTAAGAGGCCGTACACGAAATTTAGCCGAATTCGCTGATTTACGTGATTTTACAGAAGTAGCTTTACAGTTAAAATACTTTATTTCTATAAGTTTTAATGCACAACTTGAAAGATCATTTCAGTTAAGATCTAATGAATGAGCTACTTTTCTATTTAGCGTCGAGTTTATAATGCGAGAATTAGATTGTTTTAAAAGATTTTTGCTTTTTTTTTTCAGGAAATGGGTTGCTTTTGAACTGAAGTTTATTTCTGTTCTTTTAATTTTCTGGACGAGAGCTCTAAGTAGCCGAAATCAAAAGCAATTCATTGCCAATTTTCTCTAAAAATTACCTAGTTTAAATATTTTTTACTCAAAAATTTTATATGTAAGTGGTATAAAGTGATACATTGTATAGATAACTTTCACATTGCATTGTAATTTTTCCATACCCTTTAGATGTCAAAACGATTCGTAAATGTGATATTCTAAACCTCTTACAGCAAAAATTCACAAACAAGTCGCTGGTTTAAGTCGATTAACCAAAATTAAATTACAAAAATAAAAAAGTAGCTCATACATTAGATAATAATACGGTATTTTTACTTTATATGAGAAAAATCTAAAAATATATTATTTAGATAGCTTAGGCAAAAAGCAGTCGGAAAATGTTAGTTTTAGTTCATAAAATAACAATATAAATTTTAAAATTAAATTCATAGTTTTCAGTTTTTTTAAATCTGTTTTCTAACACCATGAAAGTAGCCTCCATGTTATTACGTCATACGGCTGTATAAATTAAAAAGTGTCAATGTCAACTGATCAGCGTATTTATGTAAAGTGTTTGTTTACACAACCAGCAGACGTCATGACCACAGAGCAATATGGCGTCTACAGCGTCCAGCGTTTTCGCGCGAAATTTGAAAATGGAAAATTTAAATGCATTTTTATGGCACTTATAAATAGAATAAAAATTTTGTGTTTTTTTTAGTGGCTTATTAGCACTATAGAATGTATTTGAGACACTTTTCAAAAATGGGTGTAAAAAAATATATATATTAGGTTGGGGAAAAAGTCTTTTCGCATTATAGTATGTATGAACTTAAAATAAAATCTCTTTGGCTATACTATTTGTATCTGGCTGGTTTTAGTATCATTGAAAGTTTAAATTTTATAGAACATAATTCCAAATTCAAATTAGGAAAATGTGTGATTTTCATTTGTTTTTCGTACTGTCAAGATGAGTGAATCTAATGAAGAAATTCGATACATTTTAAAATTTTACTACAAAAAAGGTAAAAATGCAACGCAAGCCGCGAAAAAAATTTGAGATGTTTATGGACCTAGTGCAGTGTCTGTGAGAGTAGCACAAATTTGGTTTAAGCGTTTTCAATCCGGAAATTTTGATGTCAAAGATGCACGTCGCTCTGGTCGCCCTATTGCGGATAAAATGGATGCTATTTTTGAAAAAGTGGAGCTAGATCTGCATATCAGTAGTTACAACGTAGCTGAAGAACTGGGAATTGACCACAAAACAGTTTTGGCGCATTTTAAAAAACTGGGTACACAAAAAAGCTCGATATTTGGGTACCGCGCGAGCTCACTGAAAGAAACCTAATGAACCGTGTACTCATTTGTGATTCTTTATTACGACGTAATGAAACCGAACCATTTTTGATGAAGCTGATAACTGGTGATGAAAAGTGGATCACGTACGACAAGAACGTGCGAAAAAGGTCGTGGTCAAAGGCCGGTCAGGCTTCACAGACTGTGGCGAAACCCGGGCTAACTCGCAACAAGGTGATGCTGTGTGTGTGGTGGGATTGGAAGGGCATTTTTCATTATGAGCTGTTACCACCAGGCAGGACCATCGATTCTGAACTCTACTGCGAACAACTGATGAGATTAAAGCAAGAAGTTGAGAGAAAGCGGCCGGAATTAACCAACAGAAGGGGTGTGGTTTTTCATCATGATAACGCTAGACTTCACACATCTTTAGCCACTCAGCAAAAATTAAGAGAGTTTGGCTGGGAGGTGTTAATGCATACGCCGTATAGTCCTGACCTTGCACCTTCAGATTTCCACCTGTTTCGGTCTCTTCAGAATTCTTTAGGCAGTGTCAGGTTAACATCACGAGAGGACTGCCAAAACCACTTGTCGCGGTATTTTGATCAGAAGTCCAAAAATTTCTATAGCAATGGGGTCATGTCCCTACCTACAAGATGGCAAAAAGTTATTGAACAAAATGGTACCTACATACTTTAGATAAATGTAAATAATGTATATTAAAAAATGTTTTGAATTTTCTTAAAAAATGCGAAGAAACTTTTTCCCCAACCTATTATATAGACATGAAAAATATCCGCCTCCCCCCTTTCCCTATTGGAATGATCTTTCATGTTTTGCAAATCACGTAAATCAGCGGAATCAGCAAAATTTCGTGTACGGCCTCATGACATAACATAATTGGATATATGTGAGTGTACTATAGGTACACCTCTGCTTAACTCTTCGGGGAATACGGGCGTGACGTTATGATGTGATGTGATGTGTGATAATAATTAAATTAAAACATAACAAACCTTCTTCATCATCACTAATAGTAATACAATCCTCTTCAGCATTAGATTCTTTAGTCGTATCTTTCTCCTTTTCTTTCTCATCAGTCGCCGATTTTTCTTTATCTTTCTTTACTTTCTCGCGTATACGGAGGCGTTTGCTGCAAAAAATTATATTGGGTTAAAAAAAAATAAGTACCGTAAGGTCGGGTTACTTTGACTCTAGGGCTTAACTTTAGCCCAAATCGAGACAACTGTATAAACTGCCCGAAGTGTCACGACCACACAACCGAACTGTCCTTCGGTAACTATTAGATGGTGATATAGACGCGTACTTGCGGAACCTTGTGTGGATTTAATGACAGTAAACATCTGTCTCGATTTGGGCCAAAGTTATGCCCTAGAGTCAAAGTAACCCGCACTTACTGTATGTAACCTGTATTTTTATTTTCCCTTTAAGCTAAGTTTTATTATTACCCCCCAGCCTCGGAAAGCACTGTGAGTTGGATGCGCAATGGCAGCCCGCGAAATTCAAATTTTCTTACGTTTTTTGCCATTTGCAGTTCTTATTGTCTCTTGATCAAAATATGATTCACGACATTAACAAATATGTATTTACACAATTATAATCATTCGGTACATTTATTTAGAAAATAGGTACATTTTCTCAATAAATGTACCGAAGTAAAAATTTTCACTCCGGTACGTTTATTGAGAACCTGTACCTATCTAAAATTATATTTACAGTTCAGAATCGTACCATGCACATCTATCAACAATTCGGCCAAAAAACAATTTAAGAATGTAAAGCATTTTATTTAATAAACATACTTTTGTGTAAAAAAGTAATGATTTGACGACCCATTTGTAACAGCGTCCTTAATACAACTCTCTAAGTTTAAATTAACCTATTCAATGACGACATTTGAGACCAATACTAAATTAAGCAATGTCAAAAGAATTTGTATCATTAAAGATTTTTATTTTTAAGCTGCATCCGGTTAGACTGGAAGCTGACCCTAACATAGCTAGGAAAAGGCTAGGCAGATTGATTTTGACTTACCTAAACTCCGTAACGTCTAGTCCAATGTACCCCGGTCTGAAGTCATCATCTTGCTTGTCATTCTTATCAGCCTTATCCTCATCCTCGGAGGACTGCTCATCCTCGTCATTGTCGTCATCGTCGTTAGCGTCTTTCTGTACGACAAATTATGTATGAGAGAGAGAGAAACAAATCTCTTGACTATAAGTTATAATAAGACTGAAGATTTCCTACGTACGAGTATATCTGTCGCAGGCAGATTATATGCTTCGTCATTATACATACGACCGTTGTCCGTTTAAAAACGCTCGCAGTTATGAAATATGCCGAAGGAAAATTGGCAACTCGTTCAATTGTTATAATTTCGACATCGATTGCTATTGTAAGTTCAGTCGGAACTGTGACTAACCACGCGCGATCCGAATTGGTCGCAGTAACTAAGCACCCCGAACAAATGGGTTAGGTTAGGTTAGAACTGTGACCAACCGCGTGCGAGCCGAGCGAGCGGTGCCGCGGCAGTGGCCGGCGAGAGCCTTGAGAAATAGAACTAAATACTTCAATTTGCCGCGGCATTTTGTAAACGGTGTTTGAATTGTCCATCAAAATAAATGTTGTGGCATATATTATAGTGACAAGGCAATTTACATTTTGTCTTCGGCATATTTCAAAACTGCGAGCATTTTTAAACGGACGACGCCGTTTGTAAAAAGCGGAATCATACAATTCGCCTGCGACATATCGATCGCTTAGCCTAATGTAGTTAATAAAGTAATTTTTTTATAGTTATATTTATACAGACTTACATATACACAAGTTTTTATCATATTTATCTCTCCCTCACACTCATACAAACACTCATACATAGGTACAGAAATAGGCGACATTATAGCTGCATTAGCTAGTTAGTATATTATATTGTAATTTGATACTGTGCTTGTCTTAGAACTATTGCTTTAGGTTCAAATCTTAGGCGAGGACGCTGGCACCCTGAACACAAGTTAAATTGTACTTTGGGTGCCAGAGTTCACTCTTTTCCATTGTTGTAACGCTGCATAGTGATAAGATATGTGTTAGTGTACAACTGAGGATAATAAAAAATAAAAAAATAATAAAAAAAAACTGAATATTAGATATCTATCAAGTTCTCAGACTAAATAAAAAACAGCGCTGCGAACAATACAGTGAAGCATGCTCAATACTGCACCTCGCTCTGTGCATACACGCTCACACGCACACATTTACACTAAACTACAATTAAACTACACCTCACTAAGTGTGCACATGTTTAAGAAACTCGAAACGTGAGCCTCACGTCACTGTAGACAGCGGCGGTTTATTATTTAGTCTGAGATCAGGTTATGGAACTCGAGGAGCTTGTGGCTAAGTAATAACAACCGCACGGGTTGATCCATCATGTTAAGCTACGCTTGCCGGGGTCGCTCCGTGGATGGGTGACTTACAAACCGAGACTCCTATGTGCCTCGGAAAGCACGTTAAGCCGTTGGTCCCGGCTGTCATTCGTGGATCTTTGACAGTCGTTACGGGTCGTTAGAAGCCCGAAAGTCTGACAACCAGTCTTACCAAGGGGTATCGTATTACCCAGTTACTGGGTTGTGGAGGTCAGATAGGCAGTCGCTCCATGTAAAATACTGGTAGTCAGCTGCATCCGGTTAGACTGGAAGCTGACCCCAACATAGTTGGGAAAAGGCTAGGCAGATTGATCAGGTTATGAAACTAGAAACTATACATGATGTATACATGACAAAGAACATCGAATCTCGTTCGCATACCTATATCGTCCGCCATTTTGAAAAAAACTTATTTTGGCAACCAGCGATGAAACATGTCTCGTAAGTGACATACATACTTTCTGAAATATTTGATTTATAAATAAAAAAAAAAAAAAAAAAAAAAAAAAAAAAAATTTTCACTCCGGTACATTTATTGAGAAACTGTATCTATCTAAAATTATATTTTTAGTTCAGAATCGTACCATGCACATCTATCAACAATTTGGCCAAAAAACATTTTAAGAATGTAAAGCATTTTATTTAATAAACATACTTTTGTGTAAAAAAGTAATGATTTGACTACCCATCTGTAACAGCGACCTTAAGTTAAAGTTTTTAATCCCAAAACATGAAACTTATCTCGTCACGTAAACACCTCCTGTATACCCTAGAGAACTCAGGCGTAAACTAATATGTTTAAACATACCTTGTCTAATTTCTTATCAGCCTCAGGAATGTCCTCTTCATATCCCTCTTTCATCTGTTCCACAACTTCTATGTAATCAAGTTCTGCTAGATATTCGTCGCCCTCATTCAAACCATCCTGAAAAGTAATTGACAAATAGAAGAAAGTCTATAATTTGTATGGAATGACATTTTGATGCTGCAAACACGTTTTGTGACAAAACTTTTTTTGCCAAATTACAAAATTCTTCCACACTCTTAAATACAATATACAATCTAACACTAAAATATATAAATACTAGCGGCCCGGCCCTGCTTCGCACGGTATTTACGACTTGATAAAACATGAAGGTTTCTATTTTATACAGTATAGAATTCACTTCTAGGCAATAAATGAAACCTTAAGTAATACTAGTCCACAGAGGTATAGCAAAATTAAATATTAAATAAAAAACCGAAAATTAAAAAAGTAAAATTTAAAATAAATTCAGTTAAAGTAAACACTTTGTTTAGACAACGTACCTTGACCCCAGGTATAAGTTAAATATTTATGTATTATAGAAAGAATAGAAAAGAAAGAAAACATTTATTTAGCACAGACTAAATTAAAGAGGCAAAACAAAAAAATAAAAAATAATAATAAATTAAAAAATCTACATTTGCGATGCAACAACAACAAAAAATAAAAAATACAATGCAGGAAAGTGTGCCTCACAGCTGTGCCAAAAAGGCCCAGTTCAGCAAAAAAATGCCAGACAACTAGTGCCTGACGCTGGTTTTCAACTGGACCGAAGTGTGAGGTGACGGACGTAAATCAGTTTTATACTGCAACGTGCAGTTTTATACATATACACCTTCCGGAATAAATACTCTAAGTGATAGTGAAAACCGCATTAAAATTCGTTGCGTAGTTTAGAAGAACAACGCGGCCACATAGACAGACACGAAAAGCGACTTTATTTTATAATAAAAGAAAAAGAAAGAAAGAAAGAAAAACTTTCATTCACATGAAGGTGACGCACATTACATAGAGTTATTTTATAACTAGGCTTAAAACTAAAACAAAACGGAAATTTGCGTCACTTCCGCGCGAAACGGCCAACGCTCAGCATAAGAATAAGTAATAAAATACTTAATAGGAAAAAAAATAATATATAATATAATAAATAGTAGGAATAAGTATAGATTATGTACGTAGTAAGTATATAAAGGAAAAAAAGGGACGTGCTCATTGGGCATCAAACAATTCGACCGCATCGCTGTCAGTGGGAAAAGTGCACAATAGGCTGGCAGCATTGCAAAGTTGGATGGCAATCTTTGACCTATATTTTTTTATGCTGTCTTATTTTCGACAGCTTTTCTTAGTTCTATTTTTTTTTTTTTAATAAAACGCTGCTCTTCTCTCGGAATTTCTCCTGTAACGTTGGTGATTGTGTTACAATTTTCTTCCCAACAAGAATCGAACCCGCTACACGGCACACGCAGTGTCAAGGCTCACTTTTAATG
This sequence comes from Cosmia pyralina, assembly GCA_946251885.1. Classification (NCBI taxonomy): domain Eukaryota; kingdom Metazoa; phylum Arthropoda; class Insecta; order Lepidoptera; family Noctuidae; genus Cosmia; species Cosmia pyralina. Next base: position 9,517,354 of record OX276371.1, on the reverse strand, counting down.
GTCGTTAGGGCTCGTATGCGGGGTGCGGAAGATTTCTGTAACGTTTTCATTAGTCGATAGGGCCCGCATTATTTATTTATTATTTATTTATTTATTTATATAACAATTGCTTGCTGCACTTACAGTTTACACCAAAGCGCGCAGCGAGCCAACAACATAACATTTAACTAAAAAACTTCATGCAAACATTATACATAAGTTTACTGCTATACATAAATATGTCAACATCTGGCTCCTGAGCAATCAGGGCGTTCAGCAGATTGATCGCCTGTGTTGTGGGAGCATATCGAGCAGTATACGCGCTGGTGGAGCCGCGAAAAGGCACCGCGAGGCACAGGCGCGCGACCGCCGAAGCCGGTCCGGAGCAAACAGTGAACAGCGAGCTAGAGTAGTCGCGTCATCGATCTTATTATTTAGCAATAAGTAGTAGTGCATCAAAAGCGCACACTTGCGTCTCAGTTCCAACGTATTGATGCCTACCATTCCCGCAACAAACAGAGACGGATATAAATAGGGATAATACCCATATATTTTTTTATACAGGTAGCGAGCAAATTTTCGTTGAACCCTTCCGCATGTGAGGTGCTGGAGATTTCTGTAAAACATGCCATATAGCCCGTAATCGGGGAACCTGTGGCGGCATCTACAACGCCACATGCGAACTACGCATCAAAGACATGGCGTCACACAAATCCTGCATCGCGCAAGCAGAGTTTATTGCGCGACAGGGTTATAATAACAGGTAAGTATATCTCACCAAGTTGGCCGTGGCGTCTGTGAGCAGATTACCAGCGTACACGCATAGGAAGGAGCCTTTAGGCACGTCGTTCAGAGCCCGGATACCCCAACCGCGGTTCGGAGTTTTAAATACCTGTAACATACAGTATATAAGAACATGTTACGGCAGAACGTAACATATTAGGAAATGCAATTTAAAATTAGGGGGGAAGTGCTATGGTAGACCGCGAAATTCATTTTTTTTTTTTGGTTTTTTTTTGTAATTTAAAGGTCCGTGTCAGGTTGTATCTTAACAAAATATGATACGCGGCAATAAAACATATGTATTTATATAATTTTAACCATGAAAATCATCAATAAATCTCTCTAAGTTACATTTCGTGCAGAGTCGTTAGATTTAGAAAGAAAGAAAATACGTTTATTTGCGGTAAACATGACGCAAAGGACAACAATATAAAATAACAATGTAAAAAGCAAGTTTTGGGGAAAATATGCGTCACATCTACGCAAAACGGCTACCGCTCAGCATAATGCCGCGACCCCATGCGAAACGGAGCCCCAGCGCTGGTTTTCAGCGATAGCCGGCGTTGACGCGATGACGTCGACCGGTGCAGCATATAATAAATATTATGCAATTAAAAAATAAATAAAATATAAAGTTAATTCTATAGGTATAGATAAAATATACAGAAAATGACAATATTCCCGCATTTCGTTCGTTCGACGAATCTGCAGGAAATGGAGATGTATTGATGATTTTTATGTTTAAAATTATGTAAATATATATGTTTTATTTCCGCGTATCATATTCTCATTCATATTTTGTTAAGTAACTGGTACTTGTAGCCAATACATTTAAATTCTTGTTTGAAAAAAAAAAAAAAAAAAAAAAAAAAAAAAAAAAAAAATTCTCATTCAAGATACAACCTGACACATCTGTAAATTGCATAAAACGCAAGAAAATTTTAATTTCGCGGGCTACCACAGCGCATCCTCTTTAAGATAAATTATGCTTAAGGCGAGTAGTGCTGCCAGGAGACATGGAACATTTTGAAATTTCCTATGTTCACATTTTTAGTCAGTAGGTAAGGTGAGATCATAAAAATCAACACTAAACCTCCTTGGTTCGAAGCCTTAGCAGTTAACGCCAAGAACGCTGTCTTTATGTTTTGTTTGGCATTTTTTGCCAAGTGTTACCACTATTGTGCGGTTGACTGTAAGTCTTTGCACTAGAAAACGTGTCGTCGAGATTTACCTGTAATTTCAATTGCATTGGATGCTGTGCTACGCGGTTAAGACAGTCTTTATGTTTTGTTTGGCATTTTTTTGCCAAGAGTTACCACTATTGTGCGGTTGACTGTAAGTCTTTGCACTAGAAAACGTGTCGTCGAGATTTACCTGTAATTTCAATTGCAATGGATGCTGCGCTACGCGGTTAAGACATGTGTGCTTGCATTTACACCTGCGAAACAAAGTAAAATTAAAATTATTTATCTATACTAATATCCTAACTATAATACATGTTATAAATGCGAAAGTGCGTTTGTTTGTTACGCTTTCACGCTAAACCGGCTGAACGGGTTTGGATAAAATTTGGCACAGGGTAGACCATGACCTGGAGAAGGACTACTTTTCATCCTGGATCGCAGACGAAGTCGCGGGCAACAGCTAATTACAGGGTGTCCCGTAAATAAAGGATAACCTTTTAAGGGGTTGTTGTACTCATCATTATAAACAACTTTTACTTTAGGACAAACCTGAAATCGCGAAAAAAATCTGCTGTTCCCTACATTTAGACGAGTTACGCGAACATAAATGTATGGAACAACTGATTTTTTTTTCGTGATTTCAGGTTTGGTCCCATAGTAAAAGTTGTTCATAATGATGAGTACAATGACCCCTTAAGAGGTTATCCATTATTTACGGGACACCCTGTATAATATAAAGAGAAAAGGTTTGATTTTTTGTATGTTTGTTTGTTACGCTTTAATGGTTCAACGGCTGTACCGATTTTGATGAAATTTGGTATGTGGATACTTGGAACCCTGTGGAAGGATATAGGCTATTTTTTGTCGATATACCACGCGGACAAAGCCGCGGGCGGAATCTAGTTACTAGAATAAATTGACGGAGCTGGCGAATCGAATCGCAAAAAAAAAATCTGCTGTTCCCTACATTTTGACGAGATAAGCAGACATAGATATAAAGAACAACTGATTTGGTCTTTAAGACCTCCCAACGTCATTGAACTCAAACTCAAAGTATTAGGTTGGGGAAAAAGTCTTTTCGTATTGTATGTATGAACATAAAATAAAATCTCTTTGGCTATACTATTTGTATCTGGCTGGTTTTGGTATCATTGAAAGTTTAAATTTTAAAAAACATAATTCCAAATTCAAATTAGGAAAATGTGTGATTTTCATTTGTTTTTCGTACTGTCAAGATGAGTGAATCTAATGAAGAAATTCGATACATTTTAAAATTTTACTACAAAAAAGGAAAAATGTAAAGCAAGCCGCGAAAAAAAATTGCGATGTTTATGGACCCAGTGCAGTGTCTGTGAGAGTAGCACAAATTTGGTTTAAGCGTTTTCAATCCGGAAATTTTGATGTCAAAGATACACGTCGCTCTGGTCGCCCTATTACGGATAAAATGGATGCCATTTTTGAAAAAGTGGAGCGCCGCTGAAAAATGGGAATTGACCACAAAACAGTTTTGGCGCATTTGAAAAAAACTGGGTACACAAAAAAGCTCGATATTTGGGTACCTCACGAGCTCACTGAAAGAAACCTAATGAACCGTGTACTCATTTGTGACTCTTTATTACGACGTAATGAAACCGAACCATTTTTGAAGAAGCTGATAACTGATGATGAAAAGCGGATCACGTACGACAAGAACGTGTGAAAAAGGTCGTGGTCAAAGGCCGGTCAGGCTTCACAGACTGTGGCGAAACCCGGGTTAACTCGCAACAATGTGATGCTGTGTGTGTAGTGGAATTGGAAGGGCATTATTCATTATGAGCTGTTACCACCAGGCAGGACCATCGATTCTGAACTCTACTGCGAACAACTGATGAGATTAAAGCAAGAAGTTGAGAGAAAGCGGCCGGAATTAATCAACAGAAGGGGTGTGGTTTTTCATCATGATAACGCTAGACCTCACACATCTTTAGCCACTCAGCAAAAATTAAGAGAGTTTGGCTGGGAGGTGTTAATGCATCCGCCGTGTAGTCCTGACCTTGCACCTTCAGATTTCCACCTGTTTCGGTCTCTTCAGAATTCTTTAGGCAGTGTCAGGTTAACATCACGAGAGGACTGCCAAAAGCACTTGTCGCGGTATTATGATCAGAAGTCCCAAAATTTCTATAGCAATGGGATCATGTCACTACGTACAAGATGGCAAAAAGTTATCGAACAAAATGGTACCTACATACTTTAGATAAATGTAAATAATGTATATTAAAAAATGTTTTGAATTTTCTTAAAAAATGCGAAGAAACTTTTTCCCCAACCTATTATTTATTTAAAATAAACCAATTACAGTCACTTTTGAATTGTCAAGGGGTCGGTCAGTCAGAAAGATGGAAGCTAGTTGCTCATTCCAAAGCGTAGTAGGTTGCTATGGAGAAGAACGTGCAAGAAACTCCACGGACCCTCTTTTAAATCAAAATATTGAAATGTATTTTATAGATGTTAAACTAAAATCAAATCAGCTCCATGACATAATAACATTGCATTGTCACCTGATTTACATCAATCGGCCTAGCCTTATCCCAATTATGTTGGGGTCGGCTTCCAGTCTAACCAGATGCAGCTGAATACCAGTATTTTACATGGAGCGTCTGCTAATCTGACCTCCACAACCCAGTAATTGGGTAATACGATACCCCTTGGTAAGACTGGTTGTCAGACTTCCGGGCTCCTGACGACCCGTAACGACTGTCAAAGATCCACGAATGACAGCCGGGACCAATGGCCTAACGTGCTTTCCGAGGCACGGATGAGACTCGGTATGTAAAGATGGTCACCCATCCACGGACCGACCCTGGCAAGCGTAGCTTAACCTGATGGATCAACCTGTGCGGCTGTTATTACTTAGCCACAAGCTCCTCGTAATACATACGCATTTAAAATTTCAGCTCAATCGGAAACCGGGAAGTGGGTCTTTAACTTAATTGCAAGATTCGAGACACCTGGACAGGTGAAACTAAATATAAGCTTGTAAAAGGAAAGGGAGGTTTTTGCCCAGCAGTGGGATAATTCAGGGTGATTATCAGTTGTTTGTGAGCCCAAAACCAACATTCTAAATTAGATCCAATCGTAGAGGTTGGATTGAATTTAGAATTTGTGATATCTCATATAAAATCAGTAGCAACCCCCAAATTTGGATTTATACAAGCCTAATCAGCCTATAGTGTTCCCACTGCTGGGACACAGGCCTCCTCTCTGTGAGAGGGAGTGGGCTGTAATCCACTACGCGGGCCCAGTGCGGGTTGGTGGATGTCACGTCTTCGAATTTTTGGTTCTAGGACATGCCGGTTTCCTCACGATGTTTTCCTTCACCGTTTTGAGAGCAGTGGTGATGAAATAATTTACACAAAGTAATCGAAATCGTTAGAGCCGTTTTCGATTTCGAGAACGTGATTACAAATAAATATATATTTTTAGACAAATATTGCTCATTTAGTAATAGGATAAGCCTTACCTAGAATTGCACTCGTATATCCCAGAAGGTAACGGTTCAGGCAATCGTTTGTACACATAGCCCAAGTTAGGTCCACGTAGCCCGATGGTGCGAGCGCCCTCTAGCGTCATTTTCCAACAAGCGCATTTTGATTTATCCTGAAACAAACATACATAATTGTATCGGTTAAAACTTTGGAGGATTGAAAAATTGCGGCACCTCTATACAACATTATTTTTAGTATATGCGAAACCTGAATATAATTTGTTCAGAATAAAAATCGATTCCAATAATTTTTATACCGTGTTATATTTTGCCCCAAAAATCTATAAAAAAGGTTACAATATGGACACCGCGCGACGAACACAAGTCACTGCAGGTCATAGCGGCACTAGGCACGGGCGCACAGCGGGCGCCGCGTGGTGATCATGTTTTTGTACGGACAACCAGGTAACATAACAAGCTTACAACTTTGTGAATTTTCATGATAGTTTTGAAATTTTGTACATAGATTCTTTACATAAAAATACTAGACACGTGTTTCGGGTTTCGCATATACTAAAACTGATGTTGTATAAAACATACGTAAAAAAAAAAATACAGTCGAACATAGAACCTCCTAATTTTTTTTGAAGTCGGTTTATAAAAAGAGAAATCCTGACTGACTGACTCATCAAGGCCTAGCCCAAATCCTTCAACCTGGAATGCTGAAATTTTGCACAGAGGTTCCCTTTATAATGTAGACAATAAATTTTAAATACAGGGTGTATCAGAAAGGTGTGGTCAAATTTAACACGTTTAGACAACAGACACAATAGAAAATCTATTGTTTGCGGTCACCGTGTGTCCGCAGTGGCAGTCAATAACTTAAGGGTGTGGTACAGACCATCAAACTGAACAACTTTCTCCGTGGGACCAACATCATAATGGAGAAAAATATTATCAGCCGTCCCATACATTTGGGTCGAGTAGGTATTGAAGTTTTGTACAGGACAACTGATCATTGTTTCTCGTTTACGATATTGGTCCCATGGAGAAAGTTGTTCGGTTTGTTGTTCTTCCCACACCTTTCTGATTCTGATCAAAAAATAAATTATAACCAACTTAGTTTACTGTTGTAATATCCCCGTACCTAACATTCATTCGTTGTCACTTTACACGTTGGGCCATACGGGTCCATGATAGCCCACTGTCCCTTCACACAATGGGCCATAGTGGTCCATGATGGCCATTTTTTCTATCTCTCGCCTGACAGTCGTCGGTACTTGGGCTCCAAGTTGACCGACACCGGCTGAGCGGAATCCGTTCGGTGTTGAACGAACAGAACTCCGGTAAGGAGTCCTCGTAGTAGTTTACGTTACTACATCTCATTTTTCCCTTGTCCACACGCTGGGCAAAAGTGGCACAGTCAGCGTCAATAATATCGGGACGAACAGACTGTTCAAAATGATCTAAAAAAACTCAATCAATCTGCCTAGCCTTTTCCTAACTATGTTGGGGTCGGCTTCCAGTCTAACCGGATGCAGCTGAATACCAGTATTTTACATGGAGCGACAGCCTATCTGACCTCCACAACCCATTAACTGGGTAATACGGATACCCCTTGATAAGACTGGTTATCAGACTTTCGGGCTTCTGACGACCCGTAACGACTGTTAAAGATTCACGAATGACAGCCGGGACCAACGGCTTAACATGCTTTCCGAGACATGGAGGAGTCTCGGTATGTAAAGATGGTCACCCATCCACAGACCGACCCCGGCAAGTGTAGCTTAACCTGATGGATCGACCCGTGCGGCTGTTATTACTTAGCCCCGAGCTCCTCTGAATGATCTAAACAACTATGAAAATGAAATATTAACTCAATGACACAAGGAATGTTTCAGAATGAAAACAGCACACGAAAACTGTCATTCTGACAAGAACTATATCCAATTGAGAAAAAGTTTAAATTTCTTAGTTGTTCAGATCATTTTGAACAGTCTGTTCGTCCCGATATTTTTGACGCTGACCGTACATGATGGGCCACTGCACTTACAAGTGGGGCCATAGCTGTTCATGATGGCCCATTGTTAAAATCAAAATATTTTATTTCACATAAACCTACATGGGCACTTATGAAACGTCAGAAGCTAGGTGCACGGTTCCAAATTGGTCGTTTCCTATGGAGAAGAGCCGGCAAGAAACTCCATGGTTACTCTTTTACAAACAATTGGCTTTTACAATATTTTCAAATAACAGTGTTAATAGGTATGGGAGGACAATGTAGGCCTTTCAACAACTACCAGGTACTTAACAAAATAGAAAATAATCTATTTAGAAGATTAATAATTTAATGTTATTAACAAAGGTTCACATGTTTAGATTAATATAGTGAAATTTTAGATAAAATATTTTATTGTTGATAGTTGAACTGTCATTTTATTTGCTTACTTATATGTAGGTTTGCCTAGATAGTGGACATTGTAAATGAATTTTAAAATTTTATTAATACTATTGAAAATTAAATTAAATTATTAGGTAATTATTCACATGTATATTTTTTTTTTTTCGTTGACTTTGTTTTAAATTTTGATCTTTTAGGAATGTAAATAATATTAATTTAGTTAAGTGATGAGATTATTTTGAGCTAATTTAATTCTTTGTTTGACTTGTTATTATTTTAATTATTTGCGTAGGTATATTTGTTCAACATTCAGACACAATATAAATTGTTATTGAATAAATGAAATGAAATGAAAATAAAACAATAAAAATAAAAATCTATGACATGTTAGCCTTAGTGGTCCATGATGGTCCACATGCTAATACACGTTGGCCCATATTGTTCCATGACATTTTTCCTATATATCTCACCTGACAGTCGTCGGTACAGTCACAGCCGCACAGGAACTCGGGCTCCAGGTTGAGCGGCACGCCAGCGGTGGGAGTGCGTTCGGTGTTGTACGAACAGAACTCCGGTAAGGAGTCGTCATAGTAGTTCACGCAGGGTACTGGGACGTTCTCTTTGCCGTGGGAGAGGTCCTGAGAATGAAATGATGGGACTAAGTATAAGTAAAGGCATATTTTTTTAAATCATGGATCATTATGGACTTTAGCGAAACCAACATGGGCCATCATGTAAATGGTGATAAAATGATGATGGCCTATAATGGTTCATACAAATTACTATCTTCCGCCTGCGACTTCGTCTGCGTGAAATTTCTTGTTCCCCCGACTCACCCCGTTTTCGCTTAACGTTCTTTTTTTTTTTTTGCTCGGCTCTAATAGTCCTAGCGTGATGTTAAATAGTATATAGCCTTCCTCAAGAACTGGGCTATCAAATGCAAAAATAATTCTTCCAATCCGACTGACAGTTCCAGAGCTCTTCAGCTTTATTATTAGTTAGATACCATAAATTGACATACCTTTTTCCCCACGAGACACTTGTTGAGCACGAACTCCGCTAGACAATGCGTAGAGTAGTGGAAATCAAACAGATCCACAGGCAAGTCGCTGTCTATGCATCGTAAGTAATTATGTAATTCTCGCATGTTTCGTAAGCGACGGCCGCAGGGCGCGCGGTACATCACTTCCTTGTGGCCTTTGAAGCGAACTATTTGTCTGGAACAAAAAGTATTAAATTTAGGTCACAGTCGCCTTAACGACGCTGTTACAAATGGGTAGTCAAATCATTACTTTTTTTACACAAAAGTATGTTTATTAAATAAAATGCTTTGCATTCTTAAAATGTTTTTTTGGCCAAATTGTTGATAGATGTGCATGGTACGATTCTGAACTAAAAATATAATTTTAGATAGGTACATTTTCTCAATAAATGTACAGAAGTAAAAATTTTCACTCCAGTACATTTATTCAGAAAGGAGCTCGTGGCTAAGTAATAACAGCCGCACGGGTCGATCCATCAGGTTAAGCTACGCTTGCCGGGGTTGTCCGTGGATGGGTGACCATCTTTACATATCGAGACTCCTCCGTGTCTCGGAAAGCACGTTAAGCCGTTGGTCCCGGCTGTCATTCCTGGATCTTTGACAGTCGTTACGGGTCGTCAGAAGCCGGAAAGTCTGACAACCAGTCTTACCAAGAGGTATCGTATTACCCAGTTAATGGGTTGTGGAGGTCAGATAGGCAGTCGCTCCATGTAAAATACTGGTATTCAGCTGCATCCGGTTAGACTGGAAGCCGACCCCAACATAGTTGGGAATAGGCTAGGCAGATTGACATTTATTAAGAAACTGTATCTAGTTAACAAACAAATAAAATAGGAAAAATTCGTCAATCCATTTAAAAACGTGATATTTTTACTAAGAGATTGCTTATACTGTTCCACGGCTGGGTAAAGGCCTCCCAAGTCCTTCCAGGAATTCTTTTCCCGCGCCACCTCGTACTGGCCCTCACGGTACACGTCCAGGGGGCCTAGAAAAAATCCATTTTCTGTAAGCGTTAACGCCAACGGAAAGATCAAATTGTATGGAGTTGACATTAGCTTCAGAGGTGTCACGTGACTGCTGCTGTCAACTCCATACAATTTGATCTTTCTGTTGGCATTAACGCTTACAGAAAAGAGATTTTGTCTAGGCGCCCAGCTCATCGCGCCACCTCTATCTGGGCCGGCTTCGGCGGAGCCGTCCATCTTCAGGTACCCATTGTGTGGAGACTTTTACCCAGCGGTCATCGTGCATGCGGCAGAAGTAACCCAACCAATCCCATTGGAGCCTGGCAGCCTTCTTGCTTCGTCCATTATACCCGTTTTGGAACGCAGCGTGGTGTTCCAAATTCTGTCCTGCCTATTAACGCCTAGAATGATGCGTTCTATCGCTCTTTGGCAGACTCTAAGGCAGAACTTCTGCGACTCGGTGAGTAATGGTAAATTGCACGTGGATAGCATAGCCTGACCAATATGATATCTCTAAACGTCAGTTTACAGCGAGCCTTGATGGCCCATACCTAGTCTTTTAACCCCTTCACACGATGGCTCATCGTGTGTTCGAACATGGCCCAGTGTCACTTTACGCACTTGGCCACTTTAGTTCATGCTAGCCCGTGTTGGTCCATGTTGGCCCATCGCCTCTACAAACGTTGGGCCATAGCGGGTTAAACTGTCAAATTGGCCGAATTACCCCTTATAGCGGTTAATGTCAGTAACTGTTTGTAAATTTACAAACAGTTACTGACATTGACCGCTATCATCATCATTTGCCTAGCCTTTTCTCAACTATTTTGGGGTTAGCTCCCAGTCTTACAGAATGCAGCTGAATGCCAGTATTTTACATGGAGCGACTGCCTATATGACGCCCACAACCCAGAACGGGGTAATACGATAGCCCTTGGTAAGACTGATTGTCAGACTTCGGGCTTCTGACGACCCGTAACGAATATCGAAGATCCATGAATGACAGTCGGAACCAACGGCTTAAGGACGCTGTTACAAATGGGTAGTCAAATCATTACTTTTTTACACAAAAGTATGTTTATTAAAAAAAAAGATTTACATTCTTAAAATGTTTTGTGGCCAAACTGTTGATAGATGTGCCTGGTACGATTCTGAACTATAAATATAATTTTAAATAGGTAAATTTTCTCAATAAATGTACCGAAGTAAAAATTTTCACTCCGGTACAATTATTGAGAAACTGTACGAGTAGCTATTTAAATTATATTTATAGTTCAGAATCGTACCATGCACATCTATCAACAGTTTGGCCACAAAACATTTTAAGAATGTAAAGCATTTTATTTAATAAACATACTTGTGTGTAAAAAAGTATTGATTTGACTACCCATTTGTAACAGCGTCCTTAACGTGTTTCCGAGGCACGGAGGAGTCTTGGTACGTAAAGATGGTCACTAATCCACGGGACAACCGCGGCAAGCGTAGCTTAACCTAGTCGATCAACCCGCGCGGCTGTTATTACTTAGCCACAAGCCCCTCCGCTAAAATAATCTATCTATACTACCCGTTCACATCGAGAATGCCCCTACCTCGCGTCCCACTTCCCTACCTCTAACATCCGACCTCAGTTACGATAGCATCGTGCATCGGAGCTGAGCGAGTGGTAGATCTAGGGAATCTAGCAATTTCATGAGGTTTGAGATCAATTCTAACTTATGGAGTTGTATTGCTGATTGTAATGATTATAATTATGTAAAACCATAGTAGTTACGGGCGCGAATCATATTTTAATCAACATACAACCTGACACTGACCTGCAAAGTGCAAAAAACGTAAGAAAATTTGAATTTCGCGGGCTACCTTAGTGCATCCTCCTTAAAGCTCAAAACTCGAGAACGGCTAGACCAATTTGGCAATTTTTTTTCTCAAATATTCGTTGAAGCCCGAGGACGGTTCTTATAGGGAAACATTAGAAAAGCTGCCGGGAAAATTGAAAAATTCGGGAAAACTGAAAGTGCACTTTTTATGGGAATTTTGTATGAATTATTGAAAGGATAGGACAACGTCTATTGGTTCAGCTAGTTAATAAATAAATGTGTTTTTACTCACCTTTCCCATCCGCTGAGAAGTGGTTTCGCCAATGGATTGTAAGTCCTCAACTCCTTTAGTGACAATACGTCACTTCTCTTGCATCTCGGACCGCACCTGTGTGGAACCATCTTCAATGGCTTCACCGCGTTCTTCGGTGTGTAGTACTACAAAAAAAAAAAAAAACTGAAGTTAGCTGCATTCATTCAAAAATACCTTTGATGAGTATTTTTTTTTGCTACAAATTTTGATAACTTCAATGTTGACGATTGAAAATTTCTAAAGAGTGCAATAATATTATGCAGTACTTACCACAACTCTGCTGGTGACAGGATCCATGTGTGTGGGGGGCATGGTCTGTTGTGATGGCGGGAGCACTTGAGGAGGTGCTGAGGTAGACTTCTTGGCCACGGAGCGTTGGCGACGTATCTCCTGTGAAATAGAAGTTTTATGTATTAGATAATAAATAATAACATTTATTTTTTGACAAATATGTCGCGCTGTCGGTTATATTATAATCCTTCCCACCATTTATTTTACTTGAAAGAAATCTTTTATCAATCGACTTTATTTATGAAGAAGTTATAATCGATTTAATACACTGATATTTTATTTTCATGAAAAATGTAGGAAAAAACAGCGCCCATGAAGTATTACATTTTTTCGTCTATGGTTGCCTGTCAATAAATAAGGGACTTCATAGGCGTGCTTAGTCAAAAGTAAAATAAATGGTTGGAAATAGTATAAGGAGGTAAATAGTCAAATGATTCTTACCTCATTTTGTATCTGTTGCTGCTGCTGCTCTTGCTGCTGTTGTTGTTGTTGCGGCGCCTGCGCATCCACTGGCTTGCTCGCTTCCTGCTCATCCGACCGAGTATACTCCACGTACGGCATATTGATCTGTAACAATACAATAACTTTTATTATACAAATAAAATAACTGATGACATTTGGAAAGCTGCCACGGCCACGCTTAAATGGAATTAGGTTCCTGTCGGACGATCAATGGGCCAAACTTACGATCCAATGGGTCTTTCTTAATGACAAACGACATCGAGGCAGGCCCAGACGGAGATAGCGAGATGAGCTGGACTCTTTTAATAAAGATTGGTTCTTGTTAGCTCTGGACAGAGAGAGGTGGAATGAGAGTAGGGAGGCCATTAGGGGAGTAGGGGGGCACGTAGGTTTGCACGCTGTACTGAACAAGTAAAGGTGGCCTTATTTAAAGCCTATTGTCAGTCTTTTTATACGTGCAGCCTATGGGCCAACTATGTGCAGCGAGTATACAGTGCCTTACGCGTACAGTACAACAATGCGTTTAGGGTGCTGCTAGGGCTGCCGCGGTTTTGCAGCGCTTCAACTATGTTCGCGCAGGCGCAAACGGATGACTTTTATGCTATTATTAGGAAACGGAGCGCCTCGCTGCTAAGTCGCTTCCGATGCAGCACTAACAGTATCCTGAGCGTATTGTCCGAGCGGTGGGACTCGGTGCTGTTGGAGAGGTGGATGCACCTGCATGCCAGTTTGTCACCATTTATTAAATTATTTTTATTTTAGTTTTAAATAGTTTTAGTTTAAATGATTATTGTTTAATTATATTTCCATTTAATTATAAGTAATTCAATTTTAGTTATAATAGTATTAATGTGGCGTGTATTTTATTCTGTTGTTACTAACATAATTTTTAAGTAGGTACCTGTACTAACATAACTATGGATCATTGTGTCTGACATAAATAAATAAATAAATTGCCCAGGAGTGGGACAATAATGCCAAGCAAAAAAAAAAAATTAGTCTCGCTGCAGCCGGGTAAAGTAGAGGACTAAACCAGTGACAAATACACCATACTTCGGCCATGATGGTCCATGTTGGGACATGCTGGACCATATTGAGCCATGCTGAGCCATGTTGGTCCATGATGAGCAAGGTTGGTCCATACTGGTCCCTGCTGGGCCATGTTGGCCGATGAAAAATGCACGTAATGGCTCACTTACCCTAGGCTGCGCCTTGCTCCTAGGCATGGGTCTTGGTCGGTGTCTCTCGGCGGCGCGCAGCTCGAGGTACAAGGGCGCCAGTCGCGTGGAGCCACGGTAGATCCACTCGCGCCGCCCGTCGCCCACGAACATCACTTGCGCGAGTGATGCGTCCACGCGGGTCACACGGGATGACCACCATTTCCCTGGAAGGATGGTTCAAAATATATTTTTCGAAAAAGTATCTCACTTAGGCTGCCTGTCCACCGGAGCGGAGCGAGGCTGCGGAGAGGAGAAACGGAGAAATATTAACCAATAGAATCTAAATTCTGGAGTGGAGATAAGATACTATTGGTTAATATTCTCCGTTTCTCCACTCCGCAGCCTCGCTCCGCTCCGGTGGACAGGCAGCCTTAGGCGCCTGTCCTACGACGTCGAAGCGACTAGCTATCAACGATTTCCACGCTCAAGAAATGTACAAAAGATTGTACCATGGGTTTCTCTGGATACGCCATCAGGTACTCCCGGATGAATTCCCGCAAGAATGGATGTACTTCCTCCCATACTAGAGCCTTTCCAACAACGTCGCACCCTGGGAAGACTGCCCCGCTACCAACCATGTTGGCCCATTGACCATTCACACGTTGGTCCGTCGTGGTCGATGCTGGCCCATTGACCCCTCACACGTTGGGCCATAATGGACCAAGTTTTTTTTTACATACTGGTTTGTTACGCTATACTCACCGTTCCACTCAGTCTTCAGATGCTGCCCCTCATGGAGCCTGACCATGGGTCTCTCTGGATACGCCATCAAGTACTCGCGGACGAATTCCCGCGAGAATGGATGTACTTCCTCCCATACTAACGGAGAACTTTCGCAGACCAGGCGGGTGAACTGATGTTGCACGTACTGAGCATAACCGTCGTCGAAGAATACTAGGTATCTGTGGAATGATAAGTTATGTTCATACTGTACATAATATATTATGCAGTGTAAAAGACGGATAGCCGTTCCTACATATGGTGCGTTCATACCGCGCGGGCTGGCAACATCGCATTACTAGAGGTATTTCGTGTTTTTTTTGTTAAAGTTAAGGAGGATGCGCTGTGGTAATCCGCGAAATTCAAATTTTCTTGCGTTTTATGCAATTTGCAGGTCCGCGTCAGGTTGTATCTTGATCAAAATATGATACGCGGCAGTAAAACATATGTATTTATATAATTTTAATCATAAAAATCATCAATACATCTCTCTAAGTAAGATTTCGAGCAGATTTGTCGAACGAACGAAATCTAACGACATCTCTTTGAGGCGATTTTTGGAGTAAAAGTTGTTCATAATGATGATTACAATGACCCCTTAGGAGGATAAAGACGATTAAAATTACACCCTGTATCACATTCGTAACTCACCTATAATTATTGACTGGATTGGGTATTTCAGCGACCACACCCGAGTAATAAGATTCCCGCTTATTCGAATCCTTGAACAGAGCTATTAGGCGAGTACCTGTAAAATAATATAGCAATGTTATACACTACTATTTTTTAATTAATACTAAAAAAAAATGGGGCTCTATCCGTACCCGTTACTGATCATATTTGTGTAGTCAAAAATAAAAAAAAAATTAAACCTCAAAATTGTCCACGAAAATATTTTTAATTTATAATTGAATCAATCATTCATAACAATTGCTACTAGAAAATACTACGCGCAGTGCTTTTTCATGATTAATGAATACTACTATGTAGCCTGTACAATATTTCCATAAACTGAGTGACATTTTGGGATATAAACAAACGCTAATAACTTTGCTGTTTATGAATATTATTTATTGAGACTTTACATATATAATAACAAGACCTTCTCTAATAAGCCCTTTAAGTATTTGTACTAATTAAAAATTAGTGGTGTTTTTACATACTAGCTTCTGCCCACGAATTCGTCCCCGTGAAATTTCTTGTTCCCCCGACCCACCCCGTCGTATCGCATCGTCCGCCCGCGCTATTCGTTTTTGCTTAGCGTTCTTTCTGTCTTATTTTTCTTTTTGCTCGGCTCCTTATGGTCCTAGCGTGATGTTAAATAGCCTGTAGCCTTCCTCAAGAATTGAGCTATCAAATACAAAATGAATTTTTCAAAACCAACTGGTAGTTCCAGAGATTAGCACGTTCAAACAAACAAAAAAACAAACTCTTCAGCTTTATTATTAGTATAGAAGATAGAATAGGTTTTTTTTTTTAGTTTTTATAGATTTCCAGTTCGGAATGAGCCTATTTTAAGGGTTATTCAGATTGTGAACATGACATTTATTCAGATTTGTTACTATTGGAACGTTCTTTCTAAACGAATACAATGTTGTCACTTGTAATTTTATCTGTCAACGTCAAGTAAATGTCATTTGAGTTTGATGTTCGGGAATCTTCCTCTCTACTTATGGCCGTCGGACGAAAAACTATGTATCTGTGCTCTCGGAATTAAATCAACTACAATCTCGAAGTCTGTTCTAATTTATTCATCAAAACCATCAGTTACTGTAGTTGTAATGGTAATCATGTCATTTGTGGTCATGTCATAGATTTTATTGCTTTATTAATCATATAAATTGATTATTTCCTATTTTCTGAATGTGAGAACGTTGCAGGCCTAGTAGACTGTACATTTGTTGACTATTTTCTATTTTGTTAAGTACCTGGTAGTTGTTGAAAGGCCTACATTGTCCTCCCATACCTATTAACACTGTTATTTGAAAATATTGTAAAAGCCCATTATTTGTAAAAGAGTAACCATGGAGTTTCTTGCCGGCTCTTCTCCATAGGACACGACCAATTTGGAACCGTGCATCTAGCTTCTAACGTTTCATAAGTGCCCATGTAAAAAATGAAAAGAAAATGAAAGTGAAATAAAATATTTTGTTTTTTTTTTTTTTTGTTCCGAGTACGGAATGCGTGCATAGGGAACTTAAAAGTAAGCCTACACCACCGTATTTTTGTCGCAGGGCCGCGTGGTGGAGTATAGCTCACTCCCTCTCATAGAGAGCAGGCCTGTGTCCAGCTGATTATGCTATGCCCATTCTACAATATTACAATAACTTACCAATAGTCATTCTAACATCCGCCGGCTCAGAATACGCGATGCACCTTGCTTGCAATACTTTCCCATTGGTCTTGACTTTGTGATCGAATTTCACGAGACACAGAGAGAATGGGTTGCCCTGAAATACAAAATAATGTTGCAATATCATTAGTTTCTTCGAAACCTATCTCAGTATTTTTTTTTTTTTTTTAGTGAAAACTTCTTTGAGCGCGTTGAACGATTTCTATTTTGCGTCACCGACATGCTAAAGTTATTAGTATATCCGTAGCTATAAATATGACGTGTTGTGCTTGGCCAACAGTGAAAGCATATACAGGGTGAATTTTTCATGTGGGCGTGAATGGCCAAATCCGAAACTATGAGGAATAGCGAAATGTACTCAAAGGAGTCTCGGGCTCAATTTTGATGAAAACTAAAACTGCATCATTGGATTTTTGAAAAATCTGTATTTCTAGCCAGGAATCCCGTTGATTTTGAAAAAAAAAAAACATTGTATTATTACACCATTTAATAGTGTCGCTAATAAGGATCGAATTCTGGGAAATAATGACATACGGTAAACTAAAGGAAAGAGCAAATTTTTAACAAAATAGTTTTTTTTTTTTCAGCTTTTGTTTTGTCTATCAGAATTCATAACATACTGAACCGCTAAGTTTGTTCGCGATGGACAAATGATCGCCGTCACCGGGACGCCATGTTCGGTTTGAATAATCTCGTTTCTCGTTGACATCCCGGCGACGACTGCGTTGGACAGACGCCCTTACAATACAAGAAAATAATTAAAGATGTTACAAAAAATTATGTTTTTAAATAATAAACTAACCCCACTCGTATTCTTGGGCTGTATCTCCACCACTCTGCCTTTAAGCCAAGGTCCGAAGGCGTTCTTCATGGCGTAGACCGGCATGCCCAGGCGCAGGGGGGGGCGGGAGATCTCGCCGGGAGGGGGCAGATCGGCTGGGGCGGCTTCCGCTGAGAGCTTCACTACTGATATGTCTTTCTGTGGGATACAACCATAAATATTAGTTATTGCATAGCTTTTAAATTAAAACAGAGCACGATGCTCTGGAAATAGAAAATAAACTTAGTAATAAGGGACCCACCCTTGCAGTGTCCGGGTATCCTATCTACATAATCAGCCCTATCTGCATATTCTTACTGCTGGAACATAGACCTCTGTCCACGCCATCTACACGACCAATGGACGCAACAACATACAATAGTACGCGGGACAGGTGCCACCTATCGTTGAAAGGAAGAATCAATTTCGAATCCGGTCGTTCCTTCGAACATTCATTCGGTCTCCTTCACTCGCGTCTCCGTCCGTCAAACATTGTATGTACTTCCACACTGCTTCCGCTCCTCTCTTGCGAACCGCCAGCCGCCACAGTCGCTTCATTTGGACGAACGAACCTGATCCTGCACAGCCTCTTTTCAGTGAGAGGTAGTGGGCTGTAATCCACCACGCGGGCACAGTGCGGGTTGGTACATGTCTTCGAAATTTTGGTTCTAGGACATGTCAGATTTCTTACCATAATCTCTTTCACCGTTGGAATAGCAAAAATCTGCCTAGCCTTTTCCCAACATGTTGGGGTCGGCTTTCAGTCTAACCTGATGCAGCTGAATACCAGTATTTTACATGGAGCGACTGTCTATCTGACCTCCACAACCCTGGGTAACATGATACCCTTTGGTATGACTGGTTGTCAGACTTTTGAGCTTCTAACTACCCGTAACGACTGTCAAAGATCCACGAATGACGCCAAGACCAACGGCTTAGCGTGCTTTCCGAGGCACGAAGGGGTCTCGGTATGTAATGGATGGTCACACATCCACGAAGCGACCGCGGTAAGCGTAGCTTAACCTTCGATCGACCCGTGCGGCTGTTATTAGGGCGGCCTTATTTACAGCCACAAACTATAAATGAGAAAGTGAGGGATTACAGAAAAACTAGCTTCCGCCCGCGGCTTCCCCCGCGTGGTGTCGATAAAAAGTGATCGTTCTCCAATACATGGTCTATTCGTGTGCTAAATTTCATCCAAATCCGTTCAGCCGTTTTAGCATCAAAGCGTAACAAACAAACTCACTTTCGCATTTGTATATAATACTAGCTGGGCCCCGCGGTTTCACCCGCGTAGACCGGGATAAAAAGTAAGTCTATGTGTTAAACCAGGTCAAAGCGTAACAAACAAACTCACTTTCGCATTTGTATATAATACTAGCTGCGCCCCGCGGTTTCACCCGCGTAGACCGGGATAAAAAGTAAGTCTATGTGTTAAACCAGGGTATACGCTATCTACATACCAAATTTCATCCAAATCGGTCCATCCGTTTCAGCGTCAAGAAGTAACAAACATACAAACACAACACACACAAACTTTCGCCTTTATAATATTAGTTAAGAAACTTACGTCATCATCTAGTTTAGTATCTGGTCCTGGGATTGCCGCTTTTTCCTGCAGAAGAAAAAATATGTTAATAGATTTAACAGACACACACTGTGCGCATTCCTTATTTAAATATTTTTCATTGTTTTTGTTTTGTTAAAAACCTTTGGCATGTTTCAAAATTATTCTCTTAACATGCATAGTCAATGTAAACTGGAAGAGCTGGACCACCTAATACAAGCTAATCTTTGCTTAAAAGGTGCCCCCAAACTTATAATTTTAATTTACATAAGTTGATGAAATAAACATTTTTATTATTTAAAAATAGTAACAAAATGTTTTGTTTGGTAAAATTTCGGAAGTAGTTGCTGAAGAAAGAACGCTAAATTGTTTGTAATTTTGTGACTGTTGTCTATAGTTCTTCAATCTATATTTGTCTATTTACCTGTAATGACAGTTGTCTTTTATCCTGAAATAAAACTTATCGCTAGCTACATTATTTTTTAACGATTTCTTTATTTACTCTACACAAAATTCCAATCAATCAATCAATTCAAATCCTTTACTGTCCAGGCTGCTCGTTTGTGGAATGCATTGCCAGTTCAAATAAAACGCGCGCAGTCGTTACCTATGTTTAAAAGGCTCGTAAAGGAACATTATTTGTCGTTGTGATCGTGTTCACGTAACTGTAAATATCTTTAGTCTTCATTTGTTTTCGTTGCTTATATTTAGTATGTATGTATTTATGTATCTATTATTTAGGTTATGTATGTATCTATTTAAGTATAATATTGTAAGTAGGCATTTATTATTTGCACCAAAGACAGCCTCATTTCATATCCAGGCAAATCACTGTCCATTCTATGGTTGCCTGGAAGAGATTGCAGAAAGCGATAAGGCCGCCCATTGTATATTTTGTAGTTTGTGTCTTTTTTTTTTGTTATGTATTTTTGTGGTGTACAATAAAGTATATATAAATAAATAAATAAATAAATAAAAAATTTCCTTCAATAGTAGCCTATTAGAAAAAAGCAGTAGGTATCTTTTTTTATTTTGGGTTGAACATTTGGTGGTTTAATTTGTTGCATTTTAACCCTATTATGACGTCCTGCAAGGAATACGTCGAATTAGAAGTAACCATGTATAATGATTTATTAATGTATACAAAATATTGTAAAACAGTTTTAAAACAGTAACGGTGGAGTTTATTGGTCATTCTTCTCGATAGGAAACTACCTTTTGGAAATGGCGACTAGAATGAATTCTATTTTTTTTTTTTTTTTTGTAAGTTTTGACGTCCAAATGTGCCTTTTATGTGCCTATTTGAAATAAATGATTTGACTTTGAATACAGCAAAAAAACAATAAAAAAAAAAAAAAAAAAAAAAAATTGTTTATTGGGTCTCAAACAGTTACATTTGCAGATGTGTGTGTGAAAATATACAACGTGTCGTTTTGCATCCTCGTCAAAGAACGATGGCCAAATCGTACCTGACGACGAGGCGGTGGTGTACCATATATATGAAAAAATCCATTATTTTTAAAGGTCTTAAAAACATAAGAAATAAATATTTAAGTCGCCAGAAAAAAAAGATATGCACATTTTTTTGTTTATAGCATAATTTGGAAATTATTTAGAATAACATGTTCAGAACGCACCTATTGACGATTCATTTTGCTTAAGAAATGATTTAGTACTCAAACATTATAATTATTCACGTTTTTTTTGAATAGTTATTATATGTAATTCAATTCTATATATTATACTTTTGTATCAAATCCATTAGTGCTGTTTTTATTATGTATTGGATTCTTGTCATAAAAATTATTATGTTGGTTCATAGTAAGTATCAGCATTTTATTCAATTGCATACAACGGAACGCCATAATATGTTATCGACGCGCGCCATCGATTGACAGTGTCAATCACACGGGTGTCAACACCCGGCGATCATTCGCAAATTCGCATTGTTGTTGTTGTTGTTAGTGTGACTATTGTGATACGTACTGTACTCTTTTGAATTTCCTTCTGTTGTTTGACCTTGCATTGACTGTTTTACGGACTGATAACTACCGCTTAGCTTCGCCGCTATCGGATTAAAACTGTGTGTCGTCTGCCTAGCATTAAATCGACTTATTTATTTATTGTAACCTCAAAAGTATTTTTTTTTTCATTAATAAAATATCTTGGCTATTTAGATATTATTTTCGAATGGGATGGTGCTGATGGCTACATAAAAAAAAATCAAATCTCACTATAACTTGTTTCTGTACACTGAAAATAAAAAACTCAGGTCCAGCTTCTATAGAAATTTGGCCGATGTTCTTTCAGGATGTGATACAGAACATCAAACCGAACAACTTTCTCCATGGAACCAACATCGTAATCGCGGAAAAAAATTCAAGTGTTCCATAGAAAGCTTCAATACCTACTAGAAGCAAATATATGGGTCGGCTGATTATTTTTTCGCCATTACGATGTTGGTGCCATGGAAAAAGTTGTTCGGTTTGATTGTCTATACCACACCCTTAAATTTGACGAGGATGCAAAACTACACGTTGTATAGCGAAAGGAAGGAGCGTGGAGGTCGAACGACACCTCCCAACTTTTTTTTGTATTTCAATAACTTCTCTCCCTTTTTTTGGGAACACAGGAGTGAAGTTTGGTATACCTTAGCATCGCTGGCATCTAAAGGTGCGTATCCAAGAGGTATGGCGGGACGTTTGGCAGGCGTTTCACTGCTTGACGACAAACGGCGCTTGGCTTGACGAGTCTGCAAATTATTACAAAATATTAGACAGGATTCGGCTAGCGTGAAATTAAATTATTTTATTCTGTAAATAGGACATTGAAATCACTTTTACACGTCATGTAAAAAATAACCGGCCAAGTGCGTGTCAAAACACGCACAATGAAGGGTTCCGTGGTTGAAAAGAGTTTAACCCAAAAACAAACTTAACAATGGATCCAAAAAAAAAAAAAAATATGTCATAAAACTACAAATTAACAATTTTCGGACTTTTTCCTTTACTTGTGCTGGGAGACCTTGCTTCTTGCCAAATTTTATTATTCTAGGTCAACGAGAAGATCCTATAGGTTTTGATTTACTTACGACAATTGAGAGTATCAAAATGTGTCGCAAAATGGCCGTATTTTTTTATTGCGTTGACTTAGAAGCTTGATTTTTTTAGAACTCTAAGGGATCATAGACTTACGTAGTCGATATTAATTTCAACTTGATATCTCCACGCGTCCTTAAGAAAAAGGGTCTTGTCAGACTGACAGACTTGAATTTTTTTTTATGTGATAGAATTACAAATTAACATTTTTCTGACTTTTCCCTTTACATGTGCTGTAAGATCTTTCTTCTCGCCAAATTTCATGATTCTAGGACAATGGGAAGTGCCCTATAGGTTTTGATTTACGTACGAGTATCAAAATATGTCGCATAAATGGCCTCGTTTTTATTGCGTTGACTTAGGAGCTTGAGTTTTTTAGGACTCCAAGAGAACACATACATACATACGTATTTGATATTCATTTCAACTTGATACCTCAACGCGTTCCTGAGAAAAACGGTCTTGACAGACAGACTGACAGACAGACAGACAGACAGGCGGACAACGAAGTGACCCTATAAGGGTTCCGTTTTTTCCTTTTGAGGTACGGAAACCTAAAAATAGATCGTCTTTGTTTGTTTGTTACGCTTTCACGATAAAACGTCTGAACGGGTTTGGATAAAATTTGGTACATGGATAGACCATGACCTGGAGAAGGACATACGATACTTTTTTTCCCGATATTCCCACGAAGTCGAGACTTATACGGGTGAAACCGCGGGGCGCAGCTACTAGTAAGATAAAATTAATAATGTTCAGGTAAATAAAAACGTTTAAAATAGTAGCCCACCAGCATCGGTAACTGATTCACGAGCATACAATCATCTGCCTAGCCTTTTCCCAACTATCTTGGGGTCAGTTTCCAGTCTAACCGGATGAAGCTGGATACCAGTATTTTACATGAAGCGACTGCCTATCTAACAGGCGTGCCCTCAGATTTTTCGGACATATTATGCGGTTACTTAAGCATGGTCTGGAAAGGCTTATGATACTGGGACGGGTGGAAGGAATGCCCTTAAGGAGGATGCACTGTGGTAGCACGCGAAATTCAAATTTTCTTGCGTTTTATGCAATTTGCAAGTCCGTGTATCCTGAGCAAAATATGATACGCGACAATAAAACATATGTATTTACATAATTTTAACCATAAAAATCATCAATACATCTCTCTAAGATAGATTTCGTGCATTAGATTTCGTTCGTTCGACGAATCTGCACTAAATCTAACTTAGAGAGATGTATTGATGATTTTCATGGTTAAAATTATATAAATACATATGTTTTATTGCCGCGTATCATATTTTGATCTAGATACAACCTGACACGGACCTGCGAATTGCAAAAAACAACAAAAAACCCAAAAAAAAAAATTAATTTCGCGTGCTACCACAGCGCATCCCCCTTAAGGCAGAGCTCCGGCAATATGGTCAGACGCAATCAAGAAGGCTATTGGAGGCAGCATTTACCGAGCGGTCCACACTGCAGAAGACCAGATAAGTTGGAAACGGGTCATATGTGGTCGCGATCCCCAGAATTTAGGGAACGACAAAGATGAGAAGATTAGACATTAGTTAATGTCGCATGAACGATGCATTGCCGACGTGTTTTACTTTAAACTAAAATGTTTTACTTTGAAAAACATACCTCAATTGTTTCGGCAGCGGCAGGAGGATTTGCTTGTTCTTCTAGTCCGATATACTGCAACAACAAAGGGTGTATGTGAAATTTAATGTACAGACAACAAAAGAAATATCTAGGCAGGGTATACTAACATATTTGTATGTGTATTGCTTCATGTTCAATTTCGTGTCAATATACAATTTTATGTTGGTGTGTTACAATGGAGTATTGCAAAAACAAAGTAATATATATAAAATTGAACATGAAGCAATATTATACAAATATGTTAGTGTGTCCTGCCTAGTTATCTCTTTTGTTGTCTGTACATTTTTAGGGTTCCATACCTGAAAAGGAAAAAACGGAACCCTTATAGGATCAATCGTGTCTGTCTGTCTGTCCGTCTGTCATAGCCAATTTGCTCCGAATCTAATGGACCGATTAAATTGAAATTTGGCACACATGAATTTCTGTGACCCAAACACAGACGTGCAACGAAAATAAATGAATTTTGAACATGGGGGTCATTTTTAGGGGAGAATAATAAGAAAATTTTTAAAAAAATATGAATAGCAAACTGCACCGTGTGACATATCAAATGAAAAGGCTTGCTGTGAGGGTCTCAATTTATTTTTTTATAATTTTAAAATAATTTATTTTCAGTCAGGCGTGTCCCGTTCACAGTTATTTTACCTCTGATCTTGCAACACAGTCAAAATTACAGTGATCTTTATTTTCATTACATTAAGGTTGCTGTTGGATTGCTGCCACTGACAAGTCTGTCAAAATTAAAGTGATCTTTAGTTTCGTTACAATAAGGTTGATGTTCGATTGCTGCTGTCAAAAGTAAAATAAACTTAACTAAGTAAACTATATAACTAAAGGTAGTTGTTGTCGGCGACACTCAATGTCGCGTATAACTCACAGTGATAATCTTATCTGTCGCTATCTGACATTTGTTTAGCAATAACTTAGCCCCTCGAAATCCAAGATGGCGGCCAAGAAATGTACTAATTATTCGTCACGGGAGTCATTTCCATGGTTTTCAAGGGCGCTGATGCCGAAAATGAGGTCGAAAACCATGACCATTTGCTAATTATTAGTATTAATAACTTACTTTAGAGTCCGGCGTGTCGCATATAACTAAGGAGGGTTGTTGTTGTCGTCGACACTCGAACGTCGCGTATAACTCACAGCGAAGCTTGTCTGTCACTACCTGACACTCGTTTAGCATTGCGTCTATTTCTTTGCTATCCTCTGTAACAAAAAAAAAAAAACATTTTGAAAAGCGAGTTTTCGAGATAATATTTTGAAAACTCGGTAATACTAGAAGTTCAGTACATGCCACGCATTTTTTCTCAATCAAAACGGAATCTAATAAAAAAAACAGACCGCAAAAAGTAACTACAAAGTTTTAAACAAGATACTTTTTAACCAACGAAAAAAAAAAGGAGGTGGTTCTCAAGTTTATATATACAGGGTGTGGCATAAATAGTGGTCCAACGTTCAGGGGTCGATGTTACCGTTTAATTATGAACTACGTTAGTTTATAATCTAACTCGTGAAATTGTAAACTGTCGATAAATTGTGACTGTACACACGGCTACACATCAAGCTATAAATTTCCAGTTTACACTGATCTCTCATTGTAAGAAAATCCTATACAATGCGAGATCAGCTTATACTGGAGATGTATAGCTTGAGATGTAGCCGTGCGTACTATACTGCTTACAATATACCGTATTAATTTTCGATAGTTAGTTAGATAGATTATAATCTATCCATGTCAAACCGTCAAATTGTGAACTGGCATCATACAAATGAATGCGACGCGCGCTGATTGGTTGAACGTCATGTGCTCCACGCCGCAATATTTGACAATATTAACCGGTAGTTCAAAACCGATTCCAAACCCTCCTTTAAGGACGCTGTTACAAATGGGTAGGCAAATCATTACTTTTTTACACAAAAGTATGTTTATTAAATAAAATGCTTTGCATTCTTAAAATATTTTTTGGCCGAATTGTTGATAGATGTGCATGGTACGATTCGGAACTAAAAATATAATTTTAAATAGGTAAATTTTTTCAATAAATGTACCGAAATAAAAATTTTCAGTTCGGTACGTTTATTGAGAAACTGTACCTATCTAAAATTATATTTTTAGTTCAGAATCGTACCATGCACATCTATCAACAATTCAGCCAAAAACCATTTTAAGAATGTAAAGCATTTTATTTAATAAACATACTTTTGTGTAAAAAAGTAATGATTTGACTACCCGTTTGTAACAGCGTCCTTATAGTAATACTTTTTCAGTGTTTAATACTTACGTTCAAGTTTTTCAATCTCATCATCTAACATGATCTGTGTCTCCGTGAGCCGCACGTCCATGTCGTATTTCTTCCACGTGTCGTTCAAATACTTAGCTAAATTGTCTTCTATGAATCTGTTGACAAATAGAGTAATTGGTTATTTATTCTACTGTCATAAGAAAGAAAGCCGTAACTACGTCAACGTTGATTCCGAGATAATTGAAGTTTTTACTAAAAAAAACTTTTTTACAAAAAAATACAACCGACTTCCAAAAACAACACTACAAAGTGAAAAATAACTTTAAT
The DNA here is from genome assembly GCA_946251885.1 of Cosmia pyralina. Taxonomy (NCBI): domain Eukaryota; kingdom Metazoa; phylum Arthropoda; class Insecta; order Lepidoptera; family Noctuidae; genus Cosmia; species Cosmia pyralina. The sequence goes on along the minus strand of OX276371.1, from coordinate 9,490,641 downwards.
TTCGGAAGTCGGTGTCTAATTAAATGTATTTTCGTTTTTTGCCACCGACTTCCGAAATTATAGTTATTTTTCACTTTGTAGTGTTGTTTTTGGAAGGCGGTTGTATTTTTATCTAAAAAAGTTTTTATTTTTCACTTTTTAGTTGTGTACCTACCCCACACAAATTCTAATACCACTACCTGCAAAACAAACTAGAACATCATCCATATAAAAGTGGGAAAAAAATACGTATTATTGAAGCTAACTCAAAAACTACCAAAGCAAAGTTAATCAATTTTATATCCTCTCGAATAAAACAAAAAAAATCCAAATAGGTCCAGCCATTTTCGAGTAATCGGGGAACATACATGTTCCGACGAATTGAGAACCTCCTCCTTTTTGAAGTCGGTTAATGAAGGCCCGCGATTTACTGAATAGTTTCAGTTAGTGATTCTTGTTTTATAAGACGTCAAAAAATATAGGATTTATTTTATTTTGATTAATTATTCGGCCGTTATTGTGTAATTAAGGATTTTCAGATTAAAAAACTAGAATTTTTGTCGTAGTTAAGGCTAAAATCCTTAAATGATATCTTTAAATCTATACGAGTTACAGCTTTGTGTGAAAGACGATAAGATAGCATTTTCTTTACTGATTCCGAATACGTTATTAACTCATTTTTGACAAAAATTGTCAGTTACGGCCTTCTTTCTTATGACGGCAGTATTGACATTACCTTTGTTTTTTTTTAATAGCCATTATTGTTCCACTCCTGGGCAAAGGCCTCTCTACTCTCTTTCCACCTCTCTCTGTCCAGAGGTGCCAAGAACCAATCTTTATTAAAGTAGCTCATCTCACTATCTCCGTATGGGCCTGCCGCGATGTCGTTTGTCCTGAAGAAAGACCCACTGGGTCGTTCAGGCCCAATGATCGTCTAACATGCGGCATATACAAGGTTGATATGAGCGAGAGGCATTAAATTAAACCACTAAACTTTGTATAATTTTCAGCCTCTACATTAAAAATCAGATAAATAGAAACAATAGTTTAGTCACAGGATTATTTTTTAGTTTTTCTTTGTTGAAACACAATGTATCTGCCCTAACAGCTGACTAAGTACCTACGCATAGTTATCTAGAGTCGTACACCTTAAAACGATATCATTTTTGACGCGACGTTCCTGTTTTGTTACGCAGTCAGTGAAAATCTCTACAAAAGATATTTACATTTTTATTCGATTACTAAGCTATTTTATTTGTTCGAAAAAAGTTTTTTCATAATTTTCTCCTAAACTTTTTTTTAATAGTTCCGAGTTAACACTATGCACCTATACTCCATTTGCAATAAGATTAGACATTTAAACAAACCTTTTTTACGGTCCGTTCAACCGATTTTTACTTCTATTCCGTAAGCTTAAGGATGGCATTAAAGGCAAAAAAGTGGTTACAATACCAACTATTTACTGCAGCTGCCATTTGTCAGGCCACCAACGCAATAGAAGTCAAAATCGGTTGAATGGACTGTAAAAAAGGTTTGTTTAATGTCTAATCTTATTACAAATGGAGTATATAGTATATGTGGTTTAATTTAATGCCTCACGCTCATAACAACCTTGTATGTCCATTTAAGCATGGCAGCTTTCCGACTGGCATCAGTTATTTTAGTGATGGAACAGATTGTTGTATTCTTAACCCGGTCCACAAGTTAGATACCCTGATTTTACCAGATTCAATCTGCCTAGCTTTTCCCAACTTTGATCGGCTTCCAGTCTAACCGGATGCAGCTGAATACCAGCTATATTTTACGTGGAGCGTCTGCCTATCAGTACTCCACTGATAATATGATACCCCTTGGTAAGACTGGTTGTCAGACTTTAGGGCTTCTGACGACCCGTAACGACTGTCAAAGATCCACGAATGACAGACGGAGGAGTCTCGGTATGTAAAGATGGTCACCCATCCACTGACCAACCCCGGCAAGCGTAGCTTAACTCGATGGTTATTACTTAGCCACGAGACCCTCTGATTTTACCACATTAACCGCCGATATTTATGTCGTATATTTTAAAGTTGAGCTTCATAAAATAAGCGATGTATGTGGACTATCGTGACAGGTCAATGTATAGCTTTTTCCTCATAAGGTCATTCTACAGGGTCAAATTAAATTAGCTAGCGAAACTGCGCAGATGTGATGAGTATCGATATCCATAGTAAACATGATAAAACAAAAAATAAATTAATTTGATGATTTTTTTTTTTGAGGTTATTAACCGCTGATAGTCATCATCTTCCTGCCCTTATCCCACGTTACATGGGGGCGGCGCATCACGTTTTCTCCTTCCTTTCTCCCCTGTCAACCGTCACGCTATCAGTCACTCCCTTCTCTTTCATATCATTCCTCACACAATCCATCCATCTTTTCTTTGGCCTTCCTCTGCCTCTCCATCCATCAAAATTCACCACTCTCGTGAATTCATCACTCTTTTAGTCACATGCGTTTCGTCCCTCCTCATCATATGCCTATACCAAGCCAAACGATTTCCTTTCAACTTTTCTGTCCTCCACTTTCAAACTTCCTCTTATATACTCATTTCTCACTTTATCCATTCTCGACACTCCACACATCCATCTCAACATTCTCATCTTTGCTGCATGTAATTTTTTTCATCCGTCTTCTTCACTGCCCAGCATTCCGATCCATAAAGTACGACAGGCCTTATCACGGACTTGTAAATTTTCCCCTTCAACTTGAGGGGCATCCGTGGGTCGCAAGTTGTTCCTGTAACCTGTCGCCATTTCATCCATCCTGAGTTGATCCGGTGCGTTACGTCTCGGTCTACTTCACCATCCCCTTGGACAAGCGATCCGAGGTACCAAAAGTAGTGGTAACATCAACCGCTGGTAGTGTTGTCACTTAAAATATCAGTTCAAAAATCAGTTTTATTTTGTGTAAACTTCACAGACGTGGGTATCGGTATCTCAACACTTTAAAACAGATTTTATCACCTTCCACTTCAAGTAACAACACTGCGAGCCTTCGATCAATAATAGCACTAGATACAGGATCAGGAACAAAAATAAGTCGCTGTAGTGGCCACGTTTACACACACATAAACATTTACATTTGTTGCTACGAAATATAGAAAAAAGTTTTATAATATTAACAACTTCAATTCATTATAAACCTTAACAATCAAACATAAAGTTTAATTATGATTGCAAAATATTTATATTTAAGTCCTTCTATCATCGGAGAAAGGTAAAAGCAATAAATTAAAAATGTCGCTTGAAAATAAAAAGTAATTTTTATAATAAGTACAAAAATATTTATTCTAAAATGAAACTTAAATCTTGAGCACTAAGGTTAAAAACATTTTGTTGACAATTTCGTGCTTACTCTATTTTGGAACTAGACATAGTTCTTGGTATTTACATTTCAATGCTCAGAACACAGTAAGTATTGACAGACGTAGAGTAGCAGAATAATAATATATTTTTTAGGCCATGGTTCGTTTTATATGGTAGCAAATATTTTTGACCGATTTATAAAAGTAGAAGGACTAAATTAGTACAATAGTTATTTTTTTAAGACATTGCTATTAACTGTTTGCGGGTTGGCTCATTGTAATCAACCCGTATTAAAAAATGGGTGCGTCTACTTTTGTACGCGATTTTGAAGTTATAAAAAATATTTGTATTATATCGTATACTTTTTTAGGGTTCCGTACCCAAAGGGTAAATCGGGACCCTAATACTAAGACTCCGCTGTCCGTCCGTCTGTCAACAGGCTGTATCTCATGAACCGTGATAGTTAGACAGTTAAAAATTTCACAGATGATGCATTTCTGTTGCCGCTATAACAACAAATACTAAAAAACAGAATAAAATAAATATTTAAGGGGGCTCCCATACAACAAACGTGTTTTTTTCTTGCTCGTTTTTGCTGGATATTGGTAACGGCAACAGGTAGACGCTTGAAATATTAACAATATTTTTTTTGTATTGTTTTGCCACCACTCATGCGAAGAAAATTGAGTATAACTCGTTCGGTTTTCATGCATACGTCGAACACGTCGTTTGAAGCATAACATAAACCACCCATGTCTCTTAAATCGATTAATTTATGAAACCATAATTATTGTGTAGCCCGTAGATCCATTTTACAGTCCTCGCAATTAATTTTCTTAACAAGGCTACTGACTACAAAACCAGAAATGTAACCTACTATTTGCGTAACAATATCTGAAGTTGGATTATGATCTAGTTTTAGCTGAGTTTATATGTTAATAAGAAAGCAAGTATATCACTAGGAAATCTACAAACAAAAATAACATATAAAGTAACAATACTACTCCATGCATTTTCCTGTTCCAGAACAGTCGATATTTGAAATAAGACCACAAAAGTATTTGTGTTTTTATTTTTCGGGCCGTTTTTGAAGCGCTTATCGGGAATCTAGTACTATTATTGATCGAAGCTGCGAGCGGTCATTGACCCCAAAAAAATTCATCAGATCTTTTTTTCTTTGTCGTGTTTAGAATCGATACCTGTTAGGTCTGCGGAGTTTCGCTAGCTAATTTAAAAAGACCATTGCTTCTAGAGTTTGTTTCAGGGTTTCTTTTCGGAGTTAATCAGATAGGTTCGGGCTCGTTTGATTCGTCTCGACAAGTACTCTGGTCCTAGATTATATCCAGACTTACTTACAAAAGCTTGTATTTTTTTTTTTTTAATAATACCCTTGTGTTATTCTCAATGCTCGGCTCAACACCCGAGATGTTGAAAATCCAGTGCGCGATAAAATCCCGCCGCGATATTTTTATGCCCATACGAACGTGGGGAAATTGTAAACAAACTCTTAGCCGACGTTCGCAACGTAAAAATATCGCGGCGGGATTTTATCTCGCACTGGATTTTTAACTCTCGGTATTGAGCCGAGCATTGAGAATCCAACAGAATGCATCCCAGCGCGTCGAAAAAACACACTGCTGGATTTTCAACTCTCGGCGCTAAGCAAAGCGTTGAAAATCTAGTATTCGGTTCATAAAACCAACCACTTACTTTGCCCCCTTCTCTCCGATACTCTCCTTGGGTTCTTCAGGACTCATATCTTCATCTTCAGACTCCGAATCAGATATCTCCACCAGGTCTTGTGATAACTTGCCCATATCTAGGTCTAACAGTGGAGTTAGATCTTTTATTCCTTGAATTAGATTCTGTAACAGAAAAAAAAGAATTCTAAAAATAAAGGGTCGAAATAAATTAACTAGCGAAACTCCGCAGACGTTATCGGTATCGATTTCTGAACATGATAAAACAAAAAGAAATTAATTAGATGATTTTTTATTTTTTGGGTCATCACCTGAAATATGAGTTGTAAAAAATAACTTTCGCTAGCTAATTTAATTTGACCCTTTACACATATGACATTACTATTTCTGCCATAATGCAGAATGCCGTGTTCCGATTTAAAGGGAATGTGTGCCAGTGTAACTACAGAGCTTAGTCTTTGGGATGGTCATCAGCGCACGGGATCAGTCAACGCATCTGCAATGCTTCTGGTATTGCATTTTTAGAGTTCCGTACTTCAAAAGGAAAAACGGAACCCTTATAGGATCACTTCGTTGTCCGTCTATCTGTCTGTCTGCTGTCCGTCTGTCAAGACCCTTTTTCTCATGAACGCGTGGAGGTATCAAGTTGAAATTAATATCAAATGCGTAGATTTATGGTCCCTTGGAGCTCTAAAAAAATCAAGCTTCTAAGTCAATATAATAACAAAATAAGGCCATTTATGCGACATTTTGACACTCGCAAATAAATTAAAACCTATAGAGTACTTCCCTTTAACCTAGACTCATGAAATTTGGCAAGAAGCAAGGTCTCACAGCACAAATAAAGGAAAAAGTCCGAAAATTGTCAATTTGAAATTTTATCACAAAAAAAAAAATTGTCATATAAATGGCCGTATTTTTTTATTGCGTTGACTTAGAAGCTTGATTTTTTTTTGAACTGCAAGGGACCATAATAGACCTACGTATTTTATATCATTTCAACTTGATACCCCCCCTGCGTTCCTGAGAGAAAACTTCTTGACAGACAGACAGACAGACGGACAACGAAGTGATCCTATAAGGGTTCCGTTTTTTCGTTTCGAGGTACGGAACCCTAAAAATGTGCTATTTGTGTTGTGCTATAAATGATAACCTTAGTCCTAGCAGCGACCACATCGGCGCATGGCTGGCACACCATGGAGCGTCTCTTCCTGCCCGCATCGTAGTACGCGACCACTGTCGGCTCCGCCTGCTTGTAAGGCACTTTATTGTCGCTCGTGCAAAAATAGTTGATACATTTGGATGTTTCTCGACTTTTTTCTACTTCTACTAAGGCTGTCATTTTGTCTGGGGAAGTCGGAGGTGTTTTTTCTGTAAGAACAAAATACATAAAAATAACTTCACGCCTATATTTAACGTAGGGACAGGCAGGGGTAGTAATGTTGTAAGTAATGTAAGCGGCATTAACTAAAATATTGTTGGAGCTGCTGACGATTAAGACGAGAGAAAACTTTCTTTGCATTGTTTAAATTCAATCTCTTAGTATTATATAATTGCATAGCACATGTGTGAGCACTATGTAGCTACTATTAAGCTACCTTTTACTGGTTACGTCTTTCACTGAGTTGAATGTGCCCTGGCGGTTGAGAGTATGTCATGCTCAATCAAATGTCTCGCTGGTGGTGGCGTGTGTGTTGGATCATTAAGTTCCCTCTAAAATGGTTGAGCTAATTGGTGCTGATCCATGCGTCATGTTCGTGAACGGGCGCCGTCAGTTGGGACTGGTCGTCTCTTAGCTGCCATGGCTTATTTTTAATTTTAATATTTAATTTAGTTGTTTTAGTTTTTATCTTTTTATTACGGACGCTTTTTAACGTGCACGTCTTTCTACATTGTTCTCACATGTATATTTTCAACATGAACGATGTAACCAATATTTTGTAAAAATATTATGATTTAAAAGAGTGTCCATGGAGTTTCTTGCCCGTTCTTCTCCATAGGGATCTACTACGCTTTGGAATGGGCGCCTAGCTTCATCTTTTTGACTGACCGACCCATTGACAGTTCAAAAGTGCCTGTAATTGGTTTATTTGAAATAAATGCTTTGAATTTGAGTTTTGAATAATTCGAGTCTTACCTTTAGCTGCACTTTCGTCGTCGTCAGAATCTAGACTGAATATTTCTAGACTCAGTTTTGGTTTAGACTGTGTTTGAGTCGGTTCATTAATCTGAAAGCAAAACAACTTTTAACAAAAACAATACATTAAGGTGGATCCGCAGTGGCAGCCCGCGAAATTCAAAATTTTCTTGTGTTTTTTGCAATTTGCAGGTCAGTGACATAGGTTGTATCTCGGTGAGGTGAGGAGCTCGTGGCTCAGTAATAACAGCCGCACGGGTCGATCCATCAGTTATGTTACGCTTGCCGGGGTTGGTCAGTGGATGGGTGACCATCTTTATATACCGAGACTCCTCCGTGCCTCGGAAAGCACGTTAAGGGGGAAGCGCCAGGACAGCCCGCGAAATTCAAATTTTCTTACGTTTTTTGCAATTTGTAAGTCAGTCTTAGGTTGTATGTTGATTAAAGTATGATTCGCTACCGTAGCAAATATGTATTTACAGAATTATAATCATAAGAATCAGTAATACAACTCCTTAAGTTAGTACAATCCTCAAATGTCAAGATTTCATGAAATAGTCATTCAACAGGATTACCTGGTCTTAAAGAGTTGTATTGATGACTTTAATGATTATAATTCTGTAAATACATACTGGTTACGGTCGCGAATCAAATTTTGATCAACATAAAACCTAATACTGACTTGCAAATTGCAAAAAACGTAAGAAATTTTGAATTTCGCGGGCTACCCTGAAAAATTTTTATTTGTTATTTTCTGAATGACTTTTAGCTCAGCGCAGACCAAGAAGAATACAAAGCAGAGTGAACAGATGACATTGCAAAATACATCTTATTTACAGTTATTAAAGAACTCGTGGCTAAGTAATAACAGCCGCACGGGTCGATCCATCAGGTTAAGCTACGCTTCCCGGGCTCGGTCTGTGGATGGGTGACCATCTTTACATACCGAGACTCCTCCGTGCTTTGGAAAGCACGTTAAGCCGTTGGTCCCGGCTGTCATTCGTGGGTCTTTGACAGTCGTTACGGGTCGTCAGAAGCCCGAAAGTCTGACAACCAGTCTTACCAAGGGGTATCGTATTACCCAGTTAATGGGTTGTGGAGGTCAGATAGGCAGTCGCTCCATGTAAAATACTGGTATTCAGCTGCATCCGGTTAGACTGGAAGCCGACCCCAACATAGTTGGGAAAGGACTAGGCAGATTGAATACATTATGGTGGATCCGCAGTCTTGCGTTTTTTTGTAATTTGCAGATCAGTGTCATAGGTTGTATCTTGATCAAAATATGATTCGAACAAATATATTTGTTTAAATTATAACCTTAGGAGTCATCAATACATCTCTCTAAGTTAGATTTGTCCCAAAATGTCATGTTTCCGAAATCAAACTTAAAGAGAACAAAGCAAATAGTGTGTTTTAGAAATTAAAAACGAATACCACAGTACCACAGCTGCTTACGAAGTTCGGCGAACTACGTAAGCAGGTCGGGCTCTCGTCGGACGACTGTATGATGTAGTCTGTGGTATTCGTTGTACTGTGGCAATACTATTGTACAATCAGCATCAATAATATCGGGACGAACAGACTGTTCAAAATTATCTAAACAACTATGAAAATGAAATATTAACTCAATGACACAAGGAATGTTTCAGAATGAAGACAGTACACGACAACTGCCATTCTGACAAGAACTTTATCCAATTGAGACAAAGTTTAATTTTCTTGGTTGTTGAGATCATTTTTTAACGCTGACTGTGCATAATCAAGTTCTTCTAACTTAACAGACCTTAGACTATTTACCTCTAGACGTAGTCATGATTACAGTGTGAAGTGTGGAAGTGAGATGCATATATACAAGGTAAGTAGGAAAATTGAGACAAAGCATCGAATTTTCTGTCTCTTACGGCGTGCCGTATTTTTGCTTGGCGAACTTTTGAATGTTAGCCAAGCAAAGTGCTTTCACTGTTACAAAATTTATCTTGCGTCTATTAATTTAACTTTTTTGGACAGTTTTTGCATTGTGCGTATGTATTGACACGGGTTTCATTTCAAAATGTGAAAGATTTCTTAGGTTAAACCTTATTTCTCATACCACATAACATAGAAAAAGTATTCTATTGCTATCTCATGAGCGGCCACGCGGTGGCTCAATCTATAGATATATTATCTAAGGAACAGACAGTTGTACTGCTGGACAGTTTGTTGCGACACTTCTTCCCAGCTAAAGCACTAGGAAATGGTGAAGGGCGCGCGTTTTGGGGGACAGTCTTATGTAATTTTGACGCTCTAAAAGTGCTGATTCTCAGCCTAGTTTGAAAAAATTACTTGTTTTGAAAGCAAACGCTGAGTTACATATTAGGTCTTTACCTATGAAATTGCCGTTCTGCAGTACTGGCCATTTCAAATCAAAATAATTTTTGTTTGGCTAAGAATTCTAATTTCAAATTAATTTTATTTTAAAAACATGGATTTTTTTTTCCAAAAGTAGTCATTTGTTTAGTGATTAGTGTTACATTTTCATCGCATTTCAATCTTTTTCGTCATCATGGATACGTTAAAAATTCGAGTAATTATGGAATATGAGTACCGTCGTGGCAGCAACGCGGCACAAGCGGCACGCAACATCAACGACGTTTACGGAGCTAACACTACAAACCAACGCACCACTTGTTATTGGTTTGCTCGCTTCCGTTCTGGAAATTTCGACCTGAAAAATGAACCTCGCGGTCGTCCGAAGACTTTGGTCGACAATGACGAATTAAAGGCGATTGTGGAAGCTGATGATACACAATCTACGGCTGAATTAGCAGCAGCTTTCCACGTTAGCGTCAAAACAATATTGGTCCATTTGCGTCAAATTGGCAAGGTAAAAAAGCTTGATAAATGGATGCCCCACGAACTCAATGATCGCCAGCGCGAAGTATGCGTCGAGACGTGCCTTGCACTGCTCAACAGACACACAAATGAAGGAATTTTGAACCGCATTGTTACCTGCGATGAAAAATGGATTCTGTTTGATAACCGCAAGCGCTCAGCAAGTTGGTTGGATCCTGGTTCAGCACCTAAACAATGCCCTAAACGAAAACTTACCCCTAGAAAAGTGATGGTCACTGTTTGGTGGTCTAGCGCCGGTGTGATTCATCACAGCTTCTTACCAAACGGGGTGAGCATTACCTCAGATGTGTACTGTGAAGAACTGAACACAATGATGGAGAAGCTGGCACATCTTCAACCAGCATTGGTCAATCGCTCGTCTCCGCTGCTCCTGCACGACAACGCGCGACCTCATACTGCACAGCAGACGGTCTCCAAGTTGCAAGAACTGGGGTTGGAAGCTCTCCGTCATCCGCCCTACTCACCAGACCTTGCGCCTACAGACTACTACTTTTTCCAGAATTTGGATAACTTCTTGGCGGGAAAAAAATTAAATACCCGAGAGGCAGTACAAAATGCCTTTGAAGAATTTGTTGCCTCCCGTCCAGCTGATTTCTTTAAGAAGGGCATCAATAAACTGCCACTGCGTTGGCAAAGATGCATTGATTGCATGGGTGATTACTTCGATTAATACAAATAAAGAATGCATGAAAAAAATTCGTTTAAATTTTTTCATACAAAACGGCAATTTCATAGGTAAAGACCTATTATTATGTTTGTGCCACTTACCTTAGTTTCAGGTATAATCAATGGTTCGGTGTTACTAGCAGTTTTGATCGTTACTTCACTGGTATTCAATCTGGCCTGAAAAAATTAAAAAGTATATTATTTATACAACGTGTCGTTTTGCATCCTCGTCAAATTTCAGGATGTGGTACAGAGAATCAAACCGAACAACTTTCTCCATGGGACCAATATAGTAATCGCGAAAAAATTTTCCACTGTTCCATAGAAAACTTCAACACCTACTCGACACAAATCTATGGGACGGCTGATTATTTTTTCGCGATTACGATGCTGGTGTCATGGAAAAAGTTGTTCGGTTTGATGGTCTATACCACAACCTTTAATTTGACGAGGATGCAAAACTACACGTTGTATAATTGTTACATGCAAATAAAAAATCTGAAAAAACACATTTACAGTTCACAAAAACAATTTTCCAAGTAAAAATTGAATATTCCAGAAAGAACTTATTGTATTATTGTAAATGGAGTATAGTTTATAATTAAAAGGTCCTAACAAAAATTTCGATTCAATTAAATTTGAACTTTGTCATTTTAGGCATTGAGTTTGTTATTCCAAAAGTTGAAATTTTGTATTGAAGTTTATGTATACTTACAGGCTTATGTGGCGGCGGCTTAGGTACGCCACTTATAACAACCTGAGAGAGGTTATCTTTAGTCATTATCTCTGACGTATTTCCGCCGGAAGTACACATTATGTCTATGCCCGTTGGTATGTTAACGTTGGTAACATCTGACTGCGGGGAAGGCGTTTTGTCGTCTTCGGTTGGCTCGTCTTCTGTTGGCTCTGGTTCCGTTTGCTTTTGCACTTCTTGTATCTCTGTGGATTTTCATTGATAAATTCAAAATGAACTCAATCACAACTAAACAGAGTTCTAAATAGCGTGCATGAGATGATTCCTTGTGGCATGTATTTCTACATGGCAGCAAAGAAGATGCTCGAGAATTTCACAGCTTTGTCTGAGCTGACCATAATTCCTATCTTTCCATACCAATACCCCTCCGTGCCTCGGAAAGCACGATAAGCCGTAGATCCCGGCTATCATTCGTGGATCTTTGACAGTCGTTACGGGTCGTCAGAAGCCCGATAGTCTGACAACCAGCCTTTCCAAGAGGTATCGTATTACTCAGTTACTGGGTTGTGGAGGTCAGATAGGCAGTCGTTCCATATAAACTACTGGTATTCAGCTACATCCGGTTAAACTGGAAGCCGACCCCAACATGGTTGGGAAAAGGCTATGCAGATTGACATGGATACATTATAAACTATCAAAAATTAATATGTTCTAATGTAAGCAGAATGGTAAAGTCACAATTTACCGACAGTTTAGAGTCTCACGACTTACATTATAAACCATATATGGGCAACAACCGGCCCGCGGGCCGGATCCGGCCCGCTGTAAGATATTATCCGGCTCGCGAGATATTTTGAAAAAACCTAATTTAATAAATATTACATTAGGTACTTATACTCACGGGAGTGACAGTGAGGCGGCAAACATCAAATCCTTTGATGTTTGCCGCCTCACTCTTTGATAATCGCCGCCACTCGGCTTGCTCGATCAAATTCTTTGAAGTTTGTCGCCTCACGGGCGACACATCAAAAGATTTAATGGTTTTCAATTATTCTAAACTAGTTTATTCTACTACTATATAAGTTCATAATTATACGTTGACAACTATGTCAGTTCAAAAACGAACTTCTTACCATCTTCAGAAGAGCTGCTCTCCTCCAAATCCACAATATTAACAACCGAGCTAGCTTCTTGAGTGGAGATAGCCAAATTCTTCATCTTGCTCGGGGATTGCTTACTGGGTGATGACTGGCTCAACTTGCTTGGTGATTGCTTGCTTGACATATCGCTCCTGTTTGGCGATTTACTTGGTGAGTGCTTTTGTTTTTGTTCTAAAATAGGAGAGCAAAGAAAGGATTACTATTAAAATGTCGTATACGGAATCCTAACTTCACACTAATATTATAAAGGTGAAAGTTTGTGTGTGTGGTGTGTGTGTGTGTGTATATTTGTTACTTTTTCAGGCACAAACGGCTGGACCGATTTGAATTAAATTCGGTATGTAGATAGCTTATACTCTGGTTTAACACATAGGCTACTTTTTATACCGGTCTACGCGGATGAAACCGCGGGGCGCAGCTAGTAATATTATAATCGCGAAAGTCATTTTGTTTGTTTGTTACGCTTTCACGCTAAAACGACTGGACGGATTTGGATGAAATTTGGCACATGGATAGAGCGTGACCTGGAGAAGGACATAGGCTTCTTATCATCTTGGATCACAGAAGTCGCGAGCAACGGCTAGTATTAATATAATTATTTTATCATTTTGTAATTGTCAACGCGCGCTTTTATAATTTCTAACATGACGTTATTGTCATGGACGTCCAAGCTCACGTCACGGCATCACGATAAGACAGAGAAGTAAAATGTATAGAAATATAATGAAGACGCTTTTTCCGTCAACAATAACGTTATGGCGTTAGGAGGAGCTCGTGGCTAAGTAATAACAGCCACACGGGTCGATCAACCAGATTAAGTGGATGGGTGACCATCTTTACTTTACATACCGAGACTCCTCCGTGCCTCGGAAAGCACGTAAAGCCGTTGGTCCCGGCTGTCATTCGTGGATCTTTGACAGTCGTTACGGGTCGTCATTCTGACAAAGTCTTACCAAGCTGTATCGTATTACGTTACTGAGTTGTGGAGGTCATTAGGCAGTCGCTCCATGTAAAATACTGGTATTCAGCTGCATCCGATTGGACTGGACGCCGACCCCAATATAATTGGGAAAAGGCTAGGCAGATTGATAACGTTATAGCGTACACGTATTCTCATACATTTTATGGACGTAAAAGAGGCCTTCTGTATATGAGAAGAGACCTTCTGTGTATAAGTAAGAAGAGACCTGTGTATAACAAGAGACCTTGTGTATGTGAATATGAGAAGTGGCCTTCTGTATATGAGAAGATACCTTCTGTGTATAAGAAGATATCTTCAGTGTATGAGAAGACTCCTTCTGTGTATAAGAAGATACCTTCTGAATATGAGAACGATAAACCTGCAGTGGGGAAGTAGTAGGCTAGTATTATTACTATAGTAATAGGTTGGGGAAAAAGTTTCTTCGCATTTTTTAAGAAAATTCAAAACATTTTTTAATATAAATTATTTACATTTATCTAAAGTATGTAGGTACCATTTTGTTCGATAACTTTTTGCCATCTTGTAGGTAGGGACATGATCCCATTGCTAAAGAAATTTTGAGACTTCTGATCAAAATACCGCGACAAGTGGTTTTGGCAGTCCTCTCGTGATGTTAACCTGACACTGCCTAAAGAATTCTGAAGAGACCGAAACAGGTGGAAATCTGAAGGTGCAAGGTCAGGACTATACGGCGGATGCATTAACACCTCCCAGCCAAACTCTCTTAATTTTTGCTGAGTGGCTAAAGATGTGGTGTGATGTGGTGTGTGTGATGTGGTCTAACGTTATCATGAAGAAAAACCACACCCTTAAACCAAATTTGTGCTACTCTCACAGACACTGCACTGGGTCCATAAACATTGCAAATTTATTCGCGGCTTGCGTTGCATTTTTACCTTTTTTGTAGTAAAATTTTAAAATGTATCGAATTTCTTCATTAGATTCACTCATCTTGACAGTACGAAAAACAAATGAAAGTCACACATTTTCCTAATTTGAATTTGGAATTATGTTCTTTAAAATTTAAACTTTCAATGATACCAAAACCAGCCAGATACAAATAGTATAGCGAAAGAGATTTTATTTTAAGTTCATACATACTATAATGCGAAAAGACTTTTTCCCCAACCTAATATGTTTAATATCTTGACCTACCTTCACTCTCTTTGCTTGATTCAGGCACTGCCTGTTGAACCTTAGTTGGTTCAACGTCAATTTCATTGTCAGACGTATCTGACAGTTTCACCGTCTCTATGTCCATCTGATCTGTGGTTTCTTGTTGATTCTGTGAGAAGACATCAAAATGCTTACTTGAAGCTAAGACTAAATAAAAAACTAAGACAAAACGTTGTCAACAGTGACGTGAGGCCTCACTTTTCGGGTTTCGTACACATGTGTGCCCATAATGAGGTGTAGTTTAATTGTAGTTTGGTGTAAATGTGTGCGTGTGAGCGTGTATGCAGAGCGAAGTGTAGTTTTGCACATGCTTCACTGTATTGTTCGCAGCGCTACGTCTGTGTTTTTTATTTAGTCTGAGACTTGAAAAAGTAAAAAAAAACGATTACGAAATATAACTAACTGAGTAGAATGAACCAAGTTGATATTCCTGTAGTCGGGATCGCAAGCCATATCCTGTGAGGCTATGAGTGACACACAACCGTTAATATTGCACAACGAGTTTCAAAAAACAGAATTAACAATCGCACTAACGTCTTTTTTCCAAGATTTAAACAAATCGCAACAAGAAAATTTCACACAAATTCATCAGCAATCAGAAATAAAAGATGAAATTAAAAGTGTTAAAACTGTTTCGCACACTTTATTATCGGAACAAAGCAACAGACTAAAGGTGAACAAAAAAAAACGCGCACTGGATTTTCAACGCTCTGCTTAGCGCCTGGAGTTGAAAATCAAACAGTGTATTTTTTCGACGCTCTGGAATACGCTGTTGGATTCTCGAAGCTCGGCTCAACACCGAGAGTTGAAAATCCAGTGCGCGATATTTTTAAGTCCGTGCGAACGTCGGCTAATACCTGTCACTTCAGTAGTCACTCTCACACTACGTCACAGCTGTCAATTTACCAACGTTATAATTTGTTGTACGCACGGCTACAGATCAAACTATAACATTTCCAGTATAAGCTGATCTCGCATTGTATAGGATTTCCTTACAGTGAGAGGTCAGTGTAAACTGGAACAGTATAGCTTGATCTGTAGCCGTGTGTATGTCTTCTTGGGCTCTTTACAGTGTAAACAGTTTACAAAATATTATAATATTGCTATTAAAATGTGCTCAAGCAGTTATATCTACGAGAGTAGTTTAACCCGTCGCGCGCCAATTAGCAGACACAATTGAAATTCTATTGTTATCTGTACACATGGTGTACAATCGACATTTTAAGAGTTAAAGCACTATACCACAGCGAGCGGGTATGCCGCTAACAAGCCCGGGGGCATTCCCAGGTGGATATTTGTGCGCGGACTTGCCACACAAAGGGCGCATACACGCACAAAAAAACCCGCCGGCTATGCTGCATAATAATATGCCTTAAAAATAAATGATAAATCTTAACCACAGCGAACAGTTCTTGCGTTGGAAGCACTCTGGATACGGGAAGTAAATAATACGAGTAGGAACGTACAAGCACAATATAACTGACTAGCCAACAATCCTCGAACAACAGTCTACTATTACTGGGTATTGAAGGTAGGCACACTTAAAAGTATTATAACAAACAATATCAATCTACCCACAATATCTTATTAAACGGGATGTCCTGTGTTTTTTTGGATTTTTTGCAATTCGCAGGTCCGTGTCAGGTGTTACCTTGATCAAAATATGATACGCGGCAATAAAACATATCTATACTAATATTATAAATTCGAAAGTAACTCTGTCTGTCTGTTTGTCTATTACCTTTTCACGTCTAAACCGCTGAACGGATTTCAATAAAATTTGGCAAAGGCTTATAGATAGCAAATCCTGGGGAAGGACATAAGCTACTTTATGTCTCAAAAATAATCCTACAGGGGATCCTATAGGGGATGAAAGTTTGTATGGGAAACCCAGCATTTCATAAGTTACGGTTATGAAAATTTAAATTTATGCTTTTGGTAGGAAACAAAGAAATATCATCCTTTAAGGGGGAAAAATGGGGGTTGAAAAACTGGACCGGACCTGACTGAAAATTTTTACTTCGGTACATTTATTGAGAAAATGTACCTATTTAAAATTATATTTATAGTTCAGAATCGTACCATGTACATCTATCAACCATTTGGCCAAAAAATATTTTAAGAATACAAAGCATTTTATTTAATAAAGATACTTTTGTGTAAAAAAGTAATGATTTGACTACCCATTTGTAACAGCGTCCTTATGCGAGAACGAAGTAATAGCTCGGGCAGAAATTTCACGCGGACAGAAGCTAGAAGTTGTATAAAATAATAAATACCTCAGCTTGTTCATTGGCGGGGTTATCAGCGTTCAACAAAGCATCAACTGCCGATTTTGCCTCTTCATTCATCTCAGTTATTGTTTCCGCTTGTAATTCCACCTGAAAAGAACTTTGTTGTTTAGCGAAA
The DNA here is from genome assembly GCA_946251885.1 of Cosmia pyralina. Classification (NCBI taxonomy): domain Eukaryota; kingdom Metazoa; phylum Arthropoda; class Insecta; order Lepidoptera; family Noctuidae; genus Cosmia; species Cosmia pyralina. The sequence continues at coordinate 9,473,499 of OX276371.1, read as the reverse complement.
CTTCAAACACTCCAGCTTGGAGTAGGCCACTCTGCCCCCTAACCTAACTTCATCGTTTTCAGGGTTCCGTACCTCAAAAGGAAAAACGGAACTCTTATAGGATCACTCGTGTGTCTGTCTGTCTGTCCGACTGTCACAGCCAATTTGCTCCGAATCTAATGGACCAATTAAGTTTAAATTTTGTACACATATGAACTTTTGTGACCCAAACACGGACGAGTAAAGTAAATAAATGAATTTTGAAAATGGGGTCACTTTTGGGGGGCAAATAAGAAAATTAAAAAAAAAAGTTTTGCAAACTATACCGAGTGACATATCAAATGAAAGGAATAATTTTAAAATAAATTGTTTTAAAGTTATTTAAGAAAATTGACGAAAATTAAGAAACGAATATTAATTGCCTCAGGCATTAAGTCCGCCTCTGTACGGTATTTTTTTACTAGTGCATAAAGTTTTAATAAATAAATAAATAAAATTGACCCTTATCTTCGAAATTACTGAGCCTATAATTTTGAAAAAAATTACAGATAATTTTACTTTAAAAAAAGTAAACCCCGACTTCAAAAACCAAAAACGAATAAAATAACTTTCATAAAAAACTTAACAGCTTCTGAAGCCGGTGCCAATCTAAGGTGCATTGAAGAATTGAAGACAACTACGAAACCCATCATTGTGCGTGGTCGGACATGCACTTGGCCGGTTTTTTTTTTATTCAACTGGGCCATGTAGGGTTTCCCTTTTTCCAAACATAGCCTTGCCCCAACTATGTTGGGGTCGGTTTCCAGTGTAACCGCATGCAGCTGAATACCAGTATTTTACATGGAGCGACTGTCTATCTGACCTGACTGGGTTGTGGCCAGTAACTGGGTAACACAATACCCCTTGGTAAGACTGGTTGTCACTTTCGGGCTTCTGACTACCCGTAACGACTGTCAAAGATCCACGAATGACAGCCGGGACCAACGGCTTAACGTGCTTTCCGAGGCACGGAGGGTTCTCGATATGTAATGGATGGTCACCCATCCACGATCCAACCGCTGCAAGCTTAGTTTAACTTTCGATCGATCCGTGCGGCTGTTTTATCATTTAGGCACGAGCCCAACCGAATATTTAATTTAGATATAGCACAGAAATCTCGATGTTTTGAGATGTTGCCACCTTGCCACATCAATAGAACGCAGCCATGCAAAGTAGGGGCGAGTCGCTAATCTTCACATAGTATAAAAAATGAAGTCGCTTCCGCTGTCTGTTCGCTTAGATCTTTTAAACTACTCAACGGATTTTAACGCAGTTTTCAGCAAAAGGTAAGAGTGATTCAAGAGGAAGTGAGCATGACCTGGTATTAGAACAGGATACTTTTTATCCCGGTGGTATGTTCCCGTGTTCCGTGCCTCGGAAAGCACGTTAAGCCGTTGGTCCCGGCTGTCATTCGGCTTTAACAGTCGTTACGAGTCGTCAGAAGCCCGAAAGACTGACAACCAGTCTTACCAAGGGGTATCCTATTACCCAGTTACTGTGTTGTGGAGGTCAGATAGGCAGTCGCTCCATATAAAATACTGGTATTCAGCTGCATCCGGTTAGACTGGAAGCCGACCCCAACAAGTTGGGAAAAAGCTAGGCAAATTGATTGAGTATATTCCCGTGGGTTAATTTTCAAAATGCACACAGGGGAAGCCGCTGGTGAAAGCTAGTTATGTAATAAATAAAAGAACTTACAGTCCCATACTCTTCCACAACCATCTTCTCGGCCTTATCCTGAGAGGTACTACTGTCACACATCATGAACGGGAACTCTTCATCCTTAGGGTCTGGAGTATCCAAGTCCTTGTCTTCTTCTCTTACTGGTTCAGACTCTACGGCTGCTGAGTTCGAGTCCTCGGACTGTTCGGCTGATATTTGGTTGCTGCTTTCTGCATGCATGTGCATGAGTATGTGTCAGAAAGTTTAGGTCATTTAAGGAAGAAGCGCTAAGTAGGCCAGTGGAATTTAAATTTTCTTACGATTTTTACAATTTGCAGTGAAGTGTCTGGGTGTATGTTGATGTGTGATTCGCGACCGTAACAAATATGTATTTACAGAAATATAATCATTAGAATCAGTAATACAACTCCTTGTTAGAATTGGCCTCAAATGTCAAAGTTTCATGAAATAGTCATAGGGTAATATGAATTGGGTAATATGAAGAGTTCTATTGATGATATAATGATTATAATTCTACAGGGTGGTCCAAATAGTGATGTCAAAAAGAAAAATCTGAATTCCTCATACCCAGAGGTATTCGAAAATACCCCATGTATGTTCCGCGTTTTTTTTGTATTTTTGTTTTTGTAATTATTTCGAGTTTTCTGCCGGTGGAGCTTCAAAAATTCATATGTTTTTTTGTAGTGTATTTTTCAGATTTTTTGTGACATGAAAGCAGTGTCACAAAAAAAAACTGAAAACACAATTATTCCAAACAAATTGACACAAGGTAAGCTTAACGACGCCACAGGTGAACAAACACGCTGTGACTGTGAGATACAAATACTGTATCAAACGCTGGACCTTTCCAATTTAGAAACAATTTTGCTTGCATACTGCAATTGTACTTTTGACAAAGTAAAACAAAGGACCATAGGGGCAGGTTTTTTTAAATTAATCATAATTATGCATGTGTGTACATAAAAAGCAACTGTAAAGTGTAAAGGCACCATCCAGCAGGCAGGTATCCATTTTGTCGATAGTACATGCTGTATAACATTGTGCCTGTATTGCCCAGAGGTAGGCAGAGTTAAAATAAAAATAAAAACTCCATAACTCACCATCATTATCAAAATCATCACCATCAAAATCATCATCAGGCTCCTCATCATCTTCCATCATCCGACCCGCAGACTCAGCCAACAGTCCCAGACTATCATCTATCTCTGGAACCTCATCCAATGTATCTGGAGTCATACGGGTTATGGATGTTGGTGGATGTTCGGTGGGCATTTGCAGTTGGCTTGTGGATGCTGAAAGAAGATTGAATGTAAAAGAAACAAGGTTAAATGAGGGGCTTGTGGCTACATGCTACGAACCTACGACCTACAACTCGTAAGTCGCGGCCATTACTGGGCCAACACTGCTCCGCACTGTGCCACCACTGCTCCAGCAGTGGGATAGTGTAGGCTAATATGAAAAAAAAAGCTTACCAATGCACTCTGCAACTTCTTTGGCAACTTCTGGCTCGTCATCCGCAAACATTATTTCCATGTTTTCTTCAACTGTAGATTGAACAACAGTATCTTCAACTTTCTTATCACTTTCCACAATATTACTTTCTGTTTGGACTTCACTTACTGTAGATTCAGTTACTATGGCTTCTTGATCCACTGATTTCTCTTTCACTATGTCATCATCAGCAATGATTTTATCAACAGTTGTTGTTTCAGTAACTAAGGCTTTTTGATCTGCTGGTCTCTCTTTTATTGTGTCGTCATCAGCTTTAGTTTTAGCTACTGATTTCTCACCGCCAGTAGCGTCATCAGTGACAACTTTATCACTTACTATGACATCATCAATGACAGTTTCTTCATTTGTTTTATCATGTACTATGTCGTCATCAACATTTTTGTCAATATCATCAAGACTGTCAATCACTTCAGAATGGTCTAAATTCATAGAGAAATCTGTATCATCCATGTCAATTAATTCTTGTGTAGGTATTTCTAACATCACATCTGGTTTATGTAAACCATGATCAGTTTTGATAGGACATGAATCTTCTAGAAATATTGACGAGTTGTTCGGTGAAATTTCATCAGCCTCTTTGTTTTTATCTAAGCTAGTATCTGGATTGATAGTTTCTTTACTTTTTTCAGCTTCGTCTAAATCTGTATCTTTGTTTATATTTTCACTAGGTTTTTCTGGATCTGTTTTATTTTTAATTTCTTTTTCAAGAGTAGTTTTCTCTGGGATAGGTTTCTTTAGATCTTTTACAAGAATGTTAGGAGTATTAGAAATAGTGAGTGCATCTATTTGCACAGGAATTTTAATTGGCTGTTCTTTTGAATTAGATTCTTGAATTAATTTATCAATAGTCTCTTTTTCAGATATAACTTGCTCTACAATTTTCTCATCGATTTTATCTTCATTTTCATTAGGTGTATCTTTAATAAAACTTACTATTTTTGATGTATCTTTAATTGGCTGATCAATAACATTCCCAATTATTTTGCTTTGATGACCAGATTGATCCAAAACTTTAATTTCATCAGTTGTTTCATCTACTGTTTCAATATAAGTTTGGTCATCTATTGGGAGAGCTACATTTATTTTTGCTACTTCAGATTGATTCATTGTTTGATCTATAATCTTATCTTCTATATTAGTTTGATCTCCAATAGATGTATCAGTATTGTCAACATCCATAGGAGTAGAGCTATCTTCTTGACATTCATCATCTTTCAGTAACTCAACTTCTTCCTCATCATCAACATCCATTGTTATATCACTTTTAGGAATTACTTCAGCTGTTTCCGTTTCTTCTAATAGTTTTTCTTCTAGCAGAACATCATCAGTATCTTCTTTATCCATAGGGACTTGTTTTTCAGGAACAATTTTAGAACATTCAATGTCTTTCTCAGAAATAATCAAAGAACTTTCACCTTTAGAATCAGGTTCTTTTAAAAGATTTTCTTCTGACGTAATATCATCATTATCTTTGTTTAAGAAGACATCTGTTAAAGATTTCAACTTTAATGTTGAAGTATTACTTTCAGATTCAGCTAAAAGTTGATCTCCAATAATTGGATCTTCTTTTGTCTGTTCATCAGTAGTAACCACCTTTAGAAGATTGTTTTTTGCAGATTCTGTCTCTTTTATTGGTTCATCCATACTTTTCTTTTCAAGAATCTCCGTTGCTCGAGCTATTACTGCTGCTTCAGTGACAATTTCAGGTTCTTCCAGTAATTTCTCTTCTAAAACATTGATGTCATCTCTATCCATACTTTCTTCCGCAGAAAAGTCCATTTCTGGGCTATTTATTGCTTCAGTATTTATGTCGTTTTCCTCTAAAAGCTCATCTTCCAATCTTTTTTCATCATCAGCCATATCTGTAGGAATGTCCAGTTTTGGACTAATTTCAGATTCTTTAGTAGTTTCTATTTCTTTGGAATTACTGTCTCTTGTAAGACTATTTTCTTCACTGTTGACTTTAAACACTTCACTATCAAGATTGGCTACAGAGACTTTGGGGTTCCCATCAGAAGGCATTTCAGTCATATCTTTAGTTAAAACATCTAAATGTTCTTCTAAAAGTTGATTTTTGGACATAATATCATCATTCTTAGCATCTGTGTTTCCAATACCATCACCCATAGCTTGATTGCTGGCGTCATCATCATCCCATCTCAAAGTTAGTTCCATATCTTCATCTTCAGTTTCGTCAAGGTCATCAGCCATCTCTGATTCAATTTTATCACATATGTCGAGGAAAATGTCATTGCTTCCATCTTTCTCAGCAGTAACATTGGTTGTCGATAGTTTTGCATCAATTTCAGTGTTAACATCCTCAATTTTTCTATCATCTATACCACTGACCTTTGCTTTGGCTGTATAGTCACCTTTGCCTGCATCAATATTTATGAATTCTTTTGGCATATCAGTCAACTCTGCTTCTATTTTATCAAGTTCCGAGTTATCTTGTAACATGCGTCCTTTGTCATCTCCAGATGGTTCTTTATCTGCTGACCGAGGCATAATTTCAGGTATGGTGCCACAATTTTCAGTATTTTTATTGGAATCGGAACCCTCAGTTATTCTTTTAAGGGTATTGCTACCTTCATCTCGATTTATTCGCGTACTTTCTTCATCATAACTGCTTATTTCTTCTTTGTCACTCATTTTGAACTAAAAGAAATAAATTTAACGGCAAAAACAAGTACTGAATAATAAGTTCATATAGACGGGTTTTATGCTAAACACTGTGGATTCAGTTGATGAGCTTGGATTGTTAGAACTATTATCGTATGAACTATATTGTCAACGGTATGCACTTTAGAATTGATAATACACTTTAAAATAATGCACCGATAGCAACAATGCATCGTTTGCCATTTTTTCGATTTGACAACTTTGACAATTCGTTTGACATCTTAACTTTTGAAGTTTGCTTGACAGTTTTTTCATAGCCAATAAATAATTTGATTTTTGGGAACTTTAGTCGATTTATTGCGCCATCCTTATTTTTCTTTCACACACACACGCTCCGACTTCGGTCCGTATATTAAATGTAAAACTGGCATTTTTATTTAGTAGAGATGGTGCCCTGACATCGACGGCGTGATTTTAAATTCTCAAGTATTCAGGATGAAAGGGCTACCTTAATGGCTACCTTGGTCCATTGGTTTAATTGCAATTAGGTATCACAACAGACACAGAGTTTCATTTAAACATCGCGTTGCTTAATGAGATAGAGGGTTGTGGCTAAGTAATAACAGCCGCACGAGTCGATCAAAGGTACGCTACCTTGCCGTTGCCGTGGTCGTTGTGGTGGCGCTTGCCGTGGTCCGTCTGTGGATGGGTAAACATACATTACATATCGAGACCCCACCGTGCCTCGGAAACCTCGCACGACAACACATACTTAGTTTCGATGAACTATCGGGTTTCCAATTTTTTTTTCGGAGAGCATTTTCCCACAGCTTTCGTCTTTTAGCATCAGATGGGTCCATGTGTTTTTGCTATCAACAGCTGCGCAACGGGGCATGTTAACGGCTACCACAATAAAAATCGACAACAGGTAGCGCCACTGCCATGACAGGTATAGAGAAATGTCAAATGACCGTAAAACCTATGACTTTTTGTTAATTATTTGTCATAATTAGTTATTTTGCTTTAGTTATTGTTCTGAGGTTTTTGTCAAAATAAACTCATTGTTTTGACCTTATTATAGACGATTCAAGGGAAGGTGCAATGAAAATTAATGAAATCAAATTAGAACTTTATTTAAGCCGAATCATTCGTTTGATGAATGAAATGGTCGAGCCTGCCCGGGCCGTAGTTACCTGAGGGCTTAGTGCGAGTTTTTATACTTACTCGATCGCGTTTACGTTAACGTTACCTTACGTCAATTTGTATGGAATAATTGTGATTCCCATTATAGTCACCAGACGGCGCTTATTCAGTTTCAGAACAAATTGAAGTTTACGTCAACGTGATCGAGTAAGTATAAAAACTCGCACTAAGGCCACTGGCCGCCGCGCGTGATATAAAGCAATGACATGCAAATGACAGCTCCCCCCCCCCCCCTTCCCCATTATGATCCAGCCTGCCCCGTCTGGCTGTCCTATTATTAGCGACGCTCAGTCGACTAATAATTTACCTTAGTTTTAAGCCTGGCCGGGGGCTTTAAGTTCGCTTAAAGAACCCACAGGAAACGCCCGCGCGCCCGGTTGAGCAGTCTCGACCCTCAGTGGTCAACTGCGAGATGCCATTTATAAATAACTATAATAACTATGACAGCTCAGTTTCGATGTTGTCCTGGACCGAGTAACCCGGTGGTCCGGGGGCTTTGAAATTCCCCGGGGGAACCAAAGAATTCCAAATTCCTCGATTGCGAGTCTTCGAAGAACATTAAATAAAAATAAACTTAATTAAATAGTAAAATAATATATATATTCGTCGTGCAAACTGTGGTGGTAGTGATCTGAATCCTGAACCCAGAGCACAGAGACAGGAGGCTTAGAGGCTGACTTCGGAGATCGCTGAGGTAAGACCTTTTGTTTGTTAAGGAAATGATTTGGCAATACATACGTCCCCTGGGTCCTCTTCAACCGCCATTTTAATATAATCTAGAGGAACCATTATTGGTAATTTTTTCCCAATTTAATTACTTTGTTTTTTTAGCATTTATTGTCAACCCGCTAATCATAATATAATATAATTAATTAATATCTGAACCGCCCAGCCAAACTTAAAAAAGAGAAGCTAAAACCAGTGGAACAAAAGAAAAACTCATCCAAAGGTAAGGTATCTAAAAATACAAAAAAAAAAGAGTTTGAAAACCAGTTATAAGGAAGCTTATAAATATGTTGCTTGAATTGCAGGCTCCAAGATTGCAAACAAAAAGAATCAAATTTTATGTAATCTAACCTACAAACTTTTTTTTATGTTTTACAGATACCTTCTGTGCTAGTGGCACCAACTGGCGACCTTATAAAAGTAGGCCCCATTAATTAGGCGTAAAAGAAGTCGCTTGTTTATAAAAAATGTATGGATAGTGACAGCTTGCTGTCAAATTCTTTCACGCTTGAAAGTAGCGACATCTGAAGTGAGCAAGTGGCAGTTTTTATCCCCAATATTCGCACTTCGCACTCAGCCTTTTATTTTATTTTTCTCTGTTGTATTTGGGTTCCAAACTTACAGGGTTTGGTATGTTAGGCATGTTTTCTTTTTAAAAGAAGAAACGTGAGATATCTTTTGCCTTTTCTGAATTCCTAATGCATGCTAATATGTACTATAACGGTATCTGGAACGCGACCATAAATATTTTGTTTGCTTGATTGACTGCCGATTTCGCTTGCAAATTCAGCGAAATTATGTGGAATTTCTAATAATAACGAATTCCAATTTAGTTGTGGCACCAAAATTAATTTTGAAACAAGTTTTATCGCTGTATCAGTTATCCGCGTTTGATTTTCATTCCTGCTAATTACTTTCCAACAATTAATGTTTTTTTGTGATTATCATCGTAAATAACGTTACGAAACAGCATTTGTTCGCTTAATTAACGTTCTTGCTTCGTTTTGGTGTGTCTAGGTCTACTCGTGCGTTTAAGTGCTAAAAGTAGTCGAAATCAGTTTTGTATCTGAGGAGAAAATTTTGTGGTTTAATCATGAATAGTAGTAGTTATGTTTCATCTCGTCTCATGGTTGGGGCTGCTATTGTGGGCATCGTTGGAGCTGCTGGAGTCTTTATTTATGAACAGATTTATGCTGAGAAGCGGAGATCTATGTTGGGTTAGTAAAACACCTTTTTTCTTACATAAAACGTATTCTTCTTTAACAATCCAGCATCAAGTGCTAGATTAATATTTCACAATCTAGACATATCCAATAGCTTAGTACTACTTGGATATTAGTAACCAATAATACCTACTATGAACTCTACAATGTCATAAAAGGTTATGTTTTTGTTGTGAGCTAAAACTGTCTCATATTATTTCTTATCGTTTTTTGAACTCTCTCTAATGTACTTATAAGATTAGCAACACTGAAAACATTTTGAAGTATAATTAATCATATCTTTAATATCTTTTTTGGTATGACAACATGTGTCTACCGTGTGCTTATGGCAATCCATTCTCTCCCTTAAGGATGGTGCATAAGGCTGGCACCTAAGGTATAATGTACAAAAGATAAGTGGCTATGATATTGTTTTGTGTACAAATAGCTACATTTCTGTCCATTTAATGGCAATAAGATACTAAAGCTACTCTCGCTCTTGCAGCACAGGTTCTCCTAATTAACGCTTTAAAGGACACTATACGGCTAAGAACACAGCAGTAATAATAATAAAACTTCTATTGTGTCACGTTTTTGTACTTCAAAGTATTAAAAAAAGCCTATGAATAAGGAGTAGAGGCTCGCTGAAGTAACGCTCTTGCCGCCTGTCGTATATAAGTACCTACATAATTCATAGTGTATAAGTTTGGGTTTATTAGGTTTTAAGTCTACCCTCAATCACAATTATTGTTCCTACCCTACCCTTATGATTTACTCACTTGTATGTCTAGGCTACTTAGCTCAATACACATAACGATATTTGGTGTTTTATTGAAGACATAATACCGCCAATGTTTATCTTATTATCTTACTAACTTATCCGCTAAAAGTACAAAACTGATTGTTTGCCACAAGCCACAGAAAAAAAAAAGTCTAGAAAGTTCCTCCTGTTTGTGTAAGAATGTTCTAAGAAATCTAAACATTCGAGGTAGGGTGCTATTTACCGGCTTTGATGTGGAATTTATAACATAACTGGCAATGTGTTACTATGGGTGCATAGTGCCTTTCGTTTGGAGAAAGTTTCTCAAACAAAAGTGATCCCAAAATTAATGTGACAAATTATCAAGGGGGCATAAACTGATGCGATTGGCAGTTGATACAAATGTGTATCATTCAACCAACGACCAATCACAGCAGTTTACAAATAATATGCTTAATAATACACCTTGGTAAGACTGGTTGTCAGACTTTCGGGCTTCTGACGACCCGTACCTAACAACTGTCAAAGGTCCACAAATGACAGCCAGAACTAACGGCTTAACGTGCTTCGCGAGACCCTCTCGCGAGTCTCGGTATGTAAAGATGCTCACCCATCCACAGACCAACCCCGGTAAGCGTAGCTTAATAACTCCTTAAGTTATTAGCTGGTCTTAAGGGGATGCGCTAATGTAGCCCGCGAAATTCAAATTTTCTTACGTTTTTTGCAATTTGCAGATCAGTGTCAGGTTGTATATTGATTAAAATATGATTCGAGACCGTAACTAATATGGCTTTACTGACCTGCAAATTGCATGAAACGCAAGAAGAATTTCGCGGGCTACCTTTGCGGATTCACCTTAAACAAAGTATTGGTTCGTTTTCTACAATGTAACTGTTCTATCTTTTGTTTCAGTAAGGGAAGTAGCAAGACTAGATAAGCAAGTTTCTTTAATGAGGACAGAACTTGAAACTCTGAGAGAGCTACAGAAAGAAACGTAAGTGTACACTACCACATCATCATCAGTCCATACCAGTTCACTGCTGGGCGTAGGCCTCTCCAATCAAATGCCATTTAAGGACGCTGTTACAAATGAGTTGGGTAGTCAAATCATTACTTTTTTACATAAAAGTATGTTTATTAAATAAAATGCTTTGCATTCTTAAATTGTTTTTCAGCCGAATTGTTGATAGATGTGCATGTACGATTCTGAACTATAAATATAATTAGATAGGTACATTTTCTCTTTAATTGTACCGAAGTAAAAAATTTTACTTCGGTACATTTATTGAGAAACTACCTATCTTTAATTATATTTATAGTAAAAAATTTTACTTCGGTACATTTATTGAGAAACTGTACTTACCTATCTAAAATTATATTTATAGTTCAGAATCGTACCATGCACATCTATCAAGAATTCGGCCGAAAAACAATTTAAGAATGCAAGGCATTTTAGTTAATAAACATACTTTTGTGTAAAAAAGTAATGATTTGACTATCCATTTGTAACAGCGTCCTTAACTTGATTCTCAGCTACTCTCATCTAGCTTCTACTAGACACCCTGCAAAGATCATTCGAAGTTGACGTTATGGTACTCGTATAATGCCGTGCCAGCCCGCTGACATAAAACGCGGAGCGCGATGACACAAGACTCATTATTTTTATTTTATTGCTGACGGAGCCTGCTCTGAATTATACAGGATAAGTTTTAAGCAGTGCTCAAATTTTCACTTGGTGTGTTCTACCCATGAATATGAACAACTTTTACTATGGGACCAAACATGTAATTGCGAAAAAAAAAATCACTCAATCAATCATTTTGACGAGTTTGGTGTAGATAAATGTACTGAACAGCAGACTTTTTTTTTGCGTGATTTCAAAGTTAGTTCCATGGTAAAAGTTGTGAAAATTTGCGTACTACTTAAAAACTTATCCATTTTTCTGCACTAAATATTCACCATCCCCGCACTCGCACGTTTTATGACTGCGACTGCCTGTATGTATATTATAGCATTTTTAGGGTTCTGTACCTCAAAAGGAATAAAACGGAACCCTTATAAATAAATGAATTTTGAATTAGATCACTTTTGGGGGCAAATAAGAAAATAAATAAAAGTTTTGCAAACTGTACCATGTGACATCAAATGAGAAAGGGCTTACTGTGAGGGTCTCAAATACTTAGATTTTTTTAAATAATTTTAAAATAAATTGTTTTATAGTTATTTAAGGAAATACACGAAAATTGACCATTCTCCTTATCTCCGAAACTAGGTACTGAGCCTAAAATTTTGAAAAAACACAGAAACTAGCAAAAAGTCTATGGTCTTAAAATAACATGGTAAATCTCTCAATATTGTGCGTACAAAGTTAAATTTGCATTTGGAATGTATGGGAGAAAACATGTTTTTCATCTGCAATGTTAAGTTTGTTCTTAGGATAAATTCATCTCAACAACGGAACCCTTCATTGTGCGTGGTCCGACGCGCTTGGCCGGTTTTTTACTATGGAAATATGAACTATGGGACAGTTTCTCGCACGAAAATGATCCCAAAATTAATGTGACAAATTATCAAGGGCGCATAAACTCATGCGATTGGCTGTTGATGTACAAATGTAAATCATTCAACCAATCACAGCAGTTTACAAAATAATGTGCTTAATAATTTAAAACTGGCGATGCTATCTTGAGGGCCTAGAGCACACCTCCGCAAAGAAACCGCGAAATCGCATAATGTTCCGCTGATGTTCCACAACTCGGGTAGAGGAACTTCATGCGAGTCAGTTGAATTGTACTACTGCGGCTTCTAGTGGTGTGCTAAGGCCCGGAATAATCATAATCATAATCATCATAATCATAAATCTTTATTTATCTCAACATCAGTATTACAGGCACTAGTTATTAAATGCACAATCTTAAATAGAGAAAGGTGTTTGAAGTAGGAGGGCCGTGAGTTGCAGATCACCCGGCTCTTCTAGAAAGGACATGTTAATTTACACAACGGTTAGTCAAGATATTGCGTAGGAGTAATATAAGTCTGAAATCGCAATCAGTTAAAAGAATAACCTACAAAACTTTTTTACAAAAAAATACAACCGACTTCCAAAAACAACACTACAAAGTGAAAAATAACTTTAATTTCGGAAGTCGGTGTCTAGTTAAATGTATTTTCGTTTTTTGCCACCGACTTCCGAAATTAGTTATTTTTCACTTTGTAGTGTTGTTTTTGGAAGTCGGTTGTATTTTTTTGTAAAAAAGTTTTTACTTTTCACTTTTTAGTTGTGTACCTACCCCACACAAATTCTAATACCACTACCTGCAAAACAAACTAGAACATCATCCATATAAAAGTGGGGAAAAAATACGTATTATTGAAGCTAACTCAAAAACTACCCAAGTAAAGTTAATCAATTTTATATGGGACCAACTGTGATGACCCTCTCGAATAAAACAAAAAAAAAATCCAAATCGGTCTAGCCATCTTCGAGTAATCGGGGAACATACATAAAATTGTGTTTGTAAAAAAAAAATAATTATGGAACTGGAGAAAATTACAAATTATATTGTCTGGTAGGTACATAGTTTGACTGATACACACATATCAGTTTGAAAACTGTACTTTTACAGTTAGTACAGGTTTAGAAAAATTCAGAACATAAAAATATAAAAATCAGAGAATAGCAAATCCAACATAAAATTCAAAGAAATATACAAATTGTAAGGTACCTACTGATTGAATTGATACTACACTCAATGAACACTACATAAATATAGAATTATTTTTTTGGGATGGGCGGGCTCCATTTTAAATTACCCATTGTTCTTCATTCATTGTCATCTCGCGAGCAACGTCTGACCCCGTCGCTGGTTGTCACGGTTTGTAAATATAAAATTAGCATGTTTATCTATCATTTAAATAGTTGAATATGCAAAGTTAACTTCCAGCTAGTTAAACTATCACGTTTTAGTCTAGTCTAGATGCGCTATTTTTCTTCAATATGTAACTATTAATTGAGGAGAGACGAAACGCATGTGACTAAAAGAGTGATGAATATAGATGTTGATGGATGGAGAGGCAGAGGAAGGCCAAAGAAAAGATGGATGGATTGTGTGAGGAATGATATGAAAGAGAAGGGAGTGAATGATAGCGTGACGGTTGACAGGGGAGAATGGAAGAAGAAAACGTGTTGCGCCGACCCCAAGTAATATGGGATAAGGGCAGGAAGATGATGATGTAACTATTAATTTAGGCACTATCCAATTGTAGATAAGTTACAATTGCTTTAGTTTAATTAATAAATACATTAATTATTTGTAAACATGATTTATACAATGTAGGTACTTAACCATTAATCTTTTAATGTAAACATTTAATAATCGAATGTTAACATAAATAATTAAATGTAGACTATAATAATCCAATGTAAACATTGCATAATTCACTATAAACATTTAATTATTAAACGTAAACATTCTTACTTGGTTCCCCAGGTCCTTGCGTCGCCTAAAACATAAGAAGGTTCGTAAGGAGAAGTCTGTGAAGAAGGCTCCCAGCGGCGATGCGGCTGAAATGGCTGAACACAGCTACGCGTCCGACTCCGAATATTTTACTGACTACCAGTCTTTGTTAGGTAAGCTAAACAAGTATACTAATTATTAAAAAAAAAACCCGGCCAAGTGCGAGTCGGACTCGCGCACGAAGGTTTCCGTACCATTATCTATAAAAATTACGTTTGTTGTATGGGAGCCCCCTTGAATATTTATTTTATTCTGTTTTTTAGTATTTGTTGTTATAGCGGCAACAGAAATACATCATCTGTGAAAATTTCAACTGTCTAACTGTCACGGTTCATGAGATACAGCCTGGTGAGAGACGGACGGACGGACAGCGGAGTATTAGTAATAGGGTCCCGTTTTACCCTTTGGGTACGGGACCCTAAAAAATAAGTTTAACTTGCAAATAAAAAGGACAACTGACATACGAACTTTGCAAGTTAAATAAAAGCTTGTAAATAAGTTGTAATTTCTTTTCGGGTCTTATTATAAAACGAGATCTCCATCTTTAGTTCGCAATTATCAATCCTATGTGCGTTTTTTTGGATTTTTAACTTTATTTTACGAATAAGGTAGTTCTTCATAAAAAAACCATACTACCCTACAATATTTAACACTACATATTAAAAAAATCACTTTAATTACATGTATCTTGTATGGGGGTGGGGATCTCCTTTAATTTTTAACTTTATATTTCGTTTTAACGGCAATCGAAATACAAAACCTGTGAAAATTTCAACTGTCTGCCTATTACGGTTCATGAGACCGCCTCACCCCATCGCCTCGCCTCTGCCTCGGCGCTATCTGCCTGCTGACAGACGACGGACTGCGGAGGCTTAATAAATAGGGTTCCGTTTGGCACCCTTCGGGTATGGGACCCTAAAAAAACTGGCAACTTAACGTCCCAGTCCAAAAGATGTTTTTTTTTTGGTTATTTTATATGTTGGCTATGCTGAACCGTGATGGGTTCAAGCCAGGGCATCATGTAGTATTTAATGCTAATAACTGAAAGGTTTCACGGAGAAATTACCCATTAAATTAAATTTCATAAAAGTCGTAATAGCAAAAATGTTTTAAGTTTTAACGCCTCGTTGGACTAGTGGTCGCAAGCGGTAGGTTCTGTTGTGCATGAGGTCCTGGGTTCGATTCCAGGGTCGGGCAAAGCGTTATTGGTTTTTTTTTTTTGTAAAATGAAAAATTTCACAAGTAATATCTTAAAAACTAGTGATTGGAGCCTCCTTTTAAGCAAATAAGCCTGTGTTAGGAGACTCCATTTTTCCACCTGGAATTTCTCAGTAGCAGCTCGGAGTCAGGATTTGTGCCCGGTTGTTGGCAATAGGCTTGCCCCCTACTATTACTTTGGACTTAAACATAACTGGCGAAATGCGGGTGTCCTCTGCCCAACCCTTCGCGGAATACAGTCGTGGTGTTATGTTGTCTTTTATGAGATTTCTTGACTCCTCTTAGTGTCTAAACACACTAAGCCGAAGGTACGCAACCGAAGTTCCGCGGCTGATTTTACGTCCCGACGTAATCGGCTGATATGACACACCATATGTGCCGGACTATACCTGCCTCCCGCTGCTCCCCGCCCCGGATCTTCTTCGGCAATCGAACCGAACTTCGCTCGCGTATTATGTGTACTCTACAGAATACGTTACCGCCGAATTGCCGCTGAACTTACGTCCGACCGAAGTTCGGCAACTATAAGATAACTTTTATAACGCAACATAATTTCGGCATAATGTGTCGTCAGTAATTCAAATAGCATTGCAGGCGTAATCATGCCGAACTTCCGGTCGCGTACCTTCGGCATAGTGTGTTTAGACACTAAGAGGAGTCAAGAAATCTCATAAAAGATAACATAACAACACGACAGTATTCCGCGAAGGGTTGGGCAGAGGTGTAGTACACCCGCATTTCGCCAGTTATGTTTAACACAAGGCACACGTAACTCTTTGCTGAAGCGTGGGGGTGAACTTTGGGCTGCGTGTGGCGATGAAGACACTTTATATTGTTATATCATATTTCTTCATTATTTTGTAAAGGCACAGACGGCGAGATGGACAGCGAAGAGTTCTATGACGTACCCACAGATGAAGACGAAGACGACACTCTCAGAGAATCTCTGCGCAACGGACACGCGGGCAATGAGTTACAGGACGAGGTAAGGAATACATACAGCTTTCCAAGGAATAGTAGGCGCTTCGGGAAGTACCAACGCGCGAGAATAAAGCTCCATTTACACGGTGCAAGTTTATTGCCTGGGGCATACCATAAAATTGAAGGACAAACAACATGTACAATATTGTTGCACGATACGGGCAAATTAGCTGCCGTTCAAAACTGGTATAGGTGTAAACAGCATCAATAAAATTGCACGTACAATAAAATCACATTCAATTCTGGCATGAAAATGTTCTATCATTCAAACATGAGCGAACGAAACAAGACGTTCAATAAAATTTTATGAAATATTTAGTAAAAATTTAATGTGCTTTATGGCATGAGAGCAATGGTGGCCCAGTGGTAACGGCCGCGACTTACGAGTTGTAGGTCGTAGGTTCGAACCCAGACAGGCGCTTTACTTTGTGTAAATAATTTCATCACCACTGCTCTCAAAACGGTGAAGGCAAACATTGAGGACACCGTCATGTCCTAGAACCAAACATTCGAAGATATGTGACATCTACCAACCCGCACTGGGCCCGGGTGGTGGATTACAGAATTTACAGCCCACTCCCTCGCTAAGGAAAAAAAAATCAAATCAAAAATGAAAAGATGAATAGAAAATAGTTTATTGTCCAGGTAATACAGTAAGCAGGTTTACATGGTAACAACAAGTTGAGACGACATGAGTAGCTTAAAATATTACTTATAGCTAGGTTACAAAATATTTGCAAGTGAGCCCCAAACTAGACAGTCTGTATCTTGGGGCTCATGGTATGGATTCCAGAGTGGAGACTAGAAAGGTGATTTCAGGTGTTGTATGGTATGTTTGTATAAATGTGACGTGTGTGTGTGTTGTGCGTGTGAGGGTGTGTGTGTGTATGCGTATTTGTTCTCATTGTGCGTCGTTTGACGTTTGATTCAGTGTCAGGTCAGGGTATTTATATTAGTTGTTCCGAGTCATCGTAACAAGAGTTTTCCAACATTTCCTTTATTATTTTTTTACAGCTGAATAAGGTAGTATTTTTAATTTCGCAGAGTTTGTAGACTTTATTGTAAGTATTAATGAGAGAGTAAGTTGGGGAGCGTCTAGCTAGCAATGAGGTGTTGTCAGGTATTGGGATTCTATAGTTTCTTTTGCTTATGATTGATGCGTAGTCGGGTCTGCTTTTAATTGTTTTGTGAGTTTTAGTGCAGGCAGACAGGATGAAAAGCTGGCGGACTCTGAGAACTCTCGTTTCACGATAGAGTAAGTCAGTAGAGAGCCGGTAGGGCTTCTTAAAAGTTACTGTTCAGCCATCTGTCGGTCAGTAGCAACATCGCCCGCAAATCAATGTCGCGCTCTTAACAGAAATGTTGTTTTAGTTATTATCGGGACCAATAGATGGCACTTTTTATTTGAGTACAAAAATTAGATCGCGGTGTTAAGATTCTCCGCCGAGTGCATATAACAGCAGTTTATAGGTTCAGTTTCGAACACCTTTAATGTAACTTGAAAAAGGTAAAATTCCATAAAATAAACATTCGGTTGTATCGTACTCCATGTTTTATTTTTGAAATCAGACCTATAGAACGTAGGGAACAGAAGATAGCGATTGTGACCCTCACGAAGCCCGAGGGTTATTCATGACCTAATCTTCAGCGAACACCAGCTCGCAAGGTGAGCGAGCACCACCAGAACCCTCACGAAGCCCGAGGGTTTTCCATGGTCCTTCGAGCCGGATGCCAGGCAAGGGTTGTTTCAGCGATTTCAGGTGTTTTCTCCTAATTGGACGGAGAAGCATCAACCCCATACGCTCCTGCTGAGTGATCTTGGATGGTGAGAGAGAGAGAGAGCAATACCGGATCCAGTTGCGGGAGGTACGGAGGAAGGAGTACCAATCAAGCAAGCAAGCTGCAGACGACTAAGGTCGTAAGGAAGTGAGTGATAGTGCCGAAAATCGTAAGTACATTGTGATTTCTTATGTGCCAAGCAAAAGTGAACTTTATTGCCTAGAAGATTTAAACTTTAACTTTTGATAGTAAATTTTGAACTTAGAATAATTTCAGGTGTGCATGTTTAGACTTAGCTAGATTTAAGCCAATTGTGTCCAGACGGGGAACCTATGTCCGATTTTAGTAAAAGTTTAAAGTGTCAAACACTTAGAAAAAATCATTGTTTACATCGACTTGTAAAATTTTCTATAACTTTTTGGACTTAGAATTTTTCGAGACTTTTTGTCAAACACTTAGAAAAATTTCGTTGTTTACATTGACTTGTAAAATTTTAGATTTTTGGAATTGTAGATTTTTATTGGTAAATTGTTTGAATTGTTAACTTCAAAATGTCTTTGCATTCACATGTTAAAGTACAGTATGATATTCACGCTCGGTTGTTAAGAGCTAAAAGTAATTTTAAAAAGTCGCCAAAGGATAGAATTACTAAGCAGTACATAGAAACCAGATTAGAAATTGTTGAAGAGTTGTGGGCGCAATTTAGTTTAACACATACACAAATTGTTAAGGATTTTGAACATAAGGATTTGTTGCCTTCTCCTTACACTGTAAACGAAGTTTATTTTAATGCAGAAGAATTGTATTTAGATTTAAAATGCGAATTAAAAACTGCATTAAATAATATTAAGGGTAGTGATGTTTTACCGGTTGCGGGATCATCATCAAATGTTTCAAAAGGGAAAGGCACATACATAAAGTTGCCCAGAATCACTATTCCAACATTTTCTGGGAAATATACGGAATGGCCGACTTTCCGAGATTTGTTTGTATCGGCAATACATAAAAATAGCAGTATTGATAATGTCCAAAAGTTACACTATTTAAAAGGTTATTTGACTGGGGAAGCCGAGCAGCTCTTACGTTATATTCCAATCTCGGAATCAAATTATGACAGATGCTGGGCTCAATTGGAGACTAGGTATAACAATAAAAAATATTTGTCTCACTGTATTTTGAAAAGGTTGCTTAGTCAAAAGAACATAACACAAGAGTCAGCTAGTGCTTTAAAGGAATTAATGGATACAACATCAGACTGCCTAAATGCACTTGCTAATTTAGATATTAATGTAACTTCATGGGATATTTTAATAATTCATATCATAACGTTAAAACTAGATTCAGACACTAGAAAGAATTGGGAACTCATGGTAACTAGCAACACTGATTCAGATAAGCTGCCTACGTTTGAACAGTTCAAAGAATTTTTAACAAGCCGTTATAGGGCATTTGAATTCTTAGAAACTAAGCCAAATAAAAATAATGTAAATGTTAATAAGGCAAAGGTTTTTCACACGGCAACCAATGCGGCCATGGTTTGTCCGCTTTGTAGTAACGATCATAAACTAAGAAATTGCAAGCAATTCGTTAGCCAGAATGTGGATGCTCGACGTAAGTTTGTGCAAGATCACAACTTATGTTTTAATTGTTTGGGGCACAACCACTCTGCCAGGTTTTGTAAGTGTACTGCCTCTTGTCAGGTATGTAAGCGGAGACATCACTCCTTGTTGCACCCTAAAGGTGAGCAGGAGTCTGAGAAAGGAAATTCGTCTAGCGACAGTGTTTCCCAGACGAAAGAACAAACACACACAGTTGGAGTAGAAGCCGAAAACAAGGTAGTAACTTGTTTTTCGAAAGGTACAGACAATAACCAGGTCCTATTAGCCACGGCTCTAGTGAGGGCTATATCGAAAAATGGGGCTAGTTACACAATCAGGGCTTTGTTAGACCAAGGCTCACAGGCGTCTTTTGTCACAGAATATACTGTCCAGAGTTTGGGGTTACAGAAAAAACCAGCTAAAGGTTTAATAACTGGTATAGATGCTAATAACAAATTATTCATAAATTCGGTTGTTGAGGTTAAAATTCAATCTAGGGTCGATCCATCGTTTGAACTTGTAGTCAAAGCATACGTTCTCAAATCGATTACGTCATTATTACCTGGTAGGGAAACGGTATATTTAGATTGGGCACAAGCTAACGATATACAATTAGCGGATCCTAGATATAATACACCGGATAAAGTGGATATGTTGTTAGGAGCAGACATTTATAGTCAGGTTTTGCAAAGCGGTTTAAAGAAAGCTCCTGGTGGTAGCATTGTAGCTCAGTGTACCTCATTGGGATGGATTTTATCGGGAACGGTAGCTTCCGCTACTCACAGTACCTCGAACATTACAGTGATGCATGCTCAACTTAGTGATGATGAAGTCCTGAAAAAATTCTGGGAATTAGAAAGGGAACCACAAAATAAGAAGCGTATACTTACCGAAGAAGAAGCAAGATGCGAAGATTTATTTAAGGCTACAACTGTAAGAGACAGTGACGGTCGTTACGTAGTTAACTTACCATTTAGAAGTCAAGATCCGAGCTGTAAATATGGTGAAGTAAGAAAGGTAGCAATTAATAGATTTTACGCATTAGAAGCTAAATTTAGTAAAAACACGGATTTAAAAACAAAATATGAGGAAGTTATCAACGAATATTTGCAGCTGGGACACATGAGGCCAATAACCAAGGTAGAAGAACAAAATCAATATGCAGTGTACTTGCCTCATCATGCGGTTATACGGAACGATAAAGACACAACCAAGGTTCGGGTTGTGTTTGATGCTTCCTGCAAAGGAAAAAATGGAATATCGCTCAACGATGACCTAATGATCGGTCCAGGGCTGCAACCAGATTTGCGACATTTACTGATTCGTTGGAGAACTCACCGCATTTGTCTAGTTTCGGACATTATCAAAATGTACCGAATGGTGCGCGTGGCCGACCATCATACAGATTTTCAACGCATCGTGTGGAGAGACAACAAACAATCTTCAATTAAGGATTATAAATTACTTACTGTTACTTTTGGTACCTCTTCAGCGCCCTATTTAGCAGTTCGATCGATGCAGCAGGTAGCATACGATGAAGGAGTCAACTATCCACTGGCGGCTGAAAGAGTACTTAAAGATTATTACATGGATGATCTTATGACTGGGTGTGACTCGATCGAAGAAGGCATGCAGATCTATAGCCAAATGAATCAGTTATTAGCAAAAGCAGGATTCACCTTACAGAAATGGTCAAGCAATAGCAATGAATTGTTAGAAAGGATCATCGGTGAAAGGCACTCGTACAAAGGACAGAATGGTGTTGAAAGGGAGATTAACATAAAACAGGATGAGATATTTAAAACGTTGGGACTTACCTGGAACCGAAGCTGCGACACCTTCCAGTATTCTGTTCAGTTGCCTCTGTTGCAGGAACCTGTAACAAAAAGAAAAATGTTATCAGATATAGCAAGACTATTTGACCCTTTAGGATGGGCTGCTCCTGTGATCGTATTAGCAAAAATTTTAATTCAAAAATTGTGGATTTCTGGAATTGGCTGGGATGAGGAAATTCCAGATGAAATAAAAAGGGAATGGTTTACTTACCGGCAGGAGTTGATAGGTTTAACGGAATTTTCAATACCTCGATGGTTGAACATGAAACCCGGTGACACGCAGGTTGACTTACATGGATTTTGCGACGCGTCGAAATCAGCATACGCAGCGGTAGTTTATGTACGGGTAGTCGATCCTGACGGTAGCGTTTATGTAACTTTGCTCACGGCTAAAACGAATGTTGCACCAATTAAAACGGTATCAGTGCCTCGGTTAGAGTTGTGCGGTGCAGTCCTCCTAGCAAAGCTGCTTGCTGAAGTCTCCGAAGTGATGGGAATCGGTAAATCTAATTTGTACTACTGGACCGATTCAGAGATCGTGTTAGCGTGGTTAAATAGTCATCCCAGTAAATGGAAGACATTCGTGGCAAATCGCGTTTCCGAAATTTTGAGCATCAGTGAACCTCAGCAATGGAATCATGTTCAGTCGAAAAGCAATCCTGCTGATTGCGCTTCACGTGGTTTGTATGCGTCGGAATTTGTAAAATTTAAGTTGTGGGTAGAAGGTCCTGGGTTTCTGAAGGATAAAAATAATCTATTTGGTAAACGCAAGGTAGTATCAACCAATATAGAAGAAATAAAGGTACACGTAGTAACAGACGATAATTTTATTTGGGATAAATATTCATCACTTACCCAATTAGTTAGAATGGTAGCATATTTAAGACGTCCTTTAGAGTTGAGAAAACCGAAATCTGAAAGAAGGAGTCATAAACTTATAACTGCAGAAGAATTGAGATTATCGTTGGAGACATGCATTAGGGTATGTCAAGGCCAAAGGTTCGATGCGGTTATTCTGGATCTGCAAAGGGAAAAGCCTAAAAGAAAGATGTTCAAGTCTTTAAATCTTTACCTCGATTCCGTTAATATCCTGAGGGTGGGCGGTAGATTGGAGCGTTCCGATCTTGACATGGATCGTAAAAATCCAATGCTAATCCCAAGTGATACTAATTTTACCAATCTTCTAATCGCCGACGCACATCATAAGAATCTTCATGGCGGTCCTCAACTAATGCTGAACTACTTAAGCACGAAGTATTTTATTCAGGGAGCTAAGCGGTTGGTTACTGCATACGTGCGAAAATGTGTCACTTGTTTGCGTTATGCCGCATCTACAAAACCTCAATTAATGGGTCAGTTACCACCTGCACGGGTTACCCCAAATAGGCCGTTTAGGAGCAGTGGGGTAGATTATGCTGGTCCTATTCAGTTAAGGGCATCAAAGGGTAGGGGTCACCATGCGTATAAAGGATACATTTGTTTATTTGTCTGCATGGCAACTAAAGCTGTCCACATTGAGGTCGTAAGCGACCTAACAACAACGGGGTTTCTTGCCGCTTTCAAAGGGTTTGTGGCAAGACGCGGTCAATGTAGGGATATGTGGAGTGATAACGGTACAAATTTTCAGGGTGCTTCTAGGGAACTAGACATATTACTTCGCTCGGAGAATTCAGGTATAGCTAAGGACATTGCGGCGGCTTTAGCTACCGAGGGTACCACATGGCACTTTATTCCACCACATGCTCCGAACTTTGGCGGATTATGGGAGGCTGGAATAAAGTCATGTAAGAAACATTTAAACAGGGTAATAGGTAGCTCTACTTTAACTTTCGAAGAGATGTCCACTTTATTAAGTCAAGTAGAAGCATGCTTGAACTCACGTCCCCTGTGTAGACTAACCGATTCGAACACTTTTGACGCATTAACGCCGGGGCATTTTCTTGTGGGCGAACCAATTGTAAACGCGCCTGACCATAACTATGAAGAGGCGAATATTTCTAGCTTGAAGAGGTGGCATTTAGTCCAACAGAAGACACAACATTTCTGGCGTCGCTGGTCCGACGAATACTTGACCACACTGCTTCAGCGTTATAAATGGTCTAAGCAAAATCCTGAACCAAACGTAGGGGATATAGTTCTAATAAAAGAGGACAACTTACCTCCTTGTCGGTGGCTTCTTGGCAGGGTGGTTGAAAAACATCCGGGGTCAGACAATCTTACAAGAGTGGTCACACTTCGCAGTAAAGATTCCATATTAAAAAGGCCAACGTCAAAACTGTGTGTCTTGCCTATTGCCTAAGAAAGTTGTTAATAGTTTTAAGTGATAACTTTAAGCATTGTTTATTTAGACATATAAGTAATTGTTTATGTTTAAGGTTAGATGTATGTCATAGGGTATATTGTAAGAGTTATTGAAACTGGTTAACAAAAGATAAAGTTTGTAAAATTTTTTATTGGAAGGACAATATGTTGCACAAAATGTCCTTGGTGGGCGGAATGTTCAGCCATCTGTCGGTCAGTAGCAACATCGCCCGCAAATCAATGTCGCGCTCTTAACAGAAATGTTGTTTTAGTTATTATCGGGACCAATAGATGGCACTTTTTATTTGAGTACAAAAATTAGATCACGGTGTTAAGATTCTCCGTCGAGTGCATATAATAGTAGTTTAATAGTAGTTTCATATAATAGTAGTTTATAAGGTTCAGTTTCGAACACCTTTAATGTAACTTGAAAAAGGTGAAATTCCATAAAATAAACATTCGGTTGTATCGTACTCCATGTTTTATTTTTGAAATCAGACCTATAGAACGTAGGGAACAGAAGATAGCGATTGTGACCCTCACGAAGCCCGAGGGTTATTCATGACCTAATCTTCAGCGAACACCAGCTCGCAAGGTGAGCGAGCACCACCAGAACCCTCACGAAGCCCGAGGGTTTTCCAGTTACTTTAAGAAGCGCTCTCTGTGCTCGTTCTACTTCAATCAAGTAGGTCTTTCCAGCACTACCCCACACACTGATGCAATACTGAATTATGGATTGGCATAGCGCTAGGTAAACTTGTAGTAGTGTGTCTGTGGGTAGGCAGTCTCGTAGTCTACGCATGGTGTGAATGAGTTTTCTTATTCTGCCAGAGAGGTTTGATATAATAGGTCTTTACCTATGAAATTGCCGTTCTGTATGAAAAAATTTAAACGAATTTTTTTCATGCATTTTTTATTTGTATTAATCGAAGTAATCACCCATGCAATCAATGCATCTTTGCCAACGCAGTGGCAGTTTATTGATGCCCTTCTTAAAGAAATCAGCTGGACGGGAGGCAACAAATTCTTCAAAGGCATTTTGTACTGCCTGTCGGGTATTGAATTTTTTTCCCGCCAAGAAGTTATCCAAATTCTGGAAAAAGTAGTAGTCTGTAGGCGCAAGGTCTGGTGAGTAGGGCGGATGACGGAGAGCTTCCAACCCCAGTTCTTGCAACTTGGAGACCGTCTGCTGTGCAGTATGAGGTCGCGCGTTGTCGTGCAGGAGCAGCGGAGACGAGCGATTGACCAATGCTGGTTGGAGATGTGCCAGCTTCTACATCATTGTGTTCAGTTCTTCACAGTACACATCTGAAGTAATGCTCACCCCGTTTGGTAAGAAGCTCTGATGAATCACACCGGCGCTAGACCACCAAACAGTGACCATCACTTTTCTTGGGGTAAGTTTTCGTTTAGGGCATTGTTTAGGTGCTGAACCAGGATCCAACCAACTTGTTGAGCGCTTGCGGTTATCAAACAGAATCCATTTTTCATCGCAGGTAACAATGCGGTTCAAAATTCCTTCATTTGTGTGTCTGTTGAGCAGTGCAAGGCACGTCTCGACGCGTCCTTCGCGCTGGCGATCATTGAGTTCGTGGGGCACCCATTTGTCAAACTTTTTTACCTTGCCAATTTGACGCAAATGGACCAATATTGTTTTGACGCTAACGTCGAAAGCTCCTGCTAATTCAGCCGTAGATTGTGTATCATCAGCTTCCACAATCGCCTTTAATTCGTCATTGTTGACCAAAGTCTTCGGACGACCGCGAGGTTCATTTTTCAGGTCGAAATTTCCAGAACGGAAGCGAGCAAACCAATAACAAGTGGTGCGTTGGTTTGTAGTGTTAGCTCCGTAAACGTCGTTGATGTTGCGTGCCGCTTGTGCCGCGTTGCTGCCACGACGGTACTCATATTCCATAATTACTCGAATTTTTAACGTATCCATGATGACGAAAAAGATTGAAATGCGATGAAAATGTAACACTAATCAATAAACAAATGACTACTTTTGGAAAAAAAAATCCATGTTTTTAAAATAAAATTAATTTGAAATTAGAATTCTTAGCCAAACAAAAATTATTTTGATTTGAAATGGCCAGTACTGCAGAACGGCAATTTCATAGGTAAAGACCTAATATGTTGCTTAAATGTTAGGTGGTCCTCTATAAGAATACCGAGGTATTTAATGGAAGTGGTACGTTCAAGAGGGGGACAGTCACAAGGGGAAGTGGAGATGCTAGAAGAGCAGTGATGCAATTTGAGTTTTAGGTGTGCCGGGGGTTTTGAAGCGGCGGTCTTGGAGAAAACAATATATTTTGTTTTACTGCCATTCAATGTAAGGAGATTTCTGTCCAGGTTATTCGCGATTAGTGACAATTCCTCGTCTGCTACACAGTGTACATTTTCCCACGTTTTCCCGTGAAATATGATCGCAGTATCATCTGCATAAGTTATGATGTCAGCATTGTTCACAAAGAGGTTTAAGAATGTCGTTAATATAGACAATAAAAAGCGTGGGACCAAGTACACTGCCCTGTGGAACTCCGAAGTTAATGGGGAGTTGATCACTGGTGAAAGAGCTTACTTTTGTGTACTGTTTCCGGCTTGTCAGGTAGCTTTTAAACCATTCGAGGCAAATTCCTCTTATTCCTATACGTTTAGTTTCTTGAGGAGTAGGCCAGTTGAAACGGTGTCAAATGCCTTTGCAAGATCAAGGAAGATGGCAAGGCATTTTTCTCAATATGAGAAGAGACACAATTGACTAGGAGAGTAGCAGCGTCCTCGGTCGACATATGCCTTCGGAAACCAAACTGATTGTCAGAGATGAGCTGATTTTTCTCAATGAAAGAAATAAGACGGGAGTTAACTATCCTCTCTAATATTTTAGAGACAAGCTTAATAGTGCTATATATCTGTAGTTACTTGGTGCCTGTTTGGGACCGCTTTTGTGGATAGGGGAAACCGCAGCTATTTTCCAACATTCTGGGAAGGTACCGGTCTCAAGGCTCGGGTTAAAAATGTGCATCATTGATACTAGTAAGGACTTTAAAGCTCTTTTGATCAGTATAATTGAAATTTTCTCAGGGCCAGGAGCACTTTCGAATTTAAGGTCGGATATGATTTTAATAATTTCGTACGCATCTGTCGGTTCAAGGAGGAGAGAATGAGGGTTTGAGTCGTCGGATGTGTATGTGTTTAGTAAAGATTCTTGAGATAGATTAAGTTTTTCTAGTATCTTGTCTGCCAGACGGGTTCCTACTGAGGTAAGGTATGAGTTACAGGAGTTGAGGGTCTCTTTTTCTCTGTTGGGGCTCAGTAATTGGGAGCTTTCATTATTTCTAGGAGATATGTGGCTTATTGATTTTATTACCTACCAGAGATTTTTTGGATTGTCTTTGCTTTCAACAATCTCAAATATCATGTTCAATATCAAATATCATGTTCACTATCTAGATTTTCAAAAAAATATGTATTCTATTATTACATCGAAATTAAGAATGGGCGCTCCACTACAAAACAGTGCCACATAATGATGCGACAAAACAGACGAAAAAATTAACTAACTACAAAAAAAAACAATTTATAAGTAAACAAAAAAACATTAATTTATTAAATCTTTCATTAATTTAATTCTATTTGTTTTCAGGAAGTATTAGAAAAAGATAAAGTCGAAACACCTGCCACTACGTTCAAAAATCCGACATAGCTGTAGGATACAGGTAAATTATTATAGTATTTTTGAAATTTTGAAAAGGTTAACGTGATTCAGTACATCGTCTTTTCAGGCTCAATTTGCTGAAATAAGTTAAAGGTTGAACACAGTGCGCATGCTGACAGTAATTAATCTTTCTTTTACGTGTAGACATAACACATCTTTCTCCCGCACACCTTTCATACTCATCTCATCCCGCCTTTTTCCAACTATGTTGGGGTCGGCTTCTAGCTGGATGAAACTGAATACCAGTATTTTACAAGGAGACCTCCTCTTTTTTATCTGACCTCCACACCCCTTGGTAAGACTGGTTGTCAGACTTTCGGGCTTCTGACGACCCGTAACGACTGTCAAAGATACAAAAATGACCGCCGGAACCAACGGCTTAACGTGCTTTCCGAGGCACGGGGGACTCTCGGTATGTAAAGATGGTCACGGATCGATCGATCCGTGCGGCTGTTATTACTTAGCCACGAGCCCCTAAACACCTTTCATACTGTGTGTATGTGTGTGATACTCTGTGTGGTGTGTGTGTGTGTGTTTTGTAAATCAATACAAAACGCCAAGTTTCGGCAGTCGCACTCATAAAAAGTGTAAGTAGGTGAGTGAATAGGGATGTTTCCTGGGTCAATCAATCTGTCTAGCCTTTTCCCAACTATGTTGGGGTCGGCTTCAAGTCTAACCGAGTTTATATGGAACGACTGGGGATGTTTCCTGGGTAAAAAAAAAATAATTTCTATTTAGTCCGTCAGTCAGATGATAAAAAAATATTAGACACGTATTTTTTGCTTTATCATATTAATAAAAAAATACTTAGATAAAACGCATTAAAGGTCAGGAGTGGGGGCTCGCTACGTCATGCCACATTTTAACTCAATGTATCGCCAATAAAATAGAAAAAACACGTGTCCATTATTTTTTATTTAATAACATGACGGACAAACAAATGTTTTGTCAATATCTCTATTGCTATCTCGCTACCACGTTTTATCCCGCGACTGCGAGAAACTTTGTCGCATACTTCTTATTTCTATAATTCGCCTTTTTTCTATTCCAGTGCGGGTCAACGCTAGTGGAAGATTAGTATTAGTGGATTAGTCGGGATTGGGGTATAACCACCGTAGTTAGAGTAATGTTGAAGACTTTACGAAGTAGTAAGCGAACGAATGACGGAGTAGAGGTCAATGTTATACATTTTTTGTGTTTGAGGTCTTTTAAGCTGTTATTTAGAGATTTTACTGACATTCATAATACAAGAAATGGTATAGGACCTAGCCTTTAATATGCCATTAATATAATGTTATATACAGGGTGTTTGGAAGCTAGGGGGTGATAGTTAACGCCATTTAGAGAGCATTTTGAGCCACACATGTCTTAGATGTAGTATTTTTTTTAACTGTAAACTTTTTTTTTTTTTTAATAACCAGATGCTTGGAACTTGGTTTATAGATTAGGTACACATCAGTCAAAAAATAAAACTGAAAAAGAAATAACATACCAACTTTAACTGGGGCACTGTTGGCAAATAACTGTCAGAATTTGGGTTATTTAATAAGAGGGGGAGGGGTCTTGGTATGTAAAGATGGTCACTCATCCACGGACCAACCGCGGCTTGCGTAGCTTAACCTGACCGATCGACCCGTGCGGCTGTTATTACTTAGCCATAAGCTCCTCTATTCATATTATATTTATAAAGATTCCTACAAATCGTTTTTCGATAAATCGAATTTGGTTTACGCCAAAAATGGGCTTCCTTTAGTAAAATTAAAATTTTCAACACCAAATGAATAAATATTAACAGTAAAAAATATAATCTCTAATTAAACGCCTACTAGACTCTCATTAAATTCCAAGTAAAAATCTATTCCATTAAAAAATTGTAATCAATTGTAAAAAAATAATTTATTGTAATCAATTAATTGGTTAAACCTATTTAAATTCAATGTGACATTCAATTAATTAATATTTATATACTTTTTTGTTAATGCTCATGTTATCGGCATTACCTAGTCATTATGAATATTGCACAAAGTACAGAACTTGGGTAATGTTGATAGTATGAGTTTTGATCATATCTATGATAATAATATTGTGAAATTATTTATCGTTTAGTCGAACTATGAAAATGCATTGATAATGATCTAGATTGTATAATCAGCCTATAACGTTCCCACTGTTGGGACACAGGCCTCCTCTCTGTGAGAGGGAGTAGTAGGTCATAATCTACCACGCGGGCCCAGTGCGGGTTGGATGTTACATGTCTTTAATTTTTTCGGTTCTAGGACATCCCAGTTTCCTCCTAGTGATAAAAATACTTGAATTCACAATCGTAGACCATTTAAATTAAATTGCCTACTCAACTATCTACTTTAGCTGCCTGTCCACCGGAGCTGAGCGAAGCTGCGGAGCGGAGAAACGGAGAAATATTAAACCAATAGTATCTTATCTCCGCTCCAGAGTATATTTTGATTATACAACATTAGTTTTAGTATATGCGAAACCCGAAACACGTGTCTGGTACTTTTATGTAAAGTATCTGTGTACAAAATTTCAAAACTGTATCATGAAAAATCACAAAGTTACAAGCTTGTTATGTTACCGCGGCGCCCGCTGTGCGCCCGTGCGTAGTGCCGCTATGACCTGCAGTGACCTGTGTTCGTCGCGCGGTGTCCATATTGTAACCTTTTTTTATAGATTTTTGGGGCAAAATATAACACGGTATAAAAATTATTGGAATCGATTCAGTTATTTATTCTGAACAAACTATATTCAGGTTTCGCATATACTAAAAATAATGTTGTATCTGCTCCGGTGGATAGTCAGTCTTATGTAGTTACAGTTGATTTTTGAGCGATCCATGGTAATAAAAAGGTCTAAAACAAATGATTGCAATCAAATTTGAGCTTTGTGACGTCGACATTGAATTTGTGATTCCAAAACTTGATATTGGTGCCGATTCTCTTGTAAACCAAAATAAAATTAGAGAATCGCTATCTTTTACTAACAGAGAGCGCGAGAAAAGGACGGCTATAGCTATGAACTAAGTTAAAGATGGCAAACTAGTTTACGCCTTGCGCTTCACCGTGTTTTTAGTCGACATGTTTTTACGTGTATGTCGTCTACATTTGTATGGAAATATTTGTTCCAACTAAATTGACAGCTCTAATTTACGTCGGTCTCTTTCTTGCTTTATTAGAGAGAAAAAGTTAGCAATATTCTAAATTAAATTTAGTTTGTGCACAACAGAATCGGCAACATTATCTTCTGAGTTCATGTTTAGTCGACTAAACGATTATATTTATATCAATAATAAAATTGACTTATCAATGCAGGTTAAAATAACATGTATTCATAATAAATTGTAGCTCTATTTACTCCTAGATTAGTCTTAAATGCTTTATTGATGGAAATTCAAGCTTTACGTCTATTTAGGATTTTACTTTGCACTTGACAAAATACACTAATTATGTGCGATGCGCTAAGGTAGCCCGGGAAATTCTAATTTTCTTACGTTTTTTGCAATTTGCAGGTATGTTGTTGATTCAAATATGATTCGCGGCCGTAACTAATATGGCTTTATAGAATTATAATCATTAGAATCAGCAATACAACTCCATAAGTTAGAATTGCACTCAAATCTCATGATTTCATGAAATAGTCATTCAATAGGGTAATATGGACTTAGAGAGTTCGAGTGGTATTGATGATTTTTATGATTATAATTCTATAAATAAATATTTGATACGGCCGCGAATCATATTTAGATCAACATACAACCTAATAACGGACTTGCAAATTTCAAAAAATATAAGAAATTTTGAATTTCGTGGGCTACCTTGGCGCTTTCGCCTTAAATGGAGTTGTTTCCTGGAACCTCGCTGCGAGAGAGCTCTGAGCGTTGTTCACTTGTCAAATTGATCTTAAATAAAAAACGAGAAGAAAAACACTTAATGCCATCTCGCGGCAAAGTTTTTAACAAGGAACTCCATTGGCAGCTGAATGAAAGTAACAAACATTTAGCGCCATCTACGTGGAACTAATTTGACAGTTTTCTTCTCCTGTGCGCAACGCTCCGCCCTAAAAGGGGGATGTGCCGAGGTAGCCCAAGAAATCCAAATTTTCTTACGTTTTTTTTTTCAAATTTGCAGGTCGGTGTCAGGGTGTATGTAGCTCCAAATATGATTCCCGACCGTAGTAAATATGTATCGAATTTTTTATCATATGAATCATCAGTACAACTCTCGAAGCTAACTTTGGCCTAAAATGTCACGATTTCATGAAATAGTGATTTAATAATTCTCTAAATACATAGTTGTTGCCGTCGCGAATCATAATTTGATCAGCAAAAATCATAATTGACCTGCAAATTGCAAAAAACGTTAGAAAATTTGAATTTCCCGGGCTACCCTGGCAGTTTCGCCTTAAATCAACGCTGAGCGGCAAAAACATCCGTTTAGAGCAAACTATTTTGTTTATTCAATAGTACTAATTACTGTCATTCTCAAATCAACCTAATTTACACAAGACTAAAGTTGTTCTTAGTTTAACATTTTGATTTCTATTGCATATTTATAACTTGTATTATAGGAACAAAGATTTGAATAGACAGACTATAGGTACGATAATATACATTTTTACGCTCTTGTGCTATAAACCGCCCAACGTTGTACTTTCGGGGCCCGGGCATAACTTCTCCTAGATGCTCACGCCCACCAAAGCAAAACGGTTAAAGTTTGCTCAATCTAAGAAGTCCGATTTGACATGAGGGTGTCCCTCTTTGTCCCGCTTTGTTTGTCTCTCTTTGGCATATGAAACGATATGGGCTGTCAAAAGGGACTTATTATTTTGTAGCGAGTTTAGTGTCTTCTGTCACTTGCAACTAAACTGATATAAATATCTAGTGTAGTGTCGGTGCTATGGCGTAAGTTACTCTATACTGAATGCAGTTTGATATAATACAAGTTAACACTTTAGTTGTAATCAAATATGGTGGCAGTCCCTTGAAATTCAATGCCTTTCATTATGAAACCACAACAAAACAAATGTTTATTGCAATTAACACAAGTGAATTACATTACAAAGTTTGGAGCCACCTTTTAAGGTTACGCTAGTCGGTCATTCTTCCATACAATCGTAGTCTGGTGACTCTTCTGTTTGTCGATTCAAAACTAAAAATTATATCAATTTGTCTCGTCATTATCGAGCCCTGTATGGAAGCAGATAAGGAATAAAAATATTGGTTTGGAAGTTAAGAGCGTCGAAACTTAGGGCGTAAATATAATAGCTCGTAAGCGTATGAAAATGGCAAAATTGTTACCGTACAGGACAGGAATAAATAATTTATTCAAGAATTCAAATAACTTTACTTTGAATAAATACATCCAGTTGTTGTTTCATAATATCTATACGCCCAAAGGTCTGTTCGCTGGTTTTGGTGTGTTTCACTAAATAACTAAATGCATGCATAATATTAGCCACGCCACCAACTAGTTCGAGCCGCCGATTAGTGCAACCTTAAGTATGGAATTGCTTGTGGGACTCCGCACTTCCACGTGATAATGTCCAAACACAAACAAAACCTATTGCTTCGTATATCTGATAAATTCGTCTGCTCGACAGCATAAACGCAAGGGACATTGTTGAATTTTCAAAATGAATGTGATTGTTTTTCACAAATTGGCTGCTGGCTGATTCTACAAGTCTCTTCATTATATTAAACTGAACTAATAATATTCTCTTAATAACAAATTTTTTGGTGGACAAGAAAAAAATATAATAGTAGCTACAAACAAAAAAAAAAATGTTATTTTGATAATTAAAATAATTTGAAAGTTTTTAAAGAAGTTTTGTAGAAATAATTTTCTACAAAATTTCTTAATTTCTTACTTGAACAGAAAAGAGATAAGTACTTACTTGGGAATTGAATTAAATTATTTATTACACAAAATGTAAAAAAGATACATTGTAATTATTCTTATTTTTAACCAATGAGGGGAAAACATAGGTTATATGTATTATATTAATGTTTTTTTTTTTATGTAAAGAAAGGTATTTTTGTGTGGGGATTTTTTTTTGTTAAATGTTCATAGGCACAAATGGGGTGGAGTCGCCAAATGTATTTTTTTAATATTTTGTTTTGCCAATAATAACTATTGTGAATTAATAATGAATTTTGTCTTAAAGCTTAGTAGGTTTTTTTTTACAAATACTTATGTAGTATATAATATATATTTTTTTTTTACATAATACATAGCTAAATATATTTTTTAATTAGTTCAATAAAGTAAGATTTAATTTATTTCTGGCGCCTTCACCTTTTTATTTAATGTACAGAAAATGTATTAATTATTTCAATGATTATGTAAAATGTTAATTATAACGCCTGTACATCAATGCATTTATGGTAGTTGACATTTATTATATTATGTAAAATAAATATTAAATTCTCAGTAAATTTTCTTCAAGTTATTATTTGAGGAAGGTTAATCTCAAAAAAATAATGCTTAAAAATATAACATAATAAAAGCCTTTTTTATAGCAAGCTTAACATAAAAAAATACTTAAATAGCCCATTTTAGAATTTATTTTAATTCTTTTCGGATATTTAAGTAATTCTCTTTATCTAAATAATTAACACAATTCAAAATGCTCACGTTATTGCTCAATCGTACAAAATTATATTTTAACATCGAATTATTTTTTTCACAAAAAAAATCTTTTTCATTTCAATTCTATGCAAGCTGAGAAGCATCCCATACGATTTAACTCGAATTTTCATTTCATGCCGTTGATTTAAAAATTAACAAAACATATTCCTGGCACGTAGGTATATTAATAATTCGGAAAAGCATTTCACAATTTGTTCATTATTTAACTAATATTGATGCAGCTTTTCATTCCAATTTTTGTTATTAAATAAAATAATGATTCAACGAGCCCAGGCTTTTTAGTTTTTGACTATCTGTACCTCGATTTTTATTACCTAAGAAATCTCTTCATTTTGTACGTAAAAAAATGAATTCTTCTTTAATTTTGCATTATAAATTCCTTCAAGGGCAGTCCTTCCACTAATTAAAACTGGCAGTCCATTTTTTATGAGCGGACCGCCTGTTGGCGGACTGCCGGAGGACTGTAATTGTGTGTGGCGCTTAAGTCATCGCGCCTAAAGCGATATCAGCAACATAATAAGAAAAAGTTACTAAAAATGTAATGTATGTTCTTAAGGGGGATACGCTGTGGTAGCCCAGAAATTATTTTTTTTTTTGAGTTTTTTTGCAATTCGCAGGTCCGTGACAGGTTGTATCTTGATGAAAATATGATACGCGACAATAAAACATATGTAGTTATATAATTTTAACCATGAAAATCATCAATACATCTCTCTAAGTTAGTTTTCGTGCAGATTCGTCGAACGAACGAAATCTAACGACTCTGCACGAAAATTTCGCGGGCTACCACAGCGCATCCTCCTTAAGGTGATTGCGCAGTAGTAGCCCGCGAAATTCAAATTTTCTTCAATTTTTTGCAATTTGCAGGTTAGTATCAGGTTGTATGTTGATAAAAATATGATACGCTGCTATAACAAATATGCATTTACATAATTTTAACCATATGAATCATCAGTACATCTTTCTAAGTTAGATTTGTTCCAAAATGTCATGATTTCCGAAATCAAACTTAAGGAGAACTAACTAGACCTGCAAATTGCAAAAAACGTAAGAAAATTTGAATTTCGCGGCTCCTACTGCGGATCCCCCTTAATGATATCATTAATTTAATTATAATTCTTCAACGCCATTTAAACTGTAATCAGCTGATGTTATTCAATTAATTGAATAAAAAGTTGTATTTTGTTTATTACAATGCAGTACTCGAAGTTGTTAATAGTTGTAGGCATTTTTTGGGATAACCGTCTGGTGTTTATTTTGTTATAA
Source organism: Cosmia pyralina (assembly GCA_946251885.1). Taxonomy (NCBI): domain Eukaryota; kingdom Metazoa; phylum Arthropoda; class Insecta; order Lepidoptera; family Noctuidae; genus Cosmia; species Cosmia pyralina. The sequence goes on along the minus strand of OX276371.1, from coordinate 9,437,901 downwards.
AAATAAAAATATTATTCAGATTTATGGATTTTATTTATTGCTTGTATCGTGCAGTCTTGACCCGGACGTCCATGGGGCCGGCTCCACATGTTGGCCCTAATGTCGCTCGTCCAACATATGCATCTAGAAAATTCAATCATTCCACTTTACCCCCACCGAGTCGCCCCCAATAGTGGGGCAAAGTGGAATACCTAAAATTCGATTGGTTTAAAAATGGGATTTTCCTTATTTTATTTCCGTTAGGAACTAAACCACTACTTAAGAGATATTATTATATATTTTTCATTTCATTTGCTTATGTGCAGAAGTCAATCCACGAGCTCGAAAAAATGGAGTCGCGCATTTTATGAAAAACTTGCTTCGGAATTTTGTCTTTAGTTATAATAAGAATAAATTGCGAAAAGCGAGGCCACTATGGACTATACTAATTAGTAATTCTCCACCACTCTATGTCAAAGATGTCGACGTCTTTCAGTTTCTCAGAATAAGGGCTAATTTGACCCAAAGTCGGATATCTTTTATCCGTGGAATAAAATTGACGACTGACAGTTTTGTATGGAGAAACTGTCAAAAATTCAAAATTTATTCGAAGATTAAGGACGCTGTTACAAATGGGTAGTCAAATCATTACTTTTTTACACAAAAGTATGTTTATTATATAAAATGCTTTGCATAATTAAAATTGTTTTTGGCCGAATTGTTGATAGATGTGCATGGTACGATTCTGAACTGTGGATATAAAGTAAAATATTCAATTCACTGACAACGGTCAGCCTAAACCGCTGCGTCTAGATGCATTTGTAGCCGACGGGCATAGGGTTCAGGCCTCTGAGTGAAAGTCCTTGCTAATTTTCACAATACTTTAATCACTAAAACACTTGGCAACAAAACAAAAACAAGATTATAATGAGTAAGAGACTCAAATCGTACTATTACTAGTTAGAGATCTAAGATGGCCGGCACTTTCAGGGCGCGGTTTGAAACGCGTCGCGTTACACATGGATCGAGGTTGGACTGCGCTGTTCGGCTGTTCATAATAGTAACTAATGACCGCGAAGGACTCCAACCGCGCCAGAAACGGGGCGCGCGGCAAGAATCGCGGCACGTGATTGGTCGCTCAATGGCCCAAGTCAGTGGCGCCAACCGTTTTAATATTGCCGCTATCGCCCGATTGGATGTTAGTGGTATCAGTGCGGCCAACATTATTACTACCCCTATGGTCGTGGGGTTGCCGCGCTACACATTTATTGCACAAGAGTTCCTGATATAACGAAAGTGAGTAGGTAATAAGGAAGGATTTTTAAAAATTCACCCCCTCCTCATCATCATCGCAGTCCACTGCTGGACATAGGCCTCTCCAATTGCACGCCATTCAGTTCCATTCTTGGCAAATCTCATCCAACTGCTACTAGCCACTCTGCGAAGATCGTCGCTCCACCCAGCCTGAGGGCGTCCTACCTTACGTTTGCCGATCGGCGGTCTCCACTCAAGAACACGTCTACCCCAAGGTCATCGGTTCTACTGTGAGCTGTGTCGACAACTTTGGGTCTCTGCCGGATTCGATCCCTCAGAGAAACTCCAAGCATAGCCCATTCCATAGCTCGTTGAGCGACTTTAAATATATGGACCAGTCATAATTTAGCCCCTAAAGGGGTTAATAGGGAATGAAAGTTTGTAATATTTGCCGATAGGAAATCCTGTCGGGTGTGCGGCTTTACTATTATTAAGGTTAATGATTGTGGGGTAAGTAAGGATAAAAAAGGTACATTCACATTATTTTATCAGCATAAGCTAAAGGCATACAGGGTTATTTTAAATTGGCTAGCTGAACTCCGCAGACGCGATGCGACCGCAGTTATTGTGGTCACTTGAAATCAATCAGCCTTTTCCCAACTATGTTGGGGTCGGCTTCCAGTCTAACCGGATGCAGCTGAATACCAGTATTTTACATGGAGCGACTACCTATCTGACCTCCACAACCCATTAACTGGGTAATACGATACCCCTTGGTAAGACTGATTGTCAGACTTTCGGGCTTCTGAAGACCCGTAACGACTGTCAAAGATCCACGAATGACAGCCGGGACCAACGGCTTAACGTGCTTTCCGAGGCACGGAGGAGTCTCGGTATGTAAAGATGGTCACCCATCCACGGACCAACCCCGGCAAGCGTAGCTTAACCTGATGGATCGACCCGTGCGGCTGTTATTACTTAGCCACGAGGAATTCGCTTAAAAAAACTTGTCTTTTTTTGTGTAAACTCAGACATGATGGATAACGTTATCTAAACACGATAAAATATAAGAAAACCATTTGTCTTAAGGTGATTGCGCAGTAGTAGCCCGCGAAATTAAAATTTTCTTCTGTTTTTTGCAATTTGCAGGTTAGTATCAGGTTGTATGTTGATAAAAATAACGCGGCTATAACAAATATGAATTTACATAATTTTAACCATAAGAATCATCAATACATCTTTCTAAGTTAGATTTGTTCCAAAATGTCATGATTTCCGAAATCAAACCTAAAGAGAACAAAGCTAACTTAGACAGATGTATTGATGATTCTTATCGTAATAATTATGTAAATACAGATTTCTTTTCAAGTACTTTTTAAGTTTATTGTAACTTAATGGGGCTCCTCAATTTATGTACAACACAATGTTTAGTTGAAATAAATGTTTTTGTATTTTTGTTTATTAGCCGCGTATCATATTTTTATCAACATACAACCTGATACTGTAGTGCTATTCCGTAAAGATCTCACCGTGAAAACATAAGTGAAGTGATCTTAAAGTGAGCTGTCAATAGTGTCAACCCCTAGCACATCAGGTGGGATGACGGCTCACTTCACACTCACTTCACCTACGTTATCACGGTGAGATATTTACAGAATAGCACTACTGATCTGGAAATTGCAAAAAAAACGTAAGAAAATTTGAATTTCGCGGCTACTACTGTGGATCCCCCTTAACTCATACTTCAAACTTCAAGTAACACTAGCAATGCTAAATGCACAAACCGTGGGAAGCCAAAAAAAAAAAAAAACTAGCAACGGTCGTTGAAATCCCAAAAAGAAAATATGGTTGCTATGCTGCGGGGTTGTGTCTTCAATGTAAACGCAGTAGCTTCACACAAGTTGTTTATTGCGATGTAAGCGCGAATACAAGCTCAGAATGACGACTGATACAATGGAAATTTAATATAATAATTTAGACAAGTTAACAAGGTCGGAAAGTATGAAATTAAGCACTATATGAGTAAGAAAGCGGTGCATGAGCAGAGCGTAAAGTGACGCGGGTGTGCGCTGGGAAGGTTGGCTGCGCACTGGCGCGGGCGCTCGGCGACTGAGGCAGGTCCTCCGCCTCTGGCTCCGCGCGCCGCGGATCCACCCGCCGACGCCTGGAGCGATTCAGCGTAGGGATGTTCGTAGCTTCTGCTAGTGTTGTGCTGACGACGGTAGTCCGTCCGCCACAAAAACTTCAAATATTTTTTATAGTGTTTAGATAATCGCGTATGTGGAATTTAGCGAGCCAATTTAAAATAACCCTATGTAACACATTATCAATCAGAGTTAGTTTCATTTTGACAGTTCAACAACATTCATTGCGTTATTTACGTTGTCGAGCAGACAAAGTTTTCGAACATATGAAGCAATGGATTAACAATTTGTGTCAAAATGAAACCAACTTCGATCGCTAATGTGTTACGCAATTAGAGTGTAGGATGAAAACTAAATAAATAAAAAAAAAACACCAAAGATTTTGTATAGGTATAGCATTTATTTAACTAAAATACATCAAATATAGAATGGACCTAGTCTTATTTCATATGGTTAGTCTTACAAAATATTAATACTGAATACAATTATTCTTTACTAAGTATGTCGCATATTGAATGATTTATCTACAATAGTGCAGAGTTGGCACTGCCTGGCATTATTTGAAGCCAGTAATACGTGCAATGCACTGGCATACGTATTTCTGGCCATGCACAAAAGTATGCAAGTAACTTACACAAGAGTATGCAAGTAACTTGCACAAGACTATGCAAGTAGCTTGCATGCTATTGCAACATTCACAAATCAGAAGTTGTTATGGCTCAATGGCATGCAAGCCTTGTGTATATTTTTGTGCAAATTACTGGCATGCTTATTTACAGCTTTTTCGAAAGAGATACCGTGGCCCTGGCACAGGCAACTGAAGGAACACGGGTGGGTTTTAGTCAGTAAAAGTCTGACACGCCCTCCAGCTCCGCCCAGAGCGGGAAAAGTCATTTGATGATTTGATGATTTCCCATCCACAAAAAAAAAAAAAAAAAAGGCATAGCTTGCTCAATTTGTATTCGGCAAAATCAACTTTGCAAGCAAACGGCCCAATTTAAAACGGTAATTTTGGTGTTTCAACATGCTTTTTTACAAAATGCAGGGTAGGCAGAGAACATAGTGCAACTCTGCACATCTACAGATTTAGCCATAACATACATTAATAACATCATAGCCACCAATGTGTCTGTTTTGTTGCCACTTTTTTTAAAGTTAAGTAAATAAAATTTCTCCAAAATTGAATTCTTTCTAAAGTAAATTAATATTGAATTTTTCAATAATAAGCATATTTTAAACATAAAATTTTATATAAATTGTCTGAATATTTAAACGTCGCCAGGATGAGACGTCGAAAACAAACGTAATTTAACTTTAATTTGTTGATTTTAAGTATCTGTCATTATGTTTGAAACATTGATCAACATCTTTTCCAGAAATTTTATTACAATTGATAAATGACAGTTGTTATTTGAATATACAAGGTGTAATTTAAATAACGCACAACCTCTTAAGGGGTTATTGTACTCATCATTATGAACAACTTTTATTATAGGACCAAATCTGTAATCGCGAAAAAAATCTGCTGTTCCCTACATGTATGTTAGCAAAACTCGTGAAAATGTAGGGAACAGCTGATTTTTTTTCGCTATTTTAAGGTTTGGTCCTATAGTAAAAGTTGTTCATAATGATGAGTGCAACGACCTCTTAAGAGGTTGTGCGTGATTTAAGTTACATCTTGTGTACGTACAGTTTAAGTTGGTAGGTAATCGTTTTGATAAGCAATACTTTACTTTCTGGAGGATCCATTTCATCTGGTTTGCTTGTCTAATCCTGGCTGCAGATACATAATAATATGTACATATTTATTATACTTCATATAGGTAATAGAGAGCTTCATATTCTACACCTATACCTTCTCTTCAAATAAGTTAATTAAAGAAGAGTTTAGGTATATAAAGGATGACTGATAATTAGTGACCGATACTTAAACACATTATTGTACTCATGCTAACAAACAACTTTTGCTATGGGACCAAACAAATTATCAACTGTCATACAAAACTTCAATACCTACTCGACCCAAATGTATGGGACGGCTGATTATTGTTACGCGATTACGATGTTGGTCCCACGGAGAAAGTTGTTCAGTATAGACCAAAATATGTATAGACCAAAGATTTAAGTTGTAGATTTGCCCTTACCGTACTAAGTCGCGCGAAAAAGTGTATATACTGAGAAGAGTGAGTCACACAATAATAATGGCGTTTCCATGACAATCATGTCGCTGCATCGTTGTGTGTGATAGAGGTGTCAAAACGAAACAGAAACGCGACCATCGTTTGACATGGTATGGCGAATCTACGATTCAAATCTTTGGTATAGACGTATCAATTTAAAACAAACTAAAAAGTTTAACATTGCATTTCAGCGAGATTGCTCGTTTCGTGTGTTTCACGACTTTTTTATTTGAATATAGAGTCAAATTAAATTAGCTAGCGAAACTTCGCGATGGGTATCGAGTATTGACATCTAAACACGAGAAAATAAAAATGATTTGATGGTTATTTTTGGGATCAATGACCGCTGGTATTGCTGTTAAGTACTTGAAGTGCGAGTTGATAAAATCTGTTTTATCATGTTGAGATATAGATACTCATCACGTCTGAAGTTTACACAAAGAAAAAAAAAAACCACAAATTAATTTATTTTTTTGAACTGATATTGTAAGTGACTACACTGTCGGCACTTGATAACCACAAAAAAAAAAAAACAACAAATTAATTTATTTTTTGTGTTTACATCATACATCACGTCAGCGGAGTTTCGCTAGCTAATTTAATTTGACCCTTAATTTGTATATTTGAGGTAATTTGTGTGTTCTTTCTAGCCTTAAAGGATGTATTGCCAAACTAAGTATTTTTTTCTTACGTACGCCTTGTTCATGCCTATCTAAACGAGACCATCATTCTTCAGTGAGATATGATCAAATATTTTATATATACAATTAAACATTTATATATTTCATATCTTTCACATTACTTATTTATAATGCATACATAATATATTTACATACATTAAATTCTTAAATACCTACCTCATGTACCTGTGTTACTCAGTATGCAACATACTATATTCTCACTATTTTTTAAAACTGCACAACTCCATAATAAAAAAAAAAACAAATATTAAAATATAACTTTCTAAAAGTGTGAGAGATAGACATGATTCTGTGTATATATTAATATTACAGATTTTTATTTTAAATCTACTTTGAATATAGATTTAATTTCAAAACCTATTTAATATGATTAGCAAATATTTTTACAGTGAAAAACAGTGGCTCTCTATGTAAAGTTATCAATATTTATATTATAAAAAGGTAAATTTTGTTTGGTTGTAAGTTTGTATGTAGGGGATAATCTCTACCAATCGGATTTGAAAAAAACATTTTTGCATTTGATAATAGACCAATTCTCGAGGAAGGTCTATACTCCATCGGTTTAGGTAATTAAATAAAGGTATTTAAACAAAAAACTAGGTGTCTGGTTAACGGACTAAACGTAATACCTGTCACCTCAGTTGTCATGCACACAGTTGTACTCTTCAATTTAGCATATTTATAATTCGTTGTATAACGTTGCTAAATTGAAGAGTAGTACAACTGTGTCGTAACATGACAACTAAAGTGACAGGTATTACGTTTAGTCGGTTAACCAGACACATGGTTTTTTTGTTTACCTTTATTTAATTACCTAAACCGATGGAGTATACGACCCTTAGGAGCCGAGCAAAAAGAAAAAAAAAAAAAAAAAAAAAAAAAAAAAAAATTATTTATTGTCATAAAACAGATGTTACATCAGATATGGAATTCTCTGACTCCTGCACTAGTTAAAACTGTGTTGCAGGAGCCAGTGTCCTCCCGTAATAAAAAAGCACACAAGGTTTTATGATACATAAAAACTATTATAATTTCTAATTTTGCGCGAGGGTATATTTGTATGTTTGTGCGCGAGAGTATCTGAGTGTGTGCGCTGTGTGTGTGAGATGTGTGTGTGTGAGAAAAAAAGTCAGAACGCGGGCAGAAGTTAGTCCACTAATAAATTCAAGCCAAATATCAAATATGCAAGTGTCTTGTAACTAAGGGGCTCGTGGCTAAGTAATAATAGCTGCACAGATCGATCGAAGGTTAAGCTACGCTTGCCAAGGTCAGTCCATGGATGGGTGAACATCCTTTACATATCGTGCCTTTAGGTACAAATAATTTATTATAAATAACAAATATCTATATCTAATTTAGGCCTAAAAACTCTGAAACACCGATAGACATTCAGATTATTTAGAAAAATCTTAAAATAGTACATTATTTTGGAGACGGTTTTAACGAAAAACATTATTTTTAAGATGTATTTAATCATGTAGATTTATTTTTCCACTCTCCTAAAAATTCTAGTCCTAAAAATTTAAGGTCAAATTAAATTAATAGACGAAACCTCACAGGCGTATAGACATCTAATGATGATGACAAAAAGATATATTTCCTAAGCATAATTTCAAGTAAAACCAGTGGCTTTTGACCCCGTAATCATCTGTAGTTTAGTTTAAAAAAAAAAATTAAGTGTCGATATCCATCACCTCTGAAGTTTCGCTAGTTAATTTAATTTGACGTTGTATTAACGACGACGTTGACGACGTTTTGTTGTGTGTTGTTGATCAATTTATTGCTTACAATATTTTTATTAAAGCATTATAAGATGTTCAGTAAAGCGATGACCTGTCTTAAAAGAGTGATTTCAGAGGAGAATTTTATCGACAAAAATTCGAGATTTTAACAATTTTAAGTTTTTCAGCTAACGATAGTCAAAATTACTTAAAGTATCTACTCAAAACGAAAATAACTAAATTTTTTGTACAAGATGGCATGGCATTTTCCATTATAATAAGCAAAAAAAAACACTACATTGTGTGTTATACCCCCCTTGTATCGGGTTAGGCGTCATTCGGCCCACTATGGAACTGGGCCCGCGGACCAGTTACCCCTTTTAAAATTTGATAGTGGTAAACTGGGCCCACATCTGTTTTGCTTTCAATCAAGCGAAGGGTGGCTTAAAATGGCTTATATAATCTGTTCGTTTCTGGCACTTGCCGGCCGCTACCGCGGCACCGCTCGCTTCGCTCGCTCGGCTCGTGCGTAGAAGGTCACAGTTTTAACTTAACCTAACCTATATATTTTTTGTCATATTTTGGTATTTTAACGCACAACCTCATATGGGGTTATTGTACTCATCATTATGAACAACTTTTACTGCCTATATGACCAAACCAGAAATCTAAAAAAAAATATATTATATATGTAAATGCTTGTACCTGTATATATATTGTATACTTAATAATATATAAGCCATTTTAAGCCACCCTTCGCTTGATTGAAAGCAAAACAGATGTGGGCCCAGTTTACCACTATCAAATTTTAAAAGGGGTAACTGGTCCGCGGGCCCAGTTCCATAGTGGGCCGAATGACCCCTAACCTCTTGTATCTCCCCTTTAAGAACTGAAATTGTTTACAAAACATCCTTTATATCATATAATATGACACCTAATATAGCAACGAGTTTTCATCTTACATTAATGTGTAGGAGCCAAAAGTTAGGTAATCGAAAAATACATTTATTTTTGTAAATCGTTTATAAAAAATAATCTTGTGTACCGTAAAATAGGGCTACTTTGATACTACGGGTTTACTTTGAAATTAACTTTCTACTTATGAAAGGATTTTATTTTTTGGTTGGTATGGTCAGCAACAGAAGTCGGTTAACTCTGCTACTTTTTGACATCGACTACATTAACACAAAATAATATGATAACCTGCTTTTTAGCATTTCATTTATTGGATGCGAGTAAATTTTCTATAAAATTTACATCTGTTACGATTTTAATGAAGTATTTTTCTCAATAATTATGATTTAGAAAACTCAACTGTCACTTGCAGTTTTTTAATCTTATTTAGACGATGTCAAAAAATAGCAGTGTTAACCGACTTCTGTTGCCGACCGTACCACTGATAGTTACTTTTTAATATGGCATTGTAGACAATTAGACATTAGGTGTGTGCCCGTGTTTTAAGAAAACTATCGACTTTTGGAGGTATCAAGTTTTTTTTACTTTAAATATGCCCAGTAACCGGTACACCAACAAAACCTTTTTATTATAGAAAGCACGGGCACACCCCGAATATCTACAACGCCATATTAAAAAGCAACTAACAGTGGTGCCAACCAAAAAATAATATCCTTTTGGATGCGTTCACGCACTGAATAAAATTAAGTTTTACACAAGTCGAAAGTTGTTATCACAGTAAACCCGTAGTATTTTATAGTAACCCCATTTTAACGTATAGCTTGTCCACTCTGACATGATGTGTTCCACTGCTTAAATTTGTATACTACGGTAGTCGGTACGCGTCATTTCAGAGTGGACAAGCTATACATATTATTAAATGATGTATTAGTGACTACTGAGGGAAGAGTTTGGGGCATTACCGGCTTTTATATTATTAGTAAATCTCTCACAACTATTTACAAAATTACAACCAATTTTATGACTACATAGTAATTTGTAAAATATGGCACTTAATATTTTAAAATCCAACGATTGGCTCCCCCACCTTACTGACTAAAACATTTACTAAATCAACTAAAAACTAATAAATTAATTTGTACTAAATTAAAATAGGCTATTTTGTAATTTTACTCAAAAATTATGGGTTTTTTCTGTGCGCAGCAACGTCTACATTTATAGTAGTATGAAATATATTATCTAAGTACTATGGGCCAAAGTTCCGCATGATCACCTCAAAGGCGATAATCGCATGCACGGCTCACGACTCAATCGCACAGTGTTCGTGTGTCACTAGCTGCGCTCTCACAGGAATATTTTCTTAAGTGAGCATGCTTAAGTTTTGTCCATAGTACAATATTTAATGTGTTATTGTAAAAGCATAATCAGCCTATAATGTTCCCACTGCTCCCATTCAAAATTACTGAAACCTTTAGGGGGTCATTGTACATTTTTTTTGCTAAGAGACCACACGAAATCGCGAAAAAAAATCAGCTGTTCTCTACATTTTGTCGAGTTATATGGACAGAAATGTATGGAATATTCACCTTCTTTGCGACTTTAGGATTGGTCCAGTAACAAAAGTTGTTCATAATGATGAGTACAATGACCCCTTCAGAGGTTTACAGTTACTTCAATAACACCTTGTATAGACTTCCGTAGAACTCATTTTCAGGACAATTTGGGAGCTCCGTTCTAAAACTATTATCTAAAATTCTAGGAATAAAAAAAATGTTTTTTTTTTCCTTTCTAATTTAGTATTTAATGGGAACATGACGTATTAATCGTATCAAGCACCGAAATACAATTTTTTTTATGTAAGAATATATGGAATCGTCCGTCAAAGGACTATAAAGCCTCGTTTGTACAAGTTTCATCGCAATCGGATGAATAGTATGGGCACGCATAAGGGACAAACAAAGTAACATAAATTTTTATTTATTTATATAGATTATGCGTTGTTTGTCCCAAATTTACTAAAGTTACTGACGCTATAATCTACTCTGCGACAATTTGTGACCATTCATTTTTTTTTACATTATTAATACTAGCAACACTTACATAAATCAATTAATTAAAACGGTTATGTAGGTATTGAAACATAATAAATTAAAAAAAAAAATGATTTTTAAAAATATTTTTTTCGTCGACAAAATTAATCTTAGTTTACCTCATTTCGATATGTGCACAGTATAAAGACACACTGTATATTAACCACGGTAAGAGCTACGCTCATTTAGCTAGAGAAGAAGCCCACGTTCGCACGGACGTAAAAATATCGCGCACTGGACTTTCAACTCTAGGTGTTGAGCCGAGCATTGAGATTCAAATAGAGCGCAACCCAGCGCGTCGAAAAAACACACATTTGGATTATCAACTCTAGGCCCTAAGCATAACGTTGAAAGTCCAGCAAATTTTGTCTAATTTTTCCCGATTACTCTGTTATTATAAAATTCATAAACGACACTTCACCTTATGGCGAAATGGGTCCCAAAGAAGTTGTCTTCGTAGTTTTGTGTTCAAAAACTACGAATAGGCTTTATCATGATTATAAACATTTAAAATTTTCTTTAGTAAATTGTGAGGGCCAAAACAAGGTACACAATTTGGCTCAATACAAAAAAAAACGCAGTTTCCTAAAATTTGCATTTTTTATGAGAAAAAACTGTTTTATTCGATTGTAATTAAAGCAATTTCAATAAATTTTCGTCCATTTAAGACATAAGTAATAGAGCAAATAGAATTTTAAAAAGAAGTATTTTAAAAATTCTATAAGCTCATTTTGGTCTTATCAATGCTACAAACCCCGTTACGATACCATTTCGCCTTAAGACGTTCTTAAAAGTATTTCTGTCGCTACAAAACACTTTCAAGTGACAAATACAACATGAGGCATAACTTAAAATTTAGTTCCGTTTGAGAATTCATCTGTTAGGCACATACATAATACATATTTTTGATGTATACATAGGTAGTTACTCGTTACCTCTGAAGCAGTGGGGGTTACTTTTTCATGAACAATACGTTTCCTTCACTATGGGGTTCATATTACGTCATATCCATGGGTTTCTGTAAAGAGATAGTTAGGACTGAAAATGTGGAACAGTAAAAACTAGTTGTTTTGTGCTGGAAATTTGACTAAAATCCATATCAATAAAAATCAATTGCCGAAGTACACACATCAAAAAAAGTTTGTGATCACTAGCAAAAGCTGATATATTTTTAAAATTTACTTTTATCAAGAAAAAGTGTTTACGTTATATATTTTTTTAAAATAGAAATACAGTGTATTTTATTTTATGTAACGTAAACACTTTTTCTTGATAAAGTTAAATTTTAAGAATATCTCAGCTTTTGTTAGTGATCACAAACTTTTTTGATGTGTGTATGTGTAAGCGTACGTGCATCGGAAAGCACGTTAAGCCGTTGGTCCCGGCTGTCATTCGTGGATCTTTGACAGTCGTTACGGGTCGTCAGAAGCCCGAAAGTCTGACAATCAGCACGGAGGAGTCTCGGTATGTAAAGATGGTCACCCATCCACGGACCAACCCCGGCAAGCGTAGCTTAAACCTGATGGATCGACCCGTGCGGCTGTTATTACTTAGCCACGAGCTCCTCACTATAATCACTATGAAAAGGGTTTTTTCTACCTCCACGCGGACGAAGCCGCGAGCAGAAGCTAGTAAGATCTAATACTTACAAGTAAATAGGAGCGCTCTCCGTATTTACTCTTCGTCCTCATGCTAGGTGTCCTGTGTCGCACAATATAACGTCGCCTGCCGGTGTACACCTGAAATAAAAGAGAATATACAACTTTAGTTTTAGTATTAAGAAAAGTAAAAACACAAACGCAAGCAAATATACAGGGTGGCGATTAAGGACGCTGTTACAAATGGGTAGTCAAATCATTACTTTTTTATACAAAAGTATGTTAATTAAATAAAATGCTTTGCATTCTTAAAATGTTTTTGGACCGAATTGTTGATACGATTACTTGCGATGGTACGATTCTGAACTATGAATATAATTTTAGGTAGGTACAGTTTCTCAAAAATGGTACCGACATGAAATTTTTTACTTCGGTACCTTTATTGAGAAACTGTACCTACCTAAAATTATATTTATAGTTCCGAATCGTACCATACACATCTATCAACAATTCGGTCCAAAAACATTTTAAGAATGCAAAGCATTTTATTTAATAAACATACTTTTGTGTAAAAAAGTAATGATTTGACTACCCATTTGTAACAGCGTCCTTAAGAGGGCCCCTTCCCGGTCCGGCTATCGTCAACGAGAGCATGGTTTCATCCAGCGCAAGTGAGAACTACTAACGACCAAGTGAGAACGCGATAACATAAAACGAAAAATAGTGTTCGGAAATTTCGTTTGGATATTTCCTGGAACAAGTTTTACTTGTTCCAGGAAATACGTGTTTTTGAGTAAGCCCAATTAGAATGCAACGCAGTCATCTGGGCCCCACATAAGACTAAATATAGTCTCACGATGGAGCGAATACAAAATAAATTTGTTAGATTTTTATATTTGAGGCTCTATGGAGTATATCCTTTTTACCCGCTTATGTATCCAACCTTGTTTATATTAGGCATGGTTGGATACAATGAGCTGAGAGTTAGGCGTGAGTTCGCACTTGCCTCTTATTTATTTAAAGTAATTAGAGGCAAGATACATAACGCCGACATATTAGGGCTGGTGTGTTTGAGTGTGCCCGACAGATATGTGTGGCGGCGACGGCGGCCTCAGCTGCTGGCTATACCTCGTGGCCGCACTAATCTGTTAAATGAGGCGCCCCTGACGCGGGCGCTTCGCACCCTTAACCTTGTAGCAGAGGAGGTAGACGTTTTTGCGTGTACACTGAGTGAATTCACAAGGATAACATTATATGTAATAAGTTTTAGATAATAAGTTTTTAAGTTTGCTTCACTATTGCATTGGGTTATACCTGTAAAAATAGTTGTAAGTGAGGATATAAATAAATAAAATAAAATAAAAGTTTGTGAAATAAATGTTTGTCATTTAGAATCCCCATTACATGTGCGAGGTTTCTACGAAGATGTTTTCTTTGCTTTTATAATATATGAGTACATTATGAACGGCCAAAATTCAGGTAAAATTTGTACAAAAAAGCAGATTTTTGGACGCTTATACTGAATTTGCTTCTCCAAATTTTGATTTTTTGTTTTCGTAGAAACCTAGATATAGTGCACAAGATACCTAATAGTTCAAAAATTTCAACGGAAGATTTGTTACAACGTCATAATCACGTACGAGCGTTTGTATGAAAAGTATAACGGGTTGGCCGCCCTTAAGCGGAATTGCGGGCGGCGAGACTTTTGAAAATTAGGTATTTGAAGAAACTATTAGCTGTCACTCTGCGGGCGCTCCGCCCTCAAATTCGTGCGATAAGGACAACTGCAGATCCGACTGAATAGCCTATGAAAAAAGTCATATTTCGAGGTTTGGCTCTCGCCTATTTCCTCCTCCAATATTGGACCAATTTAAGAGATATTTCATACACTGAATAAGAGGGATATATACTATGCCCCTATGTTTTTCTTTTTTCATTAATAGTTGTCAAATTTGTACACTAGGCCTCTGTTGACAGCGGTCGGAATACGCATTTTTGAGCATTTTCTTGAAGGTTCTTATAAAAACAATGTATCATAAGAAAGAAAAATATAGGGGTACTTATACAAGTAGCTAATATTTATATTTCTGTAAAAAATCATTCCTCTATGGTCATTAACCAGAAAGAAAACCAGGCGAGAGCGTTTCTATGGAGAAAAGAGCTCCCCACATGTCCTCTTAAGTCAGCTGCATCCATCAAGGGGTCGACTCTACCCGTCATATTAAACAGCCAGCTTGATATTTTTGTTTTTGCGTCATGTTGACCTATGACGTATTTTCTATCTTTCTTTCTTCTTTTCAATCAACTTTCACTACGGAACTCATATTCGATTTGTTAAATAAATCAAATTCCTATACTTGTGCTGTCCCTTACACCCTGTAAGGGACAGCACTCCGCAGACTGATGGGGTGAATTCAGTATATAAAGGCCGGCCGGACGGCCGGAAAAAAACCGGCCAAGTGCGTGTCGGACCACGCACAATGAAGGGTTCCGTATTGAAAATAATTTATCCCAGAAACAAACTTAACATTGTGGATTACAATGTTAAGTTTGTATTTGGGATAATATTTACTGCCGGGATGAAAAGTATCATATGTGTTAATCCAGGTTATAAACCATCCGTGTGTCAAATTTCATCCAAATTAGTTCCACAGTTTTTGAGTGATTGAATAATAAACATCTAAACGTACAGACTTTCACATGTCTAATATTTACTAGCTTTTTCCCGCGGGAAATTAATCGCTTAGCAAATTGACTCCAATTTGAAGGCCGCATATTAAATCGTGACCGTCTTTTTTGACATTTGCATGAAATGAGTATAACAGAAAATTGACGTAGAGTATCAAATGCTTTACAATTAATTTGCACTCCTACCAACTTATCTGTGAAATGGCGAAAATTGGAACTACGGCCGTCATGTTGAAATGTCTTCGATTGTGCCGACGCATGTCATTCCATTGTGTCGACGCATCGACGCGGTGGCGTCCTCTTTCAGTTCACAGATAAGTTGGTGCAAGGCAAATTCAGAAACCAAAGAGATTTAAGATACTATAGAGAGGCTATCAGAAAAAATGTAATACAAAAACTGTTATCCCATGTCTCAGTGACGCCATCTAGCATGATATAGCAAAATTACATAATAGCCAAGTTTGACCTGAATACCCGATACACTTTTACCGACACCAACCTTTGATTTAGCAACCGTCTGATAGTTTGACTTAACTAAGAAAATTATTTAATTTATCTCGATACTCTATAAATTATAAAATCAATCAATCTGCTTAGCCTTTTCCCAACTATGTTGGGGTCGGCTTCCAGTCTAACCGGATGCAGCTGAATATCATTATTTTACATGGAGCGACTGCCTATCTGACCTCCACAACCCAGTAACTGGGTAATACGATACCCCTTGGTAAGACCGGTTGTCAGACTTTCGGGCTTCTGACGACCCGTGACGACTGTCAAAGATCCACGAATGACAGCCGGGACCAACGGCTTAACGTGCTTTCCGAGGCACGGAGGAGTCTCGGTATGTAAAGATGGTCACCCATCCACGGACCAACCCCGGCAAGCATAGCTTAACCTGATGGATCGACCCGTGCTGCTGTTATTACTTTAGCCACGAGCTCCTATAAATTATAAAATAGTAACGAAAATAAACCGTAGTTGAATCGAGTCATTTTATCACTACGAGGTTTGCAATACCACAATGCAATGCAATTCGACATATTTTCTTGGAAAATAATTTTCTTTTGGTGGACTCGAATGTGACTTGTCATGCAGGCGTACCACACAAGACTGAGCGACTTTTGACCACCTAGGACATAAGTTATCAGATTACGATATTGTTCGCTATGTCCCGTCTATTGTTAAGTAATATTTAATGTCTTTGTCAGATACGTATTGTCTTCCCGAAACTTCTTGTCTTCATCTTCTTCAAGTCACACTGTGATGATAAAGGCACCCGGCCCAGCGAGATAGACATTTTGGATAGACAGCGTGACAACTATTCAACATGTGTATCCCGCCGACCCGAGTGCCATCGCTGCTCGCAGGAACGTGATGCTTTTCACCAAAGAAATAGTTTTTTTGGAACGAAGTTCCTTATCGCGCGTTGTGAAAGGGGGCTAGACGGGAAAAATTCTCACGATAAGTTGTAACGACACTTTTTGCTATAGTAAGCTATTGTAAGCTGTGCGACGTGCGCATGTTTCTCTGTCTGTCTCTCTCTCTATCTCTCTCTTATAGAAAGCAAGCCAGATATATAAAAAACAAAAAAAAAAAATATTACAATTCCTTCACTAATTAATCGAAAGGAACTTCGTTCCATCCGGGTGTCCCTTGACACCTCTCAACTTTTTATTTCTTATTTTTCTTGCGCAAATACAAAAAGAAGTGTCAGTAGTATTCCGGAGTCTTGGTTTATGCTCGGTTAAAGTCGATAAGCTCGCCCCCTATTACCTTTTTTTTTTTTTTTGTTGCCGGCCGGGGTGGAAAATCCTCATGGATGTCTCCCGCCCTGGGGTGAGCGGAGGGGTCTGTCAGACTCTTACTGACTAAAAATCACCCCGGTGTTCCCTTCCCACACCGACCGGGGATCATGGGAACTTGGGCGCCTTCCACGATCCCCGGCTAGTGCCGGCCCGCCTTTGCGGGCCTCCTCATTACCTAGAGCAACGTCTTCTTCATTCCTAGTGTAAAAGCCTGCAACAGTTTACCATCGCACCTGGATATAGATCTATTTTGCTCTTAGCTGCCATGGCTTATTTTTAATTTTAATATTTAATTTAGTTGTTTTAGTTATTATCTTTTTATTACGGACGCTTTTTAACGTGCACGTCTTTCTACATTGTTCTCACATGTATATTTTCAACTTGAACGATGTAACCAATATTTTGTAAAAATATTATGATTTAAAAGAGTGTCCGTGGAGTTTCTTGCCCGTTCTTCTCCATAGGGATCTACTACGCTTTGGAATGGGCAACTAGCTTCATCTTTCTGACTGACCGACCCATTGACAATTCAAAAGTGCCTGTAATTGGTTTATTTGAAATAAATGCTTTGAGTTTGAGTTTGAGTTTGAGTTTTGCACCAACGCACACAGTATTAGCAAGATCCTAAACAAGGAATATTTTGGAGATAGTCATGATTAATTATTAAACTATTTTGATGTTGCACGATTCGACTTTATTAGCTTTTATTACATTTATAAACTTTTTATTTTTGTTTACAAACACAGTCAACGGAAATAATTGTATCTAGAAGTACATATGTGGAAGCTTGTCATTAGAAAAATGCCCTGCCTATGAATGATTGTTAACTATGATATTAGTCTGTAAGCTTTCTGTAAGAATAAATAAAAAAAAACATATTACAAGGTGCATTTCAATCTGCCTAGCCTTTTCACAATTATGTTGGGGTTGGCTTCCAAGCTAGCCGGTTGAAGCTGAATACCAGTGTTTCATATGGAGCGACTGCCCATCTGATCTCCACAACCTAGAAACTGGGTAATACGATATCCCTTGGTAAGACTGGGTGTCAGACTTTCGGGCTTTTGACGACCCGTAAGGACTGTCAAAGATCCCCGAATGATAGCCGGGAGCTTTACGTACTTTCCGAGGCACGGAGGAGTTCTGATATGTAAAGATGATCACCCATCCACGAACGATCCACG
This sequence comes from Cosmia pyralina, assembly GCA_946251885.1. NCBI lineage: Eukaryota > Metazoa > Arthropoda > Insecta > Lepidoptera > Noctuidae > Cosmia > Cosmia pyralina. Next base: position 9,419,645 of record OX276371.1, on the reverse strand, counting down.
GCAAGCATAGCTTAAGCTGATGGATTACTTGGAGCATAAATTTTGTTGCTATTAGTTTTTTATACTACCCCATAAAGGGGGTTTAGGGGCTGTCCAAGTTTCAAAGGAAAATTACGCATTCTCGGAGTAACTCAAAAAACATTAGATTAATTGAAACTTGTAAAAAAAAAAAAAACAACCGGATTCCAAAAAAAAAACACTATAAAGTGAAAAATCACTTCAATTTCGGAAGTTGGCGTCTTTTTTTAGTTTTTTGCCACCGACTTCCGAAATTCATTATTTTTCACTTTTTTTTTGCAAAAAGTTTTTTATTTTTCACTTTTTAGCTATGGTACCTACCAATTCGTATACAACTACTTGCTATGTAAATAACAGTGATAGGAAGTATAGTAACATCATTAAGATACACAAAGTGGATTAAATAAGTATCATTCGAAACTAACTCAAAAACTACCCCAGCAAAGTTAATATATCATATAGAACCACCGCGCAAGCTTCCTCTACCAAATGTCAAAAATAATTATCAAAATCGGTCCACAATTGACGAAAATACCTATAGCATTATAATATAAACAAAAAAATAAATTTGAAATAAACAACATACGTACAGACGAACATATAACTTCCTTTTTTGAAGTCGGTTAAATACGTGTTTCAGACAGAGAGATTTTACTATCATCATTTTCCTGCCCTTATCCCATATTACGTGGGGTTGGCGCAACACGTTTTCTTCTTCCATTCTCCCCTGTCAACCGTCACGCTATCATTCACTCCCTTCTCTTTCATATCATTCCTCACACAATCCATCCATCTTTTCTTTGGCCTTCCTCTGCCTCTCCATCCATCAACATGTATATTCATCACTCTTTTAGTCACATGCGTTTCGTCTCTCCTCATCACATGCCCATACCAAGACAAACGATTTCCTTTCAACTTTTCTGTCACTGGCGCCACTTTCAAACTTCCTCTTATATTTTATTAGAGAGATTACTATCATCATGATTAAATACCATGGAAGCATGGCACAAAAGGAGGCAGTTCTACTCAGCAGTAGGCAAAGCATAATCAGCCCATAACGTTCCCACTGCTGGGACACAGGCCTCCTCTCAGTGAGAGGGAGCGGGCCGTAATCCACCACGCGGGCCCAGTGCGGGTTGATAGATGTCACATGTCTTCGAATTTTTGATTCTAAGACATGCCGGTTTCCTCACGATGTTTTCCTTCACCGTTTTGAGAGCAGTGGTGATGAAATAATTTACACAAAGTAAAGCGCCTGCCTGGGTTCGAACCTACGACTCGTAAGTCGCGGCCGTTACCACTGTGCCACCACTGTTCTCAGCAATAAGCACAAGGCTGCTAATGATGATTTTACTTACCAGGGTACCGGTGCTGGTCACAAGGGTCGGGATGGTCCGGGTCTGGAGGTGGCGCCCTGGTGAGCGCCTCGTCACCTCCCGGCAGGCAGGTCTCCACCATAGCCTCGAGGCAGTTCACGAAGAGTTCGCTGCTTTCTGCTGTGCATTGGTTCTGGAGGGTAATGGAAATGGGTTTTTGAGAACAAACCCAACTGCAGGTTGAGAACGGAAATAGTGTCGAACAAAATAATGGTTGAAAAGGTCTGTTGCATGGTCATGTTAAAGAAATTTTTCGGGACTGTACCTTTGAAGCGCTGCAAACTTGTGACGTCAACCACGGTCAAGTACCGACTTATGAACCCGCGCATTTTTTTTTCCAAACTTTATTTATTGTTCTGAATCATTTAGTCAACGAGAATATCCATCAGGCCACACAGTAAAAACTGCCCCACAGGATATATTAGCCCTTATTTTTAACACGCTTTTATTAGCTTCACCTGTATGTGTTTGTATGTATGTAGGTTTGTATGTAACGGAATCTTTGAACTCGATTTTTAGCCACTTTAAATGGTCAGATTAATTCGAAATTTTGCACACATAACAGGGCCCGATGACAATACAATAAATTTTAAAAAAATCCCATTATCCTCATCAGGATCTTCTGGATTAACGATTTATTTCTTATAAATTGGAAAATAAATTATAGTTTAAAAAACTAAAAAAACACGCTTTATTACCGTTAAACTGAACTAAAAAGTAAAAAATAAATTTTTCTATATATGTAGAATAATAATGAGATAGCCGCGTAAATCGGATGGATGAATGGCGTCCCATTGGGGTTTGACGGGGATACTGTACGACACAACTTAGATGTAGCTTATATTTGAAAATTTGCATTCACTAATTTAATTTTACGAATGTATTTGGTCTGGACTTTACAAGTCATTGCGTATGCGTAAAGATCATTTTCGCCTTAAGCAGTAATAAAGATTGATGATGTTGAAGGCGCACTCAATTCAGATCGTGATCGGTTTTACGAATTTTGCCGATGCTACATCTAAGTTGTGTCGTATTGTATCGCATTTGGGACGCCATTCACCCACACGGGGCTTTAATTTAATCATTTGACTTAACACCTCATACAGAGAATTTTCTTACTGATTCACCAATTTAGATTTTGTATTTATTTTCTTAATATTTTGTAACCACCGCTGATAACATTATTCACGAAAATCATTGTTCTGCAACGTCAATGGGAATATGCATGTATTTTTTTTTTCTTTGAATCATTAAAACAGTAATATTAGTTAAGGACGCTGTTACAAATGGGTAGTCAAATCATTACTTTTTTACACAAAAGTATGATTACTTAATAAAATGCTTTGAATTCTTAAAATGTTTTTTGGCCAAATTGTTGATAGATGTGCATGGTACGATTCGGAACTATAAATATAATTTTTGTTAAGTACAGTTTCTCAATAAATGTACCTGAGTGAAAATGTTTGCTTCGGTACATTTATTGAGAAACTGTACCTATTTAAAATTATATTTATAGTTCACACAAAAAAAGTACAAATTCCTTATGCAAGAAACAACAGCGGGCTACCACTACGGATCCACCATGATGTATTCAATCTGCCTAGCCTTTTCCCAACTATGTTGGGGTCAGCTTCCAGTCTAACCGGATGCAGCTGAATACCATTATTTTACATGGAGCGACTGCCTATCTGACCTCCACAACCCAGTAACTGGGTAATACGATACCCCTTGGTAAGACTGGTTGTCAGTTTCGGGCTCCTGACGACCCTTAACGACTGTCAAAGATCCACGAATGACAGCCGGGACCAACGGCTTAACGTGCTTTCCGAGGTACGGAGGACTCTCGGTATGTAAAGATGGTCGCCCAACTACGGACCGACCCCGGCAAGCGTAGCTTAACCTGATGGATCGTTCCGCGCGGCTGTTATTACTTAGCCACGAGCTCCTCCTCCAAGTGTTTGTTTCTAGACTCTTAAACAGTGTATATTTAAATAATGAAAGAGTTTTAAATTACATGTATATTCTCTACTAACATAATTGATTTATATTTTTATTATTTGACATGCTCGCGATTGGCCATTACTTCACCTGATGCGCTGATAAGATATGGCTAAATCATTTTAATTCTGACTTGATGTAGTTACTGATCCCTTGTTAGACCCTAGCCCAATGTTGTTAAGCATTGTTAAAGGTTTTTGTATAAATAATGATTTTTTATTATTTTTTAAATTTTTTTTTCGCTGAAAACAGCAAAAAATCTGTCTAATTTACAATTCTCCAAACCTTAGTGAATGGTCCAGCAAATCGCCACAGTCCGCCAAAGCCGCAACTCTGCATATAATGTAACTGTTGTTGACTCGCATCCTCACTGGCTATCATGTTCTGAAAGAAAAAGATTTGATTTAAAAGATTATTCATTAATTTTCTTGCCCGTTCTTCTCCATAGGAACCTACTACGTTTTGGAATGGGCAACACGCTTCATCTTTCTGACTGACCGACCTCTTGACAGTACAAATGTGCCTGTAACTGTGATTGGGAAAAAAACTGTCAAATCAGTTCCACGTAGATGACGCTCAGTGTTTGTTACTTTCATTCAACTGTCAAATGAGTTCCATGACGAAAACTTTGCCGCGAGATGGCGCTAAGTGTTAGTTACTTTCATTCAACTGTCAAATGAGTTCCTTGCTGAAAACTTTCTCGCGAGATGGCGTGTTTTTCTTGTCGCCGATTGGTCGCTTAGTCTTCAAGATGACTTTGACAAGTGACAAATACACAGCGCTCTCTTGCAGCGAGGCTTCCGGGAAACAACCCCATTAGTTTAATTGAAATAAATGCTGGTACAAAACTATTCAAGCAGCTGGCATGCCGTGTGCCATAACAACTTCTGATTGGTCAATGTCTCAATCATGCCAGCTACTTGCATAGTTTTGTACAAGCTACAGGCATGTGTATCTTCGTCTTTAGAGTTTGAGCTTGAAAGAGATGATGAAGATTGTTTACAGGGCTTTCAGAAAAGCATGACAAAAGGTTATTTCATCTTGAAATATAATTTTCCTTGAAAATAAAATTCCTAAAAAACAGACAGAGTGTGAAAACTCACAGTTTGAAGATGTCGAAATAGTATTTGATTATGGTTACATTTTAGACCAAGGTGACATACGGTGCTGAAACGTGAACACTGATAGTCGGACTGGTCCACAAATTCAAAGTCGCGGAGCTGGCTATGCTCGGGGTTTCTTTGAGGGATAAAATCAAGAATGAAGTTATCCGGAAAAGAACCGGAGTAACCGATATAGCTTGCAGAATACGAAAACTGAAGTGGTAGCTGGCTGGCTATGTTTGTCGAAGGACCGATAGCCGGTGGAGTAGACGAGTTCTGGAGTGGAGACCGCGTATCGGTAAGCGTAGTGTGGGACCACCAGCTAGATGGACCGACGACCTTAACCCTAGATAGATAACCATATTTTACTGTACACTAAAGATAACCAAACGTCGACTCGACGTGCGAATGTTTGACTGAGCATATTTTGGATTATGTATATACTAGGTTTATGAATGTGATATGATGTCTTAATGTATGTAATTTTATTGTGAGTAAATGAAAAACATTAGAGTTTATTTATATTTTTATAAGAAAAAAAAATTAAAGAGCAAAACAAGGTACTTCTTACTTTACAAAACTTACAATTAGGAAACTCTCCATCAGTCTTATAATTTACTTTTTAAACTTTTCAGAATCAACTTTATGTAAACTCTATAATTTAAAAAACCTAAGTAAATAATAATTTTTATTAATTTTGATCACAAAGGCACTTAGGACAGGCGCTGGACCAAGATAACCATACGTCACTTCGACGTACGGTAGGTAAATATTGACGAAAGTATTGCACTTACCAGAGCGATACGGATGTGTCCTGCAAGCTCCGACGGCCGACTGAGTTGGCGGGAACGGGTAGTTTAGTGACGCGAAAAACAAACGAGTTATATCGATTTTTCAAAATCGATTACGTCGTTTCGACGTAGGTTATCTATCTAGGGTTAAGAAGTTGGCTGGGGCAGACTGGATGCGGAAGGCGGAGGACAGGGTGTTGTGGCGCAACCTGGGAGAGGCCTATGTCCAGCAGTGGACTGCGGTAGGCTGAGTTGATTGAGGTGACATTATAGTAGCAAAGTGTTATTTAATTTTGTAGTGGATGGAAGTTGTACATAGTTTAACTTTTCTGCTGTTTCTGCCTACCCCCATGGGAAATAGGCGTGAATGATGTATGTGTGTTTTGTGAGCATTTTTTAAGGGGGAATATGTATTTAATTACAGAATTTTAATCATTATATTCAGTAATACAACTCCTTAAGTTAGTGTATTCGTCAATCAATCTGCTTAGCCTTTTCCGAACTATGTTGGGGTCGGCTTACAGTCTAACCGGATGCAGCTGAATATCATTATTTTACATGGAGCGACTGCCTATCTGACCTCCACAACCCATTAACTGGGTAATACGATACCCCTTGGTAAGACTGATTGTCAGACTTTCGGGCTTCTGACGACCCGTAACGACTGTCAAAGATCCACGAATGACAGCCGGGACCAACGGCTTAACGTGCTTTCCGAGGCACGGAGGAGTCTCGGTATGTAAAGATGGTCACCTATCCACGGACCAACCCCGGCAAGCGTAGCTTAACCTGATGGATCGACCCGTGCGGCTGTTAATACTTAGCCACGAGCTCCTCGTAGGCTCGTATAATCAAGTTAGTATATTCGTAAAATGTCAAGATTTCATGAAATGGTCATTCAAAAGGGTATTTAAACCCAGAAATCGAATTCGAGATCAAAAATGTAAAGAAAGGTGTTGCCAATTTTAAATAATAACCTCGATTGTGCAGCCTGTCGAAAAGTACTATAACATAGTGCTAAAATTATAGGCATATCTTAAACAGGTAAAATATAATATTGCGCACAGTTTTCAGCTTTAAAGTGACGTAAACTACGATCTAAGAATAAAATAAAATCGTGGAAATTATTTTTATAATACTGGCAAAAAGGCAGAAGCTCTAAACATTTGGACTTAATCACTAATTAATTTCTATTTATACAATGTTTTTCCCTCTAAATAAGAGAGAATCGTTAAAATATCGTAAATAATATTGCGTTATCCTAATAATCGATTCAAGTTGAGCGTCCCAACCTGGACGGCATAGAAGAAAGTAATAGTACTGTCATCTGATTTCTGACTTTGTCGTGATTGAATGTGTCCCTCTGAGGTTTTATTTGTTGTTAAGTTTTTCTTTGTTATATTTTACGTTTTCAAAATTAAAATCAAATAATTAGAATGACTAGGGAAATGTTGACTACCCCTGAACTGTCACTTTGACAATGACAGTTCTTTGTTTACATTTTTAATCTCGAATTCGATTTCTGGGTTTAGAGAGTTGTATTGATGAATTGAATGATTATAATTATATAAATACAGATTTGTTACGGTCGCGAATCATATTCAGATCAACATACAACCTGATACTGACCCGTAAATTGCAAAAAACGTAAGAAAATTTGAATTTCGTAAGCTGCCCTGGCGCTTTCGCCTAAAATAAATGTAATAAAAGGTATTTACCTGTATGATACTCTGCACTGCGCTCAGTATCAGCTGATCATGGCAATGCATCAGCACGTGGTTGATCTTCATGTCTAGCAGACTGTGACTATTAACAAAAATAATATTTATTAAAGATTTAAAATGAAACAATGGTGCCGATTCTGTTGTGCACAAACTAAACTTAATTTAGGCTATTGCTAACTATTTCTCTCTATTATGACAAGAAAGGGACGGAAGTAAATTAGAGCTGTCAAATTAGTTAGAACTAATTTTTCCATAGACATTTAGACGACACGTAAAAACATGTCGACTAAAAAGCACGGAAGCGCAAGGCGTGAACTAGTTTGACATCTCCAACTTAGTTCATAGCTATAGCCGTCCTTTTCTCGCGCTGCCTGTTAGTAAAAGATAGCGATTCTCTAATTTTAGTTTAGTGCGTTAACAAGAGAATCGGCACCAATATCAATCTGTCTAGCCTTTTCCCAACTATGTTGGGGTCGGCTTCCAGTCTGACCGGATGCAGCTGAATACCAGTATTGCAATAGTTCAGTGGTTGTTAATTTCGTGCATTTATAAAGAGGAAGACTGATCTTCAGTATTTCAACAAAAATATTAATAAATCAATACTTACATAACTGGAAACACTTTCGGGAACACAACCGACCCCTCTGCCAAATACTGGTATAGTATTCTAATTTCGTCCTCATCTAAAACAAACACATAAATAAACAAACGCCAGAAGGTACAGTCAGCAACAAAAGTCGGTTAACATTTGAGTTTTGTAAATCTTAATTATTGAGAAAAGTACTTCATTAAAATCGGAACAGATGTAAATTTTAAAGAAAATTAACTTTTATCTTATAAATTAAATGCTAAAAAGCAGGTTATCATATCATTTTGTGTTAATTTAAATGATGTCAAAAAATTGCAGTGTTAACTGACTTCTGTTGCTGACCGTACATCACTTGCTCGCTACTTTGAACTCTATTTCAGTTGATTATCCATTTATCAAATGAAAAATTGTTCGCGCAATGACGGGTCGAGCAGACAGACTGTTCGCCGAAGTTCGCACGGACATAAAAATATCGCAGCGGGATTTTATCGCGCATTGGATTTTCAACTCTTGGTGTTGAGCCGAGATTCGAGAATACAACCTAACAAAAACAGAGTGCATTCTAGCGCGACGAAAAAACACACTGTTGGATTTTGCATTCTCGGCGCTAAGAAAACAGTGGTGGAGAGTCCTTACTCCCATTTTATGAGGCACTATGTGGGGAGAATGGTCCGGTAGCTTATCTGCTTTATTGTTCTATGCACATCCTGCCTGAGTCACCTAATGTTCTTCTCTTTATTTGTGTATTACTAACACTAGTTATAAGATGTTTTACTAACAAAATGGACTATATTGTTGTCCGATATAAATAAATGAATTAATTAACTAAGCAGAGCACTGAAAATATAGTGCGCGAAACAAAATCGCCGCGATATTTTTACGTCCGTGCCAATGTCGACATAGTGTCTTTGTAGGTGCGCGCTACCACAACACACTATAGTATTGTTAAAATCTCGCTGCAGACTCGGTCATAAATCATTCGAGTGTTTCGCTCTCTTTCCCACTCACGGGCCTTATGGGCAGGCCACGCCCACACGTAGTCCTGTGCATTACTGCAGTCGATGAGTGATATCGATAGTTTTATATATTTATAAATGGGTGATAGAAATAAATACACATTTTATTTTATTTTATTACCAAATTTACTACAAAGCATATTAAATATATAAACAAAAGAACGTATATATAAAACTAAAAATAGAAAATTAAAATTCTTCGTCTGAGTCATCGTCATCATCATCCACATGAATGATGAACTCTTCGCATAAATGTGCTTTTCTTAAGTCTTCATCTTGCAGCAATTCTGCATGTTCCACACATTTTTGCCAATTGTCAATGGAGACATTGGAAATGGCTTCATCGACTAACTTCTCGACATCAGCTATCTTGAAGGTTTTGTTTTTCGTTGCAACTTCATTTTTTACTTGAGCCCACACCAACTCGATGGGATTGTACTGACAGTGGTAAGGCGGCAAGCGGATCACTTCATGACCATGCTCCAAAGCCATTTGATGTTTACGTGATAACTTTAATGATTCTGTTATCGACAATGGCCTTGAGCGCGCACAACTAGCGCACATCCCTACTCCGATTATGATTTATGACCGAGTCTGCAGCGAGATTTTAACAATACTATAACACACACCCAACGCTCACCTGTAGTGTACTTGACAAGTGTAGCAAGCACGGTGAGCACGAGTGCTTGCGTGGTGAAGTCGGAGAGCACTGACGGGTCGAGCAAACTGTTGCTTTCAGGGCTGCTCGTGTCCTTGTCTGTTGATGCTTGCTGTGAAAGTTATCAAAGATTTTTACTAAGACCACAGCCCGTCCGACAAAGCCCGAGCTGCATACGAAGTTCGGCGAACTACGTATGCAGCTCGGGCTCTCGTCGGACGACAGTGTGATGTATAAGACTGTGCTAAGACCTTTTAATGCACAATTAATAAGATACCCTTTCTCACTTATTCAGTTATTCTTTTTCACACTCATTTATATATTTATAAAATAAGTGTAATCACTAGTAGTAGTGTAGTGTAATAAGTGTAAGTGTAATCACTTATTTTACTCTTTCATTCACATACATACATACAACTTACGCCGTCTTCCCATGGGGGTAGGCAGAAACTACAGAACGTCACCTGCTACGATCCATACATCTTGTCATACACGCCGGTTGCGAGTACTACGCACCTGACCTTTCTGAAGAACTTCAGCAATAAGGTCACTATATGACTTCCTAGAGCGTTCCCTCTCAGCGTTTCCACTCACATTTGTCTTATTCACATTCACAAAGTCATTAATTACTTATTTTTTTTATTCAGTCTCTCCTAAGTATCAACATACTCGGTGTGTGCTACATTACAGTTTCACAACTGCAAGTCAGTATAACATACTTTTTTTTTTTTTTGATGGGAAATCATCAAATGACTTCTCCCGCTCTGGGCGGAGCAGGATGTCAGACTTTTACTGACTAAAACCCACCCGTGTTCCTTCAGTTGCCCGTGCCAGGGCCACGGTATCTCTTTCGAACTACCCGCGACCCTGGCACATACAATCCAACAACATGCCTTAGTAGAAGTTTCAGGGTAGTCACTGTCTCCAGACTTGGTGGAAGAAGGTCGCTCAGTGTCATCCGTGCTGCCTGGCGATCCACGACCGTCATCGTCAACCATCTGTAAAAGCAGTTATTTATTTACTGACTCGTGGCGAAGTATTAACAGCCGCACGAGTCGATTAATCAGGTTAAGCTACGCTATCCACGGTCGGTCCGTGGATAGGTGACCATCTTTACATACCGAGGCCTACACACATCGTTGGCCTAGATGAACAGGGTATTAAATCAAGAAAGCCGGAGAGCGATTTGAAGTTTTCAAATCAATATATTTCCATTTCTATAATAAATTGGTTCACCTCACCTATATATTTTTTAAACTTACTTTACTGGCCATTTAATGGCAGCGTTTTTGTTGTATCGTCATCTCATTAGAAAGATCGCATGTCTTTTAGTAAGACTGTAGTGTAGTATTAAATAAATTTTGAGTTAATACCCTGTTCGACTAAATGAACGACATAGTAGTGCCTGTCTGGGTTCGAACCTACGTAAGTGGCGGCAGTTACCACTGAGCCACCACCTCTGTGTGTATTTAACTTCTACAATACAAAAAATATATTTCTAGGGGCTGATTGTTCAATAGTCAGATAATTTTTATTTGAGGAATAAATAAGGTGGTTTGACAGCTTTTGTATTAAAAATAAGTCAAACTATCACATTTATTCTTCAGGTAAAAGTTATCTGCCTATTGAAAAATCAGCCTCTAGAGATATATTTTGTTGTATTGTAGAAGTTATATACACACAGAGAGGTGGTGGCTCAGTGGTAACGGCCGCCACTTACGTAGGTTCGAACCCAGACAGGCACTTTACTATGTCGTTCATTTGGATGAATAGGGTATAAAAAAAAAATACTTTAAAAATACAGTCTTACTAAAAAAACATGCGTTCTTTCTAAAAAGCGGCTGTAACGGCCGTCATGAAAATCTGTCAGTTTCACCAGTATTTGACATTAAATAAATAAATAAATTCTGTATTTACACTTCAAAGTCACAAATATCTGTGTAGCCCTGAACTCTTGTACTAGGAGTTCCTGTATCACAAGAGCCAGACCTCTCAGTTTACAGGAAATATGATGTAGAAGCGAGATAGACAAAAAAAATATTAAATAAAATTACAGTTACATTGACAGGTAGGTTCACAAAATTATACAATCGAACAAAAAAAAAAAAACAAAAATTAAAAGAAAAATAAATAATAATAAAAAAATAAATAAATGACATGAATAAAATAATGACATTAAGTCAAACCCCGCCCCCCAAAGATTTAAATCGCTAGATTTCCCTCACCGTATGTACTTAGTCACAAGAAAAAGCGTCCACACTGACAAGAGTGAGCTCACACATTATTAAACAGCGTTTCCATGATAATCAAATGAAGCCACTGCATTACGTGTCAGAGGTGTCAAAACGAAACAGAAATGCGACTATCTTTTGACGCGGTAGGGCGAATCTAACGATTTAAATCTTTGCCGCAGTCATCATTTTCATGACAGCTGTCACTGCGGCCGCCGCTTTTCTAGAAAACCGTAGCTTAAGTACTCACATCAAATCCACTATCACCGTCACCCTGCTCCCTCGCCGACTCGCCAGTAGCGCCGTGCTGCATGCTATGAGCTCTGCCTTCACTATCCTGTTAGCAGCGTTAAGACATTAGCGTATGTGCGGAACAGAAGTGGGACATTTAAGGACATGGAGGGGTGTGGTTTTGAAGTTTTGTTGAAGAGAAAATTTTCAAAATGGGGTTATGGAGAATTTGAAAGTCAATCAATCTGCCTAGCCTTTTCCCAACTATGTTGGGGTCGGCTTCCAGTCTAACCGGATACAGCTGAATACCAGTATTTTACATGGAGCGACTGCCTATCTGACCTCCACAACCCAGTAACTGGGTAATACGATACCCCTTGGTAAGACTGATTGTCAGACTTTCGGGCTTCTGACGACCCGTAACGACTGTAAAAGATCCACGACTGACAGCCGGGACCAACGGCTTAACGTGCTTTCCGAGGCACGGAGGAGTCTTGGTATGTAAAGATGGTCGCCCATCCACGGACAACTCCGGCAAGCGTAGCTTAACCTGATGGATCGACCCATGCGGCTGTTATTACTTAGCCACAAGCTCCTCACATGTGACACATTAAAATTTGGACGGCAGTTGCTTCGAGATAGCCATTATTTTCCGTAAAAAACTGATGACGCACAAGTCGGGATTTATAACTTTAATGAGGAAAAGCCTGTATTTAAGGGCGAGCCGCAGTAGTAACCGCGAATTTCAAATTTTCTTACGTTTTTTTTGCAATTTGCAGGTCAGTATCAGGTTGTATGTTGGTATAAATATGATTCGCGGCTATAAAAATAATGTATTTACATAATTATAACAATAAGAATCCTCAATACATCTCTCTAAGTTAGCTTTGGTCTCTTTGGTCTCGGTTTGATTTCGGAAATCATGACATTTTGGAACAAGTAAGGAACGTCACATCCTGAAATAACCTATGTAGGTATGGCAAAAATGGTACTAAGAATAAGAAATATCGTAAAACATCATCATCTGCCTAGCCTTTTCCACATTCTGTTGGGGTCGGCTTCCAGTCTAACCGGATGCAGCTGAATACCAGTATTTTAAATGGAGCGACTGCCTATCTCACCTCCACAACCCAGTAACTGGGTAATACGATACCCCTTGGTAAGACTGGTTGTCAGACTTTCGGGCTTCTGTGATCCGTAACGACTGTCAAAGATACACGAATGTCAGCATGTAGCTTAACCTGATGGATCGACCCGTGCGGCTGTTATTACTTAGCCACGAGCTCCTCTAAATATCGTAAAACATATATACAGAAAGTTACTTTAGAAATCAATTTAAAAAAAATACGTAAAACTTCAAGACCACACAATACGACAAACATTGGACGTGGGGTGTAAGACAAAATAAAACGGACATCAGGAAATAATTCGGAAGCATCTATTTATATCACTTTAAAAACTATAGGTAATTTAACTATTTTATTTCTTTTTAGTTATTTTAAATTAGCTAAATCTAGAAGCGCGTTGTGTGTTAGACTTGGCTGTCTTTGTGGCTATTGTGGCTAAGTGTCCAGTTAGAGTTCAAAATGCAAGTTTTTACATTCTGTGGTGGTTAAGTCCTTATGTTTCGTGGCTCTAAAATAGGTCCATCTCGCAGTATTGAACCTATTCTCAACCGTTTCGGGTCGGCTTTTAAACAGCAGTGTTGTTTTTTTCTTGGAAAATACCGGTTGTTTTGATATTTTTTGTTTGATGATAGATAATATAATAAGTTTAAAAATCATTTCAATGAAATGAGAATATATTTAATACTGCAGTTAAAAAACTTCGTTCGAGCCCGAAGCAAAGAGTTTGTATTTCTTTTGACTTAAAAAGAGAAACATATTTGTGCATGTGATTTGTGTTTTATATTATACTCATTCTACAGTGAATCATATCGTGTAGCTATTTAGTGATAACTCTGCTGCGCGTAAGAAGTCTTGGTTGCAGGTAGGTATTTGTTTTAGATGAGTTTTTAATTTTACTGTAAATTGTTTTAATGTTTAGAGTTTAATTCTTTATCTATAATAAGATTGTGAGAAGAATAAATTACTAGATTTTTTTTTTTATAAATGGAAAATGAGATAGACTGTATACGTATATTAATTAATCAGGTAATTTTGTTTAATAAGTGATAGGCAATTTTTTTTCTATTTTCTATACAGAATGTTTCAAAAAGGTGTGGTCAAATTGAAGGGTCTGGTACAGACTATCAAACTGAACAAATTTCTCCATGGGACCAACATCGTTATTGCGTAAAAAATATCAACTGTGTCACACAAAATTTCAATACCCACCCGACCTAAATGTATGGAACGGCTGATATTTTTTTCGCGATTACGATGGTGGACCCATGGAGAAAGTTGTTCAGTATGATGCTCTGTACCATCGTGGACATTTGCGATGAACGACTTTTCGACCTTATTGCTAAGGTAATAAGATTTAAAAGTGGTTCACCGCAAATGTCCGCGATGGTACCTACCAACCTACCACACCCTTAAATTTGACTACACCTTTCTGATACACGCTTTACAATTAATAACAGATTATATTCTTCTCACAATATTAATATAGACGCGAAACTAAGTTTAATAGCCAATTATTAAGGGTAAACCATGCAGGTTTAAATTTTGAATAATTTAACAATACCGGGAATTTCTAATGGACAACTATTAATTTAAAAGGGTCTGTAGATTTTAGGGATAAGGGTAAAATAACGATTTGCGATAAAATAATAGTTACTTTCATCAACTATAAATTACCGTTGAATTGTAAACGGCACTTTAATTAAATTAATATTGTGTAAGGTCAATGGGGTTATTACGATAATGGGGTAATTCCGATTGATGATAATTTCTACCAAACGCAGCGGTATTTTACATAAAATATTGGCATCATAATGATTAGACACCATTTTATCGGCCGCCGTCTTTCGCTTTCGCTATACAAAATGCCGCTGCATTTGGTAGAAATTATCATCAATCGGAATTACCCCACCATCGTAATTACCCCAAATCCGTCAGATTAGTCAAACACAATATCGAAATGAAATGCATTTCCGATACTCATTATATATCGCAAAACGTTATCCGGTAAAATCGGTCTTTTTCACAAAATAACGGTAGAAAAACGAAGTTACTCTTGGCGGACCAATGGTATCTTTCGAAGTAGGTACAGAGAACGACCTCTGCGTCTTGAAAAGCATTCTAGCTGATGTCTATTGAGTTAAGCAGTGCACAAGCATGTTGATACAGATAGGCAATTATTTACGCAAAAAAACGAAGTGAAAAATAACGAGTTAAATAACGATGTTTTTTATAGTTTAAGGAAGTAACGGTAAATTGCGTAAATAATTGTTGGGACAGAGTGACGTTTTGCGTTATATTCGTTTGTTTTTTATTGAAATTATTGATTAAATCGATTGATGTAATTTGATTTTTATTTAATTTAAGGAAAAAGGTAATGGACCATATTATATCAATGAACGAAAAATTTAAAGTGAAATATAAGGTTGACAAAAAAAAAAACATGATATTAAAAAAAAAAACCGTTACAAAAATAACGGTTACGCATATAACGCAATACAGCGAGCGGGTTGTGGACATTATCAGTTTACAATACAAACGATATAATGTAACCAAATCCATAGGAGCGTGTAAAAGACAACAGTGACATGAGTACGTACGTGGGCTAACTGGAAGATAAAGAGAATTAGTTTGGTTGGCGGGTTGAAGAGGGAGAAAAACGGGTTTTTACACTGTGTAATTTTGAGTAGATATGGGTAGTTGTTCAGAAGAACGGAACGGTACAAATACTTATATGGCTTCCGGTTGTAGGCGTTTGAGGCTGTAAATGCACTTACTGTACAGAAGATTGTAGTACTGGCACATTGATTTACGTGTGTTTTAGCTTTAAGTAAATGAGTATTATAAGTATTGTTGACAAGGCAGTTACTTGTTCCAACAATTTAAGACGGCTGTTGTATTTTGTCATCTCTCTCGCTCCCACGGGACCAAATTTTTAAGAATGTTATATGAAAAGATGCTTTTTTTGAAAAATGTAATCAATTAAAGGACTAGTAAATAATGTTTATCTAATAGGTAACTATTAAAACACATTTTATTGTGGCATTTATTTAACTCATCTCAAAAACAAATAGTACTTTTTGAACAAAGTTTATATTAAGAACAATAGAAATGTGTTTTAATAATTAGGTACCTAAGCTTATTAAAAAATCAATCGATCTGCCTAGCCTTTTCCCAAGTATGTTGGGGTCGGCTTCCAGTCTAACCGGATGCAGCTGAGTGCCAGTATTTTACATGGAGCGACTGCATATCTATGAGTTACTGGGTAATACGATACCCCTTGGTAAGACTGGTTGTCAGACTATCGGGCTTCTGACGACCCGTACCACTGTCAAAGATCCACGAATGATAGCCGGGACCAACGGCTTAACGTGTTTTCCGAGGCACGGAGGACTGTCGGTATGTAAAGATGGTCACATCCACGGACCAACCCCGGCAAGCGTAGCTTAACCTGTTAGATCGACCCGTGCAGCTGTTATTACTTAGCCACGAGCTCATCTTTAATTAGGTACCTACTTATTAAATTAACATTATTTACTAGTTCTTTCATTGATTACATTTTTCAAAAAAGCATTTTTTCATTTAACAATCTTAAAAATTTGGTCCCGTGTGAGCCAGAGAGGTGACAAAATGCGATAACCCTCTTAAGCCATCACATGATATTTAGCTTCTTCTTCTTCTTATCATCCCAAATACCAGTACCTAGGGTACTTTTATGGGTAGATATTTTTCACATGCAAATAATATACAGGCTGTAAGGGACAGCCCTCCGCGACTAATGAGTTGAATTCAGTATATTGACTGCCAACACTCACACACACACCACTCACTCACACACACACACTCACTCTCACTCACTTTTATTGCTGATTTATGACAATAAACAATTTTTTTTATTTTTTTTTTATATCATACTAAAAAAACCGATACATGAAATTATTTCAGGAACGTTATGGGAATCTAATAAACCTTATTTGTTTGTGTTTTTGTGCACAAATCGGAGCGTCTGTTACTGGTTGGGAGGGACAGGCAGCTAGGCAGAAAGTGAACAGCTGATTTCACGCGTCGTTCGTTACATCCATTGCTGATATTATTTATTTTCGCTATTTTATTTACAGAAATGGAGTGCTGCGTACATGTAATTTTACGTTAAAATAAAGGAACAGTAATTGAAAAATCGACAAAAAAAAATCCGGTGGAACATGATTTAAAATAAGGAACTCAATCCACCCTGTTAGTTTGCGGAGGGCTGTCCCTTACACCCTGTATAATAAAAAAACTTTGTCCATTTTTTAAAGAGAAAATTAAATCAGCCAGTAGCTAACAGACCCGTGTTGCGTATTCTCTCACACATAACTAACAGAACATTCATTATTATAAGTGATGTGTCATATTTTTTCGCAAAAGTAGGGCTTATGTGTGTTTAAAATACTTGCGTGTAACTTATGCGTTTATACAACAATTCCCAGAATTAAATGCACAACCGCTTAAGGTGTCATTGTACTCATAATATCATGAACAACTTTTACTATGGGACCAGACCTGAAATTGCGAAAAAAAAAAATCAGCTGCTCTCTACATTCTGACGAGTTATTATGTAGAACACTGATTTTTTTTCGCGTTTTCATGTATAGTCCCGTAGTAAAAGTTGTTCATAATTATAAGTACAATGACTCTTTAAACGGTTGTGCATTCAATTCTGGTACATGTTGTTTTTTTTTTGTCGTGTATTTGTAGCAAAATTGAATATATTTTAAATGACATATTATAATCATACATAATAACCGAGTTGAATTGATCACTATTAATTGACACTAAACTGACATTATATTCTGCTGCTGTATTAATTCGTCGTTGTAATCTAATTTTTATTATTATTTATAGACATGGGCATTATTGCTATTTTTAGAAAATTTATTGTACGAGTGTGTGTAGCCACAATTGAATTGTAAGTTAATCATATGAGCGTTTTGGATGGTGTCTGTTAGCTCGTAAGACCAATTGAATAAATAAATAAATAAATAAAACTCTTCAATCCGCCATAAGAAAAGGAAGTGAAATAAAATATAAGTATAATCACTAATTACGTCACTATCAGACAATGACTGCGTGATTCAAGGAACGATTCATATTTGTTTGTGTTGAGGCTCTAGTACTGAATGACCAATACATGACATGTGTATTATTTGTTTTTTTTTATTTGCTCATAGTGTCTTAGGATCTTCATCATCTGCCTGGCCTTTTTGCAACTGGGTTGGGTCGGCCTCCAGTCTAACTAGATGCATCTGAATACTAGTAAAACGTATTTGGGTGAAAGTACCCATATTATAATGTCATTAACCGGGGGGTTACTAAGTCCGATTTTCCCTCTGATAATTTTATTTGCTGTTTCGTTGATTAAAATAAAATTTCACTTGCATTGGTAATTCTGTACTAGAGCTATTTGATGAAAATATTTGTCAAAAATTTCTTTAGCCTTTCTCCAATAGACAAAATTTATTATTTTTGTCAGAACTCATCAAGAAATCGGGCTGGTGAATTGCAATCTTCTGAAAATCGGGATGATGCCTGGTTATAAAAAAAAAATCTATTTAGCCCGTCAGTCAGACAATAAAAAAAATATTAGACACGTACTTTTTGCTTTAACATATTAAGGGGGATGCGCTGAGGTAGCCCGTGAAATTAAATAAATAAATAATAAATAATAATAAATATGTTTGGACATATCACACAACGCCATCTAGCCCCAAGCTAAGCAACCTAATGCTTGTGTTATGGTAACGAGATGGCTGATAAACTACTTATATACATTTTTTTTTTTTTGTAAATACATACATATTATAGATAGAAAAACACCCAGACTCGGAACAAATACTTGTAGGTCGTACAAATATTTGTTCCGTGCGGGAATCGAACCCGCGACATGCTGCGCAGCAGTCAATCGCTCAACCACTGCGCCAACCGTGTCGTCACTTTTTCATTTTCATTCAAACTTTTTTGCGTTTATTGCAATTTGCAGGTCAGTGTCAGGTTGTATCTTGATTAAAATATGATACGCGACAGTAAAAATATGTATTTACATAATTTTAACCACAAAAATCATCAATACATCTTTCTAAGTTAGATTTCCTGCCGATTCGTCTAATTTCCGAAATCAGACCATTCCGCAGGAAATCTAACTTAGAGAGATGATTTTTGTGGTTAAAATTATGTAAATACATATTGTTTACTGTCGCGTGTCATATTTTAATCAAGATACCTGACACTGACCTGCAAATTGCAAAAAACGCAAGACAATTTGAATTTCACGAGCTAAAAAACGCATTATAGTTGAGCAAGGAGTGACGTCATGCCAAATAACTCAATGTATCGCCGTTATATTTTGATTACGTAAAAAGGGAAGAAATACGTGTCCATTATTTTTTAATAATCTACATGACGGAAAAAAAAATGTCATCTTCCCTATTCAAATCTAACAATAATTGTCAAGAAAATTCAACCGGCTCTCGCAAGAAACGTTACCACGCCAATGTAATTTTTTTCATTTGGTTGCTTTTTCGACGGAACTGAACATTAGGGCTGTAGCTTCAAGATATATTTTTCAAACATTTTCACCATCACACATGATAAGTTTCGTTCTGTCATGATAGTTGAATGTCACTTAACACAAAAGCTCTTCATACTTCAAATGAAATGCTAATTAAGCCAATCGGTCATCTGTTTGGGAAAGACTACCTTCATACTGTGCTCTTGGGTATGTGAAGGAAAATAAGAGCACTATCTTATTATGTAGGTTAAGATAATTTTTTATGGAGTCGAGTACATAATATAAGGTGCTATAAAAATATCTGCCACGGCTTCAATGGGAGATAGTATTGTGTATATACAACGTGTCGTTTTGCATCCTCGCCAAATTTCAGGGTGTGATACAGAACATCAAACCGAACAACTTTCTCCATGGGACCAACATCGTAATCGCGAAAAAATTTTCAACTGTCCCCTAAAAAAGTTCAATACCTACTCGACGCAAATGTATGGGACGGATGATTATTTTTTCGCGATTACGATGTTGGTGTCATGGAAAAAGTTGTTCGTTTTTTTTTGTCTATACCACATACTTAAATTTGACGAGGATGCAAAACGACACGTTGTAGATTACAATACCTAGTGAAGAAATTTCGTAACCCGGAATAGTAAAATCAATTTGAGAAAATAAAGTAATTAAATAAACATTTTCTTTATTCTGCATAACATGGTTCACAAAATACGCGCGATGTGTCGCGTGTGGCGACGCGGGCAATAAGTAATTACTACGGGACGGTTTCATACAAAAAAATCAATTCAAAAACGCAAATTTTTTTTGTATCAAAACAATTATGACATAAGATCAATAATTTATCTTCACTATTGTAATCTACAGGGTGTTCCGTAATTAATGGATAACCTCTTAAGGAGTCATTGTACTCATCATTATGAACAACTTTTACTATGGAACCAAATCAAAAATAGCGAAAAAAAATCTGCAGTTCCCTACATTTATGTTCACATAACTCATCAAAATGTAGGGAATAGCAGATTTTTTTTTCGCTATTTCAGGTCTCGTCTCATAGTAAAAGTTGTTCATAATGATGAGTACAATGACTTCTTAACAGGTTATCCATTAATTACGGGACAACCTGTATACAACAATGGTTTTAGTATATGCGAAACCTGAATATAGTTTGCTCAGAATAAATAACTGAATCGATTCCAATAATTTTTATACCGTGTTATATTTTGCCCCAAAAATCTGTAAAAAAAGGTTACAATATGGACACCGAGCGACGAACACAAGTCACGGCAGGTCATAGCGGCACTAGGCACGGGCGCACAGCGGGCACCGCGTGGTGATCATGTTTTTGTACGGACAACTAGGTAACATACAAGCTTATGACTTTGTGATTTTTCATGATACAGTTTTGAAATTTTGTACATAGATTATTTACATAAAAATACTAGACGCATGTTTCGTGTTTCGCATATACTAAAACTGATGTTGTATACACAATACTGTCTCCCATTGCAGCCGTGGCAGATATTTTTATAGCACCTTATATTTTTTTTTTTTTTTTTAGGAAAACCCTTGTTGCATCATTTATGCCCATTGACTAAGACTACTCAGGTCTCTTCATTATACAAATGGTACAGAAGCCAGCACATCAAACTATCCCAATCTGTCAAATTTTCCAAATTGAATATGAACCTTATTTGTTTGTGGTAAAGTTGAAAATCTATCAAAGAAAGAAGGACGGCCAAATCGTACCTGACGACGAGGCGGTGGTGTACAGATATGCTATATATATATAAAAAAAATCCATTATTTTTAAGGTCTTAAAAAACATAAGAAATAGATATTTAAGTCGCCAGAAAAAAAAGATATGCACATTTTTTTGTTTATAGCATAATTTGGAAATTATTTAGAATAACATGTTCAGAACGCACCTATTGAAGATTAATTTTGCTTAGGAAATGATTTAGTACTCAAACATTATAATTATTCACGTTTTTTTGAATAGTTATTATAATAGGTCGGGGAAAAAGTTTCTTCGCATTTTTTAATAAAATTCAAAATATTTTTTAATATACATTATTTACATTTATCTAAAGTATGTAGGTACCATTTTGTTCGATAACTTTTTGCCATCTTGTAGGTAGGGACATGATCCCATTGCTATAGAAATTTTGGGACTTCTGATCAAAATACCGCGACAAGTGGTTTTGGCAGTCCTCTCGTGATGTTAACCTGACACTGCCTAAAGAATTCTGAAGAGACCGAAACAGGTGGAAATCTGAAGGTGCAAGGTCAGGACTATACGGCGGATGCATTAACACCTCCCAACCAAACTCTCTTAATTTTTGCTGAGTGGCTAAAGATGTGTGAGGTCTAGCGTTATCATGATGAAAAACCACACCCCTTCTGTTGATTAATTCCGGCCGCTTTCTCTCAACTTCTTGCTTTAATCTCATCAGTTGTTCGCAGTAGAGTTCAGAATCGATGGTCCTGCCTGATGGTAACAGCTCATAATGAATAATGCCCTTCCAATCCCACCACACACACAGCACCACCTTGTTGCGAGTTAACCCGGGTTTCGCCACAGTCTGTGAAACCTGACCGGCCTTTGACCACGACCTTTTTCACACGTTCTTGTCGTACGTGATCCACTTTTCATCACCAGTTATCAGCTTCTTCAAAAATGGTTCGGTTTCACTATGTCGTAATAAAGAATCACAAATGAGTACACGGTTCATTAGGTTTCTTTCAGTGAGCTCGTGAGGTACCCAAATATCGAGCTTTTTTGTGTACCCAGTTTTTTTCAAATGCGCCAAAACTGTTTTGTGGTCAATCCCCAGTTCTTCAGCCACGTCGTAACTACTGATATGCCGATCTTGCTCCACTTTTTCAAAAATGGCATCCATTTTATCCGTAATAGGGCGACCAGAGCGACGTGCATTTTTGACATCAAAATTTCCGGATTGAAAACGCTTAAACCAAATTTGTGCTACTCTCACAGACACTGCACTGGGTCCATAAACATCGCAAATTTTTTTCGCGGCTTTCGTTGCATTTTTACCTTTTTTGTAGTAAAATTTTAAAATGTATCGAATTTCTTCATTAAATCCACTCATCTTGACAGTACGAAAAATAAATGAAAATCACACATTTTTCTAAATTGAATTTGGAATTATGTTCTTTAAAATTTAAACTTTCAATGATACCAAAACCAGCCAGATACAAATAGTATAGCCAAAGAGATTTTATTTTAAGTTCATACATACTATAATGCTAAAAGACTTTTTCCCCAACCTAATATGTAATTCAATTCTATATATTATACTTTTGTATCAAATCAATTAGTGCTGTTTTTATTATGTATGGGATTCTTGTCATAAAAATTATTATGTTGGTTCATAGTAAGTATCAGCATTTTATTCAATTACATACAACGGAACGTCATAATATGTCATCGACGCGCGCCATTGATTGACAGTGTCAATCACACTGGTGTCAATTTGACACCCGGCGGCGATCATTCGCAATTTCGCATTGTTGTTGTTGTTAGTGTGACTATTGTAATACGTACTGTACTGTTTTGGATATCCTTCTGTTGTTTGACCTTGCATTGACTGTTTTACGGACTGATAACTACCGCTTAGCTTCGCCGCTGTCGGATAAAAACTGTGTGTCGTCTGCCTAGCATTAAATCGACTTATTTATTTATTCTAACCTCAAAAGTATTTTTTTTTTCATTATTAAAATATCTTGGCTATTTAGATATTATTTTCAAACGGAATGTGTTTACTACATAAAAAAATCAAATCTCACTATAATTTGTTTCTGTACACTGAAAATAAAACTCAGGTCCAGCTTCTATAGAAATTTGGCCGATGTTCTTTGACAGATTGGGGTAGCTTGATGTGCTGGCTTCTGTACAAGGAAATAAAATAATGCCAGTGCCTGTTTAACCACCCAACGTAGAGATCGTAATATATTCCTGGGCATATCTTTGGGCGTGGCGTGTCCTAATAAAAATAGTATTTTGATTCAAAATAACAAATATTTTATTCTTTATTCAGACATTTTTATGTTCCTCTTATTTGTATTGCTTTCCCAAACCAGACGTATAAGAATAAATTAAAAAATAACTCCTGTTTCAGCCATTCCTTATCTAAACACCAACAAACAATTTTCTATCGTATTTATTGCACCACTATCATCGATATGGTTTACTCATGGTAACTCTTTTAACTCAACGTTAAAAGAATTCCTTGAATTATATTTTAGCAATCCTGACTAATATTATAAATGCGAAAGTGAGTGTTTATTTGTTGCGCTTTCACGTTAAAACGGCTGAACGGATTTTGATGAAATTTGGCACATATGTAGACCGTGAGCTGGATTAGGACGTAGGATACTTTTTATCCCGGTAATACGTTCTCTTAGGATAACTTCCGACCTCCACGCGGGCCAAGCCGCGATCAAAAGCTAGTTTATTATACACTCGCATCACGATTTAGTTGATATCTTCATTACTTTTTAAACAACTTATAAAAATGAGGTTATGCTTTCGGCGAAGTTTTTGAAGAACAATAATACATACCTATTTTTATGATTGTGTGAGTTTTCAATACTTTTTTTTTTTCAAGAATGTCAAGGGTTTTTTTGCATTCCATTTATAGTAATTTTCTTGCTATAAAGAATAATAATAAGTTTCGATTGTTGCGCCGACCCCAAATATATTGGGATATAGGCAAGAGAATGAGGAATAAGTTTCGATTACAATTTTAAATCGATCGCTTTGATTTATTAATGAAGTGGTGCAATAAATTCTTCTATAGTAATAAAATGTTAAATAAAAGTATAATAATAAAATATGATATTACCTGATGTGGTATGGTGACAAGATGGGGACTATGCCCACCGCTGCTTGATTGTAAAGTTGGTGATTTACCTGTCAACATTATCTTTATATTCAGACTTTTTTTAAAATGATTGGTGAAATTTCACACAATGTAATATCGCACCGTTAGAATTGAAATGGCTTAACTAAAAAGTTTTTAGAAAATGATTTATATTTTTTAGTTAAGCCACTTAAATTCACTAAATACAATGACTATACGTATATTATACTCGTAATACGCAACAAACTTATATCATAATTTTAAGTTAACAGTAGATTATTGGGCACAAACTCCTTCGTTTCACGCGTAGTTACTTGAAATGATTTCATAATAGTAGTTTATAAAAGTGTTACAAAATGAGGGGTATTAAAGCACGAGTGTTTTAATACCTAGTCAAGTTCAGTTTCATAGACTACTTTATCTACTCTAATACATTGGGATTGAACCTAAATCAAAATTTTCCCACGAAATTCAGCTAAACAACCAAACGTATGAATGGCTCCAAAACCCAGCACATCACCGCGCATGCGCTAAAGCAGGCGCTGCCACAGACAACAAAAAATTGGAATCAAAACTTTTTTGTATTGATATTAAAATGGCGCGCCCCATTAGCAAAATATAATTGATGGAGACTCCATGGTGATATTAACTTCTTGGATTTTATAACATTATTTTGTTATAGAAAAAGTGTTATAATTTGATACTACAACGTGTCGTTTTGCATCCTCGTCAAATTTCGGGGTGTGGTACAGAACATCAAACCGAATAACATTCTCTATGGGACCAACATCGTATTCGCGAAAAAAATTTCAACTGTCCCATAGAAAACTTCGATACCTACTCGACGTTATTTTTTCGCGATTACGATGTTGGTGCCATGGAAAAAAATGTTAGGTTTGATGGTCTATACCACACCCTTAAATTTGACGAGGACGCAAAACGACACGTTGTATTTTTTAATTTCGATATTGTGTTTAAAAAGTATGTCAATATAAAATCGTTTTGAAGTTTATAATACCAAGTTTACGATATGAGAGTAAATGAAATCATTGATGTTGTTGCTATTAGTTGCCAATACCCATAGTTTAAAAGGGCGTTCTACCCGTGAATTTGCACAACTTTTACTATGGGACCAACTTTAAAATCACGAAAAAAAAAACAGCTATTTCATACAAAAGTTCAATACCTACTCGACCAAAATGGTTCATACATTTTGATCGAGTAGGTAACTTTTGGAACTTTTGAACAGCTGATTTTTTTTCGTGATTTCAATGTTGGTCCCATATTGAAAGTTCTTCATAATCAAGGGTAGAACACCCTGTGAAAATTTGGCTGGTCATTGAAAACTAACCCTGTATAGAGTGTTTGGTAAATAATTTCAATCCTTTGATTAGAGACCCAAGTATGTGACCCAAGTGTGTGGGAAATCATCAAATGACTTCTCCCGCTCTGGGCAGAGCGGGAGGGCGTGTCCGACTTTTACTGACTAAAACCCACCCATGTTCCTTCAGCTGCCCGTGCCAGGGCCACGGTATCTCTTTCGAACTACCCGCGACCCCGGCGGCATCGGTCCAATTGACCCCGTCACTGCTGACATCTCTTTGAGGCGCGCGTGGAACACAACGCGCCGTCGACCCGGGCCTGGTCCTTACCGGACGGCGAGCTGCCCATTACTCGTCGTCCGCAAGCCAGCGCCTACGGTGGCCGGAATCTATCTGCCGGGGACCTATGAGCCTGGCTGAAACTTTGTGTTGTGTTGTGTTTGTGTGTGTTTTTGTGTTTGTGTTGTTTGTTTGTTTGTCGGCAATCGATTCCCGCCGCCCAGGGCGTCTCCTACGGCGGCTAGGGGCGCGAGGGCGCGGCTGTTGCCTCTCCCTCACGCGTTCCGCTTCCTCCTTCGCGAGCATTACTGCTTCGCAGAAGGAAGTGACGGCCTCCTATGCACTGGAGGACCTGCATCAGGCGGAAGGTGAGGACGCCGTGGCACCTCTCCAACCACTCCTCAAAGAGGGGACTTATCGCCGCAATTGTGGCGTGCCCATGTTGGTCATGACCTGTGTTTTGGATCTGTTCATTGAAAGTCCAACCTCAAGACTTGCTGTGCTCAGATCTTGGAGCATTTCTTCAAGTTCTGAAGGTGGCCAGATAGTGCCAGATAGTGTCTTTCAACAATAGACGAGACCAGGAAGTCGAAAGACGAGTCCAAAATGCTTGGAAGACCTACTGGGCCCTTAAAGAACACATGAAAGGTAGTCTTCCTATAACACTTAAAAGGAAACTCATCGACATGTGCATCCTGCCCGTTCTAACCTATGGTGCACAAAGTTGGTCACTTACCGAACAACAAAAGTCCAAACTCAAGATTTGCCAACGGGCAATGGAGCGCAGCATAATGGGCGTCAAGCGTACATACCGAGTTAGAAACACCATCCTGCGCTCCATAACTCAAGTAGCAGATGTTGGAGAAAAAACAGCGAGGCTGAAGTGGGAGTGGGCCGGACACGTCGCGCGAATGCACCCGGAGAGATGGGCAAAGATCGTCACCCACTGGACGCCTGAGGGAGGACATCGCCGTCGAGGCAGGCCACAGAAAAGGTGGTGTGACGATCTGACAAAGTTTGCAGGGCCAACATGGCCAGAGATCGCACAAAACAGGGAGGTTTGGTAGGAAAAAGGGGAGGCCTTTGCCCAGCAGTGGGACACAATGTAGGCTAATAAAAAAAAAGAATAGAGACATAAGTAGTCAACAAACTTTTATAAAGTGTTAAAAAAATAATTTTATAAACTTTAAGAACTGAATAACTTTTACTATGGAACCAAACTTTGAAATCGCGAAAAAAAATCTGCTGTTCCATTTACCTACTGTTCAAAACTGTATGGGACAGCTGTTTATTTTCGCGATTTCAATGTTGGTCAATCTGCCTAGCATTTCCCCAACTATGTTGGGGTCGGCTTCCAGTCTAACTGGATGCAGCTGAATACCAGTATTTTACATGGAGCGACTGCCTATCTGACCTCCACAACCCATTAACTGGGTAAAACGATACCCCTTGGTAAAACTGATTGTCAGACTTTCGGGCTTCTGACGACCCGTAACGACTGTCAAAGATCCACGAATGACAGCCGGAACCAACGGCTTAACGTGCTTTCCGAGGCACGGAGGAGTCTCGGTATGTACAGATGGTCACCCATCTACGGACCGACCCCGGCAAGTGTAGCTTAACCTGATGGATCGACCCGTGCGGCTGCGATTTCAATGTTGGTCCCATAGTAAAAGTGATTCAGTTCGATTTTTAACACCTTATATTTATAGTGAAGGAGTTATTCTCATGAATACGGGATTTCAAGAATAGCCGAATTACGGGGCTCAATCAATACAGGATGTTTTGTAGGATGAAAAATCTTTTCTGTAGATCGCTTGACTTGAATGGAGGACACACAGACTAGTTTACAACTACGGAGCATTAGCTGTGTGGTTCAGCAAGAAAGATATTAACTTACCACCGTGTGCAGATGATATAGCCACTTGATCGAGCACGTCCCACGACTTCTGGCGCCTACTATGACACGAACTATGTGATGTTGACGGCTGGATCAGGATTGATGACTGAAAACGAAGCAAATAAGACTATTGTAGTATTTAATGAGCTGGTGTCGGCAATAGGGATGATGCCTGGCTAAAAAAAAAACCGGCCGAGTGCGTGTCGGGACACGCGCAGTAAAAGGGTTCCGTAGTGCACGCCGCAGCGCGTCGTTATTCGAGCGTAAATATTATTAATTTAGAGATCGTTATTAATTATTAAGAATGTTATGATTTTATTTTTGTATATTTTCACATGGTTCATAAACTTATATTTACTACCTGTTTTACACAACTAAGAACATTACATAAGTAATTTTTAATGGAATTTGTACGAATTGTTTACTGTTCCAAGTACATTTTACAAGTTGGACTTGAAAAGCCTACTTAGCTGTAATAGTTTTCCTTTTAATTTCGTTATATTAGGTTGGGGAAAAAGTCTTTTCGCATTATAGTATGTATGAACTTAAAATAAAATATCTTTGGCTATACTATTTGTATCTGGCTGGTTTTGGTATCATTGAAAGTTTAAATTTTAAAGAACATAATTCCAAATTCAAATTAGGAAAATGTGTGATTTTCATTTGTTTTTCGTACTGTCAAGATGAGTGAATCTAATGAAGAAATTCGATACATTTTAAAATTTTACTACAAAAAAGGTAAAAATGCAACGCAAGCCGCGAAAAAAATTTGCGATGTTTATGGACCCAGTGCAGTGTCTGTGAGAGTAGCACAAATTTGGTTTAAGCGTTTTCAATCCGGAAATTTTGATGTCAAAGATGCACGTCGCTCTGGTTGCCCTATTACGGATAAAATGGATGCCATTTTTGAAAAAGTGGAGCAAGATCGGCATATCAGTAGTCACGACATAGCTGAAGAACTGGGAATTGACCACAAAACAGTTTTGGCGCATTTGAAAAAAACTGGGTACACAAAAAAGCTCGATATTTGGGTACCTCACGAGCTCACTGAAAGAAACCTAATGAACCGTGTACTCATTTGTGATTCTTTATTACGACGTAATGAAACCGAACCAATTTTGAAGAAGCTGATAACTAGTGATGAAAAGTGGATCACGTACGACTAGAACGTGCGAAAAAAGTCGTGGTCAAAGGCCGGTCAGGCTTCACAGACTGTGGCGAAACCCGGGTTGACTCGCAACAAGGTGATGCTGTGTGTGTGGTGGGATTGGAAGGGCATTATTCATTATGAGCTGTTACCACCAGGCAGAACCATCGATTCTGAACTTTACTTCGAACAACTGATGAGATTAAGCAAGAAGTTGAGAGAAAGCGGCCGGAATTAATCAACAGAAGGGGTGTGGTTTTTCATCATGATAACGTTTTACCGTCACACATCTTTAGCCACTCAGCAAAAATTAAGAGAGTTTGGCTGGGAGGTGTTAATGCATCCGCCGTATAGTCCTGACCTTGCACCTTCAGATTTCCACCTGTTTCGGTCTCTTCAGAATTCTTTAGGCAGTATCAGGTTAACATCACGAGAGGACTGCCAAAACCACTTGTCGCGGTATTTTGATCAGAAGTCCCAAAATTTCTATAGCAATGGAATCATGTCCCTACCTACAAGATGGCAAAAAGTTATCGAACAAAATGGTACCTACATACTTTAGATAAATGTAAATAATGTATATTAAAAAATGTTTTGAATTTTCTTAAAAAATGCGAAGAAACTTTTTCCCCAACCTATTATATACTACTACCGTGAATTTTTTCACCCATCCAAAACTAACAGTTCAGCTGACAGGGGGGTACACATGACTCTAACAAAAAATTAGCACTTTAAAGCTTAATATTTCAGAAACGGATCCCTAAATCGAAAAATTGTTTTCACAAACCCGCAATATTTTTGAAAGACCTATTTAACAACACCCCACACCATGGGGTAGACGAGAAAAAAAAAACATCCCAAATTTACGTGTAGAAGGTACAAAAGGTACCCCTAAAAATTTTTTTTTTTTTGATTTTATTTTACATTATAGCTTTCTAGTACTAAGAGTCTGAGCTAAGCTGCGGACGGACGGGCAGACAGACGGACGGACATAGCGAGAAACTATAAGGGTTCCTTGTTGACTACGGAACCCTAAAAAGAAATTTTATTTAGTCCGTCAGTCAGATAGTAAAAAAATATTATTAATAAAAAATGAGTTCGATAAAACGCATTAAAGTTAGGGAGTGGAGGCTCGCTACGTCACTTCTACGTATAAAATCTAGCTAGGCGTGACGTCATGCCATATTTTAACTCATCTATCGCCGTAATCTTTTGATTACGTAAAAAAACCGGCCAAGTGCGTGTCAGACCACGCACAATGAAGGGTTCCGTAGATGAAAATAATTTATCCCAAAAACAAACATAACATTGTAGTTGAAAAACATGTTCTCCCATATATACATACATACATTGATACACGTCATGGTTAAATCTCCAACGGCCAGTTTGTAATACCAAAAAAAAAAAAAAAAATATGTGATAAAATTACAAATTAACGATTTTCGGACGTTTTCCATTACTTGTGCTGTAAAACCTTGCTTCTTGCCAAATTTCATGTTTCTAGGTCAACGAGAAATATCCTCTAAGTTTTGATTTACTTGCGAGTATCAAAATATGTCGCATAAAAAGCCGTACCTTTTTATTGCGCTGACTTAGAAGCTTGATTTCTAGAGCTCCAAGGGAACATAGACTTGTATTTAATATAAATTTCAGCTTGATACCTCCATGCGTTCTTGATAATAAGGGTCTTGACAGACTGACAGACGGACAACGAAGTAGTCCTATAAGGGTTCCGTTTTTTCCTTTTGAGGTACGGAACCCTATATAAGAAAAAATACGTGTTCAATATATTTTTAAATTTATACATGACGGACAAAAAAATTCAATAATCGGCACCCCAATACCCTTTAAATCTGAACACAAAATCAAAATCAAAAGTCATTTATTCAAATTAGGCTGAGAATCAGCACTTTCTGAACGTCAAATTTACAGACAGCCCCCACAAAACGCCCGCCCTTCACCACTTCCCAGTGCTTTAGCTGGGAAGAAGAAGTAGCGCAACAAACTCCCCAGCAGCACAGCTGTCTATTCAGTTAGAAAAACTTGATTCTATACAATAGTATGCAAAATAATTTACGCAACACATTAAATTATATTATTTGTCAAATAAAATAAACAATTTTAGGAACTCGTGTAACCTGTCATTTTGTAAGCTAATTCTGGAGAAAGAACATAAACATTGTCTTGAGTTAATCACAGCGACCAACTATTCTTATCGTTTAAGTGATCGTTGATCGTAGTGTGCCTTTGTACAAAGGTTGGAATTAACTTTAATTTTAAACGCATTAGAAGGCAAATAAATAAATAAAGAAAGAAAGAATTTTTTTTTTTTATTTTTTTTTTTGTAAATCTAGCAAAGAAAAGGGTAGCTTGTTATAAAAAGTTATAACCAGCCCAACAAATGAGTTATGAACCTTATGAAGCCGGTGAAATGGAGCACGTAATTTGTCCTTATTTCTGGTGTTAATATTGTGAATATCACTGTTTTTACTGTGTAAATGTATATGACGGCGGGAGCGTGTGCATAGCGATAATAGGATCTTCGACATCGTTTCTTGGTGCGGGTTCCATGAGGTAGGTAGATGGGTACTCGGGCAAACCAGTAAAACGTAGATTTGTAATACAAAATCACAGTCACGTTTATTTGGCGATTTACACTAGTTGTTGTTAACAGTAGTAAGGAACAAAGGGTTGTACGGTGAACGTGACAGTTTCGCTCGTATGATCTGTACTCTGCCGTCAGCTACAGCAAAGTGAGTAGCATTTTCTTGATCGACTCTGTCCACGTGTAGGTATGGCGGGAAAATTGAAGCGCCACCTCACGGCGTTCACTATACTAACCGATCAACCAATCAGCATTTAGTTACACCGTTTGGCCAATATTATAAAATCAACAGGTAGTGTAATTTTGATCATGTTGTCGTCTTGAAATCGCTTGCGACGACATATATTTTGCCTAATGTATAAGATGTTGGCGAATATGAACTGTGATGCCACTGTGAGAATACCAATATCTTTAAAAAATTATCTCAGAGAAACTCTAGCACCTAGCTGGTAAATTGCTCGAACAGCTCGTTTTAAAACACCAACGGCTGTTGCTTGGCGGCAGGCTCCTTGACAAAGAGCTGACTAATACTCAACTCAGCCTGTCGCAGTCCACTGCTGGACATAGGCCTCTCCCAGAATGCGCCACAACACCGCATCCAGTCTGTCCCAGCGACTTTTCTAAAATCGTCGGTCCACCTAGCGGGGGGGAAGGAGGGGGGTGCCCTACAATACGTTTGCCGCATACCACAGATTAATTTCAATTCAATTCAATCTTTTATTTCGGAAATCATGTATTTGGTTAGTATTAGTACTTACAAACTATGTTAGGGTTAAAATTACAATCAAAGTTAGCATTAAAACTTAAAATCAAAATTACAATCAATATTAAACTCAAAATCACAATAAAAATCAATCAAAATTAAAATCAATATTAAAATCAAAATTACAATAAAAAACCGTGATTAATACAGATGGGACACTCCGCAGTTTAGGTATGAAGCTACAAGTACGTGGCGGGCTCATCTCACTGGGTCAATTCAGTGTGAGCTGCCGCGCACCGGCCGGCTCGCACGTTAGTTCGATACTCACTCACGCGCCGCGTCGTACAAGAAGACAACCCTAACGAGTCAGAAGGTACAGAAGATAGAAAGAGAGGCAACTTATAGGTGAATATAACTGTAGGTAATGAAGCGTTGTACGACCTGAATTGTACTTTATTGTGTCGTAGCAAGAGTCGCTTTTTATTTAAATGATTTCGCGGAGTGTCCCATCTGTATTAATCTGTGCCGATACGCAGTCTCCACTCCAGGACTCGTCTGCTCCACCGGACATGGGTCCTTCGACAAACATGGCCAGCGCACTGCCACTTCCGCTTGCTGCAGGCTATGTCGGTTACTCCGAATAGCTAGTCAACACCGGCTATCGCTGAAAACCAGCGCTGGGGCTCCGTTTCGCATGGGGTCGCGGCATTATGCTGAGCGGTAGCCGTTTTGCGTAGATGTGACGCATATTTTCCCCAAAACTTGCTTTTTACATTGTTTATTTTATTTTGTTGTCCTTTGCGTCATGTGTACCGCAAATAAACGTATTTTCTTTCCTTCTTTCTTTCTAGTATACTAAAAGATAATATTTTGTGTAAATACCTGATGATGTTCAGCAGTGGGACAGTAATGGTCACAGTTGTCGGGCAACCATTTCGGTAGAGAGTGCTTCACGTGGCAACGGGAACGGACTTCTTCGCTCACGCAGACTAGCGCTGTAAAAATAATAAAGATTTTTAGTATTTATCACTTCGTTTTATCACTTTATCACTTCGTTGTCCGTCTGTCTGTCAGTCTGTAAAGACCCTTTTTTTCAGGAACGCGTGGAGGATTAGTTTTCTTGTCAGTAATACCCACAGACTATAAGTAGTACTGTAATGCCACCGTAGACAGAGAATGCAATAGACACCTACAAAGCGTGTCGCAGAAAAAGACAAAAAAAAATACGTCACTTTATCTAGGGTTACCGTGTGAGGAAAAATTTACCCCACAATGTGTGGTTAAAATTATTAATTAGTATGTAAGAGAAAGCTTGAAAGTGACACTTATAAATCGATTATCAATATCATCGGTATAGGTATAGATATGTGATACCGAGGAATAATAAAGGTGTATGGAAGGACATGCTGGCGAACTCAAATAAATTGCGATGAGGACAGGAGGGTGACGATGGATAGCGGTGATGTGATTCTAAATACCTACCATTTGTAATGTGATATTAGGACATACAGTCTGGCAAAAAAGAGTTGAACATACATTATAAAATATTAACTTTAATAACCATTTTTCTGACAGAACTTTAGATATTCTTATTAATTTTAAATCAATCTATTCGTTTTCATGCACATTTATTGTCTGATAAAGCACGGACTAAGGCAACACTGACAAAGATTAAAAATTAGTTCCGTTTCTAGACGTTTTTGCCAGACTATATGTTCTGGATTTGTGAGTTAATAATAATACAACATGTTTATTTATAATTGCTTTTATTGATTTTACACATCATTGTCCTTTAAATAAAACAAGCTTCGTATGAATGTTTCTAATTTTTTGCTTGGGTTCAAATCCTTTTGTTGCGTGATGTATACGCAGTTCAAAATAATGCATGGAGATTGCCTTGATAAGTAAAACTTTGTGGTTTCCAATAAAAGGTTGACTTTCAAAATGATTGGTCGTAAATACATCCTGGCACCGTTTGAAAGTTGCTAAAATAAGTTTAGACAAAAGATTTTTTTCGGAAAAGAATGAGATTCCTCCATGTGAATTAATCCTAAATATTCTTTCTGCGATCGTACATACTTTAATTACATCGGGTGAAGGATAAATAAGGCCACCCTTATCTTTTTTAAATATAAGACCCAAATATTTGTCGCTAATAAGAGCTAGCAGACAATCATCACATTTTATAGCTTTTCCTAATTTCCTAACAACAAACCCACCGATATATGAAATTATTTCTTCAATATAGATTGTCAATTTTGAGGGGTTAAAAATATACTCGTGGTCATCATCGACAAAGAAATTATTATTAGCGGGAAAATCTATAATCGAGTCTTCGACATCTTGAGTGCAGTACATATTAATTTTACGTTCATATCGAACTTCTGTGTGCGTTAAAATTTTTATATCCTCTAGAGGTATACAGTTTCCCGACTCAATGCCTTTTATTTCCCCGTGTATCACTAGTCTTTTGTAGGCACTTTGAAATTGAAAGGCTGTTGGATTGTTGTTATAGCCGCCTTTCGATCGGATCGAGCTGAAAAAGCACTCCAAGTGATCTTGGCTAAGTTTGTACACAGGTAAAAATTTAAGTTTGCCCGTCACTATGATGTCAGCATACATCTTTTTAAGACTTTGTATACATATCAAGAAACCAATGAATCCAACTTTCCTATTTGTTTGCAGTATTGGGTTTCCCTCTAATTTCAGTCCTCTGATGTAGGTATCCATTACATTGATAAAGTCTAGTATGCTATCGCCATTTTTACTATTAATAGGTTTTTTAAAACCATACATATTCAGATTCCGACTATTAAAAATATCAAATAAGTTGTTAATTTTTCTTATAAAATCAACAGTATCATCAGAACCCGAAAATTCAGGCAAATTCAATTGTTTGTCACAGAATTCTATCGCATCTGCCACGGAATTACTCAATGTTTGTGCCGCCAACTTAACTTTCATTATTTGTTTTGAAAAGTTAATATGCTGATTTTTAAGACGATTAGCAAGATGGAGACCCTCCTTTTCTTGCAGATTATGAAGCAATTCGATAAAATGCCATGAAATGATTCCACCATGCATGTTTGTTAATTCATTTTTCTGGCCTAGTGTGTTTCTCAAAAGTTTTAGCATATGCGCTGGATCTGGAAAAATAACGACGTGCTGTTTATCAGCTACAAAATATGAAGTTATATTTTCCAGATCATCGAAATTGCAACCTAAGCTTTTTGCCATCGAAAAGTTGGCTGGACAACCATCAAAAGTTAGGGAGACTATATTAACACCACAATCTACTAACAAACTCAGACATTGTTTCATCAATGTTGCCTTTTGTTCGCCAGTACAGCCGTTAATAAAAAAATAACCGATAGGCATCTTCCATCCACTATTTATAAACGTTACCATAAACACCAACGCCTCCCGAGCTTCAGCTATATTATGACCATCCAAAGCTTCCCCATAGTTCACCAGACCTACACACTTCTTTCCGTCCCACTGGACGTGCCTCCTAATAGCCATCTCATCCATGCATACTGCACAATACAATTCGGTTTTTTTGTCCTTTGCCACCAATTTAATGCATTCTAATGATTCTGTTGTAAAACCTGGGTTTGCATCTACACTTTTGTACCATGTAGTAAGTGTGGATGGATGAGGCAGACAAGTATTAAATTGTTGTCGTACATACTTGTAAGCCCGAGGACTTATAAATTGCAAGCAAAGAGCGAATTTGCGTAAAGATGGTGAATATTTTCTACCACCAGAAACCGGGTTCAACATTTTTTTCAAGAAGTCTCTATTGGCAGGGTCAATAGATTCTAATAAATCCCCATCTTCTTCACTTATCAAAGACTTTGTTTTAAGTTCCGCAATCACATTTTCTAATTTAGCGACTTTTTTCGTTAAACGTCTACTTTTTTCTCTAAGAGCCTTTAATTTTTTCAGTCGTTCGGATGATAGTTTTTCTGCGTTTTTCCATTTTTTTCGCAAAGTTTGAGGAGAGTACTCTGGAGTCTTGTCCTAAAATCAAAACAAACTGTTTAATAACCATAACTTTGTTAAGACACAATATTGTTTTGTTTGTAATACTTACTATTGATGGTGGTTTAAAAATTGGAGGGTATGCTATTACAACTGGCTTTTGACCACTAGTCGACGGCAGTAAGGCAACAGCAGGCTCAATCTGGAATCATGCGATTTGTATGTTGTTAAAATCTGCCACACAACATCTCTCGTTCAAACTTCTTCATCATCATCATTTCAGCTGAAATACGTCCACTGCTGGACATAGGCCTCCCCTAAGCACCGCCAAATCAAACGGCTTGATAATAAATAAACGTACCAAGATAATTACGAAGGTAATTTATCTTAATACTGTAGAATTAAAAATTATACATACATAACATGTACCAAATAATAATTATACCAAATTCTGTATTTATTCGGGGGAAAATAGTATTATTTTCCCAATACAAAACAAATTAATACAGTATTTCATTACAATTTCTATGTACTTGTACATTATAAATTATTATATTATGCTGTAATTACCAGAATTTTTTTAAATTACAATTTCTATATACTTGTATATATATATTTTTTTAAGATTGTTAGATTTTAAATGATGTAAATATTCATGGATACTTACCAGAATGCTTAAATTATTTTCAATTTCCATAATTGGTTCTTCATGTAAACTGATGGAGGAAAATGGTGGATTACAGGCCTTTGTTTCCTAAAACAAGTTAATTATCTTTAAAGAAGACACATAATAGGTGTAGGAAGATGTTGTTTACAGTAAAAGGTATTTTAAGTTCTTGAACAATATTAAACCTTGAATCGCGTTCAGATTTAAGAGAAGCCTGTCTCAGTATTTGCTCATAAAATATGTATACAAAATAATAGTTTGCAACACGTAGTACTTTTAAAAATAATAAACTTAAATAACAATCTTATAAAACCTGGATCGAAACTTAATATAACTGAATATTTACCAGAATAGGTACAGCATAAGGTAATAGCAGTGTAAGTTTCTTTTTTTTTATTAATAATTTTTTCTCAAAATGTCTGCTACATATTTTTGATGACGGTTTTGGTGTCCAATCTGTTCGTCCTGTAGCTACAATCCAATTCCGACGTAAATTATCATGTTCGGGAAAACTGCAACAAGCCATTAAATCTAATACAAACTGCATGATACATATTTCCCAGAATAGTGGGTAATAATGTATAGAAAAATTGGCAACACCAAAGTTCTTAGGTTAGAATTTAATAATTGTTATTTTTGTGCTTTTTATTGATTAATTTACGTCTAAGTTACACTATACATTATGTTTACACACATTAAAATGTTATTGAACGCCTATTACTTGATAAAGAGTGTTATACTTACGAATGAAAAGACAAGTCCGGCATTTTCGTTCCACTATCACTTTTACACCCTAAAACGCTACACCGCACCATGTTTTTTTTTTGAAAATTGTTGAAATATTAAGTAAATTGTTCACAACAATCTATAATGTAAATTACTTAGCCTAAAGCACTTAAAAACTGGTTTTTATAAGAAGACGATAGCTAGCTGCACGTTAACTGTCAAACTTTGTTTAGCAAACTAGTGTGCTAACCTTGAAAAACGAGACACGGGCCGTGAAACAAAAAATGTCATCGTTCTGTTTCATTTCTTTACACGAAATCGGCGTAAGTTGCTCTTTTTCTTGTGTGAATGCGATAAAAGATATAAATTTGTCTATTGCATTCTCTGTCTACGAATGCCACAGATACTTTAAGCGTAGACAGGTAATGTAGTAACGCTGGGCACTCACATGCGGTTTGAATTAATTAAATTATTTTATTTGTAACGTTTTATATTTATCTATTTCATTATTGATAATTATTTATGTATTTTTGTATATCTGCCCGTGACATCACAGCGGGCCCTATCAGAACACCAGCGCTGCGACACTTATTTTAAATGTCGCAGCATCATGCTGAGATATGGGCCTTTTGGCCTCGTACAGAACTTTCAGTTTTTTTTTATTAATTATTTATTTTTGCTTTTTGTTTTCAAACTTCTATTATTGTGTTTTAGTTTAGTTGGTGATCTTCCTGTGCGAGTCACAATAAATACTTTTTCTTTCTTTCTTTCTTTCTTTCTTGCTTTCTCGCAATTACAGCCATCTTGTAAAAACGTGTGTTATAACGTGTGTGGAAATAAATACAACTTTAATTTAATAGACGTGTTTATCTCAGTACATAATAAATATCAAATACGTATGTCTATGGTCACTTAGAGTTAAAAAAAAATCAAGCTTCTAAGTCAACGCAATAAAAAAATACGTCCATTTAAGCGACATATTTTGATAAGCGCAAGTGAATCAAAACCTATAGAGTACTTCCCGTTGTCCTAGAATCATGAAATTAGGCAAGAAGCAAGGACTCACAGCACAAGTAAAGGAAAAAGTTGGGAAATTGTCAATTTGTACTACTTTTTATCCTCGAAAAATGCCCGGTTCCTGTATTATAGACCAAAGATGACACTTCATGATCTTCATCTACCTTTCTTCTGACTACTTGTAATGACTGTCTAAGGTCTACCCACGTATGAAAGCCAACCAAATAGAAAACTCGAAAAAAACAAGAGTGAGCGAGTCGGACTCGCGCACCCAGGGTTTTCCGTACCATCATTTTTATGTAATTTTGTTGATGATTTCCGAAAAACTGAGACATCGTTTTATTTTTCCTGTAATCTATACATAAACTTCTATCACTGAATAATTTCAGAATTCTCTCTATGCAAACTTCGGAGATAAGGAAGGAACGTTATTTTTTTTCATCAAAAGTCGAAAACTATGCAGACTAAAAAAAGAAAAAAAAATGTTTGAGAATGCGCAAACATCGTACTTTCATATGATACCCCACATGCCCTGGTAGTCCCACTTCGAATTTTTAAGATCCCCTTTCAGTACCTGTTGCAAAAAAAACATATATATTTTTATTTTTTTCTTATTTGCAAAATAGTTGGGCAAACGTCATCTAAAACTTTTCCAAATTTCAAGTTGATAGCATTAGTAGTTCTTGAGATATCCAACTGTGATTTTGGTACGGAACCCTAAAAATCTGCTGTTCCCTACATTTATCTTCGCTAAACTCGTCAAAATGTAGGGAAATAGCTGTTTTTTTTTCGTGATATCAGGTTTGGTCCCATAGTAAAAGTTGTTCATAATGATTAGTGCCCTTGACAATGACAATGACCCCTTTTCGGATCGGACAGGGACACATTGTATTGATGTCACTTACCAGTAAGATAAGCCACGGTGTCTGGTGTGACGTGGAACTTATCGCGGTGTGTGGCCGCACTGGCTGCCAGGGACAGCAGCTTGATGAGAACGCGGCATGTTCGCGATACTGTGGCCGCTGCGGGGTGTCGGTAGCCTTTTATTAAGTGGCCTACCAGAGCGAAGTGGAAGTTTGAGCGGAAGCTGTGGAGAAAGAAAGAGATATTAAAGTTTAACCCTTGGTATGGAAGGAAGATGTCGCGAAACTGTACCCGTCGTCTGCGTCAAAACGTCGCGACTATAGAGAGCACTAAGTAGTGTTCAGAAATTATTGAATCTTTTTAAAAAAAAATGTTTGGTAGGCATTTATCTGGCTATTTTATTTGATAAAAGTTTTAATACTAATGAACCTTGTTGTGCTGTATTTTATTACTAAAACATTTTTTATAATTTATTTTTTTACAGACAATCGAGCCAAACGTCAAATTTCTCATCTATTTTACCAATATGTAGATATTTCCAATACATTTTATGACTTATTATTAATTTTATTTATCATCCCATTTAGTTCAATAACAAGGCAACCTACTTATATAAAAATGTGTTGTATATTCATACTTATTAGGTGTATACCTATAGGCTAAAAGTTATGGTTTTGTACTCTTTACACTATACTTGTCACTTCTATTTTTGTTCTTTTATAAAGCTGTTCCAATTCTTCTAAGATTGTTCTTTAATTATATTATTCTTTCAACAAAATGTGTTTCTGTAAAAAATAAATTATAAATACTATTATGAAAATCACATAAAACTTCAAACCCCTGTCACTACTATTAGTGTTAAATTTTGAACTGTTCGTAATAACGGTTTTATGGGTTTCACTCACTCAATGAGAAACGGTTTTCTGTGGTTCGTTCATTCATCGGGAATAGATAAACAATACAATTTATACCCTATTAAAAAGCATTTAATATAAAAATCGTGTAAAAGTGTCGAAGGTGACTTTAGCACTGATCAGTGCTTAAGCAGACATCTGGTATAGCACTGATCAGTGCTTCTGCATACCAAGGGTTAAAGGCCTGTTTCACCACCTACGATTAAGTTCCTATTAACTTACTTGGCAGATAATTTCGTACAAATTTTGTTCCATTTTTGAATGTATTCGGTGAGTAGTGGCTGTTCGGACATCGTGAAATAGGCCCAGTGTGTTATTCTTAGCGCCTTGGGTTGTGGCAGTAGCGGTGATAAAACGAGTGAGTAGAACAGCTTAACTCCTACTACTGAGTTATGTCTCTCGCACATTTCCGATATTGATAGAGTGAGATGGGTCATTGGTCAGGGTGGGGCCAACGCCTTTGTTTTGTTTTGAAATTGTTAAGGCCCGTTCATATTGAATACTTCTATAATTTACTGGACAGGAGACATGTCCGCCATGACTCACACAAACAATATCGTCTGGTTCACTCACTAAAACACGTGCGACGCGCAGGTAGGCGATGATTCAACTGAATGTACATATAACTACAGCGTGTGGAGCGGACAACGCAGTCAAAATTTTCGGTACTCTTTTTATAAAAAAAATTGACCATAGTAAGGGATATTTATTAAAACTGAGTTTCATGTCTTTTCGGTCCCGCATTTATGACCGCGCCTGTCACGAACTTAGGCACTTGGCGTTTAGTTTTTCTATCATCTACTCGTATTACATCTAAGGGTCTATTACAGTGAGGATGCCAGGATGGATGGATGGATGTTTGTTACTCTTTCACGCAAAAACTACTTAACGGATTATGATGAAATTTGCCACACAGATAGTTTATAACCTGGATTAAGACATAGGATACTTTTTATCCCGATATTCCTACGGGATCGATACTTACGCAGGTAAAACCGCGGGGCGCTGCTAGTACATTATAATTGCATAGTGGCACGTCATGACATTAACATCAGAAACTTACCTCAACCCCACAGCATGATCCATTTGCTTGAAGTGCCACTCCAATGGCTCCCGCGTTTCCATCATCACTAGTTCTAACGTCTGTAAGTAAAGAAATTAAGTTGTAGTTATCATTGTAAGGTAACGCGGACTTATTGTGAACCGCTTTCGTCACAATCCGCTCGTGCAATGGCGAAGCTTCCAGAATATTCTAGAAGTCTTGTGAGGACCAACGACGCGCGCCCTTTGAATAAGGGCACGCGACGTCTATTTCGCGAAAAAAAAAAACAGTTGTTCCCTACATTTATGTTTGCATAACTCATCAAAATGTAGGGAACAGCAGTTTTTTTTTCGCGAATTCTTGTTAGGTCCTATAGTAAAAGTAGTTTGTTATCACGAGTACAATCATGTGCAGTGGCGGCTGCACCTTAAGTGCGCTCGTGCGCCGCACTACCATTCTCACGGAATAGAAAAATTTTCTATTCCGTGACCATTCTACGTATACCATACTACCTATAAATAAAATAAAAACTTTCAAAATATTGATCTAGAGGTACCTATAACATCCATACTAATTCTACCCTACACAGAAATTACACTGATTACATGGTTTTGTTATTCGAGTTAAACAAAATCAAGCTGACCTGTTTTGATTTCTACTGCAAAAGAATTAGATCTTATTTTTGCTTGAACAAAAACGGCACCGTGCGCTCGCTAAAGCGCACGCAGCGAGCTCTAACAACTTGTATGAAAGGCGATGGAAACCGCCGGGCGCGTGAGACGGAAGGTGCTTAGTACAAAATGTATGCACTTTTTAAGATAGATACGTGCGCCGCACGCACCCGGAAATTGCCGAAAGAATACGAAAGCCTTTCAGGCTCGGGGGGCGCGCGGGTGGCGCGGGTCGCATGCAATATGCATGACCCGAGACCTTGACCCACGCAGTACGCACTTATTATTGTTACTTTTCGCGCGCGCAGTTATTGTTTACCTTCGTAATTACTAATCTAAGGAAATAGTGACGATTTTGTGAGTAAAAATGAGTGTAAAATACAATATTGATTGACTACATTAAAAGCAACAGGACTTGTCAAAATAAACTGGGCATTAAATCAGCTGGACCGCCCCGACCTTTTCTCAATTTAAAATAGGAATGTAAAACCAAAAATAAATCGTTCACGAGAACTTTCAAAAGTGAAATGTATGCTAAAAAAAATGGTTATGTGGATGTGAGCGATTAAATGCTTTTTTTTCAAAAATGGAACGCAGAATCGATTTAAAGTATAAATAAAATAGACATTTCCAAAATTAATATATATATTTTTTTAAATCGTGGGATTCATCTAGTGCATTTTCGGATACTGTGAGTGTTGTGTGGCTTGCGTCAAACAGTTAAAATTAATTTTAGACTAAAATGTGTTGTGCGAGTAGAAGAGAAACAATTTTCGTAGTTTTATTTGTGTCGTCAACTGCATCTCATCACTGCGCCTCGCTATACCTGCCAGTTTCCACTAGACCACGCGAGGCATGTAAATTGTCTCGAAACGGCGGGTGTCCTGTTCATAAGGTAAAAATTAGAAGTCGGTTGTATTTTTTTGTAAAAAAGTTTTTTTCATTGTGCGTAGTCCGACAAGCAATTGGCCGGTTTTTTTATTTGAAAATATTCACTAAACCCATGCAGTGCACCACCGGTTCTCTAAGGCACCAGCCGCCACTGATCATGTGTTTAAGTATCGGTCACTAATTACCAGTCAACTACAACAACACACAACTAACTAACTACATATATGAGAACAAATCATGTTTTTTAGCTTGTGTCTGAGTCACTCGTATCTTCCAGCTGATTTACTTAAAACTATTATTGTGCCCATTGTTAAAAATAAGACTGGAGATGCGAGTGACAAGAGCAACTACAGGCCTATATCCCTGGCTACCATAATTGCAAAGGTGTTGGACAGTCTGATTGATCAGCAGCTGGATAAACACTTAACACTCAACGACGCCCAGTTTGGGTTTAAGCCACGTTTATCCACGGAAACAGCTATACTATGCCTCAAACAGACTGTTCAATACTATGCAAGTAGGAAAACACCTGTGTATGCATGTTTTCTGGACCTCTCCAGGGCCTTCGACCTCGTATCTTATGACTGCCTATGGAGGAAATTGTCAAATGTTAAGAACCTCCCAAGCGATATCATTGGGATGCTAAAGTATTGGTATAAAAACCAATACAATTATGTTAGGTGGGCGGGTGTCTTGTCGGATGCATACGGGTTGGAGTGCGGTGTGAGGCAGGGGGGAATCAGCTCACCCAAGCTATTCAACCTGTATGTAGACGAGCTGGTCTGTGAGCTCAGCAATACCAATATCGGGTGCTCCATTAACGGGCACTGCTTCAATAACATCAGCTACGCGGATGATATGGTATTGCTGAGCCCATCGATCAGTGCACTTAGGAGGCTTCTTCGCATCTGTGAGGACTATGCGGTGGCTCACGGCCTCAGGTACAATGCGACCAAGAGCGAGTTACTGGTTTTCAAAGCGGGTAACAAATATTATGATATTGTCCCACCAGTCACCTTGGGGGGCACTCAGCTTTCCAGGGTCACGAAGTTCAAGTACCTGGGGCATTGGGTCACCGATAGTCTGTCCGACGATGTGGACATAGAGAGGGAACGCAGAGCATTGGCAGTTCGATGTAACATGCTGGCTCGTAGGTTTGCACGTTGTACTAGGGAGGTGAAAATTACACTCTTTAGAGCGTATTGCCAATCTATGTACACGTGTGCCCTATGGGTCAGCTATACAAAAAGCTCGTACAATGCTCTGCGAGTCCAGTACAATAACGCCTTTAGAGTTATGTTGGGGCTGCCGCGCTTTTGCAGTGCATCGGGGATGTTCGCGGAAAATGGCGTGCCAGATTTTTACGCACTGATGCGGACTCGGATAGCATCCCTGATGCGGCGAGTGCGCGACAGCTCCAACAGCTTGGTGGCTACACTAGCCGACAGGACAGACAGTCCATTGATGTGGCAATGGATGACCACTCATCGTGCGTCATTCCAATATTTTAAGTAAATTGTTTTAGTGTATTTTTAGTGTAGTTATGTG
The DNA here is from genome assembly GCA_946251885.1 of Cosmia pyralina. NCBI lineage: Eukaryota > Metazoa > Arthropoda > Insecta > Lepidoptera > Noctuidae > Cosmia > Cosmia pyralina. The sequence goes on along the minus strand of OX276371.1, from coordinate 9,375,067 downwards.
TGTTCATGTATTTATGTATGTTTTTTTTTTTTTTTGTGTATAAAATTGTATTGGGTGTTGTTTATGGACTTATGGTCTGAAATAAATGTATTATTATTATTATTATATTATAGTGTATAATTATATTACTGGAAATAAAGCCCTTTCAGTACATGTGTGTGTGTTAAAAGGGTCATTTTCCTATGAGCATGCGTTAATTGTCCTCATATACAACGTGTCATTTTGCATCCTCGTCAAATTTAAGGGTGTGGTATAGACCATCAAACCAAACAACTTTTTCCATGGCATCATCATCGACAAAAATGACATCGTAATCGCGAAAAAATAATCAGCCGTCCCATACATTTGCGTCGAGTAGATTTTGAAGTTTTCTATGGGACAGTTGGACAATTTTTTCGCGATTAAAATGTTAGTCCCATGGAAAAAGTTGTTCGGTTTGATGTTCTCTATCGCACCCTGAAATTTGACGAGGATGCAAAAGCCGTCACAAAAGAAGTAATTTAATTTAATTTCGAACGACATAACATAAGAAATATAAACTAGTAAAACAATTATTTTTTAGCTTACGCTAAGGTCACTTTTGAGGAAAATGTCGTGAGGAAAGTTTTGAGTATGAATGTCGATGGCTATAAGAGTAGGGGAAGACCAAAGAAACGATGGATGGACTGTGTGAAAGATGACATGGCTAGAAAGGGGGTGACTACCGAGATGACGACTAATAGAGAAGTATGGAAAAAAAGGACATGTTGCGCCGACCCCAAATAGATTGAGATACGGGTAGGAGGATGATGACGTTATGGTCGCTTTTGTTTTCAGCAATGGCGGGAAAGAATAACTTAAATTATTACAGGGCAACTGCCGTCTTGGTATATTTACCTTATGTTGGAACTGCCCCTGCGACTCCAATGTGTGAAGGTTTTGCTCCATGAAGGCTAAACCAGCTGCGTATAATGTTGGCTCGTCTAGTTGCAACACGGATAGTGCTACCCAGAATAGCGCCTTGTGGATTGGTGAGGCCTGTACAGAAAATGTTATAATTAGTACCTAGGCATTAAAACAATAGTTATTTCGTGTATCTGTAGGCCGGCTATAGGATGTGCACGAAGAGGTTACCCACGTTAGCTGCGCGGTTCATTTGTTTGCTAGTCAAGCGTCTGTGCGTAGCGTGACCGTGATACACGCCCACGATTGACATTTGAGCCATGTGGATCCACGTAGCGCTGCAGGCACACACTGATAGCTGACCTGCGCCACGCCAATATCTCCATTTTACGTACGTAAAGCGCTTGCGATGGTTTGGGTGAAAGAAGGATGGAACGTGAAGCGGGGAAAATAAATGACTGCCTGGTTTCGAAACGTGACATGCGTGTACCTCTGACGTCATAAGCCATGGAGCCATGCATAGCGTGTGCGTGGCCAGCTATCTTCTTAATAAATAAAAAAGAGAAGTCCTGACTGACTGACTCATCAACGACCAGCCCAAACCCTTGGACCTAGAAAGCTGAAATTTGCACAGAGGTGCCCTATATATTGTAAACAAGGAATACGGAAGGATTTTACGGTAGCACGTTCCCGTGGTTTAATTTCCGACATCCACGCGAGCGAAGCCGCTGGCAAAAGCTAGTTAACATAAAATCACGCCAACTGAATTGATTTACTTCAATTAATCAATGTATCATTCATTACAGACAAGTTTATAATTAAAAAAATATTTTTGCGTACGGTAGCATTTTTCTAAGACCCCTCCGTGCCTCGGAAAGCACGTGAAGTCGTTGGTCCCGGCTGTCATTCATGGATCTTTGACAGTCGTTACGGGTCGTCAGAAGCCCGAAAGTGTGACAACCAGTCTCACCAAGGGGTATCGTATTATCCAGTAACTGGGTTGTAGAGATCAGATAGGCAGTCGCTCTATGTAGAATACTGGTATTCAGCTACATTCGGTTAGATTGGAAGCCGACCCCAACATAGTTGGGAAAAAACTAGGTAGATGATTATGGTAGCGTCTTTCTAAATATATACGGTAGATTTTTGAGACGGGGCAGTAAGGCTATGTATTCGTACCTTAACCGTTTTAGCTACGGGAAAACGGTCTGAGGAGACTGTCCTTAATTTTTTGAGAAAGTTTGGCATTCACACATTCTGGAAAAATTGTACAATCAGCAAGAAAATGGGCATACAAAAACTTTTCTGATGCCAATCGATCCTTTTTAACCGACTTTAAAAAGGAGGTTCTGTATTCGACCCGTATGTATGTTTGTTTGTCCGCGATTTTCTCAAAAACTAATGAACCAATTTTGATGATTCTTACACTAACGCGATCTACATACTTTCAGGAAGATTTTAATATATAATACATTATGTAATTATTCTTATGTACGAAGTTAAATGCATAAATGCACTGTATCTCCAGCATTTCTAAGCGGATTTTGATGATTCTCCTTTTAGTTCGACTTGGGCTTACCTACGTAATAATACTTAATTGTATATTCAACTAAAAATGGAAAAATAAATTTACTTTAAAAAAGTAAAAACCGACTTAAAAACGAATAAAATAACTGTCACAAAACATTTAACAGCTTCTAAAGTCGGTGTCTTCAATTCTTCAATACACTTTAGCTTGACACCGACTTCAGAAGCTGTCAAGTGTTTTATGAAAGTTATTTTATTCGTTTTTGGTTTTGAAGTCGGTTTTACTTTTTTTAAAGTAAATTTTTCTTATTAGGATCAAAACACTCTATCGGACCAATTGAGGTTTGAGTACAACATAATATCAGACTTTTCGTGGACAAGTGATTCCTAAATTACTTTTTTATGATGGCTGACTGGCTGCTACTTACCGCAGTATTTATTTATTCGTTTTATAATAGTTTTAGTTATGTTAGGATATAATTTTGTTATTTTTAGGTTATGTTTATTTTTATTTATTTAATATTTAATGTACAGAGGCGGACTTAACACCACTACCTATCATTTTCATAGTAATTATTTTATATTACTTACCGGGTACAGCAAAGGCTGTAGTCTCGTCAAAGCCATGATGAGAGCTTCAAGTAAGGCTAAGTCGTTGAACGATTCCAAAGCCTTCACTAGTATTCTTAATAGTTGCTTCATATCATCGTCTGTTACGTTCTTACCTACAAAAAGAACAAGATAATTATAGGAAAGTTGTATAAAACATTTAAAATTAGACATAATGTTACGTCGACGCTAACGCTATCTGTTATCGAGTAGCAGAACTACACGAAACGCGCGTTTCGTGACAAGAGTTTTCTAGAACCTTCTAAAACCTTCCAGAATTTGGTTAAGTGTCGTTTTGTTGCATTCTAGATCATTCCCGTAAGCACTAGAATGTTCTCGAACCTTACACTCGTCATATAAATAGAGGGTTGCCAGCGGTGTAAGGCAGCACAGATCTACATTCCGGCCTCGCCGCCGAGGCCCACCGCGTTTAAGACCATCTAACGTAAATGTAAATTCATGTCCCTTGATCGGTTTAATCGAGCTAGCTGGTGGCTTAGCTGAGCCTGTATGTAGCTTTAAACTCCCCTGATAATAATAATTCCCCCAACTTGATCCAGCCTATTGCTTTGCCTTGTCTATCTATTGTTAATGACAACGACTCCCTAAGCCGAGGTCCGTACCCCACAGGGGGTGCCATTAGTGCGCAGTCGTTTAGTTTATAAATTTAGTTAGTATATTATGCCCCTGGCTGGAGGCTTTTGAGCTCGCTTAAAGGCACCCACAGGAAAGTCCGGTTATGTAGTCGAGACCTCTCATGGTCACACTACGAGATGCCATTCCAAAAAAAAAAAAAAAGTGTAAGGCTTCAGCTAGGAATACGATACAGTGAACCAACAGTGAACAAACACTGAGCTACAACAAGTGATTACAATTAATTTTGCTTAGTTTCTGATTACTGTATTTGTGATTATGTAAATATAGTGTGTCTTTGGTGTAAACTGGCATAAATTTATTTATCCCGAACCCTAGCTCGTAACAATAATAACAAAGGTGTGTTCGTAGATCGGTGGGATTCCTCGATGTTGTGGAGGTTTATGCAACTCCACGCTGAATTTTAATAGGGATGATGACTAAAATTGATTATATGATTTTATTTATTAAAAAATATTGGACACGTATTTTTTTATTTTTTTACGTACCTAATCAAAAGATTACGGCGATGAGTTAAAATGGGGCATGACGTCACTCTTTGCAAGATTTAATACGTAGTTTGTTACAGTTGTGACGTAACGAGCCCCCACTCCCCAACATTAATGTGTTTTATCTAAGTAATTTTTTATTAATATAATAGAGCAAAAAAATACGTGTTATAATATAAACACATTAAGTAAGTGCTTTAATAAACAATTCTGGTTCGGGGCGAAGATACAGTTTTGTAAAAATATCTAAAAAGTGTACAGCCTCGTTGACGGTTGACACACAGCTCACTAAAGTCAACGACAAGACTGCGCGTCATTTGGTTTTATGGAAGCTTCTAGAATCTTCTAGAAGCTTCGACTCGCCCTTATTGGCCGAGCGGGTACGAGAGGCGTTCACGCCAGAAGCGTGCGGATTATGGCGGGAGTGGTTACAAAATCATTCGCGTATACAATATCGCGTTGTAGTGTCCAATATTGGTTTTATTATATGAAACCCCACCCAATAACACTGCCCGACTCGGGATTCGAACCCCAGAACTCATGCTTAGCAGTAGCGCTTGCGACCACAAGACCAACGAGAAAGTCGTAAATAATTATCTAATATTCTCTGTGCCATGGTAAAGCTCCGCTGGGGTGAATGGCGTCGCAAATGCCGTACCGACCGTCAAACCCCGATGGGACTCACCCGACCGATTCACGCGGGTTAAACCTCTATTCTTACTTCTAAATAAGGGCTAATATCTTGTGGGGCAGTTTCACTCTATGGTCCGATGGATATTCTCGTCGAATAAATGATTGAAAACGAAAAACATCGTTTGGAAACACATTTCAAAAATGACGTTACGCGCGAGTGATTTTCCTTGTGGTTTTGTTTGAAAATTAAGTGTTTTCGTGTCTAATCATCGATAAGTGAGTGAATATTCAAATATAAGTTTTCATTTTTAAATTTAATTCATTTAATTTTTAAATTTATTTATTATTACATCGTTTTAGATATTATTTGGATGAAATCCTACTAATATTATAAATGTGAAAGTTTGTATGTTTGTTACTCAATCACGCAAAAACAGCTGAACGGATTTGGATGAAATTCGGTATACAGACAGTTTATAACCTGGATTAAGACATAGGATACTTTTCATCCCGGTAGAAGGTTCCCGTGCGATAATTTCCGACATACACGCGGGCGAAGCCGCTGGCAAAGGCTAGTACATCATAAATACCCACATTTTTTTGGACAAAAAATGTTACGTAAACAAACGACACTTTTTCAACTGTCCTATAGAAAACTTCAATACCTACTCGACGCAAATGTATGGGACGGCTGATTATTTTTCCGCGATTACGATGTTGGTGCTTTGGAAAAAGTTGTTCGGTTTGATTGTCTAGACCACACCCTTAAATTTGACGAGGATGCAAAACGACACGTTGTATACAACTCTCGTAATACGAGTATCGTTTAAATTTTATAGTATAGTCTGTTTATTCAAATCAAAACAAGATAGGTTAATGATGAAATCTGTTGTATGAAATAATTGAGTGGAGTCAAAAATGTGTGTTAAGTGGAATTTGTGTGAAAATGAAATATGTTAAGGACGCTGTTACAAATGGGTAGTCAAATAATTACTTTTTTACACAAAAGCATGTTTATTAAATAAAATGCTTTACATTCTTAAAACGTTTTTTGGCCAAATGGTCGATAGATGTGCATGGTACGAATCTGAACTATAAATATAATTTTAAATCGATCGTCCTTAAACAGATTTTATCAATTCACAACTCAAGTAACAAGATTACCAGCGATCCCAAAAAAAAATAATCAATTTTTTTTATTTTGTTGTATTTAGATATTTATACTCATCACGTCAACGGAAGTATCTCTAACTAGTTTAATTTGGTCCTTAGTAAAAATTTAATGAAATACTTACTAATACATCCAAATACAATCAAAGCTCTTGGCTGTAGCGCAGGATTGAAACAGAACGCGAAGCTTTTAGCTAAAGATGTCCTAAAACAAAACAAACAAAATATTATTACTTGTAATACATACAAATGGGGAAGAAAACTGTCAAATTAGTTCCGCGTAGATGGCGCTAAGTGTTTGTTACTTTCATTCAACTGTCAAATGAGTTCCTTCCTTCCTTGATATGGAATTTTTAAATGACCGCAATTGATTGAATAGATTCCTATAATTTTCACAATTTGAACATCAAATCTGTAAACAACAATACTTTATTTTTTATTTTTTTATTAGCATTACCGACCAGCTCGCACGTTAGTTCGATACTCACTCGCGCGCCGCGTCGTAAAAGAAGACAACCCTAACGAGTCAGAAGGTATAATAGTTACGCGATAGAAAGAGAGGCAACTTATAGGTGAATATATCTGTAGGTAATTAACGCTGTGCGACCTGAATTGAACTTTATTGTGTCGTAGCAAGATTCACTATTTATTTAAATAATTTTGCGGAGTGAATCTTCTTCGGAGTGCTAAAAGTACTGCCACCAACTGCATCAAACTGCTTATTAAGTGAGTTTGTTTTGAACTTTTTTGTTGCAGTCGAGTTTTTTGACTTTTTAGTAAAAATTTTTTTTTTACTCTATATAGATAAACTACAATGCTACATTACCAAGTGTGCAGCCAGTCACAGTCGGGGATGTCCCGCATGCAAGCCTCCATGATCTCTAGCAAGGCGTCAGTAATTATCTCAAGTGACTGTAGAGGTAATCGTTCGCGGTCCGTATGTGTGGTGCCCGCACATGTGCCCGTGGTTGCCGCGTCCGTGCACGTTGTGTACGAGTGTTCTGAGTACCTAGAAAAAAAATCGATTAATTAATATAGGGAGGCTGGTAATTAGTGACCGATACTAAAACACCTGATTATATTCATTATAAAAAACAACTTTTACTATGTGACCAAACCTGAAATCGCGAAATAAAAATCATGTTCGCATAACTCGTCTAAATGTAGGGAGCAGCTTTTTTTTTCGCGATTTCATGTTTGGTCCCATGGTAAAAATTGTTTGATAACATGAGCACAATCATGTGTTTAAGTAGCGGTCACTAATTACCAGACACCCTATATACTAGCCTAGCTGTGTGCCCAAAGACTATAAAACCCGGCCAAACTTTCCCCTATTGAACCCTTTTAGGGAATGAATTTTTAGAAATAGGAAAGATTTTAGTGCTCATTTACGTTTTATAAGAATCTCTAGTGCAACATTTCATGCTTCTAGACCCAGAGGTTTTGGCTGTGCGTTGTCTGTCGGTGAATTAATGAATTTCAAATTTATACACTTCTGGACACATCTTTTGGCCCACCTTGTATTTTCAGTTTCGTTTGGTCCTAGCTAAAATTTTATATTAGGTCGAGCAAAAAGTTTTTATGCAGTTTTGAACCTGGCACATTCACAATTTCATTCAATAGTCTTTTTTTGAATTTCGAACACAGAATTTAAAGAAACAAAAGACAATTTGCAGCCTGGTTTGTTGATATCAAACAATCGAATACTAAGAAAACTTGGTTTTATTGGTTTACTTGGATTTAATTCTTGAAAAAGTGATTGATATCTTTGGTTTTGCAACAAACATTACTTATTCTTAACATTAAGGTGAGGTTCTATCAATAATCTATGGATACTTCACCTGAAGTCGCCGCCCAAGCTGTGGCACTTATTCAGGCCGGACACAGCCAAAGAAACGTGAGTGCTCAACTTAATTTAAGTCGAACTGCGGTCCGAAATGTTTATCGGAGGTACCTAGAGACTGGCGGCTTTGTTCGTCGCCAAGGAAGGCCACGATCTCGGGTCACAACTGAAAGGCAGGATCGATTCATCGTGACGACCAGCTTGAGAAATCGTCAACTTACCTCCATTGAGATACAAAACCAACTTCGCGACTTCCACGGAGTATCTGTGAGCGCTCGAACTGTTCGGAGAAGGTTAAAAGAACGCGATATGGTACCACACAAGCCAGCTAATGGCCCCAAACTAACGCGAGCCCACCGAACAGCGCGCCTTCATTTCGCACGCAGTCATTTAAATTGGACACAGCAAGATTGGAGCCGTGTACTCTTTTCTGATGAGTCTAAAATTGTGTTACATGGCAATGATGAAAGGAAGAAGGTCTACCGACGTAAGGGAGAGCTTTTCGCACAATGCTGCTTTGAAGAGAGGGTTGCTTATGGCGGTGGCTCATGGACTGTCTGGGGCGGTATATCCGCGAGCGGCAAAACTCAACTTCAGGTTGTTACAGGACCACGGCTGCCAACATTAAATGCTGAAAGGTACATTCGTGAGTGCTTAGAACCTCACGTGATACCATACGCGGACTATGTGGGCCCAAATTTCCTTTTTATGCATGATAATGCAAGAGCCCATGCGGCCGGCATCGTCAGGGAATATCTTCGGGATGTGAACATCACAGTTATGGACAGGCCAGCCAGAAGCCCAGACATGAACCCCATTGAGCACATGTGGGACGAGCTAAAAAGACTTGTTAGGGCTCGTCAGCCAGTTGCCCAGACGATGCAGGAGTTGAAAACTGCCATAGAAGAGGAATGGGAGATGATCCCTCAAAATTTCATAGAGCGGTTGATAAACTCTATGCCTAATCGTATGAGAGCTGTGGTAGATGCCCATGGAGGCAACACGCGTTATTAAATTAAACCTTTATTTGATAAAACATGTTTTTTATTCAAAAATCAATTGCCTTTAACAAGGCGCATATCCGACTTGTTAGGCGTAGCTCCATGTCGTATGGTATTCTGAATTCAAATTTAAAACAATGCGATCGAAAAAGATGGTAAAATGTATCAGGTTTAAAACTGCATCAACAGTTTTTGTTCAATCTAGCAATCATATTTCGGTAGGGGCCATCGAAACCTAAACTCTAAGGTGGGCCAATAGATGTGTCCAGAAGTGTATTAAGGTGATTGCGCACGACACTTTTGGGTGTTGTTTGACGACACGGTTGGCGCAGTGGTTGAGCGATTGACTGCTGCGCAGCATGTCGCGGGTTCGATTCCCGCACGGAACAAATATTTGTACGACCTACAAGTATTTGTTCCGAGTCTGGGTGTTTTTCTATCTATAATATGTATGTATTTACAAAAAAAAATGTATATAAGTATATATAAGTAGTTTATCAGCCATCTCGTTACCATAACACAAGCATTAGGTTGCTTAGCTTGGGGCTAGATGGCGTTGTGTGATATGTCCAAACATATTTATTTATTTATTTATTATAAAAAAAAAAAAAAAAAAAAAAAAAAAAAAAAAAAAAAAAAAAAAAAAAACTGGGAGGGGTGCAATGAACAAAGTTTTTTGAAATTGCATCCCTAAAGATAACGTCAAGATCATTTTTGTTAATATTATATACTCCTCCAAAGCTTCTAACGCCCTCTGGAACTAAAATTATTTACGCGTCAAAACTAAACGCAAGTCAAGTTATGTGATTGGCAATTGATAATTCAATCAATCAATCACAGCAATATACGGGCGCTGATAATTTGTAAGCTAATTTTTGTGTTGATTTTAGATCCAGGAACCAGGCGTAATATTAGGTTGGGGAAAAAGTCTTTTCGCATTATAGTATGTGTGAACTTAAAATAAAATCTCTTTGGCTATGCTTTAGTTATAAATATAACATTGTTTTAGTTAGTACCTACTTTGGCTTTTTCTTCAATCTGGTTTTGGTATCATTAATAGTTTAAATTTTAATGAACATAATTCCAAATTCAAATTAGGAAAATGTGTGATTTTCATTTGTTTTTCGTACTGTCAAGATGAGTGAATCTAATGAAGAAATTTTACTACAAAAAAGGTAAATATGCAACGCAAGCCGCGAAAAAAATTTGCGATGTTTATGGACCCAGTGAAGTGTCTGTGAGAGTAGCAAAAATTTGGTTTAAGCGTTTTCAATCCGGAAATTTTGATGTCAAAGATTCACGTCGCTCTGTTCGCCCTATTACGGATAAAATGGATGCCATTTTTGAAAAAGTGGAGCAAGATCGGCATATCAGTAGTTACGACGTAGCTGAAGAACTGGGAATTGACCACAAAACAGTTTTGGCGCATTTGAAAAAAACTGGGTACACAAAAAAGCTCGATATTTGGGTACCTCACGAGCTCACTGAAAGAAACCTAAAGAACCGTGTACTCATTTGTGATTCTTTATTACGACATAATGAAACCGAACCATTTTTGAAGAAGCTGATAACTGGTGATGAAAAGTGGATCACGTACGACAAGAACGTGCGAAAAAGGTCGTGGTCAAAGGCCGGTCAGGCTTCACAGACTGTGGCGAAACCCAGGTTAACTCGCAACAAGGTGATGCTGTGTGTGTGGTGGGATTGGAAGGGCATTATTCATTATGAGCTGTTACCACCAGGCAGGACCATCGATTCTGAACTCTACTGCAAACAACTGATGAGATTAAAGCAAGAAGTTGAGAGAAAGCGGCGGGAATCAATCAACAGAAGGGGTGTGGTTTTTCATCATGATAACGCTAGACCTCACACGTTTTTAGCCACTCAGCAAAAATTAAGAGAGTTTGGCTGGGAGGTGTTAATGCATCCGCCGTATAGTCCTGACCTTGCACCTTCAGATTTCCACCTGTTTCGGTCTCTTCAGAATTCTTTAGGCAGTGTCAGGATAACATCACGAGAGGACTGCCAAAACCACTTGTCGCGGTATTTTGATCAGAAGTCCCAAAATTTCTATAGCAATGGGATCATGTCCCTACCTACAAGATGGCAAAAAGTTATCGAACAAAATGGTACCTACATACTTTAGATAAATGTAAATAATGTATATTAAAAAATGTTTTGAATTTTCTTAAAAAATGCGTAGGAGCTTTTTCCCCAACCTATTATTCATAAAAACATATTAAAAAAATAAAAAAGTGTAATTTTTCGACTTTCACGCAGACAAAGCTGCGATAAAAGCTAGTACAGTACAACATTTTGCAATACAAAGTAGAACTCACCAATCATTCGTATGCCTGTTGTAAGGGCTCCTGAAGGCGGTGACGGCGGCAGACTTGACCTTCGATATGCCGAACATCTGGTAGAACTTGGGCAGAGCGAATTCGTCCAGAGATAGCCGAAGGACGCGTTGGGTGTCCTCTGAAAAGTACAGGTAAGTCATTTCGTTCGTAGCTCGTTCCAATAAACGAATACTTAGCGATACTTAAGGGCTACATAAATTGAGTACTTCTAACTATGACAGGTCTACATCTACAAAAGCGGCCCCAAGCGGGGAAAAATTGCGAGAATCGTAATCCGATCAAAAATGAATGAACGGAAATTGTATAAATTGTACGTACTACTTTCTTGTCTTTGAATTTTATAGTATGACATTTCATTTTAATCGTATTGTACTAAATCCCCATGGACACTACATACAATACGCATGTGGTTTCCATGGAAAATTTTATTGATTGACGATAATTTGAGTAGTTCTAAATTTGACAGGTCTACATCTACAACAGCGTCCCCAAGCGGGATAAATTGCGAGAATCGTTGCCATTAGCACCTACTTTGGCTTAGCGTTAGCCCAGGTACGCACGTGGGGTTTTTCGCGCGGGCATTTTTTTCCCGCACTGGATTTTCAACGTACTGCTTGTTGCCGAGAGTTGAAAATCCAACAGGGTTTTTTCGCCACGCTGGGATGCACTCGGTTGGATTCTCAATGCTCAGTTCAATACCGAGAGTTGAAAATCTAGTGCACGGTAAAATCCCGCTGCGATATTTTTACGTCAGCGCAAACGTGGGCTTATTCCTGCCACTGTCGCACAACTGTCATACTACAACTGCTAGATAGAGACAGGAACTTGTCTATTGTCTAAATAAAAGCAAAAGCAAAGTAACGATTATAGCTGTAAATGCTGTTTATACGTTTAGGTAAGGTGAGCTGCTCGCATGAACACTGTTCCGGAACAGGCGAGGAACGTAGAAGAGGTACTTACCAGAGAAACTAGGTGTGGTACAAGTACACAGTGAGTGTATGATGTTGATGACCAGACCATGCGTGGCTGCTCGCATGGACACTGTTCCGGAGCAGACGAGGAACGTGACGGTATGGAACAGGTATGGGAGATGGCGAGCCACGTCGAGGCAGTTGTTGAATGATAACATTAGCTGGAAATTAAATAAACTTTTTAAGAAAAAAAAGGCACTGGCAGAGGCCTTTTTTTTGTTAAAAAAAAAAGTTGAAAATGTAACATCATGTCATTTGAAGTAAAAATTGAGTTCAGATATCCCTGCTAAACATCATACAGCATAATCAGCCTATAACGTTCCGACTGCTGGGACACAGGCCTCCTCCCTGAGGGAGTGGACTGTAATCAACCACGCGGACCCCGTGTGGGCTGTCACATGTCTTTGAATTTTCGGTTCTAGAACATGCCGGTTTTCTCACGATGTTTTCCTTCACCGTTTTGAGAGCTGTCATCATCCAACATTCAGCTGTGGTGCTGAAATAATTTCCACAAAGTAAAGCGCCTGCCTGAGTTCGTACCCGTAAGTCAGGGCTGTTATCACTCAGCCAACACCATACAGTACTAGAGCGTAAATAGGAAACATTCGAGATTTCGGAAAGGATACACACACATATGAGTTACAGAAGACTCTCTAAAAAGCTACATTCATTATCTTTAAGATCAGGAATGTCACTACGTATATTTAAAGCCCATAAAAGTAAGAGGACGCATTATGTGACTATAATAAAACTTTTACCCCAAAAAAATTCAGCGATAGCTACCTCTGCGCTGCCACCGACGCGGCGACGATGCCGTGGAAGTTTTGGGCCAACAATATTTTATATCAATACTCAATGATGTTATAAAGGGAAGATACGCTACGTTCATACTGAGCGGCATTCAAATATCGTTGCGTTGTTATTACAATTGTAGGTACTTACATAAACAGTAGTTTTCAACTATGACTGCGGTAGATAATACGGAATGAGATTGCTTGGTATTTCATTTAGATTTATTATTAAGCCACGGACACGCTTTGTTTCGCTCGCTGCTATTAGCCGACTAAATCAAATTACAACAATTGTCTGAATTTGTCTGCAACTATTTGCGCGCGCTAGTGCCATTATCTACCACTTTATTTATATATTCTCATTGTCTACTGTCGTGACATGACGAAGAAGGGTAAACTTTTACCACGGCACTAATTACTTTTATATTTTTTGCACCGAAACGAGAGAATAATTAATAATAAAAAAAAAATAAAAAATAAAATAATTTAAATTATCAATTGTTCTCTCGTTTCGTTCCTGATAATATTATAAACGCGAAAGTTAGTTTCGATGGATGTTTGTTACTCTTTTACGCAAAAACTACTGAACGAATTTTGTTGAAATTTGGCACACAGATAGTTTATAACCTGGATTAACACATAAGATACTTTTTATCCCAATATTCCTACAGGTTCGAGACTTACGCGGGTGAAACCGAGGAGCACTGCTAGTAACATAATAATGACACTTACCAAATATCTAGCCAGTATAGCTATATCATCCCACATCATATGCTGTTCCAACATGGCGGTCGGAGAATGACATGTTTTATCCACCACCTGAAATATTACAACAAATTAGACATACTAATAAAATTATAAGGAGCAACCAGAAGGGTCTTAAACTGAGTTTTCAAAATTTTGTGAAAACATCAAATTATTATTTTTTATGGATGTTACGAAAATTTTTCGTCTATTATCAAGGAAATGAAGATTCAATTTGGGCTGAAAGACTTTTGTACAATCGCGTATTTTTGCTGGAATGTCTGAAACGCGTAAAATGTAATATCGCACCCCAAAGCAGACAGAAAATAAAGACAGTATAATTAAACCGTAAACATTGGCGCTATTGGGGAAGAAAACTGTCAAATTAGTTCCGCGTAGATGGCGCTGAGTCTTTGTTACTTTCATTCAGCCACAGATTATTACAGATGGGTCACTCCGCAGTTTAGGTATGAAGCTACAAGTACGCAGCGGGCCCATCTCACTGGGTCAATTCAGTGTGGGCTGCCGCGCACCGGCCGGCTCGAACGTTAGTTCGATACTCACTCACGCGCCGCTTCGTAAAAGAAGACAAGCCTAATGAGTCAGAGTTTTAAGAGTTACGCGATAGAAAGAGAGGCAACTTATAGGTGAATATAACAGTAGGTAATGAAGCGTTGTGCGACCTGAATTGCACTTTATTGTGTCGTAGCAAGAGTCGTTTTTTATTTAAATGATTTTGCGGAATGTCCCATCTGTATTCATCTATGATTTAGCTACCAATGTAGTTCCTGGTCGCGAGATGGCGCTAAGTGTTTTTCTTGTCGCCGATTGGTCGCTTTGTCTTCAAGATGACTTTGACAAGTGACAAACACACAGCGCTCTCTCGCGGAAAAGCTACCGGTTAACAATCCCATTAGCAATATCTGAATAATTGCATATGAATTCAAATTTAGGCTGTATAGCCGAGACATAGAACTCAAAGTGACGTGGCAAAAGTTATGGATCTTATGACTGTCTGCTTCAGGGTAGGAAATCATACCTTAAAAAATATCAAGACTTGAGTATATTAGTTATACAACCAATCGTGCTTTTATTTACTCTAATTGATAACGCAAATGAACAAGAAAGCCTGACAGTTAAAACTACTTTAAAAGCTCACTATAATAAATATCTAAAAACACACAAGGAATTTGGAATTTTGGATCTTTACGGCCAATTGTGTTTCTTTGACAAACTCAAATTAAAAGCAAATCAAAATGTATGGCTAAGTAAAAAAAAAAGAAAACTAAAAAATTGCTTACTTCAGCCGTTTATGAAAGTCTAAAATCTAATAAGCCTCCGATTAGTAAATCCTGTAATCTGTTGTGATTGGTCAGAATAAACAAAAACAACCAATCATATTAGTCTTTTTAAATCCTGGTTACCAATTGTTAGACGAATATCAATTTTATGTTGATGTGCATTAGGTTGATTTTAGAATGACTAAAACTATTGAAAAAGTCACGAGAATGTTTAAGTTGTAGCGCAACTTAAACTTTATATGTAGGTATTAAAGTTGTTTTTCCAAAAGCACAAAGATTACATACATATTAAGAAACGAAATCGCGAACACAATTTAGATATACAGGGTCAAATTAAATTAGCTAGCGAAACTCTGCAAAGGTGATGGGTATCGATATCTAAACGTGACAAAATAAAAAAGATTTCATGTTTTTTTTTTGGGGTCAATGACCGCTCGTAGTGTTGTTACTTGAAGTGTGAGATGATAAAAAATCTGTTTTAACGTGTTGAGATATCGATACCCATCACATCTGTGAAGTTTACTAAAAAAAATCGATTTTTAAACTGATATTTTAAGTGACTATCCTCCAAAAAAAACATCATCAATTTAATTTCTTTTTGTTTTATCAAGTTTAGATATCGATACTCAACACGTCTGCAGAGTTTCGCTAGCTAATTTAATATGACCCAGTATTGTTTTTTCAAACTAGAGTTGATACTGGATTTACAGATCAGAGACTTGGGCTTCCAGTAAGCAGGGGTAAGTTGGGATATTCATTATTAATACTCATAATTTGTAGCTTCTTGTCTAATATCTTGTCTTTTGAAAAGTTCGTAATTTGAAAAGATTTTGCTTCGGTGGGTCATTACCTCAAGTTATTCTTTTTTTTTTACAAAATGTACATAGTTTGAATAATTTTAATACTTTACCGGATATAACTTTAATATTTATTTTAGAATCCACAAAATCAAACTAGGTCAACGATTTCTGTTTTTTTTTTTTTTAACTTAAATGTGACACAGGATTATCCAGTGAATTTCTACATAAAATGACTATTTAAAAACCCTTGCAGGGTGCCCAAAAAGCATCGTGCGCCAAAAACAAAATTGTGGCAGAACTCAAAATAAATCGACGTTTGCAAAATATAACAAAACAACTGCATTTTTTACGAGACTACCGAACGATTCGGCCCTGGGGCCGTACTATGACGTGAAAAAAGATCATGGAGCCAGCATGGTTCCAATGAGAAAGAGAGAGAGAGACGGATCTATATATGACCTATAGCACCATCCTTTTTTCTCAACGGAATCATGATGGATTCATGATCTTTTTTCACGTCATAGCGTACCGTACCGTAGTCCCAGTTATGCCAAAACGAACCAACCCAAAATCTATCATTGCTTCTTACTGACATCAAACTAATCCAATATTCCAGCAAAAACAGTACAATTTACAGCCAAATCGTATGCTTAGAATAGATTTATTACACTCTGCGTTTATTAGGTACAGAAAATAATTAGAATAGGAATGATGCCTGGGTAAACAAAAAGAAATTTATTTAGTCCGTCAATCAGACAATAAGAATATATTAGACACGTATTTTTTGCTTTATCATATTAATAAAAAATTACATAATTATATAACACGCAGTGGGGGCTCGCTACGTCACTTCTACGTATAAAATATGACATGACGTCACGTCATGCCATATTTTAACTCAATGTATCGCAGTAATCTTTTGCTTACGTAAAAAAATAAAAAAATACATGTCCAATATTTTTTAATCGAGTATACAAAAAAAAATTAGTCTTCATCCCAAAATAGGAAATATTTTGATGTAGGTTGGTTCGTTTCAACATAATAGGATCCAATTCTTATTAGGTACGAGGAATTGAATTCCGTAGTTAAAGTTGCCTTGTTACACTTTACATCCATCAAAATGCACAGCTCACTTGACGTTTTGCTAAAAACTAAAAAATAAATAAAAAGTAAAATTAAAGTAAAAAAAAAAAACTAAAAAAAAGAAAAAATGTAATAAACTCACAGTGGCCGGGGTGACGGGACCCAGGATATTATTGGGCAGTTTGGATAGGGCCTGTGACAGAAACACATGTACTATGTACACATATTTACATAGACAGACACAAACACTTATGTATCTAGACACAGTATTTTAGAGAAAAGCGCTTCGTCCACGAGAAAAAAAAAAAAACACTGGGTTTCAACAAGGTTTATCAAAACAATTTTCTGACAGACTGTCAAACTCATGTTAAGTGCTGCGATTGGCTGACTGAATTAACAACAGCCAATGAAAAAATTCGTTTGACAGTTTATTATGGTTTTATTTTACCATTCACAAACCGTTTGTTTATTCAGATAGTTTTGAAAAGTCTATCCATCCCAATACTTTTGACGCAGACTGTACACACGGCTGCATATTAAGCTATAGCATTTCCAGTATAAGCTGACCTCTAATTGTACGAAAATCCTACACAATGCGAGATCAGCTTAAACTGGAAATGTATAGCTTGATTTGTAGCCGTGTACAAAGGCTCTGCTGAATAGTTTTTGTTACAAGAATTATAATCCCGTACGCAAAATACGCGCTTGGACGTGGAGTTGCGGATACCAGCCCGGTATACATACTATACCAGAATTATATTCGAATTTATATCTTTATCGTGAACGAGGCTCTTTGAAATAACATTGCTACCTTAATTTACACAGACAAACATATAGTCGGGATAAAGTCAGCGAGGTGTCCAAAATTCATCTACTCGTTCGTTTAGATGTTTAATAGTCGCTTGTGTCAACAAAGAAAATTCTCAATTTATTTTAAACCGTATTTTTATGTTAGGTAGGTACCTACTGGTTGGCAAACAAGCTGATGACCTTGATCACGACATCTAAAATTAAGGGGGGTGCCCATCTAAACAAAGCTTAAGGGGGGTGCCAGGAAATTAAAATTTTCTTGCGTTTTATGCAATTCGCAGGTCCGTGACAGGTTGTATCTTGATCAAAATATGATACGCGGCAATAAAACATATGTATTTACTTATATAATTTTAACCATGAAAATCATCAATACATCTCTATAAATTAGAATTCATGCAGATTCGTCGAACGAACGAAATCTAAAGACTCTGCACGAATTCTAACTTACAGAGATGGATGGATTTTCATGGTTAAAATTATATAAGTAAATACATATGTTTTATTGCCGCGTATCATATTTTGATCAAGATACAACCTGTAGTGCTATTCTGTAAATATCTCACCGTGAACACATAGGTGAAGTGAGCTTAAAGTGAGCAGTCAATAGTGTCAATCCCTAGCATCGGGTGGAATGACAGCTCACTTCACTTAAGTTATCACGGTGAGATGTTTATAGAATAGCATGGCTGACACGGACCTGCAAATTGCATTAAACGCAAGAAAATTTGAATTTCGCGGGCTACTACAGCGCATCCTCCTTAATTATTCCATGAACACAGCAACGTTGCTTGTCGACAGAAATCAATATTATTTTATTCCATAAAAATAACCATTAACTGTTTTTTTTTTTTTGTTAATATTATAAATTTTTATATTTTTAATGAAAAAAAAAAATAATTAAAAAAAAAAACTTTATATAGACACCTTGCGGAATTTATCCCTAACACAACATACAAATGAAAGACCCAACAGTTGAAACTTTTTAATGATGATGATATTTATTGTTCTGACAACAAGGGATGTTGAGAATGTGTATTTTTTTTTTTTTTTTACTGAAAGATTCATGCATGAATGAGAAACAATCTAACACAAATATTTAAAAAAAAATCTGCCCTCAAATAAATTGTAGTAAGTAATTTACGTCGGTAATTTGGGGAATTTCAATAATGAAAAAAATATAGTTTATCAATTCAACACATTTCCTTACAAATCGAAAATAAACAAATTATTATCATGCAAATAAAAATCAAACAACAGTTCCCAATATTCTCAAATTAAAAAAAAAAAACCGGCCAAGTGCGAGTCGGACTCGTACACTAAGGGTTCCCGTACCACCACAATATTTAACACTACATATTTAAAAAAAAACTTCAGCTTAAAAATACACGTTTCTTGTAATCCCCTTTCATTTTTATTAACTAATTTCTTAACTATTTTTTATAAATTAATTTCATTTTTATGAAAATTCTAAACGAAGAATATTTTTCATGTTAAATTTTAACAATCGCAAAGAATAACTTTGTATTTCATAATGATACTGTGAATTACGAGGTTATTTTTTGAAGTTGCAGAAAATCGCCCATATTTAAACAAAATACCTTACGAATCAGCGTTTTTAGTATTTGTTGATAAAGAGCGTTGGCTTCGTACGGCATTTCATACAAACTTTCAAGTCCTTTTTTATTGAAATGTATGAACCGATTTTAATTAAACTTCATACGCATAAGCAGGAATCCTGCTTATGCGTATTAGGATACATAGGTCTAAAAAGTTAGTTAAGAACATTTTCGAAATGTATTATTTAAAAAAGATAATTGTAAATCTCTGTTTCTTTGGAATATTTAAAATTGGTCGAATTTAGCTGCAACACTACTTTTCGAAAATGTTCTTAACTAACTTTTTAGACCTATGCATCCTACTTATGCGTCATCATCTTCCTGCCCTTATCCCATATTACTTGGGGTCGGCGCAACACATTTTCTT
The DNA here is from genome assembly GCA_946251885.1 of Cosmia pyralina. Classification (NCBI taxonomy): domain Eukaryota; kingdom Metazoa; phylum Arthropoda; class Insecta; order Lepidoptera; family Noctuidae; genus Cosmia; species Cosmia pyralina. Next base: position 9,355,414 of record OX276371.1, on the reverse strand, counting down.
CTTCCATCTTATGCGTATGAAGTTTAATTTTTAATTTCTAACTTTATTTTATTTTTATTATTTGTTGTTATAGCCGCAATAGAACAACACAATGTGTGAAAATTTCAACTGTCTTACTATTACGGTTCAGAGATACAGCCCTGTGACAGACTGACAGACGGACGGACAGCGAAGGCTTAGTAATAGGGTTCCGTTTGGAACCCTTCGGGTACGGAACCCTAAAAACATACTATACCAGAAAAAAACCCTTATAACACATTGCCCGACTTGAGAATCGATCTCCAGATCCCACGCTTAGCAGTCGTACTTGCAACCACCAAGCTAACAATTTCTCATTCTTAAAAGACTCGTCTTTACGTCATACCCTCCCATCATTTTCCAGAACTTACCCTGCACATCCTGCCGATGACTTTCTTAGACACCAGTTGCACGTTGGCTGAAGCTAGAGCCACTGCTGTGTCTGCCATTATCTCTATCATTGGGGATCCGAGACCTGAAAGTAAAAAGAAACGTTAAAATAAGATTTCTCAGCATTTTGTATAGCCAATATCGTAATTGCTTTACCATTTTTGATAAAAACTCGCAATTTGCTGACAAGTATTTTTTTTTTTGTCAGTTTCAATCAGTTGTGGTACGGTACGAGTATCACTATTGGATTCTGTAACCGCCGTCGCTGGCCGACCTTTACGTACATCGTCATGCGTCATGGAGATGATCACGTCCACGTCTAAATTCTCCAAACCATGAATAGACAGAGCTGCGATATGGGGCTTCATCACCAAATGCCAATTGAAGTCTCTGGAAACTCTCTTGTTGACTTAAAGACGCTGTTACAAATGGGTAGTCAAAACATTACTTTTTTACACAAAAGTATGTTTATTAAATAAAATACTTTGCATTCTTAAAATGTTTTTTGGCCAAATTGTTGATAGATGTGCATAGTAAGATTCCGAACTATAAATATAATTTTAAATTGGTACATTTTCTCAATAAATGTACCGAAGTAAAAATTTTCAGTCCGGTACATTTATTGAGAAACTGTACCTATCTAAAATTAAATTTGTAGTTCAGAATCGTACCATGCACATCTATCAACAATTTGGCCAGAAAACATTTTAAGAATGGAAAGCATTTTATTTAATAAACATACTTTTGTGTCAAAAAGTAATGATTTGACTACCCATATGTAACAGCGTCATTAAACCACAGCGAAAAACGTAAAAAATCGAAGGACGCCACAGTGAAAAAAAAAAACAAATGACAGTCTTGCAAATTAAAAAGTAACATGTTCCCTGAGAGTTCCATTTTCGAATTCCGTAATTGCTTTTTTATTTTATATTTTTATTGTAAGTGGCCAGTTCCAGGAACTTTCAGTATGCCCCACGTATTATGTGTAACGAATGCGAATTAATGAATGCGAGTTCGGGCACGTGTCCTATGGAGCCCCATATGTTGGCCTGCACCGTAGGTATATCTCCGTCTTGCAAAAATCTTATTATCCATCTTACATTCTAATATCCACTAATCTATAAACATTATAAATTAAAGTCGCTTTTCGTGTCTGTATGTGCGGCCGCGTCGTTCTTCTAAACTACGCAACAGATTTTGATGTAGTTTTCACTATTATTTAGAGAATTCTTTCCGGACGGTATGTCTTTAAAACTCGTGCTAAGTAATAACAGCCGCACGGGTCGATCCATTAGGTTAAGCTACTCTTGCCAGGGTTGGTCCGTGGATGGGTGACCATCTTTACATACCGAGACTCCTCCGTGTCTCAAAAAGCACGTTAAGCCGTTGGTCCCGGCTCTCAATCCTGGATCTTTGACAATTGTTCCGGGCCGTCAGAAGCCCGAAAGTCTGACAACCAGCCTTACCAAGGGGTATATTACCCAGTTACTGGGTTGTGGAGGTCAGATAGGCCACTGCCTATCTGACCTCCACAACCACTGGATGCACTGGATGCAATGGAGCCACTGCTCCATGTAAAATACTGGTACGCAGCTGCATCCGGTTAGACTGGAAGCCGACCCCAACATGATTGGGAAAAGGCTAGGCAGATGATGATGTTATGTCTATAAAACATCAACATCAAACTTACATATAATAAATAAATCTAGATGTTTTGTCAGGTCATAAAAACCGTGCAAAGCAGGGCCGGGTTGCTCCCTATATTTAATTTTCATGGCTTTCGGGGCACTGATGCCAAAAATGAGGCCGAAACCGAAATCGAAGATGGCATCCTCGATTTTTTTTAATTTTTACTTTTTCTCCTGATTCCTTTGATATAATATAGACCAAAGTTTTGTAAGAATGCTCACCAGAGTTGACGCTGCGCTGTATGAAGCTGTCCAACACCATGTCTATGAGTTCGGGCACGTGTCCTATGGAGCCCCATATCTTGGCCTGCACCGACGGGTACATCTCCGTCTCCTCGATGGTCAGCGTGATCAGTTTCTCCAGGATTTGGGCTACCTGTTTCTGGCGGCGGGATTCTTCGGAGGGTTTGCAGAATCTATGGAAGGAAATTTTATTTTGAAATTTATAGGTACATTAAAAAGATGTAACTTAAATAAGGCACAACCTCTTAAGAGGTCATTGTACTCATCATTATGAACAACTTTTATTATGGTAACAAACTTGAAATCGCGAAAAAACTCAGCTGTTTTTTTTTTTTACATATAGGGAAAGGGAACAGCAGATTTCTTTTTCGCGATTTCAGGCATGTTCCCATAGTAAAAGTTGTTTATAAATTATGAGTACAATGACCTCTAAGCGGTCGTGCGTTATATAAGGGACACCTTGTATATTATGTACGTACGTTTTTTGCCTATGTACTATTTATTAGAGCTGCACAAATCACGCACGTGTACGTGCGTGCATGCACGTCGACAGTACACATGGGTGTACATAAGGAAAAATCCTTTATATAATAGGTATAGAAGCTTATATCATATATATATAAACGTAAAAAAAATCATGCGATGGAATAAAATCATCACCAGTAGTTGTGAACCTATGGGGTTCGCAACTAACCACCCCCCCCCCCCCCTCCCCAGGGGTTTTGGGTTCATAAATTAGTACATAATTTACAGTCAAAGGGTTAAAAAGATATGCACAGGTGTCCCAAAATGCAAAAAAATTGTTTTCCGAAGATTCCGAAGGCACCCACCCACACCCATAGAACACGTACTTTTCATCAGTTATGATTAAGTCTCATATAATAGGTGACGAGTCTATTGCGATCTATCGGGCACAAATCCAGACACCGGGCTGCTATAGAGGACTTCCTAAGGAGAAATTCAATAACAAACAACAACAATGAATACTCTTTTTAACCGACTTCAAAACGGAGGAGGTTCTCAATTCGTCGGAACCTTTTTTTTTATGTATGTTCCCCGATTACTCGAAGATGGCCGGACCGATTTGGTTTTTTTTTTGTTTTATTCGAGAGGGTATACATCACAGTTAGTCCCATATAAAATTGATTAACTTTGCTTCGGTAGTTTTTGAGTTAGCTTCAATAATACGTATTTTTTCCACACTTTTATATGGATGATGTTCTAGTTTGTTTTGCAGATAGTGGTATTAGAATTTGTGTGGGGTAGGTACACAACTAAAAAGTGAAAAATAAAAACTTTTTTACAAAAAAATACAACCGACTTCCAAAAACAACACTACAAAGTGTAAAATAACTTTAATTTCGGAAGTCGGTGGCAAAAAACGAAAATACATTTAACACCGACACCGACTTCCGAAATTAAAGTTATTTTACACTTTGTAGTGTTGTTTTTGGAAGTCGGTTGTATTTTTTTGTAAAAAAGTTTTTATAATTAGTACCTGGTCGACCGAGCCTGCTCGGGTGAAAATAGAGAAAACGAATTTTCCCAGATATGACACCTAGCTAGATCGATTTTTCGCCCCCGTAAACCCCTATATTGCAACTTTCATCGAATCCGCTAGAGCCGTTTTCGAGAACGTGATTATAATATACAAGGTATAACTTAAATAACGCACAACCTCTTAAGGGGTCATTGTAATCATCATTATGAACAACTTTTACTATGAGATCAACCCTTTTTTTTGTGGATGAGAAATCATCAAATGACTTCTCCCGCTCTGAGCTGTGCGGAAGAAGCGGCGTGTCAGACTTTTGCTGACTAAAACCCACCCGTGTTCTTTCAGTTGTTGTCCTGGCCGTGCCAGGGCCACGGTATCTCTTTCGAACAACCCGCGACATGAGATCATCCCTGAAATCGCGAAAAAAAATCAGCTGTTCACTACATTATGTTCGCATAATTCGTCAAAATGTAGGCAACAGCTGATTTTGTTTTCACGATTATTGGTTTGTTCCCATAGTAAAAGTTGTTCATAATGATGAGTACAAAGACCCCTTAAGAGGTTATGCGTTATTAAGGTTGCACATTGTATACACAGGGTTAGTTTTCAATGACCAGCCAAATTTTCACAGGGCGTTCTACCCATGATTATGAACAACTTTTACTATGGGACCAACTTTGAAATCACGAAAAAAAAATCTGCTGTTTCATACATTTTGTTCGAGTAGGTATTGAAATTTTGTTTGAAACAGCTGTTTTTTTTTTTCGTGATTTTAAAGTTGGTCCCATAGTAAAAGTTGTTAATATTCACGGGTAGAACGGCCTGTGAAAATTTGGCTGATCATTGAAAACTAACTCTGTATAGGTATATAATTATATTGCTCATTTAATAGTATAGGATAGGATAGGATGTAAGTAATGAATAATGTAAAAACTTACCTCACTAAATTGGCCAACCACGGCGTCATGTACTCCAGACATAAATGCTTCAGCTCAATCGTGGATCCACGGAAACCCTAGAATACATTTCATTATTAATATAAGAACAAGATCCGTCTGTCATTCATGGATCTTTGACAGTCGTTACGGGTCGTCAGAAGCCGAAAGTCTGACAACCAGTCTTACCAAGGGGTATCGTATTACCCAGTAACTGGATTGTGGAGGTCAGATAGGCAGTCGCTCCATGTAAAATACTGGTATTCAGCTGCATCCTGTTAGACTGGAAGCCGACCCCAACATAATTGGGAAAAGGCTAGGCAGATTGATAGTTATTAAAGAACAAAAACCAAGCGGCCAGCACGTTGGGTTCCGCACCAGCGCACAATATTTTACACATCATATTTAAAAAAAATACTTCAGTTATAAAACACTGGCCAAGTGCGAGTCGGACTCGTACCGAATTAAGATCGAGCAAAAAAAAACACCGAAAGAAAAACACATGTCCTTTATGGGGACTCCCATTAAATTTTTACTTTATTTTATTTTTATTATTTGTTGTTTACACAATCTGTGAAAATTTCAACTACCTATTAAGGTTCATGAGATACCGCAGCCCGCTGACAGACAGACGGACGGACAGACAGCGGAGGGAAGCTTAGTAATAGAGTTCCGTTTGGCACGCTTCGGGTACGGAACCCTAAAAACGAGTAAACATTATAAATCATTATATTCAATGCCATGAGAACGAAAATCTGCTTTGCGTTTCTTTCCGACAACAGCGCTGAACAAAACAGTTTCGAAATGTCACAAAAACAAATTCAAATGCATTGAAAACTGGACCTTATTCCATAGAGACAAAGTTTACACACAAATTATTAACATCATACCTGTATACACTCTTCTAGGAACTCTAGAGTTAGATGTGGCTCATTGTGCGCAAGCTTTTCGCTTACTGACTTGATGAATATCGTGTTGTTGGACGGAATGCATAGGCCTGGGAAAAAAATACATTATTTTATAAAAAAAAAGTATGAAGAATCCAACTTATTTAAAAACTTACTTAAAATTTAACAAAAATGGGTGAACGTCAGAACACAACTAATATTTTAGTAGTTAAGCTACGGGTCGAACCATCTTTACGTACCAAGACTCCTCCGTGCCTCGGAAAGCACGTTAAGCCGTTGGTCCCGGCTGTCATTCGTGGATCTTTGACAGTCGTTAAGGGTCGTCAGAAGCCCGAAAGTCTGACAACCAATCTTACCAAGGGTATCGTGTTACCAATAGCTGGGTTGTGGAGGTCAGATAGGCAGTCGCTCCATGTAAAATACTGGTATCTCCCTCCATTCAGGCCCATCATTACAAGCCCTATCAGAATACCAGCGTTGCGGTGTAATTTTTTTAAATATCGCAGCTTTATGCTGAGATAGGAAGCCTTTTTGGCCTCGCACAGGTCTTTTTTAGTTTTAATTTTTTTAATGTTTATTTTGTTACTTTTATTTATGCTCCTTCATAACTGTATTTCCTGTGCGTGTCCCAAATAAAATATTTTTCTTTCTTTCTTTCTTTTCTTTCATTCGGTTAGACTGGAAGCCGACCACAACGTAATTAGGCAAAGGCTCCACATATGATGATGCTTACCTGAAGTCTCCAACAGCTGTCCCTCGATCTTCAAATGGAAGGTCGCTGTAAGCGCACACAGTTGATTGTATGCCGCAGTTCTTAGATTAGGATCACAGGACCCTAAATTTAGTAGCGCCATGTTTAATAATGTGCCAGGTACGTCTTTTGGTCGTATCTTTTGATGTACTGTTACCGAGTCCTGTAAGGAAAGTGTCATGTAAGAGATAGGGACTAGTCAGCGCGCAAAATGTGCAGTCAAATGTAAGGCTGCGTTTCCACCAGAAATGAGCGAGGATGCGTAGCGAGGGATGTGGTAAAACTAACCAATAACAGCGCTTCATTTTCATAGCTTGAGCTAAGCTAGTGCTCTTATTGGTTAGTTTTACACACATCCCTCGCTACGCATCCTCGCTCATTTCTGGTGGAAACGCAGCCTAAGACCGCATCCGCTCGACAGCAACGCCTATAAGAAATCCTATGAGAAAATCAAACATAAAACCGAGAGGGACTATGCATCTTTTATTATCACTGTTCCAGAGTCAGTATATGGGAAGTTGTGTCAACCAGAGATGTGGCCAGTCAATGCTGAATTTTGCGAGTGGATTTGGTTTCGTAAATCGACAAGCAAACCAATTTAATAATAAAACAATTAGCATCGATTTTTATTATCAAAATGTTAGAGGACTTCGAACAAAGTTGAGCAGTTTTTGTAATAATATAGAATCATTAAAGGCCGACATATTTGCAATAACGGAAACAGGATGTAATGATTCTATATTAGATGCAGAGATCGTACCACCGGGTTACCAAATTATTCGATGTGACAGAGCTGACGGCCGCAAGCAAGGCGGCGCGTTTGTCGTGGCCACACACGGACTCGAGCTTCGACGAGTGAATACACCGGGTGACGTCAGCGTCGATAACTGCTCATTTGAACTAGTCTGTGCCACCGTACATGTTAGAAATAAGTTTATGTTTTTGTGTTGCGTTGTTTACATACCACCAAAGACAAATGAGTATGAGTATATGATATTTTTTAGAATCATTGAACAATTATGTGTTAAATTTAAGAGTGTTATTTTATTGGGTGACTTTAATTTAAACTCGAGTAATGAAAACACTAAATATTATTTTGAATATTTTATGTCTTTTTGCGAATTCGCCCAGATGAATAGAGTGCCTAACTGTAGTGGGAGACAACTAAACTTAGTGTTGTGCTCGGAATGGTTGTGTGAGGACGTGCAGGTGTGCGAGGCGGACGAGCCCCTGGTGCCTGTAGACGCGTATCACCCGCCGCTCGAGATAACCCTGCAGCTCAACGTGAGAGAGATACGTGTTCCATCATCAGCCGCCGTGGCTGTATCTCCGGACTGTAAGGTAGGCGACCCACAATGGAACTTTTATAAAGCGGACTATAGTTTATTGTATTCCTCTCTAGCATCTGCCGATTGGAGTAGTATTACTAATATTCAGGAACCAGATGAAGCGTTGGAGTGTTTTTACACTATATTAAATGGTATTTTAGATAATTGTGTACCTAGAAAACGGCCCAAGCGCACGCACAGCCGTAGGTATTGCTATCCAGAATTGTATACTAAAGAAATCATTTCGGATATTCAATTAAAAGCGAAACTACATAAGAAGTATAAATCAACTGGTTCGCTCGCTGATTACAATGTTTTTTCCGCATGCAGGGCGCGTATTAAGGAATGCATTGACCGGGAATACCAAAACCAGGGGCCCTATTACGAACTCTTATTTCCAGACAGTTTACGGCGTAAACAGAACTGCATGGCAATTTCGTACTATGAACTTGTCAAACAAGCCAGTCAGCGATCACGTGACACGCTGGCCGACTTCTGCACGAATAATGCCTGGCAATACCGTATTACGAACGTTCGTTTGACATTTCTTTTCATAATACAACTGTCAAAAAGTAACCTCACAACCGCTCACAAACCATTTTGTTTACGCTGCATCAGAGGAGCTTTTATTGAATTGTTTTGGGTTTATTTGGCGAAATTTTCGAGTGCTATCTAGTTATCAAAATAAAATATCATGTGTGACGAGTATGAAGTGTTTGAGTTCCTGGAAAGTGACTTTTCTCATCAAAATAGTGCATCAAGGAATAAAAGAAGACGACTTCGTGATGAATGTAATGCGTTCGATATGGATGATGTGCAATTTGTTCAACGATATCGACTTAGCAAAGACTTGGTACTGAATCTTTGTGAGGAGCTAAGACCTCACATGTCGGGGCCTACAAAATCCACGGATTTATCGGTGGAGACTAAGGTATTTGTTTTTATGTAAGCTCATGTCATCTTATCTATGAACTTTACATAAAGTTTTACATTATTCTCATTCTAGGTTTTGGTAGCATTATCATTTTATGCTACGTAATAGGCACCTATTACGCTGGCTCCTACCAACGTCCCACTGGTGATATAGGCTCTCATTCAATATCCCAGCCAACGGTTTCAACAGTAATTAAGCAGATCACAAAGTTATTGAATTTGCCGCATATACAGGCAAAATATATTAAGTTTCCAAGCACATCTCAAGAACGCAGAGCTAATGTCATAAGGTAAAAAATGTTTAAAATATTATTCTCATAATTATATATTTCGTTAATGCCTTGGCCTAATTGAATAACTTTCTTTTTAGGTTTTTTAATAAGTTTGGTATGCCGGGAGTGTTGGGCTGTATTGATTGCAGTCATATTGCCATCATACGCCCAACTGAAAATGAAGAGCGATTTTATTGTAGAAAACAATATCACTCATTAAATGTACAATTGGTAAGTCTTAAAACTTTAAAATAAAATATGAGCATCATGATTTCATGAATCATGAAAATGAATGATATGAATAAACAACTTCCCATTTTTATTAGGTGTTTAGTTTTGAATAGGTAGAGAGAAAAAGTACAAAGTGTATACAGTATCTATTAGTAAAAAAACAAAAAGAAACATGAGCTGACACAAAACAAACATATTAAAAACATAGAACTAAAATTGTATTACATAAAATAGTATATTTTTTTTACATTTTTTACATAAGAAAAAGAAGAAAAGAAATCAATAATTTTTGTCTGTTTTTATTCACTTTGTCACTATAACCGGACATCATTTCTTAAAAATAGGTCATAATAAGCGACATGTCACTATAAGCAGTCATTATATCCGAACTTTTTTATAAATAATTTCCTGTCAAAGGGAAAGTGCCCAAAAGGCTGGCAGTATTACCATGCTGGATCTATCTTCTTTTAAATTATGTGAGAATAACCTGAAACAAATATTTTAGATTAGTAATGCAGACCTAGAAATAATCAGCGTGGATGCTAGCTATGGAGGGGCTACACATGATTCATTTATTTGGGGGAACCATCCACTGAAGCATCACTTGGAGGAGCTTAGTCAAAATGAGTCAATATGGTTACTTGGTATGTAAAAAGTTTATTGTTTATACTGTCAATAATTATTTTTTATTGGTTCATAATAATAAAAGCCTTAAGTCTAAAAGTCCTATGTTTAAAATAAAAAGATAATAATTGAAAACTGGCCAAATTTTCTATTTTTAATACAAACTATAGTCATTAATATTCCAACAAAGCTGTAATATGCTATTTTGATTTCAGGGGATTCTGGTTACCCTTTGAGGAAACACATGATGACTCCAATAACAAATACTGCTCCTGGTACCCAGGAAGCATATTATACTGAAGTACATGTGAGGACTCGAAATGTTATAGAGAGAACAATTGGACTCCTCAAAGCTCGTTTCCGATGTTTACTGGTGCATCGAGTTCTTCATTATACACCGCAAGTGGCAGCAACAATAGTTAATGCATGTGTGGTGTTGCACAACATGAGCGTCCGGTCAAATCTACCAGTACCGGAGCTCACTGAAGAAGAGGCTGCGCAAGAAATGACAATGCAGCAAATGGATAGTACTCACCACGTCAATCAGCAACCATCTAGCAGCAACAGGGAGTTGAACGAAGGTTTAACTGTCAGGAGCGCCCTCGTCTCTCGCCTCTGGACCTCCCACAACCCTTAAAATTAATATAACCATATAATTTTTAAGATTAACTTTATATTTTATTTTTAGTTTAGAGTCAATTCATTATAACAAAGGTCTATCTTTAATTTGTTTCATTTTTATATCTTGTTATGTGTAATTTAAATGTAGAAATGCCTTTAAGTCTACTGTATTGTTAGGTATATTATTTTTACACTAACATACATTGTTCTCTTAACTTTTTCGACAATGTAAGTAATGTAAGTACACCAGATTGTAGGTACTTTAAAAAGAGTAAGTATCTATGGAGTGTCTTGCCAGCTTTCTCCATAGGACCAATTTTTGCAAAAACTTTAAATAGCAAGTATTGAAAATGACTTTCTTTTTATTTCTGTTTATGTTCTTTCTCCAGAATTAGCTTACATAATGGCAGGTTATATGAGTTTCTAAAATTGTTTATTTTATTTGACAAATAATATAATTTAATGTTTTGTGTTGTGTAAATTATTTTGCATACTATTGTATTGAATCAAGTACTTCTAACTGAACAGACAACTGTGCTGCTGGGGAGTTTGTTGCGCTTCTTCCCAGCTAAAGCACTAGGAAGTGGTGAAGGGCGGGCGTTTTGTGGGGACTGTCTTATGTAATTTTGACGTTCAGAAAGTGCTGATTCTCAGCCTAATTTGAATAAACTTTTGTGTAAATATATACCTATCTATTTTATCTGCAATTTTATTTAATGCATCTAGCATTTTAATCAAAGTTTGACTGTTCCTAGTTTCCAACTCCAATCGGGACCTGCTGATTTGTATCAGTGTACGCCGGGCCGCCTCTTGACTGATATGACCTTCTCTGTGGCGGGGTTGACGTGCAGGACGTGAACTAACAGGTTCACGTATGTTGCGGTTTGAAACTAGGGGCTGTGATGCCTCCTGTGGTTCATGAAACTGTGGTTCCTCATCCACCACTGGTGGTGGCTCTGGTGAATGAGGATCTATTGCCTCACTACCACTAGGAAGATTACCAGCGTCAATTTCTCCAGTGCTTGAGGTCTGTGATGTCTGAGACAATTTAATACATTAGACATAATAATAATAAATACCTACATTGTTTATCTATACGTTTATTTATACTTAAAAAATACTCACAGCTAGGAATGGTATAGGAACTTGAGTATCAGGCATGCCAGTCCCATAACCACTTCCGAGTAGACATAGAAATTTTTTTTCTATGTCGTTAAGGGGGGGAACATCTGAAGGTCCTCCTCCAGTACGGTTTAGGGATACTCGTACTGCAGCTACTCTTCTCTTTAATTTTGCTTTATAGTCTACCCAATACTGCAACAGCATTAGGTTTTAGATAAGATTATGCATAGAATGAATAATTAATAGGTAATTGCTAATCATAAAAGTTTGTAAAAAATTACTTACGTTCGACCACCCTTTGCAACTTTTAAAAGCACCTTCTCCTTGGGAATTTAGGGCCTCGGTGACAGATTGCCACATCCGCCTTGAGTATTCTCTTGCTTGGGCAGATTTGTTAAACCCCATCGCCACTTCTTTGTGAGAATTCAAAAACTCCCACAATGTCTCTAATTGAATATAGGTAACGCGCCGACGCCGATGAGGGTGAGATCTCTCAACCACTGAACTATAGTAAGAATTATTGTATTAGTATTATCATGCTAAAACTGAACATTCATTAAAAACTCAATAACACTTACGCCATATTTTTCAATAAACTCCGAAAACCTTTAATAAATAAACAATACGATAGCGTTCTTTTACAATGGAACAATTATATATTCATTGAAGTAGTTTGAATTCCCCGCTGAAAGTGTGGAGTACGTTCGGAAACTTAATCTCGCGTTACAGTTACAAACACGAAAATTATATTTTATATAGGTATTGCACAATATACATTGCGTTCATTAAAACTAACTTATAAACTAGAGCAACTAGATTATTATAAGTATATTTATTATTATTTTTATCATTAAATACGTGACTTAAATATAACCGTAACTTACCAATAAAATATTTAATTGTGTTTCGGAACGTTACGTCGGAGAACTACAAAACAGCCATAGACAATCTAGCCAGCGAAAAGTCAGTCAGTATTAGGAATGTCATAATACGAAATTAAACCAGCCAGTGAAATGAACTGCCTGGAACTTGCCAGGTTTTTTAAAAGTTCGTAATAGGCACCCAGTAGGATAGAGTGCAAAGTATGTTAGCGAAGGATCCTAAGTCGTTTTGGGATTATATTAGGACTCAAAATAAATCCAACACTCGAACCAAAATAATTAAAAACGGGTCAGAGCTATCGGATTCAGAGTGCGCGACGGAATTCGCAAAGTATTTCTTTTCGGTATACACTGAGTAGCCAGCTCGGCTTGACGTGAACGAAGCGGTGGTGGCCGGCGGCGCAAGCAACGCGCGCGTGCACGTACCACAGCTGACACTCGAGCTGGTGCAAGCGGCACTGGCTCGTCTCAAGCCCAAGCGCTCAGCAGGCCCGGACGGGATACCTGCATTTGTAATGCGTGATTGTCGATCGGTACTCGCGGAGCCATTAGTACACATTTTCAACAAGTGCCTGGAGGCTTCCTACTTTCCGGAATGTTGGAAGGTCACCCGCGTAATTCCTATACCAAAAGGGGGAGATGGAACAGCAGTCGAGTCTTTTAGACCAGTAGCGATTCTGTCGGCGCCAGCAAAGGTATTTGAATCTGCCATACAACGGGATGTTCAGGAACAGGTGGCTTCGCAATTGTCAGACGCACAACATGGTTTCCGACCAGCGCGTAGTACAACCAGCAATCTTTTAAACGCCATGACATACCTGGTTCCTCATGTAGATGCAGGAGTGCAAGTGGACGCCGCCTACTTTGATTTTAAGAAAGCGTTTGACTTGGTGGATAATGATATCTTGTTATCGAAGTTGGCGAGGGTTGGCTGCACACCAAAGTTGCTCCACTTCTTTGCAAGCTATATGCGGAACAGACGTCAATACGTAGAGTTCAGTGGTTGTCGGTCTGAACCTTATTTCACCAGGTCGGGCGTGAATCAAGGCAGCAATGTTGGGCCGTTACAATTTATTATCATGATCAATGACCTGCCTGACGTAATACGTGATGCCAGGTGTCTGCTATTTGCGGACGACCTCAAGTTGCTCCTGGCCATCGAAAACGAGGAAGATTGACACCGCCTTCAGCGGGACATTGATCGTGTGGTTGAATGGAGTCGGAAAAACAAGCTGCAGTTCAATGTTTCGAAATGTTTGATTATGACATTCAGCCGTGCTAAAATACCACTTCTTTATGACTACAAATTGGACGACGCGCCTATGAAAAGAGAGGAAGCAGTGCGAGACCTGGGCGTCCGTATGGATGCGCAGCTGAGATTCCGCGAGCATATCGTGAACGTTTGTAAAAAGGCATACAAACGGTTGGGTTTCGTACTTCGCAGAGCAGCACCATTCACGAATATTAAGGCCATCTCGGCATTGTACGACGCGCTAATTAGGAGTCAGTTGGAGGGTAACGCAGCTGTGTTGGCCCCACATGAGGCGAAATATAGTCTCATGCTGGAGCGAATACAAAATAAATTTACGCGTTACATGTACCTCCGACTGTATGGGGTATACCCCCTGTATCCCTTGATGTATCCTACTTTGTTTGTTTTAGGCATGGTGGGATACAACAAGTTGGAGACGAGAAGGGATCTAGCGTTGGCATCGTATGTCCTTGTAGAGTTCCGAGGTAACACCAACAATCCGGGGGTGTTACAGGAGATAGGTTTGTACGTGCCCAATGGGTACGTACAGCGTCGTAGACGGCCCGATTTGTTCGCACTGCCACGCGGTCGCACCAATCTAATGGCCAAGGCCCCGCTTTCGCGGACATTGCGCACACTGAACCTGGTTGCTCATTAAATAGATGTACTCTCTTGTTCACTGAGCGAGTTCGCAAAAGTTACATTACACGTTTTATGTTATGGTGAAATGAGTTGAATGTATAAAATTGATAAATGTATTGTTTTGTTTTGTTTTTTTATTGACGTTAATTTGAATTGAAATGTATTTGTAATTATCTTATTATTTTTTTCCTACACTATCGCATTGGGTTACTGTAATGATAGCTGTATGTATGACTTTAAATAAATAAATAAATAATAAATAAATAAAATAAATAAGAGATGAACCATTGAACAATTCTAAAAATGAACGCCCCTCCACAAAACGTTTCAATTCCTCCACAAAATTTCAAAGTGTGAGAGGAAATACTTATTGCAACACTTTATTTGTGTGCGTGCGGCGACTTTACTGTCAACATGGACTCGTCGCCGCACTTAGAGGTCAACTAATCGTGCGATCAGTCCAGGTAACAACATTATACGGCGGGGAGCATGTTCACTCTGTCGCGCATTCGTGTCATTTATACACTTGTTGGCCGACAAATCCGACTGTTTGACGTTTGGGCAAGTCGGGTAGGTACCGTTTGCATAAAAAAAAATGTGTTATTGTGTATATTTTTATGTATGTTAGTCTGTAAGGTATTTATTTAGTTTAGTTGTTGACCGTGCTCGCCGGTGACTGAGCAACCAATGACAAAGACCAATTATCTGTATTGCGTCTATACACTTCTTTGCATGTGAGCGTAACCGCAGTGGAGGGGCGTTCATTTTTAGAATGGTTTATCTCTACTTCTAATAAAGTTAACAGAATTCTTAACTTGAGAGCATGCATGCACTAAATTCTCTTTGTTTTATGATATATTTTAATTTTATTGCATTTAAATTGTTAATGTTCCAAAATCGGGTGAAGACACTGACTCCTGTAACACTGGTACCACCTAGTTCAGGAGTTAGGGCTTCAATTGAAAATGTTACACCTTTTTTAACTAACGAAAAAAAAGGAGGAGGTTCTCAAGTCGACACGTTTTTTTTTTTTATGTTCCACCACGCATAAATTTCTACAGAGTTGTCCGATTTGAAAGATTCTAGTTTTATTCGGGAGGGTATACCTCAAAGTTGGTCTCATTTAAAATGTATTAACTTTGGTTGGGCAGTTTTTGAGTTAGCTTCCAAAATACGTATTTTTCTAATTTCTTTTGCAGGTGGTGGTTTGACAGCGTCTTTGTAACAAAAAAAAAATGTTTTTAAGTACACAAAATCATCTGGCGAATCTTATCTGATTTTATTATTTTTTATTTATTTATTTATAGTTAATTAAAACGGTACAACACCAATAACTCAATTATCATAGAAACTATAAATAGATCATTTTGTTGTATAAACATAAAATTTAATTAAAATCTAACATGAAACAGTAGACTCCCTTGCATACTTTCTCTCACAGAACACCAGACATATACGCATAATTTTACTCCATTCATCCGCAAACATATCACATTCAGGGTTGGCAGTCAGAAGGGCGTTGAGCATCTTCAAAGTACGACAACCGGGGGATTCAGCTCTGGCGACAGTTTTGGCCGACGGTTGCGCAAACAGATTGTGCCGGCGGCTCGGACGGTGTCCGATGTATTTATCGGGCACAAATAGTCGACAGAAAAGGCCAAGGAGCTCTGGGCAGTCTATACGTGCCCTTAAGGTTTTAGAGGCTACCGTGAGCTGATCAAGGCCTCTTCTCACCTCCAACGAGTTAAAGCCCAACATCCCCAAAAGATAGTTGATATAACCGTTTTCGAGTTTTTGTTTCTCACTTGAGGGAAAACTCACAAGTGCGATAATCGCCTGGCAAGCCTCGCCTTTCGGTGGTCGAGAACCTACCTTAAGTGTAAATTAACATTCAAACTAATTATATACTTACTGGTTGACTTAGCTCCCATCTGTTTCGAATATGTATGATAGACTGCACTATATTGTCGCAGTCGTTATGAATGAAGCTCAGAGGCGTTGATTCGTTGATTATTGATAGAGAGAACTGGTTGTCATCCACTAGGCAGACCTGGGAACAAAATAATAATAAATTATTTTTATCAAAACACAAATACTAATTAAGTTTGGCACGACAAGTTTGAAAACGTTCAGCTTTGTAGAGCGTTGTCTCTCTCACTCATACCTGTGTGACGGTCTCTTTCTAATGCTCGATGATATTTAACGCCCGAGGCAGTTATCATAACGCGAAGGTAATAGAAAAAAAAAAACCGGTCAAGTGCGTGTCGGATCACGAACAATGAAGGGTTCTGTAGTTAGGATGAATTTATCCCAAAACAAACTTGACTTTGTAGTTGAAAATAGTGTTCTCCCATACATCGATATATGTCACGGCAAAAAATGTTTTTTGTGATTAAACTACATATTAACCATTTTCGGACTTTTTCCTTTACTTGTACTGTGAGACCTTGCTTCTTGTGAAAATATGTCACATAAATGGCCGTATTTTTTACTGCGTTGGCTTAGAAGCTTAATTTTTTTTTAGAGCTCCAAGGGACCATAGACCTACGTATTTGATATTAATTTCAACTTGATACCTCCACGCGTTCCTGAGAAAAAGGGTCTTGACAGACTGACAGACAGAGAGAAACATACAGACAGACATACAACGAAGTGATCCTATAAGGGTTCCGTTTTTTCCTTTTGAGGTACGGAACCCTAAAAAGACCTCGTTTTGCTAAAATTATAAAATTGATTTGTCAGAACACGCACTTTATAAACTCTTTGTATATTATTTTACAGTTATTTTCATTTTAAACCTCTACCAAATTAGGTTCGGAAAACTAAAAAAGAGGCATTCATAACTAGATTATATTTTAAACTCACCTCGTCAATTTCCGAGGCATAATACACATCATTCAGCAGGACAGGTAGACCAAGAACTTTGGTCTTCTCTACTGAAGTTATCTGAAGAGCTGTCGGCCCGACCTAGAAAAATAATCAATTGTTATACCTATAGTACACCCACATTTTTAACCGACTTCAAAAATGAGGAGGTTCTCAATTCGTCGGAACCTTTTTTTTTTATGTATGTTCCCCGATTACTCGAAGATGGCTGGACCGATTTGATTTTTTTTTTTGTTTTATTCGAGAGGGTATACATCACAGTTGGTCCCATATAAAATTGATTAACTTTGCTTCGGTAGTTTTTGAGTTAGCTTCAATAATACGTATTTCTTCCCCACTATTATATGGATGATGTTCTAGTTTGTTTTGCAGGTAGTGGTATTAGAATTTGTGTGGGGTAGGTACACAACTAAAAAGTGAAAAATAAAAACTTTTTTACAAAAAAATACAACCGACTTCCAAAAACAACACTACAAAGTGAAAAATAACTTTAATTTCGGAAGTTCGTGGCAAAAAACGAAAATACATTTAACTAGACACCGACTTCCGAAATTAAAGTTATTTTTCACTTTGTAGTGTTGTTTTTGGAAGTCGGTTGTATTTTTTTGTAAAAAAGTTTTTTATCAGTTGTGTTTAAGTCCCGTGTAATATGTCATTCATCAATATGCCATCTGTTACACTTCGCTGACGTCCGCCATCATCGCTGTACTTGTCGTGGTTGGGAGGAATCGTTGTCCGCACTATTGCACAAACAACGCTAAGAACAATACTACTGGTCAACCACCTGAAGATATTGAACTTCAAGTAATCCGTAAACCAGAGTACCAGGAAGAAGCAGTCACTGAACAAACAACAAAAGACTTGCGGCTGGAGCCTCGACCTGGGACTAGGAACATCGCCTTTCAATTAGATTGATTTCTTTACTTATTAAACTTTGTGATGGCTTTTCCTCTCTTCTCGTTTGTTTCTCCTTTTGGGGTTGCCAAGATGTACAGTCTTAAACGGTACATGTTTTGCTGACGCGGTGGCTTGCACCACACGTGCGTCACTTTAATACTACAGTATAGTTAAAATCTCGCTGCAGACTTGGTCATAAATCATAATCGGAGTAGGGATGTGCGCTAGTTGCGCGCGCTCAAGGCCATTATCGATAACAGAATCATTAAGGTTATAAGGTCTCCATTGAAAATTGGCAAAAATGTGTGGACCATGCAGAATTGCTGCAAGATGAAGACTTAAGAAAAGCACATTTATGCGAAGAGTTCATCATTCATGTGGATGATGATGACGATGACTCAGACGAAGAATTTTAATTTTCTATTTTTAGTTTTATATATACGTTCTTTTGTTTATATATTTAATATGTTTTGTAGTAAATTTGGTAATAAAATAAAAAAAAATGTGTATTTATTTCTATCACCCATTTATAAATATATAAAACTATCGATATCACTCATCGACTGCAGTAATGCACAGGACTACATGTGGGCGTGGCCTGCCCATAAGGCCCGTGAGTGGGATAGAGAGCGAAACACTCGAATGATTTATGACCGAGTCTGCAGCGAGATTTTAACTATACTATAGGTATAAATATTCATACATATCAATAAATCAGCAAGTGCAATTACTGCTACGCCGTGACTAACATTAGAGGAAGGAATCGTCAACAGTGTTACTTGTATACACAGTACGTAATAAACCTAACGGGAATTAAGTGATCTTTTCTCTACGCGCTTCAACCTGAACAACCACCTTAACAACAACAACTCCGCAAGTGTACGAACCGTACATTTAGTTAAGCAGTTAACACTAGTGAACTCGACATACATTTAAGCAAAATTGTATTTACTGTTTTACTTTTTTAATTTGTATAAATATTACTTATTATTATTAATAGGGGCCGAGCCTATCGCCATCAACGGCTGCTACTATGAAATTTCTGATACAAATACCCGACCTGAGAATCGAACCCAGGACCTCATGCTCATCAGTAGTGCTTCCGGCCACTAGACCAACGAGGCAGTACATAGTTTTATAAGTAATATAATTACCCCAAGTTTTTAAAGAATTCTCAAGTGTCTGATTAGGTGTATCTGTCAAATTGAATGTTCGCTGTAGTGATTCTTAAAAAAAACTATGTAATGCTTAAAATAGTATGAATGATTAATCATATAATTAGATGATAATTAATAATATTAATAGATTAATAGAGGAGCTCGTGGCTAAGTAATAACAGCCGCACGGGTCGATCCATCAGGTTAAGCTACGCTTGCCGGGGTCGGTCACGTTAAACCGTTGGTCCCGGCTCTCATTCGTGGATCTTTGACAGTCGTTACGGGTCGTCAGAAGCCCGAAAGTCTGACAACCAGCCTTACCAATGGGTATCGTATTACCCAGTTACTGGGTTGTGGATGTCAGATAGGCAGTCGCTCCATGTAAAATACTGGTATTCAGCTGCATCCGGTTAGACTGGAAGCCGACCCCAACATAGTTGGGAAAAGGCTAGGCAGATTGTTTGAGATGATAATTAATAATAATTAACCATTAATCATAAGTTCCATGTAACACATGGGGCGAGCCTATTGCCATCAACCGGGCACAAATTCAGACTCCGGGCTGGTACTGAGAAATTCTAGACTCAATAGATGGCAAGGATCTTAATAAAAAAATCTGAAAGTAATCACCAAACCTGAAAGAGCTACACGATGCAAGTTTCTTGTCTATAATAAAAATTCTTGTCTATTGCATATTAATTCATATAACATTGAAGCAATAAATTACTTATACACATTAACTATCTATGTGACAGACTAAGATCTATCCTGGGTCGAATAATCGTACTTAAACATAAATTACCATATAAAACTCTAAGGCTACTATACCTAGCCCTAGCTGACTCCATAATTGGTTATGGTCTCAGTAGCTATGGGAGAACGTATAAAACTAATTTAGATAAAATTTACAAACTACAACAACGAATACTCAAAAATATTGTACCACTTAAAATTAAAACAAAACACCAAAATGATTACTCTAAACTATTTCATTATTGCAATATATTGCCAATACAAAACATGACCAGACTTTCAATTCTAAAAGACGAATATATCAATATAAATAATTTAATTAGGAGAACACGTCATCCTAAATTAAGAACTTTAGCTAATTTGAAAACCTTTGTCTTGCCTAGATATAATAATACATATGGTATGAGAACATATACCTACATACTACCAAAAATAGTAAACGAACTCCCTGCGGACATACAAAGTAAACACCTCTGTAACCCTAAAAAAGTAAAATGTTTATTAAAAAAGCATTTTCTGCAAATTACAAACTATGAATATGTACTTTAGTTTAGTTTGTTTACAAATAAAGATGGCATTGCTGCCATCTTTATTTGTGCTATTATTGTATTAGATAAGAAGGAAGACTTAAAATACTCTTTAAATGTAAACTTACCGTCTAAATTTGTCTCTTAGTATTTACCTAAATTAGATATATACACTTCTGGACACATCTATTGGCCCACCTTAGAGTTTAGGTTTCGATGGCCCCTACCGAAATACACTTCTGGACACATCTTTTGGCCCACCTTGTATTTTCAGTTTCGTTTGGTCCTAGCTAAAATTTTATATTAGGTCGAGCAAAAAGTTTTTATGCAGTTTTGAACCTGGCACATTCACAATCTCATTCAATAGTCTTTTTTTGAATTTCGAACACAGAATTTAAAGAAACAAAAGACAATTTGGAGCCTGTTTGTTGATATCAAACAATCGAATACTAAGAAAACTTGGTTTTATTGGTTTACTTGGATTTAATTCTTGAAAAAGTTATTGATATCTTTGGTTTTGCAACAAACATTACTTATTCTTAACATGAAGGTGAGGTTCTATCAATAATCTATGGATACTTCACCTGAAGTCGCCGCCCAAGCTGTGGCACTTATTCAGGCCGGACACAGCCAAAGAAACGTGAGTGCTCAACTTAATTTAAGTCGATCTGCGGTCCGAAATGTTTATCGGAGGTACCTAGAGACTGGCGGCTTTGTTCGTCGCCAAGGAAGGCCACGATCTCGGGTCACAACTGAAAGGCAGGATCGATTCATCGTGACGACCAGCTTGAGAAATCGTCACCTTACCTCCATTGAGATACAAAACCAACTTCGCGACTTCCACGGAGTATCTGTGAGCGCTCGAACTGTTCGGAGAAGGTTAAAAGAACGCGATATGGTACCACACAAGCCAGCTAATGGCCCCAAACTAACGCGAGCCCACCGAACAGCGCGCCTTCATTTCGCACGCAGTCATTTAAATTGGACACAGCAAGATTGGAGCCGTGTACTCTTTTCTGATGAGTCTAAAATTGTGTTACATGGCAATGATGGAAGGAAGAAGGTCTACCAACGTAAGGGAGAGCGTTTCGCACAATGCTGCTTTGAAGAGAGGGTTGCTTATGGCGGTGGCTCATGGACTGTCTGGGGCGGTATATCCGCGAGCGGCAAAACTCAACTTGAGGTTGTTACAGGACCACGGCTGCCAACATTAAATGCTGAAAGGTACATTCGTGAGTGCTACCATACCATACGTGATACCATACGCGGACTATGTGGGCCCAAATTTCCTTTTTATGCATGATAATGCAAGAGCCCATGCGGCCGGCATCGTCAGGGAATATCTTCGGGATGTGAACATCACAGTTATGGACTGGCCAGCCAGAAGCCCAGACATGAACCCCATTCAGCACATGTGGGATGAGCTAAAAATACGTGTTAGGGCTCGTCAGCCAGTTGCCCAGACGATGCAGGAGTTGAAAACTGCCATAGAAGAGGAATGGGAGATGATCCCTCAAAATTTCATAGAGCGGTTGATAAACTCTATGCCTAATCGTATGAGAGCTGTGGTAGATGCCCATGGAGGCAACACGCGTTATTAAATTAAACCTTTATTTGATAAAACATGTTTTTTATTCAAAAATCAATTGCCTTTAACAAGGCGCATATCCGACTTGTTAGGCGTAGCTCCATGTCGTATGGTATTCTGAATTCAAATTTAAAATAATACGATCGAAAAAGATGGTAAAATGTATCAGGTTTAAAACTGCATCAACAGTTTTTGTTCAATCTAGCAATCATATTTCGGTAGGGGCCATCGAAACCTAAACTCTAAGGTGGGCCAATAGATGTGTCCAGAAGTGTATGATTGCTAAATTGAACAAAAACTGTTGATGCAGTTTTAAACCTGATACATTTTACCATCTTTTTCGATCGTATTGTTTTAAATTTGAATTCAGAATACCATACGACATGGAGCTACGCCTAACAAGTCGGATATGCGCCTTGTTAAAGGCAATTGATTTTTGAATAAAAAACATGTTTTATCAAATAAAGGTTTAATTTAATAACGCGTGTTGCCTCCATGGGCATCTACCACAGCTCTCATACGATTAGGCATAGAGTTTATCAACCGCTCTATGAAATTTTGAGGGATCATCTCCCATTCCTCTTCTATGGCAGTTTTCAACTCCTGC
The DNA here is from genome assembly GCA_946251885.1 of Cosmia pyralina. Lineage (NCBI taxonomy): Eukaryota > Metazoa > Arthropoda > Insecta > Lepidoptera > Noctuidae > Cosmia > Cosmia pyralina. The sequence continues at coordinate 9,332,662 of OX276371.1, read as the reverse complement.
ATCGTCTGGGCAACTGGCTGACGAGCCCTAACACGTCTTTTTAGCTCGTCCCACATGTGCTCAATGGGGTTCATGTCTGGGCTTCTGGCTGGCCAGTCCATAACTGTGATGTTCACATCCCGAAGATATTCCCTGACGATGCCGGCCGCATGGGCTCTTGCATTATCATGCATAAAAAGGAAATTTGGGCCCACATAGTCCGCGTATGGTATCACGTGAGGTTCTAAGCACTCACGAATGTACCTTTCAGCATTTAATGTTGGCAGCCGTGGTCCTGTAACAACCTCAAGTTGAGTTTTGCCGCTCGCGGATATACCGCCCCAGACAGTCCATGAGCCACCGCCATAAGCAACCCTCTCTTCAAAGCAGCATTGTGCGAAACGCTCTCCCTTACGTTGGTAGACCTTCTTCCTTCCATCATTGCCATGTAACACAATTTTAGACTCATCAGAAAAGAGTACACGGCTCCAATCTTGCTGTGTCCAATTTAAATGACTGCGTGCGAAATGAAGGCGCGCTGTTCGGTGGGCTCGCGTTAGTTTGGGGCCATTAGCTGGCTTGTGTGGTACCATATCGCGTTCTTTTAACCTTCTCCGAACATTTCGAGCGCTCACAGATACTCCGTGGAAGTTGCGAAGTTGGTTTTGTATCTCAATGGAGGTAAGGTGACGATTTCTCAAGCTGGTCGTCACGATGAATCGATCCTGCCTTTCAGTTGTGACCCGAGATCGTGGCCTTCCTTGGCGACGAACAAAGCCGCCAGTCTCTAGGTACCTCCGATAAACATTTCGGACCGCAGATCGACTTAAATTAAGTTGAGCACTCACGTTTCTTTGGCTGTGTCCGGCCTGAATAAGTGCCACAGCTTGGGCGGCGACTTCAGGTGAAGTATCCATAGATTATTGATAGAACCTCACCTTAATGTTAAGAATAAGTAATGTTTGTTGCAAAACCAAAGATATCAATCACTTTTTCAAGAATTAAATCCAAGTAAACCAATAAAACCAAGTTTTCTTAGTATTCGATTGTTTGATATCAACAAACAGACTCCAAATTGTCTTTTGTTTCTTTAAATTCTGTGTTCGAAATTCAAAAAAAGACTATTGAATGAAATTGTGAATGTGCCAGGTTCAAAACTGCATAAAAACTTTTTGCTCGACCTAATATAAAATTTTAGCTAGGACCAAACGAAACTGAAAATACAAGGTGGGCCAAAAGATGTGTCCAGAAGTGTATATATTTCCGAACTCACTAGCCACATATAAGCCCTCAAAGGCTTCTGTGGTTTTTAGCGTAAGTTTTAAACTCTGCGATATACATTTTGAACATTATTAAAAAAAAAAAAAAAAAAAACTTGTTTCGTCGTAAATAAACGGTATAACTTTTATTGTTGCGTCAGCTTATTTCATTCAAAATGCAATTAAATTGTTTTGTGTAAATTAGCCTTAACACCAAGCAATATAGTACTTTACGATTAACACCCATATACTTAGTCAAAGCTCCTCGACTGACAACTCGGTCGAGGCGTGCCTCGAAAGATCCTCAAAATCTGTATTCACAGAAATTATGAGATTCCTCGAATGAGTGTGAGTCGAGGTGATACGTCACAAAAACGTCATTGTTTGGAGAAATATTCCGTTTACAACTTGCTTGGTAGATACCGACTTACCTTACATTTGACAGTTGGTTCGTCAACTCAAACTCACCTCGAATAAAATACGCAGTTATCTTCCTCAAGGTAGATACCGACGTACCTTATATTTGACAGTTTGTTCCTCAACTCAAACTCACCTCAGCTGAGAAAACTGTTTGAGATGAGGAGTCAAATTGTAACAATGTATGAATATCAAAACTACCTAAGTTGAGTCGAGTCGAGGAAATCATGAGGTTTTGACTTAGAATATGGGTATCAATCAATCTGCCTAGCATTTCCCCAACTATGTTGGGGTCGGCTTCCAGTCTAACCGGATGCAGCTGAATACCAGTATTTATGTGGAACGACTGCCTATCTGACCTCCACAACCCAGTAACTGGGTAATACGATACCCCTTGGTAAGACTGGTTGTCAGACTTTCGGCCTTCTGACGACCCGTAACGACTGTCAAAGATCCACGAATGACAGCCGGAACCAACGGCTTAACGTGCTTTCCGAGGCACTGAGAAGTCTCGGTATGTAAAGATGGTCACCCATCCACGTACCAACCCCGGCAAGCGTAGCTTAACCTTAGGGTATATGGGTATAAAATTCGTGTTTCTGATTTAGTACGCATGAATAATCAGCCTAAAATGTCCCCACTGCTGGGACACAGACCACCTCTATTCGAACTACCACGCGGGCCCAGTGCGAGTTGGTAGATGTCACATGTCTTCGAATTTTTGGTTCTAGGACATGCCGGTTTCCTCGCGATGTTTTCCTTCACCGTTTTGAGGGCAGTGGTGATGAAATTATTTACACAAAGTAAAGCGCCTGCTTGGGTTTGAACCCACTATTTTAAGACGGGGCCGTTACCACTGGGCCACCACTGCTCGGTACGCATAAGCAACCAATATCTAGAAGTCGGCATCTCGTCAGTCACCCCAAGTGTCAGATTTCAAAAGATTTGAAAGTTAGGAAGTGCAAACAGTTGGTAATACTTCCAGTTGTCAATTTAGATGATTTTATAATGAAAGTTGGCTTCAGTACGGTACTGTAGGTTTGTTGCATTGGTCAACCTTATTTTACAGGCTGACTTTCTGTCACTCAAACATCGAATTACTTTTGAAGAAAAGCGGAACTAGCTTTTGTTCAAGGGTCGAGACAGATTCTAGTGCAACGATAGGAGTGTGATATACAAAGTGTCGTTTTGCATCCTCGTCAAAAACGGTGTGGTGTGTATAGACCATCAAACCGAACAACTTTTTCCACAGCACCAACATCGTAATCGCGAAAAAATAATCAGCCGTCCCATACATTTGCGTCGAGTAGGTATCGAAGTTTTCTATGGGACAGTTGAAAATTTTTTTCACTAATACGATGTTGGTCCCATGGAGAAAGTTATTCGGTTTGATGTTCTGTACCACACCCTGAAATTTGACGAGGATGCAAAACGACACGTTGTATATAAGTTGGAAAAGTTTACCCCTCTACCTCTTAAATTTATATCGTAGCTGTGAGGTTCTAGTCCTCGTAGTACCACAGATTAATACAGATGGGACACTCCGCAAAATCATTTAAATAAAAAGCGACTCTTGCTACGACACAATAAAGTGCAACTCAGGTCGCACAACGCTTCATTACCTACAGTTATATTCACCTATAAGTTGCCTCTCTTTCTATCGCGTAACTCTTATACCTTCTGACTCGTTAGCGTTGTCTTCTTTTACGACGCGGCGCGTGAGTGAGTATCGAACTAACGTGCAAGCCGGCCGGTGCGCGGCAGCTTACACTGAATTGACCCAGTGAGATGAGTCCGCCGCGTACTTGTAGCTTCATACCTAAACTGGCTTCTGTACTGTATGGTATTGTTCGTGGGGATTTTGATTGTATCGATCTCACGAGCAAACTATGTTATGTAGTTCCACGCACTGTTAATATACGTAGTGTCCGTGCAGGTACCTTATTTGCTGTCAATACCTGTCGAACTAATTCTGGTTTGCGCTGTCCTATCCGTCGAATGGTTGAATCATATAATTGTAATTTTGTTAGTATTGATATTTTTGTATGCTCAAAATCCAAATTTAAATGCAATGTTATGGAAATTATTCATCATCATCTTCCTGCCCCTATCCCATATTACTTGGGGTCGGCGCAACACGTTTTCTTCTTCCATTCTCCCCTGTCAACCGTCACGCTATCATTCACTCCCTTCTCTTTCATATCATTCCTCACACAATCCATCCATCTTTTCTTTGGCCTTCCTCTGCCTCTCCATCCATCAACATCTATATTCATCACTCTTTTAGTCACATGCGTTTTGTCTCTCCTCATTACATGCCCATACCAAGACAAACGATTTCCTTTCAACTTTTCTGTCACTGGCGCCACTTTCAAACTTCCTCTTATATACTCATTTCTCACTTTATCCATTCTTGTCACTCCACACATCCATCTCAAAATTCTCATCTCCGCTGCATGCAATTTTTTTTCATCCGTCTTCTTCACTGTCCAGCATTCCGATCCATAAAGTACGACAGGCCTTATCACGGACTTGTAAATTTTCCCCTTCAACTTGAGGGGCATCCGTGGGTCGCAAGTTGTTCCTGTAACCTGTCGCCATTTCATCCATCCTGCGTTGATCCGGTGCGTTATGTCTCGGTCTACTTCGCCATCCCCTTGGACAAGCGACCCGAGGTACCGAAAGTCGGAGCAGATCGGTAAGGGCGTTCCGGCAAGAGATATGGGCACAGGACCGGAGAGTCCGCCAAAATCACAAAACAAATACTCTGTTTTGGTCCGACTTACTCTCAGGCCAACGGTCTCCAGTCTTTTCCACCACACCTCCAATCTGCTCTGGACCTCTAAGCCACTCTCGGCAACCAGCACAATGTCATCGGCGAACAGCATACACCAGGGAGCCTCTTCCTGGATATCCGAAGAAAGAGCATCCATTATCAGCACAAAGAGGTAAGGGCTGAGTGCAGACCCCTGGTGCAAGCCGACAGCCACATCGAAGCTGTCAGTAGTGCCCACTGTAGACCGGACTTGGGTACTGCATCGACTGTACATCGCGCGAATCAACTGCACATACTTCCCTGGTACACATTTTTCCTTAAGTGCCCACCACAAAACTTCACGAGGCACTCGGTCGTATGCCTTTTCGAGGTCAACAAATACCATGTGCAAGTTTTTATGCGCACCTCTGTATTTCTCGCACAGCTGGCGGATAGCAAAGATGGCATCTGCTGTTCCTCGACCAGGCATAAAACCGAATTGGTTTTGCGAAATTTCACTCTCTTCTCTTAGTCGCCTTTCAATAACTTTCTCCCAAGCCTTCATACTATGTGACATTAGCTTTATTCCTCTATAGTTGTTGCACTCCAGCACATCACCTTTGTTTTTAAATATGGAAATTATTATAACCCAATAATGATAATAGGAAAGTAAGCTACTCTAAACTTTACTATTTATATATTTTTTTTTTTGTTAGTTGCCAAGAAATCAATTATAATTTCTATTTTGCATGATGTAATTAATTTATTATTAATGTGATGTAATTATTTATTAGTTTTATTGCCTATCTAGTGGCACTCATTATCATATTTTCTTATGTTAATATGCGGATAATGTAGTGTGCTGCAATATTGTTAATATTTTGTATTATCTTTTCTCTATTTCAACACATATTGTAGCTGTTTATTGTCCCTGAATAAAATAAAATAAAATAAAACTGCGGAGTGTTCCGTGTGCGGATATTATTCTGTGATAGTACTCTGAATCCACACCAAGAAAGAAAGAAAGAAAGAAAGAAACACAGAAATATAGAAAGCATCTCAATGGTTCTCACCTTAATAGCCACTTTGGTGTCCTTATGCGACAATTTCAGCGCGTTATTGAACACTTTGAGATCCTCTTCCAGCGCGAGGGTCGCTCCTGGCAGCTTCTGTTGTTCCACTTCCACGTATTCGCTGAGGCGGCTGTGGTTGTCTATGAAGATTAACTTGCGGTTACCCTGTGAAAAAAAGAATGTAAGAAACTAGCTGACAGGACAAGCGTTGTCCTGTTTCTTAGAACTCAAGCATCCAGGGACCCACTCAATCACACACAAAAAAATTCGTCAAAATTCCGTTTGGGAGCTTAGTAACATACAATCGTACAGAAGAATTATACAGGGTGTGTGTGTAGCAGTATGCTAGTCACAATTTATCAACAGTTTACAATGTCACGAGATATTCAGCTGTTCTCTACAAAGTGCAAAACCTACGCGATCAAAATGTACGAGACACCAGATTTTTTTTTCATATTTCAGGGTTATTTCCACGGTAAAAGTTGTTCATTTTCACGAGTACTACACTCCGTTAAAATATGTCCCTCGTTTAACCTAACACTGTATATATTTCACCGTATAGTTATGAACTTCGTTACTTTATATTCTATCTTGTGAGATTGTAAATTGTACTCCATTCTGAATGCACGCAGCACGTTCTGTCGCCGTTTCCGGTCGACGTCATCGCGTCAACGCCGGCTATCGCTGAAAACCAGCGCTGGGGCTCCGTTTCGCATGGGGTCGCGGCATTATGCTGAGCGGTAGCCGTTTTGCGTAGATGTGACGCATATTTTCCCCAAAACTTGCTTTTTACATTGTTATTTTATTTTGTTGTCCTTTGCGTCATGTTTACCGCAAATAAACGTATTTTCTTTCTTTCTTCACGCAGCAAATTGTCCCTTAAGTGCAAGTTGCGTATTTACACAGCGTGCATTCGACCTATGCGGGCCCAGTCTTTGCGCACGCAAAGCCCCGCATCATCCATAGGATGCAGACCCTTCAGAACCGTTTCGTCCGAAAGGTAACGGGAGCCCCTTGGTTCGTTCGGAACGAAAACCTTCACTTAGATCTTAACTTTCGCGTCACATCACTGGCCGACTATATATCAAGTCCTTGGCGTTCTGGGGACATCAAAAATTTTCGGAGTTTTTGTTTTTGCCAATTTTGTGACAATTAAGGGCTTCTTTTGTGTGGAAAAATAAAAAATAGGGTATTAGACAGTGCTTTTAATTTATGAAATGGAAAAAACCTGTTAAATTCAGTAAATTTATTTTTATAACATAAATAAAATGAAGGGCTTCTATTGTAGACGTGGCGCTGGTGGCACGAAAATCCGGAGCTTCTATTGGTGTCCGTGGCGGTGAAAAGGTTAAAAGTCCCGACCATCCGTCAGTACTTGAAACGCCTTTCCAAGCGTTTCTTTGATTCCGCCGTGAAACATCGCAACCCCTTGGTTGTCGAGTCCACTAGCTATGTCCCCAGTAGAATCAGTAGGATCCGCCGTCCGCGACATGCCCTCACTGAACCCGATGACCCTATCACCCTCCTCCAGGAAAGTAGTAGGGAAACTAACACTGTCTATAAACACAAACACAGATCTACATTCCGGCCTCGCCGCCGAGGCCCACCGCGTTTAAGACCATCTAGCGTAAATGTAAATGTAAATTCATGTCCCTTGATCGGTTTAATCGAGCCAGCTGGTGGCGTAGCTGAGCCTGTATGTAGCTTTAAACTCCCCTGTTAACCCGTCGCGCGCCAATTAGCAGACACAATTGAAATTCTATTGTTATCTGTACACATGGTGTACAATCGACATTTTAAGAGTTAATAATAATTCCCCCAACTTGATCCAGCCTATTGCTTTGCCTTGATGTTCTATTGATAATGACAACGACTCCCTAAGCCGAGGTCCGTACCCCACAGGGGGTGCCCTTAGTGCGCAGTCGTTTAGTTTATAAGTTTAGTTAGTATATTATGCCCCCTGGCTGGAGGCTTTTGAGCTCGCTTAAAGGCACCCACAGGAAAGTCCGGTTAAGTAGTCGAGACCTCTCATGGTCACACTACGAGATTCAAAAAAAATGTAAACTGTTGATAAATTCTTACTGTACCATACTGCTTACACGATAACGTATTCATTTTCGATACTTTATATCTATCCACGTCAAACCGTCAAATTGTGAACGAACCCTGCTCGTAACGACAGGATTTACAATTTTTTCACATTTAATTGCTTGAGATCAAAATCAATCAATATTTTTTTTAAATAAACAATATTAATAATCAATAACTAAATAAATTACGTATAGTATAACTTAGGTTTTGTTCAGCAAAAAACATTTATTTATCACTGAAACTGCACTTGTTTGTTTAATCGTAGTTTAATTTTACTAATAAATGTAACTCTATTATTAATGAATAAAAAAAATACTAAAAACCACAAAACATCCTTTTGATAAACAAACGGATGTTTTGTGGTTTTTAATAACGTTCGGCGATTAACCAGCGAATGACAGACGACAGCCCAAGATAGCGGCGAGCGCCCGCCAAATGGTGTTCAACCAAATTTGTATAATGAGAAACGTCAAAACATCCTCTGTGCAGGGCTTGCATGGAGGCTGAGGAAACCGTTACGCACGTGCTCTTTGAATGCACAGGCGTCACCCAGATTAGAACAAAAACTCTTGGAATACCCCGATCTTTCACAGATGTTCTTAACGGTCCCGGAGATTTGATGAATTTCTGGAGGGAGGTGGGCTGGTTGGAGTAACCCACCACGGCCGCCATGGCCCACGCACAATGGTCCACATGAAGGACTAAGTGCGGAAACCAAACCTTTTCACATAGAACATCAAAACGAACTTCTTAGGCCGCGTTTACGGACACGCGGGGCGTCAGGCGGCGCGGTGCGCGTGGCGGGCTGCGGGGCGTCAAAGGTTTTCTCCGTTTATGGCACGTACGCGGCGGCGCACGCGGAGTCATTAAGTATGTTTTATAGATTCACCCGCCACATTATGCGACGCTACAATTCAAACAAACGCGTGTAAATTCGCGTCTCCGTAAACGCTCTCATAGAACGCTCTATGCTCTATTGTTTTTAGAGCGGGCCCGACCCGACCCGACTAGATAGTGCTCTGCCTTACATAACAGATTTCTAATGGATTTTATTTTGCTATTTTCATGATCAACTTTGGAGCAAGCTGTGGTCTGTTGGAAGCCATTAGGTGTCGGCGAGTCGTTGACTCAACCCTTACCTTGACGATGACAACGTACTGCCAAGTGAGAGCCTTGACTGCGGAATTACAAATGGAGCAGCAGTCGAGTACGAGTGATTGAGGAGTGCGCACCTCAATGTCTAAACTTAACATGTGAGTACTATGATTTACTATTTACTTTACACAACGACTGTTGTTGTGTTTTCAAATGTTATTATTACACAATATAATATAATTAAATGTGAAACCAAGTTTGGCATATTTATTTCATACCTATGTTTATATCCTTATAATCTTTATGGTCCACACAAATCAAGTAAAGTAATATAGATAAGGTAAGATTGTCTTATAAAAGGGTACGCCAATCTGACCTGAGGCTGGCTGGCTGGCTGATCTGTTCTGAGGGGTATCGGGTCGGGTGACGCCCCGCGTCTCCGTAAACGAGGCCTTAGATTGCGTTGGTTATAACTAATAACTTACCCTAAGCGGCGCCAGTATAGCCTCATGAAACTTGGTGTATTCGCGCACCCAGCTGTTGCAATTATATATATAGCACGCGTGTATGTTTATATACGCCACCTCGGGCAGCACTGTGAACCATTTCTGCAGGAAATCCGTTCTGAAATTAAGGAGTTATTAATAGTTGTCGGTTTGAGGTTATTTGAGGGCTTAAAAGTGGCATAATGTAATTTGAGGTGTCACAGATGTGTCCACGGAAGAATATATTATTTACTATTTTTATACGCTGTTTGTTGTTTCTCTTTGCAACAATTGCCTTCATCTTCCTGACTGGCCGACCCCTTGACAATACTAATAATTAATTTAATGAGTCTGTGAAACTTGAAATAAATGATTATTATTTTTTTTATTAATACAAAAGTGCCTGTAAATAAATGCTTTGAGTTTGAGTTTTACATAAGAAATCCTTCAAAAGTTTGCTTTTGGCTAGTCAATGTGTATTCCTACTGTACATTTTTTTTTTGTTTTGACTTCAGTTATACTCTGCCCACTAGGTTATTAACTTTCTGACAGGTGTCAAAAAGTGAATAACATAGTGGACAGATAAGTTACGGTTTCCAAAGAAGATCTGTGGCCGTATTTAACGGCCGCAGTGACGGCTCTCATGAAAATGATGACAGCGGCAAAGATTTAAATCATTAGATTCGCCCTAACGCGGCAAAAGATAGTCGCGTTTCTGTTTCGTTTTGACATCTCTGACACACAATGACGTAATGACTCGACTTGTTTGTCATGGGAACACTATTTAATAATGTGTGAGCTCACTCTTCTCCGTAAGGTCACTTTTTCGCTTTGCTTTTCGGGCCTTATAATGCGAAATGGGTTAATCCTAATCTGAATTTATGTTGTTTCATAATTACTCAGATATGCCACTTTTATTCCACATACCTCAAATAACTACAGAATATATTATCTCTCTTAAATATAAAAAGCTGTGTTAGTGACTTCATTTCGATTTCTGAAGGCTTTTAAAGGTCTATCCACACATATCAGGGCTGTGCCCGGGTCTATCCACACAACGCAGGCACAGAAGGTCCGTTGCCGGCCCGGACACGGAAGTTTGCGAACGAGTTCATATAAAATGTACACACCGATATTTTTTTGAGCCCCTGACTCAGAATGGTCCATCCAAACCCGGGCAAGGTCCTGATATGTGTGGATAGACCTTAAAACTTTTTTCAAATCTCATGTCTATTTATTATGCTGGGTCTACATTAGCGGACGAATATTCGTGCCGGGTGGTGTTCGACGCTTGTGTTGTGCGGCCGACGTAGGCAGTTGAAAATGGAGGAAATACATGAAAGAATCTTGACATCAAAGACTCTTTTTTTTTTCTTCATTTCTTTTTCCGTGGTAGGCCAACTGAGCTTATTTTAAAATCTGACCCTCGCATTTTGTACTAAATGTTTCTTTTTGTGGTCGGGGTTACTAGGATTCCATATAATACTCTTCGTTTCATAAAATTGAATAAACTCCAACACTTTTTCTGCTCCAGTCCATACTGTACAAAAAATCACAAGCACGTCCATCCCGCTTCAAAGTCTGGACTTCACTGAAGTGACGCAGGTGTAGCCACGCAAGCGAATATTGTCGCAACAAAACCCTTCGTTGCGCGCCAGTTTACCGACAGTGCCCTGATATGCATACGCCATCGCTCGTTTACTACGCAATGCTACAATCTACCCGGCCACACTTTTCGCGATAATGCGAATATTTGTCATAGCCCGCTAATGTAGACCCAGCATTACCTACTAAGTTGTTATTATTTCGTCAACCAACACTCAACATGACATTTCAACTAACCAATGCTTTCAGAAACCAGGAATATATCTTTAATTGTTAAGGCCTGCGCCCACTGCAGGTGACACGGCACGGCAGGGGATCCTTATTTATTTTATTATTTATACTAGCTGACCCGTCAGACAATGTCCTGTCGAAATTTCAATTTCGATTTTTCGGCTGTTCCTTCGGGCTTTTTCTAAACCACCCCAGAATTGAAGCGAATAAAAAAAAAAAAATTGTGAAATCGGCCGAGCCATTTTCGAGTTTTTGCAAGTCTAATAATGCACGACAATTGATTTTTTTATATACATATATAAATAGATGTATACACAGTAAAATACAGATAGTGCAATCGACGAAGACGCGCCCCACTATTCCTCCTAACCGTTTATACACTTCTGGACACATCTTTTGGCCCACCTTGTATTTTCAGTTTCGTTTGGTCCTAGCTAAAATTTTATATTAGGTCGAGCAAAAAGTTTTTATGCAGTTTTGAACCTGGCACATTCACAATTTCATTCAATAGTCTTTTTTTGAATTTCGAACACAGAATTTAAAGAAACAAAAGACAATTTGGAGCCTGTTTGTTGATACCAAATTATCGAATACTAAGAAAACTTGGTTTTATTGGTTTACTTGGATTTAATTCTTGAAAAAGTGATTGATATCTTTGGTTTTGCAACAAACATTACTTATTCTTAACATTAAGGTGAGGTTCTATCAATAATCTATGGATACTTCACCTGAAGTCGCCGCCCAAACTGTGGCACTTATTCAGGCCGGACACAGCCAAAGAAACGTGAGTGCTCAACTTAATTTAAGTCGATCTGCGGTCCGAAATGTTTATCGGAGGTACCTAGAGACTGGCGGCTTTGTTCGTCGCCAAGGAAGGCCACGATCTCGGGTCACAACTGAAAGGCAGGATCGATTCATCGTGACGACCAGCTTGAGAAATCGTCACCTTACCTCCATTAAGATACAAAACCAACTTCGCGACTTCCACGGAGTATCTGTGAGCGCTCGAACTGTTCGGAGAAGGTTAAAAGAACGCGATATGGTACCACACAAGCCAGCTAATGGCCCCAAACTAACGCGAGCCCACCGAACAGCGCGCCTTCATTTCGCACGCAGTCATTTAAATTGGACACATCAAGATTGGAGCCGTGTACTCTTTTCTGATGAGTCTAAAATTGTGTTACATGGCAATGATGGAAGGAAGAAGGTCTACCGACGTAAGGGAGAGCGTTTCGCACAATGCTGCTTTGAAGAGAGGGTTGCTTATGGCGGTGGCTCATGGACTGTCTGGGGCGGTATATCCGCGAGCGGCAAAACTCAACTTGAGGTTGTTACAGGACCACGGCTGCCAACATTAAATGCTGAAAGGTACATTCGTGAGTGCTTAGAACCTCACGTGATACCATACGCGGACTATGTGGGCCCAAATTTCCTTTTTATGCATGATAATGCAAGAGCCCATGCGGCCGGCATCGTCAGGGAATATCTTCGGGATGTGAACATCACAGTTATGGACTGGCCAGCCAGAAGCCCAGACATGAACCCCATTGAGCACATGTGGGACGAGCTAAAAAGACGTGTTAGGGCTCGTCAGCCAGTTGCCCAGACGATGCAGGAGTTGAAAACTGCCATAGAAGAGGAATGGGAGATGATCCCTCAAAATTTCATAGAGCGGTTGATAAACTCTATGCCTAATCGTATGAGAGCTGTGGTAGATGCCCATGGAGGCAACACGCGTTATTAAATTAAACGTTTATTTGATAAAACATGTTTTTTATTCAAAAATCAATTGCCTTTAACAAGGCGCATATCCGACTTGTTAGGCGTAGCTCCATGTCGTATGGTATTCTGAATTCAAATTTAAAACAATACGATCGAAAAAGATGGTAAAATGTATCAGGTTTAAAACTGCATCAACAGTTTTTGTTCAATCTAGCAATCATATTTCGGTAGGGGCCATCGAAACCTAAACTCTAAGGTGGGCCAATAGATGTGTCCAGAAGTGTAGTATATATGTGCAAGCTTCCGCCAATGTTTGAGTGTTATCGACACACACTATAGTTAGTACACGGTAATTAGTGAATACCGATAACACTCAAACATTGGCGGAAGCTTGCACATATATACTATAAACGGTTAGGAGGAATAGTGGGGCGCGTCTTCGTGGATTGCATTATCTGTACATAGAGATACGACATAATTCCAATTTTGAGTACAAACGTACTGCTTATTTCTTACAAAATCTTCCATCAACATCACTATACTCCATTTAATATAAGATTAGAGATTTAAACAAACCTTTTTTACAGTCCATTCAACCAATTTTGACTTCTATTCCGTAGGCTTAAGGATGGCATTGAAGGCAAAAAAGTGGTTACAATACCAACTATTTACTGCAGCTGCCATTTGTCATGCCACCAACGCAATAGATGTCAAAATCGGTTGAACGGACTGTAAAAAAGGTTTGTTTATATGTCTAATCGTAAATGGAGTACAAGCGAAGTGCAAGCGAATTCTGACGGCAACGATGCCGCGGTATCTTTAAGCATGTCGCGATAACCTTAGGCATTATCATACATACATAAACTCGAGGCTTCTTCCCTTAAGCATTATCATGGATATTTAAATTTTATTGTCATGCTATCAAGTTATATTATTCTTATTCATCACAAAAAATCCCTTGCCGTGCCGTGCCACCAGTGGGCGCAGGCCCTTAGCAATGTGTTATTTGTGAGCAGAAGCAATATTTTTTCTATGCTACAAGATAATCAATACTCCAGCCAAAATTTATGTATAGTTTCGAAATTACGATAACAATGATATCAGCCTTTTATTTTCCAACTGCAGGGCTTAGGCCTCTGCTCATACAGAGAAGGCATGAGCATTGATCACCACGCTTGCTCAAGGCGGGTTGGTAACATCAGACTTATGTATGTATACCAGGTCCACACGCGATCTTTTCCTTTACCGATGTCATATAATGTCCAAGACAAACTCAGAACGTCTTTTTACAAAACAAGCTTCATCGTCAAACCCAGGTTTAAACCATGGACCCTTTTTTGAATTTCGAACTTTATTCCGACACATTAGGTTGTCAGTTTTACAAAATTGCCAACTTAGTAGCGGACTAAGTTGTCAGTTTTGTATATTGAACTGTATTTCTATCACAGCTAGGTTCTTATTACAAAAACTGGCTCGATGGTTTAAAGCATGACGGAAGAAAAACCTCGTCTTGTAATAAGACCGAGAAAGTAAAGACGCCAGCAGGTCCAAGCCACCCAAAATTATCAAATTTTCCCAATCAACCTTGAACCTAATGCTTTAGCGTTATATTATGAAAATCTATTAAAGAAATTTGACAGATTGTAGTAGCTTGATGTGCTGGCTTCTGTACTTATGAGTTGAAGAAGTCACATTGGCACTTGCTCGGATTTGAACCCACAACCTCGTGCATGAGAGGCAAAGCCTTCACCGCTGGGCCACCACGACGTATTCGAAATTATGATACACAAACAATATTTTGCTTATGTAGTTTTAGATTACATTTAGAATGAAAAAATTCTAATTAACCCGTCGCGCGCTAATTAGCAGACACAATTGAAATTCTATTGTTATCTGTACACATGGTGTGCAATCGACATTTTAAGAGTTTAAAAACAAAGATGTCCCAAGAAATTCACGGAAATACTTTAATCGGGATATTATTTTAACACGTTACTATTACCCTTGTAAGAGGAGCTCGTGGCTAACTAATAACAGCTGCACGGGTCGATCCATCAGGTTAAGCTACGCTTGCCGGAGTTGGTCCGTGGATGGGTGACCATCTTTACATATCGAGACTCCTCCGTGCCTCGGAAAGCACGTTAAGCCGTTGGTCCCGGCTGTCATTCGTGGAGCTTCGTCAGTCGTTACTGGTCGTCAGAAGCCCGAAAGTCTAACAACCAGTCTTACCAAGGGGTATCGTATTATTACCCAGTAACTGGGTTGTGGGGGTCAGATATGCAGTCGTTCCTTGTAAAATACTGGTATTCAGCTGCATCCGGTTAGATTGGAAGCCCACCCCAACATAGTTGGGAAAAGGCTAGGCAATAAAATAAATGGTTGAAAAGAGTTTAATCTGTTTTGGCTAAAGTATGAGAAACCATGCATTTAGGTTGCGCAAGCGACCTACCTCACCGTTCATTTACATTAGTCGATATCGAACGACTCTGTAAATCCATGCAATCTAGTAATTGAGCTAAAAGGGATATTACACTAATTGAAAAGTTTATTGGCCGACTTTTTTTTTTTTGGTAAAACACTGAAGCAATGACTTTCAATGACCGAGGAGCTTCTCGAAAGAAAACTATCGCCAAATTAATGAGACAAATTGTCAAGCGCGCGTAAACTGCTGTATTTTCATTGAATGAATCACACTAATATTATAAAGGCGAAAGTTTGTGTGTGTTTGTATGTTTGTTATTTCTTGACGCTCAAACGGCTGGACCAATTTCGATGAAATTAGGTATGTATGTATAGCTTATACCCTGGATTAACACACAGGCTACTTTTTATCCCGGTCTACGCGGGTGAAACCGCGGGGCGCAGCTAGTAATTTATAAATACTAATAATGCAATTTTTTCTTTTCTCTTTGTTAATAAGAATGTTACGAAGTTAATGTTCTTAATAATTGATTACAATCTAGCCTAAGAGATTTATGCGCTCTTAACAATTACTCAACACATTAATTTTACGATAATTTTCGTTCAGATAACTGGCCGTAGGACGTAAAAACCGGATAGTCGGTATATATGTCCGTTTGTCATAGAAAAATTAAAAGAATAATTATTATTTAAAAATATGGCAAAAACTATAGGAAAAAGAGGCGCTAATAGACAGGGCTAATAGGAACTACAGAAGTCGTTATAAATGATCGAATATTTACTCTAATTAATGTTACTAAAGGTTTGCTAAAATATTTGTTTAAAGGTTTTTTTTTTGAAAATATCTGATAAATTTTTAGATGTCGTACAGATTTTAATATAACGAATTTGTTCGTCTTCGAATAATAAATATGTCTTCGCTTACATTTGTTATATTAAAACAGATCTTGCTCAATTAATTTTTTCTACTACTAGGACCCCATAGGGATGTTTCCTGGGTAAAAAATAAAAAATCTATTTAGTCCGTCAGTCAGATGATAAAAAAATATTAGACACGTATTTTTTGCTTTATCATATTAATAAAAAATTACTTAGATAAATCGCATTAAGGTTGGGGAATGGGGGCTCGCTACATCACAACTGTAACAAACTACGTATAAAATCTAGCAAGGAGTGACGTCACGCCATATTTTAAATATATCGCCGTAATCTTTTGATTATGTAAAAAAAGAAAAAATACGTGTCCAATATTTTTTAATAATCTACATGAAGAACAAAAAATTTTTTTTTGTCATCACTATTGTATCGACACAAGCTAAAACGTTTGATGAGCCGAATGGAAGTCGATTTCAATAACTGCCAAACTTTCGAACAAGTTTCAATTTGATTTAAACCCAAACATTTTGGGAACAGTACAGCTGAACAACATCAAAAATCTCAAACAGCTATTCCAAAAAAGTCTTTATTCTAAATTTGTCTAAAAAAAAAAAACGAAATCGACTAATGTAAACGAGCCTAACCTACAAAGTATGATCATCACCTGAACCTGTTGTCAGAGTTGGTGTGTGTGAAGTCCACTATCAGCTCGAAGGGCTGCTGGCAGAACGGCTTGAGGGTCAGGATCACGTGGTAGATCAGCAGGTCGGCGTTCACTTCGCCAATTCTGATAGGAGAAAAAAATAATTTATCTGGACATGTACTAACCCCCTTACAAAATAAATCATTTCAGCTGAAAGACGTCCACTGCTGGACATAGGCCTCCCTCAGCACCGCCACTTCGACCCGTTCTGTTTCCCGCATCCAGCGAATTCCTGCGGCTTGCACAAGGTCATCGATCTACCTTATTCTTTTTTGTCGTGTGGAAATCCTCATGGATGTCCTCCACCCTGGGACAGGAGGAGGGGTCTGTCAGACTTTTACTGACTAAAACCACACGGTGTTCTGCTGCTACCTTTAGCCGGGGTGCTGGAGTGCTTGCGCATTTCGTCACACTCCCCCGGCTAGGTATCGGCCCGCATGAATTCATGCGGACCCCGTCACCTTCAGCGGCCTTATACGGCCACCTTGTGGGAAACCAGTACGCTGTCGCCATTCCAGAACCTTTCGGCACCATCGGCCATCTGTTCTGCGAGGAATGTGCCTACTGCAACTTAAGCTTGGCAATTCTTCGGACCAAGTCAGTTACCCTTAGTTCTCCTGTTCAAATAAACGTATTTTCTTTCTTTCTTTCTTTTCTTTCCTGTCTAAATGTAACCGACTTGGTCCGAAGAATTGAATCTCTTCATTTCTGATTCGATCACGTAGGGAAACTCCAAGCATAGCCCTCTCCATTGCTTTTTGGGTGACTTTTAGCCTTCTAATAAGGCCATATTGTGAGCGACCACGTTTCAGTGACGTAGGTCATCACTGGCAACTCGCACAAAATAAATACTGGTTGGCATTACACTACTTTACTATGAGCTGTTATAGCAGGGCAGAAGTTGAACGGTTCCGTATGAGAGAGAGACGGAGCTATATACGACCTATAGTACCATCCTTTTTTCTCAACGGATACATGACGTTTTTTCACGTACGGCCCCAGTATTAACACAATCAATCTGCCTAGCCTTTTCCCAACTATGTTGGGGTCGGCTTCCAGTCTAACCAAATGCAGCTGAATACCAGTATTTTCAGACCAGTACCACAGTATACTTTTTTGGGTTAAGTTTGGCAAAACTTATTTCACCTTTATTCATAAAAATGTTTATACCTCTTCACTCTCCGACCGGTCTATTAGGGTTGACCCACATCTGTCAGCTCGGAATTGCCTTTTTTCATGCTCTATCCTTTTCTATCGCTCAGAATCAGCATTTGATAGAGTGAGAAAAATAGAGTGCTCGCGGCGAAATCACGGCATTTTCCTTATTCCTCCGCTTCACGTACCCATACCATGACAACCGATTTCCGCTCAACTTTTCAGTCACCGGTGCCACTTTCAAACTTCCTCTTATGTACTCATTTGTGTAACACCACACATCCCTTTTGGCATTCACACTGCTTCAAAATATACTCACTTATATCTCCTCGAAATAAAATAGAAGACAGGATTCCCCAATTTACTGGTCCCAGCCTGATAGAAGATGTTCAAGCTCTTAATACTCTTGAATTCCTCCTTCTTGTGCATGTTATGTTTCACTATAAACTCTTCAAAGTTGGTGGAAGAGATGTCTATGGACGACCAGCGCGCGTAGGAGGAAAAGAGGAGGCTTGATGTGCTGGAAGAGAGACTGAGTAAGAGTCATATTGTTATAGCAGGTAAGGGATTAAGAAGAGTCGGGAGAAAGGATCTGTTTGTGTAAGTAAGTTGTTTCGTGAGCCCGAAAGTAACTTCTGAGCTTAAAACTTGGGGTCTACTCTCTAAGTATAAAATCCGTAGTTTCGGCCGAAGTTACGGGCGTGTCCTACTCCGTACCGTACCGACATAAGATTAGTTCGGGGCCCGAACTAAGAATGAATGACAACACGATTTGACAGTTGTCCCTAATCCCGAAGTGTTTTGACCGGTGCGAATAATTTTATTTGTTACTTGTTTTGACGGATCAACTTGTTTCGGACGGGTCCGTATCTTCGTTCACGGACTTAGAGAGTAGACACCCTGATTTGTAATAAGGGCAACAATTTATTCTGTTATATATTAGGGAAACAAATTAAAGTACCTACTTTTTATACGAAATAATAGGTCTTTACCTATGAAATTGCCGTTTTGTATGAAAAAATTTAAACGAATTTTTTTCATGCATTTTTTATTTGTATTAATCGAAGTAATCACCCATGCAATCAATGCATCTTTGCCAACGCAGTGGCAGTTTATTGATGGCCTTCTTAAAGAAATCAGCTGGACGGGAGGCAACAAATTCTTCAAAGGCATTTTGTACTGTCTCTCGGGTACTGAATTTTTTTCCCGCCAAGAAGTTATCCAAATTCTGGAAAAAGTAGTATTCTGTAGGCGCAAGGTCTGGTGAGTAGGGCGGATGACGGAGAGCTTCCAACCCCAGTTCTTGCAACTTGGAGACCGTCTGCTGTGCAGTATGAGGTCGCGCGTTGTCGTGCAGGAGCAGCGGAGACGAGCGACTGACCAATGCTGGTTGGAGATGTGCCAGCTTCTCCAACATTGTGTTCAGTTCTTCACAGTACACATCTGAAGTAATGCTCACCCCGTTTGGTAAGAAGCTGTGATGAATCACACCGGCGCTAGACCACCAAACAGTGACCATCACTTTTCTAGGGGTAAGTTTTCGTTTAGGGCATTGTTTAGGTGCTGAACCAGGATCCAACCAACTTGCTGAGCGCTTGCGGTTATCAAACAGAATCCATTTTTCATCGCAGGTAACAATGCGGTTCAAAATTCCTTCATTTGTGTGTCTGTTGAGCAGTGCAAGGCACGTCTCGACGCGTACTTCGCGCTGGCGATCATTGAGTTCGTGGGGCACCCATTTGTCAAGCTTTTTTACCTTGCCAATTTGACGCAAATGGACCAATATTGTTTTGACGCTAACGTCGAAACTTGCTGCTAATTCAGCCGTAGATTGTGTATCATCAGCTTCCACAATCGCCTTTAATTCGTCATTGTTGACCAAAGTCTTCGGACTACCGCGAGGTTCATTTTTCAGGTCGAAATTTCCAGAACGGAAGCGAGCAAACCAATAACAAGTGGTGCGTTGGTTTGTAGTGTTAGCTCCGTAAACGTCGTTGATGTTGCGTGCCGCTTGTGCCGCGTTGCTGCCACGACGGTACTCATATTCCATAATTACTCGAATTTTTAACGTATCCATGATGACGAAAAAGATTGAAATGCGATGAAAATGTAACACTAATCAATAAACAAATGACTACTTTTGGAAAAAAAATCCATGTTTTTAAAATAAAATTAATTTGAAATTAGAATTCTTAGCCAAACAAAAATTATTTTGATTTGAAATGGCCAGTACTGCAGAACGGCAATTTCATAGGTAAAGACCTAATATAAATAATCCCGAATGGAGTTCTATTATGTATCATAAATAAAGTGAACGATTAAATTAATTTTACAGGAAACATTATAAATAAATAATTTTTGAGCAATACGTTTTATTGTTAATGTTATTATTATTTACACATTTTTTTTCTTTTGTTTTTTGTGTTTCACGAACTGTGTCCAAATAAACGTTTTTCTTTCATTCTTTAATTGTGTGTTTTACGAAAGTTGCAATATAGAAATAATTTTAACTCTTTGGCATTATTAATAAATAATGATTTGATATGTTTAATATCTTGGACCATTTCATGCATTACTGTAAAAGCTATTTGTTTACCAACAGGAAAAAGAATAATTACGATTCAATCGGCTTATGTTCCGGGGGCCCCAAGTATGCCAGAAGCGTTGCCATCTGAAAATAATGAATGTATTTACTGAACAGATTAATAGTAACTAAAGATAAGGGTTGTAAGAGGTCGCAATTTCACAAAACGATGCGAAATTCAAATTCAAAATATTTATAATAAGTCTACATGGGCACTTATGAAACGTCAGTACACGGTTCCAATATTGGCCGTTTCTTATGGAGAAGAGCCGGCAAGAAACTACACGGTTACTCTTTTAAAAATAATTGTAATTAGCACATTCTCCTACCTACGAATGATTTTTAATTGTGTTATTAGTCTGTAAGCTTTCTGTAAAATAAAATAAAATAATAGGGTATTACACCCATTTTTGAAAAGTGTCTCAATTAAATTCTATAGTGCTATTAATATTAAGCCACTAAAAAAACACAAAAATTTTACTCAATCGTTATGTGCCATAAAAATGCATTTAAATTTTACATTTTCAAATTTCGCGCGTAATTTGACGAAAACGCTGGACGCAGTGGACGCCATATTGCTCTGTGGTCATGACGTCAGTTGGCTGTGTAAACAAAGCTTTAAATAAGCTGATCAGTTGACATTGACACTTTTTAATATACACAGCCGTATGACGTAATAATATGGCGGCTATTTTATGGTATTAGAAAACAGATTAAAAAAACTGAAAACTTTGAATTGAATTTTAAAATTTTTAGACTTTTTCTCATATAGAGTAAAATAGTGTATTGGTTTTACATAATGACACTGTTAATAGGCATGGGAGGACAGTGTAAGCCTCTCAACAAGTACTAGGTGCTTTCAATAAGAAATAATATAAATGGCATGCAAGTGCCTTATGGCAGCCAAATACCTTGGCATAACTCTTGACGCCAAGTTGCGTTGGAAATCTCACGTCAAAAAGAAATGACAGTACGTAATAAAATGATATTATACAAGCATATTCTTATGCCAATTTGGACGTATGGTATTCAGCTTTGGGGCTGTACTAAACGAAGCAACGTTAAAATAATCCAACAATTCCAAAATAAAGTGCTCAGGGATGCTGTAAATGCACCATGGTACATTAGAAATGACGACCTCCACCGCGACCTTAAAATGGAACTCGTCACCACCATCATCCAAAAATTTGCTGAAGCCCACGAACACAGACTTCACCGACATGTGAATGTCGAGGCAATTCAGCTGCTAGACAACACGAACATAGTGCGCAGGCTAAAGAGAACTAAACCATTTGAGTTAGTGTAAAGTGTGAATGAATAATAGTAATGCTGTGCTATACATATGACACATGAACAAAGTGTTTTTATTAATATTATCAGACTCTAAGAAATGCTACGGAATTGTGAAAAAGTGCAAATTGACACTATTCTTAGTTATAACAAAATGTATCACGTAAAATAATAAGTTAGAGTTAAATTGCTTATTCGTCTATTAGGCTAGATTGTAATCAGTTATTAAGAACTCTAGTTCTTTTTAATAAAGAAAAAAAAAAAGAAATGGTGAACAAATCTAAGCATCCATGAAGGAAGATCCAAATTGATTGTTGCACAGCTCAAGTTGCCGTAGAATAAGCGAACTATGCCGTAGCGATGATCGCTACGCCCGTAGCGGTATTCACTACGCCGCGCCGTAGCGGTATACGATTACCCTTTGCTACGATCCTACCTTGCCGACGGCCTTATGGTCGTGGCTGCAGGACAGGTAGTCTCCGATTCTCTGCCGATGGTTCCACAACAGTCTGTGCTGCGCCACCACGTTAGCTTGGCTGACGAAGGGCAGGTGCGAGGTCTAGTCTGATGTAGCGAGCTACGCCGTAGCAGAGAGCGAACTACGCCGTAGCACAGTGCGTTAGCGTAGCGTAGCACAATGCTAGAGCTACGCCGTAGCAGAGATCGAACTACACCGTAGCAGAGTGCGTTAGCGTAGCGTAGCACAATGCTAGAGCTACGCCGTAGCACAGTGTGTTAGCGTAGCGTAGTAAAATGCTAGAGCTACGCCGTAGCACGGTGCTACAGTGTAGCTTATCAAAAAACCGTGGACTGATGACTTGATGAATGTCTCGGGAAACCGCAGCACAGGACAAGTCGCTGTGGCGACTCTTGGGCGACGCCTATATTCAGAAGTGGATGTCTTCCAGCTGAATGAAGCCCTACCTTGTCGAAGGGCCTCCTGCCGACCGCCTTATGGTCGCGGCTGCAGGACAGGTAGTCTCCGATCCTCTCCTGATGGTTCCACAGCAGTCTGTGGAGCGCCACCACGTTGGCATCGCTGATGAAGGATAGGTTGTGTGAAGTCTGGTCCACGGATTCACAGTCCGAGGCTATTTGGATGAAGAATCTGGGGACAAGGGGGAAGAATTTAAGTATTTAGACAGAATACAAGGAAAAGAGTTTGCAACCAAAAGGCAGAAGCAAATGGCACAGATTCATTTTACCTCAAGATTTAATTTCCTGTGGCATTTTTATCGCGCTTTCGAAAACAATAGAAGCGGTCAACTTCTTTTATATTTTGCTACTGAGCTATCAATCAACTCAGCCTGTCGCAGTCCACTGCTGGACATAGGCATCTCCCAGGCGGCGCCACAACACGCTGTCCTCCGCCTTCCGACATCCAGTCTGTCTCAGCCAACTTCTCAAGGTCATTGGTCCACCTAGCTGAGGGGTGTACCACATTACGCTTGCCGATACTATGACCTACTGAGCTATGGCAGTTATTTCTTGTAAAAATCTAATATTGGCTGTATTAAATTTATTTTATACTAGCTGCGCCCCACGGTTTCACCCGCGTAGACCGGGATAAAAGTATTAGCCAATGTGTTAATCCAGGGTATAAGCTATCTACATACCAAATTTCATCCAAATCGGTCCAGCCGTTTGAGCGTGAAGAAGTAACAAACATATACACACACACTCACAAACTTTCGCCTTTATAATATTAGTGTGAGAGTGTGATATAGGTACACATAAAGAGTACATTTAAGTTAAAAATATAATATCCTAACATAACTAAAATATGGCGTCTAAAAATTCCTCCGCATCGCTGTCGACTGGTAAAGTATCCAAGAGACTGGCGGCATTGCCACGTTGTATGGTAATGCTTAGCCTCTAGTGAAGGTAAAAGCCAGCCCTTGGGTCACGGGAAGTGTCAACCAGCCGTTTGGATATTTAGTTGAACAAACCATGAGCACTCGGACCCACACCCCACGACCTAACCCCAAAATATTTCAATTTGGCTGGATCTAAAGATGGTCTTATCCAGTCAATATTAGAATTTTACAGTCTCCGATAAAAACTTTTTTTTACGTTGTTCTCACATATAGAAGCAACGAGGATAATGTACCCAGGATTTTGTAACATCATGATTTAAAAGGGTGTTCGTGGAGTTTTTTGCCCGTTCTTCTCCATAGAGATCTACGTTTAGGAACTGGGCAACTAGGTTCAACTTTCTGACTAACTGACTGACAATTTGAAAACTGCCGGTAATCGATTTAATTGAAATAAATGCTTTCTAGTTTGAGTTTGGAAAAAAACTTCGTTTTTAGGGAGTTAGTACCTCAAAAGGAAAAAACGGAACCCTTATCACCCTCACTTCGTTATCCGTCTGGCTGTCTGTCAAGACTATTTTTCTCAAAAATGCGTGAAGGTATAAATTAATATCAAATACGTAGGTCTATGGTCCCCTGGAGTTCTAAAAACATCAAGCTTCTAAGTCAACGCAATAAAAAAATACGGCCATTTATGGGATATATTTTGATATTCGCAAGTAAATCAAAACCTATAGGGTACTTCCTGTTGTCCTAGAATCATGAAATTTGGCAAGAAGCAAGGTCAAAAAAACTTAAGTTTTTAGGGAGTTAGTAACTAAAAAGGAAAAAACGGAACCCTTATAGGATCACTTCGTTGTCCGTCTGTCTGTTTGTCAAGATTTTTTTTTCTCAAGAACGAGTGGAGGTAGAAATTAATATCAAAAACTTAGGTCTATGGTCCCCTGGAGTTCTAAAAACAACAAGCTTCCAAGTCAACGCAATAAAAAAATACGGCCATTTATGCGACATATTTTGATACTCGCAAGTAAATCAAAATCTATACAGTACTTCCCGTTGTCGTAGAATCATGAAATTTGGCAAGAAGCAAGGTCAGCACAAGTAAATGAAAAAGTCCGAAAATTTATAATTTGTAATTTTATCACATAATCTTTTTTTTTGAGATTACAACTTTGTTTGTTTTTGGGATAAATTCTTTTCAACTACGTAACCCTTCATTGTGTGTGGTCCGACACGCCCTTGGCCGATTTTTTTCGAAACTCAGACCATACGTTTTCTTTCCTCAATGAAGTTACTACAAGCCTACTTCACTCACTTGCGCCCCGCCTCGAAGTGCGCCCTCAGGAAGTGGTTGAAGGGCAGCATATGCTGTTCCTTGGAGAACTCCACGTGGTTGGCGATGTTCTGCAGGATCTTGGACATCAGCATCAAGCCACGCTTCACGTGCGAAGGGACTGGACGGTTTACGATGCCCATTTCTTGGGGAGATACTGTAGGAGAGAAAAGCAAATGTTACGGCTGGTTTCAATATCTACAGTTAAATGTAGATACTCGTAACTATCCGAGATAAACTGTAAGATTTGCGCTGTAACTGGTTTCTCAATAATAAAACTTTAAGGGGGATGCGCTGTGGTAGCCCGCGAAATTCAAATTTTCTTGCATTTTATGCAATTTGCAGGTCCGTGTCAGGTTGTATCTTGATCAAAATATGATACGCGACAATAAAACATATATTAGGTTGGGGAAAAAGTCTTTTCGCATTATAGTATGTATGAACTTAAAATAAAATATCTTTGGTTATACTATTTGTATCTGGCTGGTTTTGGTAACATTGAAAGTTTAAATTTGAAAGAACATAATTCCAAATTCAAATTAGGAAAAAGTGTGATTTTCATTTGTTTTTCGTACTGTTAAGATGAGTGAATCTAATGAAGAAATTCGATACGTTTTAAAAGTTTACTACAAAAAAGGTAAAAATGCAACGCAAGCCGCGAAAAAAATTTGCGATGTTTATGGACCCAGTGCAGTGTCTGTGAGAGTAGCACAAATTTGTTTTAAGCGTTTTCAATCCGGAAATTTTGATGCCAAAGATGCACGACGCTCTGGTCGCCCTATCACGGATAAAATGGATGCCATTTTTGAAAAAGTGGAGCAAGATCGGCATAACAGTAGTTACAACGTAGCTGAAGGACTGGGAATTGACCACAAAACAGTTTTGGCTCATTTGAAAAAAACTAGGTACACAAAAAAGCTCCATATTTGGGTACCTCACGAGCTCACTGAAAGAAACCTAATGAACCGTGTACTCATTTGTGATTCTTTATTACGACGTAATGAAACCGAACCATTTTTGAAGAAGCTACTAACTGGAGATGAAAAGTGGATCACGTACGACAAGAACGTGCGAAAAAGGTCGTGGTCAAAGGCCGGTCAGGCTTCACAGACTGTGGCGAAACCCGGGTTCACTCGCAACAAGGTGATGCTGTGTGTGTGGTGGGATTGGAAAGGCATTATTGATTATGAGCTGTTACCACCAGGCAGGACCATCGATTCTGAACTCTACTGCGAACAACTGATGAGATTAAAGCAAGAAGTTGAGAGAAAGCTGCCGGAATTAATCAACAGAAGGGGTGTGGTTTTTCATCATGATAACGCTAGACCTCACACATCTTTAGCCACTCAGCAAAAATTAAGAGAGTTTGGCTGGGAGGTGTTGATGCATCCGCCGTATAGTCCTGACCTTGCACCTTCAGATTTCCACCTGTTTCGGTCTCTTCAGATTCTTTAGGCAGTGTCAGGTTAACATCACGAGAGGACTGCCAAAACCACTTGTCGCGGTATTTTGATCAGAAGTCCCAAAATTTCTATAGCAATGGGATCATGTCCCTACCTACAAGATGGCAGAAAGTTACCGAACAAAATGGTACCTACATACTTTAGATAAATGTAAATAATGTATATTAAAAAATGTTTTGAATTTTCTTAAAAAATGCGAAGAAACTTTTTCCCCAACCTATTATGTACGAGTATTTACATAATTTTAACCATAAAAATAATCAATACATCTCTCTAAGTTAGATTTCGTGCAGATTCGTTAGATTTCGTTAGTTCGACGAATCTGCACGAAATCTAACTTAGATGTATGTAATTTCGCGGGCTTCAACAGCGAATCCCCCTTAAGGGGGGGGGGGGGGGGGGGGGCGCTAAGGCAGCTCGCGAAATTCAAATTTTCTTATTCAAATATGTCGGGTATATGCGCTTCTATCACCGCTCACGCAAGCGGGGTGTGGATCGGGTCCGTGGAATCATTTTTCCTTATAATGTACGTGGTATGAGCTCTATACCAAGAAAATATTTTTTTATTGTTAACGTTGTTCCATCACTATTAAGAACTAATATCGAATTCTATGCATTTAATTTGATGCGTTATCTATTTCCGAACGATTTAAGATACGTCAACACTGACTGAGACTCGTCTATGACATTAAAAAATATTTTTTTCTCTGTCATGTCAACGTTCGGTCGGTCGAGTGTGAAAGTGTTTTACTCAGTTAATAGTTTAATTGTACTGTGGTAAGTGTGTTTATTTATGTTTCATGTTAAGAATTAACACACCATGCATTTTAAACCTTAAAACATATAGATCATCGCTTGTTTTTTCTTACTAGAGCCATTTCTTTGAAATCTGAAGCTAAATTGTCTTTGCTCGTCTTTTTAACCATTTCTAGAAATGTAAACAATAACAAATTCAAACGAAACACGCACTATAATAGAGCTCTACACAATAGCTTTCCAAGAAATGAACACGTGCTACAGAATTGCTAGAAACTGTGCCGCTATCGCAGTTTGTAAACAAACGCGCGCAGCTGGCCGAATGACGTCAGCCGGTGGTACAAACGACTAGTTTTTTTAAGCGGCATTCCCGCTCGCGTTAGCGGATCAAGAACCATCTAGGTTTTCTATTGTGTGCAACGCGTAAATTTTGACAAAGACGTAACGTTTGTGGAGTTAGGGGCTTGGCTCTACATTCAATCTGACAACTTCTTAACAGTGAAAGCTTTAGGGTGAGAATACACATGCCTGTAACTTGCACAAAAGTATGCAAGCAGCTGACATGCCGTGTGCCATAACAACTACTGATTGGTCAATGTCACAATGGCATGCCAGCTACTTGCATAGTTTTGTACATGCCACAGTCATGTGTTTTTTGCCCTTATGCGAGTCTTGGCTAGGTTGCCAAGATTCACGTAACGCTTTCACTTTTCATTTGGTTATATAAAAGCCTTTTCCCAACTATGTTGTGGTCGGCTTTCAGTCTAACCGGATGCAGCTGAATACCAATGTTTTACATGGAGCGACTGCCTATTTGACCTCTACAGCCCAGTAACTGGGTAATAATACGACACCCCTTGATAAGACTGGTTGTCAAACTTTCGGGCTTCCGTAACGACTGTCAAAGATCCAAGAATGACAGCTGGGACCAACGGCCGGAGGAGTCTCAAATGTAAAGATGGTCACCCATCCACAGACGAACCGCGGCAAGCGTTGCTTAACCTGATGGAGCGACCCGTACGGCTGTTATTACTTAGCCACGAGCTTGGTGGATATCTATAACAAGAAAATAATAATAGGGAGTTGTGTTAACATACCTATAGCTGGGTTGATGAATCTCAAAAACAGTACAGTGCCGACAGCGCCAACGCTCGTCTGCGGGAATTGCGCGAACCTCTTGCTTAGGACCTGCGCAAAAAGCTAGTATTCGTTACTTTAAAACATGTTCAAGTTAGTAAGGGTCACACAGGCAACTGAAGGTACACGGGTGGGTTTTTTAGTCAGTAAAAGTCTGACATGCCCTCCCGCTCCGCCCAGAGCGGGAGAAGCCATTGATGATTTCCCATCAAAAAAAAAAAGATGACAAAATCTGAAATGTATCCCTATGCAATTAAAACCCACACCAGTATCACCAGACAACAGGCTTTCAAAAAAGACTATTTGACTGTATTAATAAATTTGAATCGTGCTTATGTAAACCTAGAAGATTATTATATTTTTAAATGATATTATAGCTAAAAAGCATGAAATAATGTATTGATTCTCTACAAAATATTTAAAAAAAAAAACTTTTTCCATCTTGCTCACATAACTGCAAAAAATCTTTATTATTGCTCGTATGATTCAACCAATAATAGAGCCTCTTTCGAATCTCAAATAACGTCACAATTGAGTAAACAAACAATGTTTCAATGTGCCACTTACAAATTGAATGCTTTGATTTTGATTATTTGAATACTTAAGGGGGAAGCACCAGGGTAGCCCGCAGAATCCAAATTTTCGTACGTTTTTTGCAATTTGCAAGTCAGTGTCAGGTTGTATGTCGATTAAAGTATGATTCGCGACCGCAACAAATATGTATTTACAGAATTATAATCATTAGAATCAGTAAAACAACTCTTTAAGTTAGTATGTATGATCCTCAAATGTCAAGATTTGATGAAATAGTCATTCAAGTTGTACTGATAACTTTATGATTTGCAATAAACGTAAGAAAATTTGAATTTCGCTGGCTACCCTGGCGCTTCCCGCCTAAGCCGAAATTCTAATTTTAAATCCCAGAGATGTTTTTCATTTGACAATTGAGTTTAATTTTATAACCTCAATTTTCGTCGATGATTTTTATTTTTACTATTTAATAAATGTTATTCAAACAATAACTGTTGAATAAAGTGGGGAACTATAAATACAGATGAATGTGTAACTAATTCCCTTTAGTAATTGATTGCGTAAGAATTTAACCTGAACAAGGTTTGTTTACATTTTCATCACACACTTTTCGAACAAACTATACACGTCTGCCTAACCCTCCGGCGAATACAGGCATTATGTTATGTTCATATTACTAACCTGATATAAACAATGGCACATGCTCCGCAGCTGTGGAGGGAACTTCTCTGCTGAGCCGACTATTCTGTCGAAGACTTCCTTAGTCAGATCTATTAGGTTCGACCTGTTCATCTCTATGTCTTGGTTTGGGTCCAACCTGGTTCAAGAAAAGAAGAATTTTTTTTTTTTTTTATATTTATAACAAACACACCCACACACACACACTCGTGCGCACATAAAAGACAGTTATTTTGTAGGACAGATTGAATTTTAAACTGTAACAATACTGGGTGTAATTTAACCCGTCGCGCGCTAATTAGCAGACACAATTGAAATTCTATTGTTATCTGTACACATGGTGTACAATCGACATTTTAAGAGTTAATCACCGTTATCCTCTTAAGGGGTCAATGTACTCATCGTTATGAACCATGGCACCAAAAAAACAAATCAGCTGTTCCCTACATTTTGACAAGTTATTCGAACATAAATAACAGCACAACAGCTGATTTTTTTTTCGCGACTTCAGGTTTGTTGCCGTAGTAAAATTGTTCATAATGATGAGTACAGTGACCCCTTAAGAGGAAAACGGTGATTAAATTTTAGTAGTATGTATGTATTTAAGTATTTATTATATGTTTTATTTAATGAGTTGATTGTTTTGGATTTTATGTATTTTATTTTCTCTTCTACTCTTACACACGTTGTCTACATCTCTTTTTATCATCTGTCCTATCGCAGGTATGCTGGAAGAGATTTCTTTCGAAATAAGCATCACCTTTGTATGTATTTTTCTGTTTGTCTGTTTGTGTGTACAGAAATGGTTAAATAAATAAATAAATAAAAAAAATAAAAATTACACTCTGTATACAACAGTGATTTTAACATATTTTGGGCAAGCGTAAGCATAATCATCCTGCAACGTTCCCACTGCTGGGACACAGACCTTCTCTGTGAGAGGGAGCGGGCCGTAATCTACCACGCGGCCACACGTTCGGGTTGACATGATAAAAACACAGAATTTTTTAGTCCTTACTACGTTTGCACTATTCTTCATAAACATTTTGTTGTGTCAGGTCGTAAATCTTTAAATTTATTAGACTACAAAGGAACTTCAGAGTTTAAACACCGTAGGTCAAGATGGACAGAATAAACATGTCGAATTGTTGAATAGTTTAAACTTCAGGGATTAATCAATCCGCCTAGCCTTTTCCCAACTATGTTGGGGTCGGCTTCCAGTGTAACCGGATGCAGCTAAATACCAGTATTTTACATGGAGCGACTGCCTATCTGATCTCCACAACCCAGTTACTGGGTAACACGATATCCTTTGGTAAGACTAAAACTTAAACCTAAAAACTTAACTTTAAACTTCAGGGATAAAGGTTTAATTTAGGATTCTTAAGCGACTTTATGGACGTGAAACTTAGCGTAAAAGATTAAGGGTGGGTTGCACCAATGGCTAAGTTATAGTTTCAGTCAAAGTTAAAATTCAATTCAATTCAATTTCTTTAATTCAGACTAATGTGTCCATAAAGTGTTAGTAAATACATGAAATAGAACTTAAAAATAAATGTTAGTGACATGAGGAACTATTTAAGAATGTGTATCCACTGCCTCCATAGAGGACTTTCTATCCTCTCAGCAATTACCCTCAAGGTAGCTGTTGGAACTGTCCCTCACCCTGCGCATCAGCGATGCCGCTCGCTTACGGATTATGGCGTGGAAGCCATCCACTTGTGCGTCAGAAAACATCGCTGAGGCGCTGCAATACCTAGGCAGTCCCATCAGCAACCTGAACGCATTGTTGTACTGGACCATATATGTTGTAAAATGGCCATAGAAAGACTACCTGCTGTTGCACCGTCATGTCAAATGTAAAAGATAAAGTTCGGAGCAGGGACATTCGACGCGTCTGACAGTTATGACAGATATTCAACAATAACTTTAACCAGCGAAGCGTGGGCGGTTAAGGTTACAGCTAAAGTTATGACGTCAGCTAACAAATTGTCAAATGGAACAACCCATTTTTTGTCTAACAGGGACTTTAAAAGAAACATCGAACTGAAGGTGCGATGTTTGTTATAGTTAAAGTAAGATGGTGCAACCCCCCGTAAACAGGTCCGGAGGGACGGCGGACTCGGGGACGTCCACCGGCCCCCATCCAGCTGGACCCGAGGCGGCGGCGCGTAGTGTTCCGCGCGCGCCCCTATTGGACGTTGCGGGGGGAGTCCTACACCTCACTCCCCTCGCAGGCCTGAGGAGGCCCGCAAATGCGGGCCGGCACTAGCCGGGGATCGTGGAAGGCGCCCAAGTTCCCATGATCCCCGGTCCAGGTGTGGGAAGGGAACACCGGGGTGGTTTTTAGTCAGTAAGAGTCTGACAGACCCCTCCGCTCACCCCAGGGCGGGGGACATCCATAGATGGTGCAACCCACCCTTATTCTTAAAATGTCGATTGCACACCATGTGTGCGGATAACAATAAAATTACATTATAAATAAAATCAAAAAACGGGTCTTCTCGCGATATTCCTTTTTACGAGGTAAACAGTTACCTACTTGTTTCCCGACGTCCGACCTCGTAAAAAGGAATATCGCGAGAAGACCCGTTTTTTGGTTTTGTTTATAATGTCTGCAAATCGCGAAAGTTTAATTACAAACAATACAATTTCTATAAGCTATAAAAAAATGCCAACCTGGCTGGATCCACTTCGAAGCTGATATCTCCTCGCTCATCAGCTTGGTCGAGGAGTGCACTGATGAGAGGTTCCAGAAGGTTCTGAAGGTATACGTAGCCGTAGATCTTGAAGCAGAACGCCATGATTTTGCTGCCTAAAGAGTTACCTCGGAAGAGGGTTTGCATGCAGTCGGAGACCTGGGGATGAAAATGATGTAGAGGTTATTTAGAATTATTCGCAAATAGATTTTGTCCGTCGCATTATTTGGTTTTCCAAAATGGCGGTTTAAGTTTTGTTCCAAGAAGGTCCTAAGTTTGTGTTTACAAAAAGTTTTTTTGGTATATCAGAAAGGTGTGATCAAATTTAAGGGTATGGTACAGACCATCAAACTGAACAATTTTCTCTATGGGACCAACATCGTAATCAAGAATAACTTTCATAAAACACTTAACAGCTTCTGAAGTCGGTGTCAAGCTAAAGTGCATTGAAGAATTGAAGTCACCGACTTCAGAAGCTGTTAAGTGAGTTATGAAAGTTATTTTATTTGTTTTTGGTTTTGAAGTCGGTTTTTACTTTTTTTTAAGTAAATTCATTTTTGCATTTTTAGTTGAATATACAATTACTAGGTAAGCCCAAGTCGAACGAAAAGAAGAATCATCAAAATCCGCTTAGAAATGCCGGAGGTACAGTGCATTTATGCCTATAACTTCGTACATAAGAATAATTACATAATGTGTTATATACTAAAACCTTCCTAAAGTAACGTTCGTTCGTTCGTTTCATCACGTTAGTGAAAGAATCATCAAAATAGGTTCATAAGTTTTTGAGAAAATCGCGGACAAACAAACTTACATACATACGGGTCTAACACAGAACCTCCTTCTTTGAAGTCGGTTAAAAAATTATCAGTTGTCCGGAACAAAACTTCAAAACCTACTCGACCCAAATGTATGGGATGTTGGTCCTATGGAAAAAGTTGTTCAGTTTGATGGTCTTACCACACCCTTAAGCTTGACCACACCGTTCTGATACACCTTGTATAGCAGCAGTCTATTCAAGCTAGTGCAAAGAGGTGTGTAAGCCGACGTTCGCACGGACGTAAAAATATCGCGGCGATTTTTTTCGCGCACTGGATTATCAACGCTATGCTTAGCGCCGAGAGTTGAAAATCGAACAGGGTGTTTTTTCGACGCGCTGGGATGCACTCTGTTTGTTTGTTAGGTTGGATTTTTGAAGCTCGGCTCAACACCGAGAGTTGAAAATCCATTGCGCGATAAAATCCCGCCGCTATATTTTTACGTCCGTGCGTACGTCGGCTTGCTAACATAGTCTTAAGCCAATTTTATTAACACAAGTTTTGTTTATATTCAATTATGTATGTTCAGGTTAAGATATTTATAGGGCCAGTGTCGCCTGAAGTAAATGGTTTATTTATTTATTTATTCCTGGGTAATATCCAATAGTGAACTGTAATAGGCTTCCTTACATGTTGGATGACCGACCATCTTTACATACCGAGACTCCTCCGTGCCTCGGAAAGCACGTTAAGCCGTTGGTCCCGGCTGTCATTCGTGGATCTTTGACAGTCGTCAGAAGCCCGAAAGTCTGACAACCAGTCTTACCAAGGGGTATCGTATTACCCAGTTACCGGGTTGTGGAGGTCAGATAGGCAGTCGCTCCATATAAAATACTGGTATTCAGCTGCATCCGGTTAGACTGGAAGCCGACCCCAACATTGTTGGGAAAAGGCTAGGCAGATTGAGTGACATGTTGTGCTGACTACATAAAAAAGGGCTAATATATACAAACAAACAGATTTGTCGTATTTTAAAACCTATTCAAGTACAGCAGTAGTAGCAGCAGCAGTTCAGTAGTAGTAGTAGTAGTAGCTGCTATAGCTGTGTTTGATAAAAACTACAAACATGAGACGCAACACACTATTGTTTTTAAAACATTATTTTCACTTTTTTTTTTCTTTTTTTATGTGTTTCACGAACTGTGTCCAAATAAACGTTTTTCTTTCTTTCAACAAGGAAAGATGTTACAGACAGGGGACCGTACAACCCCAGTTAAGAGTCAAGTCTTTCGAAGGGGTAACCCGTTTATAAGGTTACCTTTATCATGTGTAACTCCTTGAATGGGTTCTATACTTGCAACCCAGTAAAAGGGTTACCTTTTCCTTAAGACAACCTTTAAAATATAAAGGTTTTGTTCGAGTTACCATATTAGCTGTTTGCAACGTATGCCCATCATCGAGAGATCAGATTACATTGCTCCGAGTCGGAATGTTACGCTGTTATCCTTTTTAAGAGAGTTGAAGTGTAATCCTTTTGAACTGCTTAATTTAAGCCGTTCAAAAGGGTTACCCACATCGCATGGGTTTTTGTTTAACTTCTTAGAAAAAACCCTATCGAAAACCCTTTCAATTGATAACCAAAATGATCCTTTACAGCCGTTCAAAAGGGTTACCTACATCGTTTGGGTTTTTGTTTAACTTCTTAGAAAAACCCTATCGAAACCCCTTTCAATTGATAACCAAAATGATCCTTTAAAGCCGTTCAAAAGGGTTACCTACATCGTTTGGGTTTTTGTTTAACTTCTTAGAAAAACCCTATCGAAACCCCTTTCAATTGATAACCAAAATGATCCTTTAAAGCCGTTCAAAAGGGTTACCTACATCGTTTGGGTTTTTGTTTAACTTCTTAGAAAAACCCTATCGAAAACCCTTTCAATTGATAACCAAAATGATCCTTTAAAGCCATTCAAAAGGGTTACCTACATCGTTTGGGTTTTTGTTTAACTTCTTAGAAAAACCCTATTGAAACCCCTTTCAATTGATAACCAAAATGATCCTTTAAAGCCGTTCAAAAGGGTTACCTACATCGTTTGGGTTTTTGTTTAACTTCTTAGAAAAACCCTATCGAAACCCGTTTCAATTGATAACCAAAATGATCCTTTAAAGCCGTTCAAAAGGGTTACCTACATCGTTTGGGTTTTTGTTTAACTTCTTAGAAAAACCCTATTGAAACCCCTTTCAATTGATAACCAAAATGATCCTTTAAAGCCGTTCAAAAGGGTTACCTACATCGTTTGGGTTTTTGTTTAACTTCTTAGAAAAACCCTATCGAAACCCGTTTCAATTGATAACCAAAATGATCCTTTAAAGCCGTTCAAAAGGGTTACCTACATCGTTTGGGTTTTTGTTTAACTTCTTAGAAAAACCCTATTGAAACCCGTTTCAATTGATAACCAAAATGATCCTTTAAAGCCATTCAAAAGGGTTACCTACATCGTTTGGGTTTTTGTTTAACTTCTTAGAAAAACCCTATCGAAATCCCTTTCAATTGGTAACCAAAATGATCCTTTAAAGCCGTTCAAAAGGGTTACCTACATCGTTTGGGTTTTTGTTTAACTTCTTAGGAAAACCCTATCGAAAACCCTTTCAATTGATAACTAAAATGATCCTTTAAAGCCATTCAAAAGGGTTACCTACATCGTTTGGGTTTTTGTTTAACTTCTTAGAAAAACCCCATCGAAACCCCTTTCAATTGATAACCAAAATTATCCTTTAAAGCCGTTCAAAAGGGTTACCTACATCGTTTGGGTTTTTGTTTAACTTCTTAGAAAAACCCTATCGAAACCCGTTTCAATTGATAACCAAAATTATCCTTTAAAGCCGTTCAAAAGGGTTACCTACATCGTTTGGGTTTTTGTTTAACTTCTTAGAAAAACCCTATCGAAACCAGTTTCAATTGATAACCAAAATGATCCTTTAAAGCCATTCAAAAGGGTTACCTACATCGTTTGGGTTTTTGTTTAACTTCTTAGAAAAACCCTATCGAAATCCCTTTCAATTGGTAACCAAAATTATCCTTTAAAGCCGTTCAAAAGGGTTACCTACATCGTTTGGGTTTTTGTTTAACTTCTTAGAAAAACCCTATCGAAACCCGTTTCAATTGATAACCAAAATGATCCTTTACAGCCGTTCAAAAGGGTTACCTACATCGTTTGGGTTTTTGTTTAACTTCTTAGAAAAACCCTATCGAAACCCCTTTCAATTGATAACCAAAATGATCCTTTAAAGCCGTTCAAAAGGGTTACCTACATCGCATGGGTTTTTGTTTAACTTCTTAGAAAAAACCCTATCGAAAACCCTTTCAATTGATAACCAAAATGATCCTTTAAAGCCGTTCAAAAGGGTTACCTACATCGTTTGGGTTTTTGTTTAACTTCTTAGAAAAACCCTATCGAAAACCCTTTCAATTGATAACCAAAATGATCCTTTAAAGCCATTCAAAAGGGTTACCTACATCGTTTGGGTTTTTGTTTAACTTCTTAGAAAAACCCTATCGAAACCCCTTTCAATTGATAACCAAAATTATCCTTTAAAGCCGTTTAAAAGGGTTACCTACATCGTTTGGGTTTTTGTTTAACTTCTTAGAAAAACCCTATCGAAACCCGTTTCAATTGATAACCAAAATGATCCTTTAAAGCCATTCAAAAGGGTTACCTACATCGTTTGGGTTGTTGTTTAACTTCTTAGAAAAACCCTATCGAAATCCCTTTCAATTGATAACCAAAATGATCCTTTAAAGCCGTTCAAAAGGGTTACCTACATCGTTTGGGTTTTTGTTTAACTTCTTAGAAAAACCCTATCGAAACCCGTTTCAATTGATAACCAAAATGATCCTTTACAGCCGTTCAAAAGGGTTACCTACATCGTTTGGGTTTTTGTTTAACTTCTTAGAAAAACCCTATCGAAACCCCTTTCAATTGATAACCAAAATGATCCTTTAAAGCCGTTCAAAAGGGTTACCTACATCGTTTGGGTTTTTGTTTAACTTCTTAGAAAAACCCTATCGAAACCCCTTTCAATTGATAACCAAAATGATCCTTTAAAGCCGTTCAAAAGGGTTACCTACATCGTTTGGGTTTTTGTTTAACTTCTTAGAAAAACCCTATCGAAACCCCTTTCAATTGATAACCAAAATGATCCTTTAAAGCCATTCAAAAGAGTTACCTACATCGTTTGGGTTTTTGTTTAACTTCTTAGAAAAACCCTATCGAAACCCCTTTCAATTGATAACCAAAATGATCCTTTAAAGCCATTCAAAAGAGTTACCTACATCGTTTGGGTTTTTGTTTAACTTCTTAGAAAAACCCTATCGAAACCCCTTTCAATTGATAACCAAAATGATCCTTTAAAGCCGTTCAAAAGGGTTACCTACATCGTTTGGGTTTTTGTTTAACTTCTTAGAAAAACCCTATCGAAACCCCTTTCAATTGATAACCAAAATGATCCTTTAAAGCCGTTCAAAAGGGTTACCTACATCGTTTGGGTTTTTGTTTAACTTCTTAGAAAAACCCTATCGAAACCCCTTTCAATTGATAACCAAAATGATCCTTTAAAGCCGTTCAAAAGGGTTACCTACATCGTTTGGGTTTTTGTTTAACTTCTTAGAAAAACCCTATCGAAACCCCTTTCAATTGATAACCAAAATGATCCTTTACAGCCGTTCAAAAGGGTTACCTACATCGTTTGGGTTTTTGTTTAACTTCTTAGAAAAACCCTATCGAAACCCCTTTCAATTGATAACCAAAATGATCCTTTAAAGCCGTTCAAAAGGGTTACCTACATCGTTTGGGTTTTTGTTTAACTTCTTAGAAAAACCCTATCGAAACCCCTTTCAATTGATAACCAAAATGATCCTTTAAAGCCGTTCAAAAGGGTTACCTACATCGTTTGGGTTTTTGTTTAACTTCTTAGAAAAACCCTATCGAAACCCCTTTCAATTGATAACCAAAATGATCCTTTAAAGCCGTTCAAAAGGGTTACCTACATCGTTTGGGTTTTTGTTTAACTTCTTAGAAAAACCCTATCGAAACCCCTTTCAATTGATAACCAAAATGATCCTTTAAAGCCATTCAAAAGAGTTACCTACATCGTTTGGGTTTTTGTTTAACTTCTTAGAAAAACCCTATCGAAACCCCTTTCAATTGATAACCAAAATGATCCTTTAAAGCCATTCAAAAGAGTTACCTACATCGTTTGGGTTTTTGTTTAACTTCTTAGAAAAACCCTATCGAAACCCCTTTCAATTGATAACCAAAATGATCCTTTAAAGCCATTCAAAAGAGTTACCTACATCGTTTGGGTTTTTGTTTAACTTCTTAGAAAAACCCTATCGGAAACCCAAATTTTCAATGGGTAACCAAAATGATCCTTGGTTACAGAGACACGATTAAAGTTATTAACAATACTGATAGGATGATTGAAAACAGAACTTAAAGTCATAGACTTAAGAGTTAATTTAAAGTGCCTTCTACCCACCTCAACTTCCCTATAGAATATGTTCCACAGTAGCGGCGCTAACAGATGCTTCGCGTCGAATAGCGTGACGAACACGCGCGCCAGCTCGTCCATTTGAGATGTGCTCACCACGTTAGCTAAGGCCATTGCTATTGGCAGCTCGCCCTGTGGACAAAAAGGTAGGAATTAGAAACCGGCGAACGGTTCCGTACCATCATAAAATATTTAAGACTATTTCAGTTTAAAAAAACATATTTCTTTTATAGCCTCCTTTAATTTTTAACTTTATTTCATTCTTATTATTTGTTGTTATAGCGGCAATAGAAATACACAATATGTGAAAATTTCAACTGTCTGCCTATTACGGTTCATGAGATACAGCCCGCTGATAAACAGACGGACACGGACGGACAGCAGAGGCTTAAGTAATAAGGTTTCGTTTGGCACCCTTCCGGTATGGAACCCTAAAAAAAAAGAAACATGACCCTAGAAACAATATAAACAAAAACGCCTTTTATATGACTGTCACGTCAAAGGCATAAGGGTCAAATTGAAAATTTTGAAGTGCTCTCGAGAAGTACAACATCAGATCTTATTTAGATCAACTTTTTGGAAAAGCATATGACGTATAAAAAAAAACGACGTTATACAGGTTGT
Organism: Cosmia pyralina; assembly: GCA_946251885.1. NCBI lineage: Eukaryota > Metazoa > Arthropoda > Insecta > Lepidoptera > Noctuidae > Cosmia > Cosmia pyralina. The sequence continues at coordinate 9,293,581 of OX276371.1, read as the reverse complement.
AAATGTAAACAGTGGCAACCTTTTAAGGGGTCATTGTACTCATCATTATGAACAACTTTTACTATGGGAAAAAACCTGAAATCGCGAAAAAAAATCAGCTGTTTAGTACATTTATGTTCGTATAATTCGTCAAAATGTAGGGAACAGCCGATTTTTTTTGCGATTTCAGGTTTGGTCTCATAGTAAGTAAAAGTTGTTCATAATTATGCGTACAATGACCCTTTAAAAAGTTGCCACTGTTTACACTTACACCCTGTATAAACACGGCTTTAATATTCATATTTTTGCACGTCCCACTTAATTAGCTCTTATATTATGTTACCTTATCAGAGATCATAGTGACGAGCTGCACGAGTTGTTCGAATCGATCAGCGAGCACGGTCTCCGCCAGCGTGTCGAACTCTGTGCCTTGTTGGAGTATTTTTGTGAGAACTTCCATGAAGGCTGCACGGGTTTGAAGGTCGCGGTGGTAGCCTAGGTCTGTTGGAGAAAAGTTGAGGTTAGAAAAAACCCGGCCAAGTGCGTGTCGCGCCACGCGCAGTAATAGGGTTCCGTAGTGTACGCCGCCGCCCGTCGTAATTCGAGCATAAATATTATTAATTTAGAAATCATTATTAATAAGAATGTTATGATTTTATTTTTGTATTATGTTCACATGGTTCATAAACTTATATTTACTACCTGTTTTACACAACTAACATCGTTATTATAAGTAATTTTTAACGGAATTTGTACGAAATTTTTACTGTTACAAGTACATTTAACAAGTTGGTTGACTATTTACTCGTAAACTTGAAAAGCCTACTTAGCTGTGATAGTTTTCCTTTTAACTTCATTATATATACTACTACCGTGAATTTTTTCACCCATCCAAAACTAACCGTTTAGCTGGCAGGGGGGACGACGACACTTGACTCTAACAAAAATTATCACTTTAAGCTTAATATTTCAGAAACGGGTCGCTAAATTGAAAAATTGTTTTCAAACCAGCAATATTTTTGAAAGACCTATCCAACAACACCATACACCATGGGGTAAACGAGAAAAAAAAATATCCCCATTTTACGTGTACAGAAGGTACCCTACAAAAATAGTTGTTTCATGATTTTATTTTACCACTTTGTCGGCGTGATGAATATGTATATCCATGCCAAATTATAGCTTTCTAGTACTAAGAGGCTCTGAGCCAAGGTGCGGTCGGACGGACAGACAGACAGACGGACGGACATAGCGAAACTATAAGGGTTCCTTGTTGACTACGGAGCCCTAAAAAAGATGGAGGAAAACGAGAAACTTGGTCGAATACGCGCGCTTTTGTAGACTTATTTTGGTCTCAACCGGAGTCCATATTAATGAGTCGAAGCCTTCCGATGCAGAATCGAAACGTCTGGGAACATGAGCTGTATGCTTCTTAATATAAATAGTAGATTATGAAACTGTTGCATGTTATTTAAACACAGTGCGGTTTTGTTAAGATAAAATGAACCTCACATATACACACACACATACAACACACATATACTTTTTGATACAAGTGGAGAATTTTTGTTATTGCATTCGAGGCGGTATTAACACCCGAGCCGTAGGCGAGGTTGTTTTTGAGCCGAGAACTGCAATAACAAATGTCCACGTGTTTTTCAATACACTTTTAAAGAAATGAAATAAAATAACGAAAAATATTTTTGTCATGAATTATTAGGACACTATGATTTAAATTTTCTTTTTTTTCCGCGCTTTGCTTTCGCCAAGTTGAAGGAGAAGCAAGGTATAAAGCCGATAAACAGCCTAATATGAAAAATAGAAAATTCAAATATTTTTCAGTTTAGAAAAAAAAAAAATGTTAATTTGTTGATAAGTGTTTTTTATTGTAATAATCATGGTTTTTGATGATATTCTATTTATAAACATTATTTAAATATTCAAAAAATATTAACGCCGTCAAGACGCCTAACTCTGCCGAGATTAAAAAAAAACATTCACCTCCGAATAGAGACGGTTTGAATTGAACCAATTTGAAGAGACATTGAACCAATTTGAACTAAGTATAGGTATATAAGTTATCTGTGGCAATTTTTATTCCCGCACACGTGTTGGAAAATGAAAAATCGCACGCTTGTGAAATATATTGCATTGTGAACCTAATCGTAGTGCGATATGAACCAGTTTTCGAGGAAGTGTATTGAAAAAACTTTTTCTACACTTTATCACACTAATAACACAGCTCTGCCGATTTATGCCGAACCGAACCAGTGTGCACGCCTACCAATGCTGTGTATGAGCATCGAGCCAGGACTAGATGCCTTTCGACAGCTTTATAAGCATACATTTAGAGACGAGTGTCGCTTGCAACATGTCACTTGAACATACCAATACTGAGCATGAGCCCCAAGCCGGAGATAGATGCCATTAACAGCTTTATGAGCATACATTTAGAGACGAGTTTCGCTTGCAACATGTAACTTGAACCTACCACTGCTGTGCATGAGCCCCAAGCCGGAGTTAGATGCCATTAACAGCTTTATGAGCATACATTTAGAGACGAGTATCGCTTGCAACATGTAACTTGAACATACCAATGCTGTGCATGAGCCCCGAGTCGATATTGGCGCTGAGTAGGTTAGACATGGCCTGTATAGTAGCGTTGCGGAGCGTCTCTAGCCGACCAGGACCTTCAGCCATTTCTACTTCGTTGCAGTCGTTGAGGAGATTCATGAAGAGGGTGAAGTATCTGCGGAAGAGAGAAAGAAGAATCAATTATTTATTCAAACCTGATTGCTGTCCTTGTCATTTTCGTGGAGAGCAGTTGTAGCCCAGTGGTAACGGACCCAGACAGGCGTTTTACTTTTGTGTAAATTATATCATCACCGCTGCTCTCAAAACGGTGAAGGAAAACATCGTGAGACAAAAATTCAAATTCATGCACTACCGTCGTCGAACATAGGCACTTTGTTCGACGACACTACTTTCCGCCTCGCTGCTTAGTGAAGCAGCGAACAAGAAGGAGCTCCTAGACGCAGTGGCGTCTAGGAGCTCCTTCTTGTTCTCCTCATCGCTGTCACTGTGGTGAAGTTGTCAACAGCCTCGGACACCACGGCCTGTCTTGCAGCCGAAGTGCGGGTCGCTTTGCGCGGCATGCGAACATCAATGACATCATCCGACGAGCCCTTGTCACCGTCGGCGTTCCAGCTGTATTAGAACCCAATGGCTTGGTACGTGACGATGGCAAGAGACCGGACGGCATGTCTTTATTTCCATTTTAGTGTGGGACGCAACGTGCGTCGATACTCTTGCGCCATCCCATCTTCCTGGCTCGGCGTGCTGTGCTGGCACTGCTGCTGCGGCTGCGGAAAACCTCAAGCGGTGAAAGTATAATAACCTTATCGGTAATTATATTTTCGAGCCGTTTGGGGTTGAAACCCTTGGGCCGTGGGGTCCGAGTGCTCATGGTTTATTCAACGAAATCTCCAAGCGGCTGGTTGACACTTCCCATGACCCAAGGGCTGGCTTTTACCTTGGCCAGAGGCTTAGCATTGCCATACAACGTGGCAATGCTGCCAGTCTCTTGGGTACTTTACCAGTCGACAACGATGCGGAGGAATTTTTCGATGCCATATTTTAGTTTTTTAATAGTTTTAGTTAAGTTAGGATATAATTTTGTTATTTTTAGGTTATGTTTATATTTCATTTAAAATAAATTAAACTAACTTGCGAGTATCAAAAGACGTGTGACATCTACCAACCCGCACTGGGCCCGCGTGATAGATTATAACCCACTTTTTCTCACTGAGAGGAGGCCTGTGTCCCAGCAGTGGGAACATTATAGGCTGATGTGTAATTTTCATGTACAACGCCACAAGGTTCTTTTGTGGCAAAAATCGGAACTGACGCCGCCATCTTGTTTCGTCAATACAGTTTCTGTGACAATTTCACAAAAATTTTTTCATCCCACTATCGCCTCCGGTCTCCGGAAGGGAGTGATGTGGCGGCATCTACATCACCACATGCGAACTACGCATCACACTGAAGTCATGCGCAAGCAGAGTTTACCGCGCGACTAGCATATAATACAACATCCCGACATCAACCGTCGGGCAGTATCCCATCAGATACAACACACGTCTGATCGGAGGATCCTCCCTTTTCTATGGAGGATGAGTGAACTTTACATTCTGTTCTTCATACCTCTAGAACTTCTTTCGGAATATTATTATATTCGTTAGTCTTAAGGACGCTGTTACAAATGGGTAGTCAAATCAGTACTTTTACACAAAAGTATGTTTATTAAATAAAATGCTTTGCAGTAAACATTTTTACTTCGGTACATTTATTGACAAACCGTACCTATCTAAAATTATATTTATAGTTCAGAATCGTACCTTGCACATCTATCAACAATTCGGGCAAAAAACATTTTAAGAATGTAAAGCATTTTATTCAATAAACATACTTTTGTATAAAAAAGTAATGATTTGACTACTCATTTGTAACAGCGTCCTTAATTAACAACGCTGCATTTTTACGCAATGGGCATTGTTCATATTTTTTTATATGTTGTAATTGCAAAACCATTTCGAGGAATAGCGTTACTGATCATTACGGAGTAATTAATCTTGAAAAATATTTATATTTTATTGTTTTTTTTTGATAAAATACGATTGACCTTGTTTACCCTTCAAATTACGTTAGCTTTGGCCGTACAGTTTTGTATCGTTGCCTCAAAAAATAAAAAGTAAGTGTCAAGTATTGTCTACAATCTGTCAAGTGTCAAATTATAATATAAACATAACCTCATAAGTATAAAGTTTTTACAATTATTATTCCTGCGACTTGCCTCATAATGTCATATAAATCTCATTACATTATGTCAACACTCGACAACATTTACTATATTGGAAGAGTTATGGAATACAGGAAGCGCTTTGTTCCAACTTGCAGCAATAATAGTAATAATAGTCCAAACAAAATTTTTGTTCGTATTAGAGAAGATTTGCGAGAAAAGTGGTGTCATGATGTAGGCGTGGAATATTGCAAGGTTTATACAATGTATTGTTGCGAAGATCACTTTGATGTAAGTATTTCAGAAACTTTAGGCAGGTTTCGCGAGTCGGCTTTAACAAAAGTATCGCTCATTGTGGTTCAGGAAAATGAACAATAATGTCGTCGCCTCGATTATTAACGTAGTCTTGCACCTTAAAAACCACTTTGCGTTTAAAAGCTACCGTTTCGGTCAAAATTTCGAAAAATAAGTTGTCAATAGGTTAGGATAGGATTCGATTACGTATGACATCTATTGGCACTTTGACAGATTTGAGATGGATGACGTTATGTTGACAGATTAAATTTTTTAATTATGTACTAGTGGGGCAACGGCACAATCTTTTGTGCCACTGATGACGTCACCTACCTTGAAAATTTAAAATATTTTAAAATTCAATAAAAAAATAACTAATGAGCCAATCATCAAAATATTCAAATTAGTTTCTCAAAATGCTCTAAATTTTCAAAAAATAAAATAAAATCTAATGGTTAAAAATTTTAGACAATCCCCATTATTTCTCAAATATATTAATTAATTTAAAATCATTTACAAAAGAAAAGTACCTAATTAAGTTGAGTTCCAATATCTTTAGCTCACAACCATTCTACAAAACAAAATTCATAATGTATTTATATTAATTAGCCTATTCAGTTTTGGACTGTCAAAAATTGCACAAGGGTACAAAATTCGACTTTTTTTTGTTGCATGGAATTGAATGGCTGTTGTTTACTAATTCCAGGTCGCTGATTTGAAATCTACCCTCCATTTATCTCTAACAAAGCAGTACACTTCCTCCACAGCCATTTGGACCGTTTCCCTGAAAATCTTGGTGACCTGAGTGAAGAACAAGAGGAACGGTTCAATCAAGATATTCGGACTATGGAGAAGCGGTACCGGGGTCACTGGAATGCCCACATGATGGCGGACTACTGTTGGAGCATTCAAAACAGATAGCTGATACAAAAAATCTGAGTTCAGATCTAAAATCAGCACCCGGAAAGTGTTTATCAGTTTTATATTTATTAGTCATAATATTTGTCTACGCATCCATGGACGACAGCTAGGGCGACCGCGGGGTGAGGGAGACGCGGGGGGGTATCGAGTCGAAGGTTCGGTGCGCCGCCAGTCTGCGACTGAACATACGCGCGATTGCATATCATTTTGTAAATCTTTTGTATTTCTGCTTCTAATAAAGTCTTGTTAAAATATAAATAAAAACCACATCATTGAAGAGCTCCTGACCTTGGATAGCTAGATTTGAGAAAGCCTGCCTACATAAATAATAAATAAATAAATAAATAAGAAAATACTACACGATGATTTTCTACAACTATTTTTTCCAGTTACTTACTTGAGAAACAGTTGACTCTTAGCTTCCATTAGATCTCCTCTGTCAGACTCTTCGGGTTGTAAAGGTAGACCCTTCAGCAATGATGCTACTGCTTCCATACACGCTTGGTCTAATTCACGACAGCAGACCAGGTATCTAGGAGTAAAATGTAAAGGTTAGTTATAATGAAAAAACCGGCCAAGTGCGTGTCGGACCACGCACAATGAAGGGTTCCGTAGTTGGGATGAATTTATCTTAAGAACAAACTTAACATTGTAGTTGAAAAACATGTTCTCCCATACATTGCAACTGTAAATGTAAGTTTGTACTCACAATATTGATAGATTTACCATGTTATTTTAAGACCACACACTTCTTATAGGTTTTCCTGTAATCTACAGGTAAAGATCAATTTTCTATATATTTTTCTAAATTTTAGGCTCAGTAGTTTCGGAGATAAGGGGGGGGGGAATGGTCAATTTTCGTCTATTTCTTTAAATAACTTTAAAACAATTTATTTTAAAATTATAAAAAAAATATATTTGAGACCCTCATAGTAAACCCTTTCATTTGATATGCCACATGGTGTAGTTTGCAAAACTTTTTTTTTTAATTTTCTTATTTGCCCCCCAAAAGTAACCTCTATATTCAAATTTAATTTATTTACTTTACCCGCCGTGTTTGGGTCACAGAAATTCATATGTGTACCAAATTTCAACTTAATCGGTCCATTAGATTCGAAGCAAACTGGCTGTGACAGACGGACAGACAGACAGACGGACAGACAGACAGACAGACAGACAGACACGAGTGATCCTATAAGGGTTCCGTTTTTTCCTTTTGAGGTACGGAACCCTTAAAATCATGTACTCAAAAAATCCAAAGAGAAAATAAAAAATGTTTGACTATAAATGATGGAAATACTATTTTTTCAATACAGTTATTAAACATGGCGTACTTTCAGAGGCTATAATTATGATTCGAAAATTAAATCATTTGCATAGGCATCTTTCTGTTACGCGGTCGTGACTTTTTTTTACGAACTGGATCATTACTCTTGTAAAAAAAAAAAAAAATTAAATAAAATTATTTTTGTAATTTGTAAGTTGTACAAACAGCCAAAGCTGTGGAAGAGCGGAGTTTCCTAACACAGGCGTTATTATGCTTAAAAGGAGGCTCCAATCATAAACTAATATGTAAACTATGTAGTTGGTACAGTATCATCATTCTCCTGCCCTTATCCCAATCTATTTGGGGTCGGCGCAACATGTCCTTTTTTTCCATACTTCTCTATTATTCGTCATCTCGGTAGTCACCCCCTTTCTAGCCATGTCATCTTTCACACAATCCATCCATCGTTTCTTTGGTCTTCCCCTACCCTTATAGCATCGACATTTATACTCAAAACTTTCCTCACGACATTTTCCTCACTCCTCCGCATCACATGCCCGTAGTTGGTACAGTAATAAATATTTTATTTTTTTATTTTATTTTTATTTTGCAGTTGAGTTTTAAATTTATAAGTCAATTTAAAAAGTTTAGTAGCAAGGAGTTTTCATACATAGAATAAAATGGGATAGATTTTATACCAGGAGAAATTAATGAGTCCGTACGTCTTAGCATTGAATTCTCAAAAGTCTTTTAAACGGTTGTTTTAATATATTTAATTACCAGTTTTAATTTAATTATTTTCACATCAACATTTGTCAAAAATCGATTAGGCTGTATAGGCTGTTTTTGTTGTAAAAAAAAATAGGTCCAGTTGCAAAAACGCGCCATTTTCTGAAAATTTTAATTTATCAATCAATCAATCAATCAGTTTATTCGCATAATATGGGTTTACAAAGATGTTACATAGGTACGGTTTCACCATATTCGGCTTTTGTTAGCATGCAGATTATAATATAGTGTCATAATAATATACAAACAATTAGATCATATCTTTAAAAATCTGAATTATACATTGATAGTCAATCCATTACAAATAGTCATCATGATATTAAAATAAAAGGTACTATTTTAATAAGAGTAAAATTATTTAGATTAAATTAAGAATTATACTGGGTAGATTACAATTGTTTTAACGGCAATTAAAGTTTGGATTAATATTAATGAATTATTATCAATGATTTCATCACATTTTGTCTTCGAAGTACTCTTTAACTGATTGTTTATTGTTTGATAAATTGATTATTTTTTGTTAATATGAGTTCAAGTACAAGTGATGAAATGGAATTAACTCCACCCGATATTTTATCTGAGGCGAAAACTGCGCAACATGAAATTTTGTACCCAAAATCTCGAGAAAGATATATGGCGACTTACGATAATTTTATTTTATGTAAAAAACAAAAGAAAACTAAGTCATTATCAGAACATGTTTTGTTAGCTTATTTTCATGAATTGGGTGGCAAATGTAAACCACCTACACTGTGGTCAATTTATTCCATGTTAAAAACTACTCTCAAACATATTTAATTCTTTGATTTGTTTTTTACTATTTCCCACAACTGTATTGAAAAACGTCGTGTGATACACGGGTGTGTAGATTATTGCAATCTTTCCACCCTTGTATCACAATGTACTATTTTATATGACTTTAAAAAAACAAGCCTTACGCTGGCACTTTACCAGGTGAGCTTGACCAAACATTTGCATTATTTTGCCAATACAAAACATACCCTATTTATATTAAAATATAGTTAGTCAGAAAACCCTCATTATGGTAGTTTAGTTTTCTGAAATTACGTTCACTAGGTGGCAGCACTGAGACGTCGGGTCCGGGCACCTGTCAAGTTAGTGTCAAAGCGCCTATATTTTCTTTAGTCGTGAATGATGAACTATTGTCAAAGTGTTAGCGTGAATTTTCATTAAAACCCTCATTATATTCAGTTGGTTCAATACTTCTAGAGATATCCTGAAATAATGGATAAAAGTTCTCCAAATTTTACTGAAGTCAGTTTAAAAGGGAAAATGGAGAACAATATAAAGGGTGACCCAATTCGAGGTTCCTAACATTAATTTAAAAAAAAAAACCCAAAAAATGTAACAATAATATTGTTACATTTTTTGGGTTTTTTTTTTTTTAGAATTAAGATATTATCTTAATTCTTTTTTCTTTAATCGAATATCTAGTGTTATTCATTAATTAAGACAAATTATGCCAGGAAAATGGCCTCCTCTGGATCTTCTGCAGCAATTGTTTCTAAAAAAAATTGAGACAAACCATCGAAAATTACCTCAAAGTTAATTTTCGATGGTTTTTCGCAAATTTCGAGGGTTTATCTCGGCAATAACTTGGCGGATGTTAATTTTTAGGTGCTCCAACGTTGCAGGTGTGTTGGTATAGAAACGACTCTTAAGAAAATCCCGCAAAAAAATATCCAACGGCATTGAATCGCACGATCTTGGCGGCCGTTGATGACACCGTAACGTGAAATAATGCGACGTTTCAATCATAACATCTAGCGTTTAACGCGCTGTGTGGCAAGTTTAATGCGTTGAGCAACTTTAAAGCGATTAATTTTGTAAATGTATTGTTACAAACTAACAATTGACGTTTGAAACACGCGCCATTACTAACAGCTGTCAAAATTACAGTGTTGCCAATATAGGAACCTCGAATTGGATCACCCTTTATAAATTAACTGACCTGGTGATTGAAGATGCATCAGCTCGAAGAGGTGGCGCTATTTGATGACTGGTACCCAACACCCAATCTGTTACATATTCCACCATCTTGTTGCGGAACTTCATTTCCTGTACCAGAGAAAACATTAATATTAGGTCTTTAGTAAATATTAGGTCTTTAGTAAATATTAGGTCTTTAGTAAATGTTAGGTCTCTATTAAATATTAGGTCTTTAGTAAATATTAGGTCTTTAGTAAATGTTAGGTCTCTATTAAATATTAGGTCTCCATTAAATATTAGGTCTTTAGTAAATATTAGGTCTTTAGTAAATATTAGGTCTTTATTAAATATTAGGTCTTTAGAAAATATTAGGTCTTTAGTAAATATTAGGTCTTTGGTAAATATTAGGTCTTTAGTAAATATTAGGTCTTTAGTAAATATTAGTTCTTTAGTAAATATTAGGTCTTTAGAAAATATTAGGTCTTTAGTAGTAAATATTAGGTCTTTAGTAAATATTAGGTCTTTAGTAAATGTTAGGTCTCTATTAAATATTAGGTCTCCATTAAATATTAGGTCTTTAGAAAATATTAGGTCTTTAGTAAATATTAGGTCTTTAGTAAATATTAGGTCTTTAGTCAATATTAGGTCTTTAGTCAATATTAGGTCTTTAGTAAATATTAGGTCTTTAGTAAACATTAGGTCTTTAGTAAACATTAGGTCTTTAGTAAATATTAGGTCTTTAGTAAATATTAGGTCTTAGTAAATTGACGTTTCAAAGAAGTTGTAAAAAACTGATAGTAAAATTATCTCTTGTAAAGTTATCAGACAATAACTAAACTAGCGTTTAATTAGCTTATTGCACATATCACATATTAGGTCTTTACCTATGAAATAAAGGAGACAAATACAACAAATCAAAAAACATGGAAATCGGTCCAGCCGTTCTCGAGTTATAAGTGTTTGAACAAACCCGACTTTGTTTTATATATTAAGATCATGTATTTTTGGGGGTAAATTGGTATAAATTTATTTATCCCGAACCCCAGCTCGTAACATTACCATAGCATTGTTTTATGTCTACAAGGTGTAACTTAAATAACCCACAACCTCTTAACAGGTCATTGTACTCATCATTATGAACAACTTTTACTGTGGGACCAAATACGAAATCGCGAAAAAAAAAATTAGCTGTTCAGTACATTAATGTTCACATAATTCATCAAAATGTAGGGAAGAGCTGTTTTTTTTCGCGATTTTAGGATTAATCCCATAGTAAAAGTTGTTCATAATGGTGAGTATAATGATCCCTTAAATTGCCACTGTTTACACTTACACCCTGCAAAGGCGGACAGTTAACATGTGTGTGTGCATCTGTAGTTGTTGTCTTCCAGTTTAAAGCCGCTCATCGTAGTGCTTTGGATAAGTTACACTAGATGGCGCTGTATGTCTGTTACAGTTTTAAATCATTTAAATTTTACAAACCTGTCTAAAAGCGAGGTCATCTCGCCTCCTCATCATGGCTTCTACAACTTGGCAGAGCTTGGTCTTGATATGAACTGACAACACTGTCATGTCCAAGTGACGGACGTATCTGTAACAAAATATATTGTCATAAATGATCGAGATGGCTTTTTGATAGACAAAGTTTTAATCTTTGTAGGAAAACATTGGGAGAATGACAAGGTCATTTATTGAGGGCCTATTCAGAAAGCGAAACATTTATGGCTTTCTCAATTGGATTGTGTACAATACGATATAATTTTGTCAACTAAGTGAAGTGAACATAAAAGACGGCTGTTAGAGATATCTGGAAGATAATACATAATTATGCACAATCTGCCGAGCCTTTTCCCAACTATGTTGGGGTCGTCTTCCAATCTAACGGGTTGCAGCTGAATACCAGTATTTTACATATGGAGCGACTGACTATCTGACCTCCACAGCCCAATTACTGGGTAATATGATACCACTTAGTAAGACTGGTTGACTGACTTAGTAAGACTGGTGGACTGCTGGACTGTTTCTTTGCATTGTTTAGATTCAATCTCTTAGTATTATATAATTGCATAGCACGTGTGAGCACTATGTAGCTACTATTAAGCTACCTTTTACTGGGTACGTCTTTCACTGACTTGAGTGTGCCCTGGCGGTTGAGAGTATGTCATGCTCACTCAAATGTCTCGCTGATGGTGGCGTGTGTGTTGGATCATTAAGTTCCCTTCAAAATGGTTGAGCTAAATGGTGCTGATCCATGCGTCATGTTCGTGAACGGGCGCCGTCAGTTGGGACTGGTCGTCTCTTAGCTGCCATGGCTTATTTTTAATTTTAATATTTAATTTAGTTGTTTTAGTTATTATCTTTTTATTACGGACGCTTTTTAACGTGCACGTCTTTCTCCATTGTTCTCACATGTATATTTTCAACTTGAACGATGTAACCAATATTTTGTAAAAATATTATGATTTAAAAGAGTGTCCGTGGAGTTTCTTACCCGTTCTTCTCCATAAAAATCTACTACGCTTTGGAATGAGCAACTAGCTTCATCTTTCTGACTGACCGACCCATTGACAATTCAAAAGTGCCTGTAATTGGTTTATTTGAAATAAATGCTTTGAGTTTGAGTTTGACTGGTTGTCAGACTTTCGGGCTTCTGACGACCCGTAACGACTGTCAAAGATCCATGAATAACAGCCGAGACGTTGACGGTTTAACGTGCTTTCCGAGGCACGGAGGGGTCTTGGTATGTAAAGATGGCCAATCATACCCGGACCAACCGCGGCAAGCGTAGCTTAACCTGATCGATCGACCCGTGTGGCTTTATTATAGAATAGAATAGAATATTTATTTGCCAGAAACATGGTATGTTCACAAAGGTGTTCTTAACATTTCAAAGTACTGCATGTCTCACCATTATAACGGTATGCAAAAACAATTTACAATTATATCTAATCAATTACAATAATTATATTAATTTTCAATTTACATTACATTCATTTACATTAATTACTTAGCCACAAACAAGCCCCAGGAGATATCTTATGCACCCATGTACACAAAATAAATTTGTTTAAGGACGCTGTTACAAATGGGTAGTCAAATCATTACTTTTTTACACAAAAGTATGTTTATTAAATAAAATGGCTCTGCATTCTTAAAATGTTTTTTGCCCGAATTGTTGACAGATGTGTAAGGTACGATTCTGAACTATAAATATATTTTTTTTAAGAAACAATTTCTCAATAAATGTACCGATGTGAAAATTTTTACTACGGTACATTTATTGAGAAAATAAACATATCTAAAATTATATTTATAGTTCAGAATCGTACCATGCACATCTATCAATAATTCGGCCAAAAAACATTTAAATTCTTTTCTTTCTTTTTTTTTTCTTTTTTTTTCTTTTTTTTAAATTTTTTTTTTTCTTTTTTTTTTTTTGCATTCTGCAAAGCATTTTATTTAATAAACATACTTTTGTGTAAAAAAGTAATGATTTTACTACCCATTTGTAACAGCGTCCTTAAAAGCTGATAATTATTTTCTCACCTGACTATAGACAGCATCAGAGTTTCAATAGAAGTGGTGCTAAGATGTTCATTGGGCTGACCACTCTTCTTAATGTCCAAAATACTCTTCATTATGAAGATTGTGTGCTCCACGAATTGTGTGTTTATGTCTGTTAGCATTACCTGCGAAAAAAGACCATATTACAGATGTTGCATATCACTAACGCGCGCCAATCATTCCAACTTAGGTATAAATTGGAATGTTTTTTTTTTTAAACTAGGATCAATGTTTAACCGACGAAAAAACAGGAGGAGGTTCTCAATTCGACACGTATGTTTTTTTTATGTATGACCCCACGCATAACTTTTTACAGAGTCGTCCGATTTAAAAAACATATGTTTTATTCGAGAGGCTATACCTCAAAGTTGGTCCCATATAAAATTTATAACTTTGCATGGGTAGTTTTTGAGTGAACTTCAATAATACGTATTTTTTCCCCACTTTTATATGGATGATGTTCTAGTTTCTTTTGCAGGTACTGGTATTAGAATTTGTGTGGGGTGTTTGTGTGGTGCGGTGGGGTAGTGAAAAATAAAAAGTTTTTTACAAAAAAAAAAATTTTTTTGTGTTTTTTTTTATGTTTTTTTTTTGTTTTTTTTTTTTTTGTACTTATGTTTTGTTTTGCTTTTTCTTTTAGTTATTTTTCAGTTGTTTTTGGACCGGTTGTAACCGGTCCAAAAACAACTGAAAAATAACTTTGATTTCGGAAGTAGGTGGCAAAAAACGAAAATACAATTAACCAGATACCGACTTCCGAAATTAGCAGTCTTTGACTTGCTGTCGTGTCGTGCGTCTTGCGTGTCGTGCGTGTCTTGCGTGTCGTGCGTGTCTTGCGTGTCTGTCTGTCTGTCTGTGTGTCTGTCTGTCAATTCAAATTTTTTAAAATGTTGGCAGCCGCCACCTTGGATTTACATTTTAACGCCACTATCGGCTTTAAAACCCTCGAAAACCATGAAAATGACACCCACGACAAAAAAAATTAAAATGTTGGCAGCCGCCATCTTTGATTTACAATTTAACGCCACTATCGGCCTTAAAACCCTCGAAAACCATGAAAACGACACCCATGACAAAATAAAAATGAAATATTGGTAGCCGCCATGTTGGATTTACATTTTAATGTCACTATCGGCTTTAACACCCTGGAAATCCATGAAAACGACACCCATGACTAAAAGTTTGAAAATTTTGCAGCCGCCATCTTGGATTTACATTTTAACGGCACTATCGGCTTTAACACTCCCGAAAACCATGAAAACAACCCCACCGATATAGTGACGGTACCTTCCAGGGACATCCATTTTAATTCGGCAGCTTTGTATTTCTCGCGGGGACTACGTGTAACAAACAGAATATTTATGTGACCCCGATTTCCCGGTATTTTTAAATAAATAAAACCACATTATATAAGAAGTCGTTTCCATACCATGTATCCGATTAGTTGGGCATTCCCACATTTTCTGGAATCCCGGTATTTATATTAAGAAAAAAAAATATTAAGAAGCCGCTTCCATAGTTTGTTAGCCAAATATTAACTTTAGGTTTATATGCATCCGATTATCCGATCTCTAGTCATAAACAATTATGTTTAAATTGTTAAAAATAAGTAAAAGTAAATAATATTCATTTAATAACTTACAGACCGACCGCGGCGAGCGTGATTTTTCAGTAGTCGGGTTTTAGTTTTTCAACTTACTTTTTATTTTATTTCGAACTTTATTCCGACACATTAAGTTGTCAGTTTTATATAAAGAACTGTATTTCTATCACAGCTAGGTTCTTATTACAAAAACTGGCTCGATGGTTTAAACCATGACGGAAGAAAAACCTCGTTTTGTAATAGAATAGAATAGAATAGAATAGAATAGAATAGAATAGAATAGATGTTTATTTCTTTAGTTAAATAACATATCACTTATAAAATGTAATTTTACAAGAGCATTGTGTGTGCTTTACTTTGGCGCACTTTGTCCGGGGAGGGATCTTTTGCAACCTTTTGTTGAACTCTTTTCACACACGATTGAATTATATAAAACAAGTGTGAGAAATTTGGATTTAGGATCCCATCAGGTCTAGACCTGAAACTACTTATAATGTACGAGTGACTTTACGAGTCAAAGCCTATGCTGACGGGGGGGGGCCGTTCTCTTGTGGAGCGGTTTCTCCCTCTCCGATTTATTTATATATTCAATTTCACCTATTCTGTTTGAGAAAAGGGATGGATTGAATTGTCCATATCTCGTATAGGCGGGACCGGGATCGTCGAGGCCGCTGATCGTCAGTGAGGAGAGTTTTTCGATCATATCATGGTGGAGATCGTGTGCTCTGAGGTGCCATGGGTCTTGCCCAAGCATTTCCCAGAGCGTTTTTGTTTCAGTGCGACGTGGGAAGGCACCTGCAGCTTTCAGTGCCATTTTGTACTGTCTCTCTAGTTTTGTCAAATTGCTCTTGCTGTATCTTGGAAGGAGTTGGATGACTCCATAGTCGAGTACTGGCAAGAGACACGTCTGTATGATGAGCAGTTTTGTTTCAATTTTTACTTTTGATCGGTACCCTATGATCGAATTTAGGGCACCTCTTACTCGTTTTACCTTTTCTACGGTCTCTTTGGTGTGTATGTTCATTGACAGTCTCTTGTCTAATACGACACCGAGGTATTTTATTTTGTTCTTGTATTCAATCCGTTCGTTTTTCATTTTGACGTAATTTCTATATCCGTTGTTTGGATTTCCCAGCCGAGGTCTTTTGTAGGAGAACATGATGCACTCCGTTTTATCCACGTTGCATTGGAGGCCCCACCGCTTGTAGTAGTCTATAATTTCCTCCGCTGCCCATTCTGCGCGCCTAGTGGCGTGATCTGGTTTCTCCGCTGCATTGAGAATGCACAGGTCATCTGCGTACTGAGAGAGCATCTGTCCTGCGATTCGTTGCTTTGGTATGTCAGCGACGTATAAGTTAAAAATCACGGGTCCGACGATTGATCCCTGGGGAACACCATGTGGTACCTTTTTTTCTGTTCCTGTTGTGGTTCTAAATCTGCCTTTGGTTGTTCTGTCTGACAGATAATTTTCTATTATCTTTATGATATTATTTCGGGCTCCAGCTTCGTAGAGTTTCTTTATTAGGCCTTGATGATTTATAGAATCAAATGCCTTGCTGAGGTCTGTCGATATCATGGCCACGCTGTGTCCTTTCTCCAGGGCGTCGGTTATGTATTTGCCCGTCCTTAGTATTTGTGTCGCTGTGCCTCTTTGGCGGACGAATCCATGTTGGTGTTCGGGGATAAGTTCGTTACTTTCTGTGTTTATTCTCGAGAGAATAATGCGTTCAGCCCATTTGCCCATGATGTTGAGTAGACTGATGGGTCTGTATGACTTGGGTTGTGTGTGGTCTTTCCCTGGTTTATGCAAAAAGATGCATGTGCTTTCTTTCCATCTTTTTGGGAAATATCCCGTGTTGATAATGTAGTCCATTATTCGCTTGAACATGGCTATCATCGTATCACCTCCCATTTTTAGAATATCTGCTCTTATCCCGTCAGGGCCAGGTGCTTTCTGATTCTTGAACTTTCGAAGAGCTATTTTTAACTCTGCGTGTGATGTTGCTTCTAATGGTTGGAATGGTGTGTATTTCTCTGTGTTTTCGTCTTCGTCAGAGATATCGGATGTGTGAATGATAGCCGTGTCCACTAGATTGTCGATAATTTCCAGTTCTGTGTTGCAGTTTTCTATAAGGGGGAGCCTTTGAGGTGGCTTTTTCATCGCTCTCTGTAAACCCCACATTTTCTTTCTGTTGTCAGTTTTACTCTCTAAAGCTTTGTTCAGCATTTCTTCTCCGTGTTCGATGAGTTTCTTAGCCAAATTGCGTTTTAATCTGTTGTATTCTCTCTTTAGTTCGTTGTATCTATATGTGAATCTTAGACGCCATGCGATGTCTTTCGCTTCATTTCTTTTTTCTATCAACTTTTGTATTTCTTTGGGAAGATTTTCCTTGTTGTCGGTTTGTTTGAGTGGCGCAAATTCGTCCAGTGTCTGTATTACAGCCTTTTCTAGGTTTTCAATCATTTTGTCGCAGTCTATGTCAGTTTCGATTTTTATGTTTGGGTCTATTTTTGTTGCCAGAGATTGTTCAAACTCTTCACGTTTTTCCTTACTCGATTTGATGTCTTTGAGGTTGCGACTGAGTGGGATCTCGTAGTCGTTTTCCAAATTTATTGTCATTATCCATGGTATATGATCGGACCCTATGGATTCTATCTGTTTGCATGATTTTATTTCCAAATCAGAATGGTTGTATGTTGTGATTGCTATGTCCAGTATGTTGTTGTTACCAGTACTGGTGGGTCTAGATGGCTGACCGGAATGTATAATTCTACAGTCGCCGTTGTTGTGTATTTCCCGTAATAAAATTCCGAGACCTCTATCGACTGAACGGCCGAGCAGTTGCATTCTTAGGTTCATGTCTCCCATGATGAGGGCACTCTCTTCTCTAAGTAATTGCTCGAATTCATCAGACAGTTCGTTTTGATTCGGTATAGGGACGTAAATGCCTTTTACCGTGATGTATTCTCCAGTTCTGTGGTTGGTAAAGACTCGAATACTGCATCCTTCGATGTTTCTCTCATCATCACTAAAGGAGTCAATGAGTTTGGTTTGAGCCCACCTCATACCTCTTTTGACGTATAATATGGTGCCTAGATGGTTGGCTTTCTGTTCATATATTTTGTCGTAATTAAGAATGTTGAACTTTTTATCTGTCAGGTCGATTTTGGCTTCGTTTATGATGGCTATGTCCACATGGTATTTCTGGACCAATCGTTTTGTAATAAGACCGGTTAAGATAGTTTTACTTACTTGTTGCTGTTGATCAAAGAACTTGTCAATGATGGCCTTGATCTGGTCGAACAGTATCGGATAGAGCGCAGGAGACATCTCGTGCCCGACTAACTCTTTGACGTGAGTTTGTATTTGTTGGCCGAAGCGTTCGTTGCTGCAGAGAAGGAGACGTAGGAGTTGGCCGATGAATCTGTAGAAGAAGGTAATTCTTTAGAGGTTTTTTTTTATGGAAAAGAGAGATTTTTGTTCTTCAAGTCAATACTTTTTTAGCGTATGGCTAATTTCACTAACTTCAAATGATATTCATGAACGGTACATTTAAATTTAAATTTGTGGCGGCATCTACACCGCCAAATGCGAACTACGCATCACACTGCCGTCACGCAAAAATCCTGCATCGCGCAAGCAGAATTTACCGCGCGACTGGCACGTATACAACATCAACCGTCGGGCTGTTGCCCACCAGACACAACACCCGTCTGTTCGGAGGATCCTCCCTTTTCTATGGAGGATGAGTGAAATTAACACCCTGTTCCTCATACTTACCTCCAGAAATAAAAAAAAAATGTTCCTTTTTAACTGTTCGGTAGATAGTGTATATCTGTGAAACAGACCAGTAAATCGGTGTTTCAAAGAGGTTGTAAAATTCTCTCTTGTAAGTTATCAGACGACTACAAAATTAGCTTTTAATTAGCTTAATGCACATATCAAACATTTCTTACGTATCGAAATAAAATCAAAACAAATTCATACTAAAATCCATAAGAATAGTATTATTTTGCCTCAGTGCAATTTACTTACTGTGTCACAGGGCAATACTGAACTTCTTGAGAGCTGTTCGCCAAAACGTTGTATTTTCTTGAATCTGCTAACAAAGAGAAATACACAGAATGTTAAAAAGCATAATCTATAAAAATAAAAAGAGAAGTCCTGACTGATTGACTGACTCATCAACGCCCAGCCCAAACACTTGAACCTAGAATGCTGAAATTTTTGCACAGAGGTCCCTTTATAATGTAGACAAGGGATAAGATAGGGAATTATGTAGATAGGGGAAGGATTTCTCGGTAGTACGTTCCCGTGGGATATTTTCCGACATGCACGCGAGCGAAGCCGCTGGCAAAAGCTAGTTTTAGTACAAAACACATCAGGCAAGAGTAATCAAATCGGAAAACTTTTAATCTTTGAATTCGTAACAAAAATCCAGATTTGCATACTTTTTGTATTTTACTGCTTGTGGCTTCCCATCTTTACATACCAATACCCCTCCGTGCCTCGAAAAGCACGTTAAGCCGTTGGTCCCGACTGTCATTCGTGGATCGTTGACAGTCGTTACGGGTTGTCAGAACCCCGAGTCCCCGAAAGTCTGACAACCAGTCTTACCAATAGTTATCGTATTAACTAGTATCTGGATTGTGGCGGTTGGATAAGCAGTCACTCCACGTACAATACTGGTATTCAGCTGCATCCGGTTAGACTGGAAGCCGACTCCAACGTAGTTGGGAAAAGGATAGGCAAATGATGACTGCATAACGTATATGTAAACAAGCAGCACGAAGTTTATGTACCTATTTTATTTATTTTTGCTCGACTCCTAAGGGTCTAAACGTGATGTTAAATAGCCTATAGTCTTCCTCAAGAATCGGGCTATCAAATGCAAAAAAGATTTTTTTCAAATCCGACTGGTAGTTTCAGAGATTAACGCGTTCAAACATCATCATCATCTTCCTGCCCTTATCCCATATTACTTGGGGACGGCGCAACACATTCCTTCTTCCATTCTCTCCTGTCAACCGTCACGCTATCATTCACTCCCTTCTCTTTCATATCATTCCTCACACAATCCATCCATCTTTTCTTTGGCCTTCCTCTGCCTCTCCATCCATCAACATGTATATTCATCACTCTTTTAGTCACATGCGTTTCGTCTCTCCTCATTACATGCCCATACCAAGCCAAACGATTTCCTTTCAACTTTTCTGTCACTGGCGCCACTTTCAAACTTCCTCTTATATACTCATTTCTCACTTTATCCATTCTCGTCACTCCACACATCCATCTCAACATTCTCATTTCCGCTGCATGCAATTTTTTTTGACGCGTTCAAACATACAAAGCTTTATTGTTAGTGAGAATAGATATAGTATAGATAATAAAAAAAAAAATAATAAAAAAATTGAAATTGAAAAAAAAAATTGAAATTAAAAAAAAA
Source organism: Cosmia pyralina (assembly GCA_946251885.1). Classification (NCBI taxonomy): domain Eukaryota; kingdom Metazoa; phylum Arthropoda; class Insecta; order Lepidoptera; family Noctuidae; genus Cosmia; species Cosmia pyralina. Next base: position 9,272,969 of record OX276371.1, on the reverse strand, counting down.
AAAATTAAAAAAAAATTGAATTGAAATTTATTGTTAGTGAGAATAGATATAGTATAGATAATAACATCGGTTATAGCACTTACCATGGCCATGAAGGTGTGACCAAGTGGTGGACGGTCTTCGTTGTAAACACACTCCGCCAAGCGCGCATAGAAACGACGTTATGTTCGCCCATTCTTGTATCTGCATCTGAGAAAGGAATGCATCATTATCAACAGTTACAGTTTGCATAGCAAACATGTAATACACTAAAAAATATACAAGGTCAAATTAAATTAGCTAGCGAAACTGATGTAGTATTGTTTCTTGAAGTGTGACTTGATAAAATCTGTTTTATCATGTTGGTTCCACGTCTGTGAAGTTTACACAAAAAAAAACAACTGATTTTTGAACTGACAGTGACTCGAGTCAAATTTTTGGTTCTAGTCTAGGACATGCCGGTTTCCTCACGATGTTTTCCTTCACCGTTTTAAGCGCAGTGGTGATGAAATAATTTACACAAAGTAAAGCGCCCGTCTGGGTTCGAACCTACGACCTACAACTCGAGTCGCGGCCGTTACCACTGGGCCACCACTGTTCTATTTCTGGGTAAACTGCATTTCACAAGGTGTACCGATGACCTGGTTAAGATCGTGGGATTAAACCGCTGTTAACTTTTTATAAATAAAGAAAAGTATATGATAAAAAGAAAGTTGAGAGGTGTCGTGGGACACCCGATTGGAACGAAGTTCCTTTCGCTGTTATTATGTACTAGCACTTCCCGCGCGGCTTCGCCCGCGTGTATGTCGAAAAATATCCCACGGGAACAAAAATCCTTCCTTATTCGTTGTATACATTATAAAGGGAACCTCGGGGCAAAATTTCAGCTTTCTAGGTCCAAGCGTTTGGGCTGGGCGTCGATGAGTCAGTCAATCAGTCAGTCAGTCAGAACTTCTCTTTTTATTTATATAGGGTGACTGGTAATTATTGACCGATACTTAAACACATGTTTGTGCTCATGATAACAAACAACTTTTACTATGGGACCAAACCTGAAAACGCGATAAAAAAAATAAGCTGTCCTTTACATTCATGTTCGCATAACTCCTCAAAATGTAGGGAGCAGCTGATTTTTTTTTCGCGATTTCAGTTTTGGTCCCATAGTAAAAGTTGTTTGTTATCATGAGCACAAACATGTGTTTAAGTATCGGTCACTAATTACCAGTCACCTATATAAATAGATCAAGTTTCAAGTGTCTAAAGTTTTTTTTTTAACCGACTTCAAAAAAAGAGGTTCTATATTCGACCCGTATGTATGTATGTAATGTAATGTATGTAATAAATTTACTTTAAAAAAAAAGTAAAAAACCGACTTCAAAAACCTAAAACGAATAAAATAACTTTCATAAAAAAACTTAACAGCTTCTGAATTCGGTGCCTTCAAGTCTTAAGCACCTTAGCTTCTGAATTAAAAAAAAAACAAAAACCAAAACTTTTGACACTTGAAATTGACGGCATAACGCTACGTCACAATTTCTGCCAGTTTACTCCTATCACAAGCCGTTTTAAATAAAGAACTTCACCCCAATAAATAGTCCACTGGAAGCGGGAAGCACAAGATCAGTCGACGTGGCGACGATTAGTGGTCGTCCACTGTCAGACATAGGCTGTCTGACAGTGGACGTGTTTCCACTGTCGATGATCTAACTGAATTTGACGCTTACATACCTCATGGCTAAGTAATAAAAGCCGCAAGGGTCGATCGATCAGGTTAAGCTACGCTTGCCGCGGTTGGTCCGTGGATCCCACCATCCATCTTTACATACCAAGACCCCTCCGTCTTCACACATCACCCATGGCTTCATCGTACCCAGTTACTAGATTGTGGAGGTCAGATAGGCAGTCGCTCCATGTAAAATACTGGTATTCAGCTGGTTAATTGCAAGAGCCGACTCCAACATAGTTGGGAAAAGGCTAGGCAGATGATGCTCACTAGAGGACATAGTCATGAACTAAAAATCATTTTTTTTTTAATGATGCCACGTTGAGTATCAAATGGAAGGTTATTAGTGTTACGACGGGTGGCCAGATATTATAAATAAATAAGACGACCAGACTATTTTATGTATCGTGTATTCAGCCATTGCATGACGAGCGATCGGAGTCGGTGACAAGACAACAGGATCCGGAAATACCACAGATAATATATATTTTATAAAGACTGGTACACATACGTAACATCTCCCTTATTAAGAAAAGAAAATGGAATCATTACGTGGAACATGGTACGTAAGTATACTCTTTTTTTTTTTTTTTTTTTTTTTTTAACATTAACAAAATTCTTATATACTAGTAGACTAAGTGGAACGGAACATCTCTAAGAAGTGACAAGTTGACTTGACTGACATTTACATTGCGACAGTTCTGACAGTGACGTCTATCAAATTGACTTAACTAAGTTTTGACAGCTACTAACAAAACAAAATTAGGTTTGACAATGCTTGTACAACAAACAATACATTTAGTATATTAAATTAAAACTAAGTACAAATTAAGAACTTAATCTAGACCAATTTTCAAAATCTTCGGGGCTTTATTATTGCTCTACCGAATGAAGAATAAGTTGTGTGTTGAGTTTGTTTTTTTGGTGTATGTGATGTGTTTGTTTTTGTTTCAGATTCTTGGACAGGATTACTTGTACAAGGAGATTGATAATTAGATGGAGATGACGACGGCAGTATATTGGAAGGCGACGGTGGATCAGTGTCAAGTGGAACTGATGGGGATTGAAGTGAACTTCTTCTACTAGGAGCGGACTCAGTTGGTGAATGTTTTGGCTGTAGGATATGTTGGCGATTACGGCGAAAAGTACCTTCCGGGGAGACAATAGTATATGATCTAGGCTGTGGACCTATGTCTGACACAGTACCAGGTGTCCAAATACTGTCTGGCTGTTTCTGGAAGTAAATTTTATCACCAATGTTTAGGGAAGACAACGGTTTAGTATGTTTATTATAATAAATCTGTGATTTGTTCACTTTTATTTGAGTTTTATTTGTTAGAGACCTGTAGTTAGGTATTTTAGGTTTCAGAGTTTGTTCTAAGACTGGAAGTTTAGTTCTGAGTGTCCTGGACATTAGTAATTGGGCAGGCGAATACATATTTTCTTTAGGTGTATTCCTATACTGTAATAATCCTAGATGAGGGTCTGTATTATCAGTAAGACATTTCTTTAATATGTTTTTAACCGTGGCTATGGTTCTTTCTACAAGACCATTAGACCGTGGATAATAGGGACTTGATGTAATATGTTGTATTTGCCAATCTAAAGCAAAATGATTAAACTCTTTTGAGTTAAATGGGGGACCATTGTCTGAAATTAGAATGTTGGGTATTCCATGTCTGGAAAATATAGACTTTAGGTGACTAATGACAATTTTACTAGTAGAACCACCTGCTAGCTTTACAAGCTCGACATATTGGGAAAAATAATCTACGACTATGACATACTTGTTTGAATTGAAATCAAATAGATCAACTCCGACTTTATTCCAAGGGATTGGTTTTACCTCATGGGGCTGTAGTGACTCTTTGGAATTGCTGCGTCTGTTAGTGAGACAGTTATGACAATTATTAACATATTTTTCTATATCAGAGTACATATTGGGCCAGTATACTAGATTTCTTGCCAATCTTTGGCAACTATGAATACCTTGGTGACCTTCATGTATCTGTTTCAAAATGTCTTTTCTCATGGCTACTGGTATAATGACACTGTTGTTTTTGAAGACAATACCATTAATTATATGTATATCGGTTTTTAAAGGAAAATAAGGCCTAAGTATGTCTGGAAGCAATTTTTTATGTTCAGGCCAACCTGTTATGCAATATTTACTTAAGAGTGACAATTCATTGTCTTGGGAAGTCTGTTCTTGAATAGATTTAAGTTTATTTGGACTAACTGACAGTGATCTAATGACTAAATTGACATGTAAATCTAGATCAGAATCTAGATCATGTAATGACTGTTCTGGTAAAGCTGCTCTAGACAGAGTATCAGCTACATAAAGATATTTACCTGGTTTGTAAGTTACGTTCAGGTCATATGGTTGTAATCTTAGCATTATTCTTTGAAGACGGGGTGGAATGTTATAAATTGGTTTTTTATACAGCGATACTATTGGTTTGTGATCTGTTTCAACTAAAGTGTGGCGACCATAGACATATTGGTGAAACTTTGTACAACCAAATAGGATTGCTAACAGCTCTTTCTCAATCTGAGAGTATGACTGTTGACATGAGCTTAATGAAGCTGAAGCATATGCTATGGGGTGTTTATCATGGCAAATCACTGCACCCATGGCATCTTTAGACGAATCAACTGACAGTGTAATTGGTTTATTTTGATCATAATATGTCAAGACAGGGGCTTTTGTTATACATTCCTTTAATTCATTAAATTCTACATTATGTCTCTCTTGCCAAGACCATTCATTATCTTTAGACAGAAGTGTTCTTAAATTAGAAGTTTTATCTGACAAATTCTCTATGTATGAGCCTAAGTATGTAACCATACCTAAAAACCTTTGTAATTCTGTGACATTTGTTGGTGGTGGCATACTGCAAATGGCTTTCACTTTGTTTTCATCAACTCTCACACCATCTTTAGAAAAGATGTGTCCTAGGTACTTGACTTCACTTTTACATATATTAGACTTGTCTTTATTAAATTTTATTCCTATTTCTCTAGCTCTATCTAAGACTTGTTTTAACCTAAAATCATGTTCTTGTTTAGTTTGACCGTAAATTAGGAAATCATCCATCATGATTTTGACTCCTGGAATATCACTGAATCTATTTGTCATGATGGAATGAAACAGTTCTGGGGCTGCATTTATCCCGAAGGGAAGTCTTAGGAATCTATATCTACCTTGAGGTGTGATGAATGTACATAGTTTTGAGGAAGCTTCATCTAACTTTAGCATATAAAAACCTTTGTTTGCATCTAGGGTAGTGAAATATTGTGAACCAGAGAGGCTGGATTTAATTTCATCAATAATTGGAAATTGATAATGAGGACGCATAATGGCTTTATTAAGTTTTCTTGGATCAATGCACAGGCGTAGTTTACCATTTTTCTTTGATGCAATTACAATTGAGCTTACCCATTCAGTAGGTTCCTCGACTTTGACTATAATTTGATTTTTTTTTAACATGGCTAATTCTTCTTTTAATTGTTCTAAGAGACTGAATGGAATTCTACGACAGGCATCTATAGACGGTACAGCATCAGGCTTCATTGACAAATGACATTCATAATCTTTAAGACAACCTATTCCTGAGAAGAGATCTTTATATTTGTCAAGCTGTGATACATTGAGTGACTCCTGAAATTGGACATTATGGACTCTTTTAACTAATTTTAAATTCTCACAACTGTTGCGACCAATAATATTCCTACAGGGTATATCTATAATGTGGAAATTAACATTGTATAGTTTGTTGTTATGTGTGACAGACAGAATGCATTGACCTACAGTCGGTAATACTTCACCGCTAAAGGTTGATAGTTTGTGACTACTTTTCTTTAAACTACTCAATGGCAAATTAAGTTTTTTATAAGAGTTAAATGATAAAATGTTAGTGTCAGCACCTGTATCAAGTAAAAAGTCTACATTCTTACTATTTATGGACAAAGTTGTATGATAAGGGTTTTTTTTGCTGACAGAAATCTCATTAGTGAAAAGACTATTTAGAAAATAAGTATCAGTACCCGTACTTTCTTCTTCTTCTTCTATGGATCTCACATGTTTGCTGCGGCAACACTTGGCAAAGTGATTGGGCTTGTGGCAGTTGTTACAGATGACTCCTATGGCTGGACATTTTGTTCGGTGAACTTGACCACATCTGGAACAATTCTTGGTTGACTGTTTGGATTGAGGTTCTTGACTGGACGATGCTTTACTTGATTGACGACTTTGACTTGTTTGAGACTGATGACTTTGACTTTCTTGACGGCTATGACTTCTTTGACGACTGTGACTTCTTTGACTGTGACTTTTTTGATTGCGACTCTCTTGACTACGATGTGTTTGGCGACTGTGATGCGATTGACGACTGGCAACGACACTTACTTCTTGGCTTGATAAAGCTTTAGCCTGTAACCTAGTATTTCTTAGTGTTTTAGCGAGACTGACGGCGGCATCAAATGTTGATGGTTTCTCGATCAGGATACGTTCTCTGATGTACGAGCAAGATGAATTTAAGTTCCATGAGAATATGTCCTTTACTATATCATCGGCAAGACCTTCAAAATTGCATTGGATACTTAGATTCTTGAGATCCGTGGCATATGTCTCAATTTCTTCATCTGGACCTTGTTTTCTGTTGAACAGCTTATGTCTTTCGACGGAAATATTGACACGTGGTGTGAAGTAGTCTTCAAATTTGGCGAGTAAATCCTTATAGGTGATCTTGTCAATTTGTATGTTAAACGAGTAAAATATCTGAAGAGCGTCTGGGCCTATGATTTGTAGTAAAATGGCTACCTTTCGTTTGTCTGGTTGTTCTTCTAAATTGTTGGCTATCATGTAAATCTCTAGACTTGTGTTGAAATTTCTCCAAGTCAATGGCATGTTCGAGTTGTTGATATCTAAGCTGAAATTACTCGGCGGCAGGGGATAACTTGTATTATTTGCGTTTTTATTTTCCGGCATTTTAGGGCTGGACCACGCGGCGACGTTTTACTCGAAATTTTTTTTTTTTTGACTGTTTGCGGCACTTACTTTTGTGGTTTTTTGTGACTTCTTTTTCTTCTGTATCTTCTGACACCATGTTACGACGGGTGGCCAGATATTATAAATAAATAAGACGACCAGACTATTTTATGTATCGTGTATTCAGCCATTGCATGACGAGCGATCGGAGTCGGTGACAAGACAACAGGATCCGGAAATACCACAGATAATATATATTTTATAAAGACTGGTACACATACGTAACAATTAGCACATTTAAAAAAAATATATTATATTGTTAACTGTTGCTCGCGGCTAAACTCAAACTCAAAGCATTTATTTCAAATAAACCAATTACAGGCACTTCTGAATTCTCAATGGCTCGGTCAGTCAGAAAGGTGAAGCTAGTTGCCTATTCCAAAGCGTAGTTCCCTATGGAGAAGAACGGGCAAGAACTCCACGGACACTCTTTTAAATCAAAATATTATTACAAAATATTGGTTACATCGTTCATGTAGAAAATATACATGTGAGAACAATGTAGAAAGACGTGCACGTTAAGAAGCGTCCTAAAAACTAAAAGCAACTAAATTAAAAATAAGCCGTGGCAGCTAAGAGACGACCAGTCCCAACTGACGGCGCCCGTTCACGAACATGACGCATGAATAGGTACCTCAAAGTCATGTTCACTGCTGGTATGATGTGACACCCTGCGCTTGGCGACGGCTCGATGTATGGCCTCCATTTGACATTCGTCCATCTTGTCACCCTGTCCTTTCGGGTATTTTTGAAGAAGCTTGCAGAGGGAATCCCTGGTAGAACAATTGTTGATTTTAGACAAAAACTAATGCACGCTGTTGGTCTTTCGACTTTTGATGCTGAGCCGAGCGTTGAAAATCCAATAGCTGGCACAGTGTTAATGAAAACGGGTACAATAGTCTTGCCGCAATGCGCGTTAAGATGGAACTATGATCTAGTTAAGTACTGTTTGTTCTGGCATAGCAAATTAGTTACCAGAATTGCAGCGACGCAAGACCATGGGTCCCCGATACTGTCCATTTGATGGCCTTTAAGCTTGTGGCTAAGGAGGGGCTCGTGGCTAAGTAATAGCAGCCGCACGGGTCGGTCCATCAGGTTAAGGCTACGCTTGCCGCGTTTGGTCCGTGGATGGGCGACGTTTACATACCAAAACCCCTCCGTGCCTCGGAAAACACGTTAAGCCGTTGGTCCCGGCTGTCACTCGTGAATCTTTCACAGTCGTTACGGGTAGTCAGGCCCGAAAGTCTGACAACCAGTCTTACCAAGAGGATTACCCAGTAACTGGGTTGCGGAGGTCAGATAGACAATCGCTTCATGTAAAAAGTATTCAGCTGCATCCGGTTAGACTGGAAGCCGACCACAACATCGTTGGAAATGGCTGGATAATTTGACACGAAAAGTATTTGATAGGTCTACATCTACAACAGCGCCCCTAAGCGGGATAAATTGCGAGAATTGCTGCCATTGGCTAGTCAGATGATGACGACTCTGTGAAAGGTTAGGTGAAAGGTTTTAATTAGATGTGCAACTCACCAACATCGAAACGTCTCCTCCCACACCGGTTGGACACCATTTACACAGTGTTCGATCTTCCTTAGTAATGCCATTATCCGCTTTTGAAGGGCTGCGGAACCTGTTACATAAAATAAAGTTATTTAACTATTCGAAAAGATCGCTGGATGTCCTACGTGTCCAATACAATAATGTTTTTAGGATGATGTTGCCACTGCCTCGTTATTGCAGTGCCTCGGAAATATTCGCGGTAACCCATACAGATGGATTTCATGCTATTATCCGCAAAAAAACGGCCTCACTCCTGAGCAGAATTAGGGGCAGACGCAATAGTATCCTGAAGGCTGTGGCGCCACACACTTCCTCTGCTATAATAAGACAAGTTTGTGAGAAGGCTGATACCATAGTGTCCATTTCTCGTAATGTCTAGTCTTGTCATTAACTGTCTCTTGTCTTTAATTTGTCTTTTACTAACAATTTATGGATCTTTAGTTATCCGAAATAAAATGATTTTATTTGTTTATTATTATTTAACGTCCTCCGGATAGAATTTAAGACGCGCACGCCACTACGCAACAGATTTAATGTGCAAGTGTGTGTGTAAACACAAATGCACTCTCCATTTCCTCACTTTCATAGACCAATGAGATGACAATGATGCCGCCGGTTCACGTCAAATATTCTTATTATAATTTACTAGCTGACCCGACAGACGTTGTACTGTCCAAATTTCAATAACTCATACAAAATTCCCATAGAAAATGTACTTTCACTTTTCCGAAATTTTCCAATTTTCCCGGCAACTTTTCAAAGTTTTCTCTTCTTAAGAACCTACCTCTTGAATCACTATATCTATTGCTGAAAACTGCGTTAAAAACCGTGGAGTAGTTTAAAAGATCTAAGCGAACAGACAGCGAGCGACTTCATTTTATACAATGTAAAGAAGATTGGACAAAAAGCAGGCGCCCCATCTCATGGACTATTTATACGGCGCCACTCCCCGAGACAATCCAGTAATCAATAATAGCGACAGCAGTGTATTTGATTGTCCTCAAGCCAATGATCAAGCCAGTCCATTGTAATTGAACGATTTCAAATTTGTTGGTACTACTTGTACCCCCCACCACTCTCCCACTGGATTGGCTTCGTGTCAACGCGTCTTCCCATTCGAGCCAGTTACACATTCCACTAGTTTAAACATTTATTTCTTCTTCTGAAATCCAAGATCTTTTTTTACATTAGAATAAAAACATGTTTTAACGTAACCCTCAAAGAAATTTTACACCTATTAAAGCATATTAAAGCGTCCGAATCTGACTGAATTGGCTTACTCGGCTGACCTATGTGTAACTGAACGACACGTTTTGCACTTTTCAATGAACTTGCTTAAGGACGCTATTACAAATGGGTAGTCAAATCATTACTTTTTTACACAAAAGTATGTTTATTAAATGAAATGCTTTGCATTCTTAAAATGTTTTTTGCCCGAATTGTTGATAGATGTGCAACGTATGATTCTGAACTATAAGTATATTTTTTTTAAGAAGCAATTTCTCAATGAATGTACCGAAGTGAAAATTTTTACTTCGGTAGATTTATTGAGAAAATGTACCTATCTAAAATTATATTTATAGTTCAGAATCGTACCATGCACCTCTATCAACAATTCAGTCAAAAAACATTTTAAGAATGCAAAGCAATTTATTTAGTAAACATACTTTTGTGTAAAAAAGTAATGATTTGACTACCCATTTGTAACAGCGTCCTTAAGAGCGTTGTTTCCGTGCGGCATTTCATACAAACTTTCAAGTTCTTTTTTATCGAAATGAATGAACCATTTTAATGAAACTTCATACGCATAAGCAGGATACCTACATAGGTCTAAAAAGTTAGTTAAGAACATTTTCCAAAAATAGTGTTGCAGCTAAATTCGACAGATTTTAAATATTCCATAGAAACAAAGATTTCAAATTATCGTTTTTTAAATCAGACATTTCGAAAATGTTCTTACCTACTTTTTAGACCTATGTATCCTTCTTATGCGTATGAAGTTTCATTATAATCGGTTCATTCATTTGGATAAAAAAAGGACTCGAAAGTTTGTATGAAATGCCGCACGGAGCCAACGCTCTTTTTGGCTTAGTGCATTGTCTCGGGGATTGACCCCGTCTAAATGGTCCATTATGGTTAGTGGTCATCGCCACCCGTGGACTTCGGCAATACCAGATATCGCAGATGTGTTGGCAACCCAGAGTCATCTCATGTACCGGTGTAATTTAATTTTAATTTAATTTAATTTCCTTTATTTCAATTAAATAATAAATTAATAATTATTTTTAATTAATTTTTTTTTTTTAATGGGGGTTGTTTCCCGGAAGCTTCACCCCAAGAGAGCGCTGTGTTTGTCACTTGTCAAAGTCATCTTGAAGACAAATAAGCGACCAGTCGGCGACAAGAAAAACCATCTACGCGGAACTAATTTGACAGTTTCCTTCCCCATTACAACAGCGCACATATACAGGGTTAGTTTTCAATGACCAGCCAAATTTTTACAGGGTGTTCTACCCATAAATATGAATAACTTTCACTATGGGACAAACTCCGAAATCAAGAAAAAAAAACAGCTGTTTCATATAAAAGTTCAATACCTACTCGACTAAAATGCATGAAACAGGCTGATTTTTTTTCGTGATTTCAAAGTTGGTCCCATGGTGAAAGTTGTTCATAATCATGGGTAGTACACCCTGTAAAAATTTGGCTGGTCATTGAAAACTAAGCCTGTATATAGTAAGTTTATCTCACGAAGTGACACGCGCTTTACTCGTGGTTACCAAGTGTACAAAGACGCTGCGAATGTGTGTAAGCGCAGGAGCTCTCAGGAAGTGTGTGTGTGCGTACGCGAGTGTGTTATTAAATTATTTAAATTAAATAATTATTTATTAATGGCAACTAGGCCCAATTGTTAGTAAAATTATTCTTAAAAACGATTGTTAATAAACACACAGAAACAAAAAGAAAAACTGTAAGGTTAGCTCTAGAGCTAACCTCCACAGCGTGCGACAACCAAGGTGCGTCGCACTTTTCAATAAACATACTTAGGATTCTTAGAACTAGACAGCGCTCTTGTTAAGATGGAATATGTTTTTTTGCGCAATATGGCATTACAATGATCAGTATGCGCAAAAGCGAACATACCGGACGCACTACAATAGCGCGGCAATCCCAACAGCATCCTGAAGCAGTTATTATATTGAATACGCAGGGCGTCTAGCGATCTCTTGGTATGCCTTGCCCACAGGACGCTCGTGTAGAACGATTGGCAATACGCTTTAAACAGCTTGTTATATGCTGACGCTACTCGTGTTCGCGCGCATATTCACTGCGTGTTTGTACACTTGGTTACCAAAAGTAATGCGCGTCCTGCTTCGTGATATAAAAATAGTATACCTCGGACGAGTTCTGTCACAAGCTTTGTCGGTCTGTTAGAAAGACGACTGTCGTTTGTATTTTTCTCGGCTGTCATTTGTCTTTAAAATAAAGATACTTACTGTGAATATTTTTGTAATAACAGCCTCTGCCCATATCCTGACTGGCTGCTTGCAAAGTTAAAAGGGAAAAGGTTTCAATACTATTAGGTACGTTTTTCTCTAAAGGTACCAAGGACTCTTTATTATGTACACCATAAGAATTACAGTTCTAAATGTAGAAATTTTACATAGGGCGACACAATGAGCGGTATGTAAGTGATAATTATGCAATTATTTACTATTTCTAGGCAACATTTAGATAAAAGCCTGAAATAAGAAATAATAGAAATAATATTTATTTGCGTAAAACATGGTGTGTAAAGGTATTAAAGACATTATAGTGCGTACATGTTTTGCTTATATATCACAGCATGCAAATATTATAAGTTACGTTAAGAGCGCTATCACAATTTCTCTTGTATTTGAGCGTTTGACTCGAGTTTTGATATGTGATTGTGGTTTTGTTAGAGCCACAAAATTAAAAAAAAAACATATGCCCAAGAAAGCTTGATTATTTCTCTTGGGAGTGTTCTAAATAAATATTTCAATTTGTTTACAAAAATCAGTAAAAACCTTGTCTGTGCAAAGGATGTTTCATAAAATTTTACTTTTGGACATGTTTTGATGCTTTGTTACATCGAAGATATAATAATTTAATCATTTAAAAAAATGTCCTTGGAACAACTGTATCTTCAACTTTGGAGTGCTCAGTTCAGTTTTTTTTTATGTTTCATACAGTAATACACCAAAAATAATTCCGTAAACCAGAGAGTTACTGACAATTTTTCGTCCGAAATTATATTTTTTATCTACGAATGTATAATCCAAATTCATACAAAATGTTCATTCATAAATAAGGTTACTATGTTACCTTGCTTGATAAAAAAAATTAGTCTATTTAAAAGTAAAATAATACGAGTATGTTTAATTAATTATTGTATGCAGTGCTAAAAATCAATGTAAATGTCGGGACACGCAGTCTTTAGCTTTAGACGCCGACGCATCGCATTATGTAGCAATTTAGCAGTTGTGATTACGTTTATTTTGAGTCATATAATAATTATTTTTTTGTTTATAGTGTGCAATTTCAATTTTTGAAAAAATCACGATCAAAATGTAAGAGCGCCCTTAAACAATGTTTTCCGTCAGTAAATTCTCTTATGGTATAAAAATTATTAGTGTTTAACCATAGATGTAGTTTTTGAAACAATCTAATATTTAACGTTTTTAAATAATTTGAAATTTTATTATATATACGAACACACATGGCTAAACAGCTTTTACTATATTTAGCCAGTCTTGGCAAGTCATTTAATATATGTCTGTGAGGATCTCGCCTGGCAACCATTTCAAACAGTAATGAAACGACGATATACAGAATAAGTTTTGAAGCAGTGCGCAAATTTTCACAGGGTGTTCTATCCATGAATATGAACAACTTTTACTATAGGACCAAACCTGAAATCGCGAAAAAAAAATCTGCTTAATTAGCGATATCAGAATTAGTCTCATAGTGAAAGTTGTTCATATTCATAGGTAGAATACCCTGTGAAAATTTGCGCACTGTTTAAAAAATTATCCTGTATCATCGAAAATTTTTGTCACAAAGCCAGAATTATAAAACAATGTTTACGATGAATCTCAACTTAGATATAACACAAAATTACCGCATAGAGATTCTTGCTTGATCTATCTAGAATTAGAACGATGCTCAAGCATAGAGAAGACGCTCATACTGTTCTCGGCAGTCAGGGGAGCTCACACTTACAGGGACTTGATTCAACCATAGAGCGGGAGGTTAGCGGATGCGTGGGGATTCGAGATTAAAACTGAAGTGTGTTTCAATACAGCTTTTATATTCTTCTTCACACATACGACCATCACATTAAATTACAGTAGAATATAATTTGCCCAGTGGACAGGCAAACTCGCGTCTAGACTCCCTATTGGTCGGCGCTAGCGACTGGCCCAGCCCTTTTGCGCAGCTACTCTTAAGAGCATTGGCTCCGTACGGCATTTCATACAAACTTTCAAGTCCATTTTTATCGAAATGAATGAACCGATTTTAATGAAACTTCATACGCATAAGCAGGATACATAAGTCTAAAAAGTTAGTTAAGGACTCTGTTACAAATGGGTAGTCAAATCATTACTTTTTTACACAAAAGTATGTTTATTAAATAAATTGCTTTGCATTCTTAAAATGGTTTTTGCCCAAATTGTTGATAGATGTGCATGGTACGATTCTGAACTATAAATATAATTTTAGATAGGTACATTTTCTCAATAAATGTACCGGAATGAAAATTTTTACTTCGGTACATTTATTGAGAAACTATACTTATCCAAAATTATATTTATAGTTCAGAATCGTACCATGCACATCTGTCAACAATTCAGGCAAAAAACATTTTAAGAATGCAAAGCATTTTATTTAATAAACATACTTTTGTGTAAAAAAGTAATTATTTGACTACCCATTTGTAACAGCGTCCTTAAGAACATTTTCGAAATGTCTTGTTTAAAAAAAGATAATCGGAAATCTCTGTTTCTATGGAATATTTAAAATCGGTCGAATTTAGCTGCAACACTATTTTACGAAAATGTTCTTATCTAACTTTTTAGGCCTATGTATCCTGCTTATGCGTATGAAGTTTCATTAAAATCGGTTCATTCATTTCGATAAAAAAGGACATGAAACTTTGTATGAAATGCCGTACGGAGCCAATGCTCTTAAATACTCAAATTAACAAGACAGAAGAGGATCTGTTATTTTTGTGCATTGGCCAAGTTACCTTCTACATAATTTAATGTGATTGTCGTTTGTGTGAAGAACAGTATAAAAGCCGTATTGAAACAAACAGCAATTTTAATCTCGAATCCTCATGCATCCGCTAACCTCCCGCGCTGCAGCTGAACCAGCTCGAGAACACATATTACAATGATTGAAGAATATACACAATGTTTTATGACACTTCCTGTATCGCCACAAATCTGTCAAGATCACTTACCAGTAGTCAGCACAGTGGAAGTATGTGCGATCTCCTGGAAGACCGCGTAGTTAGGCAGTAGACATTGCGTGGTAATTTCATCTGAGCCACATCGGATGTCCGCCTCTTGACATAGTAGCGCGAAGCACGACATCGCTACTAGTACCACGTCCGTGTCTATTGACCATAGACACATGAAGAATACCACCTAAGAACAAAATGGAGTCTCCTTTTAAGCATGTCGATAGCAAAAATAACTCAAAAAAAAAAAATATTTAAGTATAGTTTTTTAATTTATTTGGCCCAAAATTCAGCAACGCGAATACCGTTCACTGACGCAACCGTAAGGCCCTCACGTGTGCAGGTAACAGGACATGCGGAACAAGATGGGAGGTGATCCATTGCCTGTGGAGAGATGCCGAATACACACCGGAGATCTGAGCCGTCCATGAACCCCCACTTGTGGTCTAAGTCTATTTATGGTTTTCCAAGTAGGCCACGGTAACTTATGCCCGGATGGGAGGCTCTCTGATGATCCAATAAAGAAATCAGGAGGTTTAAGCAGTTCTTGGCAAATATCACATCTTTCTGTGTGGAGGGGATGCCATAGTTTACCATCATCATTATCATTTCAGCCAAAAGACAGAGGTTGATGGGAATCCGCTGAATGCGAAAAACATAGGACCAGTCGATGTGGAGACGATTTGGTGACGCCTAAGACCGTTTGTCCACCGCCACGGCATCAGGAAGTCAACAAGAACGAGATGACGGCGCCGAAGTAGTGATACATACATTTACTATGACCGCGTGTCACCACCACCGGGACGTCACGTTCGGTACGAATAATCTCGTTTCACGTTGACCTCCTGCTGACGTTGTGCCGTAGACGTTTTTCGGGTGAAATTGAGGTAATATTTTACTGCCATAGGTTAACACCAATATTTTCAATATGTGTAAACGCGATAGTGCGTTTGCTAGTGTTGGTTTGTCCTTCTTTCAAGCCGCAACGGAGCGGCTGATCAACGTGATTTTTTGCAAAAAGATAGTTTATGGACCGGAGTGTGACATAGGCTACTTTTTATCCCTGAAAAATGAACTGTTCTTGTGGGACTAACCTCGGGATCAAAGCAAAGTTGACACAGAACGGCTAAATATGAATGTAATCGAAGAACCACCATGCAATGGACATTTAAACGTAATACGTGCTCAGGTAGACGCTGTGTACACGGACTTTAGCAAGGCATTCGATAGGGTTCCCCACAAAATTCTAGGAGACAAGCTTTCAATGTATGGTGTCCACGGAGCACTTCTTAATTGGTTCAAAACTTACTTGTGCGATCGAGAGTTTTATGTTGTTGTTAACGGTTTCCGTTCAGCCTGTTACGCTATCGCATCAGGAGTCCCACAGGGTTCGCATTTAGGTCCTATTCTGTTCATAATATTCATTAATGACATCATTACATGCTTCGATAATACTATTCCATTTCTGTTTGCCGATGATATGAAAATTGTAAAGATAGTGACATCACCTCGGGACGCTGACTTGATGCAACAGGATTTGGATAGACTATCTGAATGGTGTGCCCGAAACCAAATGCTGTTGAATTGCGCAAAGTGTGTACACATAAAATTTAGCCGGAAACTGCGAAATATAGATACAATTTACAATATAAATCAAACCCCGTTAGCAGAAGTCAACTGTATAAAAGATCTGGGTGTCACGTTAGACAATAAGCTGACATTTGTACCACATGTAGATAGTATTATAAAAAGAGGGTTACGCGCATTGGGATTTGTGATCCGTAACAGCAAACTATTCCAAAAATCTGAAACGAAAATATTGCTATACTGCACTTTGGTTCGCAGTGTTCTGGAATACTGTAGCACTGCCTGGCGGCCTCATTACGCTGTTCATTGCCTTAGGATAGAGCGAGTGCAAAAAAGATTTTTAAACTACCTCGGATTCTCAGTAGGGAAAAAAATCAAAAGGAAACCATATAGCTATAAGCTGGGCCTTTTCAAAATGACGTCTCTTGAGAAACGGAGAGATATCCTGGACCTAAGGTTTGTCTACAAGCTACTCAGGAATAAAACTGACTGTCCGAAACTCCTAAGCAAATTCTATTTTCGAGTCCCACGTAGACAACCACGAAAACCGATCACTCCTCTAGTCCCACCCTTCCGTCGAACTAAGTCAGGCACTAATTCCCCAATTCCACGGCTGTGTAAGTTAGTTAATGAATACAGTGATCTCAATGATATCCACATAGAAACACTAGAAACATTCATCCGTAATACTAACATAAACAAATAAGTTAGGTTGCATCAATTTAGTTATAGTTTAAGCCTACTTTCAAGCTGGCACTTCGTTATATAAATATATCTCCAATACTGTACAATAAATTGCTGTCCTTTGTAAACTAAAATAATCGCATGTTGTGTTTACCTGTAATTGGGTGTGCAGTAGAACTAAGATCTGTTGTTATATTTTTTGTGTATGTATAGCTGTAACATCTGTTGGTAAACCATGAATAAATAAATAAATACTTCGTTATTGAATTATGTGTGCAATAAATAAAAAGGCAACCGGCGAAGGTTCGTTACCAGTTAGTACTTGGATTGACCTGACCATTGTTTTTAAAAGTGGATAGTTTGAAAAGTGTAAAACGTTGTCTTTCCCGGTTGCCATACGAATACATACAGGGTGTAATTGTAAATAGTGGCAATATTTTAAGGGGTCATTGTAATCATCATTATGAACAACTTAAAAAAAATCTGCTGTTCCCTACATTTTGACGAAATATGCGAACATAAATGTACTGAACAGCTGATTTTTTTTCGCGATTTCAGGCAGGTCGATCCATCAGGTCAAGCTACGCTTGCCGGGGTTGGTCCGTGGATGGGTGATCATCTTTACATACCGAGACTCCTCCGTGCCTCGGAAAGCACGTTAAGCCGTTGGTCCCTGCTGTAATTCGTGGATCTTTGACAGTCGTTACGGGTCGTCAGAAGCCCGAAAGTCTGACAACCAGTCTTACCAAGGGGTATCATATTACCCAGTTACTGGGTTGCGGAGGTCAGATAGGCAGTCGCTCCATGTAAAATACTGGTATTCAGCTGCATCCGGTTAGACTGGAAGACGACCCCAACATAGTTGGGAAAAGGCTAGGCAGATTGATTGGTATTTTGAGAAAAGAGTCACACAGATTTGAGTGGACCTGTCCAGTCAGTGCAGAGGTCAGACTTACCTCGAGTTTGATATGTGCCTGTTTACAGATAGGTATCTGCGACCCCACGTTGGCGTACTCCTTATGCTTGGCAAGGAACTCGTTCCGACATGTCAGGATATCTCGGAGCCATCGTAGAACTTCGCGGTAGTTGCAGATCTGACGCTGGATCAGCTTCTGACTTATGTTGTACAGGACTTGGGAGCTGTGGACAACGGAAATATCAAGGTTTAATTATTATTACATAACATAACATAACGCCATGTTTCCCCGAAGGGATAGGCTGCGGTGTACCTATAAGTACAGCCACATTCTGCAGTTATATTTAAAACTCATGAAATAGGGTGCGAGTCTGTTGCCATCAACACCCAATAACACTTTGCACGACCCGAGAATCGAACCCAGGACATCATGCTCAGCAGTAGCGTTTGCGACCACTAGACCAACGAAGCCATTATTATTATTAAGGACGCTGTTACAAATGGGAAGTCAAATCATTAACTTTTTTACACAAAAGTATGTTTATTAAATAAAATGCTTTGCACTCTTGAAAATGTTATATAAATGTACCGAAGTGAAAATTTTTACTTCGGTACATTTATTGAGAAAATGTACCTATCTAAAATTATATTTATAGTTCAGAATCGTACCATGCACATCTATCAACAATTTGGCCAAAAAACATTTTAAGAATGCAAAGCATTTTATTTAATAAACATACTTTTGTGTAAAAAAGTTAATGATTTGACTACCCATTTGTAACAGCGTCCTTAAAGGTAGGGTTAGTTATAATTCTCAGTTAGAGTATATAGTCGACATCGTAATTATGAGGCGGTGGCTAAGGTACTAACTACAGCCTTATTCAGCTCAATTCAGAGACTGGTGTTTTCTATGGACAAAAAATGAATGGAGCTGAATAAAAAAAAAATCGTTTATTTTTGGTGACATCTTATTACAAAACATTTTACTTCTGCCAAACTGCACAGCAGTTTGTTTGTTGTTTGTAAGTGTAGTTAGTCCCGGTTAAATGTCACATTCAAGTCAAATAACGACAAGGTATATTAAATATACCTGAACAACCAGTTCACTTCGCACAGACACTGCTGCAGCACTCACTTTCGCAACTAGGGTGATGATACAGTGAAACGACTCGATGTACTTGTTGAGTGTATATTGAGCTTACAATTGCATAACAAACATCACATACCTAGTTAAGTGACGGTGACTCTTAACACCGCGATTCAGGATTCGAACACAAATAAAAACGCCATCTATCAGCACAAAAGTTAACAATTAACCTCAAACATTCCGCCCACCAAGGACAAATTCAAAATTTGACCTTCCATTACACTTTTTTTTTTTTTATTCCGCCCACCGTGAATTTTCATAAAGTACATATTATTATAATAAAGTTAACAAACAGAAAAACAGCAATAAAAATATCTTAATTAGTATAATAAAGGCTAAGTGGTGGTGGACATCACAGGTAAGATACAAATCTTAGAAATAGACCTTTTTACCACAGAAGCCTTTGTGCGTAGAGATACAACTCTAGTAATACCATCGGCTCCAGGGTGTTTTGCAACCACACGACCAAGCAGCCAGCGAGAGGGTGGCAAATCATCCTCTTTGATCAAAACCAAATCACCAGTACTTGGTTCTGGAGTTTGTTGATTCCATTTATATCTATTTAAAAACAGCCAAATACTCTTGCGACCAGCGTCGCCAAAAGTTCTGCATCATCCTTTGAGTTAATTGCCATCGACGCAAACTGGATACAGCGGAAGATTCAAAGTTGTACTCCGGAACGGCAACCAAGGACTCACCAACAAGGAAATGACTTGGAGTCAAAGCGTCTAACCCATCCAGACCGTCATCCATCCTTGACAGTGGTCGTGAGTTGAGGCATGCCTCAATTTGCGCCAAGACTGTTGACAACTCCTCGTACGTTAACGTCGAGTCACCAATAACTCGCCGGAGGTGGAATTTTATGGACTTGATTCCGGCTTCCCAGAGACCACCGAAATTGGGCGAGTAAGGAGGAATAAAGTGCCACTTGGTACCCTGAGACGCCAAATAGTCAGCCAGCTCTTTTGGTAAGTTAGATTTTTCCGCAGAAAATAACTTATTTAATTCTCTTGATGCCCCTACAAAGTTAGTTCCATTGTCTGACCAGATGTCAGAACAATAGCCTCTTCTCGACACAAATCTTCTATACGCCGCCAAAAAGCCTTGAGTGGTTAGGTCACTTACCACTTCAATATAAAGTAAATATGTACGGCCTTTGTGGCCATACAGATAAACAGGCAAATGTAGCCTTTGTAGGCATGGTGACCACGGCCTTTGGAGGTCCTGATGTTTATTGGACCCGCATAATCTACCCCAGTACATTTGAAGGGTCTAGTAGGCGTTACTCTTGCCGCTGGCAGTTGCCCCATCAACTGTTTTGATGCAACTGCTGAATGCCTTACACATGTAACGCATTTACGTACATGTGATTTTACTAATTCTTTTGCACCAAGAATCCAGTATTTTGATCTCAGATACGCTAGCATAAGTTGAGGCCCTCCGTGCAGAGTTTTATGATGAGAATCGGCCACTATCAAATCAGTTAATTTGGACCTTTTTGGTAACAATATAGGGTGTTTCCTACTTTCACTTAATTCTGACTTTTGTAACCTTCCTCCTACTTTTAAGATTTGATTTCCGTCTATGAAAGGGTTTAAATATTTTAAAGATCCTTTCAATTTTACTAAGTTACCGTCCTTTGCTATCTTTTCCATTTCTTCTCCAAAACTCTCTGCTTGACACTTCTTAATACAAACACCTAATGCTTCTTTTAATTCTTGAGCTGTTAAGAACCCTGCCACTTCACCATTATCCTTCTTTCTTTTAATCCACATGCGTCGGCAATAAGCAACCACTCTTATTAATTTAGTTAAGCTTGAATACCGGTCCCATATATTACTTTCTGTGCTCGAGAAATGTGCTTTAATAACTTCTAAATTTGTCTCCATATCTTTAGGTTTGTTATAAACTATATTAGTTGAACTTAAAAACGCTGGCCCATTAAACCAAGTCGTTTGTTTCTTGAGTTCTGAAGGATTGAGGCCCCTAGAAGCATAATCAGCCGGGTTTACGCCGGACCTAACATGAGACCACTGTTGTGCGTCTAGAGTGGTTAAGATCTCAGATACCCTGTTGGCTACAAACGTTTGCCACCTATTTGGATGGCTATTGAGCCAGGCCAACACGACTGTAGAATCAGTCCAGGCATGAATATTCTCCTTCCGAATGTCCATTACATGAGCTACCTCAACCAACAGTCTACTAAGCAGAACCGCTCCACAGAGCTCCAATCTGGGAATCGATATTTGCTTGATAGGTGCTACTTTCGTTTTTGCTGCCACCAAATTCACAGACACATGACCCTTATCATCGATTGACCGGATATAGACGACCGCGGCGTAAGCTACCTTTGATGCATCGCAAAATCCATGAATTTCAACGAGTGCATCGTTGCGTTTAGTGTTGATCCAGCGAGGTATTTGTAATTCTGATAATTGATACAGGTCTTCCCGGTAAGTAAGCCACTCTTTTAGTATTTTGCTTGGAACTTCATCGTCCCAGCTTATGCCTGATAACCATAGCTTTTGGATTATTATTTTTGCTACTATAACACTCGGAGAAACCCATCCGAGTGGATCAAATAAACGTGATATGTCTGATATAATTATTCTTTTTGTTACAGGTCCCTTCGTCGGCGGAAGTGTCACCGTGTAGCGGAACGCATCAATCATTCGATCCCAGGTAAGTCCGAGTAACTTCATAACTTCATCTATTTTAATTTTTCTTCCTTCTTCTTTATTTTGTTCATTGCTTTTGTTTATTCTTTTCAGTAATTCCCCACTATTGCTTGACCATTTTTGTAACGAAAACCCCCCTGCTTCTACTAACTTGTTAAATTCATGATACAAATTGATACCTTCTTCAACAGTTTCTACACCCGTGAGCAGGTCATCCATGTAGAAGTCTTCCTTGACCTTATTAGCAGCTTTAGGGTATTTATCCTTCTCGTCTGTGGCCACTTGCTGAAGCACCTTAACTGCAAGATATGGGGCACATGCCGTACCAAAAGTTACCCTCATTAAACGATATTCATTTATTTTATGATCTGGACTTTCTTTCCACACAATTCTTTGAAAGTCAACGTCCTGTTCATCCACTTTGATTTGCCGGTACATTTTAACAATGTCCGCAGATAAACAAATCGAATACAATCTCCATTTCATCAAAATATACCGTAAAGTTGGCTGTAAAGTAGGGCCTATCATTAAAAGATCATTTAATGAAACACCGTTTTCACCTTTACAGGATGCATCAAACACTATCCTCACTTGCGTGGTGTCTTTATCTTCCCTAACAACCGCGAAATGAGGTAAGTAAATTCCATTCGAGTTATTAATCTCTTTTTCAGGAACCTTCTCCATATGTTCCAGCAGTAAGTATTCATCTAACACCTTTTGATACTTTACTTTCATTTCTTCATTTTTATCCAATCTTGTAACTAGTGACGAAAGTCTCTTTTCAGCTATCTTTTTAGAATTCTTTATTTTTAATTCTGGATCTGTTGTTTTAAACGGCAACCGTACGATATACCGTCCATCCCTGTCTCTTCTTGTTGTTTTGGCAAAGAAACGTTCGCATTGTTTTTCTTCCTCAGTTAAGTAATTTTTGTTGATTACTGTATCCGCCTCTAATTCCCAGAACTTTTTCAATAAGTCATTTTCCTCCACATAAGAATGCATAACTACTACATTCTCATGAGGTTGATGTGATTTTTCTACCACACCCGAAAGAATCCACCCAAACAAAGTAGCTTGAGCTACTAAAGTTCCCTGAGGTCCCTTTTTCATTCCTTCTTGAATTACTTGACCATAAACCTCGGCACCAAGCAAAATATCGATCTTGTTTGGTGTGTTATATTGTGGATCCGCTAAAGGTAAGTCACAAATCCAATCCATAGATACTATTTTCTTGCAAGGAAGAAACGTGGTTATTGTTTTCAATACATAAGCGGCAACTGAAACTTTGACGCGTGGATCATGAATAGAGGTAAGCGTTATTTCTACCATAAACTTTGAAACAACATGAGTATTTCCTTCCAGCCCTGAAATGTGTCCCCTTACTGGCATCTTTTTAAGACCCAAGTACTGTGCAGTTGCTTCTGTCACAAAGGAAGCTTGAGACCCTTGATCAAGCAACGCCCTGATAGTGTGACTCATTCCATTCCTGGCTGTAGCGTTTACCAGAGCCGTGGCTAGCAACACCTGATTATGTTTATTAATTTTATTTGACGAGAAAAATGTAGACACTGTGTCAGAGTTTGACGGTTTGGATGGTGTTGCCTTCTGTTCAACAGATGTGTCTTTGTTATCGTTCCGAGGTACGTTACTATTTTCAATATTTTCTGCATCACTATTTACCTGACCTGCGGGATGGAGCAAAGAATGATGCTTACGCTTGCAAACTCGACATACAGCTGAACTCAAACACTGCTTGGCCGAGTGGTTATTCCCTAAGCAGTTAAAACATAAACCGTTTTGTTTTACAAACTCCCGTCTGGCATTTACATCAGTTTTTATAAAATTTTTACAACTTATTATTTTATGATTCTCCTTACAGAATTTACACTGCATAGTAGAAGCATGAAATACTTTAGGCTTCTCTATTTGTTTCGCTCTTAATGTGTTGGATCCCGCATCCAAAAATTCTAACGCTCGATAACGACTGGTTAGAAAGTTTTTAAATTGTTCAAAAGTTGGTAAACCGTCGGAAGAATTGTCGCTCGTAACGTTTAACTCCCACTGTTTTCGGGATTCCGGATCCAACTTTAAGGTAAGTATATGAATCACTATGAGGTCCCAGTTAGAAGTATCGATACCAAGGTTAGTTAACGCATGTAAACAATCATTAGTATTATCCATCAATTCCTTGAGACCCACAGCTGATTCGTTACTTAGATTCTTTTGACTGAGTAACCTTTTCAAGATGAAATGTGATAAATATCTTTTATTATTATACCGCGCGTTCAGTTGTTCCCAGCACCGTTCATAATTTGTATCTGATATGGGTATTTGTCTTAGTAGCTGTTCCGCTTCCCCAGCCAAATATCCTTTTAAATATTGCATTCGTTGTACATTATCTAGTGTTTTATTATTATGAATAAGCGACACGAATAAATCTCGAAAGGTGACCCAGTCTGTATATTTTCCGGAAAATACTGGAATAACAATTTTAGGTAGTTTGACTTGACACTGTTTAAAATTACTTGTTACATCTTTAGGATTTTCTTTTTGACTGTCCTCTTTTACCTCAAATGATTCGAGAACAGTTTCCATTTCAGTCTTATACTGAATGTAGACTTCTTCAGTTACATCATAAATATCCTTTTTAACGTATGAACTTAGTTTTAATTCGTCTGGATCATATTCTTCGTATAATTTACTATGACTATCTGCTAACTGATCCCACAATTTCTCTAAACTTTCCAATCTAACTTTAACATAAGGACGGGTTATTCTTTCTTTTGGTGACTTTTTAAAGTTAGTGTAAGCTTTATTAATTCTGGTACAAATATCTTCTAATTTATTAATCAAAGACTCCATTTTGTTATGTAGGGTACTCTAAAATATTTATTGTTTGTCAAACACTGAAATTAGGTAATACACTTGCGAAGTTACAATTATCTAAGAAGTAGATAACAGCACAAAATTTTAAACGCTGCAAGTGTTATTAAACAAGATTTGAATACAAGTTAATGATAAAATATTATTGTAATTTTGCTAAGTGTCAAAAAACTAAATACTTAAGTTTTAAAATTACAAGTCTTTAAACATAATTATTTTCAAACATTTGGGCATAGGTTCCCCGTCTCAACCAATTTTACTTAAAATTAAACTATGTCTAGAACACTGCTAATTATTCTAAGTCAAAAGTTTATATTCCGATATTTTTTCTAAGTTCCAATCTTCAAAGCAATAAGGTTCAATTTAAAAGTTTATTTCCGTTCGTCAAAGACGTTCTGCGACTGAGCCAATTTAACTAGCACTTGTACTTAGTAAAAAAGTTCACTCACAGTTTGTTCCGCTTGATTGATATCACCTGATGAATCGTCCACTGATTGATTAATAGTGACGTTGCGTCCCCGCACGTCACACCTCCTGGTCACACTAGTTGCTGATCCTGACGATGACGTCACCCGGCACCGTCTGCAGTAGCTTGCTTCCCGCACTGCTACTGCTGTTTGCTGAGTTGCTGCTGCTTCTGCTTCTGCTGCGTTAACTTGGCCAGTTTGCGCAAGCGATCCACTTGCCCAGCCAAGATGTGTTAAACAAAAATACTTTTTCGGACAATCTCAGTCCGGAGTTCGGCTAGAAGGACCAAATGAACAACCAGTTCACTTCGCACAGACACTGCTGCAGCACTCACTTTCGCAACTAGGGTGATGATACAGTGAAACGACTCGATGTACTTGTTGAGTGTATATTGAGCTTACAATTGCATAACAAACATCACATACCTAGTTAAGTGACGGTGACTCTTAACACCGCGATTCAGGATTCGAACACAAATAAAAAACGCCATCTATCAGCACAAAAGTTAACAATTAACCTCAAACAATACCTATATATGTTTATTTATTTATTAAAACTTTATGCACAAGTAAAAAATACTGTACAAAGGCGGACTTAATGCCTGAGGCATTTTCTACCAGTCAACCTTAGGATGATGCAGAGAAAAACCATGGTAGGTGCAACATAAGGGATAGATAACTCGAAAAAGAATAAACACTAATAAATATATACATACATACATATAAACAGAATAAACTTTGTCAGGAGAAATAACGATAGGAAGAGGAGAAAAAGAATCCAGCAAATCAGCGCTGGGATGATTCTGCCAACTTTATACGAATATGTTCACGTGCCACCCTAAGGTGTTGATCCACCCTAAGGTGAATACGCGGAAACGTATGTACGAGAATTCACCCTAGGCCTAATTTGATAAACGGAATTTATAGGCTTAGGGTGGATTCTCGGACATGCGTTTCCGCAAATTCTCCTTAAGGTGAATTTTTGGGATGGATCAACGGATAACACCGTCTTTTTTCGTGACACGGACAAAATTTGTCCGTTTTTCACAACGGAACCATGCTGGATCCATGATCTTTTTTCACGTCATAGTACGGCCCCTGATGTATTTTCTACTCTTGCAGATGTTCATAGCGTTTACGTAAACGGCGTAAATGCTATGAACACTAGCAAAAGTGTAGTATATGAGGGTGACGATCTTCGCAGGGCGGTAATGCCTTAAGCTTATTTTTTTAGTAATTTTAAACAATTAGGTAATTTTATAATAGGTTGGGGAAAAAGTTTCTTCGCATTTTTTAAGAAAATTCAAAACATTTTTAAATTTATCTAAAGTATGTAGGTACCATTTTGTTCGATAACTTTTTGCCATCTTGTAGGTAGGGACATGATCCCATTGCTATAGAAATTTTGGGACTTCTGATCAAAATACCGCGACAAGTGGTTTTGGCAGTCCTCTCGTGATGTTAACCTGACACTGCCTAAAGAATTCTGAAGAGACCGAAACAGGTGGAAATCTGAAGGTGCAAGGTCAGGACTATACGGCGGATGCATTAACACCTCCCAGCCAAACTATCTTAATTTTTGCTGAGGTCTAGCGTTATCATGATGAAAAACCAGACCCCTTCTGTTGATTAATTTCGGCCGCTTTCTCTCAACTTCTTGCTTTAATCTCATCAGTTGTTCGCAGTAGAGTTCAGAATCGATGGTCCTGCCTGGTGGTAACAGCTCATAATGAATAATGCCCTTCCAATCCCACCACACACACAGCATCACCTTGTTGCGAGTTAACCCGGGTTTCGCCACAGTCCAACCAAGCGTACAAACCTTCCCTCCGGCACCCAACACAGGACCTCGTTCGCACAGCATCAGTATTACGTAATTAGCGCTTACATTTACAAAAAGATTCATAAAAAACTGAATATCTTAGACCTCAACAAACACAACCTAAAATTAAAAGTGACGGAATGGCTTCTTAAACAGGACTATGCTGCAACGGAGACTTTACTTACCTACATCGCCTAATAAGTACTCACCCAACTTTATGCATGCGTGCATGAATACTCTTTCCTCGCAACCAAACACACTTGAATATAATACAACTCCCCTACTCACTTACACTCCAAACACCTCATCACCTACTCATACATACTCACACATAAACACCTATACACACCAACAATCACATTCTTTCACCCTCACCTTTTGTTCTCTTTCATACTCATACATAATTTAATAGCAGATGTAAATTAAAACATTTTTCTTTTTTTTTTCCCCCTTCTGATGAAATACTGACACAGTCCACTCACACATAACTGTATTAATTGGAACCTCATTGTGAGACACTGTCTCTTAAGATACAGGATACCCTAGTTTAAGAGACAGAGTTTAATCTTTTGTGTACAGATTTTGCAGCGTTTAGATGTTATTATGTAAATCACATATCTTCATAGTTGTAACCTACAATCACAATTATCTGTATGTTTTGGGAAATAAAGATATTTTATTATTTTTTTATTATTATTATTAGTCTGTGAAGCCTGACCGGCCTTTGCCCACGACCTTTTTCGCACGTTCTTGTCGTACGTGATCCACTTTTCATCACCAGTTATCAGCTTCTTCAAAAATGGTTCGGTTTCATTACGTCGTAATAAAGAATCACAAATGAGTACACGGTTCATTAGGTTTCTTTCAGTGAGCTCGTGAGGTACCCAAATATCGAGCTTTTTTGTGTACTTACCCAGTTTTTTTCAAATGCGCCAAAACTGTTTTGTGGTCAATTCCCAGTTCTTCAGCTACGTCGTAACTACTGATATCCCGATCTTGCTCCACTATTTCAAAAATGGCATCCATTTTATCCGTAATAGGGCGACCAGAGCGACTTGCATCTTTGACATCAAAATTTCCGGATTGAAAACGCTTAAACCAAATTTGTGCTACTCTCACAGACACTGCACTGGGCCCATAAACAACGAAAATTTTGTTCGCGGCTTGCGTTACATTTTTACCTTTTTTGTAGTAAAATTTTAAAATGTATCGAATTTCTTCATTACATTCACTCATCTTGACAGTACGAAAAACAAATGAAAATCACACATTTTCCTAATTTGAATTTGGAATTATTTTCTTTAAAATTTAAACTTTCAATGGTACCAAAACCAGCCAGATACAAATAGTATAGCCAAAGAGATTTTATTTTAAGTTCATACATACTATAATGCTAAAAGACTTTTTCCCCAACCTAATATTTAACATAATATCTCACTGGCAACAAATGCTGTTTCCGTGACAAAAAAAAAAAAACAGCATCCGAAATTAGCCGAACTTTGCCGATCTTACGCGAGAAATTTCTTTAATAGCATCATACGTGTTGCGGCGGCCTAAAGCCTTGGGGTGAAAATCGAAATTTTCTTAGTGGACTGTATGAGGGGCGGTTCGGTGACACAAGTAGGTGTTTTGGTGGTGTGGGAAAATGATGATGGTACCTGCCTGGTGAGCTATGGCGACACGACGAGAAGGGTTTCCTTAGCCACGTGGCTGGCGCGTCCAGGATATCACGTACGGACGAGAATCTGCACTTTCCACAACACACATACACGCACTTGCACTGTTCAATAGCAATCTTCGTTCTTCGCGGTGAAAATATGAGTCCTTTTTCGACTTGGGATTAATTTTACCCAACAGGCGTCGATGTTGATTGAGAACTGGCGGATCTTCTTGGCGGCAGCGTATGCGCGCCATTGCGGATCTTCCTTCTCGCTCTCACTTAGGCATTATAAGGGTTGTGGAAGGGAGAAGGAAAGCGGAAGGAACTTTATGTTACACAGATACTAATTAATTAGAGTTGCCAGTAATTAGGCATGAAATATAAAATAAAGAAAGTAATGGCGTTAACATTCCTCGCGGCCTTAAAGGGTCACCTTTAAAGAGAATAATATAATAATATATACAGTGAAATTACACTTAAATCTAACTAAAGAGGGAATGGACTGAATAAGATATTACTGAGTAGGAATGGGGCATAAGCGGACCACAGGTCGCACAAGAATCCCATTAGAAGTGCGTACTGAAACGACTCGCGTGCTACCGTCTATAGACGTATGCAACTTCTCAATAACACCTAGAGGCCAGGATAGAGGAGGCGCATTATCATTTACTATCACTACTACAGTGCCTTCCTTAATCATGTCTCCATCAGGTTTATTCCATTTTAAGCGTGATTGTAAACTATGAAGATACTCGCTTCGCCATCTTTTCCAGTACGACTGGACTAATTTATCCATAAGAGAGTGTCTTTGGAGCAGGTGATCAGACAGTAAACCTACTTCCGCGGCGGGTAATGAGTTAAGCGGTACAGTATGTAAAAAATGCGAAGGGGTAAGAGCTTTAGGCTCTTCCGGATCAGCGCTAAGAACAGTAAGAGGTCTGGAGTTCAACAGGCACTCTATTTGAGAGAGAATTGTAACTAATTCTTCATAAGATAGAAGTTGTTGACCTATTGTCTTGAAAAGGTGAGTCTTCACGGCCTTCACCATGGACTCCCAACATCCACCAAAGTGCGGTGACGCGGGCGGAATAAAATGCCAATTAATGCGATGCTCAGCGAGCTCCTCTTCAAAGCGCGGGCGGTATTCTTTATTTATGAAAGTATACAAGTCGCGTAAAAACGAATTAGCTCCTCGAAAATTGGTCGCGTTGTCCGAATACAAGCATTGTACCGGTCCACGGCGGGATAAAAACCGTTTCAACGCGGCTATGAACGACGCAGTCGTAAGATCTGTAGCTAATTCAATATGAACAGCGCGAGTAGTCATACAGGTAAAGATACATAAATAACCCTTGCGACTCTTCGCACCTCGAGTGCGTACGGGCACATACTGTATAGGGCCAGCGTAATCACACCCTGTATGAGAAAAAGCTTTGGTTGCAACATTTACTCTAGATTTAGGGAGATCGCCCATAATCGGCGGACCATGAGGTCGCGGTCTCCACCTGTGACATGCGTTACACTTGTGGATTCTAGTAAATAAAAGACGTGCGTTCGTACCGAGCCGTATATTCAACTGAAGATTGGCGCTTACTTGCAATTACCCACATATGTAACACCTTCACCCTTATTTTCTACAAAATTTATTACTAACACAATAACAGCAGCTGTAACTGAATACTTAAACTTACTTACAAATATCCGGAATTAGCAAAATAACAAACAGTAATCTAAAGCTTATATAAACATAACTTTTATCTTCTTCCCAAATTTATTTGTAACAGTCCTCGATACCATATCGTCTCACTGGTTTACGTACACGCCGTCCCTTAGGCGATTCTGTAGGTACTTTATTGATCGAGCCATGATTGTCTATTTCCTGCACATTGGGCTCGCTAGACATTCTTAGCGGGGTTGCTGTTAACGCCATGTCCGTATCGTCGGTGGGTTTTGGAGATGCGCCCTCGGCTATCAACGGCGCGAGCGGGTCCGGGGCCCGGACCGGTGTACCGGACTGCTGGTCGTTGTCTACTGGATAAATTAGCGAAGGGCGGAATCGTTTTACCGGTCCTTCGCTTACCGGATGGCTGTCACCATTATTACGTGTTAATTTTACTAACTTAGTTACATCTCTTGACACTCTAAGCTTTAGTTGGTCGACATGTCTGTGTTCTTCGGTTCCATTGATAGATCTAACTTTATAATCCGTACTACCAGTCCTCTCTATTACTGTCCCCGCCGTCCACTTATCAAAGCCCCGATAGTCCCTAAACCAGACCTCGTCCCCCGATGTAAATTGTCTAACCGTTCCCCCTGCTGACTTTTCCGCCTGTTTCTGGCGAGCCTTTACTAATTCTTTCTGATCAGGTTTTAAGCAATCTAGACGCATGCGCAAATTGCGCCCTATGCACATCTTTGCCGGACTTTCACCGGTTGTATAGTGTGGTGTATTTCTATATGCTAGCAGGAATCTACACAAGGAAGCGTGTATGTCTGTTTTAGACTTAATTGCTTTTTTTATATTGCGTTTACATATTTTAACAGCGTTTTCCGCCGCCCCATTCGAAGCTGGGTGATATGGGGCTGAAAAAATTTGCTGGATCCCATTGGTGCTTAAAAATTGTTTGAACTCAGTACTGAAAAATGGTGGACCATTGTCACTAACCACTTGTTTCGGCAAACCGAATCTCGCCCACATTTCCCGCAATTCCTTTATTACAGCTTTCGCTGTAGTGGTACTCATTTTAATTGCCTCTATCCACTTTGAATGAGCGTCCACTACTATAAGATAAGTTTGCCCCACTATCGGACCCAAAAAATCAATGTGTATCCTGGATCATGGGCGATCCGGCCATGGCCAAGCGCGCGGTGCATGCGCCGGAGGGGCTTCAGCTACCGCTGCGCAAATGGTGCAAGCACGACACGCTGCTTCCACCGCCTCATCTATGCCCGGCCACCACACATAGCTACGGGCCAACGCCTTTGTTTTCACTACCCCCATATGACCTTCATGTAGCTCCGTAATTACCTTGTCTCTGCACGAGTTTGGAATAATGACCCTATGTCCCCACATCACACAGCCTAATTCTAAATATAACTCATTTTTTCTATTAACATAAGGTTTCAGTTCTCTCATTTCGACCTCGTCCGGCCATCCGTCATTAATATATCTAGCTACTCTGTGTAAAATACTGTCTGAAGCTGTTTCTTTTTTTAATTTATGCGAGTCTAAGAGTAACGCTTCTGCAGCAAAATGTAAATATGTTTGTTCCGGGGTGTCTAATTCTTCTCTGCAAACCCCCTCCTTATGCTTACTAATCAACCTAGACAAAACATCCGCTGTGTTCTTGTCCGTGCGAATATACTCTATGTTGAAGTCATAAGCTGATAATTTAATTGCCCATCTTTGTAGTCGACTAGCCGCCGTGTTGGGAATACCGGCATGCGGTCCAAAGATTGTTACCAGTGGTTTATGGTCCGTACGTAAAGTGAATTTTCTCCCAAACAGATATTGGTGAAATTTGTCCATTGCAAATATTATCGCGAGAGCTTCTTTATGAATCTGACTATAGTGTTGTTCGGCGGAGGTGAGCGCGCGGGACGCGTACGCCACCACTCGCTCGCCGCCGCCGCCGCCGCCGTCGGGTGCGCGCTGCGCCAGCACCGCGCCCAGCCCCCGCGAGCTCGCGTCGCATGTTACTATGCTCTCTAATGACATATTGAAATGTGTCAAAACTTCCGCGCTACACAGAAGCTTTTTAATTGTATTAAAAACCTTTGTATGTGACATTGTCCATTTCCAGTGTCTTCCTTTTTTTAGCAAGTCATAAAGAGGGTTAATATGAGTGTTTAAATTTTTTATAAATTTCCCATAGAAATTAACCATGCCCAAAAACGATTTTAATTCTGTTACATTAGTTGGATGAGGCATATCTAATATTGGTTTTAACTTTTCTGGATTCGCTCGAACTCCCTTTTTATTTATTATGAACCCTAAATACTTCACTTGGTCAGCTATAAACTCACATTTTTCTTTTTTAATTTTTAAGCCGTTCGTTTCCAAAATACGGAATACTTGTTCTACACTTTTTAAATGTGTCTCCAATGATTTACTTTTTATTAATATATCATCATAAAATACTACTACGTCGGGGACATTTTTAAAGAGATTTGTCATAAATTTTTGAAAAATTCCAGGACTAGAAGAGAGACCATACACTAATCGGTTGTATTTAAATAGTCCTCTATGTGTGTTAATGACAGTGTAATTCCTAGAAGTTTCATTTAAAACTAGCTGATTATAAGCTTGTGATAGGTCTAACTTGGTAAAATAATGATTACCACTCAGGCCACTAAACAAATCTTCTATCTTTGGAACCGGGTACCTATCCACCAACAAAGCTTTATTAAGTGTCACCTTATAATCCACGCACAGTCGTATTCCGCCGTCCGCTTTCCTCGCTATGACCAATGGCGTGGCCCAGTCGGACCGGTCAACGGGCTCGATGACGCCGGCACGCAGCATTGCATCCAACTCCGCATCCACCCGCGGGAGCAGCGCGTACGGCACCGGGCGCGCGCGGCAGTAAATCGGCTGCGCCCCGGGCCGCACGTACAGCTTGACCTCTTCCCCAGTGTGCTTGCCCAATGTGCCGTCAAATAGTTTCTCATGCCTGGAGATAATATCATTTAGCAAGTTATTTTTACTAATTCCTATATTATGAATTACTGTACACTTACTTAGGCTAGGTATTTCTATGCACAATTCAGACAACCACTGTCTCCCTAATAAACTAGTACTACCTTTATCTATTACATATAAATCCAACCTTTTCACCTTGTTCTTATACTCGACATTTGTCTCCAAGTACCCTATCGGATGAACAGCTGAGCCATCGTAAAATTTTAACTTTAATTTACATGTTTTCAGAGGTAAATCTGTAAACAATTTAGTGTATGTTGAATAGCTTATGCAAGACAACGCCGATCCCGTATCAACTTCCATTATTATGGGTTTATTATTTATATTAACTGTCATACACACCGGTCTATACTTTGCTAAGGACATCTGGTACATTGCCTCCTCGTCATCCCCCGAGGCTTCCCGTTCCTCCCCGGAGCTGTCACCCGCTGCTGGTTCGCGTAGCCAGTGCGCTGCACCGGCAGCGTCGCAGGCCGCGTCGGCGGCGTTCCCTCGGTCGCGTGTACCGCGTCCGCGTGCCGCCGCCGCTGCGCCCCTGCGTCGCTCCCCGCCGCCTTCGCCCGCGCTGTGGCCGCTTGGACCGAGCGCGCGACCTCTGCGTGACCTTCCCCGCGTGCCGCCGTTGGAGTTTGAAGTAGACGATGTCGAACGGCGATCTAATTCCTTCTTCATGCATACTCTCCGTAAATGGCCAATTTTCCCACAGTAACTGCATTCAAAATCTTTGTACCTGCAGTTTTGCGGCCTATGTCCATTGCCACCGCACGCTGAACAATTTCCGATTCCTAACTTGTGCATCTTCTCACTAAGTTCCCGGTCCGGAACTTGTTCCCGCTTGCTCTCGACAGCTCCGGCGTCCCGCTCGGCTGCCTCCAGAGTATTGGCTAATTGTAGCGCTTTCTTGTAGTCTAGATTATTTTCTGCGAATAACCTCTGCCGAATAAAATCGCTCCGCAGGCCGCACACAAACTGATCCCGTAGGTTTTCTTCTAAGTTTGCTTCAAACTCACAGTACCTAGTCATCTTTTTCAAGTCAGCCACGTAGTCCGCTATCGATTCGCCCGCCACTTGCCGTCTTTGACGAAACCTATATCTCTCTGCCAAGATTGAGGGTGTCGGTTGCAGATGTGCACGCAGTAGTTCCACCGCGGCCTTATATGATAAGCTTGATGGCTTCCTTGGACTCGCTAATGTAGACAACAACTCGTAAGCCTGTTCCCCGATTATCGCGATTAAAGTTGGCAACTTTAAATCGTCCGTTATCTTGTTAACCAGAAAGTACATTTCTAGCCGCTCCACGTACGCTGACCAGTTACCAGTTTTCACATCGAAGTCTTTGATTTTGCCCACAGACATTGTTACGATTGTCCACACAACACTATTATGTATAATAATCTGCACCGAACAATGTTTGGTTTTTTTTTTTAATCCTCGTCGCCACTAGTAAATAAAAGACGTGCGTTCGTACCGAGCCGTATATTCAACTGAAGATTGGCGCTTACTTGCAATTACCCACATATGTAACAGATTCTATGACGAATAATGCGTCTAGCGGACAAAATCCAATACTTATGGCGCAATAACGACATAGTGAGTTCTGGACCTGCATGTAAATATTTTATATGATAATAGTCTACGAGGATTTCAACTATGCGATCATGTCGGGGTAACACTACCGGGTGTTTAGTACTATAGGCCTCAGCCGAATGAGTTAATCGACCCCCAACGCGGATTAAATCATCACCATCTACAAATGGCTTGAGTTTAATAAGAGCGGGTGAACAAATTTTATTATTTTTTAACTCGGAATAATCATCCATGAAGTGTTTTCTTTGAACATGACGCAACAAAATGGTTTCAGCGAACTCGAGGTCGCTAGCGGTAACGGTGTCAGTCCGACGCGGGAGTTTTTTCATGAAGCGGTATATGAAAACAACAATACGCAGCAGTTTAGTCCACGACGACGTACGTTCTGCGAGTGTGAGTAGAAGCGAATTTTCCGAACTTGAATCCGCGACTATGGGATGCGCGTGGACCTTTTCTTCCGGAATGGGTTCCGAATTCAAGTCTGTAACCTTATGTATGGGCCATTCGGAAGGGTCGCGCTTAGCCCAAGCGGGTCCGTGCAACCATAATGGGTGCTCAATGAATTTGTCAGGTGTTAAACCACGTGACAAACAGTCCGCTGGGTTTTCAGTACCAGCTACGTGGTAGAAATGTTCCGCGGGGACGTTGTCTACGATGCGAACGACACGATTGGCCACAAACGTGTGCCAACGATGCGGAGAAGACTTTATCCAGCAAAGAGTCACCTTAGAATCGG
The DNA here is from genome assembly GCA_946251885.1 of Cosmia pyralina. Taxonomy (NCBI): domain Eukaryota; kingdom Metazoa; phylum Arthropoda; class Insecta; order Lepidoptera; family Noctuidae; genus Cosmia; species Cosmia pyralina. The sequence continues at coordinate 9,237,295 of OX276371.1, read as the reverse complement.
TGAATGCGTAAATAGCGGTAACATTATAACGCGGATTATAAGTGTCATGAACACGGCGAAGAAGTTTAGCGAGGAGTTCGGCACCACAGAGCTCCAGTCGAGCGATAGTCAATGGTTTAACCGGCGATACCTTCGACTTGGCACAAACCAGCTGAACGACTACGTCATCGTTGCGAGTGACGTGCGCATAGATGACAGCGCCGTAGGCGCTTTCACTGGCGTCGGAAAATCCAATGAGGCGAAGAATACAATTTTCAAAAATACCTAAATGGCGCGGGATTTTAAAATCATTTAAAAGCGGCAGGGCAGAGCGAAAAGTTTGCCAAATATTTATGATGTGACGCGGGGGAGTGTCATCCCAATCGAGCTTCAGTAACCACAATTCTTTGATAAGTAGTTTAGCATAGAGAACTACAGGCGCGACAAGCCCCATGATGTCCCACAGTCTAGCTACGGCCGACAGAATAGCACGTTTAGTACACGTGTCTGGCGGTGCGGAAATAAGAAATTCAAAACAATCATTTGACCTACACCAGCGCAAGCCGAGAACCTTTTGTTCTACCGACTTGTCGAATTCTAGTTGTTCGGTCAACCTATGCGACGCGGGAATACTGTTTAGTACAGTTTGAGAGTTACTGGTCCACTTGACCAACTCGAACTGACCTCCTCTAAAGAGTTTAATCAGTTCGTGCGAAACCTGGACTGCACGTGATTCGGAGCTTACGCTGTAGACTACGTCATCCATATACAGCGAATCCGCGATGATAGCGCTGGCGCGCGGGAAGTGATGACCATCGTCTTGAACCAACTGTTGTACTGTGCGGATCGCATGGTAGGGACTTGACTTGAGACCAAAACAGACACGGTTAAACTGATATAGAACCAGAGGATCGTTTGGACTAAAACGATATAAGATGCGTTGAAAGCGACGATCGCTTTCTCTTACTTCAATCTGTAAGAACATTTGTCGGCAATCAGCCGAGAGCGCGAATGCGAACAATCGAAAATTCAGAATTATAGTAAACAAGTCACCCTGTAAATTTGGGCCACTGTGTAAAATATCGTTGAGAGATAATCCAGTACTCGTTTTAGCACTAGCGTCTAACACGGAGCGTAGTTTTGTTGTTGTCTTATCTAAACGTACAACTGCGTGATGCGGAATTACATAGTCAGGACAACTACTGTCTGAACTATCGAGCGGAGCAGGAGATAAATATCCATTATCAATATATTCGCGAATGACGTCATCATACGCAGTACGTAACTCGGGTGCGGATTCTAATTTCTTTTCTAGGCAGAAAAAACGTTTTTTCGCGATATCGAGTGAGTTCCCCAATGAGAACACATCGCTGCGAAACGGTAGGGCTACAGAGTATCTACCTGTGTCCCCATCGCGTTCCGTGGTCGAATTATAAAAGTACTCGCACTCAAGTTCGTCGAGCGATTTGCTCGTCGAAAGAGTGACGGGCGCTTCATCGACCTGCCAGAATTGTTTCAACGCCGATTCTAACGAGTCTTTGTCGGATGGTTGCGAAATATGTGAGTAACAAGACTGTGGAGGCTTATTACGACGTACAGGCAGCGCGGGCACAGTGCCCATGATGACGTAACCGAGTACCGTCTGCATGGCGGGCGGCGCGGAGGAGTTGCTGCTAACTACGCGGGGCAGCATAAGATGCGGGAAAAGCGAAGCCCCGATCAACACATCGATGCGACCGGGTTTGCCAAACGATTCGTCGGCGAGCGGTAAACCTTTTAAGTAAGGCAAGGCGGAAGTATCTACGGGAGCGGTAGGTAAATTATCGGTGATTGCATCGACAACTAGCGAATTAACGTTAAAAGTAACGTTCGGATTAAAACGGGAAAAGAAAGCGAATTGTACGGAACCCTTAACGGATTTTTCCGTACCACCGATACCCTTAACGGAAGGCGTATCAGATGAATGTCTAGTCAAACCTAATCGTTTGCAACATTCTGCGGTAATAAAATTAATTTGTGAGCCACTGTCTAATAGACAGCGAATAAAATGCTCCTTACCAAATGAATCTCGAACTATTACAGTAGCGGTTGACAACAAAATAGTAGTATTCGTATTACATTGCGGCTTTGATACGCGGGAGTTCGAGTCGTAAAAGATCGACGCAGCAATGGATGCATTACATTGCGGGGCGCTCTGAGCGGTGGCGGCGAGCGGCACGGCGGCGGCGGCGTGAGCATCTTGCTCGCTCGAAGCCGTGGAGTTTGAACCCGATTGTGTACGTGCGGTATCATCAACACCGTTCGATAATACAGTCGCGTGCGATTCGCGATTAAAGTGTAAAAGCGTATGGTGTTTATTTTTACAAGATTTACATCTAGATTCAGACTGACAGACTCTGGCCTTATGTTTAATACTTAAACAGTTAGTACATGCATCGTTTTGTTTCACCGATTTGAAACGATCACTTGGTGTCATTTTAGAAAAGGCAGGACATTTAAATAAATGTTCATGAACAAAGCTATCACACAAACATTTAGCGGATTTATCAATTACAGTGTAAGATTGCGGTTGCGGAGTTTTGAACGTTTTTTTATTTATAGGATTGTTATTAGACTGAGTGAAACTCAAGCTGTTTAAAGCTTTAGTATTTTGTAAAATGCGAGATTGATTTTTAATGAACTGTACTAAATTGTCGAATTTAGGAATTTCGTCTTTTGAGTTCATTTCAAAAAGTCGAGCGGTTTCAGAATCAACCTTTTTTATAGCGACATGGAAAAAAATCAAATCTGATAAATCATTTATTTTAAGGTTTTTTAATGCGTTTGCGGCGGAAACAAAATTATCAGAAAAGGATTCGAAATTTTGAATAGATGCGGTATTAAAAGATTTATGTTCAAACATCCGATTAAGGGAACTAGAAGCCAACATACGTTTGTCTTCGTACTTGTTTATGAGTGAATTAAAAATTAATTGGTAGTTATCGCCATTAGGGCAAACTCCTGAGAACGCGGTTTGAGCCTTATCTTTCAATTTCCCCATCAAATAATATAATTTCTCCGAATCAGTCAATGTATTATTTTCGTGTACCGTGCTTTTAAAATTAGCATAGAACAGGGGCCAGTTACGAATATCGCCATCGAATGACATAATTTCAATGGGAGGTAAGCGAACTGTTTGCTTATTGACACCACTACCACTAGAAGTAGGAGCCGATGTGGCTGATGATTTTGAGTAATTTGAATAATTATATTTAACGCAGCAATATAATTCCTCAAAACTAATCCACGACTGATCATCAATATTATTTTCCGGGTCTTGTCTTAGAAGAAGCGAGTTATATTTATTAAATGCCTCGAGGAACTCGGTGCGCAACGCATCAACATTGACACACGCACACAAGAACTTCTCTAGCGGTTCCATACCGGACTTCATTTTTTCCATTATTTCGTAAATGATTTGCATGCGGGCAAAAATCATATTACGACATGACAGTGCTATTTGAATCGCGGATTCTATCTGATCATCCGAATCAATGGTCACTTTCTTAGGCATTTTCGATATTTTTGTTGGTTTTTATAATAGCTAAAATAAATCGCAAACTTCAACGAGTTGCGCGCGGTGCGGGATTGGTAGGTGGTACCTACGAATATAGTACCGAACGATAGCGAAGCGAGCGAGCGGTAGATTTTGCTTCTACCTACGTATATTAAAATATTAAGTTGAGCGGGATGCGAAATACCTGTGAATGTACGCAATGACAAGTAGGTAGTGTAATAAATGAATAAATGAAAGCGGTTTAGTATAAGAGTATAAGGAACGAAGATTGAAATGAAATATAGTTGCGGGATGATAATATACGGATATAATATTGATATCCGTTATCAAGAGGATAAAGAAAAATAGGTATCCGTGATCATGGGACCAAAACTGTTGGATATCTGTGATCGTAGGACCAAAAAACTGTTGGATATCCGTGATCGTAGGACCAAAAAATGTCGGATATCCGTCTCGAAGGAACAAAAAATGTTGCGGCGGCCTAAAGCCTTGGGGTGAAAATCGAAATTTTCTTAGTGGACTGTATGAGGGGCGGTTCGGTGACACAAGTAGGTGTTTTGGTGGTGTGGGAAAATGATGATGGTACCTGCCTGGTGAGCTATGGCGACACGACGAGAAGGGTTTCCTTAGCCACGTGGCTGGCGCGTCCAGGATATCACGTACGGACGAGAATCTGCACTTTCCACAACACACATACACGCACTTGCACTGTTCAATAGCAATCTTCGTTCTTCGCGGTGAAAATATGAGTCCTTTTTCGACTTGGGATTAATTTTACCCAACAGGCGTCGATGTTGATTGAGAACTGGCGGATCTTCTTGGCGGCAGCGTATGCGCGCCATTGCGGATCTTCCTTCTCGCTCTCACTTAGGCATTATAAGGGTTGTGGAAGGGAGAAGGAAAGCGGAAGGAACTTTATGTTACACAGATACTAATTAATTAGAGTTGCCAGTAATTAGGCATGAAATATAAAATAAAGAAAGTAATGGCGTTAACAATACGCATATAAACTTACCAAGAAAAACACCAACTTGATATCTTCTCCGTCTGATGTATTTTCTACTCTTGCAGATGTTCATAGCGTTTACGTAAACGGCGTAAATGCTATGAACATTAGCAAAAGTGAAGTGTATGGGGCGACGATCTTCGCAGGGTAGCCGCTGGAGGAGAATAATCGAGGATCGAGTGTATTTATTTATTTGTTGAGGACATTCAACAAAAGATGTAGACAAAAAATCACAATTAATGTTACGGCCAGACCTGAACGTCAAGTAGCGGGACGCGAACCCAGTGCGTGTACAACGCGAAACTTTTACGTGCACACGTGCGCGACTACAGCGCGAACCGCAAACCTCATTTTTAATGACTGAAGCCGCACGAACTTTGAACGTTAACATCTCGGAAACGTGACACTAAGGGATTTGGTCTTATGATGTTTTCTGTTTGCATTGAGAGCTATCGATTTATATAGGTTTTATCGCGCCACCATTTTGAAAAAAAGAAACAATGACGCATGAAAAGTATGCCAAATCTTCGTACCCCTTTGCAAGGCTTACTCAAAAACACGTATTTCCTGGAACAAATTTCACGAGTTATCGCGTTCTCACTTGCTCGTTAGTAGTTCTCACTTGCGCTGGATGAAACAACAAGCTTTTCGACCCTGCTCGCGTTGACGATAGACGGACCGGGAAGGGCCCGTTTAAAACACTTACCTTTTGTGTTCTGATATCCATTCCATCTCCTAATTCTTCATCAACCTTTAGGCTGCTTTTCCACCAGAGATGTGCTATGCTACGTTGCTATGGATGCGTTTGATGTCCACAAATCAAATCATATTCATTAATCCACATAGCTTAGCATTGGTGGAAACTGATTCAACTAAGATCAATCAATCTGCCTAGCCTTTTCCCAACTGATTCAACTAAGTTACATAATTATTCATTAATCCACATAGCTTAGCATTGATGGAAACCGATTCAACTAAGGTACGTTTTTTATATGGAAGGATGCGTGCTACGGATGCGAGCTATGGATGGTCGCGAGCTCCCCGTGCCTACCATATTGTCGATACGTCGCATAGCTCGAGCTGCGCATCATCCTCGCACAGCTACTGTACGGTTCGTACACTTGCGGAGTTGTTGTTGTTGAGGTGGTTGTTCAGGTTGAAGCGCGTAGAGAAAAGATCACTTAATTCCCGTTAGGTTTATTACGTACTGTGTATACAAGTAATACTGTTGACGATTCCTTCCTCTAACGTTAGTCACCGCGTAGCAGTAATTGCACTCGCTGATTTATTGATATGTATGAATATTTATACCTAGTATTAAAGTGACGCACGTTTGGTGCAAGCCACCACGTCAGCAAAACATGTACCGTTTAAGACTGTACCTTGCGGCGGCGCATTTTCATAGCACATCTTACTGGCTCCGCTACACAGCTTAGCAACAGTAGAAACGGTCACATAGTTCCATAGCTTAGTTTTTATATTCTCGCAACATAGCATAGCACATCTCTGGTTAAACAGCACCCTAAGGGTTGGACCTCATCTGGCAGCACGGAATCGCATTTGTTCCGCCTGTGCAACCACGTACTGCAGTATGCTGCCGCATGCGAACGCGCGCTGTCGCATACCGCAGACAAAAAAGGCTGCACTGAGCTGACGAGCGGCCGCGTGCGCCATTGTACGATAGAGTGAGACAGCATGCGATAGCAAGTGATCGGCGGTGAAAGGATGCGTTAGCATACTATCGCACGCTTCAGCGTTACGGAGTCTCCTTTGCCGACCATTGCATTTTGTCCGTGATGCCGATCGCCTCGAGGATTCCGCCGCGTGCTATCGCATTATGCTTTCTGTCTCGGTCTAGCAAATGGCAGTTCTAAGCGACAGAAAGAGAAAGGGCGACGGAAAAAGGCGATTCCGTGCTGCCAGATGAGGTCCAACCCTAAGTATCCTAAAAACCCTAGATTTTGGGGGGTGACATTTCCTAGAATCAACCAGGGTCTATCTTCTCACCTGATATCCCAGAACGTATTTAGCGGCGCCTCAGGATTCCACATGTGCACCCGGTCAGGTCTGTGCAAGGCTAGTAGGGCGTCCATGGCGGCTTGTGATATTTCTCCCATGCCGGTTTGATGGACTAATGACACTAAGCCGTTCATCAGTTCTGTGGTTGAAGATTGGATCTCGATGCTGGAGCGGCCTGGGTTCTGTCAGAATAGAAAACATTTAAGGTAGAAGGTACACATTCATATCAGTCAACAGGACCTTATCAAATAAAAAACCGGCCAAGTGCGTGACGGAGCACGCACAATGAAGGGTTCCGTAGTTGGAATGAATTTATCTTAAGAACAAACTTAACATTGTAGTTGAAAAACATTTTCTCCCATACATTCCAACTGTAAATGTAAGTTTGTACTCACAATATTGAGAGATTTACCATGCTATTTTAAAACCACAGACTTCTTATAGGTTTTCCTGTAATATATAGGAAAAGAACCATTAACTGTATGTTGCGGCGGCCTAAAGCCTTGGGGTGAAAATCGAAATTTTCTTAGTGGACTGTATGAGGGGCGGTTCGGTGACACAAGTAGGTGTTTTGGTGGTGTGGGAAAATGATGATGGTACCTGCCTGGTGAGCTATGGCGACACGACGAGAAGGGTTTCCTTAGCCACGTGGCTGGCGCGTCCAGGATATCACGTACGGACGAGAATCTGCACTTTCCACAACACACATACACGCACTTGCACTGTTCAATAGCAATCTTCGTTCTTCGCGGTGAAAATATGAGTCCTTTTTCGACTTAGGATTAATTTTACCCACAGGCGTCGATGTTGGTTGAGAACTGGCGGATCTTCTTGGCGGCAGCGTATGCGCGCCATTGCGGATCTTCCTTCTCGCTCTCACTTAGGCATTATAAGGGTTGTGGAAGGGAGAAGGAAAGCGGAAGGAACTTTATGTTACACAGATACTAATTAATTAGAGTTGCCAGTAATTAGGCATGAAATATAAAACTAAAGAAAGTAATGGCGTTAACATTCCTCGCGGCCTTAAAGGGTCACCTTTAAAGAGAATGATATAATAATATATACAGTGAAATTACACTTAAATCTAACTAAAGAGGGAATGGACCGAATAAGATATTACTGAGTAGGAATGGGGCATAAGCGGACCACAGGTCGCACAAGAATCCCATTAGAAGTGCGTACTGAAACGACTCGCGTGCTACCGTCTATAGACGTATGCAACTTCTCAATAACACCTAGAGGCCAGGATAGAGGAGGCGCATTATCATTAACTATCACTACTACAGTGCCTTCCTTAATCATGTCTCCATCAGGTTTATTCCATTTTAAGCGTGATTGTAAACTATGAAGATACTCGCTTCGCCATCTTTTCCAGTACGACTGGACTAATTTATCCATAAGAGAGTGTCTTTGAAGCAGGTGATCAGACAGTAAACCTACTTCCGCAGCGGGTAATGAGTTAAGCGGTACAGTATGTAAAAAATGCGAAGGGGTAAGAGCTTTAGGCTCTTCCGGATCAGCGCTAAGAACAGTAAGAGGTCTGGGTTCAACAGGCACTCTATTTGAGAGAGAATTGTAACTAATTCTTCATAAGATAGGAGTTGTTGACCTATTGTCTTGAAAAGGTGAGTCTTCACGGCCTTCACCATGGACTCCCAACATCCACCAAAGTGCGGTGACGCGGGCGGAAAAAAATGCCAATTAATGCGATGCTCAGCGAGCTCCTCTTCAAAGCGCGGGCGGTATTCTTTATTTATGAAATTATACAAGTCGCGTAAAAACGAATTAGCTCCTCGAAAATTGGTCGCGTTGTCCGAATACAAGCATTGTACCGGTCCACGGCGGGATAAAAACCGTTTCAACGCGGCTATGAACGACACAGTCGTAAGATCTGTAGCTAATTCAATATGAACAGCGCGAGTAGTCATACAGGTAAAGATACATAAATAACCCTTGCGACTCTTCGCACCTCGAGTGCGTACGGGCACATACTGTATAGGGCCAGCGTAATCACACCCTGTATGAGAAAAAGCTTTGGTTGCAACATTTACTCTAGATTTAGGGAGATCGCCCATAATCGGCGGACCATGAGGTCGCGGTCTCCACCTGTGACATGCGTTACACTTGTGGATTCTATGACGAATAATGCGTCTAGCGGACAAAATCCAATACTTATGGCGCAATAACGACATAGTGAGTTCTGGACCTGCATGTAAATATTTTATATGATAATAGTCTACGAGGATTTCAACTATGCGATCATGACGGGGTAACACTACCGGGTGTTTAGTACTATAGGCCTCAGCCGAATGAGTTAATCGACCCCCAACGCGGATTAAATCGTCACCATCTACAAATGGCTTGAGTTTAATAAGAGCGGGTGAACAAATTTTATTATTTTTTAACTCGGAATAATCATCCATGAAGTGTTTTCTTTGAACATGACGCAACAAAATGGTTTCAGCGAACTCGAGGTCGCTAGCGGTAACGGCGTCAGTCCGACGCGGGAGTTTTTTCATGAAGCGGTATATGAAAACAACAATACGCAGCAGTTTAGTCCACGACGACGTACGTTCTGCGAGTGCGAGTAGAAGCGAATTGTCCGAACTCGAATCCGCGACTATGGGGTGCGCGTGGACCTTTTCTTCCGGAATGGGTTCCGAATTCAAGTCTGTAACCTTATGTATGGGCCATTCGGAAGGGTCGCGCTTAGCCCAAGCGGGTCCGTGCAACCATAATGGGTGCTCAATGAATTTGTCAGGTGTTAAACCACGTGACAAACAGTCCGCTGGGTTTTCAGTACCAGCTACGTGGTAGAAATGTTCCGCGGGGACGTTGTCTACGATGCGAACGACACGATTGGCCACAAACGTGTGCCAACGATGCGGAGAAGAATTTATCCAGCAAAGAGTCACCTTTGAATCGGTGAATGCGTAAATAGCGGTAACATTATAACGCGGATTATAAGTGTCATGAACACGGCGAAGAAGTTTAGCGAGGAGTTCGGCACCACAGAGCTCCAGTCGAGCAATAGTCAATGGTTTAACCGGCGATACCTTCGACTTGGCACAAACCAGCTGAACGACTACGTCATCGTTGCGAGTGACATGCGCATAGATGACAGCGCCGTAGGCGCTTTCGCTGGCGTCGGAAAATCCAATGAGGCGAAGAATACAATTTTCAAAAATACCTAAATGGCGCGGGATTTTAAAATCATTTAAAAGCGGCAGGGTAGAGCGAAAAGTTTGCCAAATATTTATAATGTGACGCGGGGGAGTATCATCCCAATCGAGCTTCAGTAACCACAATTCTTTGATAAGTAGTTTAGCATAGAGAACTACAGGCGCGACAAGCCCCATGATGTCCCACAGTCTAGCTACGGCCGACAGAATAGCACGTTTAGTACACGTGTCTGGCGGTGCGGAAATAAGAAATTCAAAACAATCATTTGACCTACACCAGCGCAAGCCGAGAACCTTTTGTTCTACCGACTTGTCGAATTCTAGTTGTTCGGTCAACCTATGCGACGCGGGAATACTGTTTAGTACAGTTTGAGAGTTGCTGGTCCACTTGACCAACTCGAACTGACCTCCTCTAAAGAGTTTAATCAGTTCGTGCGAAACCTGGACTGCACGTGATTCGGAGCTTACGCTGTAGACTACGTCATCCATATACAGCGAATCCGCGATGATAGCGCTGGCGCGCGGGAAGTGGTGACCATCGTCTTGAACCAACTGTTGTACTGTGCGGATCGCATGGTAGGGACTTGACTTGAGACCAAAACAGACACGGTTAAACTGATATAGAACCAGAGGATCGTTTGGACTAAAACGATATAAGATGCGTTGAAAGCGACGATCGCTTTCTCTTACTTCAATCTGTAAGAACATTTGTCGGCAATCAGCCGAGAGCGCGAATGCGAACAATCGAAAATTCAGAATTATAGTAAACAAGTCACCCTGTAAATTTGGGCCACTGTGTAAAATATCGTTGAGAGATAATCCAGTACTCGTTTTAGCACTAGCGTCTAACACGGAGCGTAGTTTTGTTTTTGTCTTATCTAAACGTACAACTGCGTGATGCGGAATTACATAGTCAGGACAACTACTGTCTGAACTATCGAGCGGAGCAGGAGATAAATATCCTTTATCAATATATTCGCGAATGACGTCATCATACGCAGTACGTAACTCGGGTGCGGATTCTAATTTCTTTTCTAGGCAGAAAAAACGTTTTTTCGCGATATCGAGTGAGTTCCCCAATGAGAACACATCGCTGCGAAACGGTAGGGCTACAGAGTATCTACCTGTGTCCCCATCGCGTTCCGTGGTCGAATTATAAAAGTACTCGCACTCAAGTTCGTCGAGCGATTTGCTCGTCGAAAGAGTGACGGGCGCTTCATCGACCTGCCAGAATTTTTTCAACGCCGATTCTAACGAGTCTTTGTCGGATGGTTGCGAAATATGTGAGTAACAAGACTGTGGAGGCTTATTACGACGTACAGGTAGCGCGGGCACAGTGCCCATGATGACGTAACCGAGTACCGTCTGAATGGCGGGCGGCGCGGAGGAGTTGCTGCTAACTACGCGGGGCAGCATAAGATGCGGGAAAAGCGAAGCCCCGATCAACACATCGATGCGACCGGGTTTGCCAAACGATTCGTCGGCGAGCGGTAAACCTTTTAAGTAAGGCAAGGCGGAAGTATCTACGGGAGCGGTGGGTAAATTATCGGTGATTGCATCGACAACTAGCGAATTAATGTTAAAAGTAACGTTCGGATTAAAACGGGAAAAGAAAGCGAATTGTACGGAACCCTTAACGGATTTTTCCGTACCACCGATACCCTTAACGGAAGGCGTATCAGATGAATGTCTAGTCAAACCTAATCGTTTGCAACATTCTGCGGTAATAAAATTAATTTGTGAGCCACTGTCTAATAGACAGCGAATAAAATGCTCCTTACCAAATGAATCTCGAACTATTACAGTAGCGGTTGACAACAAAATAGTAGTATTCGTATTACATTGCGGCTTTGATACGCGGGAGTTCGAGTCGTAAAAGATCGACGCAGCAATGGATGCATTACATTGCGGGGCGCTCTGAGCGGTGGCGGCGAGCGGCACGGCGGCGGCGTGAGCATCTTGCTCGCTCGAAGCCGTGGAGTTTGAACCCGATTGTGTACGTGCGGTATCATCAACACCGTTCGATAATACAGTCGCGTGCGATTCGCGATTAAAGTGTAAAAGCGTATGATGTTTATTTTTACAAGATTTACATCTAGATTCAGACTGACAGACTCTGGCCTTATGTTTAATACTTAAACAGTTAGTACATGCATCGTTTTGCTTCACCGATTTGAAACGATCACTTGGTGTCATTTTAGAAAAGGCAGGACATTTAAATAAATGTTCATGAACAAAGCTATCACACAAACATTTTGCGGATTTATCAATTACAGTGTAAGATTGCGGTTGCGGAGTTTTGGACGTTTTTTTATTTACAGGATTGTTGTTAGACTGAGTGAAACTCAAGCTGTTTAAAGCTTTAGTATTTTGTAAAATGCGAGATTGATTTTTAATGAACTGTACTAAATTGTCGAATTTAGGAATTTCGTCTTTTGAGTTCATTTCAAAAAGTCGAGCGGTTTCAGAATCAACCTTTTTTATAGCGACATGGAAAAAAATCAAATCTGATAAATCATTTATTTTAAGGTTTTTTAATGCGTTTGCGGCGGAAACAAAATTATCAGAAAAGGATTCGAAATTTTGAATAGATGCGGTATTAAAAGATTTATGTTCAAACATCCGATTAAGGTAACTAGAAGCCAACATACGTTTGTCTTCGTACTTGTTTATGAGTGAATTAAAAATTAATTGGTAGTTATCGCCATTAGGGCAAACTCCTGAGAACGCGGTTTGAGCCTTATCTTTCAATTTCCCCATCAAATAATATAATTTCTCCGAATCAGTCAATGTATTATTTTCGTGTACCGTGCTTTTAAAATTAGCATAGAACAGGGGCCAGTTACGAATATCGCCATCGAATGACATAATTTCAATGGGAGGCAAGCGAACTGTTTGCTTATTGACACCACTACCACTAGAAGTAGGAGCCGATGTGGCTGATGATTTTGAGTAATTTGAATAATTATATTTAACGCAGCAATATAATTCCTCAAAACTAATCCACGACTGATCATCAATATTATTTTCCGGGTCTTGTCTTAGAAGAAGCGAGTTATATTTATTAAATGCCTCGAGGAACTCGGTGCGCAACGCATCAACATTGACACACGCACACAAGAACTTCTCTAGCGGTTCCATACCGGACTTCATTTTTTCCATTAAATCGTAAATGATTTGCATGCGGGCAAAAATCATATTACGACATGACAGTGCTATTTGAATCGCGGATTCTATCTGATCATCCGAATCCATGGTCACTTTCTTAGGCATTTTCGATATTTTTGTAGGTTTTTATAATAGCTAAAATAAATCGCAAACTTCAACGAGTTGCGCGCGGTGCGGGATTGGTAGGTGGTACCTACGAATATAGTACCGAACGATAGCGAAGCGAGCGAGCGGTAGATTTTGCTTCTACCTACGTATATTAAAATATTAAGTTGAGCGGGATGCGAAATACCTGTGAATGTACGCAATGACAAGTAGGTACTGTAATAAATGAATAAATGAAAGCGGTTTAGTATAAGAGTATAAGGAACGAAGATTGAAATGAAATATAGTTGCGGGATGATGATATACGGATATAATATTGATATCCGTTATCAAGAGGATAAAGAAAAATAGGTATCCGTGATCATGGGACCAAAACTGTTGGATATCTGTGATCGTAGGACCAAAAACTGTTGGATATCCGTGATCGTAGGACCAAAAAATGTCGGATATCCGGCTCGAAGGACCAAAAAATGTTGCGGCGGCCTAAAGCCTTGGGGTGAAAATCGAAATTTTCTTAGTGGACTGTATGAGGGGCGGTTCGGTGACACAAGTAGGTGTTTTGGTGGTGTGGGAAAATGATGATGGTACCTGCCTGGTGAGCTATGGCGACACGACGAGAAGGGTTTCCTTAGCCACGTGGCTGGCGCGTCCAGGATATCACGTACGGACGAGAATCTGCACTTTCCACAACACACATACACGCACTTGCACTGTTCAATAGCAATCTTCGTTCTTCGCGGTGAAAATATGAGTCCTTTTTCGACTTGGGATTAATTTTACCCACAGGCGTCGATGTTGGTTGAGAACTGGCGGATCTTCTTGGCGGCAGCGTATGCGCGCCATTGCGGATCTTCCTTCTCGCTCTCACTTAGGCATTATAAGGGTTGTGGAAGGGAGAAGGAAAGCGGAAGGAACTTTATGTTACACAGATACTAATTAATTAGAGTTGCCAGTAATTAGGCATGAAATATAAAACTAAAGAAAGTAATGGCGTTAACACTGTATTTTTTTCAAAATTTTAGGGCTGTTTCGGAGATAAGGAGGGAATTGTAAATTTTCACCTATTTTCTTAAATAACTTTAAAAAAAATTATTTTAAAATTATAAAAAAAATATACACTTCTGGACACATCTTTTGGCCCACCTTGTATTTTCAGTTTCGTTTGGTCCTAGCTAAAATTTTATATTAGGTCGAGCAAAAAGTTTTTATGCAGTTTTGAACCTGGCACATTCACAATTTCATTCAATAGTCTTTTTTTGAATTTCGAACACAGAATTTAAAGAAACAAAAGACAATTTGGAGCCTGTTTGTTGATATCAAACAATCGAATACTAAGAAAACTTGGTTTTATTGGTTTACTTGGATTTAATTCTTGAAAAAGTGATTGATATCTTTGGTTTTGCAACAAACATTACTTATTCTTAACATTAAGGTGAGGTTCTATCAATAATCTATGGATACTTCACCTGAAGTCGCCGCCCAAGCTGTGGCACTTATTCAGGCCGGACACAGCCAAAGAAACGTGAGTGCTCAACTTAATTTAAGTCGATCTGCGGTCCGAAATGTTTATCGGAGGTACCTAGAGACTGGCGGCTTTGTTCGTCGCCAAGGAAGGCCACGATCTCGGGTCACAACTGAAAGGCAGGATCGATTCATCGTGACGACCAGCTTGAGAAATCGTCACCTTACCTCCATTGAGATACAAAACCAACTTCGCGACTTCCACGGAGTATCTGTGAGCGCTCGAACTGTTCGGAGAAGGTTAAAAGAACGCGATATGGTACCACACAAGCCAGCTAATGGCCCCAAACTAACGCGAGCCCACCGAACAGCGCGCCTTCATTTCGCACGCAGTCATGTAAATTGGACACAGCAAGATTGGAGCCGTGTACTCTTTTCTGATGAGTCTAAAATTGTGTTACATGGCAATGATGGAAGGAAGAAGGTCTACCGACGTAAGGGAGAGCGTTTCGCACAATGCTGCTTTGAAGAGAGGGTTGCTTATGGCGGTGGCTCATGGACTGTCTGGGGCGGTATATCCGCGAGCGGCAAAACTCAACTTGAGGTTGTTACAGGACCACGGCTGCCAACATTAAATGCTGAAAGGTACATTCGTGAGTGCTTAGAACCTCACGTGATACCATACGCGGACTATGTGGGCTCAAATTTCCTTTTTATGCATGATAATGCAAGAGCCCATGCGGCCGGCATCGTCAGGGAATATCTTCGGGATGTGATCATCACAGTTATGGACTGGCCAGCCAGAAGCCCAGACATGAATCCCATTGAGCACATGTGGAACGAGCTAAAAAGACGTGTTAGGGCTCGTCAGCCACTTGCCCAGACGATGCAGGAGTTGAAAACTGCCATAGAAGAGGAATGGGAGATGATCCCTCAAAATTTCATAGAGCGGTTGATAAACTCTATGCCTAATCGTATGAGAGCTGTGGTAGATGCCCATGGAGGCAACACGCGTTATTAAATTAAACCTTTATTTGATAAAACATGTTTTTTATTCAAAAATCAATTGCCTTTAACAAGGCGCATATCCGACTTGTTAGGCGTAGCTCCATGTCGTATGGTATTCTGAATTCAAATTTAAAACAATACGATCGAAAAAGATGGTAAAATGTATCAGGTTTAAAACTGCATCAACAGTTTTTGTTCAATCTAGCAATCATATTTCGGTAGGGGCCATCGAAACCTAAACTCTAAGGTGGGCCAATAGATGTGTCCAGAAGTGTATATTTGAGACCCTCATAGTAAGCCCTTTCATTTGATATGTCACACGGTATAGATTGCAAAACTTTTTTTTTTTCTTATTTGCCTCCCAAAAGTTGCCCCCTTAATCAAATAACTAATTAACTTTTAAGTATTATGTTTACACATCGATACACGTCACATCTGCGGAGTTTCTCTAGCTAATTTAATTTGACCCTGTATAAGAAACTCTTGTGCAAAATTTTATGCTGCTAGACCCAGCGGTTTACGCTGTGCATTGTCTGTCAGTGAATTCATTTAACAGAAGTAGCCCGCGAAATTCAAATTTTCCTGCGTATTCGTCTAATTTCCGAAATAAGACCAATCCGCAGGAAATCTAACTTAGAAATATGTATTAATGATTTTTGTGGTTAAAATTATGTAAATACATATTTGTTATAGCCGCGTATCATATTTTTATCAACATACAACCTGACTCTGACCTGCAAATTGCAATAAACGTATGAAAATTTGAATTTCACGGCTACTACTGCGGATCCAAGTTATATACTTACACTCAACATCAACATTGGATCTGCATGTATTAGCTTCACCATACAAAGCAGTAGATTCCTGTAAGCCGGCATTTCTTCACTTTTGTTGAATTTTGACTGCACTTCCTTGGATTTGAGTGAGAGGGAGATCATTCGTAGTGGGGTGTGGACTACGTAGCCCTGTGAAAGAAAGAGACAAGAATATTGTTAGAAAATGTAAGGCTATATTATCGTTTATCATTATTATGTGACGTAACTACATTTATTCAGCTCAATTCAGATTTTGTTCATAGAAAAGCAAACCGTTTTGTATGAAGATGCGTTCACGTACGTTCGGCGTCGCACCATACAAAGCCGATATTTTTTTTTTCAATGGAAAAAAGCTGAATTGAGCTGAATAAGCGTAGTTAGTCCTTTAACATAAAGCCAAGTTTATAATGGGTAGTATATCTTTAAAGTTAATAAAATCCTATCAAAAATAATAAAAATGTACAAAAGAGGACAATAAACAGTAGACGCTCCAAATATTATCATAGTGTTCTTTATAAATTTAAATCACACGGAAAGTGAAAAAAAAAGTGACTAGCAAAATCTCCAAAATTTGTGGCAGTCGCGGTCAAAAAAAGTGCGATAAAGACAGTGAATAATAAGTACGGGACTAAAATCATCTTCTCGTTTCATCTCGCTCCCGCATTATGACAGCGGCTGTCACAAATGTTGGCGTAAACTATAATTTTCAATGGAGACATTGGAAATGGCTTCATCGACTAACTTCTCAACATCAGATATCTTGAAGGTTTTGTTTTTCGTTGCAACTTCATTTTTTACTTGAGCCAACACCAACTCGATGGGATTGTACTGACAGTGGTAAGGCGGCAAGCGGATAACTTCATGACCATGCTCCAAAGCCATTTGATGTTTATGTGATAACCTTAATGATTCTGTTATCGATAATGGCCTTGAGCGCGCGCAACTAGCGCACATCCCTACTCCGATTATGATTTATGACCGAGTCTGCAGCGAGATTTTAACAATACTATAAAACATCATCATCATTGCACGCAGCGGAGATGAGAATGTTGAGATGGATGTGTGGAGTGACGAGAATGGATAAAGTAAGAAATGAGTATATAAGAGGAAGTTTGAAAGTGGCGCCAGTGACAGAAAAGTTGAAAGGAAATCGTTTGTCTTGGTATGGGCATGTAATGAGGAGAGACGAAACGCATGTGACTAAAACAGTGATGAATATACATGTTGATGGATGGAGAGGGTGAGGAAGGCCAAAGAAAAGATGGATTGTGTGAGGAATGATATGGAAGAGAAGGGAGTGAACGATAGCGTGACGGTTGACAGGGGAGAATGGAAGAAGAAAACGTGGTGCGCCAACCCCACGTACCATGGGACATGTCAGAAAGACGATGAGTAGCTACCAACCTGCGTAGCCTTATTCGACGTATCCGTGAACATAGCCCTCAGTTCTGCCGCTCTCGGGTAAAGCAGCTCTATCTGGGGCCACCATGGAAGACGGGGTTGTTTTATTATCCTGTAATAAGGTGTTATAATAGTTTAGCTATTTTAATGATCGCCGCTGTTCCCGCAGTGCCCCGCGGACACCTCTCGTTGACTGCCACGAACGCGCAGCGATGTTGAGAGGAGCGGTCTCAACACTTCTATTACAGATAGCCAGACGGACGACGAAGTGATCCTATAAAGGTTCCCTTTTTTTTCCTTTTGAGGTACGGAACCCTAAAAAAAAAAAGGGTCGGGGTGAAATTTCACGCGGACAAAGTCGCGGGCAGACGCTAGTTTATAATAAAAGTATAGTTACCGCCCACGCTATCTGCTAGCACATAATTTTTGGCGATTTTTGCACCTGGGGGGCCAATTCCCGTATTTTTAACAACGTGCAACGTACGGAATCTCATCTCAGTCTCAATCTGTCAAAAATTGTATAAAGTTTACCTACATTCTTGACATTTGATTGTCGGTGGCATGAGATTGCGACTTGATTTTGAACGTTTTTAGGTACACGAATTGGCCTTCAGAACTATGATTACCAATCTGGCCAATTTCTGTATTTAATACAAATTCACAACTTGCAGAACTAATGAAATTAACTTTGCAAGCGTGAAGAAACAGGGTGGAAAGTTCCTTCAGCAAAAAGAGAGGATCTTCCAACCAGACGGGAGTTGTGTCTGGTGTGCCAACTTTTCTGGAGCGATGTAGGATTTGTGTGACGTCGGCTGTCTTGCGTAGTTCGTAAAAAGTGCTAAACAGGTTGTATCAAAAAGGGTGTGGTACAGACCATCAAACTGAACAATTTTCTTCATGGTACCAACATCGTAATCGAGAAAATATTATCAGCTGTCCCGTACAAAACTTCAATAGCTACTCGACCCAATATGTATGGAACCGCTGATAATTTTTCCTCGAGTACGATGTTGATCCCATGGAGAAAGTTGTTCAGTTTCAAACTCAAAGCATTTATTACAAATAAACCAATTACAGGCACTTTTGAATTGTCAAGGGGTCGGCCAGTCAGAAAGATGAAGCTAGTTGCCCATTCCAAAGCGTAGTAGGCCCCTATGGAGAAGAACGGCCAAGAAACTCCGCGGACACTCTTTCAAATCAACATATTGTTACAGAAATTATACATGTGAGAACGATGCAGAATGTTAAAAGCGTCTCTAATAAAAATATGTAAGAAAAAAAATTAAAAAAAAGCCGTGGCAGCTAAGAGACGACCAGTCCCAACTAACGGTGCCCGTTCACGAACATGACGCATGGATCAGCACCAATTAGCTCAACCATTTTGAAGGTAACTTAATGATCCAACACGCACGCCACCACCAGCGAGACATTTGAGTGAGCATACTCTCAACCTGCCAGGGCACATTCAAGTCAGTGAAAAATGTACCCAGTAAAAGGTAGATTTATAGATGATGGTCTGTACGTTTAACCACACCTTTCTGATACAGCCTGCAGATGTCACCACATAACCTTCGACGATATTTGCAACTCCAGTATATTATTGCCAACTTACCTGAGTAAAGAATTAACGATGACATAATGATAAGAGATATGCGTGTTGAGATTGAGGCACACTTTGAGCGCGTCGTTGTTGTGTGGCATGATACGGAATAGGGACACGAAGCAATCCGTCATTAGGTCCAGTTCTGAGTACCCGGAGATTAGGTTGCCACGAATGTAGGATTTTGAGGGGTTGAAAAGTAGAGACTGTAAAAAAAAAACATTTTATTATTTTTTTTACATATTATAATTAAAAATTAATTAAATAAATAAAAAATATATAAAATATATTTAATTTTTTTTTAATAGATTTTTTGGTACCTTGAACTATGACTTCAATGACAAAATTTCCAATCCCTTTTATCTCTTAAATAGAGGTACACAAAAGTTTTAATATTTTTTGTGAATTTTAAAATCAATCTCTATTTTACCCAGTTAGGGGATGATTTTTCAAAAACGCTGACCCACATAATATTTTATTTCCCACCAAAACCATAATTTTGAATTTTCATATCCCTAACTTAAGGAACGCTGAGTGTCCCATACAAACTTTCATCTTACAAGGGATGATATATCATCCCTTGTAAGATTATTTTTGAGACAAAAAATAGCCTATGTCCTTTCCCAGGATGCCATCTGCCGCCTTGCCAAATTTTATCGAAATCCGTTCAGTGGTTTAGCCATGAAAAGGTAACAGACAGGCTGACAGACAGAGTTACTTTCGAATTTATAATATTAGTATGGATTATTAAATCTACGCGGTACATAATGGCTTTTGAATTGTGTATGTAATTACGGCATTCGACTCGTTAAACTTGGAGTTGATTTTTCAATCGTCAGATAACTTATTTCCTACTCTTTTCTCTCTCTCTCTCCATCCGCAAGCCCGCGGCTACGGTGGCCGGGAATCGGCTATCAATTCCCGCCGCCCAGCGTCGGCAGCGTCTCCTGCGGCGACTAAGGGCGTGACGTTGCCTCTCCCTCACGCGTTCCGTATCCTCCTCCCCAAGCCCCCTCTACGGCCTCTAAGGGACACTGAGTACAGCTCACCTTGAGATCGTTAATGACAGACTTGACGAGTATAAAGGTGACGTTGCCCGAGTCAGCTATGTTGAGGTAGGTGGACGCCTTACATAGCTTGACGCATGTCACTACAGCTGCTTCTGTCATCTGTTTTGAGTTGTTTTGAGGACCTGAAAAGAAATAGTTTAATAGTTATTATTTTATACAAGGTTAAATTAAATTAACTGGTGAGACTTCACAGACCTGCATTGATACCTTAGCACGATAAAAACAAATAAAAAGATTCTCTAAAATCATCATTTTAAAGAACTATGCATTCAGCATTTTTTTTTTTTTTAGTTTACACTAGAACAGCAGGCTCATGCTTTATTAAAAGTTGAATCAGAAAAATTGGTAGTGGAAGTATATTATGAAAACAAGAAAACTGCGTCGAGTCGCATTCATTTGTCTCTATTTAGATTATTCCTCTACGGAATACCGTACTATCCTTTTTCAATATTTCATAAAGTTTCATGTAATAATATTGAATAAAAACTTTTTTATAAAATAAAAACTTTTTTACAAAAAAATACAACCGACATCCAAAAACAACACTACAAAGTGAAAAATAACTTTAATTTCGGAAGTCGGTGTCTGGTTAAATGTATTTTCGTTTTTGCCACCGACTTCCGAAATTAAACTTATTTTTCACTTTTTGTTGTGGTACCTACCCCACACAAATTCTAATACCACTACCTGCAAAACAAACTAGAACATCATCCATATAAAACTGGGGAAAAAATACGTATTATTGAAGCTAACTTAAAAACTACCCAAGCAAAGTTAATCAATTTTATATGGAACCAACTTTGATGTATACCCTCTCGAATAAAACATTTTTTTTTTTCAAATCGGAGGACTCTGTAAAAAGTTATGCGTGGTCATACATAAAAAAAAATATACGTGTCGAATTGAGAACCTCCTCCTTTTTTATCGTCGGTTTTAAAATACTTACTAAGTCCCCGTTTGACGGAGTCAATAAAATGTTTCTTCTTTGTATGTCGCGGACTGCACGGCGCACCGCTATCCGCATTCACTATTTCTTCCAGAACTTTCTGTTAACAATAATAACATCTTGTTAATTTTCTTTACAAATATTATTGATATTTTTACAATATTATTGGGTGACTAAAGTGGAGCTGGACTCAAGAAGAGCTCGTGGCTAAGTAATAACAGCCGAACGGGTCGATCCATCAGGTTAAACTACGACCATCTTTACATACCGAGACTCCTCCGTGCGTCGGAAAGCACGTTAAGCTGTTGATCACGGCTATCGTTCGTGGATCTTTGACAGTGGTTACGGGTCGTCAGAAGCCTGAAAATCTGACAACCAGTCTTACCAAAGGGCCTAGTAAATGACCTAGTTAATGGATTGTGAAGGTCAGATAGGCAGTCGCTCAAAGTTAAATACTGGTATTCAGCTGCATCTGGTTAGACTGGAAGCCGACCCCAACATAGTTGGGAAAAGGCTAGGCAGATTATATTGGGTGACTCAAGTGATCATGGACATCTGAAATACCAGAGGCATCACGTTTGCGTTGCCATCCCATAGCATAATCAGTCTATAATGTTCCCACTGCTGGGACACAGGCCTCCTCTCAGTGGGAGGGAGTGGGCTGTAATCCACCACGCGAGCCCAGTGCGGGTTAATAGATGTCACATGTCTTCGAATTTTAGGTTCTAGGACATGCCGGTTTCCTCACAATATTTTCCTTCACCGTATTGAGAGTAATGTTGATGAAATAATTTACACAATGTAAAGCGCCTACTTGGGTTCGAACCTATGACCTACTCTCTTACGTCGCGGCGCAACTCTTAAGTCGCGGCAGTTACCACTGAGCCACCACTGCTTTCCATACCATAAACTAAAATGTCTTTAAACCAGAACCACAGATTAATACAGATGGGACACTCCGCAAAATAATTTAAATAAAAAGCGACTTTTGCTACGACACAATAAAGTGCAATTCAGGTCGCACATCGCTTCATTACCTACAGTTATATTCACCTATAAGTTGCCTCTCTTTCTATCGCGTAACTCTTATACCTTCCGACTCGTTAGAATTGTCTTCTTTTACGACGCGGCGCGTGAGTGAGTATCGAACTAACGTGCGAGCCGGCCGGTGCGCGGCAGCCCACACTGAATTGACCCAGTGAGATGAGCCCGCCGCGCACTTGTAGCTTTATACCGAAACTGCGGAGTGTCCCATCTGTATTAATCTTTGCCGGGACACAGAAACGCTGCTTGGCTGCATAAATATGTTGCAGTACACTACTATTCTACAACTAATATTAAACCTTCTTTCAATACTTACAAGGTTCAAAACTAGTTACAGAGTCAGCGGCCACATAGCCGCTCTAGATTTATTGATATCAGAGAAACTGCCTTATAATATATCGACTAATGTATCACATATAAAAAACATGCAAAACTAAACCTTATTCCAATATTTACATAGTTCAAAATTAGTAACATTATTTGTAGCGGCCACATAGCACTCAAGATATCAGAAAAACTGCCGTGTAACATTTCGAATACCTAGTACATATATCACATATAATAACATGCAAAATTGAACCTTATTCCAATACTTTCAGGGTTAAAAACTAGTAACATGATCTACAGCGGCCACATAATTATCCACTCTGGAATATAATAACATGCAAAACTAAACCTTATTCCAATACTTACAAGGTTCAAAACTAGTAACATGATCTGCAGCGGCCACAGCCACTCTGGATTTTTGTTATCTGAGAAACTGTCTTGTACCATATCGAATAATATATCACATACAGTAACATGCAAAACCAAACCTTATTCTAATACTCATAGGGCTCAAAACTAGTAATATGATTTGTAGAGGCCACATAGCCAATCTGGATGATAATAACATGCAAATCTAAACCTTATTCCAATACTTACAGGGTTCAAAACTAGTAACATGCAAAACTAAACCTTATTCTAATACTCATAGCGTTCAAAACTAGTAACATGATTTGTAGAGGCCACATAGCTAATCTGGATTATAATAACATGCAAAACTAAACCTTATTCTAATATTCACAGGGTTCAAAACTAGTAACATGCAAAACTAAACCTTATTCCAATACTTACAGGGATCAAAACTAGTAACATGCAAAACTAAACCTTATTCCAATACTTACAGGGTTCAAAACTAGTAACATGATTTGTAGCGGCCACATAGCCACTCTGGATTTCTTGTTATCAGAGAAACTGTCTTGTAACATATCAAATAATGTGTCACAACACTTGCTTAGTTCATCGTTAGGCCGACATTGGACTTCTGCGAATTCCTGAAAAAAAAAAGAAGTAAAATCTTAATAAAATAAGACACTATTTTTTTGTACAGTACGACAACGTTCAAAGAGTCTCGTTTATCTTCGGAAAAACCGAACTTTGCCGAACTACATGTGACTGCTCCAATAAGGGAGTGAATTAGTGTGTCAATCTATAATAACTTAGGTGGGAATATAAATCAATTTCTACTGTCGATTGTCACATTTTAATCACTATATTGTCGTACTGTAAACTCCGGGTGTCTCAGTAGTCACCCTCTTTCGAGCCATATATATTTCACGCAACACACAAAACTATTTTCTTTTAAAATAAGTACAGGCAATCGATTAGCGAGATTTTGAAACACTATACAGGGTGAATTTTTCAATTGGGCGTTTCCTGAAGAAATGTGTAAACTAGTGCTGCCTCTTTTTAGCATCGACTTTAAAAATGACACTACATTTGATGGCGAAGTAGTGTCATGTGTGCTTTGAATATCTCAAAAAAATGGTTTTTTGAGATATTCAAAGCTTTTTCTACCAGGGGCTAATCTTTTTTCTATGATTCGAGAAATCCAATAAGAAAATTCAGTCATCTACTCTATTTTATGAAGAATCGACAAACGAAAGAAAAGGGCCAAATACCTGGGGGTAAGTATCCATCCAATTCCATATAGCTTTCTCTAGAGACGACACTAAAACTATGTGCGCCGACTTCCTTAATAACTTAAATTTTTGTATTGATTCTGAAACAAACATACTGCATTACCAAAGCAATAAAATAAATCAAATAAATCAAGTATCTTGACTTGGCACACGAGGTTGTCGACATGTGGGACGTGGACTCTGCTATAATTGTTTTTTCATTGAGAACTTGTGAGAGTATTTTTGTTCTGGCCACGGTACAATGAGTACCTATAGTATAGTTAAAATCTCGCTGCAGACTCGGTCATAAATCATTCGAGTGTTTCGCTCTCTTTCCCACTCACGGGCCTTATGGGCAGGCCACGCCCACACGTAGTCCTGTGCATTACTGCAGTCGATGAGTGATATCGATAGTTTTATATATTTATAAATGGGTTATAGAAATAAATACACATTTTTTTTTATTTTATTGCCAAATTTACAACAAAGCATATTAAATATATAATTAGTTACCCTGCATACTTAATGATTGCAGTATGTTTACGTCATAACCTTAATGATTCTGTTATCGATAATGGCCTTGAGCGCGCGCAACTAGCGCACATCCCTACTCCGATTATGATTTATGACCAAGTCTGCAGCGAGATTTTAACTATACTATAATTTATATGTTCTGAGACAGTGACATGCCGGCTTACGCTGAAAACCAGCGCCGTTGATTCGTGCCTTCGTGCACGGGCCACGGCATTATGTTGAGCGTTAGCCGTTTCGCGCGGAAGTTTCCGTCTAGGATATTGTTCTTTTTTCTATGTATAGAATAAATACCCATTTGTTTTGTTTTTATAAAACAATTTTACTAATGTGCGTCACGTTCATGTTAATAAACAGTTTTTCTTTCTTTCTTTCTTCTTTCTATTGTACCGATAATCGTTACGGTTAATGGCCTAATAGCGGAGAGCCACGACCAACACCTCAGGAGGCTCTCATTGCGCGGCTGGGTCAAGGGCTTGATTTAGAAAGCAGTACTCCTGGACACGGCACGCATAGTGAGGAGGTTCCTCTCTCTAGAGCAGGGATGCACAGACTTAATGAGACCATGGGCCACTTGGGAAATGATGAACTAATGGCGGGCCACCAGCACAAATTAAAAACATAAAAATAACCAAAAATTTTATTTAAATAATAATTTACTAATTTGCACTGCATTGGGCTTACAATCTTTCTATCATTTGGCTCAAATTGACTTGTACACGTAAAATTGCTTCCAAACTTTCATTTGCAAGGCGGTTTCGATTTATTGTTATATTATTATGCAATACCGAAAAAGTTTGTTCACATATTAAATAGGGTGTCTGGTAATTAGTGACCGATACTTAAACACATGATTGTACTCATGATAATAAACAACTTTTACTAAGGGACCAAACCTGAAATTGCGAAAAAAAAGTTAGCTGCTCCCTACATTTTGACGAGTTATGCGAACATGAATGTTTGGGACAGCTGATTTTTTTTCGCGATTTCAGGTTTGGTCCCATAGTAAAAGTTGTTTGTTATCATGAGTATAATCATGTGTCACTAATTACCAGTCACCCTATATAAGTAGAACCAAATAAGCTGGCGCATTTCAGGGCATTCGTGCGCAACTCTTTGCAAAACATCAGCAATATTTTTCCTTCAAATGTACGAGGGAACATTTTTGCTGGCGGGCCACTGGCATAATGCTGGGGGGCCGCATGCGGCCCGCGGGCCGCGGCCTGTGCATCCCTGCTCTAGAGCCTTGACCACCGGTAGCTTGGACCCTGTTCCGATATCGGTAGGCTACAATTTTGTATGTTTTTTTTTTTTTTATTTTATGTTTTTATACAAAATATTTAAAAATGTAAATGAAATAAAGGAAATAAGTATCACAAAATATTTTTTCATTTTTTCAGCCAAAAATCCAACTATTTTTATCCAGGAATGAAGAACTCTCTACAAGGTGTAATTAAATTGGTGTTGGACCTGAATAGGGGTCAATTTAAACAACGTTATGAAAAAAAATTTGCTGCTCATACATTTATGTACGCATAAGGGCGAAAATACCATACCTATGCCTGTAGCTGATACTTACAAAACTATTCAAGTAGTTGGCATGTCATTGTGTCATTGACCAATCAGAAGTTGTTATGGCACATGGCATGCCAGCTACATACATGTGTATTTTCGCCCTAACTCGACAAAATGTACAGGATTGTGTTTTTGGGAACAGCTGATTTTTTTTCGCGATTTCATGTTTAATCCAATAGTAAAAGTTATTCATAATGATGAGTACAATGACCCCATTTCAGACCCAACCACAGAATACATAATAGTAAAATTACAGAAGATTCACTCCGCAAAATCAATTAAATAAATAGCGACTCTTGCTACGACAAAATAAAGTGTAATTCAGGTCGCACAGCGTTAATTACCTACAGTTATATTCACCTAGAAGTTGCCTCTCTTTCTATCGGTTAACTCTTATACCTTCCGACTCGTTAGGGTTGTCTTCTTGGACGACGTGACGCGTGAGTGAGTATCGAACTAACGTGCGAGCTGGCCGGTGTGCGGCAGCCCACACTGAATTAGCCCGACAAGTCGAGCCCGCCGCGTACTTGTAGCTTCATACCTAAAATGCGGAGTGCGCCTGGCCTGACCCAACACCATTTTTGCTACACCTTGTAAAACTCGTGCAGGCGTCATGTGAATTTTACATATATTGACACAAGGTTTAAATTACCCCTACCAACTTAAAAGCTAGTACCATCATAAAAAAATAAGTATTATTACCTGTTAATAGCCGTATAAGCCTCAATATATCGACGTTGATGTGTTGTATTAATTCTATATCTGTATAATCGGGGTTTTCTTCTGAGCTAGATGATAATTCCTAAAAACAAATAAAATGTTAGCCCCATTTGGAGAAAAACTGGTGGGTTTCGCAAAAATTTCAGCAGTGTTTCGGTGATACTTTTTATTAGAATTTTTTTTTTTTTTTTTTGTTGTTTATATTGTTTTCGTAACCTATTATAAAACCATTCCCCAAAATCAACTTTTAAAAATAGATTAAACCAAGCTTCATGTTTTAACTTTTGACTTTAGGGGAATGCACCAAGGTACGAGTAGCTCGCGAAATTCAAATTTTCTTACGTTTTTTTGCAATTTGCAGGTAAGTATCAAGTTGTATGTTGATTAAAATATGAGACGCGGCCGTAGCTAATATGGCTTTACAGAATTATAATTATTAGAATCAGCAATACAACTACATAAGTTAGAATTGACCTCAAACTTCATGATTTCATGAAATCGCTAGATTTGAGGTCAATTCTAACTTATGGAGTTGTTTGCTGATTCTAATGATTATAATTCTGTAAAGCCATATTAGTTACGGCCGCGTCTCATATTTTAATCAACATACAACCTGACACTGACCTGCAAATTGCAAAAAACTTAAGAAAATTTGAATTACGCGGGCTACCTTGGCGCATCCTCCTTAAACTTATTAGAGTTTACAAATGTAAAACTACTACAAAAATATGTGCCTATACCTTACAAAATTTTTGACGTTGACATAAGTTATGGTTAATTATTGGTGAACTTACCTGTAATCTCGCACTGATTCTGTTGAAGACCGCATTGAAGAAGTTCAAACTGAGCGCGAATAATACTTTGCTTGCCAATTGTCTCAGTAACGTATTGTTCAGTGTGCTTTCATTGCGCATATCCGTGTAATAGTAGATGGAGACTGTGGGACGTGAAAGATAAATTAATATTAATATTTTGAAACAATAATGACGAAACGAGGTGTAGATCTCTCTGCCCTCACCTCGGGGAATACAGGCGTGATATTATGTTTTTTTTTTAAGGTGTGTCTGCACTGCTCCAAGGATCTTTTGGCGCTCAAATGACGTTTACAGAGGGGCACTTGGGATGATGACTATAGTCTGTCCACTAGGTTATTCACTTTTTGACACCTGTCAGTTTCATAATTACAACTAGAAATTGTCCAACTGACAGGTGTCAAAAAGTGAATACCTAGACTAGTTTATTCACTTTTTGACACCTGTCAGTTTCATACTAACGAATATATGTTTTGCGAATTTGATCCTTATTACAACTAGAAATTGTCCAACTGACAAACGTGTCAAAAATTAATAACCTACACTAGTTTACTCACTTTTTGACACCTGTCAGTGTCCTGACAGAGAATTAATATTAAATTGTCGAATAAATAACGTTATTTCAAAGAAGGCCCAAAAATTAGATACT
The DNA here is from genome assembly GCA_946251885.1 of Cosmia pyralina. Taxonomy (NCBI): domain Eukaryota; kingdom Metazoa; phylum Arthropoda; class Insecta; order Lepidoptera; family Noctuidae; genus Cosmia; species Cosmia pyralina. The sequence continues at coordinate 9,208,705 of OX276371.1, read as the reverse complement.
TAATCTAAAAAATCTGCAATATCGGAGGAAAATATGGCGAAGAATGACAATCATTTTCATTTGGCCATTACAACATTCTTCATGCAGCAATGGATAATGGGTCATAATGAAGACCCCTTCATTAGTCTTGTGTAGTTCGTGTACGATTCTCAGTGTCACGCAAAAGAAGCCTAGCGAGGGCGCGGGTTAAAACAATAAGCTACAATTTTCCTGTTGCGAAAATGTCAAAAAACAAAACACGTTGCAAAGCTGTTGTTGCGCAGCAGAAAGCCAACGTGAATAACTTTATGCCACCATTCCACGCTCGCGTTTTTTGCTAGCTCCATAAATTGGTAAAACGTGAAGAACTTTGAGGTACTATAAAAATAGGTAATATATAAAAATGGTACGCTTTTTCTGTTCGTATTGATTCTAATTACAAAGGGCCCTGCTGGAAAGACAAAACTTTCATGCTGAATTTCTCCTGTGCTATTAAAAATTCCTAGAATTTAATACATAAATCGAGAGGTACATTAGGAACAGATGCAATCAATATTTTTTTTATGTATTACGAGCGCAGTATAGCCGAGGGCCCCGCTGGATAGATGAGGCGATTTATCGTGATTTCTATCAAAAGGATCGAGGTACATTGGATCTTGTTAATAAATTCATGAGGTACATTGAACAAACAAAGCATTGCTACTAGTTTTATGAGCCTAGCTCGCGGGACCCAGCTGGATAGAAACAAGTCGATAATAGGGATGATGCCTGGGTAAAAAAAAAGAAATTCTATTTAGTCCGTCAGTAGATAATAAGAAAATATTAGACACGTATTTTATGCTTTATCATATTAATAGAAAATGACTTATATAGTACGCATTAAGGTTGGGGAGTGGGGGCTCACTACGTCACTTGTACGTATAAAATCTAGCTAGAAGTGACGTCACGCGATGTTTAAACTCAATGTATCGCCGTAATCTTTTGATTTTGTAAAAAAGGAAAAAATACGTGTCCAATATTCCCTAATAATCTACATGGCGGACAAAAGAAAAATTTTTAGTCATCATCCCTATTACGACATGCCGTCCTACTTCTACATGTCATAAAGCGACATTGTGCCGGTTTTGAACATCGAATGTTGGGTAGGTAACCTGTATCTACGTATTTTTACTTATATTGAAAATGTGGATATTCTATACATGTCTGCCTATCCCTCTGGGGAATACCGGTGTAATGTAATTTTATATGTTTGAGGAGCTCGTGGCTAAGTAATAACAGGCGCAAGGGCCGATCCATCAGATTAAGCTACGCTTGCCGGGGTTAGTCCGTGGTTGGGTGACCATGTTTACATACCGAGACTCCTCCGTGCCTCGGAAAGCACGTTAAGCCGTTGGTCCCGGCTGTCATTCGTGGATCTTTGACAGTCGTTACGGGTCGTCAGAAGCCCGAAAATCTGACATCCAGTCTTACCAACGGGTATCGACTATCGTATTACCCAGTTACTGGGTTGTGGAGGTCCGATAGGCAGTGGCTCCATGTAAAATACTGGTATTCAGCTGCATCCGGTTAGACTGGAAGCCAACCCCAACATAGTTGGGAAAAGGCTAGGCAGATTGATTGAAAAAGCCTTCCAAAAACTCACCTATAAACTGGCAGACCTCCCTCAGCAGAATCTTCACATTCATAGCCTCGTCATACTTCGCCGTATCCTTAGGCTGTGAGCTGAGACATATCTCCAACGTATCCAGGACTATTACAAGGCTATCGTGGTAGCCTTTCTCTAACTCTGTCTGTGGACGGTTTGCACCTATTGATATTGTGGGCTGGTACTGCGAAAAGTAATACTGGTTGAGCTATACGATGGCTGAAGAATGTGTGCCGGGAAAACATTGATGTGTCTTAAAAACTTATTACTGTCGCCTTGGGCGAGGGGCCTAAAAGTGTTACTCTAATGCCCCTCGCCCACGGCGACTTTTTGTAGCGATGCTGTCGCGCGTTCGCATCGATATAGTCGCGATGCCGTCGCTAGCTGTTTGCCCTCGCTCACACCACAATTCTCAGTGGCGATGTAAACGCGATATTGTCGCGCTTCTGTCGCGAGGCAAACGCGATTCAGTAACGGCACAAAAATGCCACAGTTGCAAGATGGACTCCGTTGAGGCAACATTAGTCACGTTGTCTTTGGTGCTGCTTTTACGTAAGCAGCCGAAGCGTGGACAGCCGAAGCGTGAGCAACGAACCCTCCCTCCGTTCTCTCCCCGATGTCGTCCGACACGGTCGCGCGTTTGCATCGATACAGTCGCGATGAGCAGTAGCGCGTTAGTAGTGCGTTGGCATCGCCTCTGTAGCGCGTTTCAAATGCGACTAACGCACGTTAGTAGCGATGCTGTCTCGCATTTACGAAACGCGCGACAGCATCGCTACAAAAAGTCGCCGTGGGCGAGGGGCCTTAGTCCTCGGGGTCCTCGGGGTAGTTAGTGCTCGGATCTCCACTCACGCGCCACCCTCCCTCCGTTCTCTCCCCGATGTCGTCTGACACGGTTGCGCGTTTGCATCGATACAGTCGCGATGCTGTAGGGCTTTAGTAGCGCGTTGGCATCGCTTCTGTAGCGCGTTGCAAATGCGACTAACGCGCGATAGTAGCGATGATGTCGCACGTTTATGAAACGCGCGACAGCATCGCTACAAAAAGTCGCCGTGGGCGAGGGGCCTTAGTCCTCGGGGTCCTCGGGGTAGTTAGTGCTCGGATCTCCACTCACGCGCCACCCTCCCTCCGTTCTCTCCCCGATGTCGTCTGACACGGTTGCGCGTTTGCATCGATACAGTCGCGATGCTGTAGGGCTTTAGTAGCGCGTTGGCATCGCTTCTGTAGCGCGTTGCAAATGCGACTAACGCGCGATAGTAGCGATGATGTCGCACGTTTATGAAACGCGCGACAGCATCGCTACAAAAAGTCGCCGTGGGCGAGGGGCCTTAGTCCTCGGGGTCCTCGGGGTAGTTAGTGCTCGGATCTCCACTCACGCGCCACCCTCCCTCCGTTCTCTCCCCGATGTCGTCTGACACGGTTGCGCGTTTGCATCGATACAGTCGCGATGCTGTAGGGCTTTAGTAGCGCGTTGGCATCGCTTCTGTAGCGCGTTGCAAATGCGACTAACGCGCGATAGTAGCGATGATGTCGCACGTTTATGAAACGCGCGACAGCATCGCTACAAAAAGTCGCCGTGGGCGAGGGGCCTTAGTCCTCGGGGTCCTCGGGGTAGTTAGTGCTCGGATCTCCACTCACGCGCCACCCTCCCTCCGTTCTCTCCCCGATGTCGTCTGACACGGTTGCGCGTTTGCATCGATACAGTCGCGATGCTGTAGGGCTTTAGTAGCGCGTTGGCATCGCTTCTGTAGCGCGTTGCAAATGCGACTAACGCGCGATAGTAGCGATGATGTCGCACGTTTATGAAACGCGCGACAGCATCGCTACAAGAAGTCGCCGTGGGCGAGGGGCCAGAATTAAAACATCAACATTGTGCCCCATCGCAATTTTACAGTAATGTAGTTGTGAGAATCTATAAGCCCATAGACAGTCTCATAAACTCAACCATGAACAAATTATCATATTTGCATAAATCCCTAGTTATTGCAATAAAATAATATTGTTTTAAACACTTACCAGTTCATTAACTCTCTGCAGTATCTTAGTGAGGCCGGCAATGACTAAAGAGAAGCGATGTCTGCTTATCTGAACGAGGCATGCTTTGCACTGCTCCTCGTTGATTCGTGAGTGCAGGTTCTGAGCACCTGTCTTGTAGGGCAGCTAGGAGTAAGAGATATTCTATAAGTCTAACGAACAATAGAATCATGTCTTAAAAATATTATATTCTAAAGAAATACCCTGTATTAAGTCCCTTATGACAAACCACCCAGTATAATATCCCTTATAGCCCCCCTGTATAACCAACCATAACCATATAGAAACATTTTTATGGGTAAGTAATATGTATGATGTTGGAAGAAGACATATAAAAAGAGAAAGAGAGAGAATTGAAGACTAAAGAGAAGCAATGTCTGCTAATCTGAACTAGGCACACTTTGCATTGCTCGTCACTGATACGGGAGTGCAGGTTCTGATCACTTGTCTTGTATTGTATGGATGCTTGTCCGAAGCAGGAGCAGATTGCTAATATTTTTATAAGAAAATAAGTACATTTTTTTTAATAAATCATATACTAGACTTATTTTTCTCCAAAGTTATCTACATCACAATCCTCAAAGGAAAGTGCCGACTTGATGATTCTGAAATAATGATTGAATACAAAATAATACATCCACTGCTAGACAAAGGCCTCCCCCAAACGTCACCGCATCACCCGGTTCCTAGTTACAATACTAGGTGTATTCCATTATAATTTTATTAATAGAATAAATAATTGGCCCCACCTATCCAAATAATTAATCCAAAAGTTTTCTTACTGACTGTATGACTGTAATGGATGCCTAAAATCTTAAATTTTTCAGTCGGATTGTTCATACATAAGTCTTTTTGAGCATCGGATTCGCTATGCCGGGTCGCCGATCAATAACTTAGGTGGCACAATCATCCGTTAATATTTTCATATAAAATTAGATAGGTACCTGAATGAAATGCTTTAGATTACTCACAGAAAAATTAGGAAACGTAACAAAAACCGTTCGTAGTTGTCCTTAACATGGGTTAAGTGGATAATGCCGAAGAAAAAAATATATTTTGTTTACAAACCCGAAAAACTCCTAATAAGGGTGGGTCTTAGAAATTAAATTAAAAACATAAATTGAAACTTACCTGCTCTTCAAAACGGGCAATTAACGAATTGGCCCATTCTCCAGGCTTCTGCGTCCCCATTTTGTAAATAAAAGATGTATAGTTTGTATAAATAAATTAAAAACAACACTTTACTTTTTGCACATCCATTTCAGATCTTTGATTTCTAAAAACTACTAAAATGATACAAGCGTTTCTTACCTAAATACTGCTAAAATTTTATTGTACTTTTCTTTCACAAGTTTAACGCAGTTTTGGAAGATACTGAGTAATGCCATACTATGCATAATAAATCTGCTATACGAAATCACGACCAATTTTTCCATTACTATGAACTTTCAACTTCAATGAAAATTAAATCTGTAGCCGACGGGCATGGGGTTCGGGCCTCTGATTGAAAGTCCTTGTAAATTTACTGTACTTTAACTTACCAATACACTTGAGAACACAAACAAAACAAGAAAATAAATGAGTAACAGACTCGAAATCGTACTATTACTAGAAATGAGAGAGTTAAAGATCTAAGATGGCCGGCGCTTTCCGGGCGCGGCTTGAAACGCGTAGCGTTGCACAAGGATCGAGGTTGGACTGCGCTGTTTGCGGCGCTGCGACCGCGAGGGACTCCTGCTCCACAACCGCGCCAGAAACGGGGCGCGCGGGAGAAATCGCGGCGCGTGATTGGTCGCCCAAGTCAGTGGCACCAACATTATTATTAAACCTATGGTCCTGGGGTTGCCGCGCTACATACTCCCCCTCTAGATCACGATTACGCCCTCGATCGTGGTCTAGCCCTACATTAAAATCATTACGAATAGGTTGTAAACGAGGTCGGCCTCGCTTTTTCTTTGGCTCCATTGGCTGAGCGCGTTCATCTACTCGTCCTCGAAAAGGGGTGAGCTGATTAGCGTGGAATTTGCCCAATATCTCACCAGGATTATCATCAGACGCGATTAGGTATGTTGTTGGACTTACTTTCTTCTTCACAACATATGGCCCATCCCTTTTAGGGAAAAACTTAGCAGTCTTTGACTTGCTGGCGTCGCTCAGCTGATGGGTAGTCAATAGAACCTTGTCATCTACTTTAAAATCCTCTCCTACTCTTCTCGAACGATCAGCGTAAGTCTTCCTTCTGTCCTGCAGTTTTTCTACTCTATCACGGACTTCACTTAAGGAGTTTAAAAATTTTGACAGGTAAGGAGTGATCTGTGGTACAAAATTATCCTTCTCTAAGACTGCCCTTGGATCATTGTACACCTCTAACGGTGACCTCAGCTCACGTGCAAACGTCAAATATGCAGGAGTAACCCCTGTTGTTTCACAGACCGCGCTGTTCATACTGAACCGTACTATCGGTAGCTGCTTAGGCCATGAAGGGTGATCCGTACCAACCAACAGGGCCAATTGGGTCTTCATATCCCGGTTTTTCCTTTCAGCTGGATTGGCTTCTGGGTGGTAATAGGGTATCAAGTCTTGTGTAATGCCGAGAATGAACATGCATTTCTGCATGACCGCTGAAACAAATTGGACACCATTGTCCGAAATAATGCGACGTGGTAAGCCGAACCGAAGGAAATACTCTTCTATGAGTACTTTCGCGCAGGCGACAGAGGTTGCTTCTTTGAGAGCATACAATTCTACCCATCTTGTCGCGGTATCTTCCACTAACAGGATCCATTTTTCCCCGTTTTCGCCCTCTGGCAGTGGTCCAAATAGGTCGATAGCCAAGACTTCATTGCGCTGGTTTAAAATCGGTGTTTGAATCAGACCAGGTGGCTTTTCATTTGTCGCTTTATAGCGTTGACAAGAGGAACATGATTTTACATAATCGGTTACAATTCTTCTCATGCCAGGGAAGTAATAGTTTTGAGCTATTTTCTGGTATGTTCTCTCTATACCAGGATGACCTGCAATTGGAGCATCATGACATTCTCTTAGAATCCCTTCACGTATGCTTACAGGTATTACTAATTGCGGCGACTCGTTGTCTGTATCTGGGTTATAGCGATAAAGGATACCGCGTTCCATGAGATAACCACGTTCTGTCCAACGGCGAGACGCAACTTCTTCTATATCCTCTAATTCCTTCACAATTTTAATTAAATCTGGGTCAGATTTTTGTGCTGCACGTAGCTCCGTGAGATCTCGCGTAGGTAAATCAATAATGACAGTGCATATTCCACAGGATTCACGAGACTCATCTGTACAGACAGGGCGGCTGAGTGCGTCGGCCACTACATTTACCTTTCCGGGAGTGTACTCAAACCGGATGTCATAGGCCTGCAGCTTTAGTGCCCAACGCACTAAACGACCAGAAGGTGACTTCAAGGACAGCAGCCATTTCAAGGGCTGGTGATCACTGGCTATAACGACTGGATGACCATCAATGTAACCCCGCATACGGTCGACTGCCCAGACGACCGCCAGAGCCTCCCGCTCCGTGGTCGAATAATTCCGTTCAGCCGCTGATAACAAACGGCTGGCAAATTCAATGGGTCGTTCTTCATTCTTTTCACCTTGAAGCAACACTGCGCCTATCGCATAGTTGCTCGCATCTGTGCGCAGGATGAATGGCTTGGAGTAGTCTGCCTGTATGAGGATCGGCGCTGACGTCAAAAGCCTTTTCAAGTTACTGAACGCTTCAGCCTGTTGTGGTCCCCATATCCAAGGTTGATTTTTCCTTGTCAATCTTGTCAGTGGCTCTGCTACCTCCGAAAACTTGGGAATAAATTTCCTGAACCAGGAACATGTTTGTATAAATGTTCTGAGGTGTCCCAGTGCAGACGGCTCTTTCATGTCTAATATGGCTTGAATTTTCCTTTCATCAGCTGAGACTCCGTCCTGCGAGATCACATGACCTAAATATTTAACCGACTCTCGTGCCAACACACACTTTTCTCGGTTAGCACGCAATTTGAACTTCATCAGCTGTTCAAAAACGATTCGCAGGTCTTCCAGGTGCCTCGAAAAATCCCCCTGCGTTATAATTAATAAATCGTCTAAATATCCTAGTATTGTGACGTCCTTTAGTGCTGAACCAGATCGCATTCTGTCTATCAGACGCTGAAAAGTAGCCGGCGCGTTCTTCAGACCGAACGGCATCCTTTTAAAACGAAAAGTTCCGAAAGGGGTCACGAAAGCCGTCTTATCCCTATCCTCTTCTTTAACTGACACTTGCCAGTAGCCAGATCGCAAATCTATTGTACTCATGTGACAACGTCCACGTTTAGTAGATTGCAACAGTTCATCAATACGAGGCATTGGATAGGCGTCACTCTTCGTAATCGAATTTAACTTTCGATAGTCGACGCAAAACCGGAAACTGCCGTCACGTTTAGGTACTAGCAGGGCTGGCGCAGCCCATGCAGATTCACAATCTTCAATAATATCTTCAGCTAACATTTTGGTAAGCTCTTGCTGCATGATCTCCTTCTTTGCAGGTGTCAGGCGATATGGAGGCGTCGCTATCGGCAAATTATTTCCCGTATCTATATGATGCTCTCCATATGGAGTCGGCTCCCCAATCGAATTAAACATATCCTGAAAATTCGTGAGCAATTGGGCAAGCTCCTCACGCTCCTGATCCTCTAAACCTGCACCCTCGTCATCGCGTAAAACATTCATCGCGGCGTACGAATTTTGACGAGGTGAAAAAGTTTCCAAAATCAATTTATACTTTTGATCACTACTATCCGAAAAATGCCAAAGGCACTGCTTAAAATTGATAACGAGACCGGCACTGTTAATAAAATCAATACCTAAAAGTGTTTCATTATCTTTCGCTTCGGGGAAAATTATAAACTCGGTGGGCACAATTTTATGAAAAAGTTTCACCTGTACCTCTGCAACAAGCACCTCCATCAGGCGCGTGCAACCATCCGCCAGGCGGATGTTTCTAGTGCACTGTTGCAAAGGATGGCCTTTTTCCTTTAACACGCGAAAAAGTGTGTGACCGGCAATACAGCCCCTAGCACCAGTGTCCAGTAACGCTGTCCCATTTTCCCCCAAAATACCTATTTGCATCAAAGGTCTATTATTATTAGGCTCCCCCTTAATTGAACCTCCCTTAGTCCGACCCTGTGCAGACGCGAGGCGTTTCTTACAATTTTTATTATTAACATTTACCGAGCATAATCCTAAACATTTATCAACGCTATCACTATTACAACATAAACATAAACAATCACACTGAACATTAAATAAACCCTGACCATTTGAATTATTGTTTACGCAACATGATATGGCAACATAATCGTTATCAGCTGATTGAATTACGTGCCCGTGTTGCGAACGGGTTTCAGTTGAATTTACAGAAAACTTAGTGTCTCTATTATTATTATAACCTATGAAATTATAACACACATTTTTACCGACATTAGAACGCTCGTTAGTATGTTGCAGTTCAGTAACACAATCACAGTAAAGTTTTAAGTTACGCCCAGCGTTGCAAGACGCTGGGTTACCTGTGGTACTGGCAGGAACGATGCGAGGCGGGCCCGGCGACTTCCGACCGCGAGGAACGATATCGTTACGCTCACGGACGGTCGCTAGGCAACGGGCAGCGCTGCCGCTCGCGACCTTGGCGCGGCCGCACGTACTCTGCGGGGCCGGCGCGGGTGGCGGGACGCTTGCGGCTGTCGGCTCGCCCGACGCGCATTCATCGCGCACGATAACGCTATGATTACGGGAACCGCGCACTTTTGAATTTACGCTATCACTAGTTGTCGTAACCGAATAGAATGCGTTTTGAGAACTAGATTTGCACTTTTCACACTTCGATTTTATAACGTTAGGGGCACCGCACCCATAACATTGAATAGCTTTATTTTTGTTTACGCTATCATCACTTTTCCCGTTATCACTTTTTACGTTATCACTTTTATCATTGTTTATTAACTTTTTACACTGCGATTTTTCATGTCCCCATTTCTTGCAGTAACTGCACGACAGTCTTTTGCTGCGAGTGTTTTTATCACTTGGTGCCGAAGTTGAAGGGGCGCCGGCGACGGCCGCTTGGTGACTGGCGCTCGATGGCGTCAGTGCCGGTGTCTTGTCGCATGCGCTGTCTTCTAACGATTCTTCGATCGCTCTGGCACGGTGCAGTAACTGGTCGAACGATGTTATGGAGTTACGATCGAGCCGCTTTTTTATTCTACGATCGAGAAGCCCGTATACCATATCCAGTTGAACTTTTTCACGTAGATCTTCTTGTGGCAATCTCGATAAAAGCGCTCTCGTCTTCGCAATAAATAAATCAGTTTTGTCCGTACCTTGTCGCAATGAAAACAATTCCAAATATATACGAAATGGCGGGCGATGCTCTCCGAATGCACTTTTTAGTTTTTGCATAGCATCCGGCCATGACGTGGTGCTGGTTTTTATACCCTGCCACCATAATGCTGCCGAGTCTACTAGCAACATGGAGAGTCCTTTGACAGCGTTATCATCTGATATCTGAAGGCAGTTCTTGTACACTGTTATTGCGTCGATAAACCCGTCGACATCAGCGGACGATCCGTTAAATCGAGTTGTGCACTTTGAGAAGTTCGCGGCGGGCGCTGACATGGACACTTCAGTAGGCGCCGGTGTCGAAGTCCTAACATCTTGGATGAGCCTCGCGAATATCTCTGCCTGACTCTGCTGCAGTGATTGCATCAGAGTTGCAAACTGACCCTGGTCCATGGTGATGGACGTGAACATCTCCTCTTCTGTTTCATTTTCCTTTTCTGTTTCATCTTCATTATCTTCTCCCTGCTTCTTGGATTTCTTATTTCTTGTTACCATCGTCGTTGGTGTCGTTGGCATCCTGACAACGAAAACGGAACCTCGTGGCGAACTTTTATTCGCTGGAAACGCCCTCGTAGCGCTTCAGATTCCGAAGTTCCCGCGTGTAGGTAAGTACGTGTAACCGAAGCCTTCCTCCTGGAGAACAGACGCGGACTGCGTCGTAATGCTTCGTAAAAAAAAAATTTGCAAGCACGTGTCGTCAGAGGCCCCTACTGTTGGGACGCCAAATGTAGCCGACGGGCATGGGGTTCGGGCCTCTGATTGAAAGTCCTTGTAAATTTACTGTACTTTAACTTACCAATACACTTGAGAACACAAACAAAACAAGAAAATAAATGAGTAACAGACTCGAAATCGTACTATTACTAGAAATGAGAGAGTTAAAGATCTAAGATGGCCGGCGCTTTCCGGGCGCGGCTTGAAACGCGTAGCGTTGCACAAGGATCGAGGTTGGACTGCGCTGTTTGCGGCGCTGCGACCGCGAGGGACTCCTGCTCCACAACCGCGCCAGAAACGGGGCGCGCGGGAGAAATCGCGGCGCGTGATTGGTCGCCCAAGTCAGTGGCACCAACATTATTATTAAACCTATGGTCCTGGGGTTGCCGCGCTACAAATCTTAAAAATTTCTTCTAAAATTTTTGAATTTTTATTGTAAGGAACACAACTCCCGTCAAGAGAAAATCGATAATCTGTGACATGCGTGCCGTTCATTTCTACGTATTTTCCTTTATTATCGATTTTTAATATATAAAAATCTTTGTATAGCTGCTATAGTCCTATGTCCACACTCTACTATGTAGGTATGTATGAATGAATGTACTACCTCGCTTTGTTAGCGTAATCATTCTAGCCGTGAATTTCATTCTATTCCTAGCTAGCCTAGCTAGATTCATTGGTAATGGTAATATTAGCAATGCCCTAGCCACTGATAGGTATAATAATTTTACTCTATGTTTATCTCAATGGGCTCAGAATATGTCAATGGGCTTGCATGAGCACAGACTAAGTTGGGCTTGAGGTTGAGTGAATGAGATTGTGCTCAATGGGCTCGCGAAGTCGCGAGCTCACTCACTTCACCATTGATGGTTCTTTGCTAGATTGATACATGTCTGATGTCTGCCTAGCCCCTAAGAAGCAGCTATAAATCAAAATTTTATCTACAAACCAGCTTTTGCACGCGGCTTCGCCCGCGTGTATGTCGGAAAATATCCCACAGGAACGTACACACGGTTACATATCAAGTTATTTTCCAGTATAATTAAGAGCATTTTTTATGACTTCCGAACAATGAGACGCCAGATTATAGCTCACATACACACATCACATGCCGCTGCATGCTGCATTTTGTACGTACACAGGCCAGCACATCAAGCTACCCGAATCTGTCAAATTTTCTCAATTGAATATGAACCTTATATCTTTGCAGTAAAGTTGAAAATCTATCAAAGAAATTTGACAGATTGTGGTAGCTTGATGTGCTGGCCTCTGTACATTGTACACATGAGTACACACAGCAGCAGGTCAAGTTGCTACAAATTGTCAAATTTTCTCATTCGATATTGAACTTAGCCTTCAACATTTTAAGGTTTAAAATCATTTGGAGAATTTTGACAGTTTGGTATAACCTGATGTGCTGTTTTGTCTGTACATTATAATATAATAGATTATATTAAAATATATTATAATGCATCTGATATAATGTATCTGACCACACTAGCCGGGGTTGGTCCGTGGATGGATTACCATCTTTACATAAAAAGACTCAGACTCCTCCGTGCCTCGGAAAGCACGATATAAGCCGTTGGTCCCGGCTGTCATTCGTGGATCTTTGACAGTCGTTACGGATCGTCAGAAGACCGAAATTCTGACAACCAGTCTTACCAAGGGGTATTGTTTTACCTTGTTACTGGGTTGTGGAGGTCAGATAGGCTGTCGCTCCATGTAAAATACTGGTATTCGGCTGCATCTAGTTAGACTGAAAGCCGACCCCAACACAGTTGTGAAAAGGCCACGCAGATTGATTGATCTGTTAATGTATCTCTGTGAGGGTAGTACATACACACGGCTAGATAAATATCAAGCTATCAATTTATAAATTATTATTATATTTTAGCTTGCTTGATATGTATCTAGCCGTGTATCTACCCATTATAAGTTGTTAATATTTTTTTTATTCATGACCATAGATACAAGTCTTTCAGTCGCATACATAAATGGTAATATTATAATACAAAGGTAATAAGGTACGAGTTACACTTCAGTAAATTTGTATGTTGCCAAGATACAAATTGGAATATTTTTTCGTACTACTCTTGCAACACTAAGTTTTCTGTCAGGCTCCCTCTCGCTGTCAGTTTCGTATTGACAGATGTGATTTTGACAATCATCTCATCTTCATATTTTCCTGAGTGTCAAATAAAAGTTTATCGTCGATCGTCGCTCAATTAAATTGTTGATTTTAACAAGGAAAGTACAATAACATTCATTGTATTTATAACCAGTGGCAAGCTTCGAGTTTATTTTACAACATGATGGTGAGTTTTTCCGCATAAACGTTAGTATTTCAGCGTAAACCGATTGTTTTTCCTACTTTGCCGGGGGGCGTCTCCGTTACTAAGATTTTACGTATTATTCGTTAATTTCGCCGGATATCTAAAGGTTATGACTCATTTTCGTAGAGATAATGAACGTGTGGTGCATTTCTTTGTAAGAATTATTTATTTTTGCTTCGTTCTTCGATAATTAGTTTAATGACGTGGATCTATACTTTTTGTTTTTTTTTTCGCGTGATAGCACAAACGACCTTGTTTTTATTGATGTATTTTATGAGTGTGTTAATTTCATTTTTCACGTTCGTAAGTTTTCATAATTATGTGAAGGATACATTGTTTTCGATGTACTGTGATGGTACCTTTAAGATTGTATTGTATCCTTATTGGATAAGTTGGAATTAAACACTGACTAATCTACAGACATTTAAATAAAACATATTTCAGACCACTACTGTGCCTATCCTAGTCCTGGTATACACCAAAGTGGATAGGAAGCAGCAATCTCGTATATTACCAATTAGTTACTGAATGTAAAATGCGTGGCACGAAAGATGAGACTTGACGAACGCAGTATCGCGATGACGCCCGGTCCCTTCCCGTCTCAAACCTCATACTGTTAAAGAGACCTATAAATCAAAATATTCATAATCAGAGAATTATAATCTACTGCACAACTCAAACTAGTGTGCATCAAGTCTCATCTTTTATGTCATATATTTACTAAGGTATTGAATCCTTAGCTCTGGTGGCTAATGGACCTTAGTTTTGGCGAGACATCACTCTTCTACATTCTGTTTCCAGTCTATTTCAGCTGCCTAGCCTTCTATGTTCTATGTTATAGGATTTGGTTTCCGCACTTAGTCCTTCATGTGGACCATTGTGCGTGAAAGGCTGCCTAGCCTTTTCCCCAACTATGTTGGAGTCGGCTTCCATGTAACGGGATGCAGCTGAAAACTAGTATTTTATATAGAGCAACTGCCTATCTGACCTCCACAACCCAATTACTGGGTAATATAATACCCCTTGGTAAGACTGGTTGTCAGACTTTTGGGCTTCTGATGATCCATAACTATGCTAGGCTGTTATTACTTAGCCACAAGCTCAAAGCTTAAAATTAAATTGTACATTTTCCAGGACTGCGTTGAAGATACCAACCATGATCCCCTGTCAGCGCCAACTGCTCAAACTCCTGGCTCTGCAGACCCTAAGCTGGATAAGAAGAAGCCAAATGAGAATGTCTGTTTAGCTGATAACAGCTTGTTGGTAAGAAATTAGAAAAAGTGCTGTTTTTTATTTATTTAAATACCAATAAATAATATGCCTATGTTGGCACTTACACTGCAAAATAACTACACACATCAAAAAAAGTTTGTGATCACTAGCAAAAGCTGATATATATTTAAAATTTAACTTATCAAGAATAATTGTTTCCGTTATCTATAATAAAATACACTGTGTTTTTCATTTCTATTTAAAAAACATGTAACATTAACACTTTTTCTTGATAAAGTTGAATTTTAAAAATATATCAGCTTTTGTTAGTGATCACAAACTTTTTTTGATATTTATTATTAAGATCTCATGTAAAATGTACCAAAAATCACACCAATAAATGAATTTGAATTTGATGTACTTTTCAAACATATAAATTACAAAAGTCAGCCCCTTTAAATGCCCAGCCTGCACCACAACAAATTAGCTTGCTTGGTGCACATTATTTATGTTGTGTGATTATAGATCAGTTTTGTTTTCTTCTTTGTCTGTGTGACAAATAACCCATATTTTTTCTTTCTTTCTTTCTTTATTCAAATGCTTATTTTTGAGTAATGACAAACAAGATTGTTGTGTTACATGGTATTTGAAAAAAAATAAAGTGTTAGTTGTTATTTTTGTATATTAAGTACAGGGCTATTTTTAAATCACTAGTTAAATTTTCGCAGGGTGTTCTACCCATGAATATGAACAACTTTCACTATGGGACCAACTGTGAAATTACGAAAAAATAATCAGCTGTTTCATACAAAAGTTCAATACATACTCAACCAAAAAACATGCAATAATAAACAGAGATAATTAGGCTTAGCAAGGTTCTGATAGTAAACATTACGTACTTGCGGAACCTTGTGTGGATTTAATGACAGTAGTAAACATCTGTCTCGATTTGGGCCAAAGTTATGCCCTAGAGTCAAAGTAACCCGCACTTACTGTATTCAAGTGATAAGATAATATACATTGTCACTGGAATTGTGTATGTTTCGTTTCCAAATAATACTAATTATAGACTTACTTTAGTTGCTGTAAGTCTCTTCTGTTATTCGGAAACAATATAAGTGGAAGAGCTATTGGTTGATCAAAAACCTCATTAAAGAAAGAAAGAAAGAAAATACGTTTATTTGCGGTAAACATGACGCAAAGGACAACAAAATAAAATAAACAATGTAAAAAGCAAGTTTTGGGGAAAATATGCGTCATAATAATATAAATATAACTTCCTACCAATTTGCAATAAACGCAAATTAATGGACATGTGCACACATACGGCACTCAAACCTGAAGGCTAGTCCTCGTACCTAAAAACATTCAAATTCAAGTCGCAGTCTCATGCCAGCGACAATCAAATGTCAAAAATGTAAGTAAAAGCTATACAATTTTTGACAGATTGAGACTGAGATGAGATTGCAACCGTTGTTATACGGGAATTGCCCCTCAGGAGCAATGGAGCATAGCATTCTTGGACTCAGATTAACAGACCGTGTTAGGAACACAGCTGCGCTCCAAAACATAAATCGCTGACGTCACCCAAAAAGCAGCCAAGCATAAGTGAGTCTGGGCTGGACACCGTATTTTATTTGCCATAATTATGTAGTACGAGTCATGGGCCAAATCTATCACCACATGGATCCCAAAAAACGTCTCTCGACATCGAGGTAGACCCAGGAGAAGATACACAGACAGGATAGGTCCACACTAGCTCAAGACAGAGAGGAGTGGAAAGGAGAGAGGGAGGCCTTTGCGCTGCAGTGGGACCACAGTCAACACTGGCTAAAAATAATTAAAATAAATATTTTTGGCTTCATCATCACCATCATCTTTGGCAGCCTTGTTCTAACCACTGCTGAGTATAAGCCTCTTCCCTTTTGTGCCATGCTTCCTTGGTCTGTGCGAGTCTCATCCAGGTCTTCCCCATGATCTTCTGTAGGTCGTCCACCTACTTGACTATTCTATCTATCTCAATCTGGTCTATCAACACTCCTAACGTTTCTCAGCAACCATTCCATTAGGGCCCTGCTTACTGCCATTTCCAAATGCCAAGTGTCCTGCCCACCTCCATTTCAGAGCCGTTACCCGTGGCTTAGAGGCTTAATAAGATTAATAGATTTAAGTAGGTACAGTCAGTGTCATAAATATTGGAACAAACATTTATTGAATGCCCGTCACATTGAAAAACCTCTACAGGGTGTAAGGGACAGCCCTCCGCAAACTAACAGGCTGTATTCAGCTCCTTATTTTAAATCATATTCCACCGAAAAATGTATTAAAACAAAGTCAGGCTTATTGGGTTCCCACATATTTCCTGAAATAATATAATTTCATATGCATATTATATATTTTTTTATTTCATATTTCATATATTTCCATTTCATCTTAGTATGATATACTGAATTCACCCCATCAGTCTGCGGAGGGCTGTCCCTTACAACCTGTATAGGAATCTTGCACTGCCTGATGCAAGCAGTGGTGGCCCAGTGGAAATAGCCGCGACTTACGAGTTGTAAATCGCGGGTTCAAATCCAGGCAGGCGCTTTATAAACAGCCTATATTGTTCCCACTGCTGGGACACAGGCCTCCTCTCTTCGAAAAGAAGTGATTTGTAATCTACCATGCGGGTTGTGACACGCCTTCGAATTTTTGGTTCTAGGACATGCCGGTTTCTTCACCATTTTTTCCTTCACCGTTTTGAGAGCAGTTATGGTGAAACTATTTACACAAAGTAAAGCGTCTGTCTGGGTTCGAACCCACGACCACAACTCGTAAGTCGGGGCCGTTACCACTGGGCCACCAATGCTCTGCAGGCACTTTACTTTGCGTAAATTATTTCATCACCACTGCTCTCCACTAGAACCAAAAATTCAAAGATATGTGACATCAATAAACCTGGGCCCGCATGGTGGATTAAAGCCTCCTCTCACAGAGAGGCCTGTCCCATCAGTGAGAATTATTATGCTTAGCTTAGGCTGGTCTGAAAGATTGTGGTCACAGTCAGATATTATTTTGATAAACTAATTTAATATTGTTTTACTTATGTATTCTGTTTTCTTTATTATTTTTTTACTAGCCATTATTTTCCCACTGCTGGACAAAGGCCTCTCCACCACCACCACCACCACCACCACCACCACCCAAACCACCCACCACCACCACCCAAACCACCCACCACCACCACATACCACCCAAATGGGCCTTTCCACCTCTCTTTATCCAGAAGACCTAGACAAATGGAATTCGTTTCAGAGTGATTCTATTTCTACAATCGCTACAGCTTCAAAGTGACATTGACATGATCACGTGACATTTCGATAGCTTATGGTCAACCCCATACGTATTTTGGCTTTTCTACTAGCGCCATCGCTAATCGAATGTTACTTTGTCTATGCTCTCAGAGCTGCCAAGGACCAATCTTTATTAAAGGAGTCCAGCTCATCGCGCTATCTCCGTCTGGCCCTGCCGCGATGTCGTTTTTTGCCATTAAGAGGCTACCGATCGCGCAGTGGCGCCCTCATCGTTTGTTCGGTTATTTCTTATATTTTAGAATGAAAATGCAGAAAATAAGCCGGAGTAATTGTGCTCCACAAGACTATACGTTATTATTATGTCGTTTATTTATTTTATTTCTTATCTATTTACATTTTTAAATATTTCTTAAAAAAAGGATATAAAAAAAACATTTAAAAATATAAAAAAATAGAGGTCCGCCGGTGTCGGGAGCAGGGTCCAAGCTACCGGTGGTTAGGGCTGCAGAGACAGGAACCTTCTCACAATGCGAGCCGTATCAAGGAGTACTGCCTTCTGAATCAGGCCTTTGATCCAACCGCCTAATGATAGCCTCGAGAGATGTTGGTCGAGGCTTTCGGCCATCAGGCCATTGGCCGTTACGACAATCGGCACAATGACAGCCGAGCTCACATTCCACATGTCAACAAGCTCGTGAGCTAAGTCGAGATATTTTATTTGTTTCTCTTTCTCAGCTTTCACGAGGTTCTCGTTATGTGGAATGGTAACATCGACTATCAATGCGTGGCGCACTAACCGATCTATCACTACTATATCAGGCTGATTGGCGACAATAGTCCTGTCAGTAATGATAGACCGATCACATTACAAAGTGACATGGTCATTTTCGAGAACTGGGTCGGGCACATACTTGTAGTACGGTACCTCAGAATCGACTAGTTTATATTTCAAAGCAAGTTGCTGGTGGATAATCCTAGCTACTTGGTTATGCCTGTGCAAGTACTCGCCGTTAGCCAGACGAGAACAACCGGAGATAATATGTCTGATGGACTCACCCGGACGGTGGCATGCCCGACACACGTCAACCGTCCCGTCCTTCATAATAAATCTCCGATAGTTATTCGTCAAGATAATTTCGTCCATAATTGCACAGACGAAACCTTCAGTGTCCCCGAAAAGGTCACCGAAACGTAGCCAGGATACGGACGCTAAGAAATCTACACCGGGCTCATGAAGAGTCCGATAGAAGCGCCCGTGGAGCTCCTTGCTTTGCCATACCTTCTTGCGGTCATCGGTAGTAAGTACTACAGGTTTGCGCCAGTTCTCTTTAGCCATGGACAGCGGGGTGAGCCCCTTGTCCACTGCAACCACATCACGGTGCATACCCACTTCGACTTTTAAAAAATATTCTCTGAGGCTGCACACCTTGCGGTTGTGGAAGGTCTTCGCATTTAAATAAATAAATAAATATGTTTGGACATATCATACAAATTAATTAATTTAAAAAGCCTCGACCCCCGCACTTCCGCGGGATGTACAGTCTCATCACCGATGATCGTGGGTGATGCATCCGGTTTGCAGTCAGCAGTGTACGGACCCTCCTATCCAGGGCGTCGAGTTCAGTCTGAGTCCATTTGAGTATGCCGAAAGAGTACATCGAAACCGGCATGACCCAACCGTTGAAAGCGCGCACCTTGTTTCCGCCTGAAAGAAGACTGGTTAATACCTTCTTCAGGCGACCAAAGAAGCGCTCCTTCAACGATTGCTTCATGTCAGCAACGTTGATGCCTAACGCTTATTATTATTATTATTACAAATAGTAGCTTTATATTGTTAACGTTTTTAACCGACTTCAAAAAGGAGGAGGTTCTCAATTCGTCGGAACTTTTTTTTTTTATGTATGTTCGGAACTTTTTTGATGGCTGGACCGATTTGAATTTTTTTTGTTTTGTTCGAGAGTGTATACATCACAGTTGGTCCCATATAAAATTGTTTAACTTTGATTTGGTAGTTTTTGAGATAGCTTCAATAATACGTATTTTTTCCCCACTTTTACATGGATGATGTTCTAGTTTGTTTTGCAGGTAGTGGTATTGGAATTTGTGTGGGGTAGGTACACAACTAAAAAGTGAAAAATAAAAACTTTTTTTACAAAAAAATACAACCGACTTCCAAAAACAACACTACAAAGTGAAAAATAACTTTAATTTCGGAAGTCGGTGGCAAAAAACGAAAATACATTTAACTAGACACCGACTTCCGAAATTAAAGTTATTTTTCACTTTGTAGTGTTGTTTTTGGAAGTCGGTTGTATTTTTTTGTAAAAAAGTTTTTTATTATAATCATTGAAACGGAAAATAGTGGTCACTTTTTTCCTAATAAAACTTTATGAAATAACCAAACAAACGTTGAGGGCGCCACTGCGCGGTCGGTACCTTCTTAAGCGAGACTCTTTCCGTCTTATTACAAAACAAGGTTCATCTTCAAACCCAGGTTTAAACCATGGACCCTTTTTTGAATTTCGAACTTTATTCCGACACATTAAGATGTCAGTTTTACAAAACTGACAACTTAGTACCGGACTAAATTGTCAGTTTTGTATAAAGAACTGTATTTCTATCACAGCTAGGTTCTTATTACAAAAACTGGCTCGATGGTTTAAACCATGACAGAAGAAAAACCTCGTTTTGTAATAAGACCCACGGGGTCGTAAGTTAGCCCTATTGACCGTCTGACATGCGGCAGATGTGTCCAGCTCAATTCCATTTAATTTGATGGCAGCTTTCCGAGTGACATCAGCTATTTTAGTGATGGAACAGATTCTTAACCTCGTCCGCAAGTTTAATACCCAGAATACTCCGTTCCATAGAATTCTGAGTAAAACAAAATAAAAAACACTTCGCTTTCATTTATTTATTTATTGCACAATGTACACACAGTTACAGGCTTTGCTTACAACTTGTTGCCGCCGCTACAAACATACGCCGGGTGGACGGGCAGCGAGCGCCGCTCCAAGTACTGCGACCGCTACTCGCGAGAGACCCCCTAGACCACCGCGGAGTGCGCACGTCGCACGTCTTAACAATTTGTACTTATACCTACACACCTCCGTTTTAGTTTAAAGTAATTTTGTAAACCAACAAATACAACAGTTTTTGAAGAAAAGTAAATATATTTCTTTTAATTGAAGAAGAACCCATAAGGAAACCCACCCAACATAAAAATTTGGCGACCGTGACAGGACGTCGCGCGGACGCGTGACGTCGCAGAACGAGCTGAGCACGAGGATCCAGGGCGAGACAGCAGGTCGACTCCATCACAAGGACGCAATTCCAGGGGAGTGCCCGATCCATCCATTATTTTTTCCACAAATTCAGATTCCTACTACTATCTATCCTTCACCTACCTACATATTTAATTTGTTAAGGCTTGGACTTTACAGTAAAACTTAACCATCTTATTTCATACTTATTGCCTATCCAGTGCATCGTACCTATTACCTATCCAGTGCAATCTAGCTATAGCTGTGGCTTTGTGCTGACTACATTTCTTTGTTGCGAGTTCTAATGATGACAAATTGTGATGTGAATAAGTCCATGATTGCATAATAAACTAAGTGTAAAAATAAGTAGGTCCCATAATAAAAAGTTGTAGTGCATTGTGAGTAATTAGCCGGCCGAACTTTCCAGGCATTTCGATCGCCACCTGCGCGGGCGCGCGCACATCGAGCGAAGACAAAGGATCACGCGTTCGGCTACTGATAACGCGTGATCTACCTACCTGTGGCTCACAACACAAAGAACTACGAGTAGCGAGTGGGAATCAGGTTTGCCGGACTAACGGTATTTATACCTATTGTTTTCATTTATTTTGTCATTGAGAATGTCTGATACAGAATTTAAGGATTTAGCTAAGAAACGTAGCTCGATTAAAGGAAGGGTTACTTATTTTAAAAACTATTTGAATGATTTTCAGAGCTTTATGAATGTAACACAAAAACACATTAAGGAATTATGTTTAAGATTAACAAAGTTTGAGGTTTTATTTAGCGATTTTGATACAATTCAGAGTAAAATAGAAGTTTTATCGGATGATATTGGTGTGCAACTTGTTGAACGTTCTGAAATGGAAAATCAGTTTTATTCTTTGATTACCTTAGCTCAAGAAATAGTGCAGCGGAATCAAGAACAGTTTAGTGACGCTCAGGATAACTTGGCTAAAACTGAAGTAAATTCGTGTGGTTGCGATAACGTAAATGTTAAGTTACCTTTGATTCAGCTGCCTATTTTCGATGGAGATTATAGCAAGTGGCTCGAGTTCCGAGACACGTTTAAATCGTTGATACATAATAATACAAAATTAAGTGGTATAAATAAGTTTCATTATTTACGTTCATCATTGCAGGGTAGTGCTTTAGTTGTTATCAAATCTTTGGAAATTTCCACTGATAATTATGATGTTGCTTGGCAACTTATATGTGAGAGATTTGATAACAAAGGCCAACTTATTGATAACCATTTTCAGGATTTATTAAGTATTGAGTCGCTGCCTAAAGAATCCGATAAATTACTTAGAAACTTAGTAGATCACATCACAAAGCATTTACGAGCGCTTCACACATTAGGGGAGCCCACTGATGATTGGGATTCATTAATTGTTCATATATTTGCACATAAATTGGATTCGGTAACATTGCGTAAATGGGAAGAAATTAAAACCCGCCAGCGTTCGCCTACGTTACAAGAGTTTAAGGAGTTTTTGCAGAAAAAGGCTGACGTTTTAGAATCCATACACCGAACCAGCTCTCCTGCTAAAAAACCTGAAACAAACAGAAAAATAGATAAACAACAAAAATCATTTGTGGCTTCTGCTTCCGAGTCAGGTACTCAGAATGCATCAAAAATAAAATGTTTATTGTGTAGTGGTGAACATCGTATATATGCATGTAAAAAGTTTCTTGATATGTCTCCTAAATTGCGTTACACTGAAGTTGTAAGATTGAAGTTGTGTTCAAATTGTTTTCGCGGTGGTCATTTTGCAAGTCATTGTCGATTAGGCCCATGTCGAGAATGCGGTCGTAGACATCATACATTGATACATAATTCTAAGCCAATTACGGCAAATAATGTTGTTCAAGTCAATGAAGTTAGTGAGGTAACGAATACTAACGATCCAAATAATGATAGCAAGGATGCACATTCGGTTTCATTATCCTCCTGTGTAGCAAGTCAGGTCTTGTTATCAACAGCAGTTGTTAAAATCGTGGATGAGAAAACGAATCAGTGCCATGATGTACGGGCCTTATTAGACTCAGGTAGTCAGTCATCTTTTATAACTAGTTCATTAAAAAATAGGTTAGGACTTCTGAGCCAAAAGGTACCATCGGTTAATGTAACAGGCATCAACAACATGTGTTTCAATACAATGGAAAGGTGTACAATTACACTGAAACTTAAACAATTTACAAAGAAAATAAACTGTTTAACAATAAATCAAATTTCAAAAAATTTACCCTCTGAGGAAGTGGATATCACGAGTTTTGATATTCCACAAAACATACAATTGGCAGATCCGACATTTTATCGTCCCTCTCAAGTTGAATTATTACTAGGGGCAGACGTTTTTTGGGATCTGATTATAGCAGGTCAGATAAGGCTCGGACACAACAAACCAATGTTAAACAATTCGTCATTAGGATGGTTAGTAGTTGGTCCGACAATGTGTGCCAGTTACGACAAAGGTAACAACATAAACTGTAATTTTAGTCATGAAATAAGAAATCAGTTACGTAAATTTTGGGAACTTGAGGAATTACCCCCTAAGTTACCCTGGAATCAAGAAGAAACATTGTGCGAAGGTCATTTTGTAAAAAATACTCATAGGTTAGCTAACGGTAAATTTTGTGTGAGTTTGCCGTTGAAGGGAGATCCACTGGACTTAGGTGATTCATTTTCAATGTCATTTAAACGGTTAATCCAGTTGGAGAAACGGTTCCGACGGCAACCTCATGTCAAACAACAATATAGTGAATTCATTCAAGAATATAAAGACTTGGGCCATTTGTCAAAGATTGAGAAACCTGAAGTGGCGAATTATTTACCTCACCATCCAGTTTTACGGGATAAAAGTGAAACAACAAAATGCCGTGTTGTTTTTGATGCTTCGGCAAAAACTACTTCAGGTCTTTCACTAAATGATATTTTGATGGTGGGCCCTACGATTCAGGAGGACATCTTTTCAATTCTCGTTCGCTTTCGTCAGCATAGGTTTGTATTAATAGGAGATATTGAAAAGATGTACCGCCAAATAGTTCTCGAAGAAAAGCATAGACATTTACAGATGATCCTTTGGAGAAATAATGAAAATGAACCGTTGCAATACTTACAGTTAAATACAGTCACGTACGGAACTTCTTCGGCACCGTTCTTGAGTGTCAGATGTTTATTCGAATTGGCTGATTCTTGTGACGATGAACGCATAACCAATATAATAAAACACGATTTTTACGTCGACGATCTCTGTACTGGTGATCAGGATCCTGAAAAATTAAAATACATATTTGAATCAATAAAAAATACATTAAACACAGCTCAAATGAATCTACGTAAAATTAAATCAAATTGTACTTACCTTTTTACTGATGATAAAATGTTTCACGAACAAAGCAGTGCTGAATTCAATAAAGAATGTAGCACTCTAGGAATAAAATGGAACCCGTCGACGGACAAATTAATGATAAATTTACCTGATTTTAAACAACAGACTATTGAAATTAATAAGTGCACGAAACGTACCATTTTATCTTTTGTAGCAAGTATATTTGACCCACTTGGAGTTATTAGTGTCTGCACAATATTATTGAAGAGTTTATTACAAGAACTTTGGTCATTAAAATTACAATGGGATGATGATGTACCTATCAATATAAGAAACTTATGGCAAAAAATGTTTAAGGGTTTTCGTACACTGTCCTTATTCGAAATTAAACGTTATGTTATGTGTGGTAACCCAAACCACATAGAAATTCATGTATTTTGTGATGCATCTTTAAAGGCATATGCCGCCTGTATATACATTCGCAGTATCGATGCTAACGGTGTAGTTTCTGTCAAGCTGCTATGCGCTAAAGCTAAGGTTTCACCTCTAAAGGCAATTACAATACCTAGATTAGAATTATGTGGTGCCCTCCTGGGCAGTCGCCTTTGTGACAGGGTCACGAAAGCTTTACGTTGCAACGTTAGCAGGTATGTATATTGGACTGATTCACAAATAGTATTGTCATGGTTAAAAACAACTACACCTGCGAAATTAAAAACTTTTGTCTCGAGTCGTGTCTCAGAAATTAATGACTTGTCTCGTCGTGGAGTATGGAGACATGTTCCGTCTGCTCTGAATCCAGCAGACCTAGCATCACGAGGTCTGTTACCTGAAGAACTGCCTGAAGCCAAGTTATGGTGGAACGGGCCGTCCTTCCTGCTCGGCGATGAGACGGATTGGCCTTCTCAATCGTTCAAGTTAGATGTAGATTTACCAGAAATTAAGGTAGCAACCATGACACTAAAGCAACCTGACAAAGATATTATAGACATTGAAAGATTTTCAAAGTTTAACAAACTAAGAAGAACAGTTGCTTTCGTGTTAAGGTTCATACATAATTGTAAATATTCTAATAATAGGATGCAAGGTTCATTAACAGTAATGGAATTGCAAAAAGCTGACATCAAGTTAATTTCCCTTGCACAATCCAGGTCATTTGAAGATGAAATAAAATCGTTAAAAAAGGGTACACCCATTAATAGTAAGTCAAAAATTCTAAGTTTAAATCCATATCTTGATGCAGATGGTGTTATGCGTGTGGGAGGCAGGCTAGATAATTCTACATATGATTACAATAAAAAACATCCCGTGATTATTGATCCAAAACACTACTTAACAAAACTTTTATTTGAACATTATCACTTACAGTTATTGCACGCAGGCCCACAGCTTCTACTTTCAAGCATACGCGAAATGTATTGGCCAATAGGAGGAAGACATGTAGCACGGCAGATTTATCGAAAATGTGTAACATGTAGGCGCGTGAAGGGAGAAGTTGCTGGCCAGATTATGGGAGGTTTGCCATCCCAGCGTATAACACCAGGGTATCCATTTCAGATTGTAGGAACAGATTATGCTGGTCCCTTCTACGTTATAAATAAAAAGGGCCGCGGTGCAAGGTTGCTGAAAGCTTATTTATGTTTATTCATATGTTTTAAAACAAAGGCAGTCCATTTAGAACTTGCGGGTGATTTAAGCACTGAAAGTTTCATTCTAGCATTTAGACGATTTATTTCAAGAAGAGGAAAACCTCTCGAAATTTTTTCCGATAATGGAAGAAACTTTGTAGGGGCTAGTAAAGAGTTAGGAAAATTTCTTACCGAATTAAGCGATTCTGTATCTGACAATTTTTCTGGCGAAGGTATACAGTTCAGATTCTCACCCGCTTACTCACCAAACTACGGTGGGCTTTATGAGGCCGCTATTAAATCGGCTAAGTTTCACATTAAACGCATTGTGGGGAATATACATTTAACTGCTGAAGAACTCGCTACTGTGTTCGTCCAAGTCGAGGCAATATTAAATTCTCGACCTCTGTATCCAATGTCATCCGATCCTCACGACCTCTCCCCATTGTCCCCAGGGCACTTCCTCATCGGAAGACCACTTACGTCACTGCCAGCTCCAGACTTACGGGAAGTCAAGACCCATCTACTGCATCGTTTCGCCAAAATAGAGCAAATGCGTCAGAACTTTTGGTCACGGTGGAGCCGTGAATACATTTGCGAACTTCAGCAGCGCACAAAATGGCTCGTAAAAAGGCCAAACTTGCAACCAGGACAACTTGTGCTGATTAAAGAAGAGCACAGTCCACCACTCAAATGGCCGCTTGGAAGGATCAAGCGATTCTATCCTGGAACAGACGGCTGCAGCAGGGTTGCGGACGTGGAAACCACAAAGGGAATCATTCGCCGTGCAATCACCAGACTATGTCCCCTTCTGGACGAGGACATTGAAGTGCTTGAAGCCCCCTAGGCCTTCAAGGGCCGGGAGATTGTTGCCGCCGCTACAAACATACGCCGGGTGGACGGGCAGCGAGCGCCGCTCCAAGTACTGCGACCGCTACTCGCGAGAGACCCCCTAGACCACCGCGGAGTGCGCACGTCGCACGTCTTAACAATTTGTACTTATACCTACACACCTCCGTTTTAGTTTAAAGTAATTTTGTAAACCAACAAATACAACAGTTTTTGAAGAAAAGTAAATATATTTCTTTTAATTGAAGAAGAACCCATAAGGAAACCCACCCAACACAACTAATGAGTACATAACCCCGTTGGGGCGCGGGAAGATAACTTAAAACTAGAATATTGTGTCTGTAACATTATTAATTAGAACATTATTAAATAAAAATGTTTACATTAAGTCTAGAATTTTATTACATTATTAAATTTTTTTTTTTTACATATTTTATCAATCTATTATTTTTTTCACCCCACAGGTCGACATATCAGACGCTCTAAGCGAGAAAGAAAAAGTAAAGTTTACCGTCCACACAAAAACAACACTGCCAGAGTTCCAAAAGTCTGAGTTCATAGTTGTCCGGCAACATGAGGAGTTTGTGTGGCTGCACGACAGATATGAGGAGAATGAGGAGTACGCTGGGTATATTGTGAGTATTAAAACAAGTTCTACAGCCAACTTTTAGCATAGGGAACTGTTTCGTTAGGACCTCTCTTATCCTTATGAAACAATTCCCTGGCTAACATACATAAAAGAGGAACATAACATCATGCCTTTGTATTTCGAAGAGGTAGTCTGATATGAATCTGTATTGTAGCTACGCTTGCCGGGGTTGGTCCATGGATGGGTGATCAATTGACCATCTGTACATACCGAGACACCTCCGTGTTTTGCAAATCACGTTAAGCCATTGGTTCTGGCTGTCATTCGTGGATCATGAACGCACACACACACACAACACAACACAATGTGTTATGTGTTATGCAATAAAGATTTTAATTTGATCTTTGATAGTCGTTCCGGGTCGTCAGAAGCCGGAAAGTCTGACAACCAGTCTTACCAAAGGGGTATCATATTATATAAATATCTACCTATATAACTATCTGTTAGTCACATTGTGGAGGTAAGATAGGCAGTCACTCCATGTAAAATACTGGTATTCAGCTGCATCCGGTTAGATTGGAAGCTGACCCCAACATATTTGAAAAAAGGTTAGGCAGATTG
Source organism: Cosmia pyralina (assembly GCA_946251885.1). Classification (NCBI taxonomy): domain Eukaryota; kingdom Metazoa; phylum Arthropoda; class Insecta; order Lepidoptera; family Noctuidae; genus Cosmia; species Cosmia pyralina. Next base: position 9,180,805 of record OX276371.1, on the reverse strand, counting down.
CTTTGAGAAAAAAAAAATGGAAAGTTTCCCGGAAAATGTTCAAATTCGGGAAAAGTGTCCTGTTTTGTATGGGATTTTTGTATGAATGATTGAAGGCTAGGGCTTTGCAGATAAACCGCACAGGCCATTTAAAACTATTTATTAAACAAAACCTTTTTTACAGTCCGTTCAACCGATTTCGATTTCTATTCCGCTACGCTTAAGGATGGCTTTAAAGGGGGAAAAATGGTTACAATACCAATTCTTTACTGCAGCAGCCATTTGTCATGCCACCAACGCAATAGAAGTCAAAATCGGTTGAACGGACTGTAAAAAAGTTTGTTTAAATGTCTAATCTATTGTAAATACTTCATAGTTGCGGAGAGGTAAAGGAAAAGACAGGTTAACTGAGTGCATATAATTCCATTGGTATACAGGAGTACACGACTAGGGGGGCGTTCATTACGTGAGGCATTTATCTAGCTGACCAGACATCCTGTGTTTTTTTTTCTTTTAAACCACCCCTGAGCAAACAAAACAAAAAAAAAGGGTCTTGACAGACAGACGGACAACGAAATGATCCTATAAGGGTTCCGCTTTTTCCTTTTGAGGTACGGAACCCTAAAAAAAATTAATGTCTGTCAAGCCGTTCATGTGTTTTAACGAGACTAACGTACAGCAATTGATTTTTATATAGGGTGACTGGTTATTAGTGACCGATACTTAAACACTTGATTGTACTCATGATAACAAACAACTTTTACTATGGGGCCAAATCTGAAATTGCGAAAAAAAAATCAGCTGATCATGTTAGCATTACTCGTCAAAATGTAGGGAACTGCTGATTTTTTTTTCGCAATTTCTGATTTGGTCCCATAGTAAAAGTTGGTTATCATGAGTACAACTATGTGTTTTAGTATCGGTCACTAATAACCAGTCACCCTATATAGAAGATAAGTATTATAAAAAATAATTAAGCAAATTATGTTTATATAAATCCCATCAATCTCTTCACCACCCTTGGTTGACTGGTAGAGAATTCCTAAGGCATTTTGTCCGCCTTTGTGCCTTTGCTCAGCCCAAACCCTTGGACCTTTTTAGCTGAAATTTTGCACAGAGGTTCTCTTTATAATGTAGACAAGGAATAAGGAAGGACTTCTGTTCCAGTGGGATATTTTCCGACATCCACGCGGGCGAAGCCGCGGGAAAAAGTTAGTGTTTATAAAAATCCAACGCAATCGAGCACAGATTAACGTATACGCATTTTGAAAAATCTCACGTGAGATTAGGGGGGGGGGGGGGGGTCGAGCCAAATCTCACGATATCCCAGGTTGGGTCGAAAAATCTCCAAAATAGCCTCACGTAATTAATGAAGGCGCCCTAGATCGTAGGTAAGTCACTGATTGTTCTGAACGTTTTTCATAGCAGTATTTGAATAGAAACTGGTCTCTTCCCTTCATCTAATCAGAGGCGTGTTGTTAGTTATGTTTTCATATAATCACCAGATCCCACCAGCACCTCCTAGGCCGGATTTCGACGCATCCCGCGAGAAGTTACAGCGTCTCGGTGAGGGCGAAGGCGCTCTTACAAGGGAAGAATTCTTGAAGATGAAGGAGGAACTTGAAGAGTGAGTGTTACCCTTGCCCTTTTATCTCTTCCACTTACTTACAGTTCATTTAAATAATAATAATAATAAAAATGAACATGTTGCCCCCCTTGTCGCTACGTCACTATGTGCTAGCGACCGTTTCCGGGGGCCCATTATTGAGTGTGCAAGTCACCTCCTGCTAATTTATCTGTGTATATTATATAACATTGGTCAGCCATGGGAAATAGTTCTTCCATGGTTCAAGTTACCCAATCCACTATAGCCACCCAAACCCATAGCCCAATGTGTTTTGTTTCCGTGTTCTGCAATAGTCCTGCACCAGCCGGTGGTTGTCCTTGGGAGCACTTGCATCGTGTATACAGGGATAATCGTCGGCTGGTGCCTACTCGTCATTTAAAATTGTCTAAGGGGCCTCTGCGAGTTGGCTTCGGCCCCTCGTACGCCTTCCTAAAGGTCCGGGACCCCAGGGTCTCGAAATAAAAATGTTTATTTCAATTACAAAGTGCTTTATCATACATGATTTGGAGCAAAAGCAAGAGCAAGAGTTGCTTGTGTTAGGAGACTCCGCTCTTCGACTAGTGTTATCTATAATTGCAATTGAATACAAAATGGTAAACATTGAATGAACGTTATACAAAGAAAAAGGCAACAATGCGCGTGTTTGTGTGGTGTACAAGTATGTGTGAGTGTGAATGTGTGTGAGTGTGAGGGTGTTTAAAGTGTTTGAGTTAAAGGATGATGGGCGTTTTGGTACCCATGTCCAATCAAAATGAATTTACCATCGTTGGATAGCCCTTTTCAAGACCACAAAAAACTACTATGGCACCAATCCCGTTTAAATTGTCCGTTTTGAAATACAGTATTTTAAACATACTGGATATTTAGTTCAAAAAAGAATTTTAAAAAATTATATTGCCGGTTTAGCTTGACAGATTTTGATGATATCTGCACAGATTTTAAGCTAAATAAAATTCAGTTATCGGATGAAAATCACAACAAAATCGGTTTGGTATTTTTTCAGTTAGGGGTGATCTATCTATTAAACAATAAACATACACATACATTAATTGATATTGATGAACAATATTGGAGCAATATTTTTGTTACTATTAACCCTGATTATACGTAAGTAGATGAGTAGAAAGTTGGAACTGGTATTGTTATCTTTCTCGCTCTCATAATCCCCGTTCGCACGGGCGTAATAAAATCGCGGCGAGATTTTATAGCGCATTGAATTTTCAACTCTCGTTGTTGAGCCGAGCGTCGAGAATCCAACTTAACTGTAACAGAGTACATTCTAGCGCGTCGAAAAAACACATTGTTGGATTTTGCACTCTCGGCGCTAAGCAGAGCGTTAAAAATCCCGAGCGCTATAAAATCCCGCCGCGATTTTATTACGCCCGTACGAACGGGGGTTTACGCAGTGTGGTGGTTAACGCGGTCAGCACGGGGGTGGGGGCGAGGGCGGACATGCTGCGGCGCTTGCGCATGTTCCCTTGGTAGTCGTTCGCTGATAATTGTTGTGTAAGTTACTACATTGTCTCGTTCCTCATTGTTCACGTCGCCTTTAGACCCTGGCATTAACTTGGACTCTGTTACCCGTTATTTGACTGCGGCTTTCTACTGGACTTGAGTGCTTATCGATTGGATTATTTTGATTGCAATGGAACGTTTTCGTACCTGTGTAATGTGCCGAAGAGGTCTATACCGAGGCAGATATCAAGTGCGCACACTATATTAATAATACAATTAAAAATTAATAAAGATATTTTAAAAATACAATGCAAATATGTTTGTGGATGTTAAAATTGCAGCAGCAATAACAAATCACTTCCACACGCCAATCGCAGATAGCCAATACGCGCTTTTCTACAAAGAATATCTGAAAAAATGCGAACCCCAAACGTGTTGTATAATTATGTAGAAGAAAAAATATTAAATAACAGAAGAGCCGATTTCCAGAGATTGGAAGCCAATGATGTGTCCGATTTTCCACGATTGAGTGAACAGGACATGATATTGCTGTCGTTGGAGACATACCAATTAAAACTCGCAAAATCTTACTGCAGCGAACACCTAAACAACGGCTTGTATCTCATCGAAACATATAGAGAATCTGCTTTGGAAGACATTACTGAATAGGGAATTGACGAAGATGCGTGGCTTTTGCGTGCACGTATACAGTCCCGACATGTGAGAGCAAAAAAATACTTTTGCTACATATTGCTAAATAGAAATGAATACATAATATTACATCATTATTGTACATGTTTGACGGAACGCCGCACGGTAGGTTCCTGTGCGCATATAGTATCCATTGTCTGGTATTTAGGATATGCTAGACACGAGGGCTTTAATGAGCCAGCATTGTTTTTAAATAGCATCTTTATAGATAATGAATAATACTATATAGTATATATTATACATCATACTATACATTATCTATTAAAATTATTGTCGATATATAGACACATTTATATAATTACTTATATATAATAAATGATAAAACTTACTTCGAACTTGTTTTATTTACCCAGATAATGAATAATATTAATAATAATTATAAAAATACCATGCCAAATGGAAAAAACTGACGTAACAAAAATAAATAACTTTCAAGTAGGATTACTCCGATCGGACAGTGAATAGGGACAAGCGCCAGGTTATTCTTAATCTACACAAAAATACCTTTCCAACGGTGTATCATACATTCTGATTGGTGCCGGTACCAGATTCCATACATTGGTGCCCATCCTCCTTTCGCATATTTAGTTCGTCTATAGATTTAGGTTTAAGTGTAAGTTAGCCCTGCGACAGCGTCTTGGGATCAGAAGAAGTCGTAAGTCGACGTACGCACGGACGTAAAAATATCGCGGCGATTTTTTTTTGCGCACTGGTTTTTTAACGCTCTGCTTAGCGCCGAGAGTTGAAATTTCAACAGTGTAATTTTTCAACGCGCAGGGATGCACTCTGTTGTTGTTAGGTTGGATTCTCGAAGCTCGGCTCAACACCGAGAGTTGTAAATCCAGTGCGCGATAAAATTCCGCCGCGATATTTTTTACGTCCGTGCGAACGTCGGCTAATACAACTCCTCCCACTAACAATGCAAACTGTAATACACTTATAGTAATAAAGCTATCTAGTCGTCTGAAATAGTTCGTAGTGAGCGAAAAATATTTTCTTATTCTTTTTCGATACATCTTTTTGTTAGTTTTACGGCCGAACCCAATGACCTACCTGTCACCAGTTTTGGCATACTGGGGACAGAAAAACCTATCTATCTATGGTTATAACGTCCCAATAATCGAAGACAAGAATACGAACGAACGAAAGGAATGTAAGAACAGATAGAATTATATTGTCTATCATCAGTAGCGATCTGTCTTTTACTGATAGTAGGTTATTGGGTTCGGCTGTTAGTCAAGAAATGATTGTATCTTTTTAGACAAAAAAAAAAAAAAAAAAAAAAAAACAAAAAACAAATCGACATAACTGTGGGTTTTGATACTATTGCCTTTCGATCGGAAAAAGTTTCAATTATTATGTCCGACCTTTTTGCACTTGTATGGTCAGCAACAACATTGATTACCATTACACTACCAATATATAATAATATAATACAGCTGAAGAGTTTTTGAAAGAAAGAAAGAAAGAAAAATGCGTTTAATTGGCATTACAGCAAAAAATAAATACACCTTAAAATTATAAAAACATAAAGATTGTAATGCCAAAAGGACCTCAGCTCAGCATATTGTCAAATGACAACACAAGGTGTACCACCTGACGCTGATTTTCAGCTGCAACCCACGAGTTTTGTTTTTTTTTTTGTTTGTACGCGCTAATCTCTGGAACTACCGGTCGGATTTGATTTTTTTTTATTATTTGATAATCCAATTTTTGACGAAGGTAATAAGCTGTTTAACATCACTATAAGACCCTTACGAGCCGAGCAAAAAGAAAAAAGAAAGAACGCTAAGCGAAAACGAAATAATAGCGCGGGCGGGCGATGCGATGCCACGTCTACATTATTAAAGGAAACTCTGTGCAAAATTTCAGCTTTCTAGGTCCAAGGGTTTGGGCTGGGCGTTGATGAGTCAGTCAGTCAGTCAGGACTTTTCAATATCTTTAATTTTTATGGTGTGCCTAATAAAGAGTATTCTATCTATCTATAATATTAAATATTTTTTTCTCCCCCAGTGAATATCTAGCAACATTCAAGAAAACTGTGGCAATGCACGAGGTGTTCCTACAACGCTTGGCGGCGCACCCAGTGTTCAGGAACGACTCGCATCTCCGCGTGTTCTTAGAGTACGAACAGGATCTATGCGCCAAGCCAAAAGGACGCATGGACCTTATTGGTGGACTGGTGAGTCATTCCTAGGGATTATAAAATATAATAAGTTTGTATTGTTTTGCATGACACATTGTACGAAGTGTTCCTGCAACTCTTGGCGGTGAACCCGATGTTCAGGAACGACTTTTATTTGCGTTTGTTCTTAGATTAAGAACAGGATCAGTACGCCAAGCCGAGAGGACGCAATAATGTATTCAAGATAGAACGGTTTTGCATGACATATTGCACGAAGTGTGCAAAACTATATACATAGGATGGGTTTACATGACATATTGCACGACGTGTGCAAAATTAGGACAGTTTGCTCGTTGCACGAAGTGTGCAAATCACTTTTTTGGAAAGGTATAGAGAGGCCACCACCGTTGTGCCATTACCAACTGTTTTATATCGCTCCGTAAAATAGAAGTGTGTCTAAAGCGTCTATTTCAAAGTGTTTATCGAGTCACAAATACAATCGATGTGCAAAAAAAAACAACTTCACTCATTGCACTCTCTCGAAATTGTACCAAATTCTTATTTAAATGTTTTTTGTTCTGCCAAAATTGGTTAAAACAACAAAAAATATTTTACATAAAAATATTTTAAAACTAGACACGTCGGTGTTTACAAAACAAACTCAGAGGTAAATCATTCTTTACAGATGCGTTCAATGACAACAACAACAGACGAGATCTACCTCGGTGCCACAGTGCGAGATGTCAACGACTTCTTTGAACAGGAGACCACGTTCCTGCAGGAGTACTACTCGCATCTGAAGGAGGCTGTTGCTAAGGTTGATCGGATGACTAGCAAGCATAAAGGTAGGTTTAAAATAATAATAATAAGATCTACTTTTAAAAATTTTACTATTAAAAAAATAGTATTGGTCAGCGATCTTTTACCAGCTGGCATATAACAATAGCTTCATGAATGAACTTTCTTGTATGAATTCTTTTGTACAGAGTGATCCTAATTTTGGTTATTATTTTATTATTTAGTTTGTTAGTTTTTTTTTTTCAATTTACGAATTATTTTATCTTATTATAATGTTTATGATTACTGGCCACTAGCCCTACCCGCGTGTTGAAGGAATGTTGCCTTTGCGGTGGCACGTTGACGTATCTAACGTTTGACGGGGTAAAAATATGTCATTTTAGTGTTTCGACGGTCTACGTATTTTTCGAGAATCAATGCAGTGAACAAGAATAAGTTTAGAATATCTGGCATCTTAGTATTAGTAACACCAAAAGAGGTGGAACCAGACGGAAGGCGGCTCAGGCTGTCTATAAAATTACCGTTCAAAAAGTGTAAATCTGTGTTGTAAAAGATCCTTACTTCATGTACGCCTTACTAGACCTGTATCGGTTTCATACATACACTAACCACACGCCTTCTTCCCATGGGGGTAGTCAGAAACTACAGAACGCTATGCTTACATACTCCTTTTGCCTCGTTTACGTTCATACATCTGGTTATACACGCACGCCGGTTACGAGTACTACGCATCCGATCATTCTGATTCTGATTCTGATTCTGAGATCATTCTGAAGAACATCACCAATAAGGTTTGCATCGGTTTCATTTGTCGGAATTGTATGAAATTATCTTATCTTTAATTTGTTACTTTTACAGAGGTAGCAGATGCTCACATAAGACTATCATCGTGCATCACACAGTTGGCCACACGAGAACAGCCTCCCACCGAGAGATTCCTCACTAGAGCTGCTGAAACCTTCGACAAGTGCAGGGTAAGTGCAATCCGGATTTCACAGCGCATGCCCGAAGATGCCGTGAAGGTCCAGGTTTTGCTGATCAAAAGTCTGGTCGGTAAGGGTGTATTCACGTAGAAAGCTTGTAACCAGCGCCGATATGCCAGCGCTTATCGGCGCCGACAAGCGCTGGTTGTCAACGCAGATGCAGTCGATACAGTGGTCCTTCGAGCCGGATCACTGCATTGGTTGCTGCCGCTGTGTAGTGTTTCTTTGCTGCTGTTTTTCTTTTTTTGCTGTGTGTGTTGGGCATCGAAATAATGGTTACTGGTACAAATCTGTTGTATTTTAGTTTACAAGTTCAGATAAATTCTGAATATTCTGAAACTGCTTTATATCTCATGAGAAAATAAGCGTCGTCTGCGATGCGATGGTGGGACGACGACTTGCGGCGCGAAGTGGAGACGCGGGCGCGGCCGGCCTCGCGGTATGGCTACGCAAGCGTGGCGGTAGTAATTCCTGCCGTGCGCCATCTGGCTGAGGCGGGGTCGTAACAGTGTCTAACTTCAGAAACTATAAAACGTGTAAACATTTCCATTACCCAATTCGAGTTTCATGTATTGAATATTTTTACTCACAGAAAATCGAGGGTCGCATGGCATCAGACCAGGACCTGAAGTTGGCAGACACTCTCCGCTACTACATGAGGGATGCACACGCTGCTAAAGCTGTGCTCGTAAGGAGACTCAGGTCAGTAATTAGTATTTTATTTACATTAATTATTTTATTTATTTCTGTATTTTTTTAATTATTAATTATTAATTATTTTTCTGCCCGTGGCATCACAGCGGGCCCAATCAGCGGGACTTTTTTTTTTTTTTAATACTTTTGCTTGTGGTTGTGGCGAAGTAATAATAGCCGCACGGATGCATGCAAAACAAAAGCAGCTTAGCCTGATCTATCCACCCGTGCACGGGTTGATAGATTAGGATGAGCTGCGCTTGCCGCGGTAGGGCCCTGGATGGATGGATGATCATGTTTACATACCAATACCCCCACCGTGCCTTGGAAAGCACGTTAAGCCGTTGGACCCGGGTGTCATTCTTTATCTTTGACAGTCGTTACGGTTCGTCAGAAGCCCGAAAATCCGACAACCAGTCTTACCAGGGGGGGGGGGGGGGGTTATCGTGTTACTCAGTAACTTGGTTGTGGAGGACAGTTAGGCAGTCGCTCCATGTAAAATACTGGTATTCAGGTGCATCTAGTTAGACTGGAAGCCGACCCAAACATAGTTTTTGCATTTGTGTGAGTGCACGTAGATAGTGTAGGTGTGACGTCCGGCTTAGAGCGCGACGCGTCCTTTGCTTGGTTTAAAACCGGTTTATACTGCTTTTTGGCCATCGGCCTGAGGCGCGGTGCGTCCCTCGTGCGACGCAACTCCGCTTCTTTGGTGATCACTCACACAAATGTGAAGCTTAGGCCTTGCGGACTGTAAAAAGCTAGGCGGATGATGATGATCTTTTGTTTTAGATGCCTCGCAGCGTATGAAGCTGCTAACCGAAATCTCGAGAAAGCCAGGGCTAAGAACAAGGATGTTCATGCAGTAAGTAAACAAAACCTTAGTTTAAAGACAAGGAAACAACTATAAAACCGCGACATATTTATACCAAACGTTAAGGCTATGCACACATCTAAAACACCACCACCAACAACAAGTGCATGTCGGACTACGCACAATGAAGGGTTCCGTAGTCGAAAATAATTTATCCCAAAAACAAACATAACATTGTAGATGAAAAACATGTTCCCCCATACATACATGTATACATACATTGATATACGTCACCGTCAATTCTTCAACTGCAAATTTAAGTTTGTAATCACAAAATTTGTATTTAAAGTGATAAAATTACAAATTAACTATTTGCGGACTTTTTCCTTTACTTGTGCTGTGAGACCTTGCTTCTTGTTAAATTTCATGATTCTAGGTCATTCAGGTTTTGATTTACTTGCGAGTATCAAAATATGTCTCATAAATAGCAGTAATTTTTTTTATTGCGTTGTCTTAGAAGCTTGATTTTTTTTTAGGACTCCAACGGAACATAGACCTACGCATTTGATATTAATTTCAGCTTGATACCTCCACGCGTTCCTGAGAAAACGGGTCTTTACAGACTGACAACCAGACAGACAGACGGACAACGAAGTGATCCTATAAGGGTTCCGTTTTTTTCCTTTTAACGTACGGAACCCTAAAAACGCGAACATTTTCTGTGTACATAGCCTTAAATTTCAATTGATTTAAATTTTATTTCCCTTTTATTGGTTGAAGGACACTAGTCGGGACACAATAGAAGTTTTATTATTATTTCCTATGGGCGTTTAAGAGGATACATCGAAAAATGTTGTATTTTTAATATTCCTATAAAACCAAATGTATATGGTTAAATCATTTGGATCTAGCCATATGTGTTATTTGACTATATTGTCTACTGCTGTACTAAAACCGAAACATGGCTAAGTACTTGAAATTTTTTAAATAGAAAAAAGTTCCAAAGTAGCACAGTCTATCTTCTGTTTTATACGATTATACGTAAACAGTTCCTTATTGTGCAGTAAAATTTGCTTTAAATCGAAGGTATTTAAATGTATTAAGAACTTACTAAGCTAAAAATTGATTTAAATATAGCATTTTGTCATAAATCTACATTTAAACGAAGCGCGTAGAGTGTTCTATCTCGCGCGTCAAACTAGACAGTCATAACGCCATTTCACTTACACACCGAGCTAAACCACGCTTCGATGTATCCTCTTAATGTCCCTCAATGTTAAGGGGGATGCGCTAAGGTAGCCCGCGAAATTCAAATTTTCTTGTGTTTTTTGCAAGGGTAAAAGTTGTTTCTTATCATGAGTACATTCATGTGTTTAAATATAGGTCACCATATGTATTTCTGTTATATTTATCCACGCACATTGAGAAAATTTTCTCAGTAAACGCATTGCCAACTAACTCTATACTGAAAATGTTACTGTACGGTACACGATATAAAGCTCACATTATAATGCTCACTTTGAGTCGAGTTAAGTTTTGGGTTCCTAAGAAAGCTGTGAACGGTCACAAATAACGGCTGTCCAGAGAGTTTTTTTGACACCTTAAGGATGCTGTTACAAATGGGTAGTCAAATCATTACTTTTTTACACAAAAGCATGTTTATTAAATAAAATGCTTTACATTATTAAAATGTTTTTTGGCCAAATTGTTGATAGATATGCAAGGCACGATTCTGAACTATAAATATAATTTTAAATTGGTACATTTTCTCAATAAATGTACCGAAGTAAAAATTTTCAGTCCGGTACATTTATTGAGAAACTGTACCTATCTAAAATTATATTTGTAGTTCAGAATCGTACCAAGCACATCTATCATCAATTTGGCCAAAAAACATTTTAAGAATGTAAAGCATTTTATTTAATAAACATACTTTTGTGTAAAAAAGTAATGATTTGACTACTTATTTGTAACAGCGTCCTTAAGGGTCGGTACCAGGAAAACATGTTATGGGTTTTGGATAAGTTTATATGGAAAACTTAAAGTAGTAGCCACTTCGATCAATAATAGCACTAGATACAGGATCAGGAACAAAAATAAGTCGCTGTAGTGGCCACGTTTACACACACATAAACATTTACATTTGTTACTACGAAATATAGAAAAAAGTTTTATAATATTAACAACTTCAATTCATTATAAACCTTAACAATCAAACATAAAGTTTAATTATGATTGCAAAATATTTATATTTAAGTCCTTCTATCATCGGAGAGAGGTAAAAGCAATAAATTAAAAATGTCGCTTGAAAATAAAAAGTAATTTTTATAATAAGTACAAAAATATTTATTCTAAAATGAAACTTAAATCTTGAGCACTAAGGTTAAAAACATTTTGTTGACAATTTCGTGCTTACTCTATTTTGGAACTAGACATAGTTCTTGGTATTTACATTTCAATGCTCAGAACACAGTAAGTATTGACAGACGTAGAGTAGCAGAATAATAATATATTTTTTAGGCCATGGTTCGTTTTATATGGTAGCAAATATTTTTGACCGATTTATAAAAGTAGAAGGACTAAATTAGTACAATAGTTATTTTTTTAAGACATTGCTATTAACTGTTTGCGGGTTGGCTCATTGTAATCAACCCGTATTAAAAAATGGGTGCGTCTACTTTTGTACGCGATTTTGAAGTTATAAAAAATATTTGTATTATATCGTATACTTTTTTAGGGTTCCGTACCCAAAGGGTAAATCGGGACCCTAATACTAAGACTCCGCTGTCCGTCCGTCTGTCAACAGGCTGTATCTCATGAACCGTGATAGTTAGACAGTTAAAAATTTCACAGATGATGTATTTCTGTTGCCGCTATAACAACAAATACTAAAAAACAGAATAAAATAAATATTTAAGGGGGCTCCCATACAACAAACGTGTTTTTTTCTTGCTCGTTTTTGCTGGATATTGGTAACGGCAACAGGTAGACGCTTGAAATATTAACAATATTTTTTTTGTATTGTTTTGCCACCACTCATGCGAAGAAAATTGCGTATAACTCGTTCGGTTTTCATGCATACGTCGAACACGTCGTTTGAAGCATAACATAAACCTCCCATGTCTCTTAAATCGATTAATTTATGAATCCATAATTTTTGTTTAGCCCGTAGATCCATTTTACAGTCCTCGCAATTAATTTTCTTAACAAGGCTACTGACTACAAAACCAGAAATGTAACCTACTATTTGCGTACTTAACAATATCTGAAGTTGGATTATGATCTAGTTTTAGCTGAGTTTATATGTTAATAAGAAAGCAAGTATATCACTAGGAAATCTACAAACAAAAATAACATATAAAGTAACAATACTACTCCATGCATTTTCCTGTTCCAGAACAGTCGATATTTGAAATAAGACCACAAAAGTATTTGTGTTTTTATTTTTCGGGCCGTTTTTGAAGCGCTTATCGGGAATCTAGTACTATTATTGATCGAAGAGTAGCCATGAAAAAAAACGTCTGGCTAGCTCAAGTGTTTCACCAGTCAGTGAAAAAATCGGATTGAGGATAAACCTTGTAAATGATTGATAAAAAAAAAAATTGAATATCTCTAAAAACGTGCAAAATGCACTGCCGTTAATACGGCAGTGCATTTTCGGTTTAAAGAAACTTTATTCCCAATAAAGACATATGTCACTTACTTGAGAACAATATTAAACATACATTTAAAGACGCACGAGACACACACAAGAGATTTTACACGTTTTTAGTGATATTCAAAACAAAAACAATACGTCTGGCTAGGTTTAATCATGATTGATTAAACCTAGCCAGACGTATTGTTTTTGTTTTGTGGCTACTACTTTAAGCTTTCTATATATACTTATCAACAAGGTGTATTTATAATTATTTTTTTTCAAACAATCTTTTATTATTCTGGATATCATCTAGGACCAGAGTACTTGTCAAGACGAATCAAACGAACCCAAACTCGATAGGGTTGCGTCGTTTTATTACTGAGTTCCTGTGGCCACCCTCCGGCTTCATCATCAGATCAATTCGATAATACCAAAATATTGCATTGTCACCGATTTTACATACGTATGCCAAAGAACAATGGCAGCCGCCCATACATTAATTTAGCTGAGATTAAATTCTTGCGTCTTTTAATGAAAAATATCTTGTTTAACTCGGTGTCAACTACTGAATTAGTTTGTGCAAGAATTTTTGTTCGGGAAGGCCGAGATTAATAGAAATTCAGTCATGAACTTTTGTAGGTTATGTCTATGGTAATTCCAATTCGAAACCAACCGCGGTGCATGCTGTGAACGGGCACGCGGTGCATTTTAGCTACGTGGATTCATTTGTTTTACGTGGGTTTACGTTTCCATTGCAGACTGACACACTACATACTCACAACTATACAACTGTAGCGTGCGTGGCCCACTGACCACAAACATATTCGTGCATACTGTGTACCGCATGCATGGCGTTGAGATATCTGTGTGAGCGCCTTATTTGAGCAAGTCTAATGACGTCAATTGATGCTTATTGTGTCCGTGGTTTGCAGTGGACACAATCACATACATTTTCTTGCAAACCGAAGCAAGACAAGTGCGTGACCTATCCGTGCGTCGTGGTGGGCATGGGCCTTAAAAGGTCAATAATGCATTAGTATTTTCTTTACCCAGTTATTTCAGCATGCAATGCATTGTAAAAGATATAAATACTGTTTGGTTGGCCTTACCTTAGGTATAGGTTTGTGTAGCAGAATAGGACTGAGGCTGCCAGTTACCGTCAGTATTGTCTTAGGTATTGAAGCAATAGGATTGTAATAGTATTCTAGGGTTATATAAATACTTGCTAATTTTCAAATAAATAAGTAAGTATTTATATAATCCTAGAATGTGTCTGGACTAAGTTGATATAAATCAATAAAACCAGTTTTTTTTTAATATTAATATTTATTCTTCGTCATCCTCTCTTACAATGATTTCATCCAGAAATTCTGCAGGTGCTGTAATATTTTGCTGATGTCTGGCCCATCCTAAATACCAGACTAGCGTCATTACATGAGCGCAACAGCCTACTGTGCGCCGACCAACTAAGCAATTACAGCAGTACTCACCGATTCCTGTCCTACCAGGAATATCATTTTCTACTATAATGTATACATAATACTGCTTTCTATATACGTGACGTGACTTAATTTTACCTCTTATTAGTGTTGTCACGCCAGTGCCTCTAAGATTATATTCAGAGGAATCAATGTGTTCACTGGAAACTTCAATTCTGTACCCACCGTGGAAACGTACATGCTCGCCATAATATGAGCGAGCTTGTCTTATTTGGTACGTTCCCAGGGCGAAGAGAATTAAATCTCTATATTCCAGGGTTGGGAAGAATAAAACATTATTGCGATCAGCAGTAATACTACGAAATTGTGAGGTTCGTCTATTCATATTTAAGGCATCAACCATATTTGCCAGATTGTTTGGTAAGTTCATCCTTTCTCTAATTATTTCAAGTATTTCATTTGCATATTCATTATTTTGAAAGCGAACACCAAACTTGTTCAAAAGAGCTGCCGCTATTTGAAATGTTTGCATCATGTGTAGTAGAGACCGATGAAAGTATTCTTGCCTAAAAAGTTTAAAATCCCGTTTAAAGTGGCCATGGACAGCCTCTACCACCCAACGGCAGATAGTAACACAGCGACTTCTGTTAGCTTGAGCTGTAGTTAATTGGTGTTCGCCTTCTAAAAGTGATTCTGGCATACATGTTCTAAAGCCACAACCCTCTAGTAAACTTATACTGTCCCTAAAACCCCTGTCCAGAATGAACACATCATCTTCTCTGAAATATGATCTTAAAGAACTGCCAGAAGAAAATAGGCTGGACATAATTTCAGCGTCTGATGTAGTTGCTTTATATGGGCCATAACAATCAACAATATATCCATCACATGCAACAATCATAAAAGGTTTTAGCAAGTTCCTGTATTTATGTAGAGAATAACTTTGTTTCTGGAACATATAGTTCGAACTTTTATGTATATAGATGTATGTGCCATCACATATTACAATGGCATTGTTACCATTTCCGTAGAGTCCATTCGGTATTAACAAATTATGTTGCAATAACTGTTCCCGTCTTAACTGATTTATGCCCAGATGCACTGGCACAAAATCCTGAAGGAGGACCTCTCTAACTTTGTCCATCAAAGACTCCAAGGTTCGCCGTGGAACTTTAACTAATGTGGCAATTCTCTCGTCTGAATCACCCGTTCTCATTTTTAATAATAATGCTGCTAAGCCTAAACTTCCTCGTTTTATTTGACTAAGGCGGGATACCTCTTGTAATAAAATATTGAATTTCTCTTTTGTTAGGCCTGTCCAATATTCGAAAATGCTATCATCCATTTCTTGCACATTTTCAAAGTTTAGCGTTGGGTCGAATGCATTTACGAAAGAAAATACATGCTGTACTTGTTGAGCAGTGAATGTATCCATGCTGTTTTCAGAATCGAATAGTGTCTCCCATGAATTACTTATTAAATGGTCTGAGCAGATTCGAGCTAGGCTTGGCAAGTAATATTTATGATTACTTAAAACAGTTGCACGTAAATTATCCGATATACCATGCAGTGTGGTACTACCACAATTTGGATATACGCAATGATGGTTAGCATTAGCTGCTCGTCTGTATTCAGGTAAAACTATGCTCTGCACATCCGCTTGACGATTAGGACTTGGGTCTGATGGATTGGATCCAGAAGGCTGATCATCCTCTTGAGATTCCTCTTGATCTAGGTTGGAACTACCAGGTAGGGATCTAGTGTCATCAACAACGTTACCACGTCGTGCTTCTCTTTGAGTGCGTAACCAACAAGGATGACACACACGATCAGATACTGTAATCTGCAAATAAAGAAAAATAAATTAATAGGCCTGTCATTTTAAGCTCCTATGCGGCTGCTGGTATAGAAACTTATACTTGGAATTCCCCGATGAAAAAATATGAGACCCAAGACCATAACCCTATAAATTCTTTGTGTTTCTAATGTCACATATTTTATTAATGCAACTGTATACCATACCTACCACAGAAATATATCTTATATCTATGATACCTACTCATTTGATAAAATGTCGCACGTAGGGACGTAGGGTATTTTTGTTTTGTTTTAGCTAACTTTTTATATGTACCCACTCAGTATTAATTATAGCAGAAGAAATTGTACATAAGAAACTGATTCCACGAAATACATTAATTCCACACTCAACCAGCATTTGCGTCTCGTTCCATATCCAACACATATTATAACTTTTAAAGAGGTTGTGGAGAGAATGTAATATAGTAGTGTACCTGTCGCGGTGCTAATCTGCTCTCTAGAATATTTATTATGGACTGCTGTAGTTCAGAAGGGTTTTCTCTCAGTATTCTGTCACTTTGTCTACGTAGAATAGAAGAGCCACATAAAAGACACACATTAGTGTGGCCTTGGTGACTTGATCCAGCTTGTTGGTTATCGTTGCTCGAAACTTCTTGTTGCAACTCATGATTGACACTAAACATCGCAAGATCTCTGCATGCTTCGCAAACATAGTCTCCTTCAGTGATCTGAAACCAATTGAAAATACTGTTATCAGCAATTGTTCCCTATAACCTTCTTGTAAAATAACAGAAACTATAATAATGTACCTCTGCCTATAAAGTATTCCTAAAAATGGCCAGTTCTTAGTGTCAATGTCAACATTTACAATTTGAACAAAATATAAGTGTTGTGGTATCTAAAATGTAAACTAATAATAGTAAGGAACATAATCAAGAATAGCTACTTACGATTCGGGGATGTACCCAGCTACACAGTAATGTAGTCACTCTAGTATCAAGTTGCAAGGCATAATATCGGCGCAGTGTATTGACGCATATATTGCAGTTGATACACAGAATTCGTGTCGGTCTGCCACGACGACCTTCCATCTTAGCGATACTTAGCAAACAACTAGTTCACTAATAACAAATCCAAACAATAAGGCGAGATCGGTGTCCAGTAAAGAAAAAGCACAATGTCACACAGGGAAAATCTCGGAGTCCTTAAACACGCACACTTAAATATCACAGTCCATAAGCAGTCCGGGTCAAGTAAAAGTGAAAGAAAACGGAAAACAATTACACAAGAAACACGATGAGAAACACAGACTACTTAGGGGATACTACGTATCATGAGAAAGCGTCTGTTTGTCAAACCAACTTATATTTTTTTTTTTTAGATTTGGGAAACTAGTCTTTTTGTCCGTCATTAATTGAAAGTAATTGATTTATTTTTACACTACAATATTTTTACCTCTCTGTAAGGTCAATTTCCACTTAGAAATAAACAGTATTGTTAATTCATTTATACCGTTTAATTATAATAACAAACTAAAACTGATTTTTTCACAATAATGCTGTACCTAGTGTCACTTAGCCGAATAAATATAAAATGGCAACACTAAACGTCAATGAAAAAATCAAATAAATTTTCATTTAAAATATCTTTTTTATCCGGCCGTAACTAGTTATTGTGACAATTTAAAAAGACGTAGAAAAATAATGGAACTACCTTCGTATATAAGTCACTTACAGACGCTCCAATCAAATTCAGCTAAGAAATCGCCATTGTTCTTTCAGCTCAATCGAACACCGGGAAGTGGGTCAAATTTAACTTGCAAATTTTGAAGACAACTTACGTACGTTTTCCTGGTACCGATGCTTAATGTCAAATACTGGTGAAAATTACAGATTTTCATGACGGCCGTTATAATATGACGATACCGTTTTCATAGGAAACCAGCTTTAGTGAGTGCGAGTGCCATCAATTTGACGAAAATATCTTATGCCGCGTATTGGTCATAGTTGGCCCATTGTGTACCCATCTCACAAATGTTTGACGTGTTATCTTTCTGTGCAATCTGCAGCCTATGGAAGTACAAGAGGTAACCACTAAACACGCTTGTTATGTGTAGAACTGACGTTTTTCGTAGATAAAGTGTGGTCGAATTTTAGGGTGTGGTACAAACCATCAACAGAGAGGGGCTCGTGGCTAAATAATAAAAGCCGCACGGTTCGATCGATCAGGTTAAGCTACGCTTAATTGCCGTTGTCGGTCCGTGGTTGGGTTATCATCTTTATATACCGAGACGCCTCCGTGCCTCCGAAGGCACGTTAAGCCGTTGGTTATTGGCATTCGTAGACAGTCGTTACGGGTCGTCAGAAGCCAGAAAGTAAACCATCCTTACCAAGAGGTATCATGTTACCCAGAAACTGGCTTTTAGAGGTCAGATAGGGAGTCGCTCCATGTAAAATATTGGTATTTAGCGCGCCGCTCGGGTCTGTGCCACAGATGAAGGGTTAGTCTGGAGGCCGACCTCAAAAATAGTTGGGAAAAGGCTAGGCAGATGGTGAAACAGATACAGACCATCAAGCTGAACAATTTTCTCCATGAGACCAACATCGTAACCGCGACAAATTATCAGCTGACCCTTAGGTAGGTGCCGTCGTTTTGTATGGGTCATATGATAATTTTTTCGGGATTACGATGTTGGTCCCATAGATAAAGTTGTTCAGTTTGATGGTCTGTACGGCACCCTTAAATTTGACCAAACATGTCTGATACATGCTGTATGTACAGACAACGGCACATCAGGTTATACCAAACTGTCAAATTCCTCTAAATGATTTTAAACCTTAAAATATTCACTGTTAAGTTCAAAATCGAATGAGAAAATTTGACAGTTTGTGGTAACTTAACCTGCTGCTGTGTTTACTTGAATGTTTATGTACGTATATGTATGTAGTGTTGTTGTTATTAGAAAATTTGATAATAATATGCTGTGGCAGATAATTTTCTCATATCTTCATAAATAGCTCCTGGTGTGATGACAAGGTGGGAGGGACATCGTCGCGCAACCATATTTGGTCCCGTGTGAGCGAGAGAGATGATAAAATGCGACAGCCTTCTTAAGAAAGTGGCTGGGACAGACTGGATGCGGAAGGCGGAGGATGATTGATTGATTAATGAAAGAGCAAATTTTTTTCTAGAATCTTGTGCTGAATTCATGGTTACGGTTTGGGCGTCGATGTCCCTGCCGCACAGGTCGATCGAAGGTTAAGCTTACGCTTGCCGCGGTCAGTTCGTGGATGGGTGACCATCCATTACATATCGAGACCTCCCTGAGCCTCGAAAAACACGTTAAACCACAGATTTAGAGTAGGCTAGATACCACAAGCCATCCGAGCAAGCGTGGCCATGTTTGTGCTATGCACAAACTTGACGCGCTACTATTTTAGTTTGTGTTCGACTGCGCCAGTGGCGAGTTGTGTCGTCGAGGATATAAAAAAGTCTGTTAGCTCACTGACGCTTAGCGATTGAAACGATTCTGTTTACGTTGAGCACATCATTAAATGGCTGGGGTGACGTCATCGTAGGTATAAAAAAGATGACACTCGGTTACTATCTAATGAACATGCGGTATCTAGCCTTTTCTAAATCTGTGCGTTAAACCGTTGTTCCCGGCTGTCATTCCTAGATATTTGGCTGTCGTTACGGGTAGTCAGCAGCCCAAAAGTCTGACAACCAGTCTTACCCAGTTACTGGGTTGTGGAGGTCAGATAGGCAGTCGCTCCATGTAAAATACTGGTATTCAGCTGCATGCGGTTAGACTGGAAGCCGACCCCAACATAGTTGGGGAAAGGCTCGGCAGATGATGAATTATATGTAGTGTTGCTATGACCGTAATTTTTGTGCATGTCTGTGTTTGCAAAAGATTAGAGATTTTGTGTATGTTAGAATTTGTAAACGCACCCAGGGTACTCACGGCTTCATATCAAGCTATACTTTTCCAGTATAAGCTGACCTCTTATTGTACGGAAATCCTACACAATGCGAGATCAGCTAATACTGAAAAAGTATAGTTTGATATGTAGCCGTGTACGTCTTCAAGCTTAGCGCAATATTTTATAATAAAAAAATAGAGGCTTAATAAACACCTTCCTAAAATGATGAGTTAAGAGTTTAAATAAAAATCTATTTCTGAGTTTAAGATATTGTTTATTATTTGTAGTATAATTTTCTTAATGTAGTTTCTGCCTACTCCTAAAATGGCATGAGTTTATGTAGGCATGTTTGAAGCTATAGTAGTCGCGTTATAGCATGACAACAGCGGTCATTGCCCTTTCCCTAATATCTCTCCCTTGGGAACCCAAACAATAAACTATGTATGGTTTTTCGTTATTGAAACATGTTGAGGATCACGATAGATATTGATTCAATACTTTAACGGACTTTATTTCAGTTTTTGAAATAAATAATGCTAGAAAATGTAGGTGGATCAATGACCGCTACTGCCATGCTAAAACGTGACACTATAGTACCACACTAGTGCCACACATGTTTTCTGTATGTCATTTATATTATAATATTTTCATTATAGGCAGAACAAGCTCAAGCGGACGCCTGCGCGAAGTTCGAACAGTTGTCAGCGCGCGCGCGGGAAGAACTTATCGACTTCCGTACTAGAAGAGTCGCGGCTTTTAAGAAAAGGTAATACATACATACATCCTAGTACTATTGTACTCGTAATTATGTAAATGCAAAAGTGTGTTTGTCGGTTTATCCTTTCAAGCTAAGCACACATTAAGGCGGGTCCACACCAGCGCACGCGCATGAAACATGCACGCTAGATACATCCAATGGCTATGGACGCGTCACATTCCACGCGAGCGCGCATGTTGCGAACGGTTCGCATGCAAGGCTCCACACCTCATCCAGAACACGTACACGGCATACACGCGATGTGTTCGCGAACGAGTGTTTTGACTGTCTCTTGCATGCGAGCCATTCGCTAACGGCTCGCGAACATGTCCAAAGGTTGGAGACCTATCAACTACCTAACTTCTGAACATAAGCATAAGTATCGTTAGACTCATTGTATCTTATATTTATTATGAGGTATGAGGAACAGGATTTAAAGTTCACTCATCTTCCCTAGAAAAGGTAGGATCCTCCGACCAGACGGGTGTTGTGTCTGGTGGGCAACTGCCCAACGGTTGATGTCGCGATGTTGTATATAATATGTCCCGGAATTAACGCAAACCCTCTTAAGGGGTCATTGTACTCATCATTATGAACAACTTTTACTATGCGACCAAAACTGAAATCGCGAAAAGAAACTGTTCATACAAAAGTTTAATACGTACTCGACCAAAATGTATGAAACAGCTGATTATTTTATCGCGATTCCAGGTTTGGTCCCACAGTAATAGTTGTTCATAATGATGAGTACAATGACCCCTTAAGAGAGTTTGCGTTAATTACGCGATATGTTGTATACATGCTAGTCGCGCGGTAAACTCTTGCGCGATGCAGGATTTGTGTGACGTCAGGTGTTTGATGCGTAGTTCGCATGTGGTGTTATATAGATGACGCTACAATATTAACCATTTAATTGCAATCAATCGCCACTCCATTCATAGCATAGTGTCAATAATAATTTCTTCTTTCCAGTCTGTTGGACCTAGCCGAACTGGAGATCAAACACGCGCGCTCTCAGCAGGAGTTATTCAGGAAATCTCTACAAGTGCTCAAGGAATGCCAATAAATACAATTTATGTATGTTATATAATATACTATACACTGAATATTCCATGAGATGTAATGAACTGAAGGATTGGACGGATATTGTGGGATATTGACGGATATTCGGATAGTAAGTTGTAGGTGCAAGATCGATTAAGACAATCCATAGTTTGATCGATTTTTTATGTTTGACAGGCGTTGAGGGGGTAGTCTGAAACCTGAAAGTCTGACAACTAGTTTTGCAAGAGGTATTGTGTTACCTAGCAAGTAGTTGTGGAGGTCAGATAGGCAGTCGCTTCATGCAAAATACTCGTATTCAGCTGCATCCGGTTAGACTGGAAGCCAACCTAGGCTAGGCAGAAGAAGCCGATAAATCCAATCAGCATCCTACAAAATCGTCGATTCAATCCTCCATTATTTTTTTTTTTTTATATAATTATTATTATTAAAGCGTTTGGAGTAAAAAGAACTTACGAGTCATTGGTTCATTTGTTTTTGAACGGTGACGAGCGGCATAGTCGTAGCAAATCATGAGCTAATGTCATTGACATAAGGTTTAAATTCCTTTGACACGCGCTCTTGAATTATATGCAGTTTTTTTTTTCTCAGACTGAAATGTTTATAATAGAATTTCGTAGTAACTTAAAATCCTTTAGTGAAAGTATAGTTAATCCATAGATTCATAATTGAACAGAATATTCAAAATCAACTCAATTTTAAGACACCTTTAAGAGGCCTGTTACATTGTATCACCTCCCTCGCTCACACGGGACCGAGTTTTAAGAAAGTTGTAGGTACGTGGTTATTAAAAACAAATTTCCATTGTGTTATCTAATAAAAAGCAATGCTGCCAGCCTTTTGGGCACTTTGCCTGTCGACAGCGAAGCGGACGAATTTTTTGATGCCCTATGACTATTTCCCCTCCTTTTTTATATACTTGTACATTTTTTTTAAGAGTTTTAGATTTTAAATTATGTAAATAAAACATTATTGTATTAAATTGAAAATAAAAACTATAAAAATCAGCTCAAAAACAGAACATATTACTTTTTGAGCTGAAAATTATTAGATAACACAATAGAAATTTTCTTTTAATAATCACGTATTAAATAAAAATTATTTATTTACAATAATTATAGATATTTAATGTAGAACATTTGGTGGCTTAATTTGTTTCATTTTAGCCCTACTATGACGTCCTGCAAGGAATACGTGGAATTACAAGTAAGGAGGAGCTTCGTGGCTAAGTAATAACAGCCGCACGGGTCGATCCATCAGGTTAAGCTACGCTTGCCGAGGTTGGTCCGTGGATGGGTGACCGTCTTTACATACCAAGACTCCTCCGTGCCTCGGAAAGCACGTTAAGCCGTTGGTTCCGGCTGTCATTCGTGGATCTTTGACAGTCGTTACGGGTCGTCAGAAGCCCGGGTGACAATCAGTCTTACCAAGGGGTATCGTATTACCCAGTTAATGAGTTGTGGAGGTCAGATAGGCAGTCGCTCCATGTAAAATAATGGTATTCAGCTGCATCCGGTTAAGACTGGAAGCCGTCCCCAACATAGTTGGGAAAAGGCTAGGCAGATTGATAGATTTTTTTTTTTTTAAGTAACTTTTCATTCATCTTTCTTAAAAATTCGGTCCCGTATGAGCGAAGAAGTAATAAGATGTAACAGGGGCCCTATTACGAACTCTTATTTCCAGACAGTTTACGGCGTAAACAGAACTGCATGGCAATTTCGTATTATGAACTTGTCAAACAAGCCAGTCAGCGATCACGTGACACGCTGGCCGACTTCTGCCCGAATAATGCCTGGCAATACCGTATTACGAACGTTTGTTTGACATTTCTTTTCATAATACAACTGTCAAAAAGTAACCTCACAACCGCTCACAAACCATTTTGTTTACGCTGCATCAGAGGAGCTTTTATTGAATTGTTTTGGGTTTATTTGGCGAAATTGTTCGAGTGCTATCTAGTTATCAAAATAAAATATCATGTGTGACGAGTATGAAGTGTTTGAGTTCCTGGAAAGTGAATTTTCTCATCAAAATAGTGCATCAAGGAACAAAAGAAGACGACTTCGTGATGAATGTAATGCGTTCAATATGGATGATGTGCAAAGCACCTTCTCCTTGGGAATTTAGGGCCTCGGTGACAGATTGCCACATCCGCCTTGAGTATTCTCTTGCTTGGGAAGATTTGTTAAACCCCATCGCCACTTCTTTGTGAGAATTCAAAAACTCCCACAGTGTCTCTAATTGAATATACGTAACGCGCCGACGCCGATGAGGGTGAGATCTCTCATCCACTGAACTATAATAAGAATTATTGTATTCGTATTATCATGCTAAAACTGAACATTCATTAAAAACACTCAATAACACTTACGCCATATTTTTCAATAAACTCCGAAAACCTTTAATAAATAAACAATACGATAGCGTTCTTTTACAATGGAACAATTATATATTCATTGAAGTAGTTTGAATTCCCCGCTGAAAGTGTGGAGTACGTTCGGAAACTTAATCTCGCGTTACAGTTACAAACACGAAAATTATATTTTATATATTGCACAATATACATTGCGTTCATTACAACTAACTTATAAACTAGACCAACTAGATTATTATAAGTATATTTATTATTATTTTTATCATAAAATACGTGACTTAAATATAACCGTAACTTACCAATAAAATATTTAATTGTGTTTCGGAACGTTACGTCGGAGAACTACAAAACAGCCATAGACAATCTAGCCAGCGAAAAGTCAGTCGGTATTAGGAATGTCATAATACGAAATTAAACCAGCCAGTGAAATGAACTGCCTGGAACTTGTCAGGTTTTTTAAAAGTTCGTAATAGGCACCCAGGCCTCTTTAAGTTTCGTGCTGTCTCCTAACACTTTTAAGCCCCCTTCCGTTTCTACAATACACCTTAGCCCACGTTCACACAGAAAAACGCTCACTAGATATTCAACTCTTGGCCTTGAGCCGAGCGTTGAGAATTCAACAGAGCGCATGCCTAGCGCACTAAAAAGCACACGGTTGGATTTTCAACTCTCTGCGCTAAGCCTAGCGTTGAGAATCATGTGCGTGGTAAAAAACGTCGCTTTGCAAAAGCGCCCGTGCGTACTATCGAGGAAACTTACACACCGGAAGGACTATTCTTGCATGCGGCGCTCGGCTGTAGTCATCGTGTGCTCGGGATTTTGTTTTCAAATTGGTCTGATTCTGTCTTCCTCTATAGTACGTGGGCTAAGGTGTATTGTAGAAACGGAAAGCCTCCTGAAGTTAAGTATTGTTTGAGATTTTGTTGGTGTTTTTGTCTCGAGTAAATGTCACGCTGTTTAGATGCTAAATTAAAGATGTTTGTGTATATTTCAAAACAGTATTGATCGGTCATCCGTTTAAACCCAGTTTGGGGCCTACTCTCTAAGTCCGTTAACGAAGACACGGCCCCGTTCGAAACTTCGGAGTGAAATCTACTCATGATTAATTTACATTTTCGGATGGGCAATAACACATCGGGATTAGGGACAACTGTCAAATCGTGTTGTCATTAATTCTTAGTTCGGGCTCCGAACTAATCTTGTGTCCGTACTTCCGTTGGTGACACAGAAAAGTAAAGGCCCGTAACTTCGGCCGATACTACGGATTTCGTGCTTAGGGAGTAGACCTCCTGTTTCTTTATTAGAAAATGTAGCTTATTTGAACGGGTCAACAGGAATACTATAGTATACGCCAACGTTCGAGACATCCTGGTCATAAAACGTGGGAGCGAGACGACATGACTCCTACCCGCACGTTGTATGACCGCGACTGTCACGAATCTTGCAGTTAGTATACAGGGTCAAATTAAATTAGCAAGCAAAATTCCGATTTTTTTTTGTAGTCAATGCACACTTATTGTGTAGTTACTTCAAGTGTGAGTTGGATAAAATCTGTTTTATCGTGTTAAGATACCGATACCCACCACGAAAGAAGATTAAACACAAAAAAAAAAAAACTGACTTTAAACTGATATTTTTAAGTGACTACAGATAATGTAGTCACCGCCGCTACCGGCGTTGATAACCCAAAAAAAAACATCATCAAATTAATTTCGTTTTTTTTTTTTGTATCATGTTATTGATACCCGTCACGTTTGCGGCGTTCCGCTAGCTAATTTAATTTGACCGTGTACATTTTTTTTACATTGCAAGTATTTGTTAAATATAAATGCTAATTAATATGGCACCGATTTCTCAAGTGTAATTGATTTAATCTGTTGTCAACTATGATTGGTCGTCAGTTAACCAATCACAACGTGCTAAACATAAGATTTGACAGCAGATTTACTGATCGATGGCCTGATCTGGCTTTTGAAAATAGGGAGTAAGTCAAAGATTTAAATCGCTAGATTTGCCCTCACCGTACTTAGTCACGCGAACAAGTCTCCATACTGAGAGGAAAGCTCACACATTATTATTAGCGTTTCCATGACAATCAAGTCACTGCTTCAGTGTGTGACAGAGGTCTCAAAACGAAACAGTAACGCGACTATCTTTTGACACGGCGAATCTAATGATTTAAATCTTTGGAGAAAGTCTGTCTAGAAATCTAGATAATTCGAATTACCTAAATAAATAAGTTTGTATAAATGTCTCCGTAATTAATTTATATCATTTTATTATTATCTTTGCATTTTAGTTACGACTGTATTTCAATAGAATCAGTAATAAAATATAGCTCATGCAATTTAAATAAGAGATTTTTATAAATGTGGTAACACACTATGATGACGCGCGCGTTTGTTTGCACACCAGCCAATCTAGTCTGTAAAAATGTCACCGTGAAAATTAAGGTGAAGTGAGCTGTCAACAGCATCAGGCGAAATGACAGCTCACTTCACGTAAGTTTTTACGGTGAGATTTTTACAGAATAGACCAGCTGAACTCACGAGTAATCAAATTTTCTCACGTCTTTGTACCAAAAACAATAGTGGCCTTGGGTCGTTCTTCTTTTTCATCGACAATGACATCTCGTCTCCGACTTAAAATAGTTTTTCTTCCTAAAGGTGAGCGTTCACTAGTCCGCCCGACCGCAATATACGCACGGCACGCAACGAATTTCGGTTTGCTTTGTATGAATTCTTAAACCACTGCGTCCACTACCAATACTGCCCGCATTTTTATTTCTTCATACAAACAAACCAAAACCCCAGCTTAAATATTATTTATTTATTTAGGCTAGCCAACAATTGTTTACACTAAACATTTAAAAATTTTTGCTAACAATACTCAATTCATTACAACCATTCATCATCACCAACCAACCATTCATTCATTTTATATTCAATTTCAGACAAAAATTCTTTTGACAAAACAACCATTAAAATAATCCTAACCACTTCCGTTTTTATTGTTACTGCTTTTTACAAAATAATAGTGACATAGTATTCAAAAATGTGACGGAGATGTTGTCGGTAGAAACGAAGAACGATTACTTTACGTTCGCAAAGGAGAACCGTGACACTGGTGGAAACTGGGAGAATAAAAACAATTGATTTGTCATACCAGCCTATTACTGCCCTACTGCAGGGCGAACGCCTCTTCTCATAAAGAGAAGGTACGAGCATTGATCACCACGCTTGTTCAAGACGGGTTGGCGATTTCAGACATAACTATAAGACTTTGTCCATCGCACTGGGAACGGGACGTCAATGAGAAATCAAATAATTCAGCCATAGTAAATTACTGTCACTACTTCGGCGCCGCCGTCACCTTTTTCTCATTGACGTCCCGTTCCCGGTGCGTTGGACAACACCAAGTACAATTGATTTATGTACTTACAGTCCGGCCGTCGAAGGGAATGCGTTTTTGACAGCTGTCAGTTTCATACTAACTTACTAACAAGATCTACATTGTGTTCAACTGTATCAATCAAAGAATTTTATTTGTTAATATGTTTCTTTTATTTTCTCATGCACACTTGTTTTTCTAGCTCACTTTAGACATTGGCAGAATAGTTGTCAACGGCTTTGCTTGCCATTTATTAAAATAATTATTATTTTAAAATGTCTTTGACATATCTCGGGACCGTGGGGTCCCGGATCTTTAGAAGGCGTACGAGGGGCCGAAGCCAACTCGCAGAGGCCCCTTGGACAATTTTAAATTATGCGGAGGCACCAACCGATTATCGCTGTATGCACTATGCAAGTGCACCCAAAGACAACCCCCGGTTGGTGCAGGACTATTGCAGAACATGGAAACAAAACATATTGAGCTATGGGTTTGGGTGGCTGTGGACTGGTTACCTAGAACTGCCCCTAGAATGGCCCCTGCCTGACTAATGTTTTGTATACAATACACAGATGGTAAATGTTTTTCGAATTTGATCCTTATTAGTTCTAAAAATTGTCGCAATTTACAGGCGTCACAAAGGCATTCTCTCGACGCGGACTGTAAATAAATAAAATTGGAATCTAAATTTGATTTGTAAATAAGATAGTGAAACTCGTGCGTTCAAGGATGTGTTAGCACCTTTACATAATTATTATAGACAATATCCAAGTATTTTGACCGACTTTCAAAAAGGAAGAGGTTATTCACTTTATCACTCTAGCAACACATAATCGTTAGTTAATAATAATAAACCCGCAACACTAATATTAAAATAGTGAAGTCAAAATATTACTCGTTATTTTTTATGTACGGTGCAAATATTATTATGATTTTATTATTTAGGTTAATGTTTTTTTTTTTATTAAACGTGAAACGTGGACCAAAATGCTTTTTGTTACTTTGTAATGCTTTTAATGCGGTCCCATTTGTATTATTCTTGGTCTTTTTAGGGTTCCGTATAAAATAACGGACCGTTTTAAGATAATTCCTGTCTCAATTTTAGTAAGTGTTAGTCCAGGTCACACTTCATCGGTTTGTTCTGAGGTCTTACATGTGCTATAATAACCTCAAGAGTCAGCATATAAAATAACTGCAAAAAACATGAAATGGTGTGATTATTTTTGACAACTTTTTTAATGATTAAATTAATATAAATCATCCTATTCGGTGTTAAGTTTATCTAAATCACTTGTTTTGGTTATGCAACTAAATAATTTAGAGCGATTTTTGAAGCAAGACAAGACTATGCAAGGTATTATTAGCAACTCGCGGTCTTTCTCTAACAAATAGTAAACGAATTAAAAAAAATCTTACACATAAAAAGCTATGTCAATTGATTCTGGTATTCTCGTCCTACTTTCTGGCATGTTGGTCCCAAGTCTTGGCATCGTTGTCCCACTTTCTGGCATTTTTTATCGTACAATATTCTTGTCTCGATTTCTTGCATTCTTGTCTTGCGT
The DNA here is from genome assembly GCA_946251885.1 of Cosmia pyralina. Classification (NCBI taxonomy): domain Eukaryota; kingdom Metazoa; phylum Arthropoda; class Insecta; order Lepidoptera; family Noctuidae; genus Cosmia; species Cosmia pyralina. Next base: position 9,151,655 of record OX276371.1, on the reverse strand, counting down.
TATAAATAATCGCTTTAACCAAAGTCTTCGTACTGTGTAGGTATGTATCGAGTAAGAGAAATGTGTTATTTTTAAATGTTTACATTTTAAGAAAATATATGATTATCCATATTTATTTTGTGTTTAATTGGTCCATTCATGTGTGCAGGGTCAAATTAAATTGGTTAGTGAAACTCCGCGTACGTGGGGGTATCGATATCTAAACATAATAAATAATAATAAAAATAAATATAAAAGTATAAATGAATATTTAATTGACACATCCATAGAACTGACATAATAATATAAATGAATATCTAATAAAATCTTATATAATACTAACATGAAAGGAGACCATTCAGGTTTCATACAAAGTTGGGCCCAAAATGGAAAGTTCGAAAAAAAAAAGTTTTTAATCTGTTTGGGACATCATTTTAAGCATTTGGTACTATGGCACCAACGCGGTAGAACCATCATATTAGCAGCTACATAAGTTCTAAATAAATTGAAACATATCATCTATAACTCCATTTGCAATAACATTAGATATTGAAACAAATCTTTTTTTACAGTCCGTTCAACCGATTTTGGCTTCTATTTTGTTGGTAGCATGACAAATGACAGCTGCAGTAAAAAGTTGGAATTGTAACCACGTTTTTGCTTTTAATACCATCCATATACCTACGGAATAGCAGTCAAAATCGGTTGAACAGACTGTAAAAAGGTTTGTTTAAATGTCTAATCTTATTTCAAATGGGGTATAAATAGACTTATTTAATGGGTCATTCTCAATGTCAATTTCTCTTGGCTTTTTTGCCATGACTGTAATTCTGTAAGCGTGACTGTCATATTAAAAAAAACCTAAAGTTCGATTTTCCGCTTAGATTATGAGTTTAAGTATATTCGTGTTCTATGTTTTGTGCATACCATTTCTTGTGCAAGGTTACTTACTAATTCTCGCAAATAAAACAATGGCAAACATTTTCTTAATACTATTTTCAATTTTGTATTTTATTAATACTATTTCTAAGGTCGAACTAGAACATCTTCCAATTCTAAGCTGGAGGACGTCACGCATTTGGTTCATACCGTGCGTAGGTTAAAAAATCACACATGCACATTACGTGTGAACAACATCCTACTGTCCTCTTTCCAATATTGCATGTGCAATAGTAGTGGCTGGCAGTAGGTATTTCGACCCTCCAATGTCCTGTCAAAAGCTACATAAACAAAATAGCTTTTCACAGTGACGAGCGGGGCCCGGAATTGAATTCTTCCTCGAAAAACGACAACATTTTCTCCTAGCTCCCTTGCGTGTACATCTGGCAGAGCGTCTCGTAACTCTATCGAAAATGTGCCGTCGGCTTTAATGTGCTCAGCGTAATACCTCCTAGCTTGCTTTCATTGATAGGAGCCAAGACTAAACAACGTTAGATTTTCTTCTGTGAGCCTTGGTATATCGTTGTCTTCTGGAAGGCCAGCGGAGACGGGTCGGAAGTAAGTACTTCGCCTATTGTAATGTTAAACTATTATAAAGTCGCTGCGGCATATTTTGATCGAAGAACGTCCACACGCACAAACATAAGAAGATCATCAGAGAAAGGATTGAAATAAAATTACATTAAGCGAAGTACCCCTCCGACCCGTCTCCGCTGACCTTCCAACACAACGATATACCAAGGCTCACAGAAGAAAATCTAACGTCATGTAATGTAAAGCAAGCTAGGAGGTATTACGCTGAGCACATTAAAGCAGACGGCACATTTTCGATAGAGTAACGAGACGCTCTGCCAGAAGTACACGCAAGGGAGCTAGGAGAAAATGTTGTCGTTTTTCGAGGAAGAATTCGATTCCGGGCCCAGCACGTCACTGCGAAAAGCTATTTTGTTTATGTGGCTTTTGACAGGACATTGGAGGGTCGAAATACAGCCAGCCACTACTATTGCACATGAAATATTGGAAAGAGGACAGTAGGATGTTGTTCACACGTAATGTGCATGTGTGGTTTTTTAACCTACGCACGGTATGAACCAAATGCGTGACGTCCTTCAGCTTAGAATTGGAGGATGTTCTAGTTCGACCTCAGAAATAGTACCTATTAGTAAAATACTTCATTGAAAGTAGTACTTATTAAGAAAATGTTTGCCATTGTTTTATTTGACGGAATTAAAATAATAATTAAAGTAGTATTAAGAACAAGTTTGCCATTGTTTTATTTGCGAGAATTAGAAAGTAACCTTGCACAAGAAATGGTATGCACAAAGCATAGAACATGAATAAACTTAAACTCATAATCTAAGTGGAAAATCGAACTTAAGGTTTTTTTTAATATTACAGTCACACTTACAGAATTACAGTCATGGCAAAAAAGCCAAGAGAAATTGACATTGAGAATGACCCATTAAATAAGTCTATTTATAACCCCATTTGAAATAAGATTAGACATTTAAATAACCCTTTTTACAGTCTGTTCAACCGATTTTGACTGCTATTCCGTAGGCATATGGATGGCATTAAAAGCAAAAACGTGGTTACAATACCAACTGTTTACTGCAGCTGACATTTGTCATGGTACCAACGAAATAGAAATCAAAATCGGTTGAACGGACTGTAAAAAAGGTTTGTCTAAATGTCTAATGTTATTGCAAATGGAGTTATAGATGATATGTTTACATTTATTTAGAACTTATGTAGCTGCTAATATGATGGTTCTACCGCTTTGGTGCCGTAGTACCAAATGCTTAAAATGATGTCCCAAACAGATTAAAAACTTTTTTTTTTTCGAAAAAAAATCAGCTGCCCCCATACATTCATGTTCACATAACTCGGCAGAATGTTGGGAGCAGCTTATTTTTTTTTCGCGATTTCAGGTTTTGTCCCATAGTAAAAGTTGTTTGTTATCATGAGTATAATCATGGGTTTAAGTATCGGTCACTAATTACCAGTCACCCTATATATCGATATCCCAACACGATTAGACAGATTTTATCAACTCACACGTCAAGTAACGACACTACCAAGCGGTCATCAACCCCAAAAAAACATGTATTTAATTGAGAATTTATCTCTAACATGACTAAGGACTTTAGACCGATAAAACTAGAAGTAGTATTACACATTAATAGAAATATTATTTTCTTGGCACTTTTTCGTAAACACTATCTAGCTCTTGGACTATACCTTAAAAATTTAACTCATTATATCTTTAAACTTAGACCCGGTTAAATCTGTGACTTCGCGAAAAATTGCGACTAATTAGCGACTAAATTTAGGAGAAAACAGATCTTCGCTAGGTGCGCCAGTTTTTGAGATATAAAACGGGTCATGCTGGGGAAATTCTCTCCAGCTGGGCCACCTAGAAGCGCTTATAACTTTTGAACCAGTGACCGACAGATTCTGATATTTGGCGACTGATTCCGACTAATTAGCGACTAAATTTATGAGAAAACAGATCTTCGCTAGGTGTCCCAGCTTTTGAGAATCAAAATGGGTCACGCTGGGGAGACTCTCCAGCGGGGCCACCTATAAACCTTTATAACCCAACGTAGTAAGCGTCATCATCGTATTTTTGAATTGCCTACATCCACCTCAAATACCACATTTAATAGCCCACAACACGTATGGCAAGGCAATAATGAAAGGTCCAACTTGACAGATTACCCCCATTGATATTTTCTCCATGAGTTTTGCTTCATACAGACGTTCACTATTTAGACAGTGCGAAGAGTGCACGTCTATATAGCTCTAATTGGTATGTTTTGTAGTATTCTAGATTTAGTTCTACTAGACAAACTTTTTCCTGTTCTCCGTTGTCTCTAATGTTTCGTATGTGAAAGTCCTGCCTGTACCACCTCATACCTGTTATTTGCATGGTTACTAAAATGCCATTTTTTTATGTTATTTTATTTTTAATTGTAAGAGACCGTGCTGTTGGTTTGCTTATTATAAATAAATAAATAACTTTTGAACCTGTGACCGGCAAATTCTGATATTTGGCGCAAAATTTCTAATAATTAGCGACAAATTTTTTGTGTCATCAAAATTAAGATCCGTGATGGTGACCATGCCAGTGTCAGCCACACAAAAAAATCATGAAATCTTTTTTATATTGTCGTGTTTAGATAATCGATGCCCATCACGTCTGCGGAGTTTCCCTAGCTAATTTAATTTGACCCTGCATATTAAATTAGCTAGCGATATCTAAACATAGCATCGGTAACATGCTAAAACAAGTAAAAAAACCAATTAAATTCATCTTTTTTTTTGTGTAAACTTCAGAGACGAGATGGGTATCGATATCTCAACACGATAATACTGATTTAATCATCTCACACTTCAAGGAACAACACTACCAAGCGGTCATCAACCCCAAAAAAAATCATCAAATCTTTTTTATTTTGTCGTGTTTAGATACCGATGCCCAACACGTTTGCGGAGTTTCGCTAGCTAATTTAATTTGACCTTGTATATAAGGGTGAAATTAAATTAGCTAGCGATATCTAAACATGACATCGATAACATGCTAAAACAAGTCACTTAAAATACCAATTAAATTCAGTTATCAGTTTTATTTTGTGTAAACTTCAGAGACGAGATGGGTATCGATATCTCAACACGATAATACTGATTTTATCATCTCACACTTCAAGTAACAACACTATGGTGGCCGCCACTTAAATCTGAAATAAAGTTCTTTGCTCTTTCCTTAATTTCTCTGCGTAGGTACCCCGACAATACATTATGAATCGTTTTTTATTACTAGAAAAAGTTAAGAATCACGATAGAGCTCGTTTCGGGACAAGTTTTTGTCATTATTTCTGTTTTCGGAATTACGTATTTGAATAAATGTATGCGGGTCAATGACCTTTAATTCAGATTTATTTGACGTTAGGTACATCAGCGGTCTTTGTCCCAAAAAAAATCATCATAATATCATTTTTATTTTGTCCTGTTTAGACATCGATTTACCCGTCACGTCACGTCGGAGTTTCGCTAGCTAATTTAATTTGATCCTGTATAATGTGTGTGTGTGTGTAAAGGAAATTGAAATGAAAACCCCAAGGAATTATGAATATTGCTTTAATCTGTCATTTCGTGTATGTGTCGCAGGCAGATTGTATGATTCGCCATTATACATACGGCGTCGTCCGTTTATAAACGCTCGCAGTTATGAAATATGCCGAAGGAAAATTGGCAACTCGTTCAATTGTTATAATTTCGACATTGATTGCTATTGTAAGTTCAGTCGGAACTGTGACTAACCACGCGCGATCCGAATTGGTCGCAGTAACTAAGCACCCCGAACAAATGGGTGAGGTTAGGTTAGAACTGTGACCAACCGCGTGCGAGCCGAGCGAGCGGTGCCGCGGCAGTGGCCAGCGAGAGCCTTGAGAAATAGAACTAAACACTTCAATTTGCCGCGGCATTTTGTAAACGGTGGTTGAATTGTCCATCAAAATAAATGTTATGGCATATTTATGTACCTAGTGACAAGGCAATTTACATTTTGCCTTCGGCATATTTCAAAACTGCGAGCGTTTTCAAACGGACGACGCCGTTTGTAAAAAGCGGAATCATACAAATCGCCTGCGACATATGCACGGCTACAGATCAAGCTAGCATTCCAGTATAAGCTGGTCTCGCATTTCCTTCATCTCGGATTTCCTTACAATGAGAGGTCAGTGTAAACTGGAAATGTATAGCTTGAGGTGTAGCCGTGTGTACTATACAAATACAAATTGTTCATGGTAACAAAAACATAATATTCGGTGATTGCGCAGAGGTAGCCCGCGAATCAAACTTTCTTACGTTCTTTGCAATTTGCAGGTCAGTTTCAGGTTGTATCTTGATCAAAATGTGATTCGCGACAACATCAATCTAAATCAATCTGCCTAGCCTTTTCCCAACTACGTTGGGGTCGGCTTCCAGTCTAACCGGATGCAGCTGAATACCAGTATTTTACATGGAGCGACTGCCTGTCTGACCTTCACAACCCAGTAACTGGGTAATACGATACCCCTTGGTAAGACTGGTTGACAGACTTTCGGGCTTCTGACGACCCGTAACGACTATCAAAGATCCACTAATGACAGCCGGGATCAACGGCTTAACGTGCTTTCCGAGGCACGGAGGAGTCTCGGTATGTAAAGATGGTCACCCATCCACGGACCAACCCCGGCAAGCATAGCTTAACCTGACGGATCGACCCGTGAGGCTGTTATTACTTAGCCACGAGCTCCTCCACAATAAACAATATGTATTTACATAATTTTAACCATAATAATCATCAATATCTATCTAAGTTAGATTTCCTCCGGATTGGTCTGGTTTCGGAAATTAGACGAATCCGGAGGAAATCTAACATAATCATCTTTCACACACTCCATCCATCGTTTCTTTGGTCTTCCGAAATTAATCAAAACAACTAAAAATTTGACATTGCGATGTTGCCAATTAAAACTCCCAATTATTCCACCCATACATAATCCTACCCTACGCATAAATCTCTATGGCATAATCCAGTCGGTAACTCCGTTGGCTTTTCAGCCGTAGTTCCACGTATTTGTATCCAATACCGCCCGATGTGATGTTGACGGAGGCCTCACTGTTCTGAAAGTCGTAACAGCTGATTGCCTGAAAATAAGAGATAATAGAGCCTTTAGAAATTTTTTTAAATACATTTCCAGTATAAGATGACCTTGCATAGTATACAGGGTCAAATTAAATTAGCTAGCGAAACTTCGCAGACGTAATGGGTAGGTAACTATAGATAGGTATCTAAACACGATAAAGCAAAAAATAAATAAATTTGATGTTTTTTTTGGGTCAGCAACCCAGTAGTGTAGTCACTCTTAAATCAGTTTTTTATTTAGTAAACTTCAGAGATGTGACTTATCGATATACTGGATGACTTTTTTTACCGTCTCGAAAAAAATAGGGTATATTCGGTGAACGGAGTAGAAGCCTATGGCATATCTAGTTTTTTTTTTTTTTTTTTTTTAATTAAACAAAATCAAAATTCAAATCATAATGCAGGTTGCATATGATTTGAATTTCGATATTTTTAAAGGATTTATTATTTTTCTTCAAAATTTATGTTTTATGCAAAGTTTACAACGAATTTGTAGTATTTATTGATACTTAGATATTTTTTCTGACTAAGCTATTAAAAAAAAAAAAAAAAAAAAAAAAAATAGGTATGCCATACGCTTCTACTCCGTTCACCTAATATACCCTATTTTTTTCAAGACGGTAAAAAAAGTCATCCGGTATAAACACGATAAAGCAGATTTCATCAACTAAAACTTTAAGTAATCACTACCAGCGATCATTGACCCCAATTGCGCTAGCTAATTTAATTTGACCCTGTAGTCTTTCCATACGACGAGAGGTCACCCAGAATATAGGTACAAGAAATTGAGAAAAAATGTGTCTCAATGAAAAATCTTAAATTAATTTACTAACAGGCAGCCTAAACGGCTGGGTGCCTCCGAAAAGCATGAAATTTTGCGCAAGAGTTCCTTATACAAGGTGTAATTTAAATAACTGACAACCTCTTAAACTTTACTATGGGACCAAACCAGATATAGTGAAAAAAAAACAGCTGTTCACTACAAACTCGTCAAAATTTAGGGAACTGCAATTTTTTTTTTGCGATATCAGATTTGTTTTTTTTTTATTTACTGAAAACAAAGGATTGCAGTAGGTACCTACACGTTAAAAATACAGTTTCACAAAATAAGCACTTTCATATCTAAAACGTGTGGGTGAGCACTGCTCTCCTAGCTAGGTTATGAAAACCTGTGTTGAGAGGCAGTCCGGTTCCCTAAGGTACTGACGTAAAATTAGATAATGCTTCTAATGTTATGTTAATTTCGGAGAATTGAGTTAGACATTAAAATAATTTAAGATAGATTTATAATATGTGTGTGGGGGTGTGTGTGTGATTGGGGGTGAGGTGTGGGTGTTTGGTGTGAGGGTGTGTTTGTGTGTATATGTTTGTCCATGTTCACCACCTATGTTAAGATTCCTTCAGTTTCGTCATATGACTTAATTTGGAGGTACCTTTGTACAATCTTTTTGCATTTGTAATACGGTAGACCGTAGATTTGATCGCATAGTAAAAGTATTTCATAATGATGTGTACAATGACCTCTTAAGAGGTTGTCAGTTATTTCAATTACACATTGTATAAAAATAATAGTCCTCCAGAGCGAATTTCGGGCATGGCAACCATTTGTAGCGGAGTCCAGCCTTCGGGCCTCGGGAGATATTACCTATATTGCACAAGCGTGTGCGCAGACACACGTAGGTACATTCTCTTCCCTCACTCTCATAGTCCGATGGGACGACAATCCGACACGACCGGAGAGAGATGATCGATCGACCCATGCGGCTGTCGACGTTCGCACGGACGTCAAAATATCGCGGCGAGTTTCGCGCACTGTATTTTCAACGCTCTGCTTAGCGCCGAGAGTTGCAAATCCAACAGTGTGTTTTTCGACGTGCCAGAATGCACTCTGTTGTTGTTAGTTTGGATTCTCAATGCTCGGCTCAACACAGAGAGTTGAAAATCTATTGCGCGATAAAATCCCGCCGCGATATTTTTACGTCCGTGCGAACGTGGGCTAACTTAGCCACAAGCCGTGCGTGAAATGCAATATCTGTACAACATTGTGATGATGATTATACCTTAATTGGCGCCGTTCCATTATACGTATAGGTCTTGATCCGTTTCTTCAAAGGAATAGCTTCATATTTCAATTTATCTCGAAACACTATTCTAGTGTCCTTGGTTTGCTCGCCAAAGAAATATGTCGAACTTAACACAGTTGTTAATATCATTATCAGAACACATAGTATTAATATTAACTTCATTTTGACCGTTTTTTTTAATGAACACTGTACTTAGTAGTTTTTTATCTGCTTGTGATGACAAAATCTGCAAGAAAAAAACAAGGGTTATTTTTTAATAGGCAAAATGATTCTGTCAGGTCACCTAAGCGTCGACGTCGGACCGCATGTTTATGTTGTTGCTATACGAATGAATATCGCACATGCGCCACCGCATCGCCGCCGCACCGGAACCGCATAGTGGTTAGTTTAATCGAACCTAGGACCCCACGCTCAGCACAGCAAACACGTACAGACCTGCCTTCGTTCTCTGACAAAGATCGTCTACTTTGCCTAACCTTTTCCCAACTATGTTGGGGTCGGCTTCCAATCTAACCGAATGCAGCTGAATACCAGTATTTTACATGGAGCGACTGCCTGTCTAATCTTCACAACCCAGCAACTGGGTACCTAATACGATACCCCTTGGTAAGACTGGTTGACAGACTTTCGGGCTTCTGACGACCCGTAGATAACGACTGTCAAAGATCCACGAATGACAGCCGGGACAAACGGCTTAACGTGCTTTCCGAGGCACGGAGGAGGCCCGATATGTAAAGATGGTCACCCATTCACGGACCAACCGCGGTAGGTGTAGCTTAACCTGATGGATCGACCCTTGCGGCTATTATTACTTAGCCACGAGCTCCTCGTCTACTACTGAGCTCAACTCAGATTGCACCACTATTTGTACCTACTCTCTAATAATCGCGAACGAGATCGCCGCGATTCCATACAAAAAGGAACATTTTGTACTGCACCGCGGCGATATCGCAGTGTTGTGCTGCGCGATAATATCGTAAACATATCGCATCACGTGACGAGATATTTCTGTGTCGCGGGGCTACAGGTCGCGACTGTGTCATACACACAGTCGCGCGCGATTTCATAGAAATTTTTCTACGGATATAACTCTGTCCTCTGTCTGTGTGTCTGTCTGGCCTCTGTGCCTCTGCGTAAGAGCCTGCGTACTTTCGTGTATACACATACACCACAACACACAGATACACCCCCCCCCACACACACACCCACACAAACGGAAAGCGTGAAGGTATCAAGTTGAAATTAATATCAAATACGCACCAAATACGTATACCTAGTAAGTCTATGGTCCCTTGGAGTTCCACAAAAATCATGCTTAATAAAAATACAACCGACTTCCAAAAACAACACTACAAAGTGAAAAATAACTTTAATTTCGGAAGTCGGTGTCTAGTTAGGTAGGTGGTGGTGGTTAGGTCATTTTTTGGCACCGACTTCCGAAATTAAAGTTATTTTTCACTATGTAGTAGTTTGTTGTTTTTGGAAGTCGGTGGTATTTTTTTGTAAAAAAGTTTTTATTTTTCACTTTTTAGTTGTGTATCTACCCCACACAAATTCTAATACCACTATCTGCAAAACAAACTAGAACATCATCCATATAAAAGTGGGGAAAAATACGTATTATTGAAGCTAACTCAAAAACTACCTAAGCAAAGTTAATCAATTTTATATAGGACCAACTGTGATGTATACCCTCTCGAATAAAACAAAAAAAAAAACCAAATCGGTCTTGCCATCTTCGAGTAATCGGGGAACATACATAAAAAAAAAAAAAAGGTTCCGATGAATTGAGAACCTCCTCCTTTTTGAAGTCGGTTAAAAAAGATACGGCCATTTAAATGCGACATATTTTTTTACTCGCAAGTAAATTAAAAACTTTAAGGTACTTATTGCTCGTTGACCTAGAATCATGAAATTTGGCAGGATGCAAGGTCTCACAGCACAAGTGAAGGAAAGAGTCCGAAAATTACTAATTTTTAATTCTATCACATAGAAAAATATTTTCAAGTCTGTCATTCTGCCAAGACCCATTTTCTCAAGAACGTGTAGTGGTATCAAGTTGAAATTAATATCGAATATTTGTAGGTCTATGGTCCGAATAATGAAAATTAGCAAGAAGCAAGGTCTCACAGCACAAGTGAAGGAAAAGGTCCGAAAATTGTTAATTTATTATTTTATCAATTCAAAATAAATGTGTTTGGGGTTATAATGTTAAGTTTGTTTTTGGGATAAATTCTTTTCAACTACGGAACCCTTCAATGTGAGTGGTCGGACACGCACTTGGCCGGTTTTTTATGTAATATCCACGGACTAGAAAAAAAGAAGGACTTCGCGCCACGCATATCGTAAGTGAAGCACAGTAAGTAAGCCGGCCCGTTTGTACAAACATGCCTCACGCCCACATTTACATCATAGTATGCCGACCGGCCGCCATTACATGACACGACGACGGCGTCTTCGTCAAATCACGCACACATAGATCAGTACCTACGGTGCTTCACTTTCTATACGTGTGGCGCGGAGTCCTTTTTTTTTCTAGTCCGTGGTAATATCATTGACTAGGTACTTACGCAACAAAAAGCAAAACAATATAGGTACGCGAATTTCACCTAAACTAAATTACAACACACGACTTACTCAATGTAAAATGAAGATGTTTTCATTCATTTTTTAAATTTAAGATAGCATTATCATTAAACGTTTCTTCGTTAATAATAAACAATACTGAGAACTACGGCGTAATAAGTGTAATTAACGCAATTAGGGGCGCGGTCACATTGTGAGCGGAAAGAGATAATTGGGTGTGTACAGACGCCAGCACATCAAGCTACTACTCGTACAATCTGTCAAATTTCTTTAATAGATTTTCATCTTTATCGCTAAAGCATTAGGTTCAAGGTTGATTGGGTAAATTTGACAGTTTCGGGTAGCTTGACCTGCTAGCGTCTGCTGTACCTAGTAGTTTATCTTCATAGAAAACGGCCAAAACGACGCGCTTCCATATTCAGTCTGTCTCAGTTATGCAATAGTACGAGCGTGAAACGACACGTATCTAATTTAATTTATTACTCTGTGGTTTAGATACTGAAATACATAATTTTAAATGCTTTTTTTGAATGCCTATCATTTAAAAAAATATTTTGCTACTCATACATCGAACAAACCGACTCGATTAAATACCTGGGAGTCTTTGTAGATAACCGTTTGTCATGGTCCACTCATCTGAGTGCTTTAAGGGGTAGGGTTCGAAAGATGCTCCGTATCTTTAAGCAGCTGGGTAAAATTAAATAAATAAATAAATAAATATGTTTGGACATATCACACAACGCCATCTAGCCCCAAGCTAAGCAACCTAATGCTTGTGTTATGGTAACGAGATGGCTGATAAACTACTTATATACATTTTTTTTTTGTAAATACATACATATTATAGATAGAAAAACACCCAGACTCGGAACAAATACTTGTAGGTCGTACAAATATTTGTTCCGTGCGGGAATCGAACCCGCGACATGCTGCGCAGCAGTCAATCGCTCAACCACTGCGCCAACCGTGTCGTCAAAAAAAATTGACAAAAAAAAAAAAAAAAAAAAATTCAAAAAATTGCAGATGACTCAGTTCTAAAGATGATATACTTCTCTCTCTGTCAATCGGTCCTTAACTATTGTATAATAGCATGGGGTGCGGCTGGTAAAACCTCTTTAATAAAGGTTGAAAGAGCTCAACGAGCTCTGCTTAAGGTTGCCTATGGAAGGCCATTCCGGTACCCCACTAACACACTCTACAGCGAAGTGGGAGTTCTTAGAGTCAGACAGCTTTACATCCTGTCAGTCACCTAAGATTTCACAAAACCTCCATGTGCACTTGTATCCCGTCAAGTCGAAGGGTTCAACGGGAAAAGGTTCGCTGCCGTAAAACAATCGGTAGAAGGTCGTACGGTTTTATGGGACCGCACATTTACTCGAAACTCAATAACCGACTCAAAATTCTACAACTTACGCATAATAAATGCTAAATTGCGGTTACAAAATGGCTTCTTACTTTGGACTATGATATGACTGAAAATTTCTTAACCTAGAAAAAACATATATTTATTTAATATTCTATATCACAAACATACTATTTATATATCATACATACACACCAACACACCCCCTCACACAACACACACATAATACATACATATTTGGAATTCTACTGTTTTTCTTTGTGTATTATTTTTTGTGTATTAGTTTTCTTTTGTAAATTAGTTTTTATTGTTTTTTTCCTTTCATAGTAATTACGAGTAAATTATTTGAAAAACTCTTAAAATGTCGATTGCACACCATGTGTACAGATAACAATAGAATTTCAATTGTGTCTGCTAATTAGCGCGCGACGGGTTAAGAAATTTATTGTAACGTACTTAAACCTATTTCATGTATAGCTACAAATGTTAACGGAACGAAGCAGCCTGGATCTCACGCCACAGGGAATCCTAGTGTGAGTTCCAGGAAACAACACATTGAATGTAATTTCTTAAACAATAAATTATTCTTATTCTATTCTTATTCTTATTTATTGAAGTGAAAACTTCTGTAGGCGCGTTGAAGTTGGTCCCATTGTAAAATTTGTTCATAATGATGAGCACAATGACCCATTATGAGGTTGTTATTTACCAATAACCCTGTATACGGATGGTTTAAAGTTTTCCTTCAGGCGGCAGTTCCAATGAATACCAATGTTCTTTTTAAAAAGGTTTAACATAAACACATTATCTGAGGTACCTGCCTACAGCCCGCGAGGCCTAAGCTGAGCTTTGCATTTGTGTGAGTAATCACCAAAGAAGCGGAGTTACGTCGCGCGAGGGACGCACCGCGCCTCAGGCCGCTTGCCGAAAAGCAGTATAAACCGGTTTTAAACCAAGCAAAGGACGCGTCTCGCTCAAAATTTCAGAATGATCTGTTCAGTGGTTTAGGCGTGAAAAGGTAACAAACAAACAAACAAACTTACTTTCGCATTTATAATTTAGTTAGGATTGGAGTATCTGTTACACAGAAAGTGAACATACTCAATTACACACCTGTCCACCAGCGGGGCAATTGCGTAGGTAACACTATCAATCGGAAATCGGAATCGGATTCATTTTGACAGTACAAGAAAATAACGTTTAGCCGACGTTCGCACGGACGTAAAAATATCGCGGCGGGATTTTATCGCGCACTGGATTTTCAACTCTCGGTGTTGAGCTGAGCGTTGAGTAAGTACTTATCCAACCTAACAACAACAGAATGCATCCCAGCACGTCGAAAAAACACACTGTTGGAATTTCACCTCTCGGCGCTAAATAGAGTGTTGAAAATCCAGTGCGCGAAATAAAATCGCTGCGATATTTTTACGTCCGTGCTTACGTCGGTTTATTGCGTTATTTATGTTGTCGAGCAGACATTCGAACATATGAAGCAATAGATTAGCAATTTGCTTCAAAATGAATCAGATGCCGATTGTTAGTGTGTTAGGGTAGGGTGCTGATTAATTAAAATCATGGGACATGTTTACCGGAAGTGGTGAAACCAGCAATAACTTTTTTAACAATATCCTATTTCACGATGTCCGAATCGCCACTACTTACCGAATAAATTCAAAAATGGAACAGAATTTGTATGAAATTATCTGCCAAGTACGTTAATAGGATTTTAATCGTAGGTGGTGAAACAGGTACTTACCTAATGTTATTTATTTTTATTTTATTTTATTGAGAATGAATGTGGATGGCTATAAGATTAGGAGAAGACCAAAGAAACGATAGATGGTGTTGGTGGTAACGATTGGAAACAGATGGACTGTGTGAAAGATGCTATGGATAGAAATGTAAGATAAGTCAATCTGCCTAGCCTTTTCCCAACTGTGTTGGGGTCGGCTTCCAGTCTAACCGGGTGGCAGCTAAATACCAGTATTTTACATGGAGCGACTGCCCAGATAGGCAGGAGAGGAGGAGAGAGGGAGGGAGAGGGGAGGGAGGTATCGTATTATCCAGTTACTGGGTTGTGAAGGTCAGATAACCTCCACAACCCAGTAACTGGATAATACGATACCCCTTGGTAAGACTGGTTGTCAGAATTCCGGGCTTCTGACGACCCGTAACGACTGTCAAAGATCGTGCATTCCGAGGCACGGAGGAGTCTCGGTGTGTAAAGATGGTCACCCATCCACTGACCAACCCCGGGCAAGCGTGGATGGATCAACCTGTGCGGCTGATATTACTTAGCCACGAACTATAAACGTAAGCTAAGTTTTTTTGTTTCTTCGGTGGATCTGTCGGTTTTGATGTTGTTCTGCTGTACAGGAATTAAAAATTATAAATAGAGTCATAAGAAATGTAATATGTGAAAGATGATATGGCTACCGAGATGACGACTAATAGAGAAGTAAATTAAGTAGGTATAGAAGAAAAAACTGGCCAAGTGCGTGTCGGACCACGCACAATGAAGGGTTCCGTTCCGTAGTTGGGATGAATTAATCCCAAGAACAAACTTAACACTGTAGTTGAAAAACATGGACTCCCGTACATTTCAACTGCAAATGTAAGTTGGTTGACTATTACTCTTCGATCAATATTGATCGAAGGGGACAGTTGAAAATTTTTTCGCGATTACGATGTTGGTCTCATGGAGAAAGTTGTTTGGTTTGAAGTTCTGTATTACACCCTGAAATTTGACAAGGATGCAAAACGACACGTTGTATAGCTACGTACCGAAAGTTACATACTTACTAAAAAAATCTTTGAACCCACATAATAAGCATGTTTTTACATAATCTCAAGTAAAACATCCATGGCCCGTCAATAAAAAAAGAATTTTACTAAAATCGGTCCACATTTGACGGAGAAATCTATAAATACAGTCGAACATAATAACCTCCTCCTTTTTGGAAGTCGGTTAAAAAAGAAGTATGGAGGTCAGTGCAGTGCATAAATTGACCGCTACATCGCTTCAACTGACAATCGGTTAGCGCGGGAATGCAACAGCTGACAATTGACATGTGTCAAGTTTCTTACGCTTCTAGAAAATCGGAGAAACTAATTTAAAAGTTTTTTTTAAAAGTTATATGTAGGGATTTTGATCTAGTTTTCCTTGGGTCTTAAGGACGCTGTTACAAATGGGTAGTCAAAAAATGCATTGCATTGTTAAAATGTGTTTTGGCCGAATTGTTGATAGATTTTCTCAATAAATGTACCGAAACAAAAATTTTCACTTCGGTACGTTTATTGAGAAACTGTACCTATCGAAAATTATATTTATAGTTCAGGGGGCCAACCACCACTTCTTAAAGCAGTATATTTTAATGTTACTTCAGTGTGAGAAAGAGATAGAGCTATACAGGACGTCTAGCTCCATCTCTTTCCCACACTCATGTAAGATTAAAATACTGCTTTAAGAGGTGGTGGTCTAGCTCCAGAATCGTACCATGCACGTCTATCAACAATTCGGCCAAAACACATTTTAACAATGCAAAGCATTTTATTTAATAAACATAGGTACTTTTGTGTAAAAAAGTAATGATTTGACTACCCATTTGTAACAGCGTCCTTAAGATCTTATCAGTTTCGCTATTCTACTTGTTGAAATAATTATTTAAAAAACTTTTTTACAAAAAAATACAACCGACTTCCAAAAACAACACTACAAAGTGAAAAATAACTAATTCGGAAGTCGGTGTCTAGTTAAATGTATTTTCGTTCTTTGCCACCGACTTCCGAAATTAAAGTTATTTTTCACTTTGTAGTGTTGTTTTTGGAAGTCGGTTGTATTTTTTTGTAAAAAAGTTTTTATTTTTCACTTTTTAGTTGTGTACCTACCCCACACAAATTCAAATACCACTACCTGCAAAACAAACTAGAACATCATCCATATAAAAGTGAGGAAAAAATACGTATTATTGAAGCTAACTCAAAAACTACCAAAGCAAAGTTAATCAATTTTATATGGGACCAACTGTGATGTATACCCTCTCGAATAAAACAAAAAAAATCCAAATCGGTCCAGCCATCTTCGAGTAATCGGGGAACATACATAAAAAAAAAAAATATAAAAAAAAATAAAAAAAAGGTTCCGACGAATTGAGAACCTCCTCCTTTTTGAAGTCGGTTAAACCTCCTCCTTTTTGAAGTCGGTTAAACCTCCTCCTTTTTGAAGTCGTTTAAAAAGTAAATGTTTAGTTGCTATTTTTGTTCATGCTGTGACCATGGAATAAAAGGAGGTGTGACCTACCCGTAGGGAGTATCTTAAGCCGTGTCTCCTGCGCGTGTTTTTTCGAAACATTACACAAAAACATCGAAACAAAGAGGCGTGGCCATACACATTTGTAAGCAAACACGATGTTTTTGATTTCCGAGCTGCATGGAAAACATTCCCCGCGCTGGGGAAGAGAGGAAGTGTTTGATTTATTTTCAACTGCCGCGCGCACCGCGCACTTCTGTAGTGCTATTCTGTAAACATCTCACCGTGATAATTTAGGTGGAGTGAGCGTGAAGTGAGCCGTCATTCCACCTGATGCTAGGGGTTGACACTATTGACAGTTCACTTTTAGATCACTTCAACAATGTTGTCACGGTGAGATTTTTACAGAATAGACCGGCTGTTGTTAAACTGATAGCACGTCTTCCTCGTCGGAACTTATTACAACATCTACACAAATTGTGTAACTAAAAATATTTGAATAAGTAGATACGCAGGAGACAGTTACAAAAACACAACACAAAATGTTTACATGTGTAAAGTTTTTTGTGTAATATTTCGCAAAAAGACGCGCAGGAGATACGGCTTGTTCTAGAAACTAGATCTTATTTTTGGAATTTGTCAATAGGTAAATTACTTATCAAAATTTAAGAGAAATTACCGGAAATCCTGTTGCTTAAAGCATTCAAATTCCTTGAAACACCGAACTTCATTCACAAAAACACTATCTTCTAAGTAGTTAATTTTTGTCTTAGATTGAAGAAATTGCACTGACTGAACTGTTCGGCTACCGGTCAGTAGGTGACGAATTGTTCGCGACTTCGTATGCAAAGCGTCTCCGAATCGATACTAACGACCGCTGGTATGCACGTGTCTGTTAAACTATAGGTACCTATCTATAATATAACTAAGTAATATTTTAGTGATAGGCGTTCGTCAGGAATAATCTGTAAGAATGCATCAGTATTGTTTATTATTAGAGGCACAATTCTATGCTTGCAATTAAAAAGATAATTAAGACAGTAAAACTATTCTTAAAGATAACAATAATTTTGCATAGGTATACAACGTGTCGTTTTGCATCCTCGGCAAATTTAAGGGTGTGGTATAGACCATCAAACCGAACAACTTTTTCCATGGCACCAACATCGTAATCGCGAAAAAAATAATCAGCCATCACATACAATTTTGCGTCGAGTAGGTAGTGAAGTTTTCTATGGGACAGTTGAAAATTATTTCGCGAATACGATGTTGGTCCCATGGAGAAAGTTGTTCGGTTTGATGTTCTGTATCACACCCTAAAATTTGACGAGGATGCAAAACGACACGTTGTATAGAATATAAGTACCTACTTAAGTATAGAATCAAGTTCTTCTAACTGAATAGACAGCTGTGCTGCTGGAGAGTTTGTTGCGCTACTTCTTCTTCCCAGCTAAAGCACTAGGAAGTGGTGAAGGGCGGGCGTTTTGTGGGACTGTCTTCTGTAATTTTGACGTTCGAAAAGTGTTGATTCTCAGCCTAGTTTGAATGTACAGTCAGCAACAAAAATCGATTAACACTTGCAGTTTTTTAATCTGCGAAATATTTAATTCAAATCGGAAAAGAAGTACTTAAAATTTTAAGAACACAGTTAAACGAAAAAAAAGGCAGTTTATCGAATAATTTTGTGTTAATTTAGATGATTTCAAAAAGTAGCAGTGTTAATCGACTTCTGTTGTTGACCGTACTAACACAACAAGATCTACACTACATTGTGTTCAACTATCAATCAAAGAATTTTATTTGTATAAAACTTCTTTTTTTGTCTCATGCACACTTAACCGACGTTCGCGCGGATGTAAAAATATCGCGGCGATTTTTTTCGCGCACTGGATTTTCAACGCTATACTCAGCGCCGAGAGTTGAAAATTCAACAGTGTGTTTTTTCGACGCGCTGGGATGCACTGTTGTTGTTAGGTTAGATTCTAGAAGCTCGGCTCAACACCGTGAGTTGAAAATCCAGTGCGCGATAAAGTCCCACCGCGATATTTGTACGTCCGTGCTACGTCGGCTTAGACTTTTGATTTTGAATATAAACAATATTAGAAGACAAAACACTCAATTCAAAATATTACTCACCAAGTTTGACTCACAATACCAATGTGATGATGATTTATTTGTCACTGAGATTTGTGTTCCCTTTAGATTAGATAAAACACTGATAACAACTAACCAACACTCCAAGAAACAAGCAAACAATGTAATTTCAGTAAGTATTGGGTTTCAATATAGCACACACTGAACAAAAGTATTTTTAGACGGTAAACTCCCGTTCCCACGGGCGTAATAAAATCGCGGCGGGATTTTATCGCGCACTGGATATTCAACTCTCGTTGTTGAGCCGAGCATTGAGAATCCAACTTAACAATAACAGAGTACATTCTAGCGCGTCGAAAAAACACTGTTGGATTTTGCACTCTCGGTGCTAAGCAGAGCGTTGAAAATCCAGTGCGCAAAAAAAAAATCGCCGCGATACTTTTACGTCCGTGCGAACGTCGACTTACTCGTAAATTTTGGGACAAAAATTTGATTTCAAAACTTTTTCGCACTTTATAAAATCTTGACACAAAAACTGAGCTCGGCAAACAACAGAAGCTGAGAGTATAATGAACATTCATTGGTCCGTTGGTCCGCAAAGTACAGACAGCGTGAGTGGTCATAAATTGAAGATGTACGACCAACTTGGTCCAACACCGCAATTGCAATGACCCCTTTCCTGTTGACTGCTTGAGGATATGACGTTATGATTCATTCGGAGAATTCCGTAGGCTGTTCTGAATAAATATTAGTAACTAGCTGTGCCTAGCGACTTCGTTCACGTGGATGTCGTAAGATACATAATCGCGCAAAAGAGGTGTATACGTGCGATTTGTAATGTAGACCCACTTACATCCTGTAATAAGAAACTTAGAATCTGGTATTTTTAGTAAGGAAATATGTTACCGAATCTCACCCTGTGATGTTTGAAAAATTGGGAGATAAATATAGGTTAATTCAATACTAGATATCCTATTAGATTAATTATTCCTAGAATGAAAACGAAACTATAAAGGCGAAGTTGCTATGCTATGTGTATTCAGATTTTTAACAAGATTCCTAACTAAATTAATGAACTTCCAATGGTCCCCTTCAGAAGGGCTTTACGCAGGTGGTTAATTGAGAATTCCTTGTACAGGTATTCTTTCAGTTTAAATCTAAATGATGTAGGTAACTGTACTTATACAAAAATTAGCATGTCATTATGTTATGATTAAATATGTTAAGCTGCTATTATACTGCCACTGTAAGAACTTTTTCAATACACTTCTTCGAAAACTGGTTCCTAACGCACTACGATTAGATTCACAAATGCAATGTATTTCGCACGCGTGCGATTTTTCATTTTCTAACACGTGAGCGGTAATAAAAATTGCCACAGATAACTTATCCAAATTGGTTCAATGCCTCTGTTCACACCGTCTCTATTCGGAGGTGAATGTTTTTTTTAAATCTCGGCAAAGAGTTAGGCGTCTTTACGGCGTTAATATTTTTTGAATATTTAAATAATGTTTATAAATAGAATATCATCAAAAAGCATGATTATTACAATAAAAAAACTTTTATGAACAAATTAACATTTATTTTTGTTCTAAACTCAAAAATATTTGAATTTTCTATTTTTCATATTAGGCTGTTTATCGGCTTTATACCTTTATTTCTCCTTCAACCTGGCGAAAGCAAAGTGCGGAAAAAAAAGAAAATTTAAATCATAGTTTCCTAATAATTCATGACAAAAATATTTTTCGTCATTTTATTTTATTTCTTCAAAAGTGTATTGAAAAATGTCGTTTGATACACGTGGACATTTGTTATTGCAGTTCTCGGCTCAAAAACAACCTCGCCTACGGCTCGGATATTAATTCCGCCTCGAATGCAATAACAAAAATTCTCCACTTGTAACAAAATAACTATTGTACCCATATTTATCTGCAAATAAATCTTTGACTTTGACACAATATTATTAAAATAACAGCCATATTTTAATCAAAAATCCCTCGACCCCCGACCCGCCACGTTGCATCGCTCGCCCGCGCTATTTGTTCACAATTATATGGGTTAATAAAACCCATTTTTGCGCGGAACCCTAATTATTTTTTTTTTAATAAAAGTAACTTATGTTACTCCTTATAACATCGGCTATCTGCAAGTGAAAATTCCGTCAAAATAGGTCCAGCTGTTTCGGAGATTAGCACGAACAAACAGACAGACAGACAACAATTTTAAAAGATGTTTTTTTGTTATTAGTACCATACCTTCATAATGCATTTAGTAAAAAGCTGTTATTTTGACATTACAAACAGGCACATCAATTTTATTTATTTGTATAGATGTAGATTGGAGTTTTGGCACGCAGAAGAGGTAATTTACTTTTCCTGAACATGTCATGATAGGTGACGATGCACGATGACACGATGTTTTGTAGTTTTTAAATGTAGTTTAAAGTGTAAACGTTAGTATCCAAATAAGAACTAGGTGTACATATAATATTATATGAATTACCCTACCAGATAAATAAAATGGAAGTTTGAGAATATTTTAAAACTTTTTACTAAATAAGTTAGCAGAACTTTTGAAGAGATTGTGCAACAAGCCAATTACGAAGATGACAGCCGGAGGACTTAAAAAAAAATATTTTAATAAAATTAAATGTTTTAAATATGCTAATTTCGAAGTCTAGAATCGGCCAATGCTAGTATCGAATTGTCAAAACTTATTTACCTTTAACGTGGCTAATTAATAACAGCCGCACGGGTCGATCCATCAGGTTAAGCTAGGTACGCTTACCGGGGTCGGTCCGTGGATGGGTGCTCATCTTTACATACCGAGACTCTTCCGTGCCTCGGAAAGCACGTTAAGCCGTTGGTCCCGGCTGTCATTCGTGGATCTTTGACAGTCGTTACGAGTCGTCAGAAGCCCGAAAGTCTGACAATCAGTCTTACCAACCCCTTGGTACGTTACCCCTATCGTATTACCCAATTAATGGGTTATGGAGGTCAGATAGGCAGTCGCTCCATGTTAAATACTGGTATTCAGCTGCATCCGGTTAGGCTGGAAGCTGACCCCAACATAGTTGGGAAAAGGCTAGGCAGATTGATTGAGGTATTACAATGTTGTAGCGATTGCTAAACGTAGATGTGGCATCAGCAATCTTCCAAAAATTTTGTGAATTTTATGACAAATGGGCGAGCGCAGGGAGCGGGACAGAGAAGGACGGAACGCTCAAGGTCAGCTTATCATTTCGCTATTCAGCTGATTTGGTGTAGGCAGGGCACGTGCAATTGACAAGGCTATTATTGTGGAATCGTCATACAAATTTTCACACTTGAAGCGTTAATTTAACTATGCGTCGCATTATCTCGATCATTTTAAAGTCGTCGCCGTCCGTCGTTGCCGTCGTTTAGCCAATGGCGTTCGTACGTATGTAAAAATGTCGCGGCGGGATTTTATCGCGCACTGAAAGGGGACACAAATCTCAAGTGAAAAACAAATCAATACATTGGTGTTGTGAGTCAAACTTGGTGAGTAATATTTTGAATTGAGTGTTTTGTCTCCTAATATTGTTATTCAAAATCAAAAGTCTAAGCCGACGTAGCACGGATGTAAAAATATCGCGGCGGGATTTTATCGCGCACTGGATTTTCAACTCTCGGTGTTGAGCCGAGCTTCGAGAATCCAACCGAACAACAACAGAGTGCAACACAGCGCGTCGAAAAAATACATTGTTGGATTTTCAACTCTCGGCTTTAAGCAGAGCGTTGAAAATCCAGTGTGCGAAAAAAAATCGCCGCGATATTTTTACGTCCGTGCGAACGTCGGCTTAGACTCGACCAAATTTTCTACTACGCGCTTTGTCCAAAGGAATTCGGAAGAGGTGATTTAAGGATATCACGATACCTGCTTGGTCGATTTGACAGCGGCTACAGCAATGCCGTTGAAGTGGGGAGAGTAAAGCGGAGCGAAAGTAAATTCGATATGTTGCTGACAGACCTCGAAGTCAAGATTTGCCGATTTGATTCGATTCGATTTCGATTTTTTATACTTTTTTTTCGCCTTGGCAAACCCCAAAGTATCTTGTCGGATAATGGAACAAATTTCGTCGGGGCGTGTAATAAATTGTGAAAATTTCTAACAGAAATGGAGAATGTGCTAACAGCGTTCTTTCGTATGAGACCCCCACATGCCTTAGTAGCCCCACTTCGAATTTTTAAGATACCCTTTCAGTCCCTGTTGCAAAAAACAAAATTATTCCTTTCTTATTTGCAAAATAGTTGGGCAAACGTCATCTAAAACTATTCCAAATTTCAAGATTAGTAGATGTTCTCGAGATATCCAGCTGTGACAGACGGACAGACAGACAGACTGAGTCACACAATAAGGGTTCCTTTTAACCATATTGGTACGAAACCCTAATAAACACTAGTAATTAACATGATTTAATGACGTTTCGTTGAAGAATGTCGTTTAATATTTCTTCCGTTATTATTCTTTTCCGCTCACAGTGGCACCTCGCTCTTTACAAGCAAAACCGAAAGTCATATCGAATGATAGCTCTATCTGCGTCATGATGTCATTCAGATGAAAGGTTGCTGAACTTTATAATATGTAGGTAGGTACTGTAAAGGCCCGTTACTCGCAGGTCCTTTACTGGGGGATTTCGTAACTACAGTAAATAGAGACAGGCCGGGAGACGAATGGCTTATGCCGTATATATTTATAATAATAACTCCATTCCAAGTTAAAAATATATCACACTGTCTAAGCGGAGCCCTAGCAGAATCTATCTGTCATCCTACAAAGAAAAACGAGGATCATTTTTCTTTCTAGAACACATACAATATTTGAATGATTTAATGTCAGCCAGTATAATATTGTCGAGGCTTGATCAAAGCATCAAACCTCTACAGTACTGTAGAGGTTTCATGCTCTAGTCAAAACTTAACATGATGCTGGCTGACATTCTATCATTCAAACATCGAATTGCTCTTGAAGAAAAGTGAAGCTCGTTTTTCTTCAAAGGTGACAGTTAGATTTTTCTCCAAAGATACAAGTATCTTTTTAACCGTATACAAAAGGCAAAGCCAAAAGGAAGGGAAATGATTTTAGCAGTCTATGTATGTAAGTATGTATGTATATAAGTAATTACGTGTGTTCCACCGTAGTGCCTAAATTACTGAACCGATTTTATCAATGGTATCAATAGATTCATAAAACGGTCCGGGTGACATAGGCTATATAAATTACCCCTAAATTTAATATGTGGGTTTTTTTTTTTTTTTTTTGTGGATGTTAAATCATCAAATGACCTCCCGCTCTGGGCAGAGCGGGAGGGCGCGTCAGAATTTTACTGACTAAAACCCACCCATGTTCCTTCAGTTGCCCGTGCCAGGGCCACGGTATCTCTTTCGAACTACCCGCGACCCCGGCGGCATCGGCCCAATTGACCCCGTCACTGCTGACATCTCTTTGAGGCTCGCCCAAACAACGGGTCGTGACGTGTGTTTACGTGTGTTCCACCGTAGCGCCTAAATTACTGTACCGATTTTAATAAATGAGGTATCACTAGATTCGTAATATTAGTCCGGGTGACATAGGCTATATAAATTCTCCCTAAATTTAATATGGTGGGCTTTACCTACACGTAAATTTCTGACCACGAAAAAAATTTTATTGAGATAATAATGACATGTTTGGTGTCAAAAGAAAGGTCTTGACGAGCACATTACAAATATAAATATGTCATATTGTTTAAGTAAATAAATATGTTTAAATTGTTAAAAATAAGTAAAAGTGGAGGTAAATAATATTAATTTAATTGATTACAGACCGACCGCGGCCAGCGTGATTTTTCAGTAGTCGGGTTTGAGTTTTTGAACCTACTTTTTACTTAGTTCTGGAGCCAGCTGTTCAACCTGATTTTGACTACCACTTGAACTACCATATTTAGTGTATCTGTTAATGTGTATCTCCTTGTACAATAAACTTATTATTTATTTTATTTATTTATTTTAGCTAGGGCTTGGCTAAGGCAGTGTGAATTAAAATTATATTGAATCAGAATATTATTAAATAGTGGCATACGGCTCTCCTCCCGGCACCCTCAAGTAGTTTTTACCCCCCTTAGTGAGGTCTTGCGAGCCTCGGGTCCTCACAATAGGTACTTTGGTCCATTTTTTAGATCACTTATTCCTTATCATTTCGGTTTTGATCTTATGTGAAGATTTGAGTACGAGTCCTAAGAAGGAATCGTATAGCACTACGCGTCGCTTGCTCATATTTGTCAACCTCAATCAATCTGCCTAGCCTTTTCCCAACTATGTTGGGGTCGGCTTCCAGTCTAACCGGATGCAGCTGAATACCAGTGTTTTATATGGAGTGACTGCCTATAACTGACCTACCCAACCCAGTTACTGGGTAATACGATAACCCTTGGTAAGACTGGTTGTCAGACAAAGATCCACGAATGACAGCCGGGACCAATGGCTTAACTTGCTATCCGAGGCACGGAGGAGTCTCGCTCGTTATGGAAAGATTGTCAACCATCCACGGATCAACCGCGGCAAGCGTAGCTTAACCTGATCGACCGACACTTGTGGCTGTTATTACTTAGCCACGAGCACCTCTATTTGTCTATCTATACTATCTATATCTAAATACTAATAATAAAGCTGAAGAGTTTGTTTGTATGTTTAAACGAGCTAATCTCTGGAACTCCCAGTCGGATTTTAAAAATTCGATTTGCTTTTGATAGCGCAATTCTTGAGGAAGGCTGTATTGTGGCTATTTAACATCGCGATACGACCTTTAGGACCTGTGCAAGAAGAAACAAAGTCTAAAAGAATGCTAAGCGAAAACGAAGCAGTTTATAAATAATCTGATTTATTTTAAATTAAACGTATGAAACCGCGGGACATACCTAGTCATAACGGCTTTGATGGTTTGATATCTATAATGGAGGTAAGTCATTCATAAATTATATCACTAAAACTCTCTCATCGGAAGATTGCGTTGCATTTACCATTTCGATTTTGTGGGGCATAGTTTTTAGTAAAAGGAAAGCACCCGTGCTTTCCTTTTACTAAACCCGGCTGTCGTTCATATTCATATTCATTTATTCATTGATTGTTACAGGGTTACAGGTGAAAACAATTCTTACAGTTAGCATTTTTGTGTTACTGAAACCACAACTGAAACATGGGGTGTACGCACGGCTACAGATAAAGCTATACAATTCCAGTTTAAGCTCTCTCTCGCATTTTATAGGATTTCCTTACAATGAGAGGTCAGTGTAAATTGGTATATATAGCTTGATTTGTAGCCGTGTGTGAGGGGGGCTGTGTGTGAGTGTGTGTGTTAGGTATGTCAATATTATTGGCTATGTTAAAAGTAATTTACAAAAATACAATTACATTTTTAATTTTTGGTGGTTATTATCCATTGCATTGGTTGTTTTAATCAACCTCGTTTGACATTAATTATTATACATAATCATTACGGCCATACAATTTACGTTTGATAAGACTAAATAAAATAAAAATAAGTTTAATGTGTCGATTTTTAATCGAACTTATATTCCATTCAATAGTAGACATAATTATTACGGTCATGCAATTTACCATAAATGAGTCAGAAACTAAAAATAAATTCGTGAATCTTTGACGGTCGTTGCGGGTCGTCAGAAGCCTGAAAGTCTGACAGCCAGTCTTACCAAGGGGTATCCTATTACCTAGTAACTGGGTTGTGGAGGTCAGATGCAGTCGCTACAGTAAAATACTGGTAAGCTGCATCCGGTTAGACTGTAAGCCGACCCCAACATTGTAGGGAAAAGGCTAGGCAAATGATGATGATGAGTTTTAAGTAAAAGACTAATAGTACCTACTTACTTAAACTCTATAAAAATCAATAAATAAATAATAATAATACTTTTGTTTCTAACTTAAAACAAAATGAACGCGTCTAACGCGAGCATTGTGAAAATATACAACATGGACGCGTTGCCATGGTTACCGATTCCACAACAAATTATTAGCTTCAAAACAAACTAGCAATTCATATGAACATAGTTTTAAAAAAAATAAATAAATAAATGTCTTATTATTACTAAATTAAATGTTTAAGTAACCTAAGTTAATATTTGAGTGAGTATTCTGTAAGAAAATAGAATTTTTAAATAGTTAAGGTAAGTTAAATTTATGCACGGCCTACTAAATTATTAATTAAATAAGTTTTCTTAGAAAACGTTTACACTATTGTCCTTGAGCACGATATGTAGAAGGTAAAACAATAAATTGGTTGTAGGGTATTTACCCTTTTAAGTATAGCATCAAGAAATAGTATGAAAAATACATCAAATATGTGACGACAAATTCTCTGCTAACAGCTCATATATCATCTTATAATTTAATTAACATATTATGTGTAACATCTATTTTTCATTAGATCGTATACCTCGGAATTTATTATTTTACCCAGCTGTATCCAAATACCCGATTCTCCCCTTATACGGATAGATTCAAAATGGAAGAAGCACTCAGTACTCGTATAGATAAAATCTAAATCGAGAGTATACAATTAATATCAATTAGGTATGTCCACTGTCGAGCAATATAGAATTATTTAATTTGGATAGAATGACCAATAGTATAGTAGTTATGTCCGTATATAACTCATACTCAATAAGTACTATGTAGCAACCACTAAACTCATACGATGTACCTACACGACGCCGACGACGACGACGCGGACGTTCTATAATAATATGACGTATCTGTACATCTATTTTACTGTGTGTACAAAAATAATTAATTAAATAAAAAGCAGTGTTTTTAGCAACGCAGTGGGCCAATTAAGCACCTAAACTTTTCGCAAAAGGATCAAAAATGTTTGTATGCATAAGAATTTGAGAAGTACCTAAATATTTGTTTCGAAAGGTAACAACTAAATCAGACTGTGATGGCAGGATTTTGAAATAATCTATCTATCATCTATATAAATAAAAAGTGAAGTCCTGACTGACTGACTGATTGACTGACTCATCAACGCCCAGTCCAAACCCTTGAACCTAGAAAGCTGAAATTTTGGACAGAGGTTCCCTGTGTATAATGTAAGCAAGGATTAAGGAAGACATTCCTGATAGTAAGTACGTTCCCGTGGGATAATTTCCGACATCTACGAGGGCGAAGCCGCTGGCAAAAGCTAGTAATACAACGTGTCGTTCAGGGTGTGGTACAGAACATCAAACCGAATAACTTTCTCCATGAGACCAAACTTGTATTCCCGAAAAAATTTTCAACTGTCCCATAGAAAACTTCAATACTTACTCGACGCAAATGTATGGGACGGCAGATTATTTTTTCGCGATTACGATGTTGGTGCCATGGAGAAAATTGTTCGGTTTGATGGTCTATACCACACCCTTAAATTTGACGAGTATGCAAAACGACACGATGTATACTAAGTAGGCTACAACATAAGCCACTAAACACAGACTTCAATATGTTTCAGATTCAAATTAAATTTTACAAGAAAAAAAAGAACCAGAAAAATTTCGTAATTTATATTCTTTTGAATATTATGAAGGAGTTATTAAATCAATAATGTACCGGTTACCAGGAGCGTGCCTCGTTGTTTGTCTGCTGATGATGTCACGGGTTCACGCCAAGTGGGTGGAAGGACGGATCGATACTAAAGACGTAAATATTATTACTGACTGAAAGTTTTGCGGGAAAATAAACAAAGAAATAACCACATACCTATAAATTTACATTAAAATTAATAAAATAACTTTCATAAAAAAAACTGAACAGCTTCTGAACTCGGTACCAAGCTAAGGGTGCATTGAAGAATTGAAGACAGTTACTTCAGGAGCTGTTAAGTTTTTTAAGAAAGTTATTTTGTGGGTTTGTTTTCTATTTGAGGTACGGAACCCTAAAAACATAAGTATGTTTATTTTTTACAGAACTGGGCATTCCTGTCTCGTTTCTGCTTCCTGTCTGTAGAAGGACAGTTTGAGTACCTGATAGAATATGACAAGGAGTCGGGAATACCCAACCTGTTGCTGTACTATGATGATGAAAGCCAGTGGCCTTCTGTCTACCATAGCAGTAAGGTAAGTCTAAAGACCCAAGAAGAAGAGAGAGTATTGTTTATGACTCGAAACTACTATAAGAAAATTGCTTTCTCTCAGTATGCGCGAATTTGGTCCCATTTGGGCGCCAGTATCTATTTTGGCGCCCAACTGGGATCAAAATAGTTTTTTCCAGATAGTTCCAAAACTACAAAAATACGTTTTTTTACG
The DNA here is from genome assembly GCA_946251885.1 of Cosmia pyralina. NCBI lineage: Eukaryota > Metazoa > Arthropoda > Insecta > Lepidoptera > Noctuidae > Cosmia > Cosmia pyralina. Next base: position 9,122,372 of record OX276371.1, on the reverse strand, counting down.
GTGTTTGTCTAGAACTTGACGCGACAGACACGATAGTATGGTGGTAGCGATTTCAAAGCATGTGGTCCCGGGTTCAAGGTGTAACTTAAGTAACGCACAACCTCTTATGGGCTCATTGTACTCATCATTACGAACAACTTTTACTATGGGACCAAACTAGATATCGCAAAAAAAATCAGCTGTTCCGTGCATTTGGACGAATTATGCGAACATATTTAAATGTAGGGAACAGCTGTTTCTTTTGCGTGATTTCAGGATTGGTTCCGTAGTAAAAGTTGTTCATAATGATGAGTACAATGACTTCTTAAGTGGTTGTGCGTTATTTAAGTTACACCTTACACACTTTATTGTACACCAGAAAATACATAGCAAAAAATAAATTTAACACTAAAAAACATACAATGGGTGGCCATAACGGTTACTGCGATTAGGTTTTTCATCAGGTGGATTTCTCAGTACCAGCCCGGAGTCAGGATTTTTACCCGATTGATGTCAATGACGGTGTTACTAAGTATGCTCGTATAGAAAAAAAGTTTTATTCGATCGATTCGTATTAAAAAAAAAATGTTTTATTGACATAAAAAAAGGTGTAACATTTTCAATTGAAGCCCTAACTCGTGAGCTAGGTGTTACAGGAGGGTATAGCCCTGCTTATCCGTTTGGGGAATACCGGTGCGATGTTGATATGTTATCTTTCACATCCTGTTCTTTGCAGACATGTAAGGAACGAGAGGAAGTACTAAACCGAGCCGGTCAAAACCAGATAATAAGGCTATCACACTGGTACCCCGACACTGAATACTCTGGCTGCATCATCACGAAGCATAATAAGGAATTACCAGCAGCCAAGCAGAGGTACAATAGCTAGCACGAGTCGTGAGCACAAATTCCATCACTTTCTTGCTCTTGTACAGTCCGCGAAGCCTAAGCTGAGCTTTGCATTAGTGTGAGTGCACATAGATAGTGTAGGTGTGACGTCGGCCTAGAGCGCGGCGCGTCCTTTGCTTGGTTTAAAACCGGTTTATACTGCTTTTTGGCAATCGGCCTGAGGCGCGGTGCGTCCCTCGCGTGACGCAACTCCGCTTGTTTGGTGATCACTCACACAAATCAGCTCAGCTTAGGCCTCGCGGACTGTATTCTGTTTTCTATCTGTATCTAAATATGCTTGATAATATATTGATTTCATTGCTCCCGCCCGTGTGCAACCTGCCGTGATAGGAAATAAGATTGGAGTTTGTGCTCACAACTCGTGCCGGCAACTATATGGCTTTTTATTTCTATTAATTGCGAAGGAGGATTTTTCATCATCTGTCTAGCCTTTTCTAAATATGTTGGGTCAGCTTCCAGTCTGACCGGATTCAGCTGCTACCAGTATTTCGCCAATACAGACCATTCACTGTAATCTTGGGTCTTGCCGTCATGTTGGCACCATTGCTTATCAAGCTGTTGCGACAAGAACAACTTAAGGTTAAGGGGATACATAGATAAATGTGTTTTAAAATTCCTTTAATCCTTAGGCTGTAAATCATGTACTAATTTATAAACCCAAAACCCCAGGTGAATGGGGGGGGGGGGGGAATAGCTATTTGCTTTAAAATGATTCAGATTCCGATTGATAGTGTCTTACGTAATTAAGATCTTTGCTTTTAAATCTTTCTATAATCGTAATTCGTCGCTCCAATTTGCTCATAATGTGTTGTCCTACTTAGCAAACACCTAACCGCTACTTTGGCTAACAAAAATTGCCTTTAAACGAACTAAATGTCTCCCAACGGTAATATCACCGTAATTGTACTTTAGCCGACCCACGACTGAATGGGTTAACTGCACAAATATGTGGGTCATTGTTATATTCATGATGAGTCAGTACCTAACCTAGACTTAGGTACTTTGTATAAATCGATTCGTATTTATAGCCCTGTAATGGGTGTTAAGGGACGCCGGTGTTGCCCAGTAATTGGTTTGTTGAGGTCAGATGGTAATCGCCCCATGTAATATGCGAAAGTAGGGGAAAGGTGTACGAGATGATTCACATAAGGGAGAATGCTTGTAGTTTATATGATATTCTACTTAGCGCGGATGTAAAAACGTATATCCATAGTAAATTTATGTGTCTTATTGTTGTCATACTCAAAATTGTAATTTTTTAAGATGTTTTATTATTATTTACCACATTTTTAAAACGTTGTCAAAGGATCATCTTGTACACCCCGGTGTCCAAGATGATCTTTGCGGTAGGGGCAAGATGATCCCAGGATCATGTTGCCCCCCTGCCATGTCGGGATTATCATAGGTTCTGGTAGAATTACCTAAATAAAACCATAATCAGGGTTTACTATATCTTTAATTAAATGAAATCAAAATATCCTATTATAGACCTAATGAACCAGTCTTATTAAATAACAGTCAGTCTCAATTACAATTAAATTTCTAGAAAACAATCATCACAGAGATCAGTCGTATAGTCGTAAGTAAAGTTTTAACAAAATTAAACATTCTTCTAAAGTAACTAAACTTATCTTCTAAAACAAATCTAGTAAAATAAATCTCGCTATCCAAAATCAAAATTTAAGAAAAATAAGAAACAAAAACTAATCTAGTAAAATAAATCTCACTATCCAAAATCAACATTTAAAAAAATAAGAAACAAATAAAATTTCTTCACTACCTTTAACAAAGAAATAAATCTAGATTAGGCTCAAAAAAAAAGAACAAAAATTATAGTTCTAAGCGTCTTTTTCCTGGCGTTGTATTTCTACACCAATCGCATGTAAACTCATCATCATCGCTATCTATCCCTGCACAAGCTTCATGGCCCCATCTTTGGCATCCACAACATTTAATCCATCCCTCGCCCCTATCGTCTTTGGAAAATGTTTCCGTACAAAAAAGACATTCTGCGTCTTCTTCTTCTTCAGACGACTCTGACACAATATTCTTCCTTTTATTTGACATTCCTTTGCCTACTCCCTTCCCTTTCTTTTTAGGATGAGTTTTTTTTACATTTTGTTGTTTTTTATTTGTTTTTCTATTTTCCTTTTCCGTCTTTTTATTTCTTTCTTCCTCTAAATAATTTTTGTATGGCGTGCTAGTTAATATTGATGTGTCTATTCGTTTTCTCTTAAGATGGCTTCTTTTACCCACAATTTTTGGCAATGGATGAATTTGGGCTGGTGTAACATTAAAAGGTTCATATTGACTATCTTCAAGGATGGATGGCGATACATTTGAGTTGCGTGCGTAGCTCGTAGATGGTAAAGGGGACAAAGGACTGCGAAATGAAAAATTCATATCATTAACAGGAGTTGGTGACGGTGTTTTATTCTGCAAATCTATGCAGTCCTGTAATGTGAGGGTTTGTGGTGAGGGATCATTTGCTGGTAGTTGACCTATGTTTGAATCCGTTGTAGGCATTTCTACTACACTGGAGTCTTCATTAAATTCCATTTCTGTTGTTGCAGCAGCGATAAAATCAGCTTCGGTGAACACATCCGGGTTGAAAGGATATATGCCGGTTTTGGCAAACCCATTGATGGCATTTAATGGGACTGCTGCTTTTAAATAAGCCTCTCCAAAAATCTTTGCAATCTGAAATACAGTCACTGGTCTGCCAGGATTGTTGTTCATCCATTTTTCGAGTGACTGATTGTGGTAAATGCTCAAGGGATACATCAAGCTGACGTCTAAAGGTTGCAGTTTATGGGTGCAGTGTGGAGGCAGACAGACAATAGTAACGTGATTTTCTCGAGCTTTTAAAATCAATTCCAAATTTTTTGTGTGTGAAAGGTGGCCATCTAAAATCAACAGCACTGGGTCCTCCGCAGATGGTTTCGTGTAGCTTAAAAAATGGTCAAACCATTTGGTAAAAACTTCTAGATTCATCCATCCAGATGAATTACAGGCCCAGGCGGAGCCTGGCGGTGCGCCATCTATTAGTTCCATCTTCATACGAACCCTTCGAAAGATAAACATGGGTGGTATAAAAGTTCCAGAAGCAGACATACAAATTACAGCTGTTGTAGTCTCCCCCCTTTCAGCTGAAGTAACTCGTGCTACCTGTTTACGTCCAGTTGTTGCAAACACCTTTGTATTTTTGGTAGGCACCGTAGAAATGCCAGTCTCGTCAACGTTATAGATACGGTGGCATGGATGGTTTTTCGTCTCTTGAACACATTTTAATGTGGAATAAAACTTATCTACCACTGGTTTATTAAAGGCCCGTGCTCGAGCAGTAGAAGTGGATTCAGGTGCCCGAAGCGCTATATCTGGATGCCGCTGACGGAATCCTCTTAGCCAATCATATCCTGCTTTTTCTTTGTTGAAAGGGTGGGTGATATTATTTTTTACTGCAAGTTGATATGCTAACGATACAACATCTTGTCGTGTTAATCCGTACATTCTCGTCTCCATATCTTTAATGTGCTTCACGAGCTCAATTTCCTGTTCTGCTGTAAAAACTGTTTTTTTTTCACCTAAATATTTTATTGCACCGACAGCCACTTTATTTTTGCCTTTAGCCCGCCTTTTTAGTGACATTACAGGCACTCCAAACTGTTTACTTGCTGTTCTAAATGGCATGCCATTTTTAACAGCATCCAGCGCTTTGAGCATGGAGTCTTCCGACCACAACCCGCGGTTAGTTTTCCGTTTATAATTACGAGGCATGGTCTAAAACAAAATAAAGTATTTTTTGTTATTATTTGAAATCTACTACAATTTTTTAATAATGCAGGCAGGTCATACTAATTAAGTCATATATATCTGAAAAAATACATAAACTAAAACGTAATAACATACCTACAAATGGTTAAAAAATATCCCCGTAATAGTAGGTATGATTATGCTACCGGTGTACAAGATGATCCGCGGGGATCATCTTGTACACCGGTAACATAATCATCTTGCCCCAACATAAACTTTTTTATTCAATGTTCGATAACATAACCTATGTGGTTTTAACTGTTACCATGCTATTAAAAAAACAAAATAGAGCAATATCCAAAGCTAACTAATACAATAGCCTCAACAATTAAGTACCTAGAACACATTAGACATAAACTTAAAGTCAACCTTACCTTAGATCAAAGTCACGTAATTTTTGTTTTCTTCCTCAAAAAATTTGATTGTCACTCACGACGCCATTACGTTCGACTGAGGCGGGGGAATATCGGGGACTACATTTTGCCAATAAAAACAACTAGATGACGCTACTGGTTTCGTTGCAATCTGAAAGGATCATCTTCCCTCAACGGATCATCTCGTACAACTTTCCCCTAAGTTTGTTTGTTACCTTTTCACGCCTAAACCACTGAACCGATCATCCTGAAATTTTGCGTATACGTTTTCAGGTGTACAGAAACGTACATAGGGTACCTTTCATCCTGAAAAAAAGTACTGTTCATAAGTACTATTGCATAGCACGTGTGAGCACTATGTAGCTACTATTAAGCTACCTTTTACTGGGTACGTCTTTCACTGACTTGAGTGTGCCCTGGCGGTTGAGAGTATGTCATGCTCACTCAAATGTCTCGCTGGTGGTGGTGTGTGTGTTGGATCATTAAGTTCCCTTCAAAATGGTTGAGCTAATTGGTGCTGATCCATGCGTCATGTTCGTGAACGGGCGCCGTCAGTTGGGACTGGTCGTCTCTTAGCTGCCATGGCTTATTTTTAATTTTAATATTTAATTTAGTTGTTTTAGTTTTTATCTTTTTATTACGCACGCTTTTTAACGTGCAAAATATACATGTGAGAACAATGTAGAAAGCTACATTGTTCTCACATGTATATTTTCAACATGAACGATGTAACCAATATTTTGTAAAAATATTATGATTTAAAAGAGTGTCCGTGGAGTTTCTTGCCCGTTCTTCTCCATAGGGATCTACTACGCTTTGGAATGGGCAACTAGCTTCATCTTTCTGACTGACCGACCCATTGACAATTCAAAAGTGCCTGTAATTGGTTTATTTGAAATAAATGCTTTGAGTTTGAGTTCCCGAGGAACACAACAACAACGTTCTTATGATAATAGATGGCGCCACGTGTCTTTCGAATCATGATTGAATTATATTATAACAAGTAGAGTATAACCCGAATAGATTGTCAAATTCTAAATTAACGCGAGCGAAGCCGTGGGGCAAAAGCTAGTAACAATTTATAAAGCTTCCAACCGACTCTTTATGGTATACATTATTTGTTGCATCTAATATTATAAAGCTAAAGAGTTTGTTTGTATATTTGAACGCGCTAATCTCTGGAACTACCAATCGGAATTGAAAAATTCATTTGCATTTGACAGCGCAAATATTGAGGAAGGCTATTTATCATCACGCTAGGACCCCCTTACACACAATGCTGGTAGCATTGTGTACCTATTTATTTTACAAGCAGAGTATAACCCGAATTGATTGTCAAATTCTAAATTAACGCGAGCGAAGCCGCGGGGTTTCTAGTTAGAGGGTATGGTTTCCGCACTTAGTCCTTCATGTGGACCATTGTGCGTGGAAGCCGCGGGGTAAAAGCTAGTGACTTATAAAATAAAATCAATTAGGCTAAAGGTTGTACTAGCTGACATTAGCATAATTGGGACTGGCTAGGTCAAAGCATATAGAGGGCAAATCTATCAAGCTGGAGACAAATTAAAAATAAAAAAATAAAAATTGTAATAAATTGTAAATTAAAAAGACAGACAAATTAAAAATCCGGAGTCACACGTAATCAGCAGTGCGATTCTGTATAACCATCTCACCGTGAATACTTAGGTGAAGTGAGCGTGGAGTGAGCTGTCAAAAGTGTCAATTCCTAGCAAAAACAAACTCACTTCACCTAAGTTTTCACGGTAAGATTTTTACAGAGTCGACCGGCTGTTCGATTTATATAGGTAACGATAACATTACGTGTGACTCTGGATTTTTAATTTGTCTGTCTTTTTCAAATTTCTGATGAGAATACTTTTTAGAATGTGATTTTTCAGTAGTCGGGTTTTAGTTTTCGAACTTACTTTTTATTTAAATTATTTTAGGCTTATAATTTCGTGATAAAGTCCAGCCGCTTTTATATTTTTTTAAAGAATAATAACATGTATTTTGGGTAGGTTTGGAGAGAACCAATGTTTGGCTCACATCTGATTCGTGATTTAGAAACTGTTCCTAATGATCGGGTATTACTCGTTATTTCGGTAGTCATAGTCGTAGTCACCTTTCTAGCCATATCATCTTTCAGATATTTCATTTCATATGTCTCTATTTATGATTTTTAATTCCTGTACAGCACAACAACACCAAAACCGACAGATCCACCGAAGAAACCAAAAAACTCTACCAAAGTTCAACCACCCGAACCTTCATACTACGACCAGTTCTTGAAAACGACGACTCGTAACCCCAAACCCACATTATCAGATAGTAGTACTAACACCACTTGGTTTGAACTACTACCAACGGATGACTTGAATTTCACCACTGTGGTGCCAGAAGACGAATTGTGGGAGAGTATTGGACCCGGGAATGGCAGCCATCTTGGAAATTTAAATGATGAAGTTGAGATTATGTTTGATAATAGGAATAGGAGTGGGGTAAGTGTTTTATTTTAATCTTTAAGTTGTTAGTGTTTGCTCTGACTGATGAAACATGCATGGCACGCTTTAATTATTAGTCAGTCATAGATCATAGACTATGGTTCTCACTCTATGCAAAGACAATTGTTTCATTCCTTTTCTCTTGTCCATTTCTCTTGTCAAAACGTCATCATGGTGAGAACACGTTTTTTCCTATGTCTCTTCTTCATATGTTTGATACTGCATTTATAATAGTTTTGTACTTCGCTATTCATGGCATACTTGATGACCAAGGACACGAATAGATAATGCAAGATTTGGTGTTTTAATCTCACCGCATGCCACCTCCTAATGCCCGTAGCAACTCCACACGACCACACCTTATTTATATTAGCTTCGCTGACTAGCTAAAGTGCTCTGTTCAGATAGTTCGTAATAACACTGACTACATCTATTCAAACCGGGGATCTCCAAATAGCGAAAAAAGACACATACTTACTGCGAAGCGTTCTTGTATAAAATAATGTTAATATTCGACTTAAAGTGGGCTTTACGAACTCTAAAAAGCCCGACAAGAAACCGTGGGATTATGCAACTTTTCTAACATTTTGATAAATTATATTTTTGTAGGTATAGGTATTGATGCTGATGAAGTGAAACACATTGCTATCTTTAGCATATTAACACCAGGTTTCTGATCTACTCAAAAAATTGCTAAGGGACTGCGAAGCTCATGTTAAACTGTCATTGACTGACTGAAATAACAAAAGCCAATCAAATCATGCACTTACCATGAGTTTAATCAGTTTCAGAAATCGGGTTTCGGGTTTTAGTTTTTAATCCCCACTCTTTGTAATACAAAACAAATTCGCTTTTGTTTAACTTATGGCGTGTCTCCTGCGCGCCTTTTTGCGAAACATTGTACAAAAAACCTTACACTTATGCATTTATTTTCATACACAAGCTGTCTCCTGCATATTGAAATATTTTTAGTTCACATTTCGTGCAGATGTCAGTAGGTAGATGAAATTTTGAGTAGATGTCGTATTGAGTTCCGACGAGAAAATCGTGCTATCAGTTTTACAACAGATGTGCTCGGTGCGCGCGGCCGTTGAAAATGCATTTGCATGCAGCTCGGAAAACAAAAACATCGCGTTTGCTTCCTTACACCTCTTTGTTTCGACGTTTTTGTGTTATGTTTCGAAAAAACACGCTCAGGAGACACTTCTTCAGATAAGGCACAGAATTCTATATGTGTTGACTTGTCGCTATTACACCTGGACCTCATTAAACAAACGATAACGATTTTTGCATTATGTTTTATTAATTTTCAGCATAAAATAAAACGCTCACTAGAACTGTACGAGCGTTTCCGCCGCCGGCGTCTAAACGCCGAAGCTCGTAGCTTAGCTAGTCAGAGCGAGAAAGAGAGACTGTTAGTCTCATGTCACAACTCTAGGAGGTTCCGGTCAGCGAGGGAGCGATGGTGGTTCATTGCTATTAGCAACTGTGAGAGTAGTAAGGTCAGTTCATACGAGGGGGGATCAAAAAGTAGTGAGAATGAGATAGATTATAATGACTATTAATAACTTAATAATTTATTTTTCTCCGAGTCTCTCTACACACCGAGTCCAGCGCTTTTCCAAGACTTCAATCCCTTTCAAAAAAAAACTTTTGTCTTGGTCCTGCAAAAAGCTCTCCACGACATCCATCACCTCGTTATCGTCTTCGTACCTGTTTCCCCTTAAGTATTCTTTCAATTTGGGGAACAGATAAAAATTGCTAGGTGGCCAGATCTGGTGAATAAGGGGGGTGGTCAACCAATTCGAAGCCAGCTTGCTGAATGGCAGCCATCGCAACTGCCGACCTGTGCGCGGGTGCGTTGTCGTGATGAAACAGCACGCCCCTTCGAAGTTTCCCTCTCCTTTTCTCTTTGATGGCATTCCTCAACTTAGGAATTAAAGCTGCATAATATTGGCCTGTAATAGTGGTTTCACGCTTCAAGTAATCAATCAATAATATCCCTTCTGAGTCCCAAAATATTGAGGCCATAACCTTGCCAGCCGATGCCACGGCACGAAACTTCTTCGGGGTCGGTGATGATGGCCGTTTCCATTGCGAAGATTGCTGTTTTGTCTCGGGATCAAAATGATGGACCCATGTTTCGTCCATTGTTACGAAACGAGACAAAAAGTTTACAGAATCTTCTTGAAACTTGTCCAACAATGTCTTCGAAATGTCAAGTTGATTTTGTTTCTGACTGTCGGTTAACATTCTCGGCACCCATCTTGCGGAGACTTTTCTCATAATCAAAGATTGTTTCAATATGGATTGAATACTTCCATATGAAATGCCCGTTTCTTGAATTAAGTATCGGATGGTAACTCTTCGATCGCTCAATACAAATTTCTCGACTTTCGCAACATTTTCTTGGGTGACTGACGTCGATGGACGGCCGCAACGATGTTCGTCTTCCGTGCTCGTTCTCCCTACTCGAAATTGAGAAGCCCACCCTGCGACAGTGGAATAAGGCGGAGCAGACTCTCCTAATGTTGCCTCCAAATCGCAATGAATCTCTTGCGTCGTTAACTTTTTTAAACAGAGGTATTTTAATAACGGCTCGCACTTCGTTTTTCTCCATTTTCGAGAACACGTTCCGACACGAAGCAAACAAATGACTACATTCAGAAAGAAACAAAAGAGAATCGAAGATTTTTTTCTTTATTAATATTACAAATATGTATGTGAGCTATGCCTGTCAGTATTTATTTTTTTTCTTACCAAGGAGTATGTCGTTCTCACTACTTTTTGATCTCCCCTCGTAGAAGTAAAGGAACATCTGAAATGAAATTGTTTGTTCTGTAAACAGGTCATCGGAATAATTTTTAGGGTTCCGTACCTCAAAAGAAATAACGGAACCCTTATAGGATCAGTCGTGTGTCTGTCTGTCTGTCCATCTGTCACAGCCAATTTGCTCCGAATCTAATGGACCAATGAAGTTATTTGCTACACATATTAATTTCTGTAACACAAACACGGACGTGTAACGTAAATAAATGAATTTTGGAATATGGGTATCACTTTTGGGCAGCAAATAAGATAAAAAAAAAGAAGTTTTTCAAATTGTACCGTGTGATGTGTGAGAGCCTTCTCACCTTACTGTGAGAGCCTCAAATAGATTTTTTTTTTATAATTTTAAATTAAATTGTTTTAAAGTCATTTATAATAGCTTTAAAACAATTTAAAAATAGACGAAAATTGACCCTTATCTCCGAAACTACTGAGCTTAAAATTTTGATAAAACTAAAGAAAACATTTCTATACCTATAGATTACAGGAAAATCTATTAGAAGTCTGTGGTCTTAAAATAACATGGTAAATCTCTCAATATTGTGCGTACAAATTTACATTTGCAGTTGGAATTTATGGGAGAACATGTTTTTCAACTACAATGTTGCTGCTGCTGTTGTTGTTGCTTGTATGTTGTTGTTATGTTATGTTTGTATGTTCTTGGGATAAATTCATCCCAACTACGGAACTCTTCATTGTACTTGGTCCGATACGCACTTAGCAAGTTTTTACACGTCATGTTAAAAAAAAAAATAGCTAGATGGCGACATTTCGTATCTGAGTAGCCCTGACAAGAAATGGCGAAACCAACTCAGGGGACTTTTAACCCGTTACATGTAGCAATGTAACCTTTATGAACCCATAGGTTCACAACTACTGTAAGCCGCGGTCGTCATCAGATGATGGTATTTTACGTTTATATACATATGATATACCTTCGTTTATATGTCTATTATTATATAAATAATAAAAATGATGTTTGTTTATATGTCTATTATTATATAAATGATAAAAGTATAGATAATAAAATAATGTTTAATGCCGGTAAATGTTACGCCATGACCTTTAGCCGCAAGTTACAACCTACACATGCCACCTATACCTTAGCAGGTGTTGAAATAAAGCGCGTGTCAACCATTAGAGATCTTGGCGTGACATTTGACTGCGGATTGACTTTCCATGCACACATGTCTGCTCTAGCTTCAGAATCTTACAGACGCCTAGGTTTTGTCCTACGCAATGCCCGTGATTTCAATAATCCTATTGTCATCAAATTATTATTTAACTGTCTAGTTAGAAGTAAGTTAGAATTTGCTGCAGCCGTCTGGAATCCCCACGAATCCACATATGAATTGTTGATTGAAAAGGTTCAGAAAGCCTTCCTGCGTTTTTTATATAAGAAGATTTACGGATATTATCCATTTATGTATCCTACTCTTTTCTTGCTGGGAATGTTAGGATATAATTCCCTTTCAGTGCGTAGAGCCAGAGATCAGATCCTAATAGCCATAAAAATTTTAAGGAGCATGGTAGATTCCCCAGAGCTGCACAATACTTTGTGTACACTTTATGTGCCTAACAACTACCTGCGTCATAGGCCTACTCGACGACACCGGCTGTTCGCCACATCCCATTGCCGCACTGTGTCGCGCGCGCAATCCCCGTTGTGTCGCATGCATGGTGCTTTAAACTCCTTAATGGAGACAGTCCCGGAATGTGACATCTTTAATGACACACTCAAGGTGATCATGTCAAAATGTCTCATGTTATGTGAAAGCTATGTTTGTTAGGTAAATAGGTTGTATGTTGTTATCACTTTATTCTGTTTTATATTATTTTATTTCCTCTAGTTATTGTTAAGTATGTTTGATCTCTGACTTGTGACTTGTTATTTGTTTTTGAATTGTTAATTATGTTTAGTTTTATGTTTAGTTTTACCTATTAATTACTGTCATTGGCGCAAGCCGTTGTAATTAATTATAAATAAATAAATAAAGGGTTCTTTTTGGTTTTTCCTTACGCACACATGGGGTGCGTCTGACATTTATGAGGTGTCCTCTTTTAATCTTGGTCAAATCATGTGGGGACCATCTCAATGTCCGTTTTTATAAAGAAACAAAATACAATTATTTAGCGAAGACTAAACAAATTGTGTATTGGGGCTAAATCTTGATCAGATGAACGTAAACGAGGCAAAAGGAGTATGTAAGGATCGTAGCAGGTGGCGTTCTGTAGTTTCTGCCTACCCCATGGGAAGAAGGTGTGAGTTTATTTATGTATTGGGGGTGCGAGAGCGTGGTGTGAATCGGGTCCGTGGAATCATTTTACCTTACATTGTACGTGGTGTGAGTTCTATACCAAGATTTTTTTTTATTGTTAACGTTATTTCATCACTATTAAGTACTAATATCGAATTCTATGCATTTAATTTGATGCGTTATCTATTTCCGAACGTTTTAAGATACGTCAACACTGACTGAGACTCGTCTATGACATTAAAAAAAATTTTTTTCTCTGACAAGTCATCGTTCGGTCGGTTGAGTGTGTGTTTTTTTGCGGCGTTCCCGCTCGCATGAGCGGTTAAAGACATAAGTGTGTTATCGTATAGTCAATTAATCCTGCGACCCTTAGTGCATACCTAAGCCATTTTTTTTTCACCATGGTGCGGTAAAAATTTGTTAGGCACAAGGTGTGCTAATAAATTCCGTTTGCCTGGTCTTAATCAATTTTAAGTAATAATTTATTAATTTTAAAAACCTCAAAGTCAAAAGAAACCGGGTTCTAATTCGTCTGTATACTTTTTCAGGGTTTGGACGTCAAATACAAATTCCTGATGACAAATGGTCCAGATGGTGATTTCTGGCATGAACATTTTTCCGCTGACGAATTTTGTGAGTACTTACTTTTTATTAAGAGGGAAACTCCAGGTAGCCCGCGAAATTCAAATTTTCTTACGTTTTTTGCAATTTGCAAGTCAGTCGGCGAGTTGCCCGAAACCAAAATTAGTTGAACGGAGACTTTAACATGATGCTGTCACTTTTTTTTTGACACAAAATGTAAAGGATGGCATGAATTTATAAGTCTCCGTTAAAAACTAATGTCGCGGTGCGTCCCTCGCGCGACACATCTCGGCTTCTTTTGGTGATCACTCACACAAATTTAGCTCAGTTTATAATCTTTGCGCTCTAGCACGGTGCGAGTGACACATGTCAGTATGGCATGACTAGGTCAGTGACTATAAGCACAATTCAATTTTATCGATAACGATTCTTACAGCAAAAATCTCGTTCTCCTAATAATTTTAAAAATGTCTTTGATATATCATATTATTATTAAATATATTTTAAAATATGTATATAATACAAAACATTCAAAAAATCACATTCATAGCACTACCGATATTTATTAAAAAAAAAAAAAAAGGTTTTTTCATGGTATCATTTTTTCGGCTAATTTAACTCTATGGATGTCTAACAACAAAAAATTATTTATTTATTATTTATTTCCTTTTCACGTATTAATTAAGTACAATTGGTTTTAGCCACACAACGAAAACCTCTCAGGGCTTATCTGTGTGCTGGCAAGCCGCTCAAAAAAAAAAAAAAAAAATACATACAGTAAATTTCTTTTTCTATAAAAAATATTGACTATCGATAAAAACCCATAATAGCAATACATCTCATCACTAAACATGCCCATGGCGTTACGTTACACGTCTATCACATTGCTTCATTTTTCTTTAAATTTGATTTTATTTGTAGATAATAACATTTTGGCAGGATAATTTATTTAATTTACTACAGTTATTATTGAATCTGTATTTTACGATTATGATATTTTGGGTGCAGCTAAAATATTAAATCATGATTGTAAATCGCGATAACATTCAAGAGTGAAAAGGAACAGTTCGTCAAATGTCACCCGCACCATGCTAGAGCGTAAAAACTATAGGCCTCGCGGACTGTATCGTATTATAGTTTGTCCACTCTGAAATGACGCACCCCAATACTTTGTATATGTACACTACGGTAAATGCGGTAGTGGAGCGCGTCATTGCAGAGTGGACAAGCCATACCCAGTAACTGGGTTGTGGACTTGTAGAGGGCAGCTAGGCAGTCGCTCCATGTAAAATATTAGTATTCTGCTGCATCTGGTTATACTGGAAGCTGACCCCAACATAGTTGGGAAAAGGCTACAAGAGAATATTCTTTATTTCTTTTTTTTAAATTTTTTTATTTCTTTTTTTTTGTTTTTGAACTTTTATTATTGTGTTTTTAGGTTAATTGGTCATCTGCCTGTGCGAGTCACAGTAAATACTTTTTCTTTCTTTCTTCCTTTCTATATAAACTGTACTCTTATAACATTCCACAGATGTCCTACCAGTGCTTCTAGCTTACACCTTTGCCTACGTCGTCGTAATGATAGCAGTAGTGATGTGCAGCGTCGAGCTCAAGTCTCGACATCTTCTCCACTCGACATACAAACTGTTCCTAATGTCGATAGTGTCACAACACTCGGGCGTTATGCTACAAAGTTTGGCGTATATACGATACGCTGCTAATGGATTTGGGAGCGAAAATGCCAAGATTGTTGGTGAGTTTCGTTTTTTATAAATTCTTTTGTATACACTAACCCCAACATAGCTCGGTAACAGTCCATGGGTCACGGGAAGTGTCAACCAGCCGTTTCGAGATATCCATAAAGATATCTTGATATATTGTAGAAATACAATCGCTCCTAAGCGAATGCCATTTCTGCCCACCCGAGCCTAAAGTGCAGTAAGTAATAGAAATTTTGGTAGGTTTTGAGTTACATATTATTCTGTATCGCCATTTTATTTTATAGTCTTTTTATAAAAAAAATAACGTAACACTGTTTAGTATTTTAGTTTTGTACATAGCCTTTCACCTTGCCTTCAAAGTTTTATCGAAATATATATTTAGAGTCTAGAGTCTAGAGAAATTCGCTTCGGAGCAGGAGAGGGTCTACACTCTAGACCAGAGATTCCCAAAGTGGTCGATATTGACCCCTTGGGGTTGGAATCGGTTTCCCAGGGGTCGACATAAATGAAAACTGATTTTGGGGGTCGATGAGGCCTAAAAATCGACCCCTATGAATTAACACACGTTCTTCTTTGAAACTTTCAAGATAAATACTGTAGAAGTTGCGTTACGTGTGTACCGACTTGTTATAAGAACGACTAATATTTTAGTAGGAAGTCTATTTATTTTATTAAATTTTGATCAGAAAATGATGTCAAGTTTACTTACCTAACCAACCGCAAAGTTTTTAAATTGGTAGATAAGTATTTTGTATCAATAGGAAAAAAAATAGAGATAGGATTTTTAAAGTAATTTGGCTATAGGAGTCTGACGTATCTGTTCATTTTGGAAAAGGGGTCTTTACCCAAAATAGTTTGGAAATCCCTGCTCTAGACCCTCTGGGTTCGATTCCCGGGTAGGGCAAAGTGTTATTGTGGTTTTCCCATCAGGAAATTCTCAGTAGTAGCCCGGAGTCTGGATTTGTGCCCGGTTGATGGCAATACGCTCGTCTCCTATTACATACACGGCGAAATGTGGGTGTAATGCCGGGCACACTTCTGCCTCTAACCTTTGGGGTATTCAGGCGTGATGTTACATTATGTTTTTCTGATTTCCAGGGCAATTCTTCTGCGGCCTCTCAGAGATGACGTTCCTGTTGCTCCTAGTACTGATGGCGAAGGGATACACCATCACCCGAGGCCGCCTCAAAGTGGGCTTCACAGTCAGACTCACTGTGTTCATGTGTTGTTATGTGGTCACTTATATCGTGCTGTTCGTTTATCAGGCTAAGGTAAGAGAGTATTTTGGTAAATGTCAAACTTGTGTTCTACCAGTTTGAGAAATACCACAAAGATTAATACACCACACTTCATACCAATGAATGATTGCCAGAGTGTCACATCACAGAGCAGGCGCCGTACGTGAGAAAAGATCATGGATCCATCAAGGTTCCAGTGTAAGAGAGGAGCTATAGGTATTCGACCATCATCACCATCACCACCATCCATCCTTTTTAACTGAATTCAAAAAGGAGGAGGTTCTCAATTCGTCGGAACCCGTTTTTTTTATGTATGTTCCCCGATTACTCGAAGATGGCTGGACCGATTTGGATTTTTTTTTGTTTTGTTCGAGAGTGTATACATCACAGTTGGTCCCATATAAAATTGATTAACTTTACTTTGGTAGTTTTTGAGTTAGCTTCAATAATACGTATTTTTTCCCTACTTTTATATGGATGATGTTCTAGTTTGTTTTGCAGGTAGTGGTATTTGAATTTGTGTGGGGTAGGTACACAACTAAAAAGTGAAAATTAAAAACTTTTTTACAAAAAAATACAACCGATTTCCAAAAACAACACTACAAAGTGAAAATTAACTTTAATTTCGGAAGTCGGTGGCAAAAAACGAAAATACATTTAACTAGACACCGACTACCGAAATTAAAGTTATTTTTCACTTTGTAGTGTTGTTTTTGGAAGTCGGTTGTATTTTTTTTTTCTCAATGGAAACATGATGGATCCATGATCTGAGGCAATGTAATTTACATTATCTTTGGTCTGACAGAAATCAGTGGACAAAATTGACAACTTTGAGGCTTTTGCCTACATTTCATGTGTGTACTTTGGCATTTTTTTTTTTTTTGTTGTAATGTGCGTTTTATTTGTGCCGAATAAACAATTTTTCTTTCTTTCTTTTTTCTTTTTAATTACTTAAAACAAAATCTGACTAACAATTTAGAAAGCATGGCGCCGTCCTTTTTTTTTGCACCGGAACTATGATGTCTTTGACACTTCTTACTCATCATTATGAAAACTTTTACAATAGGACAAAAAAATCAGCTGTTCAGTACAATGTCTACATCAAACTCGTCAAAATTTAGGGAGCAGCAATTTTTTTTTTCGTGATTTCAGGTTTGATCCCATATTAAAACATCTCGTGGCTAAGTAATAACAGCCGCACGGGTCGATTCACCAGGTTAAGCTACGCTTGCCGGGGTTGGTCAGTGGATGGGTGACCATCTTTACATACCAAGACTCCTCCGTGTCTCGGAAAGCACGTTAAGCCGTTGGTCCCGGCTGTCATTCGTGGATCTTTGACAGTCGTTACGGGTCGTCAGAAGCCCGAAAGTCTGACAACCAGTCTTACCAAGGGGTATCACATTACCCAATTACTGGGTTGTGGAGGTCAGATAGGCAGTCGCTCCATGTAAAATACAGGTATTCAGCTGCATCCGGTTAGACTGGAAGCCGACCCCAACATAGTTAGGAAAAGGCTAGGCAGATTGATCCCATATTAAAACATTGTTCAAAATTATGAGTAAAATGACCCCTCAAGGGGATAAAGATGATTAAAATTACACCCTGTATAATCCTTCCTGTATACGTCTTTCCTACCATTATCGCACCCCCCGATGTACTCCTTGATACGCAATAATAGTCTTTGTGGCACCATGAAACGTAGCAACACGCTCATTCGAGTAATCGAGTCTAGTCAAACCATGCTCAAACCACTGCGTCGGTTCATTTCATTCATTCATTCATTCATTCATAACACGTACGATACCATCACGCCTGTAAAATTATTTAAATGGATAAGAATCTGCATATCACAGTAAAAATCTTTGCTTCCAGGCTTTCGACCCAGGTGAAGTGCTGTACCTATATGAGAGCCCAGCTGGCTACGGTCTCATTGTGTTGAGGATCTTGGCCTGGTGCATGTTCGCTTATTCTACCTTCTTCACAGTCAGGAAGTATCCAGAGAAGGTAAGATAAAAAAAGACATGTTTCATTGACATAAAAAGGTGTAAAATTTTCAATTGAAGCCCTAACTCCTGAACTAGGTGGTACCTGTGTTACAGGAGTCAGTGTTTTCACCCGATTTTGGAACATTAACAATGTATGCAATAAAATTAAAATATCGAATTTAGTGCATGCATGCTCTTGTGTTGTTTAAGTGAATTTGTTGTGTATTGTGTGTATAAGTGAGTGATGTTTAAATGATGAAACACTTACCGAGTTCATTTATACGGGGTAGTTTACCTGGATGTTTTAAACAATTTGTTGTAATGATTCTTCTTTTGACTTACTAATCAAATGCAATGGAAATACTGATTCTTTTGCCAAAAATAGGCCAGCCCTCTGGTCACGTGAAGAGTCGACAAACCGCTTGGCGATGTCTCGAACAACTGAGTGGGCGGTTGGACCCCATGGCCCTAGTGTTTCAACCACAAACAGCTCGAACATATAACTCCTAATAAGATTGGAGTATTTGCGCCGTTTGAGGTTTTCCGCCCCAGCACATCCCGCCGTGCTAAGAAGATGGGATGCAAGGGGAACTTATGTTATGACAAATGAATCATCTTTATCTTTTGGGGAAGCCCCAATCGGCCAATTCATGAAGGCTCAATGAAACATGAAGTGGTCGAGGTTTGACAACCGAATTCGCAGCAAATGAACACTGAGACAAAACTATACTGAGCCGAAAGCACGACATACTTACCAGAAAATATTTAGATAAAAAAACCTTGGAACCACTGTACTTTAGCACCCGTCGCTTTTGTGTAGTAGCTATTTTTTTTTTGGGTAGAATAGACCCTTTTTAATGTATTTTTAAAAAAACCAGAGTGCGCAAAAAAAAGCTGAGAAATTTTTTTTTTAGGTCATTGTCAAACGTCTCGAAGGTCAAGGTCAAATAAATATAAGATTTTTGTAGTATGGCGTGGTCGACGGAGCCCCGCTTTGTGGGGCTCCTATTTCTGGGTGGTTTAATAATAAAATAACTACTAACCTAACCGGTCCGAGTCGGAGTGCCGCAAGTCCCGAGCTCGCTTCGCTCGCTCTTGCATCTTGAATATTTAGAGTGTAGTGTAACTGTTTGCCATAAACTTAATTTTTTTTTCTCAAAAACTAGTAGTTTGCGCAGTGTAATATTTTGCGAAAGTGTTTTACTCGAAGTCATCAACACGCTATAAAATTGTGAGGTTTCGGACGCGCGGGTGCTAAAGTACAGTGGAGCAAAACCTTCTTGGTAATAAATTAATGCTTTACTTTATTTCCAGAATGTATTCTACTGTCCCTTCTTCATATGTGGTACGATGTGGTTCTACGCTGGACCCCTGTTTATTCTGACTGCTAATACTTATATCGGTAAGTCCCTTTACTACAGGACCTAAACGCAACTAAAAGCAAGTTTTATAATGCCTAAAACTTTAAGATCTACTGCAGTAATGAAAATCAGAAAAATATATGATATTCTTTAGGATATATGCTAGTTAGATAGTGTGTTGAAAACATAATACAACTAATTTGATACGATAGAAAAAAATCACGAAGATACCTCTAAAAATTTGTTTTAACGATTAAAAACCAAACTAAATACATGCAATCATTTAGTATGGTTATCATCATCATTTCTACAAGCAATATATAATAACATAATAGTGTTTTATTTTTTAGTCCAAATAATAGTTTTTTTGTTATTGAATAATTGCTTCATATTTTGCGAAAAATTACCAGTGTTGTGTCATCATCGCGATTCTCTTTCTTTTTTTTTACGCCTTCCAACAGTGATCGCGCTTTAGATCCTGCTTTAGTCCCTTAAATAATAAGCCCTTTTTATTCTGAACATCTTTGCGTTGTGGTATTTAATGTAATTCACACAATCTCATTCATTCATTCATTTCTTTTTTCATTCAATGTGGTATGAATGTCACTTACAATAGTTCAGTGTGCCTATCGGCCACAGAACAGGAAAAAAATCTATTCTGTCTATCGACAAAGGCTCTAAACTCGCTACAAAATATTGTAGGTCCCTTTTGACAGCCCATATCGCACACCCAGAACAACACTGCACTAAGTCTAAATAGCTCATTTTTCAGAATCGACCAAAAACCGTTATCTCATGTTATGTGACAGTTATTGCGAATGTCCTGCACATTGCATGTAAAGAATCCAATGCGTATCAGCATTATCAAGTTCAGTTGATTGTAAACGCATTAATAATGCAAAATAATGCATTTTTTGACTTAATTCACTGTTGTGGAATGACTGAACGAAATAAAACATAATTATTTTGAGTTACGTCCTTTTTACTGATTGATTCTGAAATAATGCACTATTATTCTATTGTTTATTTATTGAAATTCAATAAACAATATCGACCCATTTGTTTTGTTTTTAGGAATATACCAATTATTTATGAAATAAAAGACAACATTTTACTAAAATCAGTAGGTACTTATATTTTGAACATAAACTAGTACTCGTTTCGGACCCTTATAACATGTAAATCACAAAAAAACTAAAAAAAATCTTCAATAATCTTCTGTTAATCAAAAAATAAGAAATATTAATGGCAAAGTTGGTTGGATACAAAACAATTATAAGTAACACAAAAACTGTTATAAATTAAAAACAAATAAACAACAGTTACATAAAACAAAAACGAAATTTTATGAACAAAACAGTAATAAAAAAACGTACGCACTTCAACTTACAATAGCTACGATTATTAACTATACTAGTACCTATATTTCGGTTTGATTTCTTGTGTATGCCTTACTATGAATTCTCTTTGCCTCTCCAAATCGCCCAGCTGCCAAAACTGTTTGAAAATGTCTTGTCTTACCATCTCGTCTATTTTAGTTTTGCAATTCAACCTGCATTTGTCGCCACAAGGTGGACGGATTTGACGCTCAGCAATCAGTTTTGCAGGATTTGTTAAAGAAACATACTCTTTTCCTGTATTCCGCAATGCCTTAGCAATCTTGGACTTCCAGCCAGCAGGGTTTCGTATTCTCTTTCTACTTATCTTGGGGTAGCTCACTGATGGAGCAGTGTCACTGGCAGAAAAAGTTGAGGGCGCGTTTGTCGGAGTAGCATTGGAATTCCCTTGAATATTTGCTGTAGATGGACCCGGTCTATTGGATTCATTATCAGATGAACTACTTGAGCTGCTGGAGCTTGACGATGATGAGCTTGAGTCTGACGAGGAGCTCGAGGAAGAAGAAGAGGATAATCTTCTAGGGATTACAAGAGGCCGAGATATTTCTTTAACAGGTACTACAAAAGTAGGATCCTTGTCCGAATCATCTATAAAATCTTCTTCATCGCTATGATCAGATAAAATAGAAACGGGTACCTCCCTATCTGATGCTTTATCGGCTGATGCTGCCTTCGCTGACGTCTCATCGGTTGATGCGGCAACGGTTGTATTTTCGACATCCTTTTCCACGCTGCTTTGTTGAACAGGTCCGGTTTCTTCTGTAGTTGCTTCCATTGCCCTTTTAAGTAACAGGAGACCACGACCTCTCATCATCTGCCAAATAACAATAACAAATTTAATTAATTCAACAATAGTGTATTATCTCAAACAAAATTATTAATCTTTTTGTAAATAAAGAACAACACAAATTGTAAATGGGTGAATTTCAACAAGAGATTTTTATGTATCATTTCGGTGGGATTTTTTTATTTCAATGCAATCTATATATTTTTAGTGACAAATAATACTTTAGTCTATTTTATAACATTGTGCGTGAGTGGACATCAAATATTATCAAAACTTACATAAATATTTAAGGATAAAGTTTTAAGAGTCCACTGAAATTAAAAGTGTCCACCGAAATGATAAAAATTACCACCGAAATGATAAATCCACCGAAATGATACAGCTAAGAACAACCGTGCCCCCAGCCAGGGTTCCGTACTTTGTTAGGTTTGATTTCCACAAATTTTAGATAAACACTGAGACAGGACAGTACACAGTTTTTTTAATATCATCATTAATATACAGATATTACAGTTAGTATTATTACATATATAAAGAATGCTTTGAGGTTACAATAACCTCAAAGAATGATATTAATGTAATGTAATGTTTATTATGATATGAATGAATAGTTTCTTTACTTTTATAACCTTTGGTAATTTTTGTGGTTGTTGTTGTGTGAAAATGTTGGAAAACTTTATCGTAAATGCTGGTAACCTTAAATAAATATTTTTGCTTGTTTATGTACTAATACTAATTTACTTGATATATTTTCAAAAGAATCAACGTATCGCGATTAGAAAGCTTAAAGTTTCTGATTAATATGATGGTTGCATTTGTAAGTTATGCCATTAATAGTAATACCTAATGTCTACCTATTGCACTAAGAGAAAAATGCTAGGTATAATTTAGTTAAATTGGTAACGAGAGGAGAATAGTGTTTCTACAGGTATATCAGTAAAACTTCTAAAATTAAATCAACTCTTATATTTTTAAAATACAATAAATGAATAAGAAACATTATAAAAATATCTTAGTAGTAATAGCTTAGTACTTTTAATCCTTTTACATAAACGTATGAAACATAACAGAAACCTGAGATTGAGATCACTTTATTCTTAAATTACTACAACAATAGAGAAACGTACATATCTAAATAGAACAAAAAACAACAAAGTTTTGTTCTACCTATAACTATAATTCGCAATTATGTATAAGTAATTCTTATACCTAATGCGAATTATAGTTATTCCAATAAAACAGTCTTTCTGGGTACGTATTTACGAGTAGGTTCAAGTATGTAGCTTAAAGATTAATTTTTCATCATGTCACTTTAAATCACACAATTATTTCTCAAATTCACTAATCAGCCTCTTTTCATGACTATAAATATAGGTTTTTAATTTAGATATGTACCTAATAAACAAATCTTCTTTAATTATCACACCACAGCACGTCTTTACTATAATTATTATAGTCATCAGTCTTCTTTAATAAGTTTAACTTCCTACCTAAAACAAGTCATGCCATTAAATGACAGCAAATATTTAAAAAACTAAATATACAATAACAAAAATCAAAAAATATTCAAATCAGAACTGGACGAAGACGAAGATAATCTTACTTTTCTCTTCTTGGCTGTAATCATGATTTCTTCTTCGCTGTCAATATTTCTTGTCCGTTCATACTTTTCAATAATTTCAGTATCATTGTTTTCAAAAAATGAACACGATGGAGTGCTAAATTCATTGAAGTTTTCATATTTTTCGAGCAATGATTTGGGTATTATCGATGATTCCTGCTCATTCTCTCCTTTTTGATTATTCATTCCATCAAAGGAATGGGATGTTGAGGGCTTAATCATTGATATTTCAATGTTTGTGATTGAGTGTGTGTGTGGTTCATGTATGAAACTATTCCTTTGTAATTTTTTGGAAAGATTCTTTTCATTGAATGGCTTGGGACGTAGTACTAATTTTTCTGACAGTTGAATTGGACGCAGATGTGCTATATTTGTATTATTTGCAAAATTCGTTGATTGAATCCCAGTGAAGTCATGAAAACCTAAATGCTTGCCGTGAGGGCACCTAATAGTTTTATTTAGGCATTCTCTTTCAATACAGGACAGATGTCGAAGTGCCAAACGGTTTCCTGACTCTTTAGACCAAACAACTTGGTGAACTTTCATAGTTCCCGGAAAAGTCTTTAAGTCTTTGGGCAAGAGCCAATCTTTTTCTGTCACCTGATAATCTTCAACTGTTTCAATTTTCACACCTTTAACATAACACTGTAGGTTTTGTACTCGTACCAGCGATTCAATATTGATAATATCATGTTGATATGAGACTTGTTTATCTAGCGTTCTCTTTAATACTCCACCCACTCCATCTGCTGCGCTTTTTCCATGACCACACTCACAATAGTTCCAAATTATGTGGGTCAGCATCGGACAATAGGAGGATAACTGAGTTATTATATAAAATATATTTTTATTCCTGTATTGCGCAGATGGTGAGTCAGAAATAACGTAAAGTTTACGAACCAGAGGAGCAGTTATCTCAATTTCTTGCAAAACAGGAATGAGGTGTGCCCATACTGCAGCAGCATCATGCCTTAAAGAGGTACTTACAGTACAAAATGACTGAGTTTTGCAAGTTTCGTTGTCGAGTTTGAAATATATTACGACAGTATGCAAAGTGAACTGTTGTCTGCTACCACCAAAATGAAGGGATTGAATTTCGGATCCATATTTGGCATTATAATTTTCACTGAAATCAATTTGTATAATACAGTCTTCCGTAGTCATATTTTCTTTTAACGTTTTGAAAGCTTGATTTTGATTTTTATTATTGACGCAATGTTTAAGGAATGGTTTCAGGCTATCTTCGAATTTTTTTATTAAATCTAGTGGTTTCACCCAACGCCTTACTTTTTCAACTTTAATAGCAGATTTTTCTACATTATTTTTGACATATATGCTTTTATTCTTCTCCCAACCCCAATACGCTATGTTCACTTCATTATTAAACTCTTGATAATCAAAGTGTCTATTTTTACAACTTGAGCATATTCTTTGCAGACAATCGATGTTATCTTTACTACAACATAGGCTACTTAAAACGTCGGATATTGTATTTTCTTTGATAAGGCGGTTTCTTTTCATAGATTCAATCAAAAGTTTCATATTTTCGTGCTTTTCACATAGGCATGTATTTCGTGCATTCACATTTGGTTGAGTGACCCAGAAAGGCTTCATTCTTGAAAATGTTGAATAGCTTATCGGTGGTTCTCCTGATCCCAAATATTTCAAGTGTAAATTTTTAAGTGTGTCTGTCAATAGTCTTTTTTGTTTTTTTAATCCATGTCTAGATATGGTGTCATTTTTTCCAGGACACAGTGTTGAATTTTCATCATCTTCTAAAAATTTCACCACCCTCCTGAGAATTCGATTTTTTGTTTCATCAGGTTTTATGACTTCTACTGCTGGTTTTTCTCCTTTTTGGGTACTTTTCTTCAAAATCATATTTATGCTTTGTAGTCTGTTACACCTTTTTTTGAACATTTCTTTTTCCTTAGTGACCTGTAATAATTTGTTTTGTAATTCTGTTATTAGCTTAGTTTTAGTTTTTTGATATTTTCGAAATTTGTCTTTAAGTCCTCGCTTGAATTCTACAGATGTAATTGACGAGTCTGAAACAGGGCTGTTGGGGCATAATGTTGACTCGATACTACTTAGATTTGATGGACATGTTATTCGTTGTACGCCACTTGGTTGTACACAATGAGTGCCAGTTACTACATTGTCATCAATATGATGTTGAATATTGGAACCAATTGTACTATCGCTATTCATCGGCAAGCAGCGCCGAGCCGAAGATGGATTCCCTTGACGAGAAGTGCTTGGACCAGGATTGCTATAGTCAAAATTTACAAAATTTTGATGCGTTGATAGCAGGGTTTGTCGTGGACTGCTTGTGTATACCCGATGAAAGCTTCTAGCTTCTGTAGTATTAGAACGTTGGATTTGGATATTCGTACTAATACTATTGCTGTTCAATCGTAAGCTGCGCCGTAAAGTGGGCAAGAAGGAACTGTGACAGGAAGTGCTTAGTCCAGGACCATCACTTTGATCCCCAATTGTCTCATCCAGAGGGTTAGCACGAGCCGCTATAGGAGCTGGAGCTGCTCTATTTTTTTTTCTTTGGTAATAAGCAGCAGCACTTATTTTGTTTTTTCTTCTTAGAATTCTTAATTTTTTAGGGGTCATTAGATGCCTTGAAACAATTAATCCCGCTGCTTTTTTTCTGGCATACCTTTCTCTGTCTTTTCTCAAAAACTCTTCGCGTGAGACTTCATTGCTCTTAATTCTCTCTTTTCTTCTTCTTTCATACAACCTCCTTTTTTCCAACCTTTCTTCTCTAGTCTGTTGCTTAGGCCGCGGCATCCTAAAATCAAAATACACGCTTTTCAATTTTCTTCTTTCTCATATCCACAGACATACATTCATACACACTATACTATGATCCTATAAAATACTATACCTTCAGATACACCACGCGCTCATACACTAGCTCTCTTGCATTGACTCAGACAAACACTCTCACAGGCAATTTCTCATCACATAGGTATATCTCTTTTTTTTTCATATAACGTTTAAATGCTCTTTAACTTATTTGTTATATCTTGTAAAATTAAGAAATTTTGTAATTATATCAAATATTATTTATTATTGTTATTTACTCGTAATAAATGATATAAAAATAAAGGTAAGTGACTTATATTGAAGGTAAACCCTCGAAATAATTATTTTGTTGACAATTAGTAGGTATAATAATCTACACTGTGGTGACCCACACACTCATCACATTTTCGTTGAGCCGAACAAATGTGTATCTAAAGTATAGTAAACATGTACTAACTACATAGATATATGTATATATTATATATCTTAAGCACAAATATTACACAACAAATACACCTAAATAATCTAATCGACACTCTAGGTAAAAGTAGGTACATTACAAAACTATGACTTTGTATTTGACACCAGGATCTCTAAAACTTTATGTTTTTATCATTTCGGAGATACTTTTAATTCCGGTGGACTGTAATTGGTATAACAGTCCACCGAATCCACTGAAATGATAACACTGAGATGATAAAATAGAGGTTAGTTCTACATTTAACTCCGAAAAAAAATTATTTAAAAAATATGAACACTACTCAAACAAAACAGTACTTACTGCGAATTTAATACACAATTTTGAAACAAATTAAACAAATCTAGCACGAGTTATAACAGCCACCGAAATGAAACTATTTTTGTCCCCATATTACTGAAATGATAAACTTACTTTTTTGGCGGGAAACCGCAAGACGTTGGGACCGGTGCGTTCGCGCCGAGAGCTTAAGCCGGACTGATCCGGAGTGAGAAAAGGTGAAAGGGGCGTAACAACGCAATGTTGATGTGGCTATTCTACTAAAACTTACTGTCCTCTGAAATGATAACTTTTTTCCAGACAAAAGTTGACTGCCTGTCAAATCCATGAGAAAGAAGATAAACAAACAAAAATTGTTTTATTTGATCGAATATATTATAATTTAATGATAACAAAATCAATTTAAATCCATATTACGAATGTATTTGCAGGAGAAGGTATGTTATGAGCGGAATTGGGTTCAGGACAGGTCACCGTGATGATAAAATAACACTTTGTAATTTTTTTTTTGGGTATATTAGAGGGTAAATACCAATGATTTTTTTTGCCAAGGTAGAGAAATACTTACGTTGTTGAGAAAAAATATATAAAATTAATAATCAGCACATTGCACTACCGTTCTCAGGTTTGCCGTGTATTTTTTTGCTTGGGCAATTCACCCAAATATATTTCTTTTAATTTACAATGTAAGTAACAATTATAAGTATAAAAAAATATTTATAATGATTTTTTAACAAAATTAGGGCATAATTTATGTATACCATCAATAGTGCATTATTTAACTGATTTTCACCTTTTACGAACAATACAGAACCATTTTGAAATAATACAAAAAATCTAACATACCTTCGTCAACAACAGAGTACTATTTCGAAATAGTATCAAACACGTTGTATAAGCACAGTCACCAACACTGAATTAAAACTAAATGATTCGGAGTATTTTTTATGATACATTCAACAACACCGCATTATCACAAAATAATTCACTGTTGCGTAAAGGATCTGCGTGCTGTTTCCTAAGGCGGACAAGTTGCAACTAGAAATAGTTTTGTGTTCGCGGTAAAGCTCTGGCTGCGCGTCTTCACCAATAGAGAGTTAGCGCGCTATCTGTTGGACATTTTTGTAAATATAAATACGCCTGTCTTCGTGGTATACGCGGCAAATTTTCGGCTATTCAATTATTTTACAAGTCGATTTTGAGATTTTTCGACATAATACAGTGTTGTTCTGGGTGTGCGATATGGTTTCATATGCCAAAGAGAGACAATCATAACGAGACAAAGACAGGACACCCTCATGTCAAATCGGACTTCTTAGATTGACCAACTTTAAGAACTTCCACTGAGTCCTATCTCTCGCAACTCTTCTCCAATTTGGACCCACTGTGAGCTTAAATTTATTTTTATTTTATAGCTAATAAAAATAAACAAAAAAGGAAACTTTAGATCACCAAAAAGCCAATTACAAATCCACACGTATCCTAACGGCTTTATAAAAATAATTTATGGCTCACAGCACAAAAACAAAAAACACATCGCCTAAAGTAGCCATAGTAGTTCCCATCTTTTAAGTATATGTCTTCCCCTATTCCTTTTGTCATCTCTGGGGTACCGGTAAGTTAGTAAGTTATTATTGACTGCCTCGTTGGTCTAGTGGTGGCACGCGCTAGTTCGCGCTACTGCTGAGCATGACGTCCTACTGGTTTGATTCCCGGGTCGGGCAAGGTGTCATTTGATTTTTCCGTCTGGAATTTCTCAGTAGCAGCCCGGAGTCTGGATTAGTGCCCGGTTGATGGCAATAGGCTCTCCCCCGTTACAATCAATCTGCCTAGCCTTTTCCCAACTATGTTGGGGTCGGCTTCCAGTCTAACCAGATGCAGCTGAATACCAGTATTTTACATGGAGCGACTGCCTATCTGACCTCCGCAACCCAGTTACCGGGTAACACAATGCCCCTTGGTAAGACTGGTTGTCAGAGTTTCGGGCTTCTGACGACCCGTAGCGACTGTCCACAAATGACAGCCGGGACCAACGGCTTAACGTGCTTTTTGAGGAGCGGTAGCTTACCTGGCGTACCTGATGGATCAAACCGTGCGAATGTTATTACTTAACCACGAGCTCCTCCCCCGTTACATCGGACTTATATAACTGGCGAAATATGGGTGTACTATGCAGGTTTGATGTTATGTTAAACTATTTTCATGACCCCAGCTGAGACTGGTCACAACAATTTCATGACTTAGGAATTTATTACACAGGCAGTCTATGGGTCAATAAATTGTACTAAGAGATCGCTGGATGTCCTGCGCGTCCAATATAACAATGCTTTCAGGATGTTGTTGAGGCTGCCTCGTTACTGTAGCGCGTCGGAAATGTTTGCGCAAGCCCGCGCCGACGGCTTCTTTGCAATTATACGCAAAAGAACTGCGTCACTACTGAGGAGAGTGAGGGGCAGTCGGAACAGCATCCTGAAAACTGTAGCCGAGAGCCTTGGCTCTCCGATTGTGTAGCAGTTTGTGTGGAGGTTGATTTCTACTAACACTAGGCAATAAGTTATTTCTTTGTATGTTACTAACACTCTAAGGATATTGTATGTCCGAAATAAAGATATTCTATTCTTTCTATTTCTGAAATTGTTATCGTATCTCATGATCACCTATCATATGTGGTTAACCAGAGGGGCTTGTGGCTAAGTAATAACAGCCGCACGGGTCCATCTTTACATACCCAATCCCATCCGTGCCTCGGAAAGCACGTAAGCCGTTGGACCCGGCTGTCATTCGTGAATCTTTGACAGTCGTTACGGTTCGTCAGAAGCCGAAAGTCTGATATCCAGTCTTACCGAGGGGTATTGTATTACCCAGTAACTGGGTGTGGAGGTCAGATAGACAGTCGCTCCATGTAAATGTATTCATCTGCATCAGGGAAGCTGACCCCAACATAGGCTGTTTTTATTTAAATTGAACTGTGCATTATCTTGGATCTGCATCTGTAAGTTGTACTTACGAGTTTTTACCAAATAAACAAAAAAAAAATAAAAATTAAAAAAGGCTAGGCAGAGGGTGATGTAGATATCTAGCCTATTTTTTTGTCTCTGTTACAGATAAATGGGTGCGAGAGAGCGTGGTAACTGCCGTCCTACTCTTTATAACATTTTGTGGACACATCATGTTTCTGGTAAGTATGCAAAGAAAAACTATTGTTATTTATTATACAATGTGGAGATAACAATACGACAGTAAATTAATATAAGTACTGGCAATACTAATGCCACAGAATAATAAAGTTACAGTAGTTTATCTGGGCAGTGACCTTGGATGAATTACCTACGGCTGTTCGGTGGACAGATACGCGTCCCACCGTGCGTAACTGCCGTGCGCTCGAACTGTTAGGTACGTACTGGTATAAACCTACTCCGTCTCATTACAAAACGAGTTCTAACTTTAATCCAAGCCCAAACCTTGGAGCCAGTTATTGTATTTTGAACTTAATTCCGATAATCGTAAAGTTCTTAATACAAAATTAACAACTTAGACTCGTGTCTAACGTCAGTTTTTGTAATTAGAACTTTGACATTGTCGAACTAAAGTTCGAAATTCAAAAATGATTAGATGCTTTCAACCTGGGTCTAAAGATAAACCTTGTTTTGTAATAAGGCCGACTGAGATTTCGAAGCGCGTCGTTTGGGCTATTTTCTATGAAGTTAAACTACTGTAAAATTATTATACTGTGCTAAATAGTCTTACTATCGTGTCGAACATGAGCTGAATCCTGAGGCAAGTGACGTATCATTTATTTATTTAGGTTAGCCAACAATTGCTTACACAATACATTTTTAAAATAATTTCATTATTAGTACTTACGTTTATAAGTGCAACAACTATTTATAGGCTAACACAACACACCATTTATGGTTTTACATAGCCGTTGCATAAGAGTATTTATTTTAGAAATATGAAATTAATCCCAACATACCTCAGACGAAGATTTTGGAAACAGCAACGTGTTACATCGCAGTAGCGACATAAAAAGTCGAGAATGCAGTTTTACCGTCAAAAGATTCACCGGTGAAGTTGGACTTGAAACAACCTGGCGGCGACGCGACGTCTTTAAAAGATGTCCATCCATATTATATTACCTGTCTCTCCACAATTCCATTGCTTACTTTACGGTGCATACTGGGCAGGCTGTATAATCCTTCTCCATATCATAAGGACACGTCTTCCCTACCATTATCGCGCCCCCCGGTCTACTCCTTGACATGCAATGGTCTCTGTTGCACCATGTAACATGAGGCAACAGGGGCTAGTGTGAATCTTTGGATTCATTCGAGTAATCGAGTCTGGTCAAACCACGCTGGAGTCCTGGAGTAGGTGCATTTCTTTCAGTCATTTATCAAATAAATCCTAACAGAAATTAAAAAATTTTTTTTCAAACGCATTAAAGTAGGTGGGCCGACTTTGGGTTTTGCCTGTCATTGACTAGCTTTATACCTAGCAGTGACTTAACTGATAATATACAACATGTCCCGTAATTAACGCAAACCCTCTTAAGGGGCCATTGTACTCATCATTATGAACAACTTTTACTATGGGACCAAACCTGAAATCGCGAAAAAAAAATTTGCTGTTTCATACATTTTGGTCGAGTAGGTAGGTATTGAACTTTTGTATGAATTTTTTTTTCGCGATTTCAGGTTTGGTCCCATATTAAAAGTTTTTAATAATGATGAGTACAGGGTTTTCGTTAATTTCGGGACAATCATGTTGAATTTGATTGAATTTTCGTATGCAGACTGGGCACGTCATTATTTTATTGTCGTACTGTCGTCTTGTCTCCACCTTGTATAAATATTAATTTATAAAAGACTGCTTTTGCCAGCGGCTTCGCCCGCGTGTATGTCGGAAATTATCCCAAGGGTACCTTCTACCGGGATGAAAAGTATCCTATGTCTTAATACAGGGTATAAACCATCTGTATACCAAATTTCATCCAAATCCGTTCAGCCGTTTTTGCGTGATTGAGTAATAAACATCCAAACATACAAACTTTCACATTTATAATATTAGTAGGATTATTAAATTAATTAATTATGTTATTTATTTCTAGTTGCTGACACTACCAGTATTCGCAAACAAGAATTTTCCTTACCACGTGAGGACAACTCAGATAGGTGTTATGGAGGTACTTCAATTTTTTTTCCTTAGTAAAATTAACATTTAGCTTAATCTGAAAAATTTAAACAGCCATTTTTTATTTCTCTATCGTTACTGATAACGTCTTAGCTAAGCCCATTTTTAGGGTTCCGTAACCTTAAGAACCAACGAGACCCTTTTATTATTAAGGCTACGCTGTCCGTCCGTCCGTCTTCACAAGGCTGTATCTTTTGACCCGTAAAGGTAGACATTTGAAATTTTCAATTATTTTCACTTTTGTTTTTACTATGGTTTTATAACAACAAATAACAAAAATAAAATAAAACTAAAAACCCTTTAAATTTTAACTTTATTTTATATAATACAAGAATAAAAATATGTAGGTAGTGTTAAATGTTGTATCTGCGGTGGTACGGATTTCGTGTGCGAGTCCGACTCGCACTTGACCGCTTTTTATTATGTATGCTATAATCTTTCTTACCATTTATGTTATATTAGCGTCCATGAAGTATTGGATTTTTTCGTCTATGGTTGCCTGTCAATAAATAAAGAACTTCATAGGCGTGCTTGTTGGTTGGTTGGTTGGATATGATTGTCCAATACACTCGTTAATTCGCTATTGTTGTGGCTTAATCTGTGAAACCTTAATTACATCTGGTTAACGAATTAACATTATCGCCTTTTGCTAAAACAGTAAATTTTAAATACTTAAACATCATCATCATTCTCCTGCCCTTATCCCAATCTACGTGGGGTCGGCGCAACATGTATTTTTCTTCCATACCTACTTCTCTATTAGTCGTCATCTCGGTAGTCACCCTCTTTCTAGCCATATCATCTTTTACACAGTCAATCCATCAGCTCTTTGGTCTTCCCGTACTCGACATTCATACTTAAAACTTTTCTTACGACATTTTCCTCATTCTTCCCCATCACATGCTCAATTGCCCTTACCATGACAATCGATTTTCAGACTTCCTCGTAAATACTCATTTCATAGGCTATTCATTCGCATAACACCACACATCTACACCCCCCTAAGCATTCTCATCTCAGCTGCATGCAATTGCCTTTCATTCATTCAGTCATCATCGTCTTCCTGCCCTTATCCCATGTTACGTGGGGTCGGCGTACCACGTTCTCTTTTTTAATTCTCCCCTGTCAACCGTCATGCTATTGATCACTCTCTTCTCTTTCATATCATTCCTCACACAATCCATCCATCTTTTCTTTGGCCTTCCTTTCCTTTTCCATCCATCAACATTTATATTCATCACTCTTTTTCTCCTTTCAGTCAGTTTGAAATAAACAGTTCAATTTTACTTGCAGGTGACAGGTAACTCGGCTCTGGACGGTTTTGGTTCTAATGCTTATCATCCTACTAACGCGCCGCCACAAACTGTTATAATACCACTAACCAGGTAAAGTAATGCTTTTGCTTATATGTAATACAGGGTCAAATTAATTTAGCTAGCGAAACTCCACAGACATGACGGGTCATTAAAAAAAAATTTTTTTGAGTCAACTCAATTACCGCTTCTAGCTACCTCCACCAACCCGCACTGGGCCCGCATGGTGGATTACAGCCCTCTTCCTCTCACAGAGAGAAGGCCTTTGTCCCAGCAGTGGGAACATTATAGGCTGTTTATGCTATTATGCAACTACCGCTGGTAGTGTAAATGTAAATACTTAAAGTAAGTATGATGCATATGATGCATAGCATATGATGAAGAGGGAGGAAACACATGTATCTAAAAGAGTGATGAATACCTATACATGTTGATGGATGGAGAGGGAGAGAAAGAACAAAGAAAAGATGGATGAGTTAAGTGAGGAATGATATGAAAGAGAAGAGAGTGAATGATAGCGTGACGGTTGACAGGGGAGAATGGAAGAAGAAAACGTACTGCGCCGACCCCACGTTACATGGGATAAGGGCAGGAAGATGACGATGACCCATAAAGTGAACTTGCTGTGTGTGTGAAGTACACAAAACAAAAAACAAATTTGATTCGTAGCAGGTGGTGTTCAGCATTTCTGTCTGCCCGCGTGGGAAAAAGGTGTGAGTTTATTTATGGCCCTCTGTGAGTTTGTAATCACACCAACAATAAAATGACATGAGAGCGAGAGAGAGATTTGAGCAACGATTTATCATTAAAATAATACCCTTTTGCAGTATTTAATTTTTAATTCAACGCATGAACAGTTGCTCTCGTTTGCATTACAGGCGCACAGAAGAACTCATAGGCAACATGTACAGCCAATACATGGCTACAGCTCCACCCCTTTCCTTAGAAGACCAAACACCAAAACTGAAAAATATACCAAAACGAATAGACTCAATTTCTCCACAACACCGCCTCATATCTCAAGATAGCACAGACACAAACTCATCAGCAGATATTAAACCAGTAATAGCGAAAGATGAGACCCCCAAAGAGATTTTTATAGTTGAAAATCAAATTTCGAAAATGGAACCTACTGTGTTGTCAGTTCAAAATAAGATAATGTTGCCAGGGGATAATTTGGAGGAGATTAATAGGGGTGATTTACCTAATGTTATGAGGTCTAGGAGGAATATTTTGGAGCCAATAAAAAGGGAGGAGAATGTGCCAACTTGGTCGTTAGCAAAAGGACCTTGTATTGTTGGTATGCAGAGGAAAACTGTAACTAAGAGTGTTGATGAAGGTATGTTGATTTTGATGACTTTACAATTTCTCATTAGCGAGAGGGGCTCGTGGCTAAGTAATAACAGCCGCACGGGTCGATAGATCAGGCTAAGCTACATTTGCCGCGGTCGGTCCGTGGATGGACGACTATCTTTACATACCGAGACCCCTCCGTGCCTTGGAAAGCACGTTAAGTCGTTGGTCCCTGCTGTCATTCGTAGATCTATGATAGTCGTTAAAAAAAGTCTGACAGTCAGTCTTACGAAAGGGTATCATGTTACCCTGTTACCCATTTACTGGGTTGTAGAGGCGAGTCGCTCCATTTAAAATACGGGTATTCAGCTGCATCCGGTTAGACTGGAAGCCGACCCCAACATAGTCGGGAAAAGGCTAGGGCAGATTGATTAAACTGCCTCATTAACTGGCCTCATAGGCTCAGGCTTTACGGTCCTGGATTCAATTGCCAGGTCAATTAAAGTTGCCAGGCTTTGAGTAGAAACTGGGACTATGGTATTGTATGCGAACAGCCCACCCTTTAGCTTTATGACCGAACTAGCGACCCGCCCCTGCTTCGCAAGATTTTTACTAAAAATTCATAACAAAAAGCTTTAAGTCACTTGTATTTTCGATAACAAAAAAATCGTTCGAATTTAAGTTATGTTGACCTAGAGGAGCTCGTGGCTAAGTAATAACAGCCGCACGGGTCGATCCATCAGGTTAAGCTACGCTTGCCGGGGTTGGTCAGTGGATGGGTGACCATTCTTTACATACCGAGACTCCTCCGTGCCTCGGAAAGCACGTTAAGCCGTTGGTCCCGGCTGTCATTCGTGGATCTTTGACAGTCGTTACGGGTCGTCAGAAGCCCGAAAGTCTGACAACCAGTCTTACCCAGTAACTGGGTTGTGGAGGTCAGATAGGCAGTCGCTCCATGTAAAATACTGGTATTCAGCTGCATCCGGTTAGACTGGAAGCCGACCCCATCAAAAGGAAAAGGCTAAGCAGATGATGATGACCTACTTCATGCGTTCGTGCTACGGCCTGTGTATTCATCAAGTCATAATTCACTTTTAATTACAGATACAACAGAGATCAACAGCTTACTAGTTAACGGGAAAAAAGTCCCTCCTGTCAGAAACGGTCTTCAGTCCAGTTCAGGAGAAATATCCACGATTATGGAAGGTCGGATACAAAGTTTTCCTAGCGCTGTCAGTAAGGCAACTATAGACCTGTTTACTGCTGGCAGTAATAAAGGCTGATTCAGGGTAGACAACAGGAAAAAGAAAACTCAAAAGAAAACCAAAGAAGAAAGAAAAAGTACTCATTTTGTATTGTTATAAAATAATATAGAGAACAGCGAGGGAAAATGGCGCCCAAATGGGACTTATAAAATTGTATTAATTTCTGATGAAATAGGATCCTATTGATAGACTTACCAAACTGATATGGATCTTAAATTTGAATGTTTTTAGGTGCGAGAGTTGGCCTTCTGATATTTTTACCACCACCACCTAAAATCAAATTTCCTTTCCAAAATTCCTTTTGGGTGCTAATACAGGTAATGGCGCCCAAAAGGGACAAAACTGGGACAAATGTCGATGTCAATAAAACGCTGTCACTCTGTCAGTAAGACCAGCGCGGTGATTGCGTAACACACTAACAATTGCAATGCTTTTCATTTTGACAATTCAAAAACATTCGTTGCCATATTTACGTTGTCGAGCAGAGGAAATTTTCTAGCATATGAAGCAATGGATTTAGAAATTTCTTTCAAAATCCTTCAGATTTCGAAAGAAACTGTGTTACGCAATTAGGGTGCTGTGCTGATAAGAACAGATTGGGAACTATGAAAATTTTGTATTGACATGACATTAAACATAATAAATAGCCATCAAAATCAATAAAAAATAGGTGAATAGGGAGGAAAATTATAATGATTTTTGTTAATAAACCATCAGCTGTTTGATTCTATAGAGTTTAGGACAAATATCCAATCACAATAAATATGAGGAGCAGTTAACACATGACTTATAAAAATAATAAACTAAAACAACATAAATTACTGGGATCCCATTTGGGCGCCACTTCTATGATAGTGGCACCCAAATGTGACTAAAGTTTTTTAATTTCAAATGGCAAATTATGAATCTCACCGTTGACTGAGGAATTATAAGCTCATTATTTTTAAATCTTTAATCTAGAGTTGATAATAATATCTAGTCATAGTAAGTACCTACTAATAGCAATATAATAGTTTTAAGTAATGGTGTGTGTAATGTTTTCTAGTCGTAAATTTAAAATAAAAAAATTTAGGAAATATCGGTTGTTTTACTGAATTTCAATGTTATTGTTTTGATGGAATGAAAATACAATGAATGTTGGAATGTATCAACTCCGCTGTTTTGCTGAAACCAGACACAGCGGATACAATTTTCTGCAGTGAGTTCAAATCTTAGCTTCGGTTTTACTTTTTTAACATTTTTATTTGTTTCTAAATATTTTTAATATCCTTCTAACTTTTCACGGGATTTTGCCTTTTCACTTTTTTTTTCGGAACTTTTAACATGTTAAACTACATTTTTAATTAAGTAGTTACCTACCCAAATAGGAGACAACCAGTCCGGTCACTACCAAGGGGTATCGTGTACCTAGTTACTAGTTAGTCAGCCGCTCAGTGTTAAATATTGGTATTCAGCTGCAACCAGTTAGACTGGAAGCCGACCCCAAATACAGTTGAAAAAAGGCTAGGCAGAGAATTATGCCTTTTGCTTCATCTTATTAACGATCTCATCTCGTTTTAAAATGTTAATATTTCTTTTTTTATACAGTTTTTTAAAGCCAATTTACAGAAATAAAATATCTAGATCATTATTATAATAAATCTGAAGTTTGTTTTTTTTGTTTAAAGACGCTAATCTCTGGACCTGCCAGTTGGATTTGACAAATGTCTTTTTGCATTTGATTTCTTAATTCTTGAGATAGGTTATACGCTATTTAATATCACGCTTTTTGCTCGGCTCGTAAGGGGCATCCCTTACAAGCCAAGCAAAAAGAAAAAAAAAGTCAGGAAGAAAGCGAAAACGAAGTGACCGGACTAATTAATTTTAGAATATTTAAATGAGATATGGGGATCCGCAGCAGTAACTAATTTAAACTCACTTCAAAGAGTTCAAAACAAAATAATTAAAACTCTGTTCCATTATCATTATCGCACTCCAACAAAGGCCTTACGAATAAACTAAACTATTAAATATTAGACAGCTATACATTTACTACACTTGCATTCTTATTAAAAACATAACTACAAACTCAATACAAACTAACATACAACTAAAGAAAAAACAATGTCATATAGCCTGAGAAATAGATATAGAAACAAACTTGAAGTCACCAGCGAACGCACTAATTACGGTAGAAAGACCATATTATTTGAAGGAGCACAGCTGTACAATGGATTGCCGGACGATATTAAAGAGTGCGATAACATGAATTCATTTAAGAATAAGCTTAAGAAGCATGTACGTACAATAACTTCCAATAGGTACTCTGGAGGAATTGTATTGTAATGTATCGTCACACTTACTACTTTGTATCTCATTATAAGTGAACTGTAAGTTCTTATGAGAAATAAATTTCTTTAAACCGAATTAAGCTATAGGATATACAGAAGCTAGTCATTTCAAGTCAGTCATAACCAAAACAACAAAAGGAGGTCAAATTAGCTACTGCCGTGGGGGTGAGACCGAAATCTCTCTTTATCAGTTTCTTGACATCATTTTGACATTGTATTATTACCTCATGATTGCTTACTGCTTAGCTTCATCATTTTTGGTGGCTAGGATTTAGACCGGCTCCTAACCAAACCGGTTTCCGGAGTAGCTACGGACCTCCCGATGTCTACAGCATGAAATCCAGTCCTACACAAAATTAACGCGAAAACTTCGCTTGCGCGATGCAGGATTTCAACTTTGTGAATTAATTACGCGAAACTCGCTATATCTAACCCAAATGTGATGATTTGAATGGGAATAAAATGGAATGAAGTTTCTTGTGATATTTCTTATTTTCGTGTGGAGTTTTTGTTTTATATTTTATTTAAGGTTGTAATTTTGAAAATGCTTATATGGATTTTCCTATGAGAGCGAAGAAGAGGCTTGATTTCTGTCCGTGATAGTTTCGCTTGTCCCCATTGGGTTTCAGCTTCATTTTACGACGCAGTCTCTTGTGTGACGCCTTATTATTGATTTTAAGACAAAGCTAACTATTGTTGTTTTCAGGAACGTTGAAAAGAGAGAAAATATAAGTTTCAGTACCGTTTCAGTCATTGCAGTGCACTCGTAGCGACACCTTTACGACTTCATAAGGACTAGACAGTCAGGCAGCGAACAACATTTGAAGACAACACAGACGAGAGCGTCAGATTCAACACTGGGTAGAGGACGCCACACAATACTGAATCATGCAAGTTCAGTTTGACGCCATATCTAATGGCCGTCGTAAACCGAAACAATTGAATAACGACTTGAAGCAAAGCATTGACATTTGAGCTTATAAGATATCATATATTAAGTTTTTACGCCCTTCTAACACGCGCTTGATAATTTGTTATTTTTTTTTTGTTGATTTTCGTGCCATGCTCAGCGACTAATTTGTCAAAAAACCCAAAACGATTTAATGAATAGGTATGTAATAATTTAATGGACATACGGTGAGTTGCAGAAACGAACTTTAGTTTAATGGAGACTAAATTGATGCTGTCACTTTCTTTTTAACCGACGAAAAAAAAAGGAGGAGGTTCTCAATTCGACACGTAGACTATATATATATTTTTTTTATGTATGACCACGCATAACTTTTTACAGTCGTCCGATTTGAAAAATTTTTGTTTTATTCGAGAGGGTATACATCAAAGTTGGTCCCATATAAAATTGCTTAACTTTGCTTGGGTAGTTTTTGAGTTAGCTTCAATAATACGTATTTTTTCCCCACTTTTATATGGATGATGTTCTAGTTTGTTTTGCAGGTAGTGGTATTAGAATTTGTGTGGGGTAGGTACACAACTAAAAAGTGAAAAATAAAAACTTTTTTACAAAAAAATACAACCGACTTCCAAAAACAACACTACAAAGTGAAAAATAACTTTGAATTTCGGAAGTCGGTGGCAAAAAACGAAAATACATTTAACCAGACACCGACTTCCGAAATTAAAGTTATTTTTCACTTTGTAGTGTTGTTTTTGGAAGTCGGTTGTATTTTTTTGTAAAAAAGTTTTTTTGATACATAATATAAGGGATGGCATGAATTTAGTCTACATTAAAACTAAAGATCATTACTGCAACTGGCTGTTAGTGAACCTAATCTTTAAAAAGTTAAAGACGCCTCAGCATTTTCTCGCCAGACTGCTTCGTGGCGCAAAGTGGAATATTCCGGAATGGAATATGTCATGATGGCGACTAGGCAGGGGAAATAAGGTTTGAACACTGAAACACATCAGCGATTTTTTTCTTGAATGATGTATTTGAACTTGAGCTTTTCAAATAATAATAAAAAAAGCATTTTCCAGGACCGCATCAAGGAAAAAAAATTATGAAAGAGAAGATAAATGAAAAAAAAAATATTTAAATTATTGCAAAGTTAACCTAAAATTGGTAGTGCTCTTTGTCTGTGAAAGAGCTATGTCTTTGTACTACCTACCTAACACCATAGCTATCTCTACCAACAAGCAGAGTTGCTATGTGCTGGTTTGAAGGGTATGAGTGGGTGCTGGTGTAATATGGATGACAATTTATGAAGTGAAAACTTCTTTAGGAGCGTTGAACGATTTTTGGTAGGAAATCTTACGGGTTCCTGTCACCGCGACATGCTATGCATAGTTTTATCTTTAAGTTTTCACTTCTGTGGGCAGTCCCCACGACTGTCGTTTTTTTTCTGTCATCGAGGATGACACATCAAAGTTTACTGTTTTTAGGGTTCCGTACATCAAAAGGAAAAGACGGAACCCTTATAGGTTCACTTCGTTGTCCGTCTGGCTGTCTGTCAGTCTGTCAAGACCCTTTTTATCAGGAACGCGTGGAGGTATCAAGTTGAAATTAATATCAAATACGTAAGTCTATGGTCTCTTAGTCTTAAAAAACTCAAGCTTTGTCAACGCAAAAAAAAACATACGGTCATTATGGGACATATTTAAGGGATATGGGATACTCGCAACTGTCGCAAGTAAATCAAAACCTATAGGGTACTTCCCGTTGACCTAGAATGGTGAAATTTGGCAAGAAGCAAGGTCTCCCAGCACAAGTAAAGGAATAAATCCGAAAATTGTTAATTTGTAGTTTTATGACATAAAAAAATTTTTTTTGGGATCCATTGTTAAGTTTGTTTATGGGGTAAATTCTTTTCAACTACGGAACCCTTCATTGTGCGTGTTCCGACACGCACTTGACCCGTTATTTCTATTTGTAAGTAGGTACTTATTTATTTTAAAAAATTCAGTAGTGTCTCGAAAAAATCGCAAAGAATGTGCCCAATAGGGATGGAATTAGGGAACTATGGAGAAGTGTCTACGCTGCGAGAGCGCGCGTGATCAACCGCCACCCGTTCGATGTCAAGTAATTTTTCCAGTGGGAGGATAAATAAATAAATGCTATACATGGTTACATTTGCAGTTCTGTCAGCAGTCCCCATGACTGCCTATTTGAAGTGATAACTTCTTTAGGCGCGTTGAGCGATTTTTAACCGACTTCAAAAAGGAGGAGGTTCTCAATTCGTCGGAACCTTTTTTTTTATGTATGTTCCCCGATTACTCGAAGATGGCTAGACCGATTTGTCCCATATAAAATTGATTAACTTTGCTTCGGTAGTTTTTGAGTTAGCTTCAATAATACGTATGTTCACTTTGTAGTGCTGTTTTTGGAAGTCGGTTGTATTTTTTGTAAAAAAGTTTTTATTGAAAGGGGGAAATAAACCGCGACATACTATGCATAGTTTTACGTCAAAGTTTTCACTTCTGTCGGCAGTACCCATGACTGCCACGAATGAATGAATGAATGAAAACCGACCACAGCGTGGTTCGACCAGAATCGATTACTCGAATGAGCCCAAAGATTCACACTAGCCCCTGTTGCCTCATGTTACATGGTGCAACAGAGACCATTGTACCTACATCAAAGAGTACACTGGGGGGCGCGGTAATAATCATAATCATAAATCTTTATTTATCTCAACATCAGTATTACAGGCACTAGATAGTATAAATGCACAATCTTAAATAGAGAAAGGTGTCTGAAGTAGGAGGGCCCTGAGTTACAGATCACCCGGTTCATTTAGATAGGACATGTTAATTTACAAAACGGTTAATCAAGATATTACAAACATAAGTCTAAAATCGCAATTAAGTAAAATAAGAACCTACAAAAGTAAAAGAAAATTAACAAATTTGCATATTAAGTATTGTGTTGTAAAGAAAATATGGAATTGGAGAAAATTACAAATTATATTGTCTGGTACATAGATTGTCTGATACATAAATATCAGTTTGAAAACTGTATTTACAGTTAGAAAAATTCAGAACATAAAAATTTAAAATTTAAATTGGGGTATTGTAATAGTAAGGTAATGGTAGGGTAGACGTGCCCTTATGATATGGAGAAGGATTATACAGCCTACCCAGTATGCACCGTAAAGTAAGCAATGGAATAGTGGAGATACAGGTATTATAATTATGGATCGGCTCTTTTTACGACGTCTCCGCCATGTTGCTTCAAGTCCAGTAGTGCTATTCTGTCAATATCTCACCGTGAAAACATGAGTGAAGTGATCTTAAAGTGAGCTGTCAATAGTGTCAACCCCTAGCATCAGCTGGAATGACGGCTCACTGCACGCTCACTTCACCTGAGTTATCACGGTGAGATGTTTACAGAATAGCACTACCTACTGCTTCCCCGGTGAATCGTTTGGCGGTTAAACTGCGTTTTCGACTCTTTTAATGTAACTGCTATGCCACGTTGCTGTTTCCATAATATCTTCCTCTGAGGTCTCAATCCGTTTCAGGTTTCTTGTAAATCTCGTTAGCAGCTTTCTTGATCTTATCACTTTCTTCAGCCGTGTCCAGCCTCATTAAGTTTTCACTTCTGTCGGCAGTACACACGGCTACACATCAAGTTATAGATTTCCAGTTTAAACTGGCCTCTCATTGTAAGGAAATCCAATACAATGCGAGATCAGCTTATACTGGAAATGTATAGTAGCAAACAAGAATAGTGATTAATAGTGATCTTACATATCTGTAGGTACTTTATCTAAAGTTGGATTTTACTAAATCATAAAGAATTTCGTTAAGTCTTTCCTTTCTTTATTACTAAATCGTTTTGAACTATCGCTACTTAAGCAAGTTAAGACTGGCAAAAACCAGGTTAAGTATTCTCAAAACTAGTTTGTATTAAGTATGCCATAATGCGCCATAGGCAATTTGTCTTGTAGCATAAAGAATATGACATTTCGATTCCTTGCCGTAAAATGCGTATCTACAAGACACGATATTGACGTGGTAAAATATAAGCAGGGAATCATAAATACCATACAGAATTGGGGCCATATCGCCCAAGCGGCACCGCAACTTACTTGTTGTCCGCTACGTCGTCGCATTTTTGGCAAAAGCCCTGATGAACGGCTCCCTCTTCGCTTCGTGGGTGAACAAGCCACGGCTAGTGAGCCCCCCCGCTTCGACAATACGGGAACCCACCGGGGGGTTGCCCGAAATGGAAATCGAACTCAGGATATCATTATCAGCAGTTGCACTTGGCAGTACTATGCCTTC
Source organism: Cosmia pyralina (assembly GCA_946251885.1). Lineage (NCBI taxonomy): Eukaryota > Metazoa > Arthropoda > Insecta > Lepidoptera > Noctuidae > Cosmia > Cosmia pyralina. Next base: position 9,078,805 of record OX276371.1, on the reverse strand, counting down.
TTTGAAATTAATATACATTATTAAATTTTGACAGTACAAATTTTGTTAGAAGATTTCTGATATTTAGTCATCCCTATTATAGGCAAATGAGGCATGTTTAAATGTGGCATTGATCGTGGATTTCCCTCATTTTCGCCATAATGGCGAAAAGTATGGAAATGATACCGACGAATAAATGACAATTTTCGTAGCCTCCATCTTGTTTTTTTTTTGTCCTTTTTGAACAAAAAGAGGGTCAGTCAGTAAAATGGTAGGTAACAATTTGTATTTTTAGCCTACATGAGAATTTTTAGAGTATCGTGGTAATAAAAAGCAGGTTATTTAAAAAAAAAAGTATTTATTGCGTACATTATTATAGTGTAGTTATTTTGGTCTCTCTACACAATATTCTAAGCTCATCACGCTTAGTTTTAAGAGGTAGGCAGAAGTGTAACTTTACATTACGGTAAAACTACAATAATTGTTAAGTATTTAAGTTATCTGCTGGATAGTGCCTATCCGATCGCTTTCATTTTGACAATTCGACGATACACTGCATTGATATAGTTACACTCCTACCAACTTATCTGTGAAATGGCGAAAATTAGAACTACGGCCGTCATGTTGAAATGTCTTCGATGTGCCGACGCATGTCATTCGATCGTGTCGACGCATCGACGGTGGCGTCCTCTTTCAGTTCACAGATAAGTTGGTAGGACTGTAACGATCTTTGCAATTTTAGAAACATTGTATTTCACTGTGTTATCAAAATAAAAGCGAATGTGCGCTTTTTTAATTTTTTAACATCTGTGAAACAACATGTGTGAAAAATGTGAGGAATGGGAGGAAGACGTTTTTAAAGAACATCAAACCTCGTTGGTATACCTATTCCGTCCGCCATTTTGAAAAAAAAAAAACTAGTTTCGGCGGCCAGCGATGAAACATGGTGTCAATCGACAGATTCAGCCGACGTTCGTACGGACGTAAAAATATCGCGGCTATTTTTTTACGCGCACTGGATTTTCAACGCTCTGCTTAGCGCTGAAAGTTGAAATTCGCAATCACATCTCAGTCTCAATCTGTCAAAAATTTTATAGCGTTTACCTACATTTTTGACATTTGATTGTCGTTGGCATGAGATTGCGACTTGAATTTTCAATACGTTTTTAAGTACGAGAATTGGCCTTCAGGTACTTAATACAATTAATATAATTACTGTTCTAATCCTGCTTACCTCTTAAAACGAAGCCTCAAGACACATAATATAAAATCTACCTTCATTACATAATACCACAGTCTATTTTTATTTCCATACAGTTGATCAACGCAATCTTTAAGTCCCGAGTTGTTATACTGTTACTCGGGTCGATATACTCTGTGGCATTTTATTTGCTGTCAGAGAGAGATGGATATATGGGCCACAAAAGGAATGAATAAGAAATGAGTATAACAGGTGTAAGTGTAAACAGTAGCAATCTTTTAAGGGGTCATTGTACTCATCATTATGAACAACTTTTACAAACCAAACCTGAAATCGCGAAAAAAAAAATCAGATGTTCAGTACACTTATGTTCGCATAATTCGTCAAAATGTAGGGAACAGCTGATTTATTTTCGCGATTTCAGGTTTGATAAATCTGTGAAAGTTAAGCACAGTCTCTTAAGAGCGTTTTCCTGTAGCTAGAACGGTTAAGGTACCATCACGGACATTTGCGGTGAACAACTTTTGAGCCTTATTACTATGGTAATAAGATTGAAAGTGGTTATACCTGTCCTTGCTGCTCCATCTCAAAAATTAATCCTGTATACAAGACGTGGAGTGCCATCATTGAAGTATTTAAATACTAAAATGAACTTCTGTATGGAATAAGTACAATATGACGAATTTAGTAGTCATTGGTGCCGATTCTGTTGTACACCGAACTAAACTAACTAAACTATCACTAAAATTCCTTACTTTTTGCTATGAGAATCTTAGAGCTATTCTGACAAAAAAAACCTCTAAATTTAATAACAATTTTGACACAACTAAAATCGAGTTTGACAATCGTGACTCCGCGCCTGTAGTATATTTGACCCGGTGGCTTTAATTGGAACTAACGAAATCACTATGAAGTGACAGGCTTGTCATATTTTGTTCACCGACATCGCTGTCGTTACCGGGTCAAATATCTTTTAGAGCTGGAGGGGCGCAGGGAGGGGGCAGCTTCAACGTGTTTTATATGGAATGTAGGTACCTTTTTTTTGGTACCTTTTTTTTTTGGTAAGTACTTTTTTTTTAGTACTTTTTTTTTTGGTGCCAACATGTTGAGTCATAGGGGTTCATGGGCTTTGTAAAGGGGGGCCAAATTTTCATTATTTTTGCGATAGGACTCACCGTTTTCGAGATATATGCAAAAGAAAAGAAAAAAACACTACTGTTTTTGCATCCGAAGTCAAGGTCTCGGTGTGAATTTTAGTTCATATCAACTAATTTTATTCCACACCTTTTTAATCGCGATTAAACAGTCTGATTTAGTTTGACAATTAAAATTTTAGGTGAAAACCATGTGAAAACAGTCAAATTCAGAATAGCAAAATTGCCATTTTCACTAAACTAATAACTCCGTACAATCTTAGTCCTGTCAAACTAAAATATAGTTAAGTTGTGTCACTTTAGTCAATTTCAGAATGGGAAATCGTCGTTTGACAGGAATAAACTAAATTTTAGTGATTTTTAGTCTAGTTTAGTGGCATTTGTGACAAGAGAATCGGCACCATTGTAAATATTCGTAATGATGCTTACAATGGCCGCTTAAGCGGTTGCGCATTAAATTCTGGGACATGTATAAACATTCCCACATCATTCGTTTTACGAATATTCCCGATGTTACTTACAATAGTCGTTTTAAAGACTGTGATACGTTCATTCATTCTCAAAGTTACAAATATTTGTGCTTTATTATTAATATTATTAATCTATTCCCATTTCTTGAATTCAACGCCATCTGGTGGTTTCATTTCAACTTTATCTTGACCTACTTGGTTCCAGTTCGTGCTTAGGACGGTACCTCCGGATTCAACCTGAACAAAGATAAAAAAGTTTAAGTGTTATTAAGTTTTTCCATCTGAAATTTCTCAGTAGCAGACCGGAGACTAGATTTGTGCCCGATTGATGTCAAGTTTAGTTTAGTTTATTTATTAATAATTATCAAAATTACATGTCATTTAGTCGTGGCTAAGTAATAACAGCCGCACGGGTCGATCCATCAGGTTAAGCTACGCTTGCCGGGGTCGGTCCGTGTATGGGTGACCATCTTTACATACCGAGACTCCTCCGTGCCTCGGAAAGCACGTTAAGCCGTTGGTCCCGGCTGTCATTTGTGGATCTTTAACAGTCGTTACGGGTCGTCAGAAGCCCGAAAGTCTGACAACCAGTCTTACCAAGAGGTATCGTATTACCCAGTCACTGGGTTGTGGAGGTCAGATAGGCAGTCGCACCATGTAAAATACTGGTATTCAGCTGCATCCGGTTAGACTGGAAGCCGACCCCAACATAGTTGGGAAAAGGCTAGGCAGATTGATTTTGAATATAAAATAACAAAGATTAATTGAGAAAAAAAAAATAATCCAATAAAATAATATAATCGTTTGTCAAAAAAAAGAACACACAACTAATAATTAAATTAATTACCTAAAACCATTCTTTTAGGTCATATAATACCTGGTCGGTTAGCCAGCCTTTAAGTTTAGCCTTGAAAGAATTGTCAGACGTTGCGCCTACAACTTCATCTGGTAGCCGATTGTATACCGATGGCCCCATGATATGAATCAACCTTCCAGATTTAGACAAGGTGTGTGAGTAGCCAGCTAATTCGTCCCTACCACGAGTACAGTAGTCAATGCAGCAGTGGTGGCCCAGCGAGTTTGTCGTGGGTCCGAACCCAGGCAGGCGCTTTACTTTGTCTAAATAATTTCATCACCACTGCTCTCAAAACGGTGAAGGAAAACATCGTGAGGAAACCGGCATGTCCTAGTACGGTCAGCAACAGAAGTACTACTTTTTGACATCATCTAAATTAACACAAAATGATAAGATAACCTGCTTTTTAGCATTTCAAGAGTTAATTTTCTTCAAAATTTACATCTGTTCCGATTTTAATCGACTTTTGTTGCTGTCTGTACCAAAAAAATTCAAAGACATGACATCTACCAACCCGCACTGGGCCCGCGTGGTAGATTACAGCCCATTCCCTCTTGAAGAGAGGAAAAGGCTGATTATGTGTGATGGCAATTACAAATCGTATTACCCAGTAACTGTGTTGTGGAGATCAGATAGGCAGTCGCTCCATGTAAAGTACTGGTATTCAGCTGCTACCGATTAGACAGGCAGATGATGATGATGAAATGTGTGATGGCAATAGGCTCGCCCCCTATTACATAAGACTTAAACAACTGGCGAAATGTGGGTATTGTACAGTACAAGGTTTAAAGGTACCTTCGTTTATCTTCGGAAAAACCGAACTTTGCCGAATTAAATGTGACGGGTCCAATAAAGCGAGGGAATTAGTGCGTCAATCTATATGGTGCCTGGTAAATAGTGACCGACACTTGATTGTACTCAAGATAACAAACAACTTTTATTATGGGACCAACACTGAAATCGCGAAAAAAAAATCAGCTGCTCCCTACATTTTGACGAGTAATGCCAACATAGGGAACAGCTGATTTTGTTTCGCGATTTCAGGTTTGGTCCCATAGTAACAGTTGTTTGTTATCATGAGTATAATCATGTGTAAGTATCGGCCATTAATTATCAGTCACCCTATATAAAGGCGAACGCTGACTTGTAACGTTTGTTTGTAATGTATCATTCGAAGTGAGCTTGGTTACAAAACGCAATACGCAACACGCGGCGAACGCTTTCTTTGAGCACATGGCTCAATCACGCTCCATTTCTTGTTACAAAACGGCGACACACCAAACGTAGCGAACGCTCGCTTCGAGCACTTGACTCAAGCGTGTTCCATTTCTCGTTACAAAACGGCGACACACCAAACGTAGCGAACGCTCGCTTCGAGCACTTGACTCAAGCGTGCTCCATTTCTTGTTACAAAACGGCGACACACCAAACGTAGCGAATGCTCGCTTCGAGCACTTGACTCAAGCGTGTTCCATTTCTCGTTACAAAACGGCGACACACCAAACGTAGCGAACGCTCGCTTCGAGCACTTGACTCAAGCGTGTTCCATTTCTCGTTACAAAACGGCGACACACCAAACGTAGCGAACGCTCGCTTCGAGCACTTGACTCAAGCGTGTTCCATTTCTCGTTACAAAACGGCGACACACCAAACGTAGCGAACGCTCGCTTCGAGCACTTGACTCAAGCGTGCTCCATTTCTTGTTACAAAACGGCGACACACCAAACGTAGCGAATGCTCGCTTCGAGCACTTGACTCAAGCGTGTTCCATTTCTCGTTACAAAACGGCGACACACCAAACGTAGCGAACGCTCGCTTCGAGCACTTGACTCAAGCGTGTTCCATTTCTCGTTACAAAACGGCGACACACCAAACGTAGCGAACGCTCGCTTCGAGCACTTGACTCAAGCGTGCTCCATTTCTTGTTACAAAACGGCGACACACCAAACGTAGCAAACGCTCGCTTCGAGCACTTGACTCAAGCGTGTTCCATTTCTTGTTACAAAACGGCGACACATCAAACGTAGCGAACGCTCGCTTCGAGCACTTGACTCAAGCGTGCTCCATTTCTTGTTACAAAACAGCGACACACCAAACGTAGCGAACGCTCGCTTCGAGCACTTGACTCAAGCGTGCTCCATTTCTTGTTACAAAACGGCGACACACCAAACGTAGCGAACGCTCGCTTCGAGCACTTGACTCAAGCGTGCTCCATTTTTATTCCAGATTGGCGGTAAATATGCGCTCGCATTGCTTGCAGCTCGGCTCGCTGCACTAACTATTGTAACACGTTTCAAAGGAAAAAGAATTCACGAAAAAGCATATAGTGAAGTGGAGGATCCGGCGCTCACATCGAGCGGCTCGGCTACTACACTGATTACTGCAACGCGTTACAAAAACTCGATACATTACAAACAAACGTTACAAGTCATTCTCCGCCTTAATAATTTAGATGGGAATATAAAGCACTAGCTTAATTTCTTTTACAATCCGAAGAATTTTGAAGGAAATATCGCTATAAGAAAGGAAATATTGCTTCATATTTATGAAAAATTCGTCTGCTCAGCAACGTAAATAACGCTATGAATATTGTCGAGTTGTCAAAATCAAAAGTATTGCAATTATTAGCTAAAAAATGTGCTGATAGCTTTTGCTAGCGGCTTCGCCCGCGTGGATGTCGGAAAATATCCCACAGAAACGTAATACTGAAAATTCTTACCTTATTCCTTGTCTACATTACAAAGGGAACCTCTGTGCAAAATTTCAGCTTTCTAGGTTCAAGGATTTGGGCTGGGCGTTGATGAGTCAGTCAATCAGTCAGTCAGGACTTCTCTTTTTATTTATACAGGGTGAAAGTGTAAACAGTGGCAATATTTTAAGGGGTCATTGTACTCATCATTATGAACAACTTTTTCTATGGGTCCAAACCTAAAATCGCGAAAAATAAATCAGCTGTTCCCTACATTTTGACGAATTATGCGAACATAAACCTAGGGAACAGCAGATTTTTTTTTCGCGATTTCTGGTTTGGTCCCATAGTAAAAGTTGTATGACCCCTTAACATATTGCCACTGTTTACACTTACACCCTGTATAGAAGATGGTCGATAGTCACATTTTATTCGCAATATTTCGGTTTTCCGAAGTTAAACGAAGGAATCTTTGAGCGTTGTGTACAGCTGTAGCAAATATTTAAAAAACCAACACATATTTTGATGTTTAATACTTACAAAACTCTTGTTCATAGCTCGCCTCACTTCATCGGAACCTTCTCCGTATATCTTCTGAAAGAGAGCATTCAATGCCGCGTCTCCTTCAGGCTTCTCTTCCTCTTCCTGTAATGAGAAGTAAATAATACTGGGTCAAATAAAACTAGATAACGAAACTCCGCAGAGACAAAAAACGTTCAGGGGCAAAATGTCAAATTCTCAAAATGTCCAGCGGTGTCAAAATGCCCAAATTCCAAAATGTCCAACTGTCAAAATCTCAAAATGTCCAATTATCAAAATGTCCAATTCCTAAACTGTCCAACTCCCAAAATGTCCAATCTTTGAGAATGTGGTAAATGTATTCAATAACTCGTCAAAGCGCTTTTTTAAGACTTATGAATGTTATGAATGACAAACAAATACAAAATACTGAAAGAACTTCGTAAAGGTAAATATATTATTATGTTATAGATATACGACAACATAGCTTATTTACTTTTACGAAGTTCTTTCAGTAGTTTGAATTTATTGTTTGTCATTCTTATGCCTTAAAAAGCGCTTTGATGAGTTATTGAACACATTTACCACATTCTCAAAGATTGGATATTTTGGGAGTTGGACATTTTGAGATTTGGACATTTTGATACCGCTGGACATTTTGAGATTTCGACATTTTGCCCCTGAACGAAAAAGGATATGATTTGATGATTTTTTTCCGGTCAATGACCTCTGATAGTTTAGTACTTGAAATATATCTACACTAATATGATAAAGCTGAAGCGTTTTTTTTTTTAACTCGCTAATCTCTGGAACATTCGAGACGGATTTGAAAAATTCCTGTTGCATTTTGATAGCCCAATTCTTAAGGAAAGCTATTTAACATCACGCTAGGACCATTAGGAGCCGAGCAAAAAGAAAAATGTCAGAAAGAACGCTAAGCGAAAACGAAGTAATAGCGCGGGTGGGCGATGCTATGCGACGCGATGGTTCGGAGGCCGAGGGCGGCCGCCCGACGAGAATAGAGCATTACCGAGAAGAGCCGAACTGGTGCATGCCTATGTTACTGAGGTACAGTCAGCAACAGAAGTCGATTAACACTTGCAGTTTTTTAAATCTTAATTATCAAGCGAAATATTTAATTCAAATCGGTACTTAAAAATACTTAAAATTTTAAGAATATTAACTCATAACAGTTAAACGAAAAAAAAAGCAGTTTATCTAATAATTTTGTGTTAATTTAGATGATGTCAAAAAGTAGCAGCGTTAACCGACTTCTGTTGCTGACCGTAGCATTCCGCGCGGCGCTTTATTAGGTACATTAGTATAAATATTGTGGTGTCTTACGACGTCCACGCGAAAGAAGTCGTTGTCATAATCGAATCTATACTAATAATAAAAAGAGAGAGCGCTAATCTCTGTAACTACCGGTCGGATTTGAAAAAATCATTTTGCATTTGATAGCCCGATTCTTGGGGAAGACTATAGGCTATTTAACATCACGCTAGGAAACTTAGGAGCCGATCAAAAAGAAAACATGTCAGAAAGAACGCTACATACTGTGCCTACTTTGTTTACAATTTTTATATTTTTTTCTGATTTGCGTTTTATTTGTGCAGAATAAACAATTTTTCTTTCTTTCTTTCTGAACGAAAACAAAGCGGGGGCTGGCGGGCGATGCGATGCGACATAGTGAGTCGGGGGGACAAGAAAATTCACACGGATGAAGTCGCCGTCAGAATCTAGTCAGTTCATAAATATCAAATAATTCTTACCATTTTTTTCATTTCCTTCTCAATTTTATCCCAGTCTTTTTTGAACAGTTTCGGCGGCTGCTGCGGGCCAGACGCGTCTATTACGGCTGCAACATAATGCAAGCATTATTTATTAAGCATAAAGCAAGTGTTTCTTTTTCAGAGTTGTCGGATAGGAAACCCCCAACCTCATCTAGTTTTAAAACAACTTATTTAACGTGTAAAAGTGTTTTATGGTGCGACTCAATCTGTCTGTCTGTCCGTCTGTCACAGCTGGATTATCTCAAGAACTACTAATCCTATCAACTTGAAATTTGGAACAGTTTTAGATGACGTTATCCCAACTATTTTGCAAATAAGATTTTTTTTTTTTTTGCAATAGGGCTGAAAGGGGTTAAACATTCGAAGTGGGGCTACTACGGGCATGTGGGATATCATATGAAAGAGCGCTGTTTTCACATTCTCAAACATTTTTTTTCTTTTTTTATAGGGTATTGTATGACCCAGTTACTGGGCTGTGGAGGTCAGATAGGCAGTCGCTCCATGTAAAATACTAGTATTCAGCTGCATCCGGTTAGACTGGAAGCCGACCCCAACATAGTTGTGAAAAGGTTAGGCAGATTGATTATGGAATCTCACTTACCTTGCGGTATAGCCTTAACATTATCCTCTTTCCTATCCCCTTCCAACTGCGTCCACCTCAACCCTTCCTTCTTCCGAAGCTTAACCTCTATTTTGGATGGGGTGACGACGTGGATACACATGTTAGGTACTACTTCGTGGGCTAAGTCTAGTTCTAGACTGTATTCGGAGTCCGATTCGGGAAGTGCACTTGATAGGGATAGCTGGAATGATAAAACATTTTGATAAGTTTATATACCACTTTGGTACCTACAGCAGTCTGTCATACTCAATTACTCATACAACACCATATAGCAACCCTCGCAGGATACAATCTCGAGGTACTAGACAAAAATTTACTTTAAAAAAGTAAAAACCGACTTCAAAACCAAAAACGAATAAAATAACTTTCATAAAACACTTAACAGCTTCTGAAGTCGGTGTCAAGCTAAAGTGCATTGAAGGATTGAAGACACCGACTTCAGAAGCTGTTAAGTGTTTTATGAAAGTTATTTTATTCGTTTTTGGTTTTGAAGTCGGTTTTTACTTTTTTTAAAGTAAATTTATTTTTCCATTTTTAGTTGAGTATACAATTACATAAGTAGGTAAGCCCAAGACGAACCAAAAGAAGAATAATCAAAATCCGCTTAGAAATGCCGGAGATACAATGCATTTATGCATATAACTTTGTACATAAGAATAATTACATAATGTATTATATACTAAAACCTTCCTGAAAGTATGTAGATTACGATAGTAAAAGAATCATCAAAATTGGTTCATAAGTTTTGAGAAAATCGCGAACAAACATACATACATACGGGTCGAATACAGAACCTCCTTTTTGAAGTCGGTTAAAAAAGGGCAAAGTTTCGCAATCTATTATATCAACCACCGTCATAAAGATATATATAAGAAAAATGTGTATAATATGTTTTAGTTTTAGTTTATAATAACCTACCAGACGAATTAAAATTATTACAGGGTAATGTTTTCAGGACAAAATTGAAAGAATGGCTTCTAAAGTGTTGTTTTTATAGTAAGTATTAAGGAATTTATGGAACATAAGAATTGAAAATGAGTAATTATAAGATTATTCAATATAAATTAAAAATTAATGGCGAATAAATGCATGCTAGTATTAATAGTAATAAAAATCTGCCATTTACTGGGTACGTCTTTCTTTGACTTGAATGTGCCCTGGCAGCTGAGAGTATGTCATGCTCACTCTAATGTCTTGCTGATGGAGGCGCGTGTGTTGGATCATTTAGCTAATCCATACGTCAGGTTTGTGAACAGGCGCTGTCAGTGGGGGCTGGTTAGCTGCCACGGCGTTTTTATTTTATTTTTTATTACATATTTTTATTACAGACGCTTTTAACGTTCTGCATCGTTCTCACATGTATAATTTCAACATGAATCATGTAACCAATATTTTGTAACCCTATTTTGATTTAAAAGAGTGTCCGTGGAGTTTCATGCCCGTTCTTCTCCATAGGTACCTACCTACTACGCTTTGGATTGGGCAACTAGCTTCATCTTTCTGACTGACCGACCCCTTTGACAATTCAAAAGTGACAGGCATTTTTATTTTGTTTATTTGAAATAAATACTTGGAGTTTGAGATTCAGCTATTTCTAAGATACAGACAGGTTTTTCTGCCTAGTTTAGGAAAAGGGAGTCCTATGACCCCTGTTATTGTTGTACGGGTGTTTTCTCTAACATTCATTTTAGTTTATAAGACAGCTATGTATGCCATGTACAAACTACTTATGAATAAATTTTTTATTATATTTATTATTATTATTATCAGCATTACTCAGGCGAGGATTGGTGGCTTTCATGCCATCATTCGAAAGCGGTGAGCCTCGATCCTCCGCAGACTGCGTACCAGTTCCTACAGCATCCTATGCACGGTGTGCGAGGTGGGATTGTTCATCGCTGCGTCACTGGGTCGCGCTTCATACGATTATAAGAGTACGTGGACAGTCTGAAGTTGGGGAACAGACTTTACCTAGCATAAGATTATTATTTGGATACTAACATTAAAGAAAGTTGAAGCTAGTTGCCCATTTTAAAACGTAGATCTCTATGGAGAAGAACGGGCAAGAAAATCCAAGGACACTCTTTTAAATCAAGGTATTACAAAATCCTAGGTACATTATTCTTTTTGCATAGCCAGGTTTCGGGGAGATCCCTTTACAGTCTCCCCAGAGATGTGCCCTAACAGGCGTTGCACAGAGGGGGTTCTGGATTGGTCTTTTGAGAGGTAATAACGGTGCCCCTTCCATGTGCATATGATGACCACCGGGGTGGTTTTAGTGAGGTAAAAATCCCATACTCCCCGGTCTTTTCCCCAAAGCCCGGGCGCCTTTTGAAGGTTTCCCCCCGAAAAAAAAAGGGTACATTATTCTTGTTGCATCTATATGTGAGAATGTACAAAAATAAATAAAAACAATTTAATGTTATCCTCTTTAGAGTGGCTATTGATAAATTCAAAAGCGAGTCACAAACATTGTATTGCCAGGAATCAGTAAATAAACATGGTTTGTACATTCCATATTATTTTGTTTCTACTTGAAGTATAAATAAGTCCTGGGAGTGAAGACATGACCATTGACCAGGGACCGAAAACCTTTATGAATTACGGTACAGGTATCGAAGAATTTTGGTTACCTCTACGGTTAAGGTAACCGCTATCTGGGTAACCCAAGAAGAAGAAACATGTTACCTTTATTTAAGTTACCGTTTTAATACCGGTTACCTAAAAATGACCTTGATTACGAGAAAGAAACAGAATATCGCAATGCCGGCAATTTGTTGGCATTAGAAAATACATTAGCAGGGAGACCGTCATGCGTGCTGTACCTACCAGTACTGTTTACGTGTTTTTAGTGCGCCTTTTTGCGGAGTAGGTATTTGAGTTGAAGCTTGAAGTAAAAAAAAAGGAAATGAACAATGGTAAGTAAGATAATATTAAGTACCTACATTGTAAATTGGTAAAATACCATTTGTTTATCTTTTTCCCTCATCATAGAAATTAACTCGGTATGTCGACGGCACGTGTACCTAAGATAGAGGTAATTTTTATTTCGGTAACCGGTATTAATACAGGTTGTATTCAGTATTTAAGAATTAAGGTAACCTTTGAAAATACCTGTAAAAAAAATAAAGGTTGTAACCGAAAAATACCGGTAATGATCGTACCGGTTTCGGTCCCTGCCATTGACCAATCTCAATTGACGGCGGCCGTTCACAAACATGACGCGTGGATCAGCACCATCCAGCCTAATCATTTTGTAGGGAACCGAATGATCCAACACCGAATGATAATAAAGGTTTATTTTATATTGCGATTGGGCGACGTTGCCGCTTGCGGGTTGCGGTCGCTTTCGGAAGAGGACCTTTTAGGATGTTAAAAAAGCCGAAAAAGTGGCCATTTTGATATGGTTGCCTTTTTGATACGGATTTGGATAAATTATACGTCTTTAGATTTGTGTTGTTAGCGCGAGTGTCACTGGCTACATTAAAATTAAAAACAAAGTAAAATGTCAGATTTGGGGTGCCATATTGTGGAGATCAAAATTTTTTTTTCTTCTAATACCATCGAGTGGGATATCAAAATGAAGGGTTTTAAAAGGTGATTACAAAAATATATGCAACTTATCAAAGTGACAAATCGTAAAAAAACACGTAAATAAAAAAAATAAGGCTTGGCTATTTTTTTTGTGCACATGATCCAAAAAAAATACTCTCACGACCAAAACTCCTTGCAAGAACTAAATCGTCTGTGAAATCTTTCACATTTGTAAACTAAAAAGCTGGAAATAAAAAAAAGAAATTAAAAATACTAAAAACCTGACTGCGGTAAAATCTAAAAGCTAAAAACAAGAATAGAATAGAGCAAGCCCATTTTAAATTAAATAAAAGTTGGAAGCAGGCGGGACCCATTCCATTTTTTATGTTTTCTAACTCAAATGTGTCACGCCTGCTTCCAACTTTTATTTAATTAAAAATGGGCTTGTTTTTAGCTTTTCAGATTTTACCGCAGTCGGATTTTTTAGTTTTTTTTAATTACTTTTTTTTCACCAATGGCATCATTAACTTTTAATAAGATATAATTGACTCCATAAGCCGATGTTCGCACGGACGTAAAATATCGCGGCGACATTATATTGCGCATTGGATTTTCAACTCTCGGTGTTCAGCCGAGCTTCGAGAATCCAACAGAGTGCATCCTAGCGCGTCGAAAAAACACATTGTTGGATTTTGAAAATCCCTCGGCGCTAAGCAGAGCGTTGAAAATACAGTGCGCTAAAAAAAATGGCCACGCGATATTTTTACGTCCGTGCGAACGTCGGCTAAATGAAACATTTTCAGCAGAACAGCTTTAAACTACGCTGTCTTACATGCTTTGCACACTTTAAATATAATCTTTCAAGTGTTTCGCATAATTATGTTTTGGGTTGTTGGTATGAGTGATTCTAAGATACTTGTTGCTAAATGATAACAGCCGCACGGGTCGAAGTTTAAGCTACGCTTGCCGCGGTCGGTTCGTGGAGGGGTGACCATACATATCGAGAACTCTCTGGAAAGTATGTTAAGCCATTGGTCCCTGCTGTCATTCTTAGATCTTTGACAGTCATTACGGGTAATCAGAAGCCTAAAAGTCTGACAATCAGTCTTATCAAGTAGCATTGTGTTAACTAGTAACTGGGTTGTGGAGGTCAGACAGGCAGTTGCTTCATATAAAATACTAGTATTCAGCTGCATCCGGTTAGACTGGTAGCCAACCCCAACATTTATGTACAGACGCCAGCACATCAAGCTACTACAATCTGTCAAATTTCTATATTCAATTTTCATCTTTATCGCTAAAGCATTAGGTTCAAGGTTGATTGGGAAAATTTTACAGTTTCGGGTGGCTTGACCTGCTGGCGTCTGTACCTAGTAGGGAGGCTATGTAGATGAAGCATCTTTGTTTGGTTTTGGTGGTTTTTAATTAATACAGATTATACTTACACTTCTTTCTCCATAATTGACTTTAACTTTGTCCTTCGGTGCATTCTTGACGAGTATTGTGATGACAACTTGAGCTTCTGTTTGATACCAGTCATGTTTTATTTTATGCCGGGGTGGCTGTGAACAAATGTAACACAATTCAGAAACATATTGATATTTAAGTACGTAAAGTTGACATATCATTAGGTGGTCAGTCTGCTAATTTCTCACCCAATAACATAAATAAAAATAAAGTTTTTTCCAGACAAAGAGCCACATTTTCATGAAAGAGTTTTTCAAGTTCAGATGCACTACAGCTGTTGTAAATCATGTGTTTTCAATTTCTTTTTCTACAAGAATTAAATATTTATTATTCAAATTAATTTGGCAAAATGCGGTAGCTTAATCGTAAATTTATAATTACTTGTAGTAAGTAATCATAAATATGTTAATCAAAATGTTCAATTTTTTAAGTAAAACCTTTCTATTGTGTCACTTTTACTATTTCTGGGAATACAATATCTAGGATGAACTAGTAAAACAAGTGTTCTATTGTTATTTCAAGATGACCATGTTTTATTGGCTCCTTGCCAGTTCCTTGTTCATTATCCCGGCTCAAGAAACTAGCATGACACATTCATGATAAAGCATAATCATCAGCCTATAATGTTCCCATCCTTCTGCTGGGACACAGGCCTTCTCTCAGTGAGATGGAGTGGGCCATAATCCACCACGCAGGTCAATTGCGGGTTTGTAGAATTCACAGTCATATCTTCGAATTTTTAGTTCTAGGATGTTTTCAATGATAAAGCAAATCCTAAGAAATTACTTTTATTTCTTTGAAGTTAAAAATAAATGCATAAAATACCAAAATAGTAGTTATGACAATGTTAATGTCAAACTATCTCGTTAATGTTTGCGAAGGTGGAATTTATCATTGCCAAGATCATATAAATCCCTGTATGATTCAGCTATTTTTCTGCTTTTGTTTGATAGCAACCACAGCAACAACTTTGCAGTTCTAGTACTAGTTAGAGGGTATGGTTTCCGCACTTAGTCCTTCATGTGGACCATTGTGCGTGTCAACTTTGCAGTATGTTCATACCAACCAAGAATTTGGGACTTTTTTTATTACAGTGCCTCCAAAAATTTGTTGAGATAGTTCGACTTCAGCTATACCAAATCCCACATTATGATTTAAAATGCTAATTTCAAATGTTTGGACTGTACACTACAAATTTTTATTGGCAAATTCAACTACGTGAGTAACCTATGTTAGCCATTTGCACGTCCGCTGTCATAAAGTTTTTTTTCGTTAATTCAATCAATCAATAAATTATAAATCATTCCATTAATAAAATCAATCAAAATAGGTAATACTTTTTTTTAACTTTGTTTTTATAAAATCAGTGCAACAACTACAGTCGTTGGGACTAACAGATTTTTTTCATAACCATGTTTCAGGTGTGGTGTGGTATCATAGTGTGGCATTGCAGCTGAAGTGGAAAAATGCCAACTAACTTTTGAAGGGTACATCTATATACTTAGTAAAATTATTTAAAGAGGGTATATTTATAAATCACCATTAATTTATTCATTTTTTATTGTGAACCTCATCCGCAGCACAATTAATATTATCAATAGATAATTAGCTTGCTTTAGACAGCTAATACCTAAAGGCAGTTCAATTTTTTTTCAAAATTGGTTAATTTGTACATTTGGCGAGACCAAGCAAGACCAAGCATAAAACTTACCATGGTAATGCATTTTAAAATGGTTTATTGTACTGGTTTATTATAAAAGCTTGTATCCAGGTGTTAATGCCACTAAATCGTTCTGTTTTCTAGTTGAGTAGTTTTTGTTTTTATGCCATATGCCAGCCAGTTATTTTTAAATAAGCATGCTGCTACATTTAATTTGCAAATAGGGTATTACTACATGTAGGTACTCTTGATTTAAAATATCTTTACTAGTGTTAGGAATATGGCATTAAGTCTACACTTAGTTACACAGTAGCAAGAAAACCAAAAAAAGTAATCTTAAGAATCGTTTTGAAAAGAAAGTGCCTCAGATTCTAATACGAGATCTTTATGCAAGTAAAAGATAAAACCATACCTCGATAATCGTATTATCTTTAGTTTCAGTCATATTTTCTTCTCCGATGCCCGGAAAAAGTAAATCTCCCAGAAATCTTCAAAATATTTATTTTTACACTTACACCGAACCGACACAAATCAGCAGATTTTTCTAGACTGATGGTGCGTTCAGAATTTGTCACAGAGTACTTTGTTATGTATCGAACTATCGAATCTTCGAATTTAGCAACTAGAACGTTTGGTCGAAATCTTGCGACAGGAAAAAATAATTTAAATTTGTAGCATCTTATTATTACTGTGCATATAAGTTTTGTGGCTTAGACATTTTTTAATAACGAAATTCATAATATTTAAATACATTTATAATTATTTTAATATTGTTAGGTTTTGGTTTTTGAACAACTCAATCATGATGCTTCATTACACTCATGATCTATTCCAAAAATAAATTGTTGTTTTCTCAACGTCTTATAATGTTTCCTAGCTACTAATAGCTAAGTTATTGTTTGTAAAACTTTTGTTATATTTCTGAGTGTTGTGCTGAAATTATAAGACATAATTAATTCATGATTATTTACTGTTTCAAATTCCGATTAATTGAAACAGAACGTAAGTGTCAAGGTCAAAAAATTGATCGAAAACAGATAAATTGTCAATGTCATTTGTGATTAGAAGAAGTATTACAGAAATTATTGTATTTATGGTTAAATATTTCTGAGAGTCCATAAAACTCTTAACGAAACCTTTATTTTAGGTCGTATGATGCGGGTAAGCAGTACTTAAAGTTTTTTCTGTAAACTTTCTTGTGAGGTTAAGTATGTATGTGCATTCAATTACTTATTCTTTTTACATAATAATATTCGCATTGTTATTATGCAGATGTCTTATCAATAAGACAATAAACTTTGGACGGTCAAGCATTAATTCAATGAGTTTTACTTGTGCACAGAAAATATTTCTGTAACATTCACTTTTAAAATATACTTAACTAAAATACAAATGCCTTTATTGTTCCATTGGCATAAACATTCGTATGAATAGTAATGGGTGTGGATATTGTTAGTCCAATATACATGCCAACTGGACCCCTCTTTGGGTGTAGGCCTCCTCCAGAGATTGCCACTCGTCGCAATTCCTTGCGAGGATGGACCAATTACGTGTTCTGACAGTCTCTATCTCGTCCTTCCACCTTGCCTTTGGTCTCCCTCCTCTCCACATAGTCACGGTCTTCGTCCACCTGTTGTCAGTGTAGCGTGCCACATGACCCGTCCCACCTCCATTTCAGACCTTGTGCAAAGAACAAGGCATCTATCATGCCAGCAACACTCACTTGCAATAACAAAATTGAAATCCAAAACATTTTTATTTACTTATTTTGAATCATTAGTATTAATATCTGAATACAATGGGTACATTCAATATACTTACATCAGGTGCTAATAAAACCCATCATCAGACCATTAATACACACATTTTGTACATAAAAAAAAAGATATGTTAGTGTGAAAAACCATTGTTTACAGTAGCATGCAATGTAACTCGTTCCAAAGATTGTGCTACTTAGATACCTGTAGAAGCACCAAGCATTTTTTGCGTTCTAAAGAGTTTTTGTTATGTCGAGTGTGTTTAGTAACTGGGGCCAACATTCCTAAAGACAATGCAATCCAAGAGTAATGTCACACGTGTTCTAGTCAATTAACAATAACAAAAGCAAGGCAGCTGTTCACAACCTCAGGTGTCCTTGTTAGAATTTTTAGCAACTCAAAGATTTAGTCAGAGTAACATTCACAGTAATGCTGATAAAAAATATTTACTGACGTCTAAATATAAATGTATTCCTTCTCAATAGAAAATGGTTGAGTTTTACCTATATCAACCAAGCACAATGGTCCACATGAAGGACTAAGTGCGGAAACCAAATCCTTTAACAATCAATTAATCTGCCTAGCCTTTTCCCAACTATGTTGGGGTCGGCTTCCAGTCTAACCGGAGGCAGCTGAATACCAGAATTTTACATGGAGTGACTGCCTATCTGACCTCCACAACCCAGTAACTGGGTAATACGATACCCCTTGGTAAGACTGGTTTTCACACTTTCGGGCTTCTGACAACCCGTAACAACTGCCAAAGATCCACGAATGACAGCCGGGACCAACGGCTTAACGTGCTTTCCGAGGCAGGGAGGAGTCTCGGTACGTAAAGATGGTCACCTATCCACAGACCAACCCCGGCAAGCGTAGCTTAACCTGATGGATCGACCCGTGCAGTTGTTATTAGCGTTAGCCACAAGCTCGTCCAAACAAACCAAATCCTCTAACACAGATACCTATATCGAAAGATGTTATAAAGAGTTTACACTGTATTTCAAAAACTATCTTTTTGTCATGCCATTAAGTAATGTCATTTGCCATTCCAGAATTGGCACTTAAACCTACTAAGAACAGTGACGCGTTTAGATTTCATACGACAAGCGAGTACCCGCAGCATGGCTGGTATTAAGAAGATAGCGGTATGTCAGATGACATCCGTCGCTGATAAGGCAGCAAACATGGCGGTAGTCAGCAGTTTAATCAGCAGTGCTGTCAAAGAGGATGTACAGGTATGTTGAGACACAAGAGAGTATTTACTTTTTTTTTCTTAGTTTGAAAATATGACATAATAAGCGACAACGTAAGGGAAGTGATTATATCCAAACTGTGATAAAAATAATTTTATATGAAAACCAAACTGCACTGCAATTGCAGTTGGTCAGTATCTCCTTGCGTGTCGACTGTACACATGGGTGTACATAAGGAAAAATCCTTTACATAATTGGTATATAAGCTTATATCATATATAGGCTGACTGGTAATTAGAGACCGATACTTAAACACATGATTGTGCTCATGATAACAAACAACTTTTACTATGGGACCAAACCTGAAATCGCAAAAAAAAAAATCAGCTGCTGCCTACATTTGACGAGTTATGCGAACATGATTGTATGGGGCAGCTGGTTTTTCTTCGCGATTTCAGGTTTGGTCCCATAGTAAAAGTTGTTTGTTATCGTGAGTATAATCATGTGCTTAAGTATCGGTCACTAATTACCAGTCACCCTATATATATGTATAAACGTAAAAAAACATCATGCGATGGAAAAAAATCATCAGTAGTTGTGAACCTATGGGGTTCGCAACTAAACCCCCCCCCCCCCCCCCTCCACCTCCCCCTGGGGTTTTGGGTTCATAAATTAGTACATAATTTACATCCAAAGGGGTATAGGCGGAGTCGTAATAAACGGATTCAAGTAATTTTTTTTTTCGGATTTTTTTTTCGTTTTTTTTTTGTTTTTTTTTTTTTGCGTTTTTTATGAGTTAGTGTTAATGTTTATTATGTTTAGTGTATACACACACACACACACACACACTAAACATAATAAACACTACACTAAACTTGGGAGAATACATGCGTGATGTTTTTTCCAGATGCTATTCTTCCCGGAAGCTTGCGACTATCTCTGTGATAATAAGAATGATACGGTAAACTTTGCTGAGCCGATCATTGGTGGCGCCACAGTGGGTGGTTACAGAAAACTAGCAGCTAAGCATAATGTTTGGTTGTCTATGGGTGGAGTTCATGAAAAGGTTTGTAACTTCTATATTCTGTAAAGCTACGGTTCCCTAGACGAGCGGTGGCCGCACTTAACTGCCGTAGTGACAGCTGTCATGAAAATGATGACAGCGGCAAAGATTTAAATCGTTAGATTCGTCTTACCGCGTCAAAAAAAATGTCTTATTTCTGTTTCGTTTTGACATCTCTGACACGCAATGATGAAAACGCTGTTTAATAATAAGTGAGCTCACTCTTCTCAGTATGTACACTTTTGATATAAGTACGGTGAGGGCAATTCTAGCGATATAAATGTTTGGGGGGCGGATTTGACTAATGTCAAATACTGGTGAAAATGACAGATTTTCGTGACGGCAGCTTTCCTAGGCTAAGCTTAACTGTCTGGAAGGCCGTTCTTATATTACGATACTTAAACGACTATTATCGTATCCTACGTCAGTACCAAAAATGAGTCGCCGATCTCACATACATTTGTATGGTGAGTCGTAGTATCGTCTCTTGCGAGTATCGTAATGTAAGAACGGCCTAAGGGTCATTTCACAACGACGCCACGCGACGCTACGTATGTTTATTAAGATAGCGAGCGATACAATATTGAACGTATTAACTAGGTACACATAAAAATACACGCTTTGGTATTTATTGTCCCTGGATTAAAATTAAATTCCACGTTATCACTGGTTAGTTCTTATCAGTTTTAGTGCATATGGGTGTAACCTAGAGTTGATACCACAATCTTAGTGTATCATAACCATTCTACACCGCCACGCAGCATAGCTGAGTTCTTGTTTGAAGGAGGTATGGGTGCCGGCACTTTTTCTCTAAGATTAAATGTGTATGGGCGGTGTTTGGGAGTTAAATAATGTCCTCCGTTGATGTTTGATGATTAGTAATGAATAAAAGAAATACAGCGATATCAATGATATTATACACAAGATATGTTACGTTCATAGTAACCGACATTTAAAATCTGGTCTTGCGTCGTGGCACGTGACTACACAGCGTTTAGTTCTGACGCGTGGAATACAGACAAAACGTCCCAATTAAGACATTGTCGAGTCTTCACTACGCGCGCTCCGAGTATGTCGGAAATGAACGGGAAGAACCGACCGGCACACGCGGTTCCTTTGACAATGGAGAGACACTACCAATTTATCCCGCTAGGTGTCGCATTGTCGCTGGTGTTGTTTACTTGTCAAACACCATACATTTTTTTACGTATAAACATAAAAAAAAAATGTTACAAAAAATAAATAAATAATAGGTAATTTGGTTGGTATTATTTAAATAATCATTTAATACTGGTATTCAACTGCATCCGGTTAAACTGGAAGCTGACCCCAACATAGTTGGGAAAAGGCTAGACAGATTGATTATTTAAATAATCATTTAGTTATTAATGTAGTTATTAGTGCTTTGAATGATTACTTTTAATGTGTTTTATTTGTATTTATGCCAAATAATGCAGTTTTTTTTCTTTATAAATAACTGAATTGTAATAAAAAAGGCGTACACCGGTTTCCTGGAGATAAGGAAAGAAGAAATATGTGGGTCTATTCCTAAAAATTGGAAACCAAGTTCAGCGGCGAGGATAATTATGTAGTGTGCGTCTTTATCATTGGAAACATTTAACAGACCGATAGCAGCTGACAGTTACCAGCCCGTCTCTTCCCATTGACATGTGGATGACACTTGACGTCGTTGACATTGACAGCGTCAAATTGGCGAGCAGTGGCGCCAACAGGCGGCGGTAACCACTTTCCGTCAAGACCGTTTCCGTCAAGAAGTGTTGACGAAATAAAATAAACCCTAACACTATTTTTATTTTTTCAGAATGAAGAACACCCCTCAAAAGTTTGCAACACGCACATAATCATAGACAATAAAGGGAACATAGTGCAGACCTACCGGAAGATGCATTTGTTTGACGTTGAAATACCAGAACGTAACATCCGGTTAAAAGAGAGCGACATTTGTATGCCGGGGAACCATATTGTTGCACCGGTAGATACTCCTATTGGAAAAGTTGGTGAGTTTTCTTTCATATTTCGAATATGATTTATCGAAGGCAGCGCTCCATAAAAGAATCGATCTTTAATAATAATTTATTAAATACTCGTTACTATTAAGGCGACGATAACCGACTTTTAATGATTTTAAACTGAAGATCACGTCCAAACGAGTTGAGTTAATGATTTGGAAAAAATATATGTTTAATTAGAGCATTTTCTTAATATGTGAATATTTTAGATTATGTTTATGATACATAGTGTAATTAATTTATAAAATTATGTCTATCTCGGATCAAAAAATAAAAACTTTTTTACCAAAAAATACAGCCGACTTTCAAAAACAACACTACAAAGTGAAAAATAACTTTAATTTCGGAAGTCGGTGTCTAGTTAAATGTATTTTCGTTTTTTGCCACCGACTTCCGAAATTAAAGTTATTTTTCACTTTGTAGTGTTGTTTTTGGAAGTCGGTTGTATTTTTTTGTAAAAAAGTTTTTATTTTTCACTTTTTTGTTGTGGAGGTACCACAACAAAAAAGTGAAAAATAAAAACAAACCCCCACAAATTCTAATACCACTACCTGCAAAACAAACTAGAACATCGTCCATATAAAAGTGGGGAAAAAAATACGTATTATTGATGCTAACTCAAAAACTACCCAAGCAAAGTTAATCAATTTTATATGGGACCAACTTTGATGTATACCTTTTCGAATAAAACAAAAAAAAAATCAAATCGGACGACTCTGTAAAAAGTTATGCGTGGTCATACATAAAAAAAAAATAAATATATATATACGTGTCGAATTGAGAACCTCCTCTTTTTTTTCGTCGGTTAAAAACTGAGAATCACGCAAACTCGATCAAGCGTATTTTTATGAAACCTTCACCATTTTAAAGATAAATTAATTATTTACCTTTTAGTATACGTGTTTTAGTATAATACCTTTCGTTTTATGTGTAATGAATTAATAATGCGTCTAATTTAGGACAGCGCTCCTTGATGGGGGAGTCCTATTACTGGCTGAACGTACGACGCATTGCGTGAGCTCGGCACAGAACACGCAAGCTGACCACTCAAGGCCGCGGGCACTTAACTGCGTCTTAATGTTATTTGAAACTGATAACTTTAAAAAAAAATAGAACCTTTGTCCACAATCGATAGTTTTGATACGATAAATTAAAGACGAAGAATTAGTCCATGAGGAGGTCGTGGCTAAGTAATAACAGCCGCACGGGTCGATCCTTCAGGTTAAGCTACGCCTGCCGGGGTTGGTCCGTGGATGGGTGAACATCTTTACATACCGAGACTCCTCCGTGCCTCGGAAAGCACGTTAAGCAGTTGGTCCCGGCTGTCATTCGTGGATCTTTGACAGTCGTTACGGGTCGTCAGAAGCCCGAAAGTCTGACAACCAGTCTTACCAAAGGGTATCGTATTACCCAGTAACTGGGTTGTGGAGGTCAGATAGGCAGTCGCTCCATGTAAAATTACTGGTATTCAGTTGCATCCGGTTAGACTGGAAGCCGACCCTAGCCTAGTTGGGAAAAGGCTAGGCAGATTGATTGACACTATAATTAGTTCAGTCCTCTTATCGCCAGAAAGGTACCTTGCGTCAAATCAGGTAGTTCTGATTTTTTGCTGACTTGTTTATGATGCTGGCCCAATGAATAATTCAAGTAGCTGTATGTATGACTTTAAATAAATAAAATAAATAAAAAAAAAAAAATAAAAAAAAAAGTTTGAGACCTCACTCCTTCCATATTTCGCGAGCCCGCGTATCCTCCGTCCAGTTTTGATGGAATCTATCCAGCTCGCACCGCCATCTCCTACTTGGTCCTGGTTGGTGGTTCTGTGCTATTTCAGCCCACAGTTTGTCAGACATGCTGCAAACATGCCCTGCGGAGTCCTATTTAAGTTGGGCAGTCTTTTGAGCCACGTCAGCTATTCTTGTTTTGGTGCGCAGTATTGTATTTCGAACACGATCCGTTAATTTAAGGGGATACAACGATATTTTTTTATTTTTAAAATTCCTATAAAACCAAATGTATATTGTTAAATCGTTTGCGTTTTCCATATGTGTTATTTGACTATATTTTCTACTGCTGTACTAAAACCGAAACATGATTACTTGAAATTTTTTCAATAGAAAAAAAAACCAAAGTGGCACAGTCTATTTTCTGTTTTATACGATTATACGTAAACAGTTCCTTATTGTGCTGTAAAATTTGCTTTAAATCAAAGGTATTTAAATATGTTAAGAATTTACTAAGCTAGAAATACTTGTCTGTCTTTTGTATATTTATTTTACTAAAAGGTAACATAACTAAAACAATTAAAAAACTAAAATATGGCGGTCGAAAAATTCCTCCGCATCGCTGTCGACTGGTAAAGTACCCAAGAGACTGCCGGCATTGTCACGTTGTATGGCAATGCTAAGCCGCTGGCCAAGGTAAAAGCCAGCCCTTGGGTCACGGGAAGTGTCAACCAGCCGTTTGGAGATTTCGTTGAATAGAAATTGAAATTGAATAGCTAGAAATTGATTTTAATATAACATTTTGTCATAAATCTACGTTTAAACGAAGCGCGTTTAGTTCCGGTGCACGTGAGAGTCTTCTATCTCTCTCGCGTCAAACTAGACAGCCATAACGCCATTTCACTTACACACCGAGGTAAACCACGCTTCAATATACCCTCATTGCTCATTGGCAGCTTCATAATAAAATAAAATTTCTTTCAGGTCTTACAATTTGCTACGACATGCGTTTTCCAGAGCTCAGCACATCGCTGAGTATAATGAAGGCAGAGGTGCTAGCGTACCCTTGTGCGTTTACACAACACACGGGGGCAGCACATTGGCATGTGTTACTTAGGTAATGGAAATTATTAATCGCACACCAGAAAAACAGTCTTACATCAAATACTTTACGTCTAATAATCTACATGTACACCAAATCAATGATTTCACTACTAATTAAATATCAAAACTTGTACATAAATTTTTGTCCAAAGTCACAACAAAAATGTTAATTATATATCAAAAATACTATTGATTATTAATTGAGGAGCTCGTGGCTAAGTAATAACAGCCGCACGGGTCGATCCATCAGGTTAAGCTACGCTTGCCGGGGTTGGTCCGTGGATGGGTGACCATTCTTTACATACCGAGACTCCTCCGTGCCTCGGAAAGCAGGTTAAGCCGTTGGTCCCGGCTGTCATTCGTGGATCTTTGACAGTCGTTACGGGTCGTCAGAAGCCCGAAAGTCTGACAACCAGTCTTACCAAGGGGTATCGTATTATCCAGTAACTGGGTTGTGGAGGTCAGATAGGCAGTCGCTCCATGTAAAATACTGGTATTCAGCTGCATCCGGTTAGACTGGAAGCCGACCCCAACATAGTTGGGAAAAGGCTAGGCAGATGATGATATATCAAAAATACTAACTGTTCATCAAAAATAATAAATGCGCGTCTAAATAGCACTACTAGTTAACTAATTGAATATCAAAACTTGTACAATTGTAATTATTGGGCACCCTAAGGTTTGATTACGTTAAGGTTAATTTATTAAGACATGCAAATTTTGATATGCAAACGGTATTTTATGTTCCTGTTCTGTTGGGAAAAATTGGTAATTTTTTATGTGCGTTTAAATACTATCCCTTATGTAATAATATAATTGATTTTGAGTTTTTGGGTAAAGCTTAACATGGAGGGGCTTGTGGCTAAGTAATAACAGCCGCACGGTCGATCGGTCAGGTTAAGGGGATACATCGATAAATGTTATGTTTTTAAAATTCGTATAAAACCAAATGAATATGGTTAAATCATTTGGATTTTCCATATATGTTACTTGAATATATTAACTATTAAAACTTTTTCCGTTAGAAAAAAAATCCAAAGCACCGTCTATTTTCTGTTATACGATTACTAGCTGCGGCCCGCGGTTTCATCCGCGTAGACCGGGATAAAAAGCAGCCTATGTGTTAATCCAGGGTGTAAGCTATCTACATACCAAATTTCATCCAAATCGGTCTAGTCGTTTGAGCGTGAAGAAGTAACAAATATACAAACACACCACACATGCACTCTCAAACTTTCGCCTTTATAATATTAGTATGATACGTAAACAGTTCCTTTGTTTGTGCAGTAAAATTAGCTTCTATCTCGCGCGTCAAACTAGACTGCCATAATGCCATTTCACTTACTCACCGAGCTAAATCACGCTTCGATGTATGTGTGTGCTTCCCTTCTTGTGTGAAGCTACGCTTGCCGCGATTGCTCCGTAGACGCGTGACCATCTTTACATATCGAGACTCCTTCGTGCCTCGGAAAGCACGTTAAACCGTTGGTCCCGGCTGTCATTCGTGGATCTCTGACAGTCGTTACCGGTCGTCAGAAGCCCGAAAGTCTGACAACCAGTCTCATCAAGCGGTATTGTATTATCCATTAACTGGGTTGTGGAGATCAGATATGCAGTCGCTCCATGTACTATGGACAAAACTTAAGCATGCTCACTTAAGAAAATATTCCTGTGAGAGCGCAGCTAGTGACAAACGAACATTGTGCGATCGAGTCGTGAGCTGTGCTCGCCTTTGAGGTGATCATGCGGAACTTCGGCCCATAGTACAATCCGGTTAGACTGGAAGCCGACCCCAACATTGTTGGGAAAAGGCTAGGCAGATGATGATGGGTGAACCTTAGCATATTCAGCATATTACCACTGCTGGGACACAGGTCACACTGGCCTCCTCCCTGTGAGTGGGGTGACTTACTGTGAAACAATCCATATATTGAATTTGCCATCTTTAGAGGGTGGATCACAAATTAAAGATTGAATAACTTTCTTAGTTAAAAATTTACTTTAAAAAAAAGTAAAATCCGACTTCAAAAACCAAAAACTATAAAATAACTTTCATAAAAAACTTAACTGCTTCTGAAGTCGGGTGTCAAGTTAAGGTGCATTGAAGAATTGAAGACACTGACTTCAGAAGCTGTTAAGTTTTTTATTAGTTTTTGAAGCCGGTTTTTACTTTTTTCAAAGTAAATTTATTTTTCCCATTTTTATTTGTATATAATTACATAAGTAGGTAAGCCCAAGTCGAACCAAAAGCAGAATCATCAAAATCCGCTTAGAAATGCCGGAGAGACAGTGCATTTATGCATATAACTTCGTACATAAGAATAATTACATAATGTACTCGTATTATATATTATACTAAAACCTTCCTGAAATTATGTAGATCACGTTAATGACAGAATCATCAAAATTAGTTTATTAGTTTTGAGAAAATCGCGGACAATAGTTTTGAGAAAATCGCGGACAATAGTTTTGAGAAAATCGCGGACAACCAAACATACATACATACATACGGGTCGAATACAGAACCTCGTTTTTTGAAGTCGGTTAAAAACTAATAAAATAAGTTTCTTAAAAAAATTAACAGCTTCTGAAATCCGTGCCAAGGTAAGGTGCATTGAAGAATTGAAGATACTGACTTCAGAAGCTGTTAAGTTTTTTTTAGTTTTTGGATTTTGAAGTCGGTTTTCTTTTTACTTTTTTATAAAGTAAATTATTTTTACATTTTTAGTTGAATATACAATTACATAAGTAAGCCCAAGACGAACGAAAAGAGGAATCATCAAAATCGGCTTAGAAATGCCGGAGATACAGTACATTTATGCATATAACTCGTATATAAGAATAATTACATAATGTATTATATACTAAAACCTTCCAGAAAGTATGTAGATCACGTTAGTGAAAGAATCATCAAAATTTGTTCATTTGTTTTTGAGAAAATCGCGGACATAAAAACATACGTACATACGGGTCGAATACAGAACCTCCTTTTTTGAAGTTGGTTAAAAATGACAGTTTGTGCGTGTTAAATTTCCATCAGCAGTCTCAGTGCGAGTTTTTACACTTACTCGATCGCGTTTACGTCAACGTTACCATACGTCAATTTGTATGGAATAATTGTGTTTCCCATTATAGTCACCAGACGGCGCTTGTTCAGTTTCAGTACAAATTGAAGTTTACGTTGACGTGATCGAGTAAGTATATACATTCGTACTGAGGCTGAGGCCACTGTTCTTTAAATAAATCATTTAAATCATAAATAATTTTATTAATTTACAAACATGGGTAAAAATATACATTGATGTTTTGTTTTTAAATGAATAATAAAGTTCTCCATGTTTAACCATCACATGGGTATGCAAATAATGAAAATAGGTACAGGATAAAAATTGACAGTCACAGTTATGAAATTATTATTATTATTATTTATTTAAATCGAACACATGATTCATATTGTTGTTAGTAATACTTATTAAACTATGTTAGTAACAATCCTCATTAAAATAAAATAAAACAAAACAAAACTACAATTAATTTAAAAACCTATAACTATGTCCGCTTCCCGCGGCACCAGACCTGCAGCAGTGCATACGGGTCCAGTGCCCCAGGAACGGGCAATCAGGCTTATTCACTATCACCCTTAAAATGCTGTTGGTGCTCCCCCGAATCCTTCGCATCAGGGATGCTGTTCTTTTTCGCAAGATAGCTTGAAAGCTATCTATATCTGCTTCAGCAAACATGCCCGATGCACTACAGAAACGCGGGAGCCCCAACAGCACCCTAAAGGCGTCATTATACTGTACGCGAAGAACGTTGTAGGCCCTCTGCGTATGTCTAACCCACAGACTGCACGTGTAGAAAGACTGGCAAAACGCCTTGAAAAGAGTGAGTTTCACTTCCTTACTACATCGTGCAAACCTGCGGGCCAGCATATTACATCGGATCGACAACGCTCTTCGCTCCCTTTCTATATCACTGTCATCATTCAAGTCCTCATTCACAATGTGGCCAAGGTACTTAAAATGCGACACTCTATTTAGTGGTACACCATAAAGGCATACCGGAGGAACTGTCTTAGGCTTTTTAGTACCTACCCTAAACACCACAAGTTCACTCTTGCGCACATTGTATTATAGTAATATTCAAATATCAAAATTAAATAAAGAAATCAATACAAAATTAAATGTCAAAAAAAATCAATAAAAAATTAAATGTCAAAGTAAAATAAAAAAGTCCATAAAAAATTAAATGTCAAAGTAAAATAAAAAATATTAAAAATTAAATTACTAGTAAATATAAATTAAATTCTAAATAATTCAAGTATCAGTATAGTTCAGTTCAAAATAATACATCATCATCACTGTCTGATTTAAAACTAATACAAATCAAATTTAAAATAATTAATTGATAATTCATAATCTTTATAATTATGAATTGATATATGCTAACGATTTTTCCCTAATATAATAATTAATTAATTTGGAGATTCATTATTAATTTCAAGTCTGTCTTCGTTAAGCCGCTTACTACTCGAGAACCACCTAGAAAGATCCTATGTGTATTTTTACAGTATGCAAATATTTATATATATCTATACTAATAACTAGCTTTTGTCTGCGGCTTAACCCGCGTGGATGTCGGAAAATAAGCCACAGGAGCAAAAATATTAATATAGCTTCTGCCCGCGACTTCATCCGCGTGAAATTTCTTGTTCCCCTGACCCACCCCGTCGCATCGCATTGCCTGCCCACGCTATTACTTCGTGTTCGCTTAGCGTTCTTTCTGACTTTTTTTTCTTTTTGTTCGGCACCTAAGATTCCTAGAGTGACGTAAAATATGCCTATAGCCTTCATCATTCGTCATATTCTTTAAGTAAATAAATATGTTTAAATTGTTAAAAATAAAAAGTAAGTTCAAAAACTAAAACTCGACTACTGAATCTGTATCTCCACTTTTACTTATTTTTAACAATTTAAACATATTTATTTACTTAAACAATATAACATATATACATATTTGTAAAGTGCTCGTCAAGACCTTTCTTTTGATACCAAACATGTCATCATTATCTCAATTTAATTTTTTTCGTGGTCAGAAATTTACGTGTAAAGTCCACCATATTAAATTTAGGGAGAATTTATATAGCCTATGTCACCCGGACCATTATTACGAATCTATTGATACCTCATTCATTAAAATCGGTTTAGTAATTTAGGCGCTACGGTGGCACACACATAAATACATACTTATATACATACCTTTGTGAATTAAGTGTGAATTTAAAAATATTCACAAAGGTACTAAAACTTGCGAAGAAAAGCGACACGACGCTATTATTGAGAAGCGCCAAATACGCAAAGAGAGACCTAAGCCCTCCTACACGTATACATACAACACTACAGGCCAACTTTATTGTTTTAGTTGTGACCGGGTGTTCAAAACTAAATTCGGTCTAGCGAGCCATCTAAGAGCACACGCAAGGAAGTGATTTCGAAGGGTCGCCGTTATCGAAATCGATAAGGAGGACTATATATATATATACATACATAGACTGCTAAAATCATAACCCTTCTTTTTGGCTTTGCCGTAGTCTGGTAATAAGTAAAAGTGGAGGTAAATAATATGAATTTAATTGGTTACAGACCGACCGCGGGAGCGTGATTTTTCAGTAGTTGGGTTTTAGTTTTTGAACTTATTTTTTATTTGTCTCCAGAGCCCGTGCAATTGAAAACCAGTGCTACGTCATAGCAGCAGCTCAATCAGGTACCCACAACGCTAAACGCAAGTCCTACGGGCACTCCATCTGTATAGATCCGTGGGGCGAAGTGCTAGCCGACTGTGAAAAGGTCTCGCCCTGTTACAAGGTGGTGGAGATCAGTGAGGAGAAATTGCAAGAAGTGAGACGGAATATGCCTGTTTTTCAACATAGGAGGTACGAATTTATGGTTTTGTTATTTTATTGAATTAAGACGAAGCCATTTTAGAACAGGAATAAGGTAGCGTGGGGTGGCAAAAAAATCTCAAAAAACCGGCCGAGTGCGTGTCGGACCACGCATAGTGAAGGGTTCCGTAGTTGTAAAGAATTTATCCCAAAAATATTGTAGTTGAAATATATGTTCTCCCATACATTGATTTATGTCACGGTCAATTTTCTCCAACTGCAAATTTAAGTTTGTAATCGCAACAAAAATTTTTTTTACGTGATAAAATTCTAAATTAATGATTTTTGGACTTTTGGCTTTACTTGTGCTGTGAGACCTTGCTTCTTGCCAAATTTAATGATTCTAGGTCAACTGTAAGTACCCTATAGGTTTTGATTTACTTGCGAGTATCAAAATATGTCGCATAAATGGCCGTATTTTTTTATTGCGTTGACCGTAGACCTGTATTTGATAATAATTTCAACTTGATACCTCCACGCGTTCCTGAGAAAAAGTGTCTTGACAGTCTGACAGACAGACGGACGGACAACGAAGTGATCCTATAAGGGCTCCGTTTTTTCCTTTTGAGGTACGGAACCCTAAAAAGCTTTGGTTTAGGCCTTTGTGCAGGAGTGGCACACAATGGGCGTTTTTCCACTTGCCGGCGCGTCGCCGACACGGCGCCGATATGCTTGTTTTTTTCGCCTGTGGTTGCCTGTCAATAAATAAGGTACTTCATAGCTTTCATGAAGTATTGCATTTTTTTGTCTATGGTTGCCTGTCAATAAATAAGGTACTTCATAGCGTTCATGAAGTATTGTTTTTTTTTGCCTACGATTGCCTGTCAATAAATAAGGTACTTCATAGCGTCCATGAAGTATTGCATTTTTCGTCTATGGTTGCCTGTCAATAAGTAATCTTTATTTAAAAAAGTCACATTGGTATCTGCGCAAGCTCGAACCCGCAATCTCGTTCTCGAAATGCTGGCGTTTTAACCTCTGAGCAATCTAGACATTTTTATTTCTTTCAGTTGTCAAATATGTACCATCGCGGACAATTGCGGTAAACCACTTTTCGACCTTATTACTAAAGTTATAAGATTGAAAAGTGGTTCAACGCATTTACTATCTTTTGTCATCCTTTTTTCAGACGAGATGTATACTCCCTATACTGTTTAAGTCTTCGGAAAGATCTTCTACCTTCCCACATAGAGGCTTCCGAACTACCACCGGACAGTTTGTCCGCTTCGGACACAGAGTCGCACGGAGTCAGTCCGGACGAACCGTACTACGCTTTTGGACACGTGAAAGTACCGGAAACATGCGTGTTTTTTAAGTCAAAACTATCGTATGCTTTTGTTAATTTGAGGTGAGCAATTTGGATCTTATAACGGAGAAGATAAAGTTTATTTTTCTGTAAAAGTTTCAAGTGAAGAATATTTATGGAAATATCTATCTTATTTTTTAAACAATGAGATTGATATTTGATTGAATTTGCGTGTCATCCCATAACATTTTGCTTACAAAGTAACTTTTACTGATAATCTATTAGTCACTGATTTAAGAGAATACAAAACGTAACAAATCTCAACGCGGTTTCCACTGACAATAAAATGTCAACCTCGCTTTAATTGAAATCAATCTGCCTAGCCTTTTCCCAACTATGTTGGGGTCAGGTTCCAGTCTAACCGGATGCAGCTGAATACCAGTATTTTACATGGAGCGACTGCCTATCTGACCTCCACAACCCAGTAACTGGGTAATACAATACCTCTTGATAAGACTGGTTGGCAGACTTTCGGGCTTCTGACGAACCGTAACGACTGTCAAAGATCCACGATTGACAGCCGGGACCAACAGCTTAACGCTTTCCGAGGCACGGAGGAGTCTCGGTATGTAAAGATGGTCACCGATCGACGGACCGACACCGGCAAGCGTAGCTTAACCTGATGGATCGACCCTTGCGTCTGTTATTACTTAGCCACCAACATCGTTTTAAACTTTTTAAACTTTCGCGATTTGTACACATTATAAACAAAACTGAGAACGGGTCTTCTCGCGATATTCCTTTTTACGAGGTAAACAGGTACCTACTTGTTTCCTGACGTTTCGACTGCCTTGCAGCGAACGTGGTCACGGGAGGACTGATGACAGATGATGAATATTGCGAGAAGACCCGTTCTGTTACGGCCCCGGCATTATCACCTGACGCCCGCGAGACTTTCGTGTGCCGTGGGCCCCAAGCGTGCGGAACTTCGTGTTGCCATACAAGCCCGAGTCCCTGCGCCGCGCCGCACGAGCGCCCCACCACACGAGGCAGTCGTTGCCCGTGCGCCGTAGCGAGTCCACGCACGTCGCACGCGCCAGCAGCGATCTCGCACCGCTAACAGCCATCAGCCATTTGTTTCAACTATTTGTTTTATTAACCGACTTCAAAAAGGAGGAGGTTCCTCGGAACCTTTTTTTTTTATTTGATTATACACTAAATATTAACTTAGTCACGGAGTATCATTTTCTACAACGCGACCTGTCCTCAAGCAAGCCCAACACAGCGCTAACACGTTCTCAGTTTTGTTTTAACATCGTTTTAATTGAAATAAAGTATAAAAAAATTAATAAAATCACGAATCAATCCGCGACGGAATCAAAGCGGTCAGACACGTGATTCAGTTTACTTTCTACTTTATTTCAACATTTACAATGTTGACATTTCTTTTTAACCGACTTCAAAAAGGAGGAGGTTTTCAATTCGTCGGAACCTTTCCCCGATTACTCGAAGATGGCTGGACCGATTCGAATTTTTTTTGTTTTATTCGAGAGGGACATCACAGTTGGTCTCATATAAAATTGATTAACTTTGCTTTGGTAGTTTTGGAGTTAGCTTCAATAATACGTATTTTTTCCACACTTTTATATGGATGACGTTCTAGTTTGTTTTGCAGGTAGTGGTATTAGAATTTGTGTGGGGTAGGTACACAACTAAAAAGTGAAAAATAAAAACTTTTTACAAAAAAATACAACCGACTTCCAAAAACAACACTACAAAGTGACAAATAACTTTAATTTCGGAAGTCGGTGGCAAAAAACGAAAATACATTTAACTAGACACCGACTTCCGAAATTAAAGTTATTTGTCACTTTGTAGTGTTGTTTTTGGAAGTCGGTTGTATTTTTTTGTAAAAAAGTTTTTATTGGGATAAATTTTCGTTCTTTGAATGAATTCGAGCATGTCGAAAATATAGTCATAATTTATTTTTGTACGCTTACTTCTTTATAAACTGAGGAGCTCGTGGCTAAATAATAACAGCCGTACAGGTCGATCCATCAGGTTAAGCTACGCTTGCCGGGGTTGGTCCGTGGATGTGTAACCATCTTTACATACCGAGACTCCTTTGCGCCTCGGAAAGCAGGTTAAGCCGTTGGTCCCGGCTGTCATTCATGGATCTTTGACTGTCGTTACGGGTCGTCAGAAGCCCGAAAGTCTGACAACCAGTCTTACCAAGGGGTATTTATTACTCAGTAATTGGGTTGTGGGGTCAGATAAGCAGTCGCTCTATATAGAATACTGGTATTCAGCTGCATCCAGTTAGACTGGAAGCCGACCCCAACATAGTTGGGAAAAGGCTAGGCAGATCTCCGTCATTGTAAAACATTTACTTTCAGGTGTGTGATCCCAGGACACGTTTTGGTCGCTCCAATCAGAATGGCGGAGAGAAACAGAGATTTGTCAGAAGAAGAGGCACAAGACTTTTATAAAACTATAAGAATTGTACAAAAAGTAAGTTAATTTTCTCTTATTTTATTTTATTTTATTTGGGAAACAAACAGATACAATAATATAAGAAAACAGTACAAAATAGCAATACATAATCCAAAATAGTTTCCACACATTATTAATACAAATTTACAACTTTTTTTTTTTAATTTTTTTTTTCTCTTGAGGTTCATATCATGACGGCTATATTTCCCAAAGTGGTAGGCAGGGTTGAATAGTAAACCAGACACGGGTCAGGTCGGGTCGGTCGGGTTGGTCGGGTTCATGCTACAGAACTGTTCGACTACCTTGATACAACCAGGGACCATTTTGGGTATCCATTAAAAGGTTTTTTTTTAAGCAGTTAAACAAAAACCCATATGATGTGGGTGGGTAAGCGGACGTTCGTACGGACGTAAAAATATCGCGGCGATTTTTTTTTCGCGGAGTGGATTTTCAACGCTCTGCTTAGCGCCGAGAGTTGAAAATCCAACAGTGTTTTTTCGACGCGCTGGAATGCACTCTGTTGTTGTTAGATTGAATTCTGGAAGCTCGGCTCAACACCGAGAGTTGAAAATCCAGTGCGCGATAAAATCCCGCCGCGATATTTTCACATCCATGCGTACGTCGGCTTACCCTTTTAAACGGCTGAAATTAAGCTGTTTAAAAGGGTTACACTTCAACTCTCTCTTAAAAATGATAACAGCGTAACATTCCGATTCGGAGCAATGTAATATGACCTCTCAATGATGGGCACACGTTGCAAATTGATAATATTGTACAAAACCCTTTTTTTATATAGGTTATCTTAACGAAGGGGTAACCCTTTCATTGGGTTTCAAGTATAGAAGCCGTTCAATGGGTTATCCATATTGAAGGATAACCCTTTTGCTTGGTTTCAAACCTAAAACCCATTTAAACAGCTTACCCCTTCGAAAGGCAACTCTTAACCGTGGTTGTATGGTCGCTGGGTACAACACGTACTTCTTTCTTATACACCGGTTCGTTGATAGACTTACGACTAGTTTCTCCGAACGATTCTGTGGCGGCGTCTACAACGCCATATGCGAACTACGCATCGAATACCTGACGTCACACAAATCCTGCATGGCACAAGCAGAGTTTACCGCGCGACTTTCATATATTTAACATTCCGACATCAACGTCGGGCAGTTGCGCACCAGACACAACAAACGTCTAGTCGGAGGATCCTCCCTTTTCTATGGAGGATGAGTGAACTTTACACTCTGTTCCTCATACCTCTGTACGTCAAATAAAAAAATAACAACTATTTAGAGTACGAAACGAAGCGAACGAACGATCGAATACGTTGCAGCTTGCAGACTATACTTGATAAAAAATATTTTGGTCTATTATACAGGGTGTTTGGTGCATCGTTTGCCAAATTGAATTGGCCGAAAGAAGAGGTCATTTGCTATCGCTTCAGGCTCAAGTACTCATTTTTGGCCACACCGGTTTTTTTATTACAACTTTCTAATTTTTATTTTGAAAAAATCCAAAACTCAGCATTAAAGCTTAAATTAAAAAAAAGTTTTAAGTGTAGTCGTCAAATTTCATTTTTATTTACATATGTACTGTTGTATGGCTCTATCAAATTTAAAATTACTTGCCAGTTACATCTAGTTTTTTTTTAATAAATCACAAAGTTTTTGGAAAAATAAAAAATGAACTTAAAACTCAACTTTAAATAGCTATAAAAAAAAAACTAAAAGCGATCGGGATCTTCGAATTATTTTAAAAAGTTCTCTAGTCTATCTCCTTTCCAACGGTATGTAATGTGTTAAAAAACTCTTTTAATGATTATTTTTGTAATAATGTATTTTTTTTTCAATTTCGAGGAAAGTTCCCTATGTAAGAACGAGATAAGAGACTACGTAAGACGTGAGATAACAGTATCTATCTACTAATAGCATGTAATTTATGCGAAAACTAGTGTTTTAAACGTAATATCCAATATCAGCCTGATGTGTCTCGACTACACATTTAGCTAATTATTAAAGATATTAAAAGAGTTTTTTAACACATTGCATACCGTTGGAAAGGGGATAGACTAGAGAACTTTTTAAAATAATTCGAAGATCCCGATCGCTTTTAGTTTTTTTTTTATAGCTATTTAAAGTTGAGTTTTAAGTTCATTTTTTATTTTTCCAAAAACTTTGTGATTTATTAAAAAAAAACTAGATGTAACTGGCAAGTAATTTTAAATTTGATAGAGCCATACAACAGTACATAATGTAAATAAAAATGAAATTTGACGACTACACTTAAAACTTTTTTTTAATTTAAGCTTTAATGCTGAGTTTTGGATTTTTTCAAAATAAAAATTAGAAAGTTGTAATAAAAAAACCGGTGTGGCCAAAAATGAGTACTTGAGCCTGAAGCGATAGCAAATGACCTCTTCTTTCGGCCAATTCAATTTGGCAAACGATGCACCAAACACCCTGTATAACTATTAACAAAAAAGTTATGACGATTTTAAAGCTAGATTACGGCTAATTGAAAGAAAAAACAAAAAAAAAAACATCTCAATTACCGTAACACTTAGAACATGGGTTCTTTAAATCAAACCTAGCAGGTCCCCAATCCCCCAAAAAATTGTGTTGGTCGTGCGCCAAACAGCCTGTATATGTAAAGTCGCCTTACTTCCCGGTGATACACTTTTTATCCTTATTGCGATAGTAATAAGGTCGAAAAGTGTATTACCGGGAAGTAACTGTTCCGTACATCGCCAAGAATTCATTTGTAATATTTTCATGTGTAATATTTTTTTTGACTAGACATTGATGAATTCTTGTCGTTGCACACATCTTTTTGAGACTGACTCTCCCTAACCCCCCCCCCCCCCCCCCTCTCTGCCTAACCGTTTGTGGATTACAGAAGTGATGTTATATGATTGTATGTGTATTTTGTCCTAAATAAATGTTATTTGTATTGTTATTTGTTACAGTTAATGGAAAAAGTCCACAGCGCGGATTCGTGTACCGTGACGATACAAGATGGTAGGGAGGCGGGGCAAACTGTCAAGGTAATAATATCATATCAACACAAATTGGTATAGCTGGAGTATATAATATAAGGTCTATCTATTCATACACGAAATCTCTTAAGGGGTCATCGTACTCATCATTACGAACAACTTTTATTAAGGGACCAAACCTGAAATCGCGAAAAAAAATCAGCTGTTTCCTACTTTTATGTTCAGCTGATTTTTATTTCGCAATTTCAGGTTTCGTCCCAGAGTAAAAGTTGTTCATAATGATGAGTACAATGACTCCTTAAGACGATGCCCTTGAATTCAATTTCACCCTGTATAACCCTAAACACGTTTCGAAATAATAATTTGTTACGAATGTATTCAAAGAGCGATAAATGTGTGATAAATAAATAAATAAATAATAATTTGATTTTCTTAAATCCCTGGATGAAAACGTCATGACTATCATTCCGGGATTTTAGAGGGATGTATTATATACTCTATACTCGTATGTTAATTACTTCTTTAAAGTTTAGGTAAATATACACTACTATGGATAGTGTATACAACATCAGTTTTAGTATAGGCGAAACCCGAAACACGTGTCTAGTATTTTTATGTAAAGAATCTATGTACAAAATTTCAAAATTGGATCATGGAAAATCACAAAGTTGTCCGTACAAAAACATGATCACCACGCGGCGCCCGCTATGCGCACGCGCCTAGTGCCGCTATGACCTACCGTGACTTGTGTTTGTCGCGCGGTATCCATATTGTAACCTTTTTCAAAGATTTTTGGGGCAAAATATAATACGGTATAAAAATTATTGGAATCGATTCAGTTATTTATTCTGAACAAACTTTATTCAGGTTTCGCATATACTAAAAATTATGTTGTATTAGACAGTTGAAATTCATAAGACGGTTCATGAGATACAGCCTGCTGACGGACAGACGGACAGAGGAAGCTTAGTAATAGGGTTCCGTTTGGCACCCTCCGGGTACGGGAGCTTAATAAGTTAAAATTGAGACTCATAAAAAAAAAAAATAAACTAAAAAAAAAAAACTCAAAATCTTATACTTAATATATCTTTTTTTATTATTTCAGCATCTCCACTGCCATATAATGCCGAGAAAAAAAGGAGACTTCATTGATAACGACCTCATCTATTTGGAACTAGCAAAACATGATCAGTAAGTTTAAAAATTTTTCAAAAGTATAATGGGATGATGCCTGGGTAAAAAAAAAAGAAAATATATTTAGTCCGTCAGTAAGATAAAAAAAAAATATTAGACACGTATTTTTTGCTTTATCATATTAATAGAAAATGAATTATATAACACGCATTAAAGTTGGGGAGTGGGGGCTCGCTACGTCACTTGTACGTATAAAATCTAGCTACACGTGACGTCACACGATGTTTTATCTCAATGTATCGCCGTAATCTTTTGTTTTTGTAAAAAAAGAAAAAATACGTGTCCAATATTTTCTAATTATCTACATGAGGGACTAAAGAAAAAAAAAATAGTCTTGACCCCTATTCTAAAGCAAAAAACTGCGTTTAAGTTACGCTAGACGACGGCTCAACACGACACTCGTTCGTGGGCGTGGCTACAACTCATGCTGTCTATAGTCAGGTCATCCAGAGAATGCGTCCCTGACCACCTGTCAGTTGGACAATTTCTAGTAACGATTTCTGGTAGCATGCACTAGCGAAACATTCAGTTTATTTATTATTAGCTTCACAACCCGTGGCTAAGTAATAAAAGCCGCAAGGGTCGATCCATCAGGTTAAGTTATACGCTTGCCGGGTTTGGTCCGTAGATAGGTGACCATCTTTACATACATAGACTCCTCCGTGCCTCGGAAAGCACGTTAAGCCGTTGGTCCCGGCTGTCATTCGTGGATCTTTGACAGTCGTTACGGGTAGCCAAAAGCCCGAAAGTCTCACAATCAGTCTTACCAAGGGGTATCGTATTACCTAGTAACTGGGTTGTAGAGGTCAGATAGGCAGTCGCTCCATGTAAAATACTGGTATTCAGTTGCATCCGGTTAGACTGGAAGGCGACCCCAACATAGTTGGGAAAAGGCTAGGCAGATTGATTGATACAACGAGCAAAAATGCGGGTCATCCATATTCGCCTTTACAGATCTCTCCTTTACACTGCATTCTCGTTCTATGTCTGCATCGTCCTTCAGATCAGAGGAAATTATACGTTTAAGATATAGACATTTAAATAATAACTTTTTTTTTAAAGCGTGCAAGATTTTTGTTTGAGATAATAATAATAATAATAATAATAATGCCCATGCATAACAAAAATAGGGCGCTTGTGGCGGCTCTGGATTCGCAGTTGTCAAACTATTTTGATGACTGCGAAGACCTCACTGATACTCATTCGATTCTGTACTGCGCGGCTGTAGCGGCATGTCGTGTAGCTCACGTCAAATTTGCTAATGATTCTAGAGCTACACGACCGAAACCATCCGTACCAGCTTGGCAGTGCAGAATTGAGCGCCGTATTGGTGGGGCCAGAGCACTCATCGGCAAACTAACCTGCTTCAGGGAGGGCAATACTCGTCCTAGAGTGATGCGCTTTGTGAGGCGGGCGTTCTCAGGGACTAATGTCAGCCCTCAGGACTATATGTCCCGCGTCACAGAGCGCATCGACTTCCTGAAGCAGAAAGTCTATGCATGGGCAAACCGTATTCGTAGGTATAAGCAGCGAGTGGACAGATACACTCAGAATCGCAACTTCCAGAGCGATGAAAGGTGGGTTTATAGGGGTTGGGAGCGACCGGATCAAGGTGTGACTGACACGCGCCTGCCAGATGATGATGCCATGTGTTCTTTCTGGCGCAGTATCTGGTCGGTGCCTGTCAGTCACACCGAAGGTGATTGGGCTCGGGAGGTCGAGCGAGCCTGCGATCCAATACCAGAAATGGGGGCTATTACCATCTGTCCCCAAGATGTAGCTCGTGCAGTCCGTCCGTTACCTAACTGGAAGTCTCCAGGACCGGACGGACTGCACAACTTTTGGATAAAGTGGTTACAAAGGTCGCACGCCCGCTTGGCATCCCAGTTCCAGTCAGCCTTACATTCAGGGTCGCTGCCCCAGTTCCTAACGACAGGAATAACCCACCTGCTCCATAAATCAGGTAGTACTGCGGAGCCCAAAAATTATAGACCGATCACTTGTCTACCGACGGTCTATAAAGTTCTTACATCCATTTTGAGAGCTAAAATTAACGAACATATAGACACCAACTCCATCATGTCTGCCTCTCAAAATGGATGTAGGAATGGGTCCCGTGGTACTAAGGAGCTACTCCTCATTGATATGGCCATTAGCCAACAGGTTCGTCGTTTCCGAAAGGATCTGTCGACATGTTGGATAGACTATAAGAAGGCCTATGACTCGGTGCCACATACATGGCTCATGAGGGTGCTGGAGTTGTATAAAGTAGATGCAACTCTGCGCACCTTCCTGATGTCGTGTATGGGGCAATGGAGGACGGTCCTTCGCTATCCAGGATGTCGAAATATCCAGAGGAACAGCGAGCCGATAAGGATCGAGCGGGGCATATTTCAGGGCGATAGTTTGAGTCCGCTTTGGTTCTGCTTAGCCTTGAATCCTCTAAGCACACTGCTGGAGGATTCAGGTCTAGGATATCGGCTGCGGAGAGGTGGTCAGGTTATATCCCACCTCCTCTACATGGATGACCTAAAACTCTTTGCCCCCAACAATTTGCAACTGATGGAGCTACTGAAAGTAACTGAAACATTCAGTAGCGCCATCAGGATGGAATTTGGTGTGGACAAATGTGCGGTCATGCATGTAAAGCGAGGAGAGATTGTGGAATCCGTGGGAACCCAACTCTCGGATTCCATAAACCTTAGAGCCCTCTCCGCACCCGAAACCTATAAGTATTTGGGTATGTCGGAAGCGTTGGGCATCAATGTTACTGACATGAAGCAATCGTTGAAGGAGCGCTTCTTTGGCCGCCTGAAGAAAGTATTTAATAGTCTTCTATCAGGCGGAAACAAGGTGCGTGCCTTCAACGGTTGGGTCATGCCGGTTTTGATGTACTCTTTCGGCGTACTCAAATGGACTCAGACGGAACTCGACGCCCTGGATCGGAGGGTCCGTACGCTGTTGACTGCATATCGAATGCATCACCCACGGTCATCGGTAATGAGACTGTATATCCCGCGAAAGTGTGGAGGCCGAGGCTTTTTAAACGCTAAGACTCTCCACAACCGCGAGATATGCAGTCTCAGGGAATATTTCCTAGAAGCCGATGTGGGGATGCATCGAGATGTGGTCGCGGTGGACAAGGGCCTCACTCCGCTCTCCTTGGCTAAAGAGAACTGGCGCAAACCTGTAGTGCTTGACACTAACGATCGCAGGGAGGTATGGCAGAGTAAGGAGCTTCACGGACGCTTTTTCCGGGCCCTACATGGACCCGACGTAGATTTGTTAGCGTCCGTAGCCTGGCTGCGTTCCGGTGACCTCTTTGGGGAAACCGAAGGTTTTGTCTGTGCAATTATGGACGAAGTTATGATGACGAACAACTACCGGAAATATATTGTGAAAGATGGCACGGTTGACATCTGTCGGGCATGCCACCGTCCGGGAGAATCAATCCGACACATTATCTCCGGGTGTTCTCGTCTTGCTAACGAAGAGTACTTGCATAGACACAACCTTGTAGCCAGGATTATCCATCAGCAACTTGCACTGAAATACAACCTTGCGGAATCGGAAGTGCCGTACTATAGGTATGTGCCCGACCCAGTTCTCGAAAATGGAAATATCACATTGTACTGGGATCGATCCATCATCACTGACAGGACTATTGTTGCCAATAAGCCTGATATAGTGGTGGTGGATCGAACAGAGCGGCGCACAATGATTATTGACATAACGGTCCCGCATGACGGGAACCTCGTGAAAGCCGAGAAAGATAAACAAATCAAGTATCTTGACTTGGCTCGCGAGGTTGTCGACATGTGGGATGTGGACTCAGCGATCATTGTGCCGATAGTTGTATCAGCCAATGGCTTAATCGCCAAGAGCCTCGACCAACATCTAAGGAGGCTCTCGTTGGGCAGCTGGATTAAGGGCCTGATTCAGAGAGCGGTACTTCTGGACACGGCGCGCATTGTTAGGAGGTTCCTCTCTCTGGAGCCCTGACCGCCGGTAGCTTGGACCCTGTTCCCGATACCGGTGGGCTACTATGTTTTATATTTTTAAATGTTTTTTTTTATTTCATGTTTTTATAAAAAATATTTAAAAATGTGAAATATATGTACATAAATGAAATAAAGGAAATAATAATAATTTATTTAGCAAAAAGAAGAAATACATTGCGTGTTACATTATTATGGAAGTACATTTGTGCTCAATTTTTGTGAATAATGACCCCTATGCTAGGAAAATCCTGTGTTATAGGGGCCATCCATTCGTCCGTTATGATAATTTTACAAAATTCGGGAGTTTAAGACGTGTAACAGCAGCGATAGTGTGTGAGTAAGCGCGTGATATGTGGTGTAATGGGGGAAGTGTGTGAGTGTGCGATATGTGATGTGTGTATGAGTGTGTAATGTGTGATGTGTGTATAAGAATGTGATGTGTGTCGTGTGGGTGTAGAGAGGGAAGGTGGTTTGGGGTCTGTAAGTGTTAGTGATACTATTAATGATTTATTTGTATAAGGGTTTCATCAGTGCTTCTGTTTCATCATAATCTAGGGTGAGGAGGAATTCTTTAGTTATTGTTTTACATTTGTGTGTGTTTAGTGTATGTATGTTAAGTTTATGATGTATTTTATTGTATATAAGGGCACTTAGGTAGGGGTAATGGCGTCTGGCAAGATTTTACAGAAGAACGAATTGAAGTTTATTATTTGCATAATATTGACATATACCTTGCTTCTATGTCTTTTAGGTTCAAATCCGGTCACCCGTCGAAGCCGCCGAGAACGCGTGAAGAAATGATAGCAGAGGCTACATTTTTAAAATCAGAATACGAAAAAAGTATTGCTGGAGAGGGAAGTAGTTGATAAATATATAATGTAGGTTTATGTAAACCAGAAAAAGTATGCGCTTCGGTAATCTTCGTGTTTCCGAATTAGCACGAACGTCGCACCAAAGGGAAACCACAGAGACAAAGCTTCTAAGTTTTGTAATATCGTGAAATGCCGTGAGATTCGACTCGACTCCCTCCTTCCCCTCCCCTAATGTCACGTGAGATTTTTCAAAACGCGTATTTTTAGTGCTGTGCTTGATTTTAAAATTAAATTTTAACGTTAATTATTTTTTCATAATACTTAGTTTTTTATAATAATTACCCAGTTTTCTCGCAATTTAACAATGTCTT
This sequence comes from Cosmia pyralina, assembly GCA_946251885.1. Lineage (NCBI taxonomy): Eukaryota > Metazoa > Arthropoda > Insecta > Lepidoptera > Noctuidae > Cosmia > Cosmia pyralina. Next base: position 9,034,940 of record OX276371.1, on the reverse strand, counting down.
GCGAAAAAAATGAAGTATGTGATATTTGCCACGCTTTGCCACGTGATATTTGCTCTCCCCCACGTGAGATTGGGTGAGATTCGGTTCGACCCCCTCCCCCTCCCCCCCTCCTAAAGGCCTCACGTAATTAACGAACGCATTTAGGGAAAACAAACAGTAGCACAATAACAAATAGACAAAATAACTTAAATATTACATTTAACAATTATGCTACCCACTACGTTCTCCACAGATTACAATTTATAAGTAGTAGGTTTTAAAACTAGCTAGTAACACAGTTATATATTGTCCTAGAACTCAAAATGGATTTTTACATTTAAAAAAAAGAAAAAGTAAATTTGTGTGCGTACATCATTATTAAATATTACATTTATAATATAACTTAACTTTTAAATATTACTTTACATGAAGTTTTCTCTGTCGGGTCATAAGTTTTGAAAAGATTTTTTGGAATTGCATAGAGTTGTTAATGTGCAAGATGTAATTTAAATAACGCACAACCTCTTGAGGGATAATTTTACTCATCATTACGAACAACTTTTACTATAGGACCAAACTTGAAATCGCGAAAAAAAACAGCTGATCCCTACAATTAATGTTCGCATAACTAGTCAAAATGTGGGGAACAACTGACTTTTTTTCGCGATTTCACGTTTTAAAAAAAAAGAAAAAAAAAGTTGTTCATAATGATGACCCCCAATGACCCCTTAAGAGGTTGCTGCGTTATTTAAATTACACCTTGTATAATTTTGTAATCATGGTAATAAAAAACGGGCAAGTTACGGAACTTACCATACCACCACCATACTTAGTAACCATATAAATATAAAAAAAACAGGAGAAGTGGCAAGGGGGCGTGTCGGTGTCCACGCGTCGTGATCATAATGATCATGTCACAGGCAAATGGCCGTTTCTGCGAACTAGTGTGCTTTCGACCGCGATCGTGACAACATTTAAAAATGTCGTGTTACTCAGTAGTTTCTTGTAAAACCCGAAGCCAAACCAATAACTTTATAAATCATGGAATCACAGAGTGTCATATATACTTAAGTAAAAGTATTTTACTATATTTGTCTTTAAAATCATGAAAAACAACAAATTGTAAAATATTTCTTGTTTTTACTATGTTGTTTTTGTTTTCATATATCACAGTGACTGTAGTATTTATGCAGTAAATACATTGCTTTTAACGACTACTTAGGTATGTCCCTAAGTGATTGGACAAGCCATGTAAAAATCTTAAAACGATATTTTGTTTTGCGGATGCATCGCGTAGTACGGCCGCTGTATCTTGCAACGAGTTAGTGATGTACTTGTGCAGATCCACTATCGACAACAATGTCGATTGCTTAATGAATATATATTGCTATTATAATTTATTATTTGTCAACCGTTTTAATGTTTGGAAGACCCATGTGAAATAATGTTTTACACTAATTTTGATTTTCTCATACTTATTGTTTAGTTGATTGATTGATTTACTAAATATTATTTTTTTAGCTACATATTGTTTATTTATATTATATTAGTATATGTATATCGTTTATTATTTATTTTATTTTCAGGACCTCACAAAATTTTTAGTACAGTAATAAATGGAAGAATTGATAACTTTTCGATTTAGTCAAGCACTAGCGTATATGTAAAATTAATTGCTTTTGCACAGCACAACGATAGCGACAGATGTGATCGTGTGAGTAAGTTGTACGGTGCATGGTAAATGCACGCTGTGTTTGATGGGATAAGGTTTATAAAAATTGTCGATTCATTAGTGTGTGCGAGACTTCGTATCTATTGCTTTTACTGAACTCCATGTGTACTTGTGGCGAGTGGTGTGGACAAAGTGGAGACACTGGTTTCCGATATATTTTCAATTACTGGGCATATCTCTTTCTTTCTTATATCTATGGTGGTGTGATTGGTTGGTTGGTGGTTGGATCTCATCACCTTGCGTTTTTATTTCCGAAGATAGATGATCGATTTCCGAAGCACATACTTTTCTTGGGATAGCTGTACTATGGACAAAACTTGAGCATGCTCACCTAAGAAAATATTCCTGTGACAGCGAGATAATGACAAACGAACATTGTGCGATCGAGTCGTGAGCCGTGCTAAGCGATTATCGCCTTTGAGGTGATCATGCGGAACTTTGGCCCATAGTACATAGGTGTTTGGAAAATAAAATTATAGTTGACCTCATAATTGACAAAACACACACACTCGTATATAATACCTAAAAAGAGACAGAGAGAGAGAAAGTCGCATGGAGGGGGCATAACGCTTTTTCCTTCCGTGACGATTTCTATCAATCAACTCCTTCCACAAGGCCCTTTGTACACAGCACGGTTTCTTTACGATACGGCGTGTTAACCGCGCCGAAGAAAAATCGTGTGACCTTCCTGTGTATCAGAAAAGTGGGGTCAAATTTAAGGGTGTGGATCAAACTAAACAACTTTCTCTATGGGACCAACATCGTAATAGAGAAAAAAATATCAGCTGTCCCGTACAAAGCTTCAATACCTACTCGACCCAAATGTATGAGATGTCTTTTTACACCCTTTAACCTTAAGCAGTTTGATGCAGTTCGTGGCATCAAATCTGAGATTGACCTAAAATAGTTGCCACGAACTGCATCAACTTGAGAGAGAGATGTAATGCAGTTCGTGGCATCAAATCTGAGATTGACCTAAAATAGTTGCCACGAACTGCATCAACTTGAGAGAGAGATGTAATGCAGTTCGTGGCATCAAATCTGAGATTGACCTAAAATAGCGGCCACGAACTGCATCAACTTGAGAGAGAGATGTAATGCAGTTCGTGGCATCAAATCTGAGATTGACCTAAAATAGCTGCCACGGACTGCATTAGACTTGAAAGAGAGACGTAATGCAGTTCGTGGTATCAAATCTGAGATTGACCTAAAATTGCTGCCACAAACTGCATCAGACTTGAGAGAGATGTAATGCAGTTCGTGGTATCAAATCTGAGATTGACCTAAAATAGCTGCGACGAACTGCATCAGACTTAAGAGAGAGATGTAATGCAGTTCGTGGCATCAAATCTGAGATTCACCTAAAATAACTGCCACGAACTACATCAGACATAAGAGAGTGATGTAATGCAGTTCGTGGCATCAGATCTGAGATTGACCTAAAATAGCTGCCACAAACTGCATCAGACTTAAGAGAGAGATGTAATGCAGTTCGTGGTATCAAATCTGAGATTCACCTAAAATAGCTGCGACGAACTGCATCAGACTTAAGAGAGAGATGTAATGCAGTTCGTGGCATCAAATCTGAGATTCACCTAAAATAGCTGCCACGAACTACATCAGACATAAGAGAGTGATGTAATGCAGTTCGTGGCATCAGATCTGAGATTGACCTAAAATAGCTGCGACGAACTGCATCAGACTTAAGAGAGAGATGTAATGCAGTTCGTGGTATCAAATCTGAGATTGACCTAAAATAGCTGCGACGAACTGCATCAGACTTAAGAGAGAGATGTAATGCAGTTCGTGGTATCAAATCTGAGATTGACCTAAAATAGCTGCGACGAACTGCATCAGACTTAAGAGAGAGATGTAATGCAGTTCGTGGCATCAAATCTGAGATTCACCTAAAATAGCTGCCACGAACTACATCAGACATAAGAGAGTGATGTAATGCAGTTCGTGGCATCAGATCTGAGATTGACCTAAAATAGCTGCCACAAACTGCATCAGACTTAAGAGAGAGATGTAATGCAGTTCGTGGCATCAAATCTGAGATTGACCTAAAGGATGTAATTGTTATTTATTTTCCAAGCACCTTAAATTAATTTAGCAATATTTAGTTTTAAGATTTAAATTTAAAGTTAAGCCCAAATTAAATATAGATATTGTTTGTTAAAATAGTAGCGGAATAAGCATTGTTGTAGAGAAACTTTGATAGTAAAAAAAAATTGTTTATTGTTAATACCTAGATCTTCCAATCAAATATATTCCATAGAGAGCAGCGGTAACGCATTGATTACGGCCGTAGTTCGTGGGTTTGAGCCCAGGCTGGCACTTTGTGTACTTAATGTTATTTCATCACCACTGCTCTCAAAACGGTGAAGGAAAACATCGGGAATCAGGAAAAATTCGAATACTGTCACATCTACCAATCCGCAGTGGGCCCGCGTGGTGGATTATGGCCCGTACCCTCTCACAGAAAGGAGGCCTGTCTCCCAGCAGTGGGAACACTAGGCTGATTATGCTGTCAATACTTCCAGTTCCAATCATTTATTTATTTACAGGCACTGAATTGAATTGTCAATTTAGTTCTCAACTTAAAAAAAATGGTTAGGGGTCATCCATATATTACGGCACACGAATTTCATGATTTTTGAGCCACTCCCCCGTTCTTGTTACATGTGGTCATTTTGTGTGACCTTCCCCGCCCCTGTTATTACGTAACATATTCAAAGAATTTTATATAAAATCTCATATTAATGTTAATACATTAATATGAGATTTTATATAAAATTAACTTAAACAACTAACTAACTTACTAACTTAATTAACTTTAAAATATTACTAATGTAATATTTTAAAGTTTTTCGTTAGAGTTGCAGTTTAGAGATACTTGACGTCTACATGTGACGTCACGAAGCTTATTATGTTTTGCCCCCACACACGATGTCACACATTGTTGAACCCCTCCCTCCCCCTTAACGTGTGAGGTAATTTATGGATAGCTCCCAAAGTTAAGGTTTCCTAGAAGAGCGGTTCCTTCATCATGAAAATCTGTCATTTTCACTATAGTCTGTTTTTTTTTAACAAATGAGTACCGAAAATTTTGACTGCGTTGCTATTGGTCCACGTAATCAACGTAAAGTCCGTTCCACGCAAACCAAACGCTGTAGTTTCATGTGTGTTCAGTTGAGTCATCGATTACCTGCGCGTCGCATGTGTTTTAGTGAGTGAACCAGACGATATTGTTTGTGCGTGAGTCATGGCGGACATTTCTCCTGTACAGTAAATTTTAGAAGTACCTATTCAATATGAGCGGGCCTTAAACAAAGGCGTTGGCCCCACCCCGACCAATGACCCATCTCACTCTGTCAATATCGTAAATGTGCGAGAGACAACTCAGTACTCGTTTGTTAAGAAAAACAAACTATAGTATTTGTATTGACATTAAGCTGTTAAAAAATGCACTATATTGTGTAACCGTTCACAGCTTTCTTAGGAAATCAAAGCTTTACATAAACTCCATTTACAATAACATTTTTACAGTCCGTTCAACCGATTTTGACTTCTATTGCGTTGGTGGCATAACAAATGGCAGCTGCAGTTAACAGTTGGTATTGTAACCACTTTTTTGTCTTTAATGCCATCCTTAAGCCTACGGAATATAAGTCAATGGTTGAACGGACTGTAAAAAAGGTTTGTTTAAATGTCTAATCTTATTGTAAATGGAGTAAGCTAGACAGGTTTTCCGCCGTTTCCAATCCAAAATGTAGGTACGGATTGCGGTGAACCACTTTTATTATATTATCATTAGTAATAAGGTCGAAAACAGGTTCACCACAAATGTCCGCGATGGTACACACGGCTACCTATCAAGCTACACATTTCCAATATAAGCTGACCTCTCATTTTAAGGAAAACCTATACAATGCGAGATCAGCTTATACTGGAAATGTATAGCTTGATGTTTAGCCGTGTGTACTTACAAATTCCGCGATGATAAGTACATAAAACTACAAAAATGTGTGTTTTAACTACCTTGTAGATTTACGCTTATTTCAATCGAATGTAGATTGTAAATACATATTACTTACAGGGTACAGTAGGTTGGATTTTTTTAATGGGACACTAAGGGCAAGAGATACCGTGGCCCTGGCACGGGCAGTTGAAGGAACACGGGTGGGTTGTAGTCAGTAAAAGTCTGACACGCCCTCCCGCTCTGCCCAGAGCGGGAGAAGTCATTTGATGATTTCCCATCCACAAAAAAAAAAAAAAAAAAAAAGGCAGGAACTTTACCTGGCTACTGGATAACGGTTAATAAGATAGTTTCTTTTCATATGTTATTATAGGTGCAGAAGAATTATGATGAAGTTATTAAAAGATCGTGAATAAGATGAATAATTTCTTCGAAATTTGTGGGAACTGTTTTTATGCGATTTGTGGCTTTTCTAGTACTCTAACCTCAGTTGGTCCAGAAGTCTATTAATACATATGTGAAACTGCATCAATTGGCAACATGAAAATTTAAAATGAAAATTGACGTTTTTCTAGCCGACTGTACTGGTTTTCAGAAATCAGTGACTGCAGTTACCAATAACTCAGACACTTCGTTTATTACCCGTGGTTCCTGCAGTAGCCCCTGGAGGGAATTTTGTTACCCGTGATCCCTCCGAGAAATACCCAAATATGCCGAATTAAACTGGTAGTCTCGAAAATTGACAATAACAAATGTGTATTTAAAAAATTATAACCATAAGAATCATCAATACTTCTCTCTAAGTTAGATTTGCCGTGGTTTGGTCTGATTTCGAAAATCAGATCAAACGATGGTTAATCTAAGTACACACACAGTTTTGTTATTGTCGCGAATCATAGTTTTGAGACTACCATTTTAATTCGGCAGCATTGCATTTCTCGGACGGATCATAAACGGGTAATAAACGGAAATCTTAAAGACAGTCCTATAGTCAGTGTCCTAGGAATGTTTTCCTGTAGCTACAACGGTTAAGGTACCTGCCCTTACTACCCCGTCTCAAAAATCCACCGTTTATATTTTTTTGTTAAATAAATTATTTCTTAAAAATTGTTATTATTGTGTTTTAATTTGCCAAATAAAAGGTACAGCCAACCGCACGTCTGATAAGATTATCATCCAGTTGTTACGAAAATCAATACACAAATTAGCCGACGTTCGTACGGACGTACCTAAAAATATCGCGCACTGGATTTTCAACTCTCGGTGTTGAGCCGAGCATTGAGAATCCAACTTAACAACAACAGAGTGCATTATAGCGCGTCGAAAAAACACAGTGTTGGATTTTCAACCTTCGGCGCTAAGCAGAGCGTTGAAAATCGAGTACGTGAAACAAAATCGCCGCGATAGTTTTACGTCCGTGCGAACGTCGACTTAGCTAATAGATTTTCAACCGAATGTCGAATGTTGTGATTGGTTGGCTGCATTACCATAACCAATTGGAGCAGTGGTGGCCCAGTGATAACGACCGCTTACGAGTTGTACGTCGTAGGTTCGAAACCAGACAGGCGCTTTAATTTTCACCATGCACTGTCCCAAACCGGTGAAGGAAAACATCGTGAGGAAACCGGCATGTCCTACAACAAAAAAATTGAAGACGTGACATCTACCAACCCGCACTGGGCCCGCGTGATGGGTCAGGCGTCGTCCTGCTTGGCTTCGATCGTACGACCAAACGATGCGATTTCGTCGCACGACGAGATTAAACACACATTTCTTTAGAGTGTCATAATTGAAGCTTGCAAGTTTGTTGCAAGTCATCACGCGAGCACAGGAAAACGTTTTCATTGTGCGACGAAATCGCATCGTTTGCTCGTACGATCGTTAGCCAATTAGGACGACGCCTTACAGTCCATTCCCTCTCACCGAGGGTCGTTTATCTTCGGAAAAACCGAAGTTTGCCGAATTAAATGTGACTGGTCCAATTAAGTAGTAGACGGAATTAGTGCGTCAATCATCACATCACATCACACTATCACACTAATATTATAAAGGCGAAAGTTTGTGAGTGTGTGTGTGCGTGTGTGTTTATGTTTGTTACTTCTTCACGCTCAACCGGCGGGACCGATTTGGATAAAATTTGGTATGTAGATTGCTTATACCCTGGATTAACACATAGGCTACTTTTTATACCGGTCTATGCGGGTGAAACCGCGGGGCGCAGCTAGTCTATAATAAATAGAAAGAGAAGTCCTGACTGACTGATTCATCAACGCCCAGGCCTAACCCTTGAACTTAGAAAGCTGGAAATCTAGAAATTTCTAGAAAGCTGAAATTTTGCACAGAGGTGAATGTAGACAAGGAATAAGGAAGGATTTCCCGTTAGTACGTTCCCGTGGGATATTTTCGATATCCACGCGGGCGAAGCCGCGGGCAAAAGCTAGTCTGTTATAATTTAGGTTTTTTTTTTAAATTTATTTACTGAAATTACAATACAGCGGTGTTTCTTAAATATAAACTCGCGAAACTTTTAGGTACGTTTGATGGCGAGAGGCGCTCTTTTACATTAAAAAAAACAATGAACCACAGGTGGGATTACAAATCAATTTCTACTGGTATTTGTTGAACAATAAAGCCGACCCGAAGCATTTACAATTTAGGTAGGTACTTATATCCCTTTTTCATTTTGCTCGTGCCGTTTGCCAAACGCCGTTCGGCATTTACACTCGCTGAATCATGTTCGGGGTCAGCTCGGCACAATTCTAGCTAAGCCAATCGGATTTTTGCCGAACTTTAGAACATAATATCTACATTATAGTCGACTAGCTTTTGCCAGCGGCTTCGCCTGCGTGGATGTCGCCAAATATGCCATGGGAACGTACCACCGGGAAATCCTTGCTTATTCCTTGTCTACATTATAAAAGGAACCTCTGTGCAAAATTTCAGCTTTCTAGGTTCAGGGGCTTGGGCTGGGCGTTGATGAGTCAGTCAGGACCTCTCTTTTTAACCGACTTCAAAAAAGGAGGTTCTGTATTCAACCCGTATGTATGTATGTATGTATGCATGTATGTATGTATGCATGTATGTACGAGGGGGGATCAAAAAGTAGTGAGAATGAGATAGATTAAAATGACTATTGATAACTTAATAATTTATTTTTCTACATAGTCTCCGAGTCTCTCTACACACCGAGTCCAGCGCTTTTCCAAGACTTCAATCCCTTTAAAAAAAAAAGTTTAGTCTTGGTCCTGCAAAAAGCTCTCCACGGCATCCATCACCTCGCTATCGTCTTCGTACCTGTTTCCCCTTAAGTATTCTTTCAATTTGGGGAACAGATAAAAATCGCTAGGCGCCAGATCTGGTGAATAAGGGGGGTGGTCAACCAATTCGAAGCCAGCTTGCTGAATGTCAGCCATCGCAACTGCCGACCTGTGCGCGGGTACGTTGTCGTGATGAAACAGCACGCCCCTTCGAAGTTTCCCTCTCCTTTTCTCTTTGATGGCATTCCTCAAGTTAGGAATTAAAGCTGCATAATATTGGCATGTAATAGTGGTTCCACGCTCCAGGTAATAGGTAATCAATCAACAATATCCCTTCTGAGTCCCAAAATATTGCGGCCATAACCTTGCCAGCCGATGCCACGGCACGAAACTTCTTCGGGGTCGGTGATGATGGCCGTTTCCATTGCGAAGATTGCTGTTTTGTCTCGGGATCAAAATGATGTACCCATGTTTCGTCCATTGTTACGAAACGAGACAAAAAGTTTTCAGAATCTTCGTGAAACTTGTCCAACAATATCTTCGAAATGTCAAGTCGATTTTGTTTCTGACTGTCGGTTAACATTCTCGGCACCCATCTTGCGGAGACTTTTCTCATATTCAAAGATTGTTTCAATATGGATTGAATACTTCCATATGAAATGCCCGTTTCTTGAATTAAGTATCGGATGGTAACTCTTCGATCGCTCAATACAATTTTCTCGACTTTCGCAACATTTTCTTGGGTGACTGACGTCGATGGACGGCCGCAACGATGTTCGTCTTCCGTGCTCGTTCTCCCTACTCGAAATTGAGAAGCCCACCTTGCGACAGTGGAATAAGGCGGAGCAGACTCTCCTAATGTTGCCTCCAAATCGCAATGAATCTCTTGCGTCGTTAACTTTTTTAAATAGAGGTATTTAATAACGGCTCGCACTTCGTTTTTCTCCATTTTCGAGAACACGTTCCGACACGACGCAAACAAATGACTAGGTACATTCAGAAAAAAACAAAAGAGAATCGAAGATTTTTTTCTTTATTAATATTACAAATATGTATCTGAGCTATGCCTGCCAGTATTTATTTTTTTTCTTACCAAGGAGTACGTCGTTCTCACTACTTTTTGATCCCCCCTCGTATGGATGTATGTATGTATGTATGTTTGTTTGTCCGCGATTTCCTCAAAAACTAATAAACCAATTTTGATGATTCTTTCACTACCGTGATCTACATACTTTCAGGAAGGTTTTAGTATATAATACATTATGTAATTATTATTATGTGCGAAGTTATATGCATCAATGCACTGTATCTCCGGCATTTCTAAGCGGATTTTTGATGATTCTTCTTTTCGTTCGACTTGGGCTTACCTAATTGTGTATTCAACTAAAAATTAAAAAATAAATTTACTTAAAAAAAAGTAAAAACCGACTTCAAACCAAAAACCAATAAAACTTCAACAGCTTCTGAAGTCGGTGTCATCAATTCTTCAATGCACTTTAGCTTGACACCGACTTCAGAAGCTGTTGAAATGTTTTATGAAAGTTATTTTATTGGTTTTTGGTTTGAAGTCGGTTTTTACTTTTTCTAAAGTATTTTTTGTGTTTACATAGATAGATTTAGCCACCCGGCGTGAACACCATTGTTACTGCATTGGACTTGACGTGCACCTCGGCCTTCTAAACTGACGCTACAAAATTTATTTTACAAATTCCAATTCACGAAGAAAATATTTACGAAATATTTCACTAAAGGTCTACCAGTAAACTTATAAGATTTAATCGAGAGGAATGGACAGGTAGGCGGCACAAAACAGTTTGCGATGGGCCAACTGCCAAAAGATACGTTAAAATTTTAAGAGCTGTAGGTACTGTCGAGAAAAGTTTTCATTGGCCATTTATTTTGAATAAGTACTACCTACTGTGGAGAATGGGGTGCAGATAAACCTCTGAAAAGTTGTGTGACAATCGGTTGACATGATATGGGGATGTGATGCAGAGGAATGATTAAAATGTAGTGAGCAAAGTTTTGAGTATGAATGTAAGTGTTGAGTATGGCTATAAGAGTATGTGGCGGCATCTACATCGCTACATGTGAACTACGGATCACACTGACGTCACGGAAAATCCTGCAGAGAGAGAGAGTTTACCCCGCGACTAAGCATATACAACGTGTCGTTTTGCATCCTCGTCAAATTTTAGGGTGTGGTACAGAACATCAAACCGAACAACTTTCTCCATGGGACCAACATTGTAATCTCGAAGAATTTTTTCAACTGTCCCATACAAAACTTTAATATCTACTCGACGCAAATGTATGGGATGGCTGATTATTTTTTCGCGATTACGATGTTGGTATGGAAAAAGTTTTTCGGTTTGATAGTCTACCACACCCTTAAATGTGACGAGGATGCAAAACGACACGTTGTATACAATGTCCCGACATCAATCGTCTAGCAGTTGCCCAAGACAGCACACCCGTCTGGTCGGAGGATCCTTTCTTTTCTATGAAGGAACTAACTAACACCAACTAACTTTACACCATGTTCTTCATGCCTCATATGTATCCAGGGAAGACCAAAGAAAATTGGCGAGCAAGCAGCATCCAGTGCACGACGGCGATGACCGCGGGTACGCGTACATACGCATACCCTTGCACTCGCTGCTCGTTGCTCGCCAACTCGCTTGTAGTTGCTAGCTGTAGGTAATCGCTTCTCGTTAGTCACCAGCGGCGGTGGGACAGGCAATAGGCTCCGTTCACATGGCGGTGATCAGCGGGAGAGGATCAGAGGAGCTCGTGGCTAAGTAATAACAGCCGCACGGGTCAATCCATCAGGTTAAGCTACGCTTGCCGGGATTGGTCAGTGGATAGGTAACCATCTTTACATATCGAGACTTCTTCGTGCCTCGGAAAGCACGTTAAGCCGTTGGTCCCGGCTGTCATTCGTGGATCTTTGACAGCCGTTACGGGTCGTCAGAAGCCCGAAAGTTTGACAACCAGTCTTACCAAGGGGTATCGTATTACCCAGTTACTGGGTTGTGGAGGTCAGATAGGCAGTCGCTCCATGTAAAATACTGGTATTCAGCTGCATCCGGTTAGACAGGAAGCCGACCCCAACATAGTTGGGAAAAGGCTAGGTAGATGATGACAAGGCGGTGATCAACGGCCTTAGTGCGAGTTGTACGTTAACATTAAATTACGTTAATTTGTATGGAATAACTGAAACTGAAGATCGAGTAAGTATAAAAACTCGCACTATAATTACGATAATTAACTGTCTGATTTTGTGATCACTCACTCTCAGACTGCATTTGTTTTTATGAGTATCTCAGTGAGTGTTCTACTCGACAAGTGAGCTTCGCTGTGCGAGTAGGTACTCTCTTTGGTAGACAGGGTCGTCTTTAATCTCTTGAAGGCCCTGGGCACTTTAGGATATGGAGAATGCAGGATGCTAAAGCGAGCTCGAAATTTATAGCACTCCGCCTCGGATAGTTTTGGATTTCTTTTGACTGTTCATATAGAAATAGTATCTAGTACCGACTAGCTTCACCTTTCTGACTGACCGAGACCCCTTGATAATTCAAAAGTGCCTGTAGATGGTTTATTTGAAACAAATGCATTGAGTTTGAGTTGATTACTTTGTCGACGTATGCAGAAAAGTTTGGGAACTAAGAAAATGTAGGTAGGATGTACTTCTGAGCGAGCGAAGAGAGCTCGAAAATTTTAGCGCCCCGTCTGAAATTAACTTAACTTTTCTTTTGCCCATTCCCTCTCAAAAAGAGGAGTCTTGTGTCCCAGCATTATAGGCTGATTATGATGATGATGGCTGAAAAGGGTTTTCAGTGAAAGCCTTTTCTAAATCTTCTAAAAATATTTTTCTGTCTTCGAAATATTCAGTAGTCATTCAGTCAGTAGGTCAATCAACGCCCAAGTACCTTACCTAGCTTATTTGCCTACTACCGTTTATCCTAGTGTAAGTAAGGCATACCTATGAGTAAAGGAACCGCTCCACAGCAGTCCATGGAAAAGGCAATTGACCAATAATTGATGCACGTTTGTTAGGGTTCCGTACCAAAATGGCAAAAAGGAACCCTAAGATGCGATTCAGGAAAATCATAATATGCGATTCAGTCTGTCCGTCTGTCACAGCTGGATATCTCAAGAACCACTAATGCCACCAACTTGAAATTTGGAACAGTTTTATATGATGTTTGCCCAACTATTTTGCAAAAAAGAAAGAAATAAATATTTATATATATTTTTTTGCAACAGGGACCCTTTAAGTTCCTGTTGCAAAAAAATATATCATAATATAGGTATCACATAATTATAGGTCGCCGGTCGTAAAAATTCGAAGTGGGGCTACTGGGGCTTGTGGGGTATCATATGAAAGAGCACTGTTTGGACATTCTCAAACATTTTCTTCTTTTTTTAGGCCGCATGGTTTTCGACTTTTGATGGAAAAAATAAATAAAATACTGTTTCCTTATCTCCGAAGTTTGCATAGAGGAAAATCTGAAATTATTCTATGTGAAAGAAGTTTATGTAAAGATTACAGGAAAAATAAAACGATCTCCAAATAACACATTTTTTCAGAAATCGGAACGGAACCCTGCGCGAGTCCGACTCGCTGTTGGCCGATTTTTTAGTTATTTGATTTGTTGCAATATTTTTTGTTACACGCCCTGAACTCACACAAAATTATTGTCTCTAAATGGGCAAAACCAGGAAGGGGCGTGATCTCTCATTAGCTGCATAATCAGCCTATAATGTTCCCACTGCTGGGACACCAGCCTCCATGGATTACAGTACACTCCCTCTTGAAGATTCGAGAGGGAGTGGACTGTAATCCACCACGCAGGGCTAGTGCGGGTTTATGGATGTCACTTGTTATGCCGGTTTCCTCACGATGTTTTCCTTCACTATTTTGAGAGCAGTGGTGATGAAATTATTTACACGAAGTAAAGCGCCTGCGTGGGTTTGAACCCACGACCTACAACTCGCAAGTCGGGGCTATTATCACTGGGCTACCACTGCTCTCACTGACTGCATATCGGCAGAAATATTTTCTAAACTGGGCATGCTTAAGTTTTGCCGATAGTACTCGATAGAGTACGAGTGTGTGTGTGTCCTGTATGTGTGTGTGTTGTGTGTGTGTGTATGTGTGTGTGTTCCTGGGTTAATACCCAGGAATACCTACTTACGTAATATAACTTCACGCCTATTATTTCCCGAAGGGTTAGGCAGAGGTGCACCCACATTTTGTCAGTTTTCACCCCCTTTGTACCTAGGTACTTATCTTTCGCGTCAGATACTTTTTATAGGAGAGCGGGTTGAAAATTTCGTTACACATGGAATTGAGTTTGAAGAGGTCATGTTACATCTGCTATCCGATTACTGAGCACCCTTCAACTAGTGATGTGACGAATGCAAATATAATAATATCCGAAATATCCGCGAAAAAATAACTGCAAAACTAAAACATCAAAATTGTACAGACGCCAGCACATCAACTACTACAATCTGTCAAATTTCTTTAATAGATTTTCATCTTTATCGCTAAAGCATTAGGTTCAAGGTTGATTGGGAAAATTTGACAGTTACGGGTGGCTTGATGTGCTGGCGTCTGTACATTAATGAATGTATTTACATCTTAGATTTAAAAGTGTTCCACAGAACGGTCCCCCGACAGCAATAACAATTTAATTTATCTGTTTAGTCACAGATAAATAAAATTATTATTGATCGAAGAAAACTATTTACTTAACATTGTAGTTGAAAATAATTTAAAAAATTAAAAAAACCCCTGCCATGCCAAGAAACGAAGTAAAAAACAAGTTGTATTTTAGTCAGGGACTACAACTTGTTTTTTACTTCTTGGTTCGTTTTTTGGCATGGCAGTAGTGTTTTTAATTTTTTAAATTATTTTCAACTACAATGTTAAGATTGAAATAAATAAATATTTTTCTTCGATCAATGATAGCACTGCTATTAGCAAGATATTTTTAATTAAATAAATATTTTCAATTTCTCGTGGCTAAGTAATAACAGCCGCACGGGTCGATCCATCAGGTTAAGCTACGCTTGCCGGGGTTGGTCCGTGGATGGGTGACCATCTTTACCTACCGAGACTCCTCCGTGCCTCGGAAAGCACGTTAAGCTGTTGGTCCCGGCTGTCATTCGTGGATCTTTGACAGTCGTTACGGGTCATCAGAAGCCCGAAAGTCTGACAATCAGTCTTACCAAGGGGTATCGTATTACCCAGTTAATGGGTTGTGGAGGTCAGATAGACAGTCGCTCCATGTAAAATAATGGTATTTAGCTGCATCCGGTTAGACTGGAAGCCGACCCCAACATAGTTGGGAAACGGCTAGGCAGATTGATTGAAATATTTTCAATTTCAATAAGTTTGTTCTTGGGATAAATTCATCCCAACTACGGAACCCTTCATTGTGCGTGGTCCGACACGCGCTTACTACAATAACTAAACATTCACTTATAGATTTGATGTGTATGCGTTCTAGTTTAACATACGTTTTTCGCATAATTTACTTGCATTACTTGAAGGCGTAATAAAAGATTTAAAAGTCGCTAAAATCCAATATCTGTCTGTGTCTTAAGAAAGGTACAGGGGGCCAATCACCACTTCTTAAAGCAGTATTATTTTAATGTTACTTCAGTGTGAGAAAGAGATGGAGCTATACAGGACGTCTAGCTCCATCTCATTCCCACACTCATGTAAGATTAAAATAATACTGCTTTAAGAGGTGGTGGTCTAGCTCCTGGTCATAATGATAACAAAACATTTTCCTTCCAATTGTTCACCACGGCATCCTATTATTACGAGACCAATATTTATCATTCATCACCACACAACTACAAACTGACGTTACTGATTGATGATATTAATGTAGATAAAACATGTAGGTACAGTCGCGAACATGAATATATTAGGTACTATGGACAGTTTAGCAATAATATCGGATTTCATGATTCATCCATTAATATATTTAGGTATGCTTCGGCACAGATTGCGATACAGAAGAAAACTCGATTACTGTCAGGTTTTTATGCTGCCAAAGTGATATCAGATATTTTTGATAACAACGAGATTCACATTCTTTCGAATTTAACTCGTTTTTATATATTATCTTACAATGTCCCACTGTTGAGAAAAAGCCTCCCCCAAATCCTTCCAAGCATCCTTTTCCAGGGCCACCTCGTTCCAACCCTTGCGGTCCGTGTCTAGGTCGTCTCGCCACCTCTTCCTGGGCTGGCCTCGGCGGCGGATGGACGCATCCTCAGGCACCACCGTGTGGAGACTGTTGCCCAGCGGTCGCTATGCATTTGGTTAACATGACCCGCCCAATCCGATACAAAAGGGTGTTAAGCAGGGTGACCTGCTCTCTCCGAAATCATTTACCAATAGGTACTCTCGAGGAGATATTTATACATGTTGATGGATGGAGAGGCAGAGGAAGGCCAAAGAAAAGATGGATAGATTGTGTGAGGAATGATATGAAAGTGTTGGGAATCGAACCCAACAACTCGCGCGCGGTCGTCACGAGCAAGCTGCGTGATCAACGCACCACCGCCCTCCGGCAAGCAGAGGCGCGGCGCAGCGGGGGGACACGGCTCAAGACTCGCTTCCACGGACTCCGCCGCGACGGACGACGCTCCTCTCTAAAGTTTAAAATTAGTATTGTTTTGTTCGGGAACTGTTTGTATTGTTAGACGACAATATACCAGTCTTAATTTTGATACAGTCCGCTCTTTCATTGCTCCCCGCGCTAACATTGGTCCTTCAAGGATCTCGCCGTCTAATTAACAAGAAGTAACTCTCGAAAACAATATTCAAAGTCGAAGATCTTCAATAGCGGTCATCAGCGGCGACAGTTCCGGCAGGAGTAACAATATCCAGATCAAGGAACTTCGCGAGCCAAGCACCCGCACACGCCTAGGGAAAAGGTCATCTAGAGGTCGACCGCCGTCGGACTTCGGACCCGTCGAATGTACGAGTCATCGTATAGGATAAACAAGGACGAAGACTTGCAGATTATCGTGTATCCATTGGATGATGGTTTAGACATTTTGTGAGTCCGTTCCAATTAATCCTGTATTCATTTCTTTTCACTGTCATTTCTTATGTTTAAAATAGCAATTAATAAGTGAGTGCTTACATTCAACATCAATTAAAGTCGTTAATTGACAAACATCCATATTCATAGCCTTATGTTTCTCTAAAATCCCATTTCAGCTTAAAAAGCCATTATAATAACATATAAAATCCCAACTGTTTGCGTAAATCCATCGCTTCTTATCAGCTGATTGCTCGGCGACATACCTACTTGTTACCTTTGCATCAGCCGTTCTTTTGTTCGCACCGACGCGTCATTCATAGCTCATTAGGAAGGAACATTTTATTGCTCTAACAAAATACCAGCTTCGAAATCACATTAGCTAATTTACTAGCAAGCAACTGGTGTTTCTATCGCTATGGCTGACGAAAAACTTATTAGGAAGCGCAGCTGTATGAAGTCCAAGCTCACTATTTTCAGCAACCACCTTCACAAGCTGCATAGTTGCGCCGAACATAGCAACATTCAACTATTAGATTTGCAGGCCCGACTCAGAAAGTTTGAAGGCTTATATGTGAATTTCGACAGATTGCAGTGCGACATCGAGGTGACATCGGACAAACCCGAGGACGAGAGCGAGGAGCGTGAGCATTTCGAGAATCAGTATTATAAGCTGGTGGCGACGGCGCAGAGTATGCTCGGTGCTCGTCCCCCCCAAGCTTGTAATCTTCGAGATGGTGCCGTGACGGGTGACGAGGATGTACAGGCAGGTGGCTTAAATTATAATTGTGTGAGGTTGCCAAAAATTGATTTACCTGTTTTCCGAGGTCACTACCAACACTGGCTAGAATTTAGAGATACCTATATATCACTGATACATTCAAGGACAGACATTGACAACATTAATAAGTTGCACTACCTGCGTGCTTCTTTGAAAGACAGTGCGCTATTAGTAATAGACAATTTAGATTTTAGAGCCCAGAATTATGAGTCTGCTTGGAATTTATTATGCAGTAGGTACGACAACAAAAGATTGCTCGTAAATAATCATGTACATGCACTATTTAACATTAACCATACAGACACAGAATCAAGTTCAGCCATTCGAAATATTATCGACGTCACGAACAAAAATTTACGCGCATTACAGACTTTAGGACAGCCAACTGAATATTGGGATACCCTCATAATACATTTGCTGGCAGAAAAACTCGACAAGGTCACACGTAGGGAATGGGAGGAACATAGAAACATGCTCAGCGATCCACCCACATTAGAGATTATAATTAAATTTCTTAGCAACAGAGCTGACTTGTTGGAAACTTTGGAAGAACATCAAACACAAAACAATAATAAACAAAAAACAGACACTAGCAGACACGACACTAATCTACATACAATTACGAAATCAAACGAAAATAAAAATGACAACACCACTACAAATAAAAAAAACAATAATACAATTAAAAAACTATTTACATGTGCAATGTGCAATCAGCCTCATTACTTATTCCATTGTGAAGCTTTTAGAGCCCTGACTGTTGAAGATCGTCAACAAAAGGCCAAAGAAGCGAAGGTTTGTCTTAATTGTCTTCGACCAGGGCACGTAGAAACAAGATGCAATCTTACTCCCTGCAAATATTGCAGGAAAAAGCATAATACTCTGCTTCATTTAGAAGAGGCAGAAACAACTCCCGCTCCAGAGCCACTTGTCCCCGTCAACAATTTTGCCGGCTCGACTAATGTACAGCAGCATACTACTCCTCCGAATGTTTTGCTTTCCACAGCGGTCGTGAGGGTGGCTGACAGCAAGGGCAACGTGCACTTTGCCCGAATACTGCTTGACAACGGCAGCACGGGTAACTTTGTTGCGGAGTCATTTTGCGGTAAGCTGGGTTTGTTGCGACGCAGTGCGAGCGCCACCGTGACAGGTATAAACAATAATACGACTAACAGTACACAGTCTTGCAGCCTTACTATTATGTCCACCTATGATGAACATTACAGAATAACTATAGACTGCCATATTTTACCACAAATTACCAAAGCGTTACCATCAGCATATATTAATATTAATAACATTCCTCTTCCATTGGGAATAAGTTTAGCAGACCCATCCTTTAATGTGCCGTCAGCTATAGACATCTTGGTTGGGGCCGAAGTATTTTGGTCCGTCTTAAGCAACAATACTATCGACTTGGGTAAAAATCAACCCAAGTTATACGAAACAAAACTGGGTTGGTTAGTGTCAGGGTACGTAGCCCGTCATAAGACACACACTTCTACTCCCATTTGCCATTTTTTAAACGAAACAGCCGAACCAGACTTATCTCGTTTCTGGGAACTAGATACCATTGCTGCCAAGCATACCCTATCACCAGAGGAGCGTGCCTGTGAGCGGAGCTTTGAAAAACATACCACTCGTAACGACGACGGGCGCTTTGTCGTAACAATGCCGCTGAAGAAAGATCCTTCAGTCTTAGGCGATTCCTTTCAAAAGGCAAAGTGTCGGTTCATGTCACTAGAGCGTAGGTTTCTTAAAGATCCTGTCTTCAAAAACAGGTATGTAGAATTTATGACCGAGTATGAACAACTAGGTCACATGACTGAAAACAGGGAATCTACGTCTGGCTGCAGTTATTTTTTACCACATCATGGCGTCATCCGTGAATCAAGTACAACCACCAAACTACGTACAGTGTTCGACGCGTCGGCGACCACAAATACAGGTGTGTCACTAAATGACATACAAATGATCGGACCAACTGTACAAGAAGACATAGTCTCAATTCTACTACGTTTTCGCCAGCACAAATATGTTGTAACTGGTGACGTGGAGAAAATGTACAGAGCAATCGAACTTCATCCATCTCAACGTTCTCTGCAACAAATCATCTTCCGCTCTGATCCAACAGAGCCTTTAAAGACGTACACACTCAACACAGTGACTTATGGCACGGCAAGTGCTCCTTATTTAGCTACAAAATGTTTGGTCAGTCTAGCTACAAGCGCTCCAAATGATGACGTCGAACAATCAATTACAAGAGATTTTTATGTAGACGATTATCTAGGCGGTTCTCATTCTATACATAAAACAATTGATATCGCCAATGGAGTTATAGCAACATTAAAAACAGCACAATTAAATTTAAGAAAATTAAAATCAAATAGCCAATTAATTTTAAAACAAATAAATCACACCAGTAGCAGTACAGACAACAATATACAAAACCTGTCTGAAACAAATCAAGATATATCATCCAAGACTCTTGGTCTGAGCTGGATTTGTGATTCAGACACCCTGTCATTTTCAATTAATATTAATTTGAACAAAAAGGTAACAAAGCGACACATACTTTCGGTAATAAGTCAGATTTTCGATCCACTGGGACTCGTAGGCCCGTGTATTGTAGAAGCCAAAATCGTAATGCAGAGATTGTGGATCGATCAATATACATGGGATGATGAGGTCTCAGAGGATATCAAAAATTTATGGTTAGCATTCGCAGATACTTTACCACTTCTGAATCTCGTAAGAATTCCACGCTGGGTACTCAGTGATAACTCAGAAATCCATGAAATTCATATTTTTTCAGACGCTTCAGAGCAAGCGTACGGCGCTTGCTTGTACATTCGTTCTGTGGATCAATTAGGTTTAGTAAAGGTACACCTTTTAACTTCTAAAAGCAGAGTAGCGCCGATAAAGCCAACGACGATGCCTCGTCTAGAGCTTTGCGGAGCCTTGTTGGCTGCAAGGTTGTGTACTAAAGTATTAACCTCTCTTACTCTAAAAGTAAGCAAATGTAAATTTTGGTGTGACTCGACCATAGTGTTGGGGTGGTTAAAAACACCTCCAATGCAACTGAAAAATTTCGTTCGCAATCGTGTTCACGAAATACAAGAGAGCACAGAGGGTCACGCGTGGAGCTACGTACCGTCGAAAGACAATCCGGCGGATCTTGTTTCCCGCGGGCTGAAGGCTGATTCCATCAGTGGTTCATCCTTGTGGTGGTCTGGTCCCACTTTCTTAGAGAAAGATGAACGTGAATGGCCAAAAACGCCCAATCATAACGAGAAACACGATCTACCAGAAATGGTTTCTTGTTCTGTGGTAGTTACTGACGATAATTCTAATGTAGACTCTATTAGTAGTGTTATTAACAATAAATCCAATTTAAAACGTATACAAAAAACAATAGCATACGTACTGAGGTTTGCTCACAACTGTCGGAACAAAACCAACAAATTATCTGGTCATCTTTCAGTTGTCGAACTTAGAAACTCATTAAACCTAATCTTATTTAAAGTTCAGTTGGAAATGTTTCCAGATGAATATGCTATTCTTAAAACAGGAAAGGTATTGCATAAAAAGAATAAACTTATTTCCTTGTCCCCATTTCTAGACCCCACTAACTTATTACGTGTTGGTGGTAGATTAGACAATTCCCCATACACTTTCGCTACAAAGCATCCTATCTTGCTGTGTAGTAAACATCATTTCACCAAGATTCTTTTTGAGCAACTTCATTTAACCTATTTACATGCTGGTCCCCAGCTCTTACTAGCGAACGTTAGGCAGACTTATTGGCCCTTGGGTGGCAGAAACCTAGCCAAAGTCATTGTTAATAAATGCGTTCGATGTTGTAGGTACAAAGCGGAATCTGTGCAACCAATTATGGGACAATTACCGTCAACTCGAACTGAACTGGAGTATCCATTCTTACATTGCAGTGTTGACTACGCAGGGCCAGTGATGATAGCGGACAGGAAAGGCAGAGGTTGCAGACTTATTAAATGTTTTTTGGCGATTTTCATATGCAATTCGACAAAGGCCTGCCATATCGAACTCGTCACTGCGCTATCTAGTGAGGCTTATTTAGCAGCTCTTAATCGTTTTGTGTCACGTCGGGGTAAACCTCAATGTATCACGTCCGATAATGGCACAAACTTTGTCGGAACTTACAATGAGCTTTCAAAATTTCTCGTGCAATCGGACCTTGAGGGTCATATAGCCCAAGAAGGTATCGAATTTAAATTCGTACCTGCTTATAGCCCCCACTTCAACGGCCTAGCTGAAGCAGCTGTCCGTTCCACCAAGCATCATCTTAAAAGGTTATTGCAAACTACTCATCTTACTTATGAGGAAATGGCTACTTGCCTCACACAAATCGAAGCTGTTTTAAACTCCCGTCCTCTTACTCCTTTATCCTCAGAACCCCACGATTTTTCCGCTCTCACACCTTCCCACTTTTTAATTGGACGACCACTTAATGCTATTCCTCATCCACAGGTCACTGATGGCAATATTACGCGTTTGGAGCGCTTCAAGAGAATAGAGCACATCAAGCAGCACTTTTGGCAGCGTTTCTCTTTAGAGTATATATCTCTACTGCAACAGAAGGTGAAGTGGCGGGCTTCGAAGACAGAGCTGAAATTTGGCTCTCTTGTCGTCATCAAGGATAGAGCTCTTCCACCGCTACTCTGGTCCTTAGGAAGGGTCATAAAGGTCCACCCTGGCAGCGACGGAATCATAAGAGTGGCCGAGGTGAAGACAAAAAGGGGCACCATAAGGAGGGCTTTCAATAATATTTGCCCCCTTCCAGATCTTTGATGCCTACGCTTCAACCCGGGCAGCATGTTGGGAATCGAACCCAACAACTCGCGCGCGGTCGTCACGAGCAAGCTGCGTGATCAACGCACCACCGCCCTCCGGCAAGCAGAGGCGCGGCGCAGCGGGGGGACACGGCTCAAGACTCGCTTCCACGGACTCCGCCGCGACGGACGACGCTCCTCTCTAAAGTTTAAAATTAGTATTGTTTTGTTCGGGAACTGTTTGTATTGTTAGACGACAATATACCAGTCTTAATTTTGATACAGTCCGCTCTTTCATTGCTCCCCGCGCTAACAGAAAGAGAAGGGAGTGAATGATAGCGTGACGGTTGACAGGGGAGAATCGAAGAAGAAAACGTGTTGCGCCGACCCCAAGTAATATGGGATAAGGGCAGGAAGATGATGACTCTCGAGGAGATATTTAGAACACTGGCAACCTCATGGTCGACAAAGGGCATTAAAGTCGGCAGTAGGAGTTTGACAAACCTCAGATTTGCCGACGACATAGTCCTTTTTGCCCCCACAGCTCTGGAACTATGCTTCAAGACCTAAGCACGGTAAGCCTCAAGTTTGGACTCGCGATGAATCGGTCTAAAACAAAAGCACTAAGCGTACGGTTGAGGTAGATGGGCAGGAAATACATTATGTCGATGAGTACATCTAACAGATAGAAATGCCAGGAAAAGTTACTGGTCCATGAAGACGCTAATGAAGATCGATTCGATCTACCAATTTCCCTGAAGCGAAAACTCATCGATATGTGTATTCTGCCCGTCGTAACCTACGGTACTCAGACCCTGGTCGTTCACCGAGTCGCAAAAGTTCCGCCTTGGGGTTTGCCAAAGAGCAATGGAGCGCAGCATTCAGGGAATAAAACGAACTGACAGAAAACGAAACAACACGCTGCGCTCCAAAACGGGGATTCTATGTATACGTAGGCAAAATGGCTGCTAAGCTAAAATAGTTTTGAATTTAACTGCAGGCAGATATTTATAACGCAAGCTATGTCCGATATTATTACATTCTATGAGGTGAGACATCTTTTTGAAGCTGATGCAGCATTTTATATTTTGGCTCATCAGGCAGTTTTGGTGCTATTTGGATGTTACATATTTGTGCTGCCAAGTGGCACTTGTACAATATGCCTTTCACAAATGATCACCTATGTTTGCTCGGCATCTTGACGACAGATATTAATGGATGAATCATGAAATCGGATATTATTGCCGACCTGTCCATAGAAACAGGGTGGCAGCGACATCGACGCACGACCTATAACCACATGGATTCAGTATTACCCAGCCAGTGGGTTGTCCAGTTCTGGACAACCCTGCGTAAAATTTTACGCCATCATGTACTCAGTACATCCATGGTAACAGGTTGTGGTTGATGTCCCTGCCATCATGTATTTATTCTCGTGACTGTACCTTACCTATTGCATCAAATATTCGACACGCAAAGCGCGTGTCACGTATCATTAGTTCAGTCAATGACGTCCAAAACGTAACGTTATTTTGGACACTATTATAGATTATTCGAAGGTAGTTATTATATAAGTAACTAGGGAAGTACTTTGGAAATTACAAGGAAGGAAGTTGTTGTGTGTTTATTTTTGGTAAATGATTTAATAAGAAATTGAACTGCCTCGTCTGGTCGAAAGTGCTACTACTGAGCATGATGAGGTCCTGGGTTCGACGTTCGACTGGAGTCCTGCGACCCCCTTCAATTTTTAACTTTCATCATCATTTTAGCCGAAAGTCGTCCACTGCTGGACGTAGACCTCCCCCAAGCACCACCACTTCGACCGGGTCTATGCTTCCCGCATTCAGCGGATTACCGTGGCCTTCACAAGGTCATCGGTCCACCTTGTGGGAGGCCTTCCAACGTTACGTCTTCCGGGACGCGGTCGCCACTCCAGAACCTTTCGGCCCCATCGGCCATCTTCGGGCTATGTCGGTTACCTTGGTTCTCCTGCGGATCTTCAATTTTTAACTTATTTTATTTTGTTGTTATAGATGGCATAGTAAAATCTCTCTGTAAAAAAAGTCCAGTGTCTAAGTATACCTCTTACGGTTCAAAAGATACAGCAGCCCTGGGACAAACGGACGGATGGACAGAGTTGACCCCATCTGTCAGCACGGAATCGTCTTTTTTCATGCTCTATCCTTTTCTATCGCTCAGGATCGTCATTTCCTTGAGCGAGAAAGATAGAGTGCGCGTGGCGCGGCGGTATCCGAGTACATCGCCGATTCCGCCGCGTGCACTCTATCTTTCTTAACTAGCATTTGAGCGCACACTATAGCAATGCCTTTGATTCTAAAACTGGATCCAGACGTGTGTAATTGTATGTACAGTGTAATGTAATACGAATAGTGTGGATGGCATACAGACTCAACGCAAATCCTGTATATGTTTGATTGCGAGAGCATGTGTTCGCTCTAAACACCAACAACCGATGGATCAGCGCAAGCGTTACATTTGTAATGCTCGTAGTCACGGGCCTTACACGAGACATTACATTAAACAATGCACGCGTCTGTGGATACACGGCTTAAAAAGTATTTGTTTTTGCGCTAAATAATTTTTCGGATATAAATATCCGAAAATATCCAACGCCCCATTACTACCCGGATAGTTGAAAGTAGTGGAATAGTTCCGAGCACGGGGCGGCTCCGCTTTGTGACTTCGGAAACAGGGCTTGAAATATTTATAGGTACCCTTTGAAAGGGTCTAGTTGGGACTATAAAACATTCGGTACCTAACTAAAGAAACTTTGAAAATGAAATCGATTTTCCGTTCACGTTGAAGAATGACTAGGGTTGGGACATGAATTCGGTGATGCGGTTACTGGAACGTGGGATATCTGCATTTTAATTGTTAGCGGCATTCTGTTGTTGTATAAAATAAATAACTCATATAGTCATAGCTGAAGTGGCAATGAACCGGTCTGATTAGACGTAAATTGTATAAACCAATAGTCAAAGTGTTGCGTACGATTAGGAAGGCCAGCAGTGAACCGATCACACAGAATCGAGGCTAGGTTTGTCGTTCAGTCTATCCCAGTTGCTTTGATACACATAAAAGAAAAAGAAAGAAAGAAAATACATTCATCAGACCACTATGTAGTTTGAACAATACTTAAATAAGTATAAATAGCATTTGCCAGCGGCTTCGCCCGCGTGGAGTTCGGAAATGAACCCACGGAAATGTATTACCTGGATAAAAAGTAGCAACCTAGCAGACTGCAGCAGTAGCAGCAGTAGCTATTCCAGACTATATTCTATCTCTGTGCCAAATTTCATCCTGATCCGTTTAGCCGTTCTGGCGTGATTGAGTAACAAACATCCATCCATCCTTACTTTCGCATTTATAATATTAAGTACTCTATTAGGAAATTCTCCATCCCCATAAGTTGCTACTTATCAATGAAAATTGCGGCACTACGTATATTTCAACATGAAGAGGGCCTTATTATATAGCATAACAAAACGGATGATACATGCATTTATTCTACACTGGTTGCGCCCCGCGATTTCACCCGCGTAAACCGGGATAAAAAGTAGCCTATGTGTTAATCAAGGGTATAAGCTACCTACATACCAATTTTCATCCAAATGGATCCAGCCGGTTGAGCGTGCAGAAGTAACAAACATACAAACACACACACATACACACACACTCATAATCTTTCGCCTTTAAAATATTAGTGTGAAGTGTGATAGACCTATTAATTATTGATTTTATTTTATTTTATTTTATTTGGGAAACAAACAGATACAATATAATAAGAAAACGGTACAAAATAGCAATACATAATCCAAAACAGTTTCCACACTATTAATATAAATTTTGGCAATTTAGAAAGTTACGACGGCCGCTATCAAAAGGAAAAATATAGGTCACCATCATCATTCTCCTGCCCTTATCCCAATCTATTTGGGGTCGGCGCAACATGTCCTTTTTTTTCCATACTTCTCTATTATTCGTCATCTCGGTAGTCACCCCCTTTCTAGCCATGTCATCTTTCACACAATCCATCCATCGTTTCTTTGGTCTTCCCCTACTCTTATAGCCATCGACATTCATACTCAAAACTTTCCTCACGACATTTTCCTCACTCCTCCGCATCACATGCCCATACCATGACAGCCGATTTCCGCACAACTTTTCAGTCACCGGTGCCACTTTTAGACTTCCTCTTATGTACTCATTTCTTATTCTATCCATTCGTGTAACACCACACATCCCTCTTAGCATTCTCATCTCAGCTGCATGCAACTGCTTTTCATTCATCCCTTTTGTGGCCCAACATTCTGATCCATACAAGACAGCAGGTCTAACCATTGTTTTATATATCTTCCCCTTAAGTTTAAGGGGAATGCGGGAGTCGCAGATTGTCCCCGTGACCTGCCGCCATTTCATCCATCCAGTGTTAATCCTATGCTTAACCGTCCGATCTACTTCGCCATCGCTTTGCACGAGTGAACCGAGATACCGAAAGTCGGAGCAGACTGGAAGAAGCGCGCCATCAAGCGCTATGCCTCCAGAACTGGAGATACCGCCGAAATCGCAGAACATATATTCAGTTTTGGTTCTGCTGATTTTCAAGCCAACATTCTCCAGTTTCTGTTGCCATTTCTCCAATCTGCTCCGAATCTCAGGTAAATCTTCACCGACAAGAACAATGTCATCGACAAACAGCATGCACCAGGGTGCCTCTTCCTGTAGATTCGATGTCAGAGCATCCATAATCAACAGGAAGAGGTAGGGACTTAAAGCCGACCCTTGGTGCAAGCCAACAGCCACATTGAACTCGTTGGAAAATATAGGTATACCTATCAAAATTATTTAACAATGAAAATAAAAAGAACAACAATATTAAAATATCAAAATACAAATCATAATTTTACTGTATGAACGTTTCGAACAGATTTCTTGAATTTTGAGAGGGAAACGTGAAAAATATCCATACAATCACATTCACTAGTAGCCATTAGGTAATTTGTCATATGAACGACAAGATCTTTTTATAAATGTGTTAGCACCATAGTTAGGTCTAGTAAAGGAAATGTAGAAGAGAGATTTCTTACGAATACTAATACGCGGACATCTAAAACATAGCTTACTAAGAAGATACGAAGAGTCTGCTTGATTACATATAATTTTATAGAGAAACACTAAATCACGCTCGGTTCGTCTAGTTTCCAGTGATGGGAGTTTAATTACAACTTGAGAGTTATATATCTTAGACCTTCTCCAAGTTGTGTTTCATTGATTTATTTTGTATCCCCTGTATTTGGTCAATATAGACGTGATACTTTGCATTCCACACTGTAGTTGCATACTCCAGATTTGGCCGGACAATGGCTTTATAGAGAAGTAGGATAGTAGATATATGTTTAAAATCTCTAGTTACACGCAAAATCAATTCCAGCATACGAGAAGCTTTATTACGAGTAGTAATAGAGGTTATATGGCTATCAAAAATCAATTTGCTGTCCAACAGAACCCCCAAGTCTCGCACTTCGGACACTCTAGTGACAACTTCGTTTTTTGTTTTTATATTGGTATTCTATATAATAGGTCTTTACCTATGAAATTGCCGTTTTGTATGAAAAAATTGAAACTAATTTTTTTCATGCATTTTTTATTTGTATTAATCGAAGTAATCACCCATGCAATCAATGCATCTTTGCCAACGCAGTGGCAGTTTATTGATGCCCTTCTTAAAGAAATCAGCTGGACAGGAGGCAACCAATTCTTCAAAGGCATTTTGTACTGCCTCTCGGGTATTAAATTTTTTCCCGCCAAGAAGTTATCCAAATTCTGGAAAAAGTAGTAGTCTGTAGGCGCAAGGTCTGGTGATCAGGGCGGATGACGGAGAGCTTCTAACCCCAGTTCTTGCAACTTGGAGACCGTCTGATGTGCAGTATGAGGTCGCGCGTTGTCGTGCAGGAGCAGCGGAGACGAGCGATTGACCAATGCTGGTTGGTGATGTGCCAGCTTCTCCATCATTGTGTTCAGTTCTTCACAGTACACATCTGAAGTAATGCTCACCCCGTTTGGTAAGAAGCTGTGATGAATCACACCGGCGCTAGACCACCAAACAGTGACCATCACTTTTCTAGGGGTAAGTTTTCGTTTAGGGCATTGTTTAGGTGCTGAACCAGGATCCAACCAATTTGCTGAGCGCTTGCGGTTATCAAACAGAATCCATTTTTCATCGCAGGTAACAATGCGGTTCAAAATTCCTTCATTTGTGTGTCTGTTGAGCAGTGCAAGGCACGTCTCGACGCGTACTTCGCGCTGGCGATCATTGAGTTCGTGGGGCACCCATTTGTCAAGCTTTTTTATCTTGCCAATTTCATAGGTAAAGACCTAATATTTTGTTTTTCTAGTAAATGTTATTACATTGCATTTCTTTATATTTAAGTGGAGCATATTGTCTTCACAATAGCGACACAACTTATCAAGATCATGTTGAAGTTCTTGACAATCATTACTACCTTTTATTATTTTATAGATTTTGATGTTACATTTCTGTCGAATTTATATTGCAGGCATACTTATTATTTCTTCAATACATTACAGTAAATGTCAATAATAACTGTAACTGTAACCTTTAGCTAACCAGGGGAATCAATGTTGTAATTAATTCGTGAATTATTAAGCAGCCGATCAAGTAATCATATTGGGGCAAGTTTCGGTTGACCCGCTACAGGGCAAAGTTTGAAGCGTGTTCTTTTGTGAGTTAATCAATCAATTAATTGTTTCTTACTTTAATAATTAACGGCCTGTATTTAACCAGACCTCTAATAATTCCCATTTTGCGCCTCTGTAAAATATTATTGAATAAAAATAATGATTATAATGATTGCGCCTCTTTCTGTGAACCTCAAATAGGGATGATGCCTGGGTAAAAATAAATGTCTGCACACTAATATTATAAAGGCGAATGTTTGTGACTGCGTTTGTATGTTTGTTAGTTCTTCATGCTCAAACGGCCGGACCAATTTTGGTAAAATTTGGTATGAAGGTAGCTGACACCCTGGATTTACACACAGATTACTTTTTATCTCGATCTGTGCGGGTGAAATAGCGGGGCGCAGCTATTATAATATGTATATAAAAATTTGGAAATAATCTTGATCAGATCATTTGAGGACCATACATTACTACTTAGATTGATGAACAGAACGCGTAGATACCGGCTTTGTGATAGGGTTCCTTTTTAACCGACTTCAAAAAGGAGGAGGTTTTTTTTTTTTTTTTTTTTTATGTATGTTTCCCGATTACTCGAAGATGGCTGGACCGATTTGGATTTTTTTTATTTTATTCGAGAGGGTATACATCACAGTTGGTCCCATATAAAATTGATTAACTTTGCTTCGGTAGTTTTTGAGTTAGCTTCAATAATACGTATTTTTTCCCCACTTTTATATGGATGATGTTCTAGTTTGTTTTGCAGATAGTGGTATTAGAATTTGTGTGGGGTAGGTACACAACTAAAAAGTGAAAAATAAAAACTTTTTTACAAAAAAATACAACCGCCTTCCAAAAACAACACTACAAAGTGAAAAATAACTTTAATTTCGGAAGTCGGTGGCAAAAAACGAAAATACATTTAACTAGACACCGACTTCCGAAATTAAAGTTATTTTTCACTTTGTAGTGTTGTTTTTGGAAGGCGGTTGTATTTTTTTGTAAAAAAGTTTTTACACTAGTGATATCTCGGCTAGTCTCCGTGGAGATTGGCCGCTATAGTCGAAATTCGATCTGGAGGATATTATTATTTAGAATATTCTTCAGCGCGGGAGATATTATGGTGCACAAGTGTGTGCGCACTTGTGGACTATAATATCTACCTAACACTATAATATCCTCGGTCGCACGAGGACCTCGTGGCTAAGTTATAACAGCCGCACAGGTCGATCCATCAGGTTAAGCTACGCTTGCTGCGGTTGGTCCGTGGATGGGTGACCATCTTTATATACCGAGACTCCTCCGTGCCTCGTAAAGCACATTAAGCCGTTGGTCCCGGCTGTCATTCGTAGATCTTTGACAGCCGTTACGTCAGAAGCCCGAAAGTCTGACAACCAGTTTTACCAAGGGGTATCGTATTGCCCAGTTACTGCGTTGTGGAGGTCAGATAGGCAGTCGCTCCATGTAAAATACTGGTATTCAGCTGCATCCGGTTAGACTGGAAGCCGACCCCAACAAGCAAGCAGATTGAAGTGTGTGCGCAGACACAGGTGCACCTCTCTCTTCTCTTACTCTCATAGTCCCATGGGACGGCCATCCGACGCGACCGGAGATATCAGGCGCAGGGCCAACGGCGACACATGCGCACCGAGGCGCGGGGGTATCACACCGTCAACTTCCAAACTCCGGGCTGTTACTAAGAAATTCCTAAAAAATCCAATAACACTGCCCGACCTAGGAATCGAACCCAGGTCCCCACGCTCAGCAGTCGCGCTTGCACTACGAGACCAACGGGGCAATCAAGGAGGATATTAGGTACATACGAATATCAGAAACGATTACAAAAACTTTTCGTGTAAATCGTTTCGAAACAAAACAAATGAGTCTCCCAAAGTGTTACCAACCGTACCTAATTGGCCGAGCGAGCGAAGCGAGTGAAGCGTCTCTGCTTCAAGTCTGGCAAAATTTACTTTCGTCTGTCAGTTTGTTGCTGCTACTCTACAGGTCGTATTTCACAACCGATCTGGACGAAACTTAGTATACAGGTTTTACGACTTTATAGATTTTTTTTTGTCGTCGGGGATTTTAGATTGGAGAGGTACTTCCTCCAAAAAGGCGCAAAAAGGAGGCTACTGGATATCTCCTCCTTATTAGATTGGATTTCGATGGTTCTTTTTATATTTGAAAAGTTAAGTTGCTCTCATAAAAATTTTGTAAAGATCAGTACGTCGATTCTGTAAAATTCGAACAACAACCCGCATCTCACATCGCTATTCACTCTCATTCGTAAAAAGATGCTTTTTATTTGACACTTTGAATCGGGTTCGAGTGCGAAGTGAGCATCGAACTGATCTTACTGATTGCCACTTCTTACGTCACTTTATCTTGTCAAAATATTACGGTCAATATAGTTCAACTTGCTGACACGCTCGCAAGGGTAGCGCTAGTGTAAATTCAAATTATCAAACGAGTTTTTAGAATGCCAATCAAGAAACTCACAGCGGATTCAGATTCGAAGTTTAGACGGGTGTCGTATCTGGTGGGCAACTGCCCAACGGTTGATGTCGGGACGTTGTACATATGCTAATCGCGCGGTAAACTCTAATTGCGCGATACAGGATTGCGTGACGTCATGTCATTGTGATGCGTTGTTCGTATATGGCGATGTAGATGCCGCCACAAGGTCTTACAGAATCACACGGCTGATAAAAAAAAAACATGGTAAATATCCCGTTTTAAATAACTTTAGTGTTACTTATATTAATTGTTGCAAAAAAGTTTGTCCTCGCGAGCTCTTCTGTTCACAGAACTACTAGTGTTGAACTACGTATGATCGTCAAAGTTTTCGAATTGAATGAAGAGTAAACGCCTAGAAAAGTTTCAAACTTTTAATTGAAACTACGCAACGTACGTATTGGCAGTCCGAACTCGGATCTCTGTTAGTAGTTAAGAGTAGATACTGGGAAGTTTTTGATAGACCGTCATTGTCAATTTAAGTTTTTTATTAGCTTGGGATCGGCTTCCAGTCTAACTGGATGCTGCTGAATACCAGTATTTTACATGGAGCGACTGCCTCTATTTGCAGTCTGGGCTGTGGAGTCTTACCAAGGGGTATCGTTTTACTCAGTTACCTGTAACCAATGAGGTTATATAATACCTGTAACTGGGTTAAATAAACCATGTCCCTGACAAAAAATCTGACAACCAGGGTAACGTTTTAGGGCCGGCGCACATCTGGCAAGGCGCAGCGCAGCGCATTCGTCACTGCCAAACAAATATCGACCTTGCATGAGTTGAATTAAAGTTGAAAATAAATAAACTTTCATTAGCTCGAGAGCTGGTCTAAGCGGAAAGAGGTGCGCGTCTCAGGTTATTTATTCTCAACTTTATTTTTAGGCACGCAACGTTGATATTTGTTTGGCAGTGACGAATGCGCTGCGCTGCGCCTCGCCAGATGTGTGCCGGCCCTTACCCAGTTAGGGGGGTCAGGTTATTGAAAAGCTTTCATTGATGGTTAAACTGTCACCGCATTTCCACAAAACTGTGTTTATCGGTTGTTTAGGCTAAACAACTGTTTAACATGACATTTATGTATGGAATTTGACGTAAGACTGACATTAGACACGCGTTGAACAAGTGTAAGTTTTTGTGGTAAGCCCCTTATATTTTTGCTACACGTTTTACAACATAACGACCATCTTTATACGAGTATAACGAGACTTGTCCGTGCCTCGGAAAGCACGTTAAGCCGTTGGTCCCGGCTGTCATTCATGGATCTTTGACAGTCGTTACTGGTCGTCAGAAGCCCGAAAGTCTGACAACCAGCCTTACCGAGGGGTATCGTATTACCCACTGGGTTGTGGAGGACAGATAGGCAGTCGCTCCATGTAAAATACTGGTATTTAGCTGCATCCAGGACTGGAAGCCGACCCCAACATAGCTGGGAAAAGGCTAGGCAGATTGATTGTTTTACAACATAACGTGCCCAGGTCGGGGCCCTCCAATATTATTATTATTATACTTTTTGTCGGGGCCTCTTGGCAAACTCCTGTCATAAGTGTCAATCTGTCAGTCCGCCACAGAAGTCGGTTAGGACTGAGGAGTTCGTACACCGCGTAACTGGGTTAAACGATACCCCTTGGTAAGACCAGTTGTCAGAATTTTTGGCTTCTGAACACCAAAGATCTACGAATGACAATCGGGAGCAATGGCTTAA
Source organism: Cosmia pyralina (assembly GCA_946251885.1). Taxonomy (NCBI): domain Eukaryota; kingdom Metazoa; phylum Arthropoda; class Insecta; order Lepidoptera; family Noctuidae; genus Cosmia; species Cosmia pyralina. The sequence goes on along the minus strand of OX276371.1, from coordinate 9,001,390 downwards.
CATGCTTTCCGAAACACGAAGAGGTCTCGGTACGAACCGGATAGTCACCCATCCACGGATCACGGCAAATGATGATGATTTGAATTTCCGTCCATCTTCACTTAATCATTCCATTATAGGTTATATATAGATTATGTGTGAAAGTAAAAGGATGTGTAACGTGGTTCTCAGAGGGTTGGTAATTAAGATTCAACTCACGGTTACAGGCAATATATTGTTCAACAATCCTCACACACTATAGGACACAGAAGGCACAATGGAGATAAGCACAAGCACAAGCGTTAGCACAAAAATAAGTGAATATGAAAGATAGACAGAGTTCAGATAAGAAGATGAAAAGATGAACAGAACAGAGTAAAAAGAAATCACAAGCAAGTTTTAGCAGTTCGCGACATTATAGATATGCGAGCGAAAGGCATGCGCTCTGCGCCGAAGATGTCTCGACTGGTTTGACATTGCGCGGTGACCGCTGCGCCTACATGCGCATGCGACGAGTAACAATACCGTTAGGTTAGTGATGTCCAGCGAGTCGATAGTTTATCGCACTAAGTATCGATTATCGACATCAACCAACCGGTGGTATATTCTGTGATGTAATAAATGAATCTAAATAAATATCAATGTACATATAATATTAAATAGATACTTCTATGTGAGTAATTGTTAATTAGTGTTGTACTTGGTAAGTTTTGATTAAATAAATAAGTAGGTAAATATTAGCCTACACCATCATTAGTAGGTACTAATCTAGTTGTCGTGATGGCCCTGTGGTTAAGAACTTGTCTCTCATGCACAAGGTTGTGGGTTCAAATCGGACTTGTCAATTAATTTATGTACAGACGCCAGCACATCAAGCTACTACAATCTGTCAAACTTTAAAAGATTTTCATCTTTATCGCCATAGCATTAGGTTCAAGGTTGATTGGGAAAATTTGACAGTTTCGGGTGGCTTAACCTGCTGGCGTCTACGTCTGTACATACTTTCTGAGTTTATCTTGGACGTACTTACTGACATCGGTGAAGGAAAACAGCGTGACGAAACCTGGACTTATCTTCTAAATATATAAAAGAAGAAACTGACTGACTGACTGATTGACTGACATATCAACGCACAGCCCAAACCGCTGGGTTTACAGATTCCAAATTTGGCAAGTAGGTTCCTTATGAGGCCTAGGGGTGCACTAACAAAGGATTTTTCAAAATTCACCCTCTAAGGGGGTGAAACGGGGGTCCAAAGTTTGTATGAAAAATCTTATTCCTTGAGTTGAGACTTGAAACTTGGCACGAATATTTTATCTAAGTAAATTATAAAGTTTTTCATTTTTAGTTTTCCTAAACTACCCCCTAAAGAGAGATGGGGGGGGGGGGGGGTGTCAAAATTTGTATGGAGTAATTTTAACGTGCGGTCCGATTAACTCGAAATTCAGTATTTATACTTGAGACCAAAAATGAAGAATAACGTGTAACAGGGTTTTTCGAAAATCAACCCCTAAGGGGGAGATGAGGGGTAGTCAATTTTACAGGGCAGGTTTTTCTGTGGGGCTTGATTAACTCGAAAATTGGTGTAAATAACCTTTCAGTCAAGTTACGGAAATATCCTAAATGGTTTTTTGAAATTCCACCTCTGTGGGGGTGAAATCAGGGAATATAGTTTATATGAAAAATCTTATTCATTTGGTTAATTAACTTGAAACTTGGCACAAATACTTGCCTAAGCAAGTAATAAAGTTTGTCATGAATAGTATTTCCCCCAGAGGGAAGGGTAGAAGCGGAGGGGGAAAAGTTAGGGGGTGGTGAAGAGGAGAAGGGGTGGGGGAATTGAGGAGGGAAAGTGGGAAGGGGAGGGTGTGGTGAGGGGAGAGGGAGGGAAAGGGTGGTGAGGAAGGAGAAGGGGAGGATGATGGAGGGAGGGGGACAGGGATAGGTGGATGTAATGAGGGGGATGGAGGTGAAGAGGGTTTGAGATAGGGAGGGCGAGGTTAGCGGGAAGGGGATGTGATGAGGGGGGTAAGAGGGAGAGGGGTATGGGGAAGGTGAGGGGGTGAGAAGGAGAGAGGAGTTAGAGGGAGAGCGGGGTTAGAGGGAGAGGTTAGGGATGAGAGGGGGGTGATTGAGGGGGATACGATAAGTTGCTTTTTGTATAGCACTGATTCATTGAAGATAAATAGAAAGTCGGAAACTCGGAGGAGTAAATTCCAGTCGTGCGTCGGAGCTGACAAACACACTTTTTTTTTGTTTATTTGAACACGCTAATCTCTTGAACTACCACCAGGCGGACTTTAATAATTATTTTTGCATTTGATAGCCCAATTCTTAAGGAAGGCTATAGGCATATTTAACGTCACTCTAGGACTCTTAGGTGCCGAGCAAAAAGAAAAAAGTCAGAAAGAACGCTAAGCGAAAAAATAATAGCGTGGGCAGGCGATGCGATGCGACGGGGTGGGTCGGGGGAACAAGAAATTTCACGCGGACGAAGTCGCGGGCAGAAGATATCTCAATATTTTTGTTCCTGTGGCATATCTTTTTGAGATCCACGCGGGCAAAAGCTAGTAGTTAATATAAGTCTGAAATCGCCAACCCGTCGTGAGCAAGCGTGGTGATCAATGCTCGTGCCTTCTCTGTATGAGAAGAGGCTTTTGCCCTGCAGTGGGAAAATAATAGGCTGTATTTTATATTGTCTGTTGTACTCGTAACTTGTAGTACATGTTCCTGACACAAGTATTCATGGATAACTAACATAATTTAAGGAACAAAAATCGATTTACAAAATGATTAAATTGTGTGGTAAAAGTTTTAGCGAGGAAGAAGGGTTAACGATACATGGTGAGGCAGAACTTTTGATTAAAATTCAGGAGGGTGTTATGTATACGTTATTTAGGCCCGGAATCCACCAAAGCGGAGATGAGACGAGAGGAGAGCAGATGCGTTGGAAACAACCAATAGGATTTCTTTATTTACATATCTTGTTTCCGCTTAGCTTCAGTGGATGCTTACGGTTGAGCAGAGAGGAGAGAAGATGTCTCGTATTTCCTTAGCGAGCGACACCGCTAGTTCCCACACGTCACACAACCCACCCGTCTGCTCTAGCCAGTACACATCTCAGCACAGCTTCGGTGGATACACCCTAGCTGTGAAGAGGAGAGGTGGCCTACAATTCCCCATACAAAAGTATTTCCCGTTTTTCTTCCTGAATAATGCCTCTAGAGCAATATTTTTTTTTCATAAAATCTAAGACTGCTGTAGACACGTCCCTGTCATTTCCTTTTTTTCAGGAACAAATTAATAAAGAAAATATGACCATCCAAAAACTACAAAAAAATGCCACATTTTTACCGCCGTGACTATCAGACAAATTGTAAAAGTTTTTAATATACAAGAAAATTATAGGAACCTAGACATACTCTTTGTTAAAATTTTAGTGAAAAAAATAATTGAATCGGCTCAGTTTTCGAGGAGAAAAAAGGGGAATACGAAACGTGGATCTCGTCGGTCTGAGCTGCAGTTGTTTTTTTTTGTTTTTTTTTTGAATGGCATCTCTTAGTGTGACCATGAGAGGTCTCGACTACTTAACCGGACTTTCCTGTGGGTGCCTTTAAGCGAGCTCAAAAGCCTCCAGCCAGGGGCATAAAATACTAACTAAACTTATAAACTAAACGACTGCGCACTAAGGGCACCCCCTGTAGGGTACGGACCTCGGCTTAGGGAGTCGTTGTCATTGACCAATGATAAACAAGGCAAAGCAATAGGCTGGATCAAGTTAGGGGAATTATTATTATCAGGGGAGTTTAAAGCTACAGGCTCAGCTACGCCACCAGCTGGCTCGATTAAACCGATCAAGAGACATGAATTTATATTTACATTTACGTTAGATGGTCTTAAACGCGATGGGCCTCGGCGGCGAGGCCGGAATGTAGATCTGTGTTTGTGTTTGTGGACGGTGCTAGTGTCCCTACTACTTTCCTGGAGGAGGGTGATAGGGTCATCGGGTTCAGTGAGGGCATGTCGCGGACGGCGGATACTACTGTTTCTATTTGAGCTGCAGCTGTCCCTATCGCGCTCTCTTATCACTGTTCGAGCACAGCGCGACGACAATAGTTTCTTCCTCGTAGGCCACCTCTTAAGCATCTCCGCTCCTCTTCGCTCGGCCCTGTTAGGACCTGAGGTTAGGACAAAACGCTGTAATCTGCAAAACGTCAATTTGAGAAAAACGGGATTATAAGTTCACCTTACCAAATTTTATTCAGTATAGATAAACGTATAATTGTTTTTTTTATCTATTTTGTCATAATATTTACTAATTTTCATTATAACTTCATAAATTATCGTATTTTTTAAAGAGACTTTACAATATTAAAAAAAAAACATACACATATTAAACAAACACAAACAGGAACCTACTACAATGCAATACCCGTGACGCGCGGTCGCTCTGTTGTTTATTATTTTCACAAAAAAAAAAAAATATGTTTATTTATCTGACAAATTACATTCCTAAATTTCCTAAAATAACTACTATAGACATTCAGTTGACAGATATTTAGACAATTTGTAATTTCACAAAACGCAGCAAACTCTAAGCTTGCAAAGTTTTACCAAAGTACAAGGACGCGCACGCCTCACCCGCGCGCCCCCTCAATCTAGATTACAGAGTTTAGCAAAAACATTCATCTGAAATTCAGGTTACTGTGAAGTGTAACATTGAGTTTTCTTGGTAATGGAAACCAATATTGAACTGTAGACCGAACCAGTGCCAGGCTTACATCGCATAGATTATTTTGTGCTGTATTACCATAAAACAATGTATCCCGGGTTGCAGTGTTTAGTCATAACAGCGCCGCGCTTCGCTTCTTCATCTCCGCTTTGGTGGAGCGTGAGCCTAAAGTAGGGATAGGCGATCTTCATTTATTTTTGTTTTAATGTTGTCTACATACTATTATATACGAGTATGTTGAGTAAAGAGTAATGTATCGTGTAATTAATGCGAATAGTGTAGATGACATAGAAACTCAACGTGAATCCTGTATGTGCTCGACGGCGAGAGCCTTTGTGTTCGCGTTAAAAACCGAGACCCGATGGATCAGCGCGAGCGTCAGCTCGAGCGTTACATGTGATGCTCGTAGTCCCATCCACACGCAGAATTTGCGTTACATTACACGATACGTTAAACTTTTATTAAAGTATCGAAGTTTTATTACATATTGTAGACGCTAACGCCATCTGTTATCGAGTAGCAGAACTACACGGTACGTCGATTCGTGACAGATTTTTCTAGAACATTCTAAACCCTTCCAGAATGTTCTAGATGGTTAAGTGTCGTTTTGCAGCATTCTAGATCATTCCTGTAAGTACTAGAATGTTCTCGAATTATGGCCTCGAACTTTCTAGAAGCTTACACTCGTCATATAAATAGTGGGTTGCCAGCGGTGTAGTTCACTTCAGCTAGGAATGCGATACAGTGAAGAACAGTGAACCAACAGTGAACTAACAGTGTGACAAGTGATTCTGCTTAAAGTTTCTGATTACTGTATTTGTGATTATTTAAATATAGTGTGTTTTTGGTGTAAATTATCATAAATTTATTTATCCCGAACCCCAGCTCGTAACAATATTTTGTTTCATCATGAAATTGGATGAGTTCACCCTACTTGTACAATGGGGTTTTAGTCGCCAGGAGTCCAAAATAATAAATAATAAAAAAAAATAAAAATAAAAAATCGTTTATTTTCAGGCGTCGACGGCCCATAGCGTGTTAGTAATCAGTACAAACTTAAAAAACTATGTTAGTAGTAACACTTAAACACACATGAGTACAACAATAAAAACAATCCTCCGTTCTTCCCAGACGGACGAAAAAAAAAAGATCTCCGTACTTACGCGTCTATGTGCGTGTGCGCCTGTTTTTGTTTGTTGTATGGACCTAAAAACCCATCTAACATAACATAAAATGAATCTTGTTTCCTCGGAGGGTTAGGCAGAGATTTACGAGTGGCGAGTGAAGTGAGGCAATGGGTTGCAGGATAACCATCGAAGACTCGGGTCATTGCTGTTGGCAGCTCATGAATAACCCTCAAGAAAAATTAGTCGCAGCATCCCCAATTTCAATTTAATGGAGCTGCTGTTCCCGTTAGCGAAAAGTTTAAGAACCTTGGAGTTTGTCCCCAACTACAAGACGTAAGTCGTAAATTTTTTGCATCTGGTAAGTCCCTGAGACAACTGCGGAACTTTCTTCCAAGTGCCACTAAAACTGCGCTAGCACAATTCCTTTTACTTCCCATTCTTAAGTTAAGTTCCATGCGTCAGGTTCGTGAACAAGCGCTGTCAGTGAAGGCTGGGCATACCTTAGCGGCCACGGCTTATTTTAATTTAATTTAAATATTTGAATTGTTTTTTTAAGGACGCTTTTAACGTTCTGCATCGTTCTCACATGTAAAATTTCAACATGAATGATGTAACCATATCTTGATTTAAAAGAGTGTCCGTGGAGTTTCTTGCCCGTTCTTCTCCATAGGTACCTACTATGCTTTGGAATAGGCGCCTAGCTTCATCTTTCTGTTTGACCGACCCCTCGACAATTCAAAAGTGCCTGTAATTGGTTTAATTGAAATAAATGCTTTGAGTTTGAGTTTGAGTTTATCTCGATCTCATTGAGGCATAACTAGGTAGACTTGAGCGACTTCAAAACTTTGCCTAAGATTTATATTTGGTCTGCGCAAATATGATGCTGCTTCTGAGATATTCCAGATAGAAAAACCGAATAATACTTTGCTCGACCTGGGAATCGAACCCAGAACCTCATGTCCAGCAGTAGCGCTTGCGACCACTAGACGAACGAGCAGGCCCATCTATTTTGTGTCATAGCCAACTTTTAAGACATTAAAATCTGAATGTTCCTCGAAACACAGTGTAGCGGAAGTCATGTCAGAATGTAGAGCATAGACTAACATTCTCGGAACATTACTTGCCTGCCTGTCTAGTGCAGTTTTCAAGAATTTTCATTACGCAATAGTTCTTTTATGATCAATTGAATAAGGGTCGGGCTGGAGATTCTTGGCGTAGAAGAAAATGGGTTTTTTTCAATTCAATTCAATCTTTATTTCGGAAATCTTCCATTTGGTTAGTATTAGAACTTACAAACTATGTTAGTGTTAAAATCACAAAGTTAAAATTAAAACCAATATTAAAATCAAAATTAAAACCAATATTAAAATCAAAATCACAATATAAATCAATCAAAATCAAATTTAAATAAAATCATAATTAAATTAAAAATCAAGTCAATTAAATCAAAGTTAAATTAGAATTAAATCAAAATTAAATAAAATACAATAATAATAATAAAAAAACAAAAATAAATCGATAATGCCTTCATTGATATTTAACTTTGCCGTAATCATTTGAAAGTTCAACTGCCGCGGTCAAAGACGTTACCCTCACATGGGGAAAGCGCCAGGCCTACCCTCGAAAATTTAATATTCTTACGTTTTTTGAAATTTGCATGTCAGTATTAGGTTGTATGTTGATCTATACGTTTCGCGACTGTAGCGAGTATGTATTTAAGATTTATAGAATTATAATCATTAAAGTCACATGAAATCTTGACATTTGAGGACTAACTATTACTGATTCTAATGATTATAATAATATATATCCTGTCTGGGTTCGAACCTACGACCTACAACTCGCAAGTCACGGCCGTTACTGGCCGCCACTGGACCACCATTACTCTCACTGGGAAACCACTGCTCTCACTGGGCCACTATTGCTCTCACTGGGACATCACTGCTCTCACTGGCCCACCACTGCTCTCACTTGGACACCACTGCTCTCACTGGGCCACCACTGCTCTCACTGGCCCACCACTGCTCTCACTGGGTCACCACTGCTCTCACTGGGACACCACTGCTCTCACTGGGACACCACTGCTCTCACTGGCCCACCACTGCTCACACTGGGTCACCACTGCTCTCACTGGGCAACCACTGCTCTCACTGGGCAACCACTGCTCTCACTGGCCCACCACTGCTCTCACTGGCCCACCACTGCTCTCACTGGCCCACCACTGCTCTCACTGGGTCACCACTGCTCTCACTGGGCAACCACTGCTCTCACTGAGCAACCACTGCTCTCACTGGCCCACCACTGCTCTCACTGGCCCACCACTGCTCTCACTGGGTCACTACTACTCTCACTGGGACACCACTACTCTCACTGGGACACCATTGCTCTCACTGGGCCACTATTGCTCTCACTGGGACATCACTGCTCTCACTGGCCCACCACTGCTCTCACTTGGACACCACTGCTCTCACTGGGCCACCACTGCTCTCACTGGCCCACCACTGCTCTCACTGGGTCACCACTGCTCTCACTGGGACACCACTGCTCTCACTGGGACACCACTGCTCTCACTGGCCCACCACTGCTCTCACTGGGTCACCACTGCTCTCACTGGGCAACCACTGCTCTCACTGGGACACCACTGCTCTCACTGGGAAACCACTGCTCTCACTGGGTCACCACTGCTCTCACTGGGTCACCACTGCTCTCACTGGCCCACTACTGCTCTCACTGGATCACCACTGCTCTCACTGGGACACCACTGCACTCACTGGCCCACTACTGCTCTCACTGGGACACCACTGCACTCACTGGCCCACTACTGCTCTCACTGGGTCACCACTGCTCTCACTGGCCCGCCACTGCTCTCACTGGGTCACCACTGGTCTCACTGGGCCACCACTGCTCTCACTGGGCAACCACTGCTCTCACTGGCCCACCACTGCTCTCACTGGGACACCACTGCTCTCACTGGGTCACCACTGCTCTCACTGGGACACCACTGCTCTCACTGGGACACCACTGCTCTCACTGGGTCACCACTGCTCTCACTGGGTCACCACTGCTCTCACTGGGTCACCACTGCTCTCACTGGGCAACCACTGCTCTCACTGGCCCACCACTGCTCTCACTGGCCCACCACTGCTCTCACTGGGTCACCACTGCTCTCACTGGGCAACCACTGCTCTCACTGGCCCACCACTGCTCTCACTGGGCAACCACTGCTCTCACTGGCCCACCACTGCTCTCACTGGGACACCACTGCTCTCACTGGGTTACCACTGCTCTCACTGGGACACCACTGCTCTCACTGGGACACCACTGCTCTCACTGGGTCACCACTGCTCTCACTGGGTCACCACTGCTCTCACTGGGTCACCACTGCTCTCACTGGGCAACCACTGCTCTCACTGGCCCACCACTGCTCTCACTGGGTCACCTCTGCTCTCACTGGGCAACCACTGCTCTCACTGGGCAACCACTGCTCTCACTGGCCCACCACTGCTCTCACTGGCCCACCACTGCTCTCACTGGGTCACCACTGCTCTCACTGGGCAACCACTGCTCTCACTGGGCAACCACTGCTCTCACTGGGCAACCACTGCTCTCACTGGCCCACCACTGCTCTCACTGGGCAACCACTGCTCTCACTGGCCCACCACTGCTCTCACTGGGACACCACTGCTCTCACTGGGTCACCACTGCTCTCACTGGGACACCACTGCTCTCACTGGGACACCACTGCTCTCACTGGGTCACCACTGCTCTCACTGGGTCACCACTGCTCTCACTGGGTCACCACTGCTCTCACTGGCCCACTACTGCTCTCACTGGATCACCACTGCTCTCACTGGGACACCACTGCACTCACTGGCCCACTACTGCTCTCACTGGGACACCACTGCACTCACTGGCCCACTACTGCTCTCACTGGGTCACCACTGCTCTCACTGGGACACCACTGCACTCACTGGCCCACTACTGCTCTCACTGGGACACCACTGCTCTCACTGGCCCGCCACTGCTCTCACTGGGTCACCACTGGTCTCACTGGGCCACTACTGCTCTCACTGGCCCACTACTGCACTCACTGGCCCACTACTGCTCTCACTGGGTCACCACTGCTCTCACTGGGACACCACTGCACTCACTGGCCCACTACTGCTCTCACTGGGACACCACTGCACTCACTGGCCCACTACTGCTCTCACTGGGTCACCACTGCTCTCACTGGGACACCACTGCACTCACTGGCCCACTACTGCTCTCACTGGGACACCACTGCACTCACTGGCCCACTACTGCTCTCACTGGGACACCACTGCACTCACTGGCCCACTACTGCTCTCACTGGGACACCACTGCTCTCACTGGGCTATCACTGCTTATACCACACTGTCTTTATCGTGTGATACATTAAAATATATTCACTACTCCGACCTCTACTTTCAAATAATCATTTATAAATCCATATTATGTATGGTTGTTATTCAAGAAAAGTTATATAAGACTTTTAAAAGGCTGTCAGATGCAATAATCGAGATATTTTCATAGCACAACATTGCTATGGACATGAATAATATTCAGAATATATTCTGAAGAGTTTGCCAATGTATATTGGACTAGCGTTTATTACTGACTTTGCTTGAGTTTTTAATGTAATTATTTCATGTTTGCGTTTTTATTCACTTTACTCCTTGTCCGAATAGAGCGGCTTGTTACTAAGTTAAGCTACGCTTGCCGTGGTTGGTCCTTGCATGGGTGTCCATCTTTACATACCTAGACTCCTCCGTGTCTCGGAAAGCACGTTAAGCCAATAGTCCCGCCTGTCATTCGTGGATCTTTGACAGTCGTCACGGGTCGTCAGAAGCCCGAAAATTTGACAACCAGTCTTACCAAGGGGTATCGTATTACCCAGTAACTGGGTTGTGGAGGTCAGATAGGCAGTCGCTCCATGTAAAATACTGGTATTCAGCTATTATTATGGGTTATACCGGAAGCCGATCCCGATACTCTTGGGAAAAGGCTAGGCAGATGATGTGTCAGTAATAAAAAAAATATTAGACACGTGTTTTTTGCTTTATCATATTAATAAAAAAATACTTAGATAAAACGCATTCAAATTGGGGAGTGGGGGCTCGCTAAGTTACAGCTATAACAAACTACGTATAAAATCTAGCAAGGAGTGACGTCATGCCACATTTTAACATAATGTATCGCCGTAATCTTTTCACTACGTAAAAAAAGAAAAAAATACGTGTCCAATATTTTTTAATAATCTAAATGACGTACTAAAAAAAATTTATTCATAATCCCTATTAGGCGGTCGATTTCCTGTCATAGTTTTACAAAAGATAGAAATGGAAACAAATTCGTCAGCGTCTTGCTACGCGTCAGGCTACGCCGTAGCTCGCACTGTGCTACGGCGTAGCTCCTGTAGCATCATACAATCATGATCTCCAATAAGAAATATGCATGTATTTTTTTTATCTCTAAATCAATAAAATACAGTAACATATACCCAATAGGAGTATTAAAAGTTCAATTTAACTACTGCTTGTTGTTCATAAAAATTATGAAACTCCAACATTTTTTTACTACAGTTCACACGTCCTTTTCTGTCGCGGCCATGATGTGACGTCATTTACCACGTTGCTGCTTTGTTCACCACTGTTCTCTCTGTTCTCTGATCTGTTTTTTAAAGTTTTCAGCCCTAAATCATATAAATTAAATGATTTTTTGTGCTTTTATAAGCACAAATCGCACTTACTTACCTTACCTTAGTGATAAAAATTACTTTGCAATAAAAATTGATTTATAATCACATAGCTTTTTACGTCATTTCCGGCATTGTCGAAGGCGACGCATTTTAAATTTGCGTTCCGTTTCACCAAAAAAACGCAACTAAAAAAATTTATAATGAATTAAAAATTAATTAGTGATGCATTAAAAAATGTAAAACAAATTGCAATTTGTTTCTTTGTGTTTCTTGACTCCTATATAATGTATATTTAAATAATTAAAGAGTTTTGAATTACGAAATACCTATTCCCTCTTGATCTGATATCTTAATTTAATTACTGTACTCAGGCAAAGACAGACAAATACATCCCTATCCTAGTTAGATTTAATGATTAGATAGGCAGTCGCTTCATGTAAAATACTGGTATTCAGCTGCATCCGGTTAGACTGGAAGCTGACCCCAACAGAGTTGGGAAAAGGCTAGGCAGATTGTTAGATTTAATGATTATATAGGCAGTCGCTCCATGTAAAATAATGGTATTTAGCTGCATTCGGTTAGACTGGGAGCCGACCCCAACATAGTTGGGAAAAGGCTAGGCAGATTGCTAGACAGATTATTATATAGGCAGTCGCTCCATGTGAAATACTGGTATTCAGCTGCATCCGGTTAGACTGGGAGCCGACCCCAACATAGTTGGGAAAAGGCTAGGCAGATTGCTAGACAGATTATTATATAGGCAGTCGCTCCATGTGAAATACTGGTATTCAGCTGCATCCGGTTAGACTGGGAGCCGACCCCAACATAATTGGGAAAAGGCTAGGCAGATTGTTAGATTTAATGATTATATAGGCAGTCGCTCCATGTAAAATACTGGTATTCAGCTGCAACCGGTTAGACTGGGAGCCGACCCCAACATAATTGGGAAAAAGCTAGGCAGATTGTTAGATTTAATGATTATATAGGCAGTCGCTCCATGTAAAATAATGGTATTCAGCTGCATCTGGTTAGACTGGGAGCCGACCCCAACATAATTGGGAAAAGGCTAGGCAGATTGTTAGATTTAATGATTATATAGGCAGTCGCTCCATGTAAAATAATGGTATTCAGCTGCATCCGGTTAGACTGGGAGCCGACCCCAACATAATTGGGAAAAGGCTAGGCAGATTGTTAGATTTAATGATTATATAGGCAGTCGCTCCATGTAAAATAATGGTATTCAGCTGCATCCGGTTAGACTGGGAGCCGACCCCAACATAATTGGGAAAAGGCTAGGCAGATTGTTAGATTTAATGATTATATAGGCAGTCGCTCCATGTAAAATACTGGTATTCAGCTGCAACCGGTTAGACTGGGAGCCGACCCCAACATAATTGGGAAAAAGCTAGGCAGATTGTTAGATTTAATGATTATATAGGCAGTCGCTCCATGTAAAATAATGGTATTCAGCTGCATCTGGTTAGACTGGGAGCCGACCCCAACATAATTGGGAAAAGGCTAGGCAGATTGTTATATTTAATGATTATATAGGCAGTCGCTCCATGTAAAATAATGGTATTCAGCTGCATCCGGTTAGACTGGGAGCCGACCCCAACATAATTGGGAAAAGGCTAGGCAGATTGTTAGATTTAATGATTATATAGGCAGTCGCTCCATATAAAATACTGGTATTCAGCTGCATTTAATTTCAACATTTCCAACTTATAAAATAAACTACAAGGTGATACAGTATCTAGCTCCAACTGACGCTATAAAGACAGTGTAATAGACCACTTTGTGTGCAATGTTCACCGCCTGCATTCGTGTTCAGTAACCAAGACTACTAAGTAATTCATTAATCGAGCGTAAGCACAGCTAGAATAACATAAGGCTTGTCGAAATAGGGTTATTTTTGGTTGAGCTAATTGGTGCTGATCCATGCGTCATGTTCGTGAAGGGGCGGCGTCAGTTTTGACTGATCGTCTCTTAGCTGCCACGGCTTATTTTTAGTTTAGTTGTTTTTAGGACGCGTTTCAACGTGCACGTCTTTCTACATTGTTCTCACATGTATATTTTCAACATGAACGATGTAACCAATATTTTGTACAAATTATATGATTTATAAGAGTGTCCGTGGAGTTTCTTGCCTGTTCTTCTACATAGGGATCTACTACGCAGGCAGGCAGACAGACAGACACACGAGTGATCCTATAAGGGTTCCGTTTTTTCCTTTTGAGGTACGGAACCCTAAAAACCGGCCATGTGCGAGTCGGACTCGCGCACGAAGGGTTCCGTATCTATAAAAAAGGCAAAAAATCATGTTTGTTGTATGCGAGCCCCCCTTAAATATTTGTTTTGTTTTAATTATTTCAAACTCAAAGCATTTATTTCAATTAAACCAATTACAGGCACTTTTGAATTGTCAAAGAGTCGGTCAGTTAGTCAGAAAGTTGAAGCTAGTTGCATTCCGAAACGTAGATCTCAATGGAGAAGAACGGGCAACAAACTCCACGGACACTCTTTTAAATCAAGATAAGTAATACAATATCCTGGGCACATTATGTTCGTTGCTTCTACATGTGAGAACAATGTAAAAAAATAAAAAATACTTAAAAACAAGTCAAAATATAAAATTAAAAATAAGCTCTGGCAGATAAGAGATGACCAATCTCTTATTTTTAAAATGAATATATAACTAAATATTCTGTGAATATTTCAAGCGTCTACCTGTTGCCTTTATCAATATCGAGCAAAAATGAGCAAAAAATCATTTTTGTTGTATGGGAGCCCCCTTAAATATTTATTTTATTCTATTTTTTTAATATTTGTTGTTATAGCGGCAACAGAAATACATCATCTGTGAATATTCAACTGTCTAACTATCACGGTTCATGAGATACAGCCTGGTGACAGACGGACAGACAGACGGACGGACAGCGGAGTTATAGTAATAGAGTCCTGTTTTACCCTTTGGGTACGGAACCCAAAAAAGTTAGTTTAAAATTAAAATCTTATAAGTACGTATAAAATACGATTAAGCTTGAATGAAAATATCTGGAAGAATCTTGAAATAATTTCCTAATCACAACACATAGCCAAAATACTAATGAGTATGTGGTTATTAGCAAATCCTATCCTATCCTCTTGTCAAAACTTATTTGTGGTAGCTTTTTAAACTCTTATTATAGCTCAAAAATGGCATCTGATGAGTATTTTCGATGTTCACGTAACTTTCAGGGCATGACATGGTATCTACATATTCAATTTTACAGTCTTCAACTTAACCTTGATAAAAAACACATTCAAACAAAATCCATTTCAAAATTCATCAAAATTCTCTACTCATACATATATAATAGAAAATTCGAACCCATAATACGTATGTCTGAAACCCTTTTTCATGAATTTCCTTTGTTTAATACGTATCCTTACCCATTATATTCAGTTAGTCGTCAGCCGTAGTTGCGTGCGGACGTGTGACTCGTATCGAATTTTGCGGGATTTTCGAAAAGTTTCAAAGTGACAAGTGAAGTGGAAAAGTGTGTGTGGTGTTTGATAGTGTTTTAGTGTCATTTTTGTGTGTTTTTCGTGATTGGAAATGGATGGTTTTTGAGTTTCTGCTGCTGGATAACAGGTGAGTTAGATTTTTTTTTTTGTTATATTTCGTTCAAAGTGAAGTTAAATTCGTATCTACTATATCTAATGTTTATTTACGATGAGCTTTCAGTATTAATTTTAATGGTTTTCGTTCTAATGAGGTAATTATTAGTCTTGGATACAAAATGATAATTAAAACCATTTTTACTGGAATTTAAAATTTGACTCATACGTTAATACGTTCAAACGGCTACATATCAAGCTATACATTTCCAGTATAAGCAAACCTCTAATTTAATGGACATCCTACACAATGCGAGATCAGCTTATACTGGAAATGTATAGATTGATATGTAGCCGTGTGTACCTATATATTGTTTTTAGAAAATCGAGATTATATTGATAGGGATAAATTAACATAGGTTTATTAAAATGTGCACAATGATTATATTGGTCTTAAATAATTTTATAACTGCTGATAATTTATAATAAACTACCGGAAAAATAAGAAAAATTAATAACTTAGAATTTAATAGAACATTTAAAAAATGGCTTTGTGACAGATGTTTATATTCAATAGATGATTATTTAAATTTTAAACAGACATGATTATATAAGTATAATCAATAAATTGACGAACTGTCTTGACTGTGTGATATAATTGAATAAACTTATTTAATATATTTTATAATGTAATGTGCTTCATTAATATTAACGAAGCAACTGCTTTTACTATGATTATGATGTGTAAGACACGGACTAGAAAAAAAATAAGGACTCCGCGCCACGCTTATCGAAAGTGAAGCACAGTAAGTATGCCGGGGACCGTTTGTACAAACACGCCTCACGCACACATTTACATCATAGTATGCCGACCGGCCGCCATTACGTGACACGACGGCGTCTTTGTGAAATCACGCACACATAAATCGGTATGGTGCTTCACTTTCGATACGCGTGGCACGGAGTCCTTCTTTTTTTTCTAGTCCGTGGTGTAAGACTAATGACTAATGATTTTGATGTAATTTCATGATATTATTATGCATGTACTAGAAATATTTGCACGACTGATACGTCGAATATAGTGAGACTAAAACTATTTTACCACGTTATTATGTAAGTACCTATATTCTGGCAAATAAATAAATAAATTTCAAAAAATAAAAAAGGTTTTTGTGAAAGGAAGCCTTAAAACATTGAGAAAAGCATTTTTTTTTCGAAGGCACAAAAATATTCGGGAAAAAAAAACCTGCATCCTTTGTTTTTAGAAAGAGGTCGATGTTTGAGGCAGGATTTGAACTCGGACTTTTTTTGTAAAAAATAACCAACTTTTAGGTATTATCGCACCGATCGATATCATTGTTGATAAGGATAAAATTCTGTAACACAATTTTATCTAGCAAAAGAAGAACGGGAAATTACTATTTTCCTCTATTTTAATTAATTTTATTAGTAGCTTACAAATCATTTCCGTACCAAAATTTTAAATCTTATCTAAAAAAACTAATAATACTTTTTTTGTTTGTTTGATCGCGCTAATCTCTGGAAATACCAGTCAGATTTGAAAAATTCTTTTTGCATTTGATAGCCCAATTCTTGAGGAAGGCTTGAGGAAGCTATTTAACATCACGCTAGGACCCTCAGGAGTTGAGCAAAAAGAAAAAAAAAACAGAAAGAACGCTAAGCTAAAACGAAGTAATCTTAGCGCGAGTAGGCGACGGGGTGGGTCGGGGGAAATAGGAAAAAGCTGTTCTTTACAATTTTGTAATATTTTTTTTTTTGATTAGCAGAACCAATGTATTTTGTTGAGCTCGTGTAGGAAATTTCTTTGGGTTTTTTAGATGTCTTTACTTCATATTTCATAAATATTCAGTTAGCTTTCCCTGACTTTAGTCTGTGTTGTTTTTTTTTGAACGTAAATGAGTGGTTTGTAAGATTTAATTAAAAAACTGGCCTAGTTCGTTTGGGTTGAATTTATCCTAAGAACAAACTTAACATTGTAGTTGAAAAACATTCTCCCTTACATTCTAACTGCAAATGTAGGTTGGGCGACTATTACTCGTTAACTTGAAAAGCCTACTTACATATCCAAAAACAACCATTTAGCTGGCAGGGGAAGTGGCGGGGAGGACAACTCTAACAAAAATTAGCACTTTAAAGCTTAATATTTCGCAAATGGATCCCTGTATCGAAAAATGGTTTTCTCAGATCCTCAATATTGCCTACCCTCCCACACCATGGGATAGACGAGAAAAAACATAACATCCTCACTTTACGTGTAAGGGAGGTACTTACCCTACAAACATTTCTTTTTTAGGATTTTATTTTACTACTTGTCGGCGTCATTAATATACAAGGTTGATATGAGCGAGAGGCATTAAATTAAACCACATAATATATACTATAGGTGCATAGTGTTAACTCGTAACTATGAATAAAAACTTTTTTACAAAAAAATACAACCGACTTCCAAAAACAACACTACAAAGTGAAAAATAACTTTAATTTCGGAAGTCGGTGTCTAGTTAAATGTATTTTCGTTTTTTGCCACCGACTTCCGAAATTAAAGTTATTTTTCACTTTGTAGTGTTGTTTTTGGAAGTCGGTTGTATTTTTTTGTAAAAAAGTTTTTATTAATAGTTACGAGTTAACACTATGCACCTATAGTATATATGGTTTAATTTATTGCTTCTCATCCTTTGTAGAGATTTCCACTGACTGCGTAACAAAACGGCAACGTGGCGTCAAAATAACTATGCGTAGGTACTTAGGCAGCTGTTAGGGCAGATACATCGTGTTTCAACAAAGAAAAACTAAAAAATAATCCTGTGACTAAACTGTTGTTTCTATTTATCTGATTTTTAATGTAGAGGCTGAAAATTATACAAAGTATATGTGGTTTAATTTAATGTCTCTCGCTCTTATCAACCTTTTATACAGGGTGTAAATGTATACAGTGGCAATATTTTAAAGGGTCATTGTACTCATCATTATGAACAACTTTTACTGTAGGACCAAACCTGAAATCGCGAATAAAAAACAGCTGTTTAGTATATTTATGTTCGGATAATTCGTCAAAATGTAGGGAACAGCAGATTTTTTTTTCGCGATTTCAGGTTTGGTCCCATAGTAAAAGTTGTTCATAATTATGAGTACAATGACCCCTTAAAATATTGCTACTGTTTACACTAACGCTTTTCTTTTATTAAGTAGCTTTCTAGTACTAAGAGTCTCTGAACTAAGCCGGAGACAGACAGACAGACGGACATGGTGAAACTAACTAACTAGTAGTGTAAATAAATAGTGTTTTAATACCTAGTTATGTACAATTCCATACACTTATTTATCTACACTTTTATAAATAAAAATCAAAATTAGCAAAAAGTAAAATAATAATAATAAAATACTCAATAATGCTCCGAAACCATAGTAACGTGGATAACGTTACGGAGCGGAGCTATCATCGGTCAACCGCGCATGCGCCCTAGCGCGGTCCCCTTTTAGAAAAAAAAAAAATAAATAATAATTGAAAACTCCTTGGTCGATCCGAAGTGTATTTTAGTAAAAAAGTTATTTTATAGCATTATGTTAATATGAAATCGGTATCATAATAAAACTTTTTATTATTTTTTTATTTGTACATGTATAAAGTCTGTCACTATGGTAATTTTTTAATTCATAATCAGAACTTTACGATATGGGTGTAGATAAAAACCGTTTTACAAAACATTACCAAGTCGCAACTCTTTATTACCTACGTACATTCATAAAAAAAGAAAACCATACTAAGAACAATAAAAGGCCTACGCGGCTACGGCGTAGCTGTCACGCTACGCCGGCTACAATGTCGTAGCAGGTAATATGTTTCTCTTCCGCTACGCCGCACCTGACAATTTACGTGGAATGACTTACAGCAAAATGTATTGGAATCAATTATTTACAATGTAATTTTAAGTATGTGTGCCTTTTGTTGGTAAATTATATCCTTGTTTTTCATTACTTCAACATTTTTATACATAATTATGTATCTATTCAAATAGAAAACCTGCTTTGTGACTGATAGCACTCATAAATTTCTTTCAATTTCGAATTTCAGAGTACATAGGTGCCATAGTAAAATATGTAGTGTCACCTGAATCAGCGTTGTGCTATTCTGTGAAGTTCACCTGGAACCTCACTTAAGTGAGCGCACACAATTAAAAAGCGAACTCATTTGTTTTTTAACCGACTTCAAAAAGGAGGAGGTTCTCAATTCGTCGGAACCTTTTTTTTATTTTTTTTATGTATGTTCCCCGATTACTCGAAGATGGCTGGACCGATTTGGATTTTTTTTTTATTCAAGAGGGTATATCATCACAGTTGGTCCCATATAAAATTGATTCACTTTGCTTTGGTAGTTTTTGAGTTAGCTTCAATAATACTTATTTTTTCCTCACTTTTATATGGATGATGTTCTAGTTTGTTTTGCAGGTAGTGGTATTAGAATTTGTGTGAGGTAGGTACACAACTAAAAAGTAAAAAATAAAAACTTTTTTACAAAAATATACAACCGACTTCCAAAAACAACACTACAAAGTGAAAAATAACTTTAATTTCGGAAGTCGGTGGCAAAAAACGAAAATACATTTAACTAGACAGCGACTTTCGAAATTAAAGTTATTTTTCACTTTGTAGTGTTGTTTTTGGAAGTCGGTTGTATTTTTTTGTAAAAAAGTTTTTTAAAGTCAATCATCTCGAATTCACAACGAGTCGACGACGTTCGAATTTTGAAGTGATGTATAGAGAATAACACTGTTATATCTTGATCTAGCAGAAATCGTTATTTTTATATCGGGGTATCCTTTCAATTTTTTTGTAACATCTTGAAAATTTCTTTACAATATAATTACCTACATTCCTTTCAAAAAATTCTTTCTTGTTTATCAAAGCATTTATTTTCTTTGTTCATTCTCGAACACCGTGTAAGAGGAAATATTTTGAACTTCAGCATGGCTACAGACATTTTTCGGAGTACAAAAAAATTCCAGAGAAATATTATTGTTCCACTCCTGGGCAAAGGCCTCCCTACTCTCTTTCCACCTCTCTCTGTCCAGAGCCACCAAAGAACAATCCAGAGGAGTCCAGCTCATCCCGCCATCTGCGTCTGGGCTTGCCGCGATGTCATTTGCCAACGAAGATTTTAAAACTATAGTCTATCATAATTGTGAGAGGAGCTCGTGGCTAAGCAATAAAAGCCGCACGGGTCGATCCATCAGGTTAAGCTACGCTTGTCGGGTTTGGTCCGAGGATGGGTGACCATCTTTACATAACGAGACTCTTTCGTGCCTCGGAAATCACGTTAAGCCGTTGGTCATGGCTGTCAGTCGTGGATCTTTGACAGTCGTTACGGGTCGTCAAAGCCCGAAAGTCTGACAACCAGTCTTACCAAGTGGGTTGTGGAGGTCAGACAGGCAGTCCCTCCATGTAAAAGTGTGGTATTCAGCTGCATTTCGTTAGACTGGAAGCCGACCCAAACATAGTTGGGAAGAGGCTAGGCAGTTTGATTGTATGTCATATCCAACGTTTTCAAAGGAACATACCTAGTATAATAAAATCAATTTGCCCAGCCTTTTCCCAACTTGTTGGGGTTGGCTTCCAGTCTAACCGGATGCAGCTGAATACCAGTATTTTACATGGAGCAACTGTCTACCTGACCTCCACAACACGTTTCTGGGTAAATCTACGAATGACAACTGAGACCGACACCTTAACGTGCTTTTCAAGACAGGGAGGGGTCTCGGTATATAATGGATGGTCACTCATCCACGAACCGACCGCGGCTAGCGTAGCTAAATCCTTCGATCAACCCGTGCGGTTGTTATCCATCCATGAGCCCTAGTATAAGATGAAAATGAACCACGTTGTTTCTCTAAACATATTTTTCGACGGAAAAAACGTTTTGTTTATTGGTTGTCAAAACCCTGATTACAAGAAAAACCTGGAACTGACGTTTATAACTGTGCGTTTGCACTGGCGAAACATTCACAAAAAACATGTTGAAATCTCCGTTTCCATGGTTACACGACATGTTGACAAAAATATGTTTGATCATAGATTTTTTTTTTTATAATTATGAAAACTTTTTTATTTTTGTGGGGTATAAACAATATACAAGTTAACACTATTTACACTAGGTACTAAAATAAATGACTAAATAACTAAAAAAACAAATAAAAACAAAAACAAAGGGACACTTAGGCGTCGAAGTACTCGTCCGCATCGATGTCAGCCGGAAACGTGCCCAGAAGACTGGCAACATTGCCACTTTGAATGGCAATGCTAATTCTCTGGCCATAAAACGAGCCAGCCCTCTGGTCACGTGAAGTCTTGACCAGTCGGCGAGAAATTTCCTTAAAAAGTAGACGCGCACTCGGGTCCCATGACCCGAGCGTTTCGATCCCAAACGGCTCAAAACTGTAGTTACCTATAAGGTTACAGTGTTTGCGCCGCGTGAGGGTTTCAGCAGCCGCAGCAGCGGCGCCAACACAGCACGTCGTACTTGGAACATGAGATGGCGCAAGGGTGTTGACACAGGGTGCGTCCCACACCAGAGGCCTACCCATCTTCAAAGGCAACAACGTCATGCCATCTGGTCTCTAGAAATATATTTATCTATGTGCTTGACGTTTCATATCACACATCACATTTTCACAACAAATCTTGACATCTATCTTAAGACTTACTCGTGTTTCGTGCAGTGCGAACGCAAATTCAACAAAACAAATTGTGAGATTTGTTTGACATGACCAGTATCGAAACATATCGCATATTTAAGCTAGACTATTTGATTTGTCAACTCGAATGCAATAAAAAAGCCAGAAAAGAATTCAATTTAAAGGAAGCTAGGTCAGACTTGTTCAAATAACTCACTGTAAGGGTGTTATTACACTAACGCGACCGACGTCGTATCGATTCCATTGATCAACGTCGATAGTTTTTTGAACTATCAACACTACCAACAACTACCAACCAACTACCCAACCACCAACCAACCAACCACTATAGTATCTACGTACTACAGACATTTTACATCACATACTTACACTTTACATTGATATATGTATATATCATACTCCTATATTGATTTTGCATTAATATTTTGCGAATCGGTCTAAAACGATTTGTTTTCTTTAATTTTCATTGTTGTGACACTTATGTCAGGCTGTCAAGCTATCATTACTTTTTCTTCCAAATTTTCTCTCAAAGACTTTCTTACTAGCTTAGTCTATGAAGGTTACTTTTGATTTATATAATTTAAATTATTTTTATCAATATGTTAGCTCAAATATTGTATTTTATAAATCTTATTTAGGATACAGTTATTCAGTAAACAATCATAATTATCTATAAAATACAATATTTGAGCTAACATATTGATAAAAATAATTTAAATGATATAAATCAAAGGGAACCTTCATAGACTAAGCTAGTAAGAACCTCTATGCGAGAAAATTTGGAAGAAAAAGTAATGATAGCTTGACAGCCTGACATAAGTGTCATAATAATGAAAATTAAAGAAAACAAATCGTTTTAGACCGATTCGCAAAATAGTAATGCAAAATCAATATAGGAGTATCATATATACATATATTAATGTAAAGTGTAAGTATATGATGTAAAATGTCTGTAGTACGTAGATACTATACCACTAACCAACCATTTTTTTTTTTTTTTTGTTGCCGGGGTGGAAAATCCTCATGGATGTCCCCCGCCCTGGGGTGAGCGGAGGGGTCTGTCAGACTCTTACTGACTAAAAACCACCCCGGTGTTCCCTTCCCACACCTGGACCGGGGATCATGGGAACTTGTGCGCCTTCCACGAACCCCGGCTAGTGCCGGCCTGCCTTTGCGGGCCTCCTCAGACCACTAACCAACCAACCATCCAACCACCAACTATCTGATTTTTTGTGTGCAGCGAAACGCGACGCTGACAGCATTGTGTGTTTAATTATAGCTAAATGTATTAGTTTATAATTGTTGTATAAATTATTTTGTGTATTGTTCCTATGGGATTTCAGTTGCCTGAAAATAAAGTGATTAATTAATTGATGTATAGTTTTTTAAAGGCCCGCCGCTATTGGTCACGTTCTCATTGGATATATTATGGTTATGCGGTTGATGATGGGGCAGGCTTGATCCGTAGTAATCTTTTATTTTTTAACCGACTTCAAAAAGGAGGAGGTTCTCAATTCGTCGGAACCTTTTTTTTTTTTTATGTATGTTCCCCGATTACTCGAAGTTGGCTAGACCGATTTGGATTTTTTTCTGTTTTATTCGAGAGGGTATACATCACAGTTGGTCCCATATAAAATTGATTAACTTTGCGTGGGTAGTTTTTGAGTTAGCTTCAATACTACGTATTTTTTCCCACTTTTATATGGATGATGTTCTTGTTTGTTTTGCAGATAGTGGTATTAGAATTTGTGTGGGGTAGGTACACAACTAAAAAGTGAAAAATAAAAACTTTTTTACAAAAAAATACAACCGACTTCCAAAAACAACACTACAAAGTGAAAAATAACTTTAATTTCGGAAGTCGGTGGAAAAAAATCAAAATACATTTAACTAGACACCGACTTCGCGACTTCCGAAATTAAAGTTATTTTTCACTTTGTAGTGTTGTTTTTGGAAGTCGGTTGTATTTTTTTGCAAAAAAGTTTTTTATTACTAGCTTTTGCCAGCGGCTTCGCCCGCGTGGATGTCGGAAAATATCCCATGGGAACATACTACCGGGAATTCCTTCCTTATTCCTTGTCGACATTATAAAGGGAACCTCTGTGCAAAATTTAAGCTTTCTAGGTCCAATAGTTTGGGCTGGGCGTTGAGGAGTCAGCCAATCAGTCAGTCAGGACTTCTTTTTTATATGTATACTTAGGTAGATTAAAATTTTATACACAAGTAAAAAAATTCAGCACGACTGCAGAACTATCTAATGCGTTAGGCATTTTCCAGTCAACCTTAGGGTCAATATTTCGCTCGAGACTTAATGAACCCAGGTTATATCTATCGGGAAGCATTACTCTGGCAGATAATATTCCACTCCTTAGCTCCAACGGAATGACTATCAACCACATAGCTTCTACCTACTGTCTCGCTTTAAATGTTAAATGATTTAATTTCTGCAAGTAGGTTTGTGCAAACACTTTTATACGTCAATCCTAATTTTAAGGTTCCTCAAAAGGAAAAAACAGAACCCTTATAGGATCATTTCGTTGTCCGTCTATCTGTCAAGAGCCTTTTTTTCAGAAACGCGAGAAGGTATCAAATTGAAATTAATAACAAATACGTAAGTCTATGCTCCGTTGGAGCTCTAAAAAATTCAAGCTCCTAAGTCAACGCAATAAAAAAATACTGCCATTTATGTGATATATTTTGATACTCGCAAGAAAATCAAAACCTGTAGACCTGTACTTTCCGTTGATCTAGAATCATGTAATTTGGAAAGAAGCAAGGTCTCACAGCACAAGTTAAGAAAATGTTAATTTGTAATTTTATCACATTAAAAAAAAATTGGGATTACAAGCATAAATTTGTAGATGTATGGGGATCTACAATATCTACAATATCTTTGAAAAACATGTCATATGACATGTTTTTCAAAGATATTCTTAAGTTTGTTTTTGGGATAAATTATTTTCAACTACGGAATCCTTCATTGTGCGTGGTTCGACACGCACTAGGCTGGTTTTTTAAAACTAGATAAAGTCGGTGTTTCCTACCTGCCTACTGTGAGAAGAAAGGCCGAAACAAACTCAGAGGTCCCAGTCTCTTTTGAAGCCCAGACACAATCTTGGTCAGCTCATGTGAAACCATGTAGATTGGTGTCTGAAATGGTCTTTTGAAGAAAGAACCACACAGATTAAGTGGACCTATCCAGTCAGTGCACGCATTTGTCAGTAGTCGTGCCGCTCAACTCGGAACTTAAGGAGCTCAACGATTTGAAGAACAATAAAGAAAGGACATTTGGGTAGACCGCATAAATTACTCAAACTGCCTGAATTAATAGCAGAAAAAAATAATTAGTCAGGAGATATGGAACATTTTGAAATTTCCTATGCTTACATTTTTAAAGACGGCAGTTTTTGGCGTTAACTGCTAAGGCTTTGAACCTAGGTGGTTTAGTGTTGATTTTTTTGATACAAAAAATTCTACCTCATCTGACTAAAAATGTGCGCATAGGAAATTTCAAAAGGTTCCATATCTTCACACTTATTATTTTTTTTCTCAATGGTGCTGCCAGTTATCAGCTATAGTCACCTTAAGTAATTTTGCAAAAGTCCACGTCTGCCGACGTAGTGTCACATTTGGGCAGATAAACGTATGGCCAACATCACTACGTCGCCGTCGTGGAACGTTTGCCATTTAGTACGGAAAATTCTACTGCCGTTGAGAGAGATGTCAGCAGTGATGGGGTCCGACAGGGCCGATGCCAGGGTCGCGGGTTGTTCGAAAGTTACCGTGGCCTTGGCTCAGGCAACTGAAGGAACACGGGTGGGTTTTTGTCAGTAAAGGTCTGACGCGCCGACTTTTACCGACTAAAATTCTGTCACGAGCGTGAGAAGTTATTTAATGGTTTGCCACACAAAAAAAAAAGGTTAAGTGCTCACTTTTAGCGAGCGTGTCAGTGATTGATGCCGACATGTCTGATCGATTTCGTGTAATAGCATAAATTGACTGATGTTTAACGTAGATATTTGACAGTCGTTACATAGTCTGAAGCCCAAAAGTCAGACAATCAGTCTTACCAAGGGGTACAGTGTTAGCCAGTAACTGGGTTGTGGAGGTCAGATAGGCAGTCGCTGCATGTAAAATACTGGTATTCAGCTGCATCAGGAAGCCGACCCCAACATAGTTGGGAAAAGGCTTGGCAGATTGACTGATTGACGTTCAACGATATTCGACGGTGAGTAACACGATTGATCAAAATTGATCGCGTTAGTGTAATACCGCCCTAAGGAAAAGGTGCTGTAACGTTATTTACGTATAATTCCTGCCGAAGCTTCTTGCTGTTTGAAAAATGGCGTTCCGGATAAATTAACTTTATTTCTTCGAAACTTATAGCAGATAGGGTGTGGATCTGTAAACGATTTACCGCTAAATCGTACAGGAAACTTTTTGGCTTCATAAACTGTGCAAAGAAGACGCACTAATATTTTGCCAATAGTGTGATCAAGACTTGAAAGAGAAGGAAGTGAAAGATAGCATGACGGTTGAATGGAAGAAGAAAACGTGCTGCGCCGCCCCCACGCTCCCAAAAACAAATTACATAACTCAAAATTATGGAATAACTTTAATTTCGGAAGTTGATTTCTTGACATCTGTAGATATTTTAGTTTTTTGCCACCGTAAACCAAAGTAAAGTAAAGTATTGTTTTTGAAGTCGGTTTAATTTATTAAAATAATTTTTTAATTTCTTAAGTAAGTTAAAACCCACCATTTTGTACCACAAACCAACATTTAACAAAAGCACATCGACACAGAATTTCAAATAAAAAATTGGCACTATCCGCCTACTCCAGCCATTTTGTTTCAATCTCTCTGCCACCCCGTACGTGCTTGCTTCCCTTATCTGATAATCCGTAGAGCTACTGATTTAAACACAGCACGTAAATGGCTTGGCACGGTACAGTTACAAAATAAGTATGTACAGAAGTTCTGCTCCATACAAAGAGCGAAAACGTACACACACATAGACACGCTTCCATGTTTGGGGTTCGGTCGGGATGGCTTGTATTATCAAGGAAACTGCCTTACACCCGGTTTCTGATTTGAGAAAAGTAGCAAATCTCAACTGATTATTCTCAAATACATAAGTATGCGCTTAAGGTTTTTGCGTTTCACAAGTCAAAATCGAATTTCGTCAAACCATAATCAACTGATCATTTACTTAAGTATTCTTGATCAAAGCTAACACGTTCCAATTTACATTCAAAAACCGGTACTTTTCAAAAACTCATAATATTACATCATTTTATTCTTATAAATTTAAAACAGACTTAAAAAGTAAGTGAATTTTAAATAATTTCAACAAATTTATGTTATTAAAGTTGCTAATGCATATTTTAGCAATTTAATATATATGTATATTTTAGCAATTCGACGTGTTTCTATGAACTGAATCGTGAATGTCAAACTGAAAGTAAATAAACACAAGTTTTATTGGAATTCTGTTTTATACCAATTAAAATGGATAGAGATAAGAAAAAGAGATCGCCTAACTATACTCTAGAGGAGAAAGAAAATCTTCTTTCATAATAACTAAGTAAGTACATAATAACGAGATAATAAGGTATAATGTTTCATCATCATCATCATCATCATCATCATATCAGCCGAAAGACGTCCACTGCTGGACATAGGCCTTCCCAAAGCACCGCCACTTCGATCGGCTCCGTGCTTCCCGCATCCAGCGGATTCCTGCGGCCTTCACAAGGTCATCGCTCCAACTTGTGGGAGGCCTTCCAATGTTACGTGTTCCAGTACGCGGTCGCCACTCCAGAACCTTCCGGCCCCTACCTAATGTTTACCAACAATAAAATAATAATTATAATACTATAATATATTGTTAAAATATTATATCAAAATATTATATAATATTATATTATTAATATATTATTATAATTTTACGTTTATTTATTATTGCTTCAGATACCAAAGTGTAATAGAATGCAAAAGGACAGGGGCATACTATATCCACAAGAAACAGGGCTAGGCATCAACATCAATGGCGAGTACGTCACTGACCTTCGATTTGCCGACGATATAGTAATCCAAGGCAGAGACTATGGAGGAGCTCAGTACAATGCTCGATGACCTCAGCAGAGCTTCCGAAAGAGTGGGTCTTAAAATGAACATGGATAAGACAAAAGTCAAGGCAAATGCCCATGTAGCTCCCACTCTCATAGAGATCTGAGACACTACACTCGTTCGTTCGAAGTGCGTTTGGGAAGCTTCCATATAGAATCAAAAACCGGTCAAGTGCGAGTCGGACTCGCGCACGGAGAGTTCCGTACCATTTTCTACAAAAACGGCAAAAAAAACACGTTTGTTGTATGGGAGCCCCCTTAAAGATTTATTTTATTCTGTTTTTTAGTATTTGTTGTTATAGCGGTAACTGAAATACATCAATACGCCTATCGGCACAATGATCGGTGAGTACACCACTATATCAGGCTTATTGGCAACAATAGTCATGGCAGTGATGATGGATCGATCCCAGTACAATGTGATATTTCCATTTTCGAGAACTGGGTCGGGCTCA
Organism: Cosmia pyralina; assembly: GCA_946251885.1. NCBI lineage: Eukaryota > Metazoa > Arthropoda > Insecta > Lepidoptera > Noctuidae > Cosmia > Cosmia pyralina. The sequence continues at coordinate 8,972,937 of OX276371.1, read as the reverse complement.
TACCTATAGTACTGTACTTCCGATTCTACAAGGCTGTATTTTAGAGCAAAGCTGTATTTTTTAATTTTTATGTAACTGATTAAATTAGGAATAATTAAAAATATTACAATACCTACATTTTTTTTTAATTGTAATACTATTGTAATATTTAAACTTTTATTGGGTGAAATAATTTTGTACTATGGATGTTCTGGTAGCAAAATTTTGTGTATTTGACACTTGAGGTAATGGTTCATCACTTCCTTCTTGTACATGTTCATCATATTCCATGATGTAGTTATCAAGATGAAGATCAATATTATGAAGAACAACACACGCCACAATCACCTTCAATACTTTTGGAAGTTTTAACTGCATTCCTGCATGTAGGCATGGAAATCTTCTTTTAAGAACACCAATACACCTTTCAATTGTGTTTTGTGATGCTATCTGGGATCTGTTATAGGCTTCTTGGGTTGGAGAGGCAGGATTCAAGAAGGGTGTCATGAGATACCTAAAGCATGGGTAACCACTATCTCCGAGAATAAGGAATGACCCAAATCTGCCAGCTTCAAACTGAGCTGCAAGTGGTGAGTCGTTCCAAATAGTAGTGTCGTGTACGGAGCCTGGCCAACGTACAATGACACTAGTTATTTGTAAATTGGCATCACAGATGGCTTGAACGTTTATAGAAAAAAACCTTTTTTGTTCCTATACAGCTCAGCTCTGCTCCCTCCTGGTGAATTTATTTTTACATGAGTGCAGTCTACAGCACCTATGACTCTAGGAAATCCAGCTATGTCAAAAAATCGTGCCGCCACTGATGGTCTCTCCTGCGCAGTGGGCATACGAACATATTGCCGTCTCAACAATGCTATGGCACTAGTCACCCTCTCTACCACGCGGCACACCGTCGCCTTGCTCATATTCACGGTGTCCCCCACAACAGCTTGAAAGCTACCAGTCGCATAAAACCTAAGAGCTATTAGTAGCTGTAATATGGGAGAAATACAGTCCTGCCGTTGAATAAGACAGGTTAGTTTAGGCTTTATTTTGTTAAAAATAAACCGAACCAACTCCTTCGTAAACATTGAGGTAATATGTACTAACGTACGTACGTTACGTACGTTAGTACATATTACCTCAATGTTCGTAAAGTGTAACCGACTCTTAAATTGTTCATCGCTTAGCGTTATGAACAAGTTAGGCCGATGTCCTGCTATTCTTCTGCGCTGTTGTCTGCGTTGAGGCATCTCCACAGACGACAACAAAGTATTGTCGTCACTCATTATGATCAAAATCACTAGTTATTATATAGCTGATTACAGTTTGAATAGCCGAAATTGGTGTGTCAACTTTTAACTGCTCAACTTGACGTTGATTATGCTTTGAGTATTGTCAAACACATTTTTCTTAGTTCAGAAACGCAACTGACGGCTTTAAGCATGAGTTAAGCATGCTTTCTTTCAAATTTGAGTAAATGATGTTATATTACTCAAATCTTGATTAGAGTTTAAAAAAACTTAATTCAGAAACGAAAAAATGTTTAAGTTATACTTAAGTACAGATTAGGACGTTCTCAACTTCAAATTCTCAATTCAGAAACTGGGTGTTAGACTCTCATATGAATGATATTATTTATTAGCACTATACATGACATGATTCCGGTTGACCATCGAACGGAAGTGGAACTCCGTCGTCGTCATTCCATAGACAATAACAATATTGTTATTTGTCTTATTTTAGTTCGTGCGAGCGTATTCGCGACCGGCATTTGTTTGAGATCGCCGATTCTGTTTACCTACTCCTCTCGCTTTCTTGCAGTTTGTGGGAGTGATTTCGTGAAAAGGGACGGAAGTGAAGAAAGTGTGTAACAGGAAGTGAAAATATTATAAAGACTACCCATTTGTAACAGCGTCCTTAATTAACATAACGTTTTAAATATGATCTGTAATAAATAATGAACTGCTGACTTCCGGTTGTCAGAGACATCGTCAGAAATTGCCGCAGGAGCGAACGATATCACCTGGACCGATTTGTGAGATTGATGATTACTGTTGTGTACCTATGTGTACAACTGCAAAATATTAATTGAAGTTGATTAATAAATACAGCATTAGTAAAGTGATTTGCTTTTCTATTTGTAATCTACAAGTATATTACACCTGGAGGATGTGAGAACGCATACGTTCCAATAGTAGGTATGGAACTAGAAAATAGTTTTACCAAGGTGAGATGTCAGATGTTACACATCATAATAAGCGACTAGTAAGGCTCACTCTTTTTTTTATGGAGCCGACCTTCTGGATTCTGTACTGTACTGTGGTACCGCTTAACGTTGTTTTAAATTCTGTTCACCTGCAGGAGAAGTTCGTTGTGTAATATTTTTCATTCGTGGATTGAATGTTTTTGCAAACTGGGTTATAATATTGTTTTACAGTAGTCTATCACAGATAAAAAAAGGCCATGCTTTAAGGCATAGTAAGGCATAGCATCATGAAAATTATATGCAAATTATCAAAGTTTCAAAAAAAGTATTTAAAAAAAGTAATAATATTTTGTTTTTTTTCCGTTGATTACTGCGGCTTTTCTTTAATTATACAATACAAAGATAGTTTTTACAATCTTCAGTAGCTCCAATAACATTTTCAAATGCTATTGAATTCATTTATGCGCCCTTGTGGAGCAGGATCAGCATTGAGCCAAGTATTTTTGTCAGCGATGTAATCTCCCAACTTATAATAATTATGCTTGGCTGCATAGTGTGCGTTTTATTTATTTATTTATTTCCAACAACGTACATATTTAAAACTCTTATCCTAACTTATTATTTTAATTAAATTTTGTAACTTATTACAAACAATGCATTCTTTGTGAACTCACTCAGAGAACAACAGAATAGGTCCGTGTCACTAGCTATCAGGTTGAGAGTGCGGATTGCACGCGTCAGTGGCGCTAAAGAAAAGATTTGTGCACGCGCGCGGCTCCGCCAGCAGTCGTGGCTGTCGTCGTCGCCACACGTACCTGTCGGGGACACATAAACACATGTGGCCCTAATATGTGCGCATTATGTACCTTCCCTCTAAATACTTTGAATATGTACGAGGTGAGTGCGAGATCTCTCCTGACCCTCAGTTTTATATACAAGATTTAACGTTTCATTCATTTGAAGTATGTGGGGAGGTATTTTATGGTAACATTTTAAACAGTACCTAGCCTTTGATCGATGAATCTTCTTTATCCCGTTTGAAACCTGGTTGAACTATTAACTCAGCCTATCGCAGTTCACTGCTGGATATAGGCCTCTCCGTGGCTACACCACAACACCCCCTCCGCCTTCCGCATCCAGTCTGTCGGAGCCACCTTCTTAAGGTAGTTAGTCCATCTAGCTGGAGGGCGTTGCACACTACGCTTACCGATACGCGGTCCCCACTCCAGGACTCGTCTGCTCCACCGGCCATCGGTCCTTCAACAATCATGGCCAGCCCACTGCCACTTCAGTTTGCTTATTCTGCAGGCTATATCGGTAACTCCGGTTCTTTCCCGGATAATTTCATTCCTGATATTATTCTTCCAATAGACTCCGAGCATAGCCCGCTTTATAGCACACTGAGCTTGAATCTGTGGATCAGCCCGAATGTCAGTGTTCACGTTTCGGCACCGTATATCATGTCCAGGACGTACTGGCTGAAAACCTTAGTCTTCAAACACTACGGGATAGGTGACGAGAAGACTTGACGAAGTTTTCCAAATGGTGCCCAATTCAACTGGATCCTTCTGACAGGTTCAGAACCATTAAAACAGAAAATAGTGGCCACTTTTTTCCGTTTTAACGATTAAATAAAACGTAACAATATATAGCTACTATTTGTAATAATAATAACGTATAGTCTTGTGGAGCACAATAATTATTCCGGCTTATTTTCTGCATTTTCATTCTGAAATAAAAGAAATAACCAAACAAAGGACGAGGGCGCCACTGCGCGCTCGGTATCCTCTTCAACAAATTTGTCCCTAAAATTAAGGTTCAAGTCCAAATTACTTGTTGCGACATAAGAATGTCCTAGTAGTTCCTCAGTACACATTAACACCGCAGGTAGCGAATACTATTTGCTATCAACACGTGATAACAGTTACAATTCTTATCACGTCTTAGCACCACGTGTAGGATGTCTCGAATTCTCCGAAAATTGTCTTGAAAGCGTCGAGTGACACCTGGGTTTTGTACAAATATTCTGGCATTTACGGTTCAATTTGTATGAAATTAAGGCTTTGAGGCAAGGGATATATCATACTTAACTTTTATGCTAACCACGTCTTTATCATTTGGCTGCGTCTTTGGTCTGGGACTGTTTAGCTCAGGGTCCTGGTTTCGAACTCCGCGTCGTGCAAAGTAAAGTTAATGAGGTTTTTATCGTGGCCCGTTAAGTTACATTTTGGAAATGTAACTTAACGGGCCACGATATAAAGCTCACATTTCAATGCTTTTTTTTGTCGTGTTGGTGTTCGAGTTGTTCTGTTGTGTGCCTGCCAAAAAAACTATAGCTTTCTAGCAGAACTAAATACCTAACATAGTCCAAATTCTTACCATCTCCATCTCCTAGAGTGTTTTGTCTGTATCTAGGAGCAAAGTACGTGAGGCGTTACGTGACCCGAAAATCTATCAAGTTTGATAAGGCTCTCCCCAAGATGGACCGGGTCAATAACCTTGGCGAAGGTAAAGGTCATTGACGCTAAAAAGGTCAGCCAATTGAGGTTATATTCAATCCATCTTAATATATAATAAAATTAAAGAAAAAAAAACCTTTTTAAAAACAAGCTTTTATTATTTGTAATAATATGAACTAAAAAGTTAAAAATAAATTATCTTTTATAACAAATTAACACTTTATAAGTTCAGTGTAACCTTTAACGATAAATTAAGCTTCTTTGTCTATGACAGAATAATTCCATACCGTACATAATTATTTATTTTTAACACTAAAACTTTACACTTTAATTATTATATTTTCCCGTTTTTATCTCAGTCCCAATTTTATAAGTAAAAGCGTGTTACATTTGTATGGTATAATTAAGAACATTTGGCACCTGTTATCATAGCTCTTGCTATCATAATGTAACACGCTTTTATTTATAAAATTGGGACTGAGATAAAAACGGGAAAATATAATAATTAAAGTGTAAAGTTTTAGTGTTAAAAATAAATAATTATGTACGGTATGGAATTATTCTGTCATAGACAAAGAAGCTTAATTTATCGTTAAAGGTTACACTGAACTTATAAAGTGTTAATTTGTTATAAAAGATAATTTATTTTTAACTTTTTAGTTCATATTATTACAAATAATAAAAGCTTGTTTTTAAAAAGGTTTTTTTTTCTTTAATTTTATTTTTAACTTTTTAGTATTTACAATTCGAGGTTTACTACGACGTAGTTCGTAGCGCGTAGCAGCGTTTT